>JAWNNM010003734.1:0-1295058 GCA_035044965.1 Lordiphosa andalusiaca | reverse complement strand
TATATTTAGGTGTCAGTTGCTTCCATACATGTGCGAATGACTGCCAAAGGAAGACTCAGCTAACAGAAATCTCTATACATATATGAAATAAGTCAACACTGCCCGAGTTAATGGTTTTGTAAGCAGTTTTGGCATTCAATGTTGAACACGGCCAACGGCCATCAGAAATGGATTTTCGTTCCTTGATAAATCTAATAATGGTACACTGATAAATCGAATCAATCCGTACGGGTTCACATTCCAAATATGCTTGAGCTAAGCCGAAAAAAAATGGATTTGATTCCACGTTTTCCCATCCAAAAAAGATTGAATTCATCCCGCTGGAATCTCATAATTATCTCAAACAGGATAATTTTAAGTATATTACATTTTAATTTGCTCTCGCAGAATGATTCTCATTCTCCAATTCCTTTCCATGGGGCATCCCCCCCTTCTTATACACTTCGAGACCCACACCAGTGCTAGATTATTTAAAACTTCAGAAAAACGAATATTTGTTTTGTTTTTGATGGGACTCAAACTCACAAACCTTGCAGCATTTTACAGAACACAAATGAAATGTCATCTCATCATACACCACCATAGCACCTGATTGTTGGCCCAAATTTCAATTTATACCTTTCTGCTCTCGTTCCTAACTTATGATTATGTTAACCCGAAAAGGCAGACAACGAGCTTGAAAAGCTTGGGCCAAGCCTTAAAAGCTTAAATTGAGTAGAATACCCTGTAAATCAATATTGATTTTTTAATCTCGCGCCCAGAGTAATCTACAAATATAAAGATTGTATTTATTTAGGATAGAAAAGAAGAGGGACACTAGGTCAACCTGTAAAACTCCACTTCTCGGAGATATACGAGCAGGAGATACCAGTTCTACTGCAATTCATGGAATCGCAATGGTCCCAAAAAGGAGTCAGTGGGAGAGCTCATCGCTATCGCAACCTAACCTAATCTATTTGACTTACAAGTTCGACACAAACTTGGGATAAATCTTTTCGGATTGATACATGAATCAATGGACTGTTTCAAACCCTTCGTATTTGTATCAAATACAAACAAGTACGACTGGAATTTGGATATGGTCCAAAAAGCAATCGGTGACCAAACAGTGACCAAAACAGTGACTAAAATAGTGACCGAAGCGAAGATCAAAATGGGAGCGCCACATTGACCAAAGCAGTGACTAAACAATGATCCAACAGTGACTGAAACAGTGACCCAAATAGTGACCATACAGTGACCAAGCAGTGACCAAACAGTGACCAAGCAGTGACCAAAGCAGTGACTTAAGCAGTGACAAAATCAGTCACCAAACAGTGTCCAAACAAACATTCATATTCTCCAATTCCTTTCCATTGGGCCCCTCTTATACACTTCGAGACCCACACATTGTGCCCGATTCTTAGAAGAGACAAATTCCGGTCGAAATTTGATTCGGTCAATGCACAATGTAAAATTAAATGATGAATCACCTATGCTCTTACTTTTATAGTTCAAATTGTAGATCATATTTAAATTAAATTTATCCAGATGTTACCATGCAAAATGTAAGCTACTTTATATTCATATCCAAGTATTGTAATTTCAAATCAGTAAAAGCATCTCTCTTCTAAATATATGAACCGCTTAAGACCTAACCATGATGCAACGATATGATGAGTACTTTTGCCAAAAGCTTACGCTTCAAGAGTACGCGCAGCACTGAACGTGAAGATACTTTGCAGAGAATTCACACTGACGCCGCCCCACCTGTATTGTTGCATCATGGACCTAACATTTCACTCTGTGGATTAAAAACCTCCTGGTCGGCCCCAGTTGCAGCACAGACCAGATGTACAGGGTACAGCGCTAGCTTTGCTAATATCACAACAGCCTTACTTGAAAAACTCCGTTTTTGCCAAAGTTAAAAAAAACTAAGTTCTCTAGCAAATACTCAACTGAAAGTTCTCTAAGTACTCATAATAAAAGTAAGAGCTCCCAAATAAGTTTTATTTATGGCCACAGTTGCTTGCATTTTTCTTGTTGCCATAGCACACTGATCCTGATCTCCGATTGTATGACTCATTTGCCACATTATACCCAGCTGTGCCAGATCAGAGTGTTAACACTATTCAGCAGACATGCAATGTGGTGGTCGCCCGCTATGATTTCATTTTAATTACATTTTTTGTATACAATTAGCCAACAAATCAATACAAACATATCAACAATTGCTCAATAGTTTCGATCAAATAACAAATAAGTTTGTGCCAAAAATTGACATTTCGTAAGCATTTGAAAAGTGAACGCAGCAACAACAACAAGAACGAACCTCCATCCACCTCTGACTTTGTGTGCAATGCGTTGGTAAAAATCTTGAACATGTTAAGAATGCTGGCAAGGTTGTCTGCAGCAGCTGGAGTCTCAATCTCTGAAACCAACTTAATTAAATTGGTTTTTGTGTGCTGGCCATTTGTGGTGGCTAATCAAATGGCCAAATTGTGGGCGCTAACCAAGAGTCAAGTCATTTAGGCCTCTATTATGATGTACACGCAGAATACCAGGCCATAAATATCAATTAAAGCGCCATCAAATCTGGCTTAATGGCAACAAGAGATTTGAAAATTGAAAACTAATACCTCGGACAGACATGCTAATGTTTTGCTCTACATTGAGGCGTATGCGTAAACAAAAATGTCACACGACATTAAAAATTAATAGCATGTTTAAAATAAGACATGCGAAGGAAGGAGCAAATGCAATGCCGTCAAACCGGGTCGATAAAACAAAGTTACGGATTATAAGTAAGCCACAAAAAAAAAGAACAAGAAACAACTTTTCAAAAATGCGTGGTCCATATGCACGTACATATGTACGTATACAAACAGACGTACGTACATTGTTGGTGGCTGTCGAACTTTGTTGCACAATTCGCGTCGTGCGTTCATGCAAAGCAATTGTCAAATGCAACAAAGCCAAAGCCAAAGGCCACCAAATCGATATGGTTATGGAAATAAGCCAAAGCCACCAGCAGGAAAACTCATTCTTTTCGGTACCTTAAATTGAATCCATTTCTATGGCGTGGCATTTCGACGTTTTGTGTGCGTGTTTGAGACGTGTGCGAGAGATTTGACAAATTATATTAATTGGTTTTGCACTGATAATAGGCTGCGGTTGAAGTGACTGGTGCGAAATACATACCTAAGTCCTACGGAGATAAAGAACAAAGTAACTAGAACTTAAGATGGGTATGGTTGGAGATTTGGCCGGAGGTGACACGTTTTTACAGAGAAGAGAGATCTGTGGAGATCAGACGATAAAGATCATTATTACTTTGTTGGGCTAAAGTATATAGACTCGAGTTGGCCTGGTGGACACATAGGACTGTTGTAAGGCAGGAAAGTCAATAAGCAGTAGCCTGCTAGAGTACAATGGCAGTTTAGTTTATGCCAAAAGCAAGAATCGTTACTGTAATGAAACAATACGTTCATTAAGCATTATGTGTTTATGCCAGAGGTACAAAGAGTATAATAAGTTTTTACAAAAGTATGTAACAGCCCGAAGGAATCATCTCCGACCCCAAGAACACATACTTGATCAGCATCAACAGCCGATTCAATATAGCCGTGTCCGCACGAACGCACAGATCTCAGAGATGCTAAGAGATAGAGGTTTGACGTGTACGGGACAAAATCTTCTTATACTTGCAGGCAGATTAAGTTTATCTTCAATTTGGGCTACGCCATCTCCCGCCCCCGCGATTTGGTTAAACTGCCATCTCTCCCACAGTCTTAAAAATAGCCGGATTGTATCTTGCAGACATATTAAGTAATCAGGAATATTTATCGATCCGCCAAAGGATTGGTAAAGATCGGATCAACGGTTGTCAAAAGCCAGATCGCAGCTGCAGCTGCTTTCAGCTGCCACTGCAGCATCAAAATTTTTGCTGAGCGTATAATTTCGTTGGAACAGAGTATGTTGTAGTCGGGCTTGACCGACTTTCTTGCTTGTTTTTCTTAATTCATGAGCAACTTCGCCCTTAATGTAAAAAAATATGTAGAAAAAATCTGAAAAAATTACCCTTATTTTTAGAAAAACGAGAAAGCTAAGCTAACTTCGTCTGTGCCGAAGTTTTTATTTCCTTGCAAGTGCTCGCTGAAATATTTTCAAAATATATTCTTTTTTGCCATTTTTCGACCAATCGTTCGTATGGGAGCTATATGATATAGTCAACCGATTTGGCCAAAAATTTGTAAAATTATGTGAAAGCATGTAAACCAAACAAATACTAGCTGCATGATGCTACCATTAAAAACTAAAAAGTTTTTCTGAATATTACTGTTTTTCAGACTTATCTTTTGTATGGCAGCTATACCATTTAGTTGTCCGATTTTAATAAGACTTGGTAGAATTATATAAGAACATAGAAAACCTACGATTACATCGTTTGGAGACGTTTCCATTGAAAAGAAAAACGTTTTTCTCACTAAAACTAGTTTCTCGACAGATCATTCCTATGGTAGCTATAACCTATAGTCATCTAAATTTGACAAAACTTTCAAGAATTGTGTTTAAACTTATAAAATATATATATGCCAATTTTAAAGAGGCTTGCATTGAAAACAAAAAAGTTATACTTACTAAGACTATTTTTCAAACCTTACATTTCTATGGCAGCCATACTACATAGATGTCCGACTTCGACCAAACTTGGCAGAGTTATGGAGAAGCAATAAAAATTAGTAAATTCGGAGTTTGGAGACGATTGCATAAAAATCAAAAAAGTTTTTCTCACTAGCACTAGTTTTCCGACCGATCGTTTCTATGGCAGATATGTTATAGTCATCCGATCCGGCCGGTTCCATCATATGTGCAGCGTATTTGGACCAGAAGACTTCATGCAAAGTTTGGTCTCGATGGCCTTAAAACTGACAAAAAAAATAGCATAGAAACAGACGGACAAGGCAAAATCAACTCAGCTTGTCTTGCTGATCAAGAATATATATACTTTATGTGGTCATGGTCAAAAAAATAGAAATTTGTAGCGTGTAGTTTTAGATTCTTTTCAGGCACATTTTGTGGGACATCTGCCGTATTGTTTCATCAGTCTTTGATATTATCTTAAAGTATTACTGCTTACCTTCAAATATAAACCATCTCAAAGATGCGAAGATATGCCGTTCGAAGCATGGCAACAAATTTTAAGCATCTTCTTCGATGAATGAACTTAAAACCACTCTAAACTCTTCCTACAAAACGAAAGACTTAAGCAACGAACTTTACGCTACTCAACTCACCGCGGATAAAATTCACCACGCCGCAAGCTAACACAACTCCACTCATAGCGGCACTCAAGCTCGATTCGAGAGTTGGTCTCAAATGTGGCTACGCGATCTTGGTGTTTCAGGCGTTTGTTTTCGTTTTGTTTGTTTGTATTTCAACTGCTGCCGGCAACTTGGCTGATAACCAAAGGCAAGACGACCAATTGTATAGCTGCCGCTGTCGAAGTCGACGCCGCTGGCAAGCCGGCAACTTTTTTCCGTTTTTTGGTTTTTCTGTGGCAGCAACGTTGGGTAGTGTTCAGTTAATTGTTGGACACACTCCGTGGCGGTTGTGCATTCGGCTAACGGTAACCTCTATACAGTGCAAAGTGACTGTGTGTGTGTGTGTGTGTGTGTGGGTGAGAAAGTGCTGAGAGGTGATAAAGTGTGGGTTCTGGCCAAATAAAAGACTTAAGCAACAAACTTCAATCCAAGAATCGGCCGAAATAAACGATTCATTTGATCGACCATAATTGGTTTAATTAGCAGCATTTTGGTGTTTGCGTGCGAAAATATTCGCCCAGAAACGCATTTAAAGAAGTCATTAACGACGGCCAGCGGCCAAGTTTCAACGTGCAACGTCAACAAAATGATTTTAAGGTATGTTCGACTATTTTTTAACGAGCCGAAGTTTTCATTTTTGGTATGTGCCGCCGGATAGTAAATTGGACAAAATGTTTCTAGTTAATTTTCAAGACCTCCCGTGTGTGTGTTTTCTCATTATTTTTTACGCAATTTTTACGAGTCGCCGTTGTCAACATTTCACCAGTTCTTATGGCCCGACTGGAAAGTTCTGAGTCGTTGACACAGAAAGCGGTTTGCTTGGGCATATTTGTATGTTGATTCATTAATTTATATGCAGGTTGTCTGTTGGGCTCTTAATGATTTCCTGCCACTTTCTAGACACCACGCGCCATTCACACAAAGATCTTAATGATGGGAGAGGGGGAAAATTAATGAGCGTATACATAGGTCAGGGCTCTGTCAGCTTCCGGCGAAATCACACCTCTAATTCGGGCTTAAGCGGAGCTTGTTTAATTAAGCCAAAAGGTTTTTCGAAGTGGGATTTTCAATGCTAATCCCAGTCAAGTCAAACCAGGCTGAACTGATCCGCTTAGTGGCCAAGGCTTGGGGCGTGTCCAGTTTGTTTATCATGTTGTTGGCCTTATTCTAACGGTGCTGGCCTGGCTCACACCTAACTAAGAAACGGTTGGCTTGGTCTTAGAATTTAGCGCTGGGTTGTTAATTGTTGGTCGTGTTGTTTGTTGATTTGTGTTTGGAAAGGAGGCGGGCCATAACGAGGTCATTAACTCTTAAAGTGAAGTTCAGCTTCGAATTACATAATTGTCCAAATCCAAGATTCAAAACCAGACTATTTTACTTTCTCCTTAAATGTAGAAGACCACAAATGTTGATTTCCTGCTGGTAAAACTGGCATCTGCCTCGTGACTGGACTTGACTAGAAATCCGGTTTGGCCAAATGTTATAAAATAAAGACATAATTGAGAGCAAGTGAAATGGCAGGCAGGCAGGCAGGCAGGCAGGAAGAGGCCTGCTCGTTGATTGCTCTGCCAGTTGAATTTGTGTCAAGGCTGCCAGCTTGCATGCAGTTGGTCGATTTGCATGCCTATAATTCAATCGCACTTTCAATGGGCCAAATTGGAAAGCGGACAAGTCGTGCCGGGCCAAAGATCGACGCTTAGCGATAAAAGGCGCCTTACACTGCGTATTAATGAGTATATCGATCAGCGGATGGCGGCCACCGCAAAATTGCACAAGTAAAAACCTTACAAGGTTCACACGACCAAAAACGAAGACAACAGCCCCAAGCAGCAGCAGCCCTGACTTGTGGTAGCATTGTGGCTCTGTCTTTCTGTCTCTGTTTTTGGTCATAATGCTCGCTTGATGTGTTTGCCACAAAAATTCAACCACGTGACGTTTGCCCCGCAGAAACACAGCAGAGAAAAACAAAAAAAAAACAACAAATTATTTCTTATACCTTACAACTGCTCGATTTTTCAAGTGAATGTTGCCCAACATTCACTTTTTGATTTTTTGGTGATGCTCTTGATGATGCGCCATTAATGTGCCTTACATTGAGATAAATTACTTAAAATCATTTCACTTTCAAAAATCCCAATAACATAAAACTCACCCACAATTTGTAAAGCTTTTGAAATTGTGTTTAATTAGATTTTTTTCGCAAATGATGTTATAACAATAGAAAGGTGCACCACAGTCGGAGGATCATGAATGGAGTGACTCTTCAGTTGATGAAGTGTCTGCGTCTTGTGGACAGGTCTGTCCAAATGAAGCCACCCAGGGTGAGCATTGGCCAAGCTAAAAATCAATTCATGTAAAATATCATTTAATTGTCGTGGCTGCGGTGAGATCTTTGATTTATTTTCCTAATTTGCTGACTCACACAATGCGAGAAAGTGTTACAAATAACTATGACAAAATGAAACTTGCTTTCGAGTGTAGCCCACATAAATATTTTGAGCCACCACCTACAAGCGTGAGAACCGAAAGTGAAATGTGAATTAGGTTTCATTGAAGGTTTTATCAGTGGAGCACAGCAACAGCTAATTGAAATGCAGAAGCTGTCTACGCGATGCGCAGCCGAATGTAGATTGAGCTGTAGAATCAGTGGCGTACACAAAAGGATCTGAATCGCATCGGACCCGAAAATGTCCGACCTTTTAATAGTTGAAGTTGTTTCTATGATACCAAAATGTTTAGTTTGCTTAAGCTGGCATTAAACTGCCCATATCTCTGAATAGTTTATGAAAATATTGTGTAAGAGCTTATATGACCAAATATATCGGCTGATGAGATGATATAGGAATGGTTTATTTATAAAAACAACGTTCTTCATTACACACTGTAATATTAACCAGTGTAATGGCATTTATTGTTTATTGAATATCATATTCTGTAAAAGATTCGGCAAGGGATTCGATGTAGAGATGGTCGCCAGTAGAGTATTTCGACGTATTTCAATGATGTATGTCAAAATTTGATTGATGAAAACATAACACACACGAGTGATGTAAGTCACTCAAACATATTCATTTCAGAGCTGCAGACCAAAAAAAAAATATTCGGATCTCCGGTACTCCGGTACTCTGGTTCGAACCCAAATAAACAAATAGTTAAGGTTCGAGGTTTTTGGGAGAAGGTTTTGGTTCGAGCCTTGGTTCAGTCCATGCTTTATACAACATTACTAATTTTTGTCTTCGATGTGTTCTAAAAACAATATTCGACCCAAAAGCTTCTCAAATTGTATGGGATCCGAGTGGTATTTGGATCGGAATTGGTTAGTCGAAAACATGGAAGTATTCAAAATGTAATTTACAGTTTAGTGAAATTCCATTTCGTGGTTTACATAGAAAAATATGTTGCCAAAATAATGTTAGACTCTTGCTCTTGCTTTAGACAGTTATGGGTAGGAATTTTATAAGGAAATCTATTCGTTTTGCCAGATTTTTTTCCACTGTCCCGTCCATTTTAGGAGTCAGTCGCACCAAATAACCGATGAAGTCGGTAAACAGAACGTCGAATTTTTGTGTCAGTTTTGTTGAAACGAACTGAAATTTTGGGTTCGGAACAGGTTCGGGTTCAGCATTAATTTCTAAAGAAGTTCGGTTCGTAGTAAAATAAAAGTTGGAATTCCGGATTCGAACCGGTTCGGTCCAAAACTGGTTTGCAGCCTTGATATATTTACATCCAAATATATGTTAGAGTTAAAAAGTTTCCATCTTGTTGTTTGTTATACTTTAGCTTGTACTTAATTACAGCTTGTATCGTGTTTTGTCGCAAAACAAAATCAATACACTCGCTCACCTCTAGAACCCATAATACATTTTTATTCACGGACTGGTTGGTTCGAGCCTTGGTTCATATCATCTTTTATTATCATTACATTTATAACAATTTAAAAATTCATGATATTGAACTATAAACTACTGGACCGAATGGGTCTAGTTGTTCGAAATAGCCAGTTTAGTAAAAAGGAAAAAGAAAAATTCGAATATTCTCAATAGGTTAAGCCGTAGAAGCACATTTCCTTTTTCAACTCAATTGAAAGACTGTTTAGCACGTGGCGCAGTAGGCGGTCATTCCGCCTGACACATCTTAAATCTTAATCTTTTGGCTTCTGTGTTCTCACAGCTTAACGCCGGATCAGAAATGCAAAGCTTGATAAGCGTCTAGCGCCAAAAGCTAGAGAAGGTGGACGTGTGTGTAAGTTTTTGTAGAAATAATTTTTTCATTTTATGTCTTAAGGAGGAATGGAACCCTCTATCTTTGTCACTGCAGCCACCACACGCGGTCAACCATTTTAAACCTATTGTTCAGCATATATTCTTTCTGATTTGGTTTGTTTTTCCAGTTGTTTTCCAATTACACTAGGCAATAAGGTCCAGCATAGTTAAGGGTGTGAAACTATTATAGATGATTTTCGTGTGCTGAGAACGTATCTGATTTCGGAAATGTTCCATCACTCAAAGATGGTGGGGATTCTTAGCTTAAAGCTGCCCAGAAGGCATATTTTTGTAGGCTCGTCTTATGTGGAATTTTTTCTTTTATATTATCCTAAAGTTTTATTTCTTCGATTTAATATAAACAATTCTAAATATTTGAATGGAAAATTACCACATTTCTACAGCCATTTGATATTCCACAGATGATGTTGAAAAAATTCATTAAGATTTAACAAAATCACCTAGCAATCTATAATAAAAATCATGCAAAATGCGTAGCATATTTTTGGGCGGTAGAATGGCAATTGAATGATTTTAAGCACATAAATTCAAAATGGTACATCTTCGCTTCAAAAATCGTAGAAGTGTTTGGTGAAAGTATGCTAATATTAAAGACAGTTAAACAATGGAATATCCCAGTGTCTTTAGGAAACATTAAGCTCAGATTACAGCTTACGAAAATCATCTAGAATCACCACCAGCCCCTTAATATACTAGAAAATACCAATTTTTATTGCCTTGTGTTATTATATGCATCTTTTTCGTTTGTTTTTTCCTCTATTTTGGTTATTTCAAAGTAAAATTATTGATAAGTGGAATCTAATGTTCGATGTTTTTCAAAGTTTGATCATTATTACGCTTCCAAGAAGATTATTCGGCTTATTCGCGACGATCGAAAATGGAATGTGCTATTGAAATGGATTCAGCGCAAATCAGAATGATTGGAAGTCGTACGCGAAGTTTGTGCTGTGGAAAGCGATACACCTTGGCAGCTACAAATTTTTCCAGATAACATTGAACCTGCTGCCTTTCGATATGGAAGATTGGTGTCACCTATCATATCTATTTTTCAATCATAAAATCCTTTATGAGTAAAAAACTTAAATCATTAGAATTTCTGACACCAAGAGACATTTAGAGGGATATGCAAACCAACCTATGTCAAAATCTATGCAGATTTTTGGTTTACCTACGTAAATAGTTGGGCCGATTTCACAACTTAAAGGTATTAAAGGTATAAAGGTAAATGGATAGTTTATCAGACAATTAGCAACTATGTAGAAGATAATAAATTGGCACTTAGGCCGACTGACTGACAATCAAACAATTCAATGTCCAAACATAAATAGACTTGGATTGGTTATGTTGGCGCAAAATTGTTGGTATGAATTACCAGAAAAGTTAATTTGAAAATATTTATTTTTCCTCCGATCTACTTGAAACCAGAGTTTGGCAGCGTCACTGACATGCACGACTTTTTGCCCACTTGAAATGCTAAGAGCTGAGTCGACAGAACTGGGACCCTCTATTGGGCGTATTCGTGTTACGGCCAAGAACTTAGCTCAAACCCTTCATTTAAGCAAACTATACCAAATAATTCAGCACATATTTCGGAAATTAGTAAAATGAAGTGAAAATTTAGTGGGGAACCTAAGTTATTTTCATCCGATTGTGAAAGTAAGTATTTCCACCATCTAGGAAAATCCGCCCACACAGAAAAGTAATCGAAAAATTATGAATGGAAGACATTCGATTCATCCGATTGACTTGAAACACGATTTGCTCGATGTGTTCAGCTTATTTTGTTTATTAGAGAATAAGCCCGAAACCCCCAATCGGACGATTTCATGTCAATCTTCATTTTGGGTGTGTCACAAAAGGTTTCACTTTTAAAAAAGTTGGTTCTATTTGATTATTTCTGTAAAAACTTTTCGTTGAAGCCTATTTGTGGTCTTGCTTTTACAAATCAACTTTTTGAAGTAAGGATCATAACAACTTTCGAAATGTACTTAACCTTCTGAAACGCTCCCAAATGTTTCATTCATCTGGATTTCGCATTTGCCCCACTATTAGTCCGGTTCTTGTTCTGAGTGTGTGGCTCAAAGTGGATGAATGCCTTTCTACAAGTCCCCACAATTTGATTCTTGTTTATCTAATAAGCCCCTTTCCCCCCAATGAAAATCACAGGCTACGTGCCTGGTCTTTATTATTTTTTTTTTGGAATAGTTACAAATCAGATCGTGTGAGCCACACTAACCCAAATAGCGTGCTGGCTTTTATGTGAGCTCGTCAAAATTGATGTGGCAACTGAGAAACAAAACTTTGAAGCATGTGGTAGAGGCAGATGCAACGGCAAGTTACATATCTTTTAAAAGTTGGAAAACAGCATTTAAATAAAGCACAAATATGCTGCATGTTGGCATGCTGCGCTGCTACGCAATACCCAAAAATACACCCCAACCCGATAATCACTTGGCTCATTTGTAGGCATGCCAAGTGGAGTGGCTGGCTTGCATCATTCGCACTCAAATTGATGATGATGATGATCATGACGATGTGCCAATTGCCAAGACACCGTCAGACATGGCTGAGCTATCGAATGCATATACAAACAAAATTTGGTAATTGTTGCAGCTATTTTGGGGACTTTGGTGAAAGGCGTCTGCCGGCTGAGGATGATGCTGCTGCTCGCTGCTCACCAAGCACTTCGGTCGGCAAACCTAAGAAAGTCAAGGCAGTTAACATTTGACGCGTCAAGCGCAAAAGTTGTTTTCGCATTTGATTTATGTACAATCAATGGGCCAGCCAGTTTTGCATTGCGCTGCCTGCACTTCATAACACTTTTTGGTCAATTGGTTGGCATTGAAATGCGCCTGCCTAGCAATTTGTATGCAATTAGCTGAGTTGCTGCTTAGTTATAAATCTGCAATAGGCGGGCGCACAATTAATAAGCTGTTCAAGCTCCGGAGGCAGCTGCTCCAGTGTGGATTACATTCTATTCGAGTCTATAAACTGCACGTAAGCCATGTCCGATGGTTATCTTCAGCCAAGTCGGCAATTGCGTGTGTGGTGTGAGTTTGGGTGATATATCACCCGAACCCTTCACATGTTGACTAGATTTTCCATCGATGTGGGTCAGAGTGGGAATTAAGGCAAGTTTTAGCCAGCAAACGTTTGCCAATTTATGGCATAATAAAAAGCAGGCGACATTAATGCCACATAAATGCGCGTCATGTTGCAATTGCTCTGCCGTTTATTAAGTATGCGCCATGTGTGCACTATTGATTTGATTTTTTTTTTCAGTCTGCCTAGCGGATATGAAGACATGTCCAGAGACTAGCTGTGATCTGTGTCTAGAGCTAAGAGCGAGAATCAATTAAGCAAGGCAAGTTTTTTTGTCGACAATTAAAAAATCATGAGTTTGGCATCAGCAATCGGCCAGAGACAATTGAAACAACACTCACACTGTTGACTGTTGGGCAGGAACGTGGTTAAAAGTAACTGCATGTCAGACTTGAGTTATGGTCAAAGCATAAATTATGCTGATTGAGTTACTTTTGATTCCCCAATACCTGTGAGTGGATGGCCTAGGATAAATGAAAATGTTTATACTTTTAATTGTTAGTTGAATAGTAATAAAAAGATTTTAATCAATCATATGTGCTGGCAGCTGTCACAGTAATTTCAAAGCCTGGTTGAGCCTAGCCATTAAGTTGTCGCATATAGGCCCATTAATCGATTGCCACTCATATCCAAGGTTCTTGAATGGCTCATTCTTAAAGGTGGCTTATAGACTAAAACAGGCAGCTAGACTCAGTGGTCAAAGATTCCTCTGGTGGCAAGTAAGCCTACAAATAAAAAGTAATGTTTGTACTTGGTTTGGTCTGAGATTTGAGCCCCTGTAGCCTATCGATCGCAAATTTAATCTCACATTTATGTTCGGAATCTATATTCTCGGAATGATCGGAAAACAAATAATAGTGTTGTATGGGTATGGTCTACTGAATTCTATTGGTTCTTCCATTGATCTAATAGTTTCTAGTATTTTGGGTAATGCGTAACAAATTCATTCTAGACCCTGTTGACATTTTCTTAGAATTGTTCTTCGATTTCTTAACTTCATACTGAAGATGAGACTCTTCTTGAAAATTTAGTGTATGCTTTCCAGGCAAATTGATAGAGCTAATCATTGCATTAGAGTATAGAGTACTCAAGTGACCTTTAAGTGAGCTCATCAACCTCATCTTGACTTGAATCTTGTGATTATTATTAATTTACATTTGAGAACTTTTTAAAAAGGTAAACATTATTTTACGAAGGTGAATTGTTAAACCTGCAATTACACCAACTTTTATACTAGCTTCATTCGTTAATTATCAGGGATGCAAACCGGTTCTGAACCGAACCGAACCGCTTATTCCAGCTGGTGAACCGAACCGACTTCCTTTCAGAACTGCTGAACCGAACCGAAAACCACACATAAAAACGGTTCGGTTCGGTTCAGTTCACTGACGAGTTTTAAGACGGAAATAGCTTTCCTCTAGCCAAAATTGCTTATTAATTTGGGAATATGAAACGTTTCTTTGAGATAATTTTTTATACATTTCGTTCGACTCTCTACATCCTTAGCGATGCCGGATCGATATAACTTTTTGGGATGATTTGATGAAAATTTAAGAACATGTAATCCTGCAAGTGTTCTACAATTTCCCTTCGTTCTCCTAATACACCTGCCATCAATTTACATTCTTTCCTTTAGATGGACAATATAATCATTTTTATGTAGTACTTCTTTACCTTAATTCCATCTTAGCCAGGAGAGTTTTTTATTCTTTTCTATTCTAGCCGACATTCTCTGTTTTCGGATTTCATTCCTTTATGAACTTAAAGTCCAACATAATAAATTTTAGACATTCTTCTTAAAATCCTTAAAGATATTCTAATAGATTATGGGAATTCAATTTGCAAAGTGTGCGAAAAGTCACATGACAATAGAAATCATAATATCTCATAATGTGCCGCCTTTGTGAACCACTGAACCGAACCGAAACCACGGTTCAGTCAGGTTTAAAAACCATGTAATGAACTGATCCGGCGGTCGAGAAACTGTGTGAACCGCTGAACCGAACCAGTACTTATATTCGAGTGGTTTGCATCCCTGTTATTTTTACCTGCTCTTCATGGGAGAGTTTTTCTACAAGAATAACCTGATTTAATATAGGTATTTATATTATTGCTACTGTAATTGACCCAAAAGACAATAACTCCATTTGCACAAATATCAATCTTCTATGAGAAACATGAATGGTTCGCTTTTTTCATACCAAAGATACTATTGACTTAGAAGTGATAATCAATGTGAAGATGGATAGAATGAAAGTGTTCATTAAAAAAACAGAAATCATTTCCAAATTCTGAAGAAATCGAAGCAAATGAAAATTTGAGTGTGCATGGTTGGGGCCTCTGGCCGCTGATCAGATTCAGGTAACCATTGAAATAGGATAGTTTAGGATGCTTTCTATTTGGTTTTTGTTCAATTCGGTCAGTTTCCAAAAAGTAGGCAGCTGTGATTAGTTGATAAGCTAAGCAAGGTACATTTCCATTAAAGAGTGCTGTACCCAACTTTCTAGTATTTTGAAAAATCTCAAACATCTAAAATTGTTTTATGCTGTGGGGAGACATAAGGCTTCCTAGTATGGCTGTCAATATTTGTTCGATATATCGATATTTTTGCTTGACGATAAGGATTATTCCGATATGATCTTTGTTGTGTTCATATATTTTGATATTTTTGGAGGATTTGCATCATAAGCAAGTAAATTCCTAATATAAAGCTATTGTTTTCGATTTGGCTTTGGTGACCTGTCTACTTTTGTAAATCGATGTACAACCATTTTGTTAATATTATTTTTTTTCAGGGAAAACCACAGAAAATAACACAAATAATAAACATTTTAACACTCGACTCGACCGAACTAGCTTTGTGCAGCCATCTTATTTATGTTTCTATGGCTGTGTCGAGTTACTGATATTGTTTATGCTGTACTTATAATGAATATTTATTATTTTATGCGGGTTCTAAACTAAAGTTGAGTCTAAAGTCCGTCCTAATGTTGTTGGTGTTAAGTACCATTTTGTGTTCAAACTGTTGTCGTGCCTATTATTAGTGTCGTCAAAGTAAGGTTATTTTCCGAGTATTTATATTTCCAATGTGATTTTTATATTCATTTAATAGTTGTTGGTTTTAAGTTCATCCTTCTTCACAAGGGCAAACTAGTTAAAATGGTATTTTTCTTGATAAGTAGCTGAAGCAGCTACCTCCATTTAGCTGTGATTATGTTCTGCCTTTAAATCTACAATCAATTCGATTAATTTGAACTTGATCACTGGATTGAAATTTAAAGCACGAGTCGAACTAGTTCGGGCATGATACTAGCTCGAAAGGCTTGCAGAAACCCTGAAAAGGGGGTTTTAATCCGAATTGGCTAATTTCAATCTCGAATCCGTACTTGAATATCAAATAATCCTGAATAAACATTGAAGTATGTCTGGTAGAGTGGGTCAACTAAAATAAATGCACCAAGCGGTTGTCAATATCGTAATCTACGATGAATTCTAAAAAGGTTTGCTTAATGTACCATGGGTCGAAAATCAAAATCGAGCTTCACGATTTTAAGAAGAAACTTTTCGTATCGTAAGCGTTTTCTTTTTTGTAAAGATTTTTCACTAAAGAGGCAGTGGAATTCCCAAGCAGTCATAGCAGTACGGATATGAGGAGGAGGCTGAAGTCTATTTATTATTTGTTATTGGGAATATATCGCACCGCGACCAATCTTGGTCTATTGTGCCGCCTACTGAGTTACAACTCTCCTAGCAGTCCAATTTCCTGCTCGAATGTCAGGACTTTAATGGGCTCTAGGCAACTAATCTTGTTGGAGTTTAAGCTGTGTTCCCCAAATCTGTCGAATCTGCGTCTCGCCAGAGCATCGCAGTGTGCTAATACAAGTTCGTAAGACTCCCCTTCTCTTCACAGAAACTGCATCTACTTAAGATATAATCGTGGGTATAAACTAGCTGAATTTAATTTCGGGAAATTTTGAGATTATATCGATATCGCGCCTTCATTATTTGTAGAAGTAGGATTAGTAGGATCTAAGGGATCAATTTGAGTTCGGATAACAAGCTAAAATAAATCCCTTGTGTGATTAAATTAAGCCTATATCGAGCTTTACTGAGCTCAAGACATGAATTCCGGACTCAAGTCAATCCTGCCCCTACTTGGATTGAGAAAATCCGGGGTTAAAAGAATTCTAAATTGGTTTGGGTTTAACGTATTCCTGGATAAGTCTGAATTGTATTGTACAAACGTTCAATGCGCATTTGTTGTTGTTTTACGCAAAGCGATTGCCGAGCGTACGAGACTTACGTATGATGAAATTGCAACAACAACTTCGTATGAGCCTTCCTTCTCTTTCTCTCCTATGCCTCTTGCAAAACTGAAGACAACCGCATTAGACAATAAACTTGTTTCTCTTTCAATATCTTGTGTTTGTATTTGCTTCATGAGATTTTGTTTTATTTGTGTTAGTGACCATTTCTATAAGGCAAATCCAAACTATATGTATACTATAAAATTTTGAGAGTTTGGGTGTGCTGTTTTGTGTCTAGTGGTAGATTTAGCAATCTAAATCAATCGGCTTAATAGGGTTTTAGCTAAGTCAAAGGATACAATAATTTTTGTCATTTCAAAAATGGGTATTGTTTACTCTTTCTTTAAGTTTTGTAGCAGTTTTTACACGAAATGCAGAATATTTTCAGAGTTTGTGAGATGGTAAACCAAACGAGTAGCAAATTGGTCTATATGGGTTTCCTTCTCCTTAGGGATTTTTAGTACTCCACATATATCCTTGGTGTTAGCTCTGTGCTTGTCGGGAGCTAACTTCATTCGCCCTTTGAAACTAGTTTCATCTTAAGCTTACCTGTTGTTTCTTGTTTAGAAGTCTTGATGCGGCTTCTTGTCTGCACAAAATTGATTTATTCGGCATTTTTTTTTACCCTTGTAAAGGGTACTATATTTTGCCCAGAAGTTTGCAACGCACAGAAATATTCATTTCCGACCCAATAAACTATATATTCTTGATCAGGGTGACGAGCTGAGTCGATTGAGCTTTGTCCGTCCGTCTTTCTGTTTCTACGCGAACTTATCCCTCAGTTTTGAAGCTTTTGAGCTGAAAAAGTCTTTTTTTTACTGCACGCTACTAATATGTCGGAACCGACCGGATCGGATGACTATATCTCATAGCTCCCATAGTAACATTCTGTCGGAAAACTAATTTTAGTGAGAAAAACTTTTTTCTTCTCAATGGATACATCTCCAAACTTTGGATTCACAGGTTTTCTATGCTCGTTCATAATTCTGACAAGCTTGATGAAAATCGGACAACTATATGCTATAGCTGCCATACAAAAGATGGGTCCGAAAAACAGTCTTAGTTAGAAATCCTTTTATGTTTTTAATGGTAGCATCCAGCAATTTTGTATTTGCTTGATTTATATGCTTTCGCCTAATTCTACAAATTGTTGTCCAAATCGGATTACCATATCATATTGCTACCATAGGAACGATCAGTCGAAAAAGCTAGCAAGCGCGCACTTGCAAGTGTATAAAAACTTTGGCACAGACGAAGTAAGCTTAGCTTACTTGTTTTTCTTAAAGACATCAGCTTTCTTAACGCTGCCGTTTTATTTCCTTTGTCAGATACTAAAATTCGCATTTCATCATTTCAGAATTTGGAATTGAAGGTAAAACATAAGTACACATCTCTTATTGGTAAAATTTGTAACGGTGTTGGGTTAAACATGCATCAAACATCAGTGTAAAATTAGTTTTAAGTGCGATTATTATTTGACTATTAATATTTCTGCATTTATTTCAAAACCAAGGCCAGAACAGGGACAATGCAATAGACATTCGTTTTGTACTTCAGCAGAAATTTGGCTAAATGTCACTGCATAACTTAAAAATTTAATGTGCGATTCGACTCATTGTTTGTGCATTAATTATAATGATTAATGATAAAGCAGTTAATGCACATACTTTTTCTATTCGAAATCCATTGAAACTCTTTGCAGCATGTAAAATGTATAAATGCCAGCTGTTGATCAGTAAAAAGGTGAAATTATACTTTTATTTTGTGGACTTCCATATTTTGTTGTACATTCCCCAACAAACATGACTGTCGACACATTTCCATGAGATCCACAGGGGAAAATTTATATAGTGGCAAGACAATGCAAGCCACAACAACAACAAGTCCTATGCACCAGTCGGCACGCCCCCTGGCTTGTTTAAGGTATGAGCTGAGCCATGGGCCCAGATGACATAAGTAGCTATGGAGTTGACTCTTGTGATACAATCAACATCTGGAAGGCATTGTCTTGCAATGATACTGACAATTATTTGTAAAAATAGTCCAAATTATTAGTAAATGTCAACATAGGCCTCTCGCATTCTTTGACATCCGAACAAAAGCTGGCTGCCCCGTTAAACGGGCATTAGATAAGCCTCGATAGTTTATGTAAAAAGTCGTTTTGCTCTACCAAAAAATAAGCAAAACGCAAATTAATTGGCTCTTGCGGGCAGGTGTAAAAACTTGACGCTGCATGCATATGCATAAATTTTTGTGTTTCAGTTGGCCAGATTGGCTAGAAGGACGTTGCGTGCCTGTTGCCTTTCACAAAAGCTGTCGCCCCAAAGGCGAGCAACAATTAATTGACTTACGCAGTGGCCTGACTGTGATCTGGATCTGACTGTTGGCAAGCAATTAAGTCTGCACTGCATTGATCTCTGGCACAATGTGTGAGCACGCGTGGCAGCCGCAGCAGCCGAAAAAATGGGCGTGTCAGAGTGCCAATATCTGTGTGGGCGATTCGCATTTTGTTCACATTCTAATTGCCTTGTCATGGCAGCTGGGTGGGGGTGGGGGTGGGGGTCGGCGCTACTTATGAGGTAAGCCCCATTTGTTTAAGCACATTGCATTCATATAACAAATCACTGCACGCTTTTTGCATTTGGTGGATTTCGGTGGAACTTTTTAAAGGGGCAACCTTGAACCAAATTAATTTGACTGTTGTGCGTGTTTTTGTTTTGTTTTGTTTTCTTCTTGCAAAAATGAAAGCGGCCTGCTGGTAACGAGTTTTAATAAGCATTTACTACCTAAAGTGTGTGGGCCAGAGTGAGTTGGCAAATCAGGTGAGCCGTAACTTTGACTTATGATCCAAGTGGGTAAAATCTTTGGGCAATTTGTTGAGCTTGTGATAAATCACAAGCAGATGAACAAATTTCCCCCTAATGAATTTACACTTTAAGCAAGAAAGTCAGTGATAAACATGCTTAAATTTAGACATATTTATGTACCACAGAGTTGGCAGTTGTTGGGCTGAGCATAAGTTTTGATCATATTATGATGAAACCAAGGTATAATTAAGCCTTGTTTTTCAATAAGGGCGTTACGATGTTGAAATGGAATGACAGACTTTAATCAGCACCCAACTGGGAGCACTTGCGAGTGTATTCCTTCCCAATTCCTTCCGCTGAACTAGATCAGAGGCCCTCATACAGTTCGTGGTTCATACAACTCCGTATTGCAGTACTGATTTGATATATGTCTTGTAAAGGGTCTTCAAGAGAAGATAAAACTATGAGCTCAATACCTTCGGTACTTCATCCGATTTACAGACTGACGCCATGATTGCTACACTGAGAAAAAAAAACACTAATCTTGATAGAAAATCTAATTTTCGAGAATATTTCAATCGGAAAAAAGGATTATAAAAAGATCGAATCTTGAAGTGAGATTAAGAGTCTCCAAAACCCGATTTATCATCTCTTAACTTTATTATCAGCCGTCCTACAGAAAGTGGGTAAAGCCCGACTGTAACATACTTTGTACCTCCCAAAAGTTTGTAAGTGCTGCCCATCGCTGCTTTCGCCGGTGCTGCCCAGCATAAGTGTTTGTTTTCCCTATAGCTCGACTACCGTTCATCCTCCATATCCTTCGGCTGATCGATCAATAATGCTAAAATAGGTCTAGCAATATGTACGAACCCTCTATCTTTAAAAGTGTGGGAGATATAACGTTTTTTTTTTTTCAAATTGCAAGGGCGGGATTGGGCGTGGCATAAATTGAAAATAAATTTGATTTGCCTTCAGGTACACATAGAGAATAAATTGAGAATTTTATACTTGGATGTAGAATTTTCGATGTCAGAAGTTTGATAAAAATGAAAATTCTTGATCCAAGAGTAAAAGTCTTGATCCAAATAAAAACTTTTGATCCCGTTTGTCTTGATCCCAGAGCTTGGGAGCTGCAGGTACACTCAGAGAAAAAATTGTCAGTTTCATACTTGGATCAAGAATGTTCGATGTCAGAAGCTTGATAAGAATGAAAATTCTTGATACAAGTGTTTCTTGATCCAAGAGCTTTTTTACTTGATCCACATACGAATCATTCTCCAATCAAGCAGTATAGTTCTTCAATCAACTGCTAAATGAACTCAAATCCAAGATTGCTCATTCTTGATCCAAGAGCAAAGTGCATTTTCAAAAACCGATAATGTTGTTTCTAGTTTTAAAACCTCATCTGGTTCGACAGTAAGACCGTTTACTCTTCAATCAAGAGCTTCACAGATTTTAATCATACAACAATTTGAAATAAGTTTTTTTTATCTGTTTTGCTTGAATTTATATCAATGAAAATAATTTGTTAAACCATGTAGCAAGTGTACACAACACCACAAAGCAGCATCTGTCTTTGCCTGTCAGCAATCAGTCGAACCGCCCTCTCTCCATGGCAACTATGCCATAACTGTTTGAGAATCTCAAGGCAACAAAAGTGCGGTCATCGCTTGGTAGCTTCCCCACTCATCACTCTTCCATAATAACGAGACTGTGAGAGCGGACCCAAAGCTATTCTCTCAAAGTTTACTTACTCTCCTCTCTCAGTTTCCTTTCCCCACTTTCTTCGCCTGAAAACACTGAACTGAGAACAAATTTAGCTCGTTTTCATAAGCGAAATTCTTGAAAATTTTAGAAAGAATACAAAATTTTTTTTTTTGAGAATGTTATTTGTTCACTTTTTTTCTGGGTGTAAAAGAACATGCAGAGTATGTATGTTCCTTTGGTACAGATTATTTTATCTTCAAGTCGGGTATAAACGATCTACGAGACTAATAGTACGTTTATGCTTGTAAAATATAATACTTTTTAACGCGTTGAAGTATGCCAGCTATATTTTCGTTAAAAATTATCCATTTGAATGAGATAATTGAATTGCAGTGTCAAACCTAGTCCACACTGTACATTCACTGAGATTGTCTGACTAGTGTTAGGTGTAATAAACAAATGAGGTTTAAGGAAAATATTATAAAACTTACTATTAATATAATTTTGTGTATTATTCGGAGCGTCTACTATTCTGATGCCAACTTTCATTCAAATCTGTTTAGTACTGAGCATAGCTCTCATACAAAATGACCAAAAAAAAAACCTATATGTGAGTATAGGAGTTGACCGATTCGGACCATATTTATTATCAGCCTTCCTCTATTCGTGACGAATGTCTTTATAAAGTTTCATCCAAATCGGTTAAGTTTAGGTCAAGTTATGGTGCAAAAAAGCCGTGGATGGCAAATTACGCGATCCCTGTGTGACCTACCAGAATCAGCTATAGATATAAACCACCTACGCTGTTACTACTACACTCACACGAAATTTCATCGAAATCGGTCCAGCCGTTTGGGAGGAGTGAGGTAACAAAGCCATGTACGGAAGAATTTTATATATTAAAGATTAAACATATTATATATAAATACAACATACTTTGGGGCGCAAAAATCATGATTATTTTTCAAGCAAAAACGTAGTGTATAATCTTCGACCGATTGATTTTTTCTCAGCTTACTTAGCTGTCGGTATCATTTTGATGTAGGTCATAGATCAAGATTGTATTTAGTTTGGAAAATAAATTGTATATTTTGTATTACAAAACATTTTCAAACAGCTTTAAGACATTTGCTTGAGCTTACTTAACAACCTGCAAGATATAATGCAACTAAAATAGTTTTTGTTTTCCATGGATGTAAGATGGAGTTAAGTACGCTTTGGTGGTTACATATCATAGGGTTCTTTACATTTTTCGCTTTCTTAAAAGATGATCGCAGTCACGGGAAGGCCACCTGCAAGGCTGCCTGGTGTGTAGAGCCCATCCTTAAAGACGAATAACAAATTAGTTTAGACACTTACCAAGGTTTCCTTTTTCCAAACTTACCTTGACCGTTCATGCAGTTCTGATTTCTCATAACGCATTCATTGGCGAACGTACAGGAACTGGATTTGCCCCGACCACGAGTCCAAGTGGCACAGACAGGACGGAACTCCCTGGTGCAGGGCTCGGGACAGCGGCGTCGGGAGGAGGCCTCAGACAGAGCAATGTAGCTCAAAGCAAGAACCAAAAAAATGACAAGGGATCTCATGGTGCTGACAGAACACTCGATAAATGATGATTTCAACTGCTGATTAAGGGCGTTTATATAGTAGTTGTGCTTTTAATTAAAACATATGTGCCGGCATACAATAGAATGCATTTTTTTGTTGATTCTGATGAATTGAATAAATTGAGAACGGTTAAAATGGGGAACCCAATGGTCCATTAAGCTCACAACAACAAAATATAACAATACACTCATTAAAAAAATTTGCCCTAGAAATAAGAAATTCTCCTATAAAATCCGTCCTAAGGCGATTCAACCTAAAATGAAGAAAACTTTTTCTCAATTATGGAAAAATTTTCTGAAACTTTGAAAATTTTCCATTAATGAGAAAATTTGTTTCTTAATTTTAGTATAAATCACGGATCTCATAGGAGAATTTCTAGTTTTCGGGGCTAATGGTTGCTGAGTGTGGATAAAGGGTTTAAAAGTCTAGATAAAAGCTTGACAGTTCAGATTTGGTTCGATTTTGGTGCCCACCGCTGCTTTAGAGCTGTAATATTTCATTCACAGCCTTCAAAATCTCTGTAAAATCCGACCAAAATCACATTTTAAACAAGAAACAAAAACAATATCAAGGCTACTGCATATTTGCTGCCAAGGCACTCGATTTAAGCGCTCCGTCATGTTTTGATTTGGTTTTGAGGGCAGCTCACCTTTATTTTGTCTTTTCCTGTCACTCAAGTTACTGAAATAAGATACACCTGCATACAGAAACAGATTTTATGAAAAGAAAGCCTCAAATTGTGGGTCCAATGGAAAGTGAAAGGACTTTTAGTGCGTCGTTTGCTATTATTGTTTTTGCACTTATATAAGTTAAGACCTAGCAGAGCCCTTGCCAAACTTTAACAGATACTTTCACTGGTCCAGCAGCAACAAAAGCAATCATTATTCATAATTACTGAAAGCCGTTAACAATTGCCCGAAAATATGTTTTTTGTATTTGATTGAAATTCGTCAGGCGACAATAGCTAACAAGCTATTAACACGCGCCGCCCGTCATAAATCTGAGCTCATTTAAGGTGCTAAACCAAAGCAAGGTTACAGCTGTCAAGAAAACAGGCAACACCCAAAACAATGAACCACTAAGACAATGCCGCAGCTTTCGAGAATTGGCAGCTGCTGCTGTTGCTGTTGCTGTTGATTAATGCCTTCAGCCGGGGGCGTCACTCCATACTGTCAAAAGGGCGTGTCGCCTCCGCAGCAGAGATATGCATAAGTATCTAAGCCAACGCTTTAACATTTCAATTTGTCTCTTTCCACAGAATATGTGTGCTTGCCACAGTGTTGGCAGCGGCGCAGGCGCAATATCATCAGTTTGGCGACCAACTACAGACATCCCATGGCTCCGACTGTGCCCTGCTGCTGGCCGGACCGGGTCGCTCCTCTGTCTATGACTACAATGTGAATCTATTTCGTGGCACCATGTGAGTACAAATAGAGAATACGCAAAAAAAATATGGCGAAAAAAACAAAACGAGGCAAACAAAATGCAGTCAGGTGGCATTCTGGGTTATGTTTGACTCTTAAATATTTGAACGTTGACACCGAAACGCAACCATAAATCTTACCTGGAGCTGGCGGTGACTTGGCGGCCTGTCGATGCCTCCTCTGCACCTACATGGCGCACATTTAGGTACGACAACAACATGAGCTTTGAGCTAATCATCAGCAGGCAGCAGCCGCGTGTTGAAAATGTTTGTGTATTTGCCGGTTGTCTGTTGTCGCTACCAAATGGGCAACCGGGGCAAAAGTTGCATGCCCGGGAGCGAGTGAGTGTGTGTGAGTGTTTGGGAGTGTGTGAGAGTGTGTGTAGGCATGCTGTGAGTGAAGTGATTGAAACTGTTGGTGCACTCGAGAGTGGCACTGGCTTGTGACAGCAGACATCTCCATTAGAAAAAAAAACTTCAATCAGCACTGAGAAAAAAATAAAAGACGAAAGTCAAGTGAAGAAAATATGGCACAAGAATTGGTTGGCGCTTTTGCAACACGTAAGCTTATTTTTGATATTAAAACTGAGTTGTACACAGATCGGAGATGCATTGGCCAATAGACTTAAGCGCAGACTTATGAACTTTAAACTCGCCTTTACAGCTGACATTGCTTCCCTCCGAAGCCCTCTGTCCCTCTATCACCTATAAAGTGACCTTCGTTCCATAGGCTAGATGCCATCGGGAAGCTGGCGGATCAGTTCGAAAGTTCATCGAACCTATGGTTTTGATTCGAACCGTAGATTTATCAAATATTTTCCCCTCTATTTTTGTTGAGTTGAGAAGGAGACTTTTAATAGCCTATTGCCACTTTAATCACTCATATCCGTTCCGGAGACTCCCTGAATTTTGAGAAGTCGGAACCTTAACCTGAACCGGAGCAAAACAAATTACAAAATCGAGAAAAGTTAGCTTCGGCTCTGCCGAAGTATATATACCATAGCAGCACTCTTTTCTAACTAATAATACTCTGTACCGTAGGTACATAGAGTGTTATAAGTTCGTACAAAAGTATGTAACAGCCAGAAGGAAGCATCTGCGACCCAATAACGTTTATATATATTCTTGATCAGCATCAACAGCCGAGTCGATATAGCCATGTCCGTCTGTCTGTCTGGTACAACTAAGTTAAAAGTGCTGGGCAGCAAACACCCGTTGAACCGAACCTTAAATCCAAAATAGCGCTTTGTTATGTTTCATTCAATAGTATAGGCATTCTACGATCTGACATACTGCCGAAGGAATTTGGAATATCTGGTTGATAGGAACGTAAATATCATTATAGCCATCATCAAGGATCGCCGGATTCAAACGTTGGGAGGTTTTGGGCAACACTTCTATGAAAACAGCTTGAAGCTTAATCCTAACTGGCTTTTCCTTATTTAAACCTTATTTAAAAACAAGTTAGGGCGCTGTAGTCGAGTTTCCCGACCACAAAATACCCTGTTTATTTGTTTTCATTTATTTGTTTTTGTAACAAAATTTTCAACCTAAATGTAGGCAACACTTTTTTCTAGTCCTGACCATAAACTGGGGGAGTGCTCTTATCAGCTCAACTGTTTCGCTTATAACTCCGGTGTTTTTTGTCCGATCTGATTGTACTTTTCAGAATAGATAGATAGGGCCTAGCTTGATGTATACTAAACCACGAGGCTCTAACTTGAAAATTGTGGATCTGACGGCTATTTACGTCTAGGATTTCTAGAGGAGGTCTGGGTTTTTTGGGGATAAAAGGGGGACGGGGTGGAATTTTTCATATCTGAAACAAACTTTATCTGCGTACAGCATAAATCTACCTTCGTGCAAAAATTTGTGGCTCTATCTCTTATAGTCTCTGAGATCGACGCGTTCATACAGACAGACAGACGGACAGACGGACAGACGGACATACGGACATGGCTATATTGACTCGGCTGTTCATGCTGATCAAGAATATATATACTTTATGGGGTCGGAAAATTTTCCTTCTCCCTGTTACATACATTCGCACAACTTCATGATCCCCCTTTTCCCATTTCCAATGGGAACAGGGTATAAAAAAGCTGCTCTGATTAGAAAGAGTCCAGAAGGATTGCAAATGTGAGAAAATGTGAGCTACAAGCTGAACGGTTCCATGAAGTAGTTTTCACTCGATTTGGGACACTTTCGCTTGAGCATTGTATGCCTAAAATATCAAAAATTTACAACTTCTTAACGTTTTATGAAAGAAAAAAGACAAACAAAGTAGAAAATGCTTTCAAGTAAAGTTTTTTATTCATTCAGTGTCTTACGCTATGGTTGGTGCCTTTGTTGTTGCCGTTAATAAATGGATTATCGGTGCGACAGACTTTTTGCTAAGTCTTTTGGTTGCTGCTTTGGCTAGCGTTTTGCCTGATACTTTGACTGTTGGTTTTGCAGTTATTGCTTCTACTTTTCTCAAATCGATGCGCGATTCCTTGGGCCTATATGGATCTTTGTAGTCGGTAACAAACTTCTTGGGCTTTGGCATGCGTAAAACTGCTTTGCAGTCGTCTGTGGGCCAATGGCAGGGCTCATTACTTTCCATGCGCCAATCTAACAAAATTTAACATTGATATTTTAAAATCTTTGCATAACTTCTACTCTACTTTTCTTACCTTTTCTGGTGCGACACGCCTGTCTGCCCAAGGAGCACATATTCTGGAAGGTGCAAACACTGGCCTTGTTGCCATTCTTTAATGTGCCGCAGACGGGTGTATAGGCGGAGGGGCAATTTCTGGGACACGCATCGGTATCAATTTTTGGTTCTCCCAGCACCGAGTGGTTCATAAAGAACAGCAGCAGAATTGTTAGGGATCTCATGGTGTTTGCTCGAACGGACTCCAAACGAAATGTGTTGTCTTAACCACGGCTCGTACGGGTCTTATATAGTGGAAAAGTTTTCATAAGTTTCCCACTGATAATAGATGTGTGTGGTTCTGTTTTTGTGCAGAACCGAATGCATTTGTGAAAACATGTGCCATATGCCAGCACGATAGTTGAATTTAACGCTTCACTTGGTGTCGCCTTTCGACGTGCGCCTCGTTAACGGCAATCAGCAAATGGTTTTTGGCCTCGACGTCATGTGTTGCACAGACACAGATGCACCTGACAAAAAAAAATCAAACCGCACGACAAACGACGACCGCAAACGGCATTACGACACTTGCAACAGCCGCTATTGATGGCAAAGTTTTGTTTTGAAATGATTTCGTGTGAGTGACTTTGAAATGTTGGCAAAACTCAATCGAAGTTGGTATTTTAAATGTCACACGATCGAGATCGGCTTCGGTTAGGGGTCAGCGGCGAGAACTGCCACTAATTTGGGGTCAATTCGCTGGCCAAAGCGTGAGTCTGCACGGCTTGGCTTTGGCCTGGCTATTGAACTTTGCCGCGTTGCGGTCAGCCAAATTGCAGATTGCAGACAACCTACTTATTGGAGATAAATACCGGTTTGTTTGCTTTCATTGTCTGACCGCTGTCTGTAATTTAAATAGTTTGTCTGTGAGCTCACCAGCGACGACACGCTTTTCCAATTATTCACAGTATTACGCATACGCCACGTTGCAACCCAATACAGTTTTGCCTGGAACAGGAAGTGCTGGCATAGCGGTCGCGCACCTGCGCACGCATAACATTCATAACATCAGTTTTTACTTACTCCAACAGCAGCCACACAATCAGGATAACAAGTACAAGTCGGCTCTCGGGTGCGTGCCGCATGCAACTCAGCCGTGTAGCAACTTTCTAGTTGGCCCAAAACGCCGACTATGCGCACATTGAACTTTCCAAGCGCAATAAATTGCAAAAATTAACTGGCGGACCTGTTAAATGCGTCGCAGCCAGCCGACGCCATTTTTCATTCGAATTTGACAAATTTGCCAAAAAGAAAATTTCACGTAATTTAAATGCAATCGGATGGCCACTCCTTTTGGAGGTATCGAAATTTGGATGCGCTTTCTGGGCAGCATAAATACATAAAGGGTAAGGAGCGGTATATAGAGCTATCTGTCGTCGTATAAACTAACAAATAACTGAGTGAGTTGTACGCTTTTCTGACACACAAGAAGAAATTATACTTCAACATGATACATTTCACTGTCAAGGTCGGCCAAGTTAAGCTGATTTATTACTACTAAATCTAACACGAATATAAAAGTCTTGATCAGGGAGGCCAATACTGTTAAAGAATATCATCTGTCAAGCAACAACAACCGCTGGAGAGAGCTTCTGGCATAAATGCAGCGCGTGCGCATAGGCTGTGGTCACCTCTAATCTTGATCTTTTAGATTACCATTTTTATACTCGGTACCAAGGATACAAAGAGTATATTAAGCTTGTGCTCCAGAATGTAACAGCCAGAAGGAAGCTTCTTCAACCCTATAAAGCATTTACATTCTTGATCAGCATCAACTGGTGTGTCGATATAGCTTTGCCCCTCAGTCTGTGCGTAAGAAAAAACAGATTTGAGAGACGGTAAGAGGTAGAGATGGTCTATCAAGTTAATTTTCAATTTTTGCCACGCCCTCTTACGCGTCATAGCTCCGTCCGTTTTATAGATAAGATATAAGTGTCGTTCCCTATGGACATATTAAGTAATCAGTCTTATTTATTGATCCTCGGAAGGAATTGTGAAGATGGGATGAACGATAGTCGAGTTATAGGGAAATCAAATGGACTCTAGCAGGAATGGCATATTTAAAACACGCACACCACACGGACGGTCAATAATGTTCTAAGCACAACACGACACGATACGGTACGACACGCAGAACTTTATTTCAAGTAAAATATATCAATGAAATATATTTAATTATATCCAAATTCGAGTTAAGGGCCGATTTCACATCGTTAAGAATCCTCTATCTGTCACATTAACTTACAAATAAGAGAGTAAGGCTCGACAGCTCGACACATGAGATATGATAGTCTAGTAGGCCTACATGTAAGTTGTTTTAAATATGAATTTCTCTTAAATTTCATAGGCGAAACATGGTGAACTGCAGGACTACTAGATTATCATGTCTCATGTGTCGAGCTGTGTAAAGGCAGCCTAAGGTGAACTGACGCATAGCAGCTATCTAGATTCTAGAAGATGTGAAGAATATCCTAAATGTAATGTAACTATATAAATATTTGAAATATGTTCGATTTTTAACTTAACTTATATTGGTTTAGAAAAATACTCTTACTCGTCGGGAGCTAATCGGAATATTTCCAATTTGCTTAGAAAATTCTTGCAAGAATTTCATTTCATAAGGCATCTTTTTCATGCTCGCTTGAGCTTTTATAGGAATTTACATTGTCCCAACGTAGGTTTATTAGCCTGATGTTATTTTCAATATCTATCCAGATCATTATTTGGATAAAGTAAGAGATCTTGTAGTCATATAATAAATAAAATAATATGCTAGAATGGCCTATTCTTTTCAAAGTGCTTCATTTAGATTCTCTGCAAGGTGTTCTTTTAGTTTGCCGAAGCAAAAGTGTTATAAGCTAGCTAGCTCAAGTGTTATCAAGTCTATTGTTGGCTTTTGTCAAGTTTTATCCTAAATGCTGACACGAAGATGCACGTACGAAATCCGTTAAAGCAAGGAATGCATCCGCTTGGGAATTACCGCCAGCTTGCTTCAAAACGTGGTATTTAGAGCTAATCAAACGAAGGGCCTAACTCTAGATTGTCCCAGGTATCTACTTTTGATGAAGTCAAAATCAAAGTTGTTTTTGGCATGTCCAAACAGTTTGCAACAATTTTGTATAACACAAGCTTACTTTTTTGCTGTCTTGAGTCTGGAACTGCTTCGGTATAGCGCTTTAAGGAGATTCACCCACGTTACATTGCTCTTCATTTAAAATCAGTTAATTCTGGTACCCATTATTGTATGTGGTATGATACATATTAGAATTGGGGAAACTCCTCAGCCGAGTACAAAGATGAAGTATTCACTATGCTTGATATTGTGGGTTTCAGCTAGCTTAATTTCGTTTCCAGTGTTGTATCCGACGCAGTGAGGCAATTCATTAATTGTCCGTGTCAACATCTCCTCATGCTCGGCAGCATCAGCCGCTTAATTGACTTGCAACACCTGGCTTTTAAAATGCATTTTGCCAGCTCCAGTCACAAATTCGCTGGATAGCTTTCACGTCGACGTGATAAATAGAAATAGCACAATTGCGAGTTGTTGATCCACTGCGAATTGTAACTAAGAGTCTTAATGCTCAGAGACCAGTCTAAGTCGCACGTAGCATTGCGTGGAATTAATTCATTCAACAATTTTCGAGCTCAATACCAAAAACTCGATACTAGGTACTCGATACTTAGGATTCCATACTAAAAATTCTATACTTGTTTTATATTCTATACCCTATGTTCAGTATTCGATAAACAGCTTTCAATACTCAGTACTCGACTCGCAGTACTTACTCTCAATGCTAAGAAGTCGATACTAGGTATTCGATACTCAGTACTCAATACACAATACTAAGAGCTCCGTACATGGGACTCGCTATTCGGTTGTCCTTAAATCGAGCTCGGTACTCAATACCATAAACTCGATACTTAGTATTACATACCGAATATTCTATACTAGGTTTATATTCTATACGCTATGCTCAGTATTCGATAATCAGCTTTCGATACCAAGTACTCATTACTCAGTACTCGATACTTAGCACTTAATAACCAGAACTCAATATTAAGAACTCCATATATAGTACCTAATATTTGGCTCTCAATACTCGATACTCAGTACTCAATACTCAGTGCTCAATTGGAAATATCAGTCAATACATGGAACTTGAAAATCAGTTGTCAATAAAACGAACTCGATACTCAAAACGAAGAACTTAGCACTAGGTACTCGATAATCAGTAGTCCATACTAAAAATTCTATACTAGTTCTATATTCTATACTCTATGCTTATGTTTTCGATACTCAGTACTCGATCCGCAGTACTTGATACTAAGTACTCAATAATCAGTGCTCAATATTAAGAACTCCATACATGGTACTCGTTACTCGATTACCAATATTAAAACCTGGATACTCATACTAAGTAGGCGGAGCTCAGTACTCAATGCAGAGTACTCCGTATAAGCTACCCATTCAATATTCAGTACTGAATTCTACAAATTCGATACTTGGTACTCGATGCTCAGTACTCGATAATTAGAACTACATTCTCGTAACTGAGCAATCGATCACCGTAAAGCGTTTTCAGCAATACTACAAAATTGGCCTTGCCATCGATTCGCTAGATGCGTGACGCTGAAATAAGATATAACTCTTGCCTAAATCTTCAGTATCAACAAGAAAGAAAGTCGGTCAAGCCCGACTATAACATACTCTGTACCAAGAAAATTTGTCTTTTGATCATAACTCGAAAACCGTTCTTCCGATCTTCTTCATTCCTTTAGCGGATCGATAAGTTATCCTAAAAACTAAATATGTCCAGAAGGAACAAGCCATCTATCTTCAAAACTGTGGGAGATATGACGTTTTTTCTAAATTGCGGGGGCGGGAGGGGGCGTGGCCAAAATTGAAAATAAACTTGATCTGCCTGCAGACATAAGAAGCATATGTCCCATACATGTCAAACCTCTATCTCTTACCATCTCTGAGATCTGTGCGTTCATACGGACAGACAGACGGACATGGCTATATCGACTCGGCTGTTGATGCTGATCAAGAATATATATACTTTATGGGGTCGGAGATGCTTCCTTCTGGATGTTACATACTTTTGCACAAACTTATAATACTCTATGTACCTTCGGAACAGAGTATAAAAATATATATATATTTTCCCATCCGAAATTGTGTTTGAATAACAAGGAGAACAAACAACTTGACAAAATTAAAATACCTCCCAAATGTAAATCCTCGGTAAGTGCATAACAAATGGTAGCAAGTTCGTGAAAAATGTCTCTCATATGCTGAAATGGTTTTGCATTGCGTGTATTGGCCATGTTTTTGCCTGTGGCTGGTTGCTGTTGTTGTTGCTCTATTGGTGCATGTGCTGTGCTGCTGTTGTTGTTGTAGTTACTTAATACTTACGCATTGTTAACACGCATCGTTGTCGCCTGACACGCGTTTTACATGTCGCGCCATTCGAGGAAGTTGTTGGCCCCCTTTTGGGGGGCGATTTATTTTGCAGCAAGAAATTTGCGTGTTTTTGCCATTTAATTAACAAACCGGCTAGCAAACAGAGACAAAATCAAAACAAAACAAACAAACAAAAACACAACACAAAATACGTGCAATGTTATAGTTAAGTTGTTTACCGATACAGTTTATTTTGCCCATAGAGATGTGTTTCCTGCTTCGAGGAAAAACCGCCAGCAGCCGGTTCAAGTTTAGTCATATTCAGCCCCAATTGTTAGACTGACGGCTCCGGGTAGTACAAAGGTCTGATGATACCATTTATTGGTGTCCAGCACAACTGCAAAACAAATGGCATAAGTTGAACACTTGCTCAATCGATCTCTTCCCCACTCACTTATGTCACCCGGTTGCACCACCACATCGAATCTTTGGCATTGGAAATAGCACTCGGGTGGTGGAACCAGCAACCAGCGCTTGCTACCGGCCAACTGGGCCTGCCAAGACGGTAATCTGACATTGTCAATCTGAAGTAATGAAGCTATCCAATTTGTCTGACCGTTTTAATTAACTATCTTCCATTCAACTCACATGCATTTGCGCTCCCAGACCGGCGGTGCCTATAAAAAACCAATCAACTGCATTGTTTTCCGAACTCTCGGGCAGAAAGTAGGGTCGTCCATAGTGCCGGCGAAACTCTTCGGCCGTTTCGGCCTGACAATTGCTCCAGCCAAAATACCAGGGCTCTTCGCCAGGTCTTAGATCAACCCGTTCCGCCGGCATGTCCAAAGCTTCATAGATATCCCGGAAGCCAGTCTTATAGGGCAAAAATTGACAGTCACGAATGCGTTGCTTGCGTTTAGCTTTGTTATAGACTTGCCGAAAGTACCAATAGTTGAAGAGCTGTGTCAAGTGTTAAGCATACATTATGGATGGTCTTAATTTGCCACCAGCCAACCCACCGAAATTGCGGTCCAATTTTGCGTTCCATCGCTGACAATTACAGGTGCTCCACTGTACGCATAAGTGGCCTCAAATTGCTGCGGACTGATGCCACTCAGACGCGGCACATTCTTGAGGTGGGCACAAAACGCACAATTCTCGGGCGAGCGCAGTGCATATCGCAAAGGGCGTGGCAAAGAAAGGGCACAGCTCTGTGAATAAGAGAGAATTTTGAAGTTAATAGTTTTGAGTTCTAGTGGCAGCCTTGTGTTCGATCGAACCAACCCTAAATTACGAAACTAGTCACTGGCACGTTTGGTTTGGTTTGGTAACTTAATGCAATTTCGACGATTTTGCCTAAAGACACCGAGGTTAATTGGAGATATATCTTTGATTCTCAGCAATTCAGTTACTCCTTTTATATTGAAAGTGCACGGATTTCATCCCAGAGAATTACCAGAATAGTCGAAGACTTTTAGGCTGATGGTGGATTAATTTTAAAATAAGAAATTTCCTGAAATGTTGCAACCAAAGAATGCGATGGACCATCTGGTTGAGACGACGTCTTTTTCATCTTCCTGATAGATGCTATGTGTCAGATAAACTCACAGTTAACTCTGTGGTATGTACACAAAAAAAAAAAGTGTCAATATCAATTCAAACTGGGCTGGTTAATTTGACATTTTGATATTAAATATTTTTCATAACTTTTTGATGCTAAGCAAGAAAGAAAGTCGGTCAAGCCCGACTATAGCATACTCTGTACCAACGAAATTATACGCTCAGCATAAATTTTGATGCTGCAGTAGCAGCTGAAAGCAGCGCGGCGACGATTATGGGGCACATAGTGCTTTTTAGGAGATGTTTGAAATTGATACTTTTGAATATTATGAAGATATTCGATGGATAAAATAATGACCAAAGATCACTATGTTACTATCTAGGATTATATTGATACCAAAAAGACGATACTGGATTGAATTTCAATTGGATACATCGCGTATCAAATTGATATTGATACCTATTTTTTTCGATGTAATAACGAGATCTGCACCGAGTATGTAAAATAGTAATCGAATAGTCACTCAAAAAAAAAAAAACCAAAAAATTCGCCCTAAAATTTAGAAATTCGCCTTTAAAAAGGGGTCAATGGCGATTCACCATATATTTTAGAAAAAAATTATTTTTTATAATAAGAGTGAGAATTTCTAAAATTACGAAAATATTTACTAAAAGCTACAAAATATTTTCTGTATTGTTGAAAATCATTTTCTAGATTATAAAAACCTTTCTAGATTTTAGAAAGAGAATAATATTTTCTAACTTTTAGACATGAGAGGTAGTGAGGGGAGACAACGACTATAAACAGAGAGGAACGATACAGTTAGACGCGTATAACCCCTTATATATTATTTTTATATGATATTCCTTTTCTGCTGGTCATCTTTTCACCTTTTCTGGGACTTGATAGCCATTTATCGCTTTCGACCACGAGGCACGTGCACGAGTAAAGAACGCTGAGCGCTCAGCTGCCTCTTTCATATTCCGAAACAAGGCAATTGGAACTTGAGAATTACGTTCTATATTTTGGGGCGAAATTCAAAATGGTATTCATAAATTTAGGAAAAGTGTTTTTTCCTTAAATTTGGCAGTTTAACTATTTTAAGACAACGTACAATGAAATTTTTTTTGAAAAATTACCCTGAATTCAAAAAAAAAAAAACCTGAGTGTAAGTTAAGGTCAGCACTGCTCGACTTCGAAATAGCCGTTACTCATGGCAATTAGTGATTAATAACCTCATGCGGCTCAGATAAGTTTGCAACGTTTCTAACTCTGCCATTTATTATTCGATCTATAGGAAATCATTTGATCTTTTGTGAGATTGTAGATATTGGCCACAAAAATTGGCAACTGCTAAATCTAAGATGGATAGGAATCGCAAAACTTGAAAGTAGCATACCATTTCCTCGATACATGCTGTTCTATAATGATACCTCAAATTGTCTATTATGTTACCATTTCACTAGAGTTCAGCAGAAAGATCAGTGAAAATTGATCAAGTAGCAATTTCTTCTGCTGAACGCGGCCATTGTCAGTCTATAGAAACTGTGTTAACTGTGTAATTTGAACAGACGATTACCAAAACCCATGTGTTTAGCCCAATCTGATCTTTTCTTCATTCTATCTAACCACATTTGTATTACCAACATAGGATTAAAACTTAAGGTTCATTGTTAATCACTTAAAGAACGATTTGAAGCCACTTTCACATGATTTATAAAATCCTGGTTTGTAGAACAAATGAATTCATTGTTCAATTTTCAATACGTTTTCAAGTGAAGCAAGGCATTGCATTTCCAAATTGATTTGCAAATATTACCACCTATATTCCAATAAGAATGCAAGTCTATGACCATTGTTCACTTTTCCTTTGATTAAAATACTACATCATGTTCGCTCAATTCTAAACTGAATTACATCCAATTTCTGCTCTATGCACAATGCTGTTCCTGTCCGTGGACTGGCTTTATTAATACACAACTCACCTGGCTCTGCAGCTCTTCATAATAGAATTTCAATGCAAACAACAATAGGCAGAGGAGCATAAATAGCTTCGTCCACTTGATCCAATTTCGATTGCATTGCGATGCTTGACCAGGACAGGCCCTCCGCCTGAACTCGTGCATTGTTTTACTCAGATAATTTGGTTTATGGGATTTCAATATTTGCCTCAGCTTGCTGCGTGCTTGTTGGAGTTCCATGTTGATGATGTTGCCACCACCACGACACGCCTCGTACTGTGTTCAGGGTTTCAGTAATCCTTGCCGAGGAGTAGCCGCTTTCGAGCACTCGCCTGGTAATAATTTGATTATCTGCCGGGACGCAGGCTTCATCAGCAGGCTCCGCACTGCTCTGCTCTGGGTGTGCTGTGCTGCGTGGTTAGCATGTGATAAGGCGCAAATTGCTTGTTATTGTCAATTTGGCTCACATTGTCCTTTCCTTTTTTCGTTTGCAGAAATCCTTACACCAGTGGATCGGGCACTTGCATCACCTACGATGCCATCAATGCAGCCTACTTGGATGCCCGCAAACGCATACGTGAGTTGGGTGGCCACAGCTTCCTTTTGATAATATTACAATTTACATTTTATGTCCTGCAGATGTGGCACAACCCAAATCCGACTGGAAGCCCGAGGAGCTGGCCACCGTGGGCGAGCTGCTGCTCGACGTATCCATCCAGTTGGCTCGCACGTAAGTACCATGTAGGCTGAACGCATTTGAAAGTTGGCCAGCCACGCCCATTCGCCTCACAGCGAACAGTGGTTGCCAAATAACGCATGACGAGGCACTTAAGTCGTGCAACCAAGAGTTGCAGCCACATGCGGCATGAGTATTGCCCCCAAGGTTCTGCGCTCGCAAGCAGAAAGCTTCTGCGGGGATTTGAAAGTGATTTGGGCATGCAAAATGCTAATTGCGGCTCCAACAGCATTTACACCGTCTGCGGCTTTGACTGATGGCCAGGCACTTGGGTCGATGATGATGCCCAAACTGGCGCAACTGCATTTTTTGCATTTATTTGTTGTGCTCGCAGCGCCAAAATGTAAACAAACGCCGAATTATGCAATCGGCAGGTCTCAGTGAGAGTGCGCGTGACTGTACTCCTCCTCCCCCTCCCACTGGTTCAAACAAAACAAAAACGAAAAATAAAATAATAAAGAAGCTGCGGAGGATGCCACAGCAGCAGCAGCAGCATCATTTCCAGTTTTTCTGTTGGCCAACAATTGGCGATTGCCGAAGTGGAATCTGGGTAAGCGGGTTGCCAAGTCAGCTGGCCAAATCTGCCGCCACTCAGCTCAGTGGAACAAGTGTGACTTTCACTTATCCCCCCCGCCTAACGCCAGCTTTACCCTGGCCAAACCAAGCCAGACCAGGTTGTCATCTCCATCCACAGCTGATGCGGATGGGTCCGTTTCAATTGCAGTTGTATAACCATTTGATTGCAGTCTTTGCCGCTGGCTAATAGCAGTTGTTAACAGCTTAATGGCATGCAAATTTTGTGGCCACTTTTATTGCATTCTATAAGCCGATGTGCAGATATTTGAGGTAGCAGCATAGAGAGAGGGTTTATGAGAATGAGATTTTAAGGCAAGATAAAACCTGCCTTTGAATTCATCGAAGAAGTAAACAATATCAATTAAAACCAGTTTTAAAAGTATCACCCAACATTGGTTACTCTACGGCCTTGGATTCGACTCAATATTTGGCTCAGTAAGTTTTGTAGTACCATAGTTATACTCTGTACCAGGGGTACACAGAGTATATTAAGTTTGTGCAAAAAGTATGCAACAGAGAGAAGGAAACATCTCAGTCCCTATTAAGCATATATATATATTCTGGATCAGTATCAACCGCAGATTCGATAAAGATACTGCGCTGCTTTCAGCTGCCACTGCAGCATCGAAATTCAAACTGTGCATACACTTTCATTGCTACAGAGTATAAGTTACAGATAAGTTTGACCGACTTTCTTTCGTAATTTTACTGAATTCTTCGAAAAGCAATTCTCCGATTTGCGTTCAGTTTCAGAATCGAATAGTTCGTACTTCAAGAATTCAGTTGTAGGTTAGGTTAGGCAAAATAGGCTGGTGAACTAGTGAACTTATGGACTGGATCGATAAGTTATCCTGATTACCATGAAAGAAACGAACCATCTATCCCTAAAACTGTGGAAGATATGACGTTTTTTCCAAATTGCGGGGGCGGGAGGGGGCATGGTCAATATTGAAAATAAACTTGATCTGCCTGCAGACATAAGAAGCATATGTTCCATTTCTGTCAAGCCTCTATTTCTTACCATCTCTGTGATCTGTGCGTTCATACGGACAAACAGACGGACATGACTCGGCTGCTGATGCTGATCAAGATTATATATACTTTATGGGGTCGGAGATGCTTCCTTCTGGATGTTACATACTTTTGCACTTCTGCAGAAATAAGAAGCATATGTTCCATTTCTGTCAAGCCTCTATTTCTTACCATCTCTGTGATCTGTGCTTTCATACGGACAAACAGACGGACATGACTCGGCTGCTGATGCTGATCAAGAATATATATACTTTATGTGGTCGGAAATGCATCCTTCTGGTTATGTACCTACGGTACAGGGTATAATTAAAAAAAAAAACCTTTTCAATATTCTAGACTAAAATATCCCTTTAAAGGCTACATTCATTATCACTTAGGACCTATTCGGTCCGTGAGTGATTGCCCTTTTATAGGAACCATTGGGCAAACTTTATTCAACCAATAGTTGGATCATATTTATCTTAAAGAATCGATTATATTTACAAACATCGTTTAAGGATCCAAAAAAAAAGGGACCCATCTGTTAAGCTGTATTATCACTTGTCTGATGTCTTCTAAAAGTTTCTCGAAAGACAAGTTTAATTGTCAATTTGAGAAGCATAAGAATATATGAGAAGGTGCATGAGAAGTGGGCTATCTGAGTTTTCTTATGAGATTTTTGACACAGTAACTGGCCCATTTCATATAAGATCTCGAAAAGTGAAAATACAGCTTCAGCTATAATAGCAGAACAGAATAGAATAGAATATTGTAGTGCGGTGCTTTAGGAGAAAACCAAATTATATAAAAGAACATCAAAAATCAATTAAAGAATCATTTAGCTCCGATCAGTTAAGCTGCTCACTCACAAATCATTGTGCTTTAATCAAACTTGTGAGTGAACTGAACCGTACCGTTTTGTGGCTGAGCTGGAGTAAGCGGTTCAGTTACGGATTATTGGGTTCGGAAACGGCTTTTATCCCAGCTAAAAACTAAAAGAAAACCAAAAAACATGTACAAACTTTGTCTTGAGACTTGCACTCATATAACAACAGCTATTTCGGAGTCACTTGTGCAGGTAACTCATACTTTAAAAGCTGCCCTCCATAAAATACGGTTCCCATTCAATGTAAGTTTCTCTTAAGTAACAAACTTAATTAAAAATACTTTAAGAAAAATTCACAGAATACTTTTAAGTGTTAAATAGCTCAAATTTGCGAACGAGCTTATCAAATGACTGAACTCTGTTGTTATGCTATTACTGTTAAAGAAACTTTGACCAGCCCTTTTGGTCCCACTAGAATCCTAAAGTTTAAGCAACTGCAATATCTTTAAGCATCTGTGCCACCTCATTGGCTCTACTTTTCATGGCTTTCGATCCCGCGCTGGCACAGTAATTTTAGCCATCAGCAACATGATATCCATGGTCTCGGCTAGCTGCCAGCCCAATTGACTGTGAAATTTTGCACTTTTCCGTTTTCCACTATCTTCCTAACACTATCTTCACAGTCGGAGAAAACAATAGCCTACGCGTTGGCACTTTGCTCGCTTTCTCGAGGAAGTGTCAGTTGGCCAGTCCCTTTGGCAATTTATGCCATTTCCTGCTGCTCCACAGCAACTTGTCGTATGTTTGCCGCCAGCCAAACTCAATCGAATGCAATCCAAAACAGAAAAATACAAAAAAACACAAAAATTGACACCAATTGCCAGCTTAAAATTTGCCACTGTCAACGTCAAAACATCAACATCAATATCTGTCTGGCCGAAAGCGCGTTAATTGCGGTCCGCTTGCTAACGGGGCTAATACGATAATTTTGCAATTTTTCAAAAAAAATTGAAAAGCCGAGAATTGTGACTGACAGGAAAATGCCAAGTAGAGTGATATCCGCCATTGCGTGCTGTGTTAATTGTTTTGCCGTTTTGTGTCTCGCTTTCAGATATGGCCTATCCTATGAGGAAATCGAGAAGGGTCTGCCCACCGTCGACACCTCCAAGACCCTGATACGCGAGGTCTGTCCGCCCTTCTTCGCAGGCGTCGAGTGTCGACCGGGTAAATATCGTCGCTTTGACGGCCTGTGCAACAACATCGAGCATCCCACCTGGGGGGCAGCCAATGCTCCGTTCCAGCGTCTGATTGGTCCACTCTATGCGGATGGCATTAATGCTCCGCGTATTTCGGTAACCGGACGCGACTTGCCCTTCTCGCGTGTCGTCTCGCGCACCATGCATCCCGATGATGGCTATCATGATCATGCGGGCACCGTTATGGTCATTGCCTGGGGCCAGTTTATGGATCACGACTTCACGCTGACGGGCACACCATTGGGTAGGTCTTGAAATCGACTCCACGGTGGGGTAATCGAAAAGGTTAAACATGTTTGCATTGCAGATCCCATCAATCGCAACGATCCGGAGGAGTGCTGCAAGCGTCCGTTGCATCTGAAGCATCCCTACTGCAATGAGATACGAATTCCCGATGATGATTACTTCTATCGATTGTTTAATGTCAAGTGCATTGACTTTGTGCGCGGTTTTCCATCACCACGCCCAGGCTGCCGATTGGGTGAGTTGATTGCTGATTGTAAACTGTGCAGAGTTAAGCAATTGGAAATTTGTTTTTTAGGTTCACGCCAGCAATTCAATACCCTTACCGGCGTCATTGATGCCAACACTGTGTACGGCGTCAAGGAAGCCTTTGCTCGCAAGCTACGCACTGGGTATGGCGGCCTGATGCGCATGAATCCAGTGTTCCAGGAGTACGGCTTGAAGGACTTGCTGCCACTGAAGCTGGACATACCCGACGAGGGTTGTACCCGTCCCAACAAGAGCATGTATTGCTTCGAAGGCGGTGAGATTCGAGTTAATGAGCAGCTGGTCTTGACCTGCATGCACACGCTGATGGCCAGGGAGCACAATCGCTTGGCCACGGGATTGTCCCACATTAACAAGCACTGGGACGATGAGACGCTGTTCCAGGAGGCCAGACGCATTAACATTGCCATAGTGCAGCATGTGACCTACAATGAGTTCCTGCCCATACTGCTGGGCAAGGAGGTGATGGAGAAGTTTGGTTTGGTCTTGCAAAAGGATGGCTACTGGGATGGTTATGACTCGAATGTGAATCCTGGCATCATAGACTCGTTTGCGGGTGCTGCCTTCCGCTTTGGCCACTCCCTGCTGCCCACGGCCGTGGAGCGCTGGTCGAAGGCTCACAAGTTTATAGCCTCGAAACGTTTGTCCGATCTGATTCGTCGTCCGTATGATTTGTATCGCGCTGGCGTTTTGGATGAATACTTTATGGGTCTGATGAATCAAGTGGCCCAGGCCATGGATGACTCGATTACGCAGGAGGTGACCAATCATTTGTTCAAGAAGGAGGGTGCCAGATTTGGCATGGATCTGGTGTCGTTCAATATGCAGCGTGGACGTGAATTTGGCATACCCGGCTATATGGAGTTCCGCAAGTTTTGTGGCCTGCCCACCTCGAATACTTGGGATGAAATGTACGGATCGATGCCCAATGAGACTGTGCTGCGCTATGGCAGCATTTTTGAGTAAGTATTGCAGTTAACTGAACAAGTTAAGGTGCAGTTCACAAATTGCTCATTTGTGTTCAGTTGTTCTTGTTTTGTCTTGTACTTTTGGGTCGGAGATGCTTCCTTCCAAAGGTGCAACTGAATAACAGAGCTATCAATCGAGTTAACTAAACAACTGAGCAAAATGAGCAGCTCACTTTGCTCAGTGAAAACCTTACAAGAAATACTTTCACAGAGTACTTCATTATATTCCCACAGACATCCAGCTGATATTGATTTGTGGTCTGGTGGTGTATCGGAGAAATCATTACCCGGTTCCATGCTGGGACCCACTTTCGCCTGTGTTATTGCCACCCAAATGAGCTATTTGCGTCGTGGCGATCGTTTCTGGTATGAGCTTCCCAATCAGCCTTCGTCCTTCACACCCGAACAGCTGCAGGAAATACGCAAAGCGAAACTCTCCCGCTTGATTTGCGACAACACGGACTTGATTGATACGGTGCAAATCTATCCCATGGTCTTGCCAGATCATGAAATGTGAGTGAATGAGCTTGAAAATCGTTTGAAGATCAAACTTCTTATTGTGATGTTTATTTGCCTAGCAATCCACGTGTGCCCTGCAAGAGTGGCATCATACCCTCCATCGATCTGACCAAATGGGCAGATTTTGGTGGTCATGGTCACGGTGTGGACCCTTCGATTTATGTAAGTGCATCGATTTGTAAATGAAATGAAATTGCAATTTAATTAATCACACTTTATCTCCATCTTTTCAGAACTATATCAATGAAATACCCGACACATTGCTCAATTATAGGAAGTAACTGCCATTTTAACCAGCGCTTAATCATACACTGCCTCCTCATCCCACACATCTTCCAGCACTTCGATTCTAAATCTGTTCTGTTTCACTATGTACCGCTTAGTCTCTATTTACTAGTCTTTGCTCACACTTTCCAGAAAGCATTTCCCTGGCCAATCAGTCGGCAAAATTTTTCCAGCATTTCCATTGATTTTTTTTGTATATATTATTATTAAATAGCAAAAAGTACAGTGCGTAAGTTATATAAAAAAAGAAAATGAAAAAATATTAACAAAACAGTTGCCTTAATTAGAGTGTGGCTTCACTTCGATCTTTGAAATGAATTGGTGTTGAAGCCTAACTTTTATAGAGGGGGTTAAGTCAGCATTGAAAAATTATATAAATTACTGATGATTCACTTGCTCTAAAAGTGTCTTAAGTAAAGTTTTTGTGCGAATGATAAGATTTTTGACATCAAAACATTTTAAATTCCAAAGAAGGGAATCGCTTTTCTCTACAGACAGAGGTCAATAGATTTGTATTATATGAGGACTAACTAAGTAAGGGTGCAGCAGCTCAGCAGCATGTGCTCCCAATGCCCATTTTTAAGAGAAATATCTTGGGCTAGAAAAATAGTAAATTGATCATAAGTTCCCACATATCAGAATTACTCGCGACCAGATTCAAAGCTCTACTCGTGCAGGACTCTATTGCGACAACTAGGCTGGGCTATTAATGGTATAATATGAGTGTAGATCCAGAAACTACACCCATAGAAATCAAACGCCGGATTGGCTTGCCTGAAATCGGCTTCAGTTTAAATAAGTGATGTCTTGATTTTCTAGCACGAAATCTGCTACAATATACGATGGGAAGCGATCTCGACTTTCAGCTAGTGGGCGGAGCGCTACGACCAAAAAAAGTCAATCTTCTGAAAACATTCGAGCTTGAAGTAGTGCTAAATAATTGATATCGAGCGTTGTTTTTAATTCCACATTTACAGAAACCCTTCGAAAGTGAAATTTTGGGGTCTTGAACGTTTTGAAATGTGGTGGGTGAAATGAAAAGTAAGTTGGAAATTTGGTATTTAGGAATGAATATAGCCTGTCCACCAAACGAAAATAAGAGATCATTCTTTGGACAATTCCAAATATTTTGATATCTTGAATCGATCGTCTGTAATGTTAAACAGCTTATCAGCTCAAATGTTCCGCTTATAACTCCGGTGTTTTTTGTCCGATCTAAATGAACTTTTCAGAGTAGATAGATATTGGGCCTAGCTTGATTTATACTAAACCACGAGGCTCTAACTTAAATTGTGGATCTGACGGTTTTTTTTAGGTCTAGGATGTCTAGAGGAGGTCTTGGTGTTTTGGGGGGTGGAATTTTCCAAATCTGAAAAAAAAAATTGATTTGCGTACAGCATAAGTCTTCCTTCATGCAAAAAATTGTGGCTCTATCTCTTATAGTCTCTGAGATCGACGCGTTCATACAGACAGACTGACGGACAGACGGACGGACGGACAGATGGACATGGCTATATCGACTCGGCTGTTCATGCTGATCAAGAATATATATACTTTATGGGTCGGAAAATTTTCCTTCTCCCTGTTACATACATTCGCACAACTTCATGATCCCCCTTTTCCCATTTTCAATGGGAACAGGGTATACAAATTGATTTGCGTACAGCATAAGTCTTCCTTCATGCAAAAATTTGTGGCTCTGTCTCTTATAGTCTCTGAGATCGACGCGCTCATACAGACAGACGGACATAGCTATATCGACTCGGCTGTTCATGCTGATCAAGAATATGTATACTTCATGGAGTCGGAATTGTTCCTTCTCCCTGTTACATACATTCGCACAACTTCATGACACCCCTTTTCCCATTTTCAATGGGAACATACGCTAATTGTGTGATTTCGTGTATTCCACAAATCGTAACAACTCAATTGTAATATCAATTTAAATCTGAATTATACAATTTTGGATTATGTTCGTTTATGCAAATGCTAAATGCTGCGAATGAGCTTATCGTTCTTTATGCTTGGACATTAAAATGATTTACAGTTGATTAAGGAAATTACATTTTTTATCGAATGTTTCTGCAGGTGGTTTTGTTTTTAATGAGAAAAGCTTGTCAATTATATGACTGAATCTTGATGAAATGCAGGTCTAATAGATAATCATGTGTCATGCATCGAACATTGTTAACGGAGTCTAATACCCTGTTTATACACAACAAAATTATCATGTTATATGCTCTTTAAAGTATGCTATGCTTAATAATATAACAAATTCAGGAAAACAATTCTCATTTTGAATACCTTCAACTAGTCCGTCAAACTTAGTAAATGCAAAGTGTGGAGATTATGTTTGACGCAGGCAAATCTGATTATCAGTAACTTATTTAAACTGAGAATTATTTAAGGAAATGAAAATCTTATAATCTTATAATAATCTTTTTGTGATTATAAGGGGTATTCGTTTTCTTTTATCAACTGTTCACAGCTGTGGCACCAACCAAACAGAATAAGTAAGGTTGGTAGGATTATACCACATGATTTAATAAAATTAGCTTTGAGGCTGAGTTTGATTTCGATAAAATGTATCCGTTGCCTTTAAAGTGACATTAGTGACTTTATTTCCAACTTAATCTAATTTGTATACTCCACTACAAATCCCTAACAAATGAGCTGATTATCTTTTTAGTCTATTCTGCCCTTTAGTTATTTCTTTAAGCTTTTCTATCCGGACTTAGTATCTATACCAATAATATAAATTCTGTTCGCATTCTTACCATTAAGTTTTAGATCGATCGGCACTGCTTAAAGCTCTGAATTTGAAGAAAGAATTGGAAATTCGGTTGAAGTGTTTTCTCCAATGGGAACTTGTAGAGGTATAACAAATCGGTTTTACAGGATATTCAACAGTCCAACCCAAATCGCTTCCAAGCCAGGTTTTGCATTGCAAAATGTATGTTCCAACGCCAACCACACTCATTGGAAGATCGAATTGAGCATACTCTAAGTCTGAAGGAATTTTAAAATACATTTTCGATGTAAGTTTTTGTATATGCGACTATATTTTAAATAAAATTCGAAAATGTATTTTGTCATTGTTTGTTTATTTTATTAAATGTAAGTTATCATTATGTTAATAGGAACTTCTTGTTGGTTACGTGCTGTTTTTGGTTTGTCAGAAACCCCGAGTTAGTAAATGTCATAAAATTCGTTTAGTTGTCATCGCCAAGATCGTTCGTGTTGAGCATCGCATTGACCCAAATCCACTTCTGAGTCACAGGCCATAAAAGTACACAAAATCGTATGCGGAAAACGTCTCAAGAGACGCATCTCTACTCAAGCGCATTCAGAAATGGCGCTATCGAGCCAATATCTTCACAGTCGGGTATGGCTTTGCCCTTGAACTTGAGACAGGACTCGGCACAGGTCTGGCCCTGAAAGTAGTCACCAAACATTTTCTTGCACTGGGCACAGTTGTTCAGGCAGATTTGAATGAAGTCAATGCCACCCATGGGATCTGCAGATTAGATGGCATAGTAATTAGATGAGAAACATTCCAAAAGAAGGGGTAACCAGGTCTCGGGCTTACCAAATCGTTTGCCATAGTGTCCTATGGCCGGCAGGGCTGCACCAAACTCCATTAGGCACATGGCACTCAGCACAATGGTGCACAACAGCAGGGGCTTAGACGAGTACATCATATTTCTGTAAATGTGTTTTGGATTTATAAGATTTGTTTGATCTTTCGCAGTGAATGCTTAAGCAACCGTTGAGCTCCAAGTGCCAAGTAGAAATAATTAATATCGCTTGTTTGTCCTCTTATTTTATATAAAAGCAAACCCAAACGTTGATGCGAAAGAAACAACAACTGGAGCCGGTCTGGGTCTGGTCTGAGAGCGCAGACGCGAAGTCAGCAGGCCAGCCCAACTGGCGCTAAAGTACGTCAGATCTTTTGAACAAAACGAAATCAATACAAATTCAATAATAAAATAAAATGTCATTATGTTTGCCAATTTGCATGTGTGTGCGGTTGTGTGTCTGTTCGTTGGTTTGCCCAGGTCGTGCGAATGTGAGCTTGTACACTAGGGAAAAAGTCGAGCCATTTTTTAACATCCCGGTTTGCTATTCGTAAAGACGGCAACGAGAGCTGCAAATTTGCCAATGGCAACTGAGAAATATTCATATGCATTTACAAAAAAGGGACGGGAGGGCATTGAAAAGCTTCTCTTCTTTGCTTGATTTAAGACTCTTTGATAAACACATTGTCCTCTTTTCTCTGCCGAATTACGAATATTATTACAGAAACTGAAATCCTACCGAGCTTTCAGCTCTCATTTTCGATGCAGCAACAAGATAGATGCCAAATCTTTATACTACCATTCAGTGTTGGCTAACTTGCTTTGCTGATGTACAAACAGTTAAGAGAAAAGATGCTGAATTGATGTCCTCCCTAGATATTTTTGATTTATGGCAAACAGTCTAGTGCTGAAACTGTGTCGAACAGAGTTCCCTAAGAGCACTTAGTGCTCGCGTAGTCAGCAATACAAATGAGAACATTAATTTTGAAGCACGAAAACGAGAGAAAGAGATAAGGCGGATGTAAACGCAATCATTCGACGCACAACAGCAAATGTTACAGAACCTAACGCATAACAATTTGTAGTTGAATCCATTTTTGCAGGAGAAAAAGTGTAGAGATACACATGTGTAGTTGTTGTCAGGATTTCGCTTTACTAAAGACGCTTTAAGCATTGGAATGGCAATGCGTACAGCAATAACAAATGCTCATTGATGCTTTACTTCGGTGTTCCCCACCCATAGCAACCGGGGGCCGAACACACTCGTAAAAATTGTTTGCCGAAGTAGTGCATCAAAGAGAGAGAGTGGGAAGCCTACAGAGTATAGCAGGCCCCCAGGACGTTGCTGGGAGTCTCTGAGCTGATCCCTCGTTTTATTAGATACTGAGAGCCATATGCGAGCAAATGAGAAAGTATGGATTTAGACGGGACTTACACCGTGTATCACACTTCATGAAGCTTTTGAAAATTGTCTTGCTTGTGGGAAACAGAATAGACGGGAAAGCGACACCACGACTCCTCTTTCCTACAATCGAAAACTTTTTTCAGAACTTCTTCAAAATATCTCCTCCGTGTGAATCCAGTCTTACACGAAGAAGAGAGCTTCATGAACTTAAAGAGGTGAAAAGGTACTGCAAGCCTCTCCGTAGCTCTATTCTACGAGTAAGAGCTTTTGGAAAAACTTCATTAAGTTTGCTTCACCGTGTAAATCCTGTGGCATCTTGATTCCTTTAATGTTGGTCACTCTTGGCTGTTGTTGTTTGCACAAACTAGGAAGGGTATTTTACACTGAAGTTAGTTTGCTTAAGTATTGCACAAAGCTCTTGCTTAGGGGGACCAAAACTTCATGAAGTATGCTTCACCGAGAAGGCTCCGTCTTAGTACGCGGCTCGCGAGCTTTTTGTTTGTAATTGTGCAAAGGAATCGGCATCCTTGTTCTAGGGATTATTAGTCCTTGTAAGCCAAAGCGACGAGCACCAACGAGCATAGGAAATCATCGAGTATGTTCAAAAATGAAATGCTCGTTGGAGCTTTATTGTGGACACGCTTCTGGTGTCTTCAATGTATGGTAAAGCTTACTGTGCACTCTCAGCTCATTCCGTAAAGCGCTCCAAACAGTAGCGGACTCTTGGAGCAAGCGCAAAATCTCAGTCCGTAGAAAAAAAACCGGTAATACCTGTATCATGGATACATGCACCCACTCCTGGTATGACAATGAGCTTCTTTTGCGGACTGTGGTTTTGTTAAGAGCGCTGGAGAGTGTGGGACAGTGAGAGCGAAAGTGAGCGCTAGAGCGAAGGGCTATGGGGAGAGAGCGGAAAGCGCACACGCAGCTTTTACCTGGTTATTATCCATGAAACAAATCATGGAAAGCTACAACAACAAAACTGAAGACTTATGCCTACGCAACAGTAGAGTGGGCGTCAGCAAAGAATGAAGTTAAAGTTTAAGGGGACCTTGCCAATGAGGTGGAAACTTCAAAAAGATCGTTCAACTTTCGTTATACAAATACTCTTGTTTTGAAAGACAACCCATGTCGGTCACTGCTGACTATTTTCAATACGAACGATTAATATATAGACGGTCATTTCTAACTTTAAAATACCAACGAAGGTGTATGCGCAGTAATTATTTTGCTGCAGCTTGCGTATATCTTGACTATCAATCATCCACTCATTAGCAATCCTTTGACTGATCAATAAATAATCCTGAATCACATACATTTGCAGAAGGAGATGCTGAGGCAAGCATTGGGAAACCATTGTCATAAGTGTATTAAGCTTCTACAATAAAGGACAGGTTTTACTTAGGTTTTGTGCATAAATTTCAAGAATTTTTGGAATTTCACTGAGTATGGGAAGAGCAGAAAAATCAACCTCCTCTAAATTCTGTTTTCACAATGTGTGCCTATCCTTGCCACGTTTTCTCACTGACAAAAAGACTTCACAGACTCTGAACGAATTTTCTTCAAGTGTCATTAGTTTTTCAATGTTTACATAATTATCAGGTTAACAATTTTATGAACATTTGCTTTGGCGAAATCAACTAGAAAAATGAATTATTTATTTTCTGTCTAAAAATATTTATGCAAATTGAGTGTGGGCCACTGCTGATGAGATCGGCCATAAAGAAGTCAGAAGGAGGAAAATAAAAATTTCTCAAAAATTTCCCCGCATTTTCAAGAGCAAACGCTGCGACATGTGATCAAAATTCACCGACTTTTGAGTAAGAAAGTTGCCGCTACTTTTGTTTTGCAGGAAGTGTCAAGCAAAAACGGACACAGCCGAACTGTAACTGATGCCATATGCTAAAATGCTACAATTAATGCAAATCGTATGCGAACGATCGGCCGATAAATTAATGGCGCTGTAAATGCAGTTAAAATTGTGAAACGTAGAACGGAGTTGGGTGGGCAAGTCCAGAGGCCTGCGCAAGATTCTTTTGTCTGGCTCCAGCCGGACACGCGATGCCTTTAACTGGTTTCGGTGTTTTTCGTTATCACTTTCCGAGTTTAATTTATGCCGCTTCGCGGCACAAAGCGAGGAATGCAAAAAATGTACACAAAATAAACTAAACAACTAAGTATATCGTGGGAATATTTTAATTAATGCTAATTTATGCATCGCCAATTGTTTGTTTCCTAACTAATTGACAACACGCGCCGGCGTATGAGTAATATGCCTCGATTGACACATACAAACGTCACAGCTGTCGCTTGGTGGGCGTGACACTTGAGTTCAAGTCGGTTTTCGGTGCTGTGGATAGTGACGTACCACTGAAACGGTACTCAACACTTACCGGTAGTTGGGTATTTTGCTATTTCTTTTGGTGTAGGCGAGATGTTTGCCAATTCGACGGCGTTGGCAACAGCAACAATTGGTTTTGTTTGCCGAAAACTGGTTCCAGAACAACTGCTATCGGATTGCAGAGTTCTTGTTGTATTTATACAAAACCAATCGTGGGGATTGTCAAGCAAATTAATCAATTTGTCTCGGCTACACACAGAAATCTAATTGAATACTCGTCGCTGGAGTCGCAAGTAAGTAAGCAAAATGTCACTTCCGCTGGCGGTAGCCACTTTCTTGAGTGGTTTTCACAGCGGTGCAGCTGCCTGGATGTTACTTAGCCTTGGAGTACTCCAATCAGAGCACCAAGCTAACTTCTTGATCGAATGGCGTCGAGTGTTGTGCAAAACAATAAATTGCAAATAATAAACAACTTGTTATGGGCTTAGAAATTAGAATGTTGTTGCACCAGCTGACGTATCCTCGACCCTGAGATTTGCTGGTATCAATTGTTTTATGCCAAAAGAGTAAGATAATATGTATCTTTCCGTCCTCTACAACCGCAGGAAAATATGGCCCCAAATTACTCAGGGATGCAAACCGGTTGTGAACCGAACCGGTTTTTGAATCGAACCGAACCGCTTATTCTAGCCGGTGAACCGAACCGCAAACCGAACCGGCTTCAATTCAGAACAAATAAAAACGGTTCGGTTCGGTTCAGTTCTCTGATTGAAATCATGCCTAAAATCAACTAAGGTCATGACGTAGTAGGACATGTCAGAGTAAAATTCATGGCTAAATTTCATCAGGACCAGCCCTTTCATTTCAGAGCTGATTCAGCTATGATTCAGTTCTGAGCCTAACTGAAGGGATATGATAAATAGAATAATTAAGATGCATAGTACGTATTCTTATCTAGCAGACATTCTCAATTTTCGAGAGTATTCATCTAGGAACTCATAGACGACTCCTGGAAATCCAACATAATAATCATTGGACATTCTTCTAAGGACTTTAAAGATATTTAAATTGATTATAATAATTAAATTGCAAAAGTGTACGACAAGTCACATTAAAACTATTGAATTCTACCAATAATTTTGAGATATTGGGCCACTTGCTGTTCTTATCGAGCTTATTATGTGGATAAAATATTTAATGCAAAGAGGTCATTCTTAACCAAATATTTCGATAAAAGCGCTGGACGACTGTCCAAAAGAATATTTGCCAAAAATATTAGCCACACTGCCAATAACAACAACAGCAACTCCAATGAATTTTTATGAAATATGGAAAAATATAGGTATGTAATTTGCAAATAATATGTCACAATGTGTTCTATATGTTATATGTTTATTTTTATCTTGTTCTTTGTGACGGCCTTAGCCAGAGAAAAGCGGAACTTCCCTTGCAAGATCTCTTAAACCACATTGCCAGCCGAATCGTTCCTTTACAAAAGGAGCTTCTTTGTAACTTAGCGAATACTACGAAATTTACATTATTTGCCAGCTATGGATTTGATGGATGTACTGGACAGAAAGATTTGAAGACAGCGAACCCAATTCATTCGCGGACCACAGATCAATTGACTCGTCAGATGCTCTTATTTCATGATAAAATGAGAAAGAAATAAATACTATTTTATAGTTAAAAAAATATGTTCTAAAATTTAGACTTGAGTTCGGTACTTACTAGTAAACAGAAGTACCTACAGGCCAACCCACCAGCAATGCATTTCAGTGCTTACTATTTGCTGGGCATGTCCTAGGGGGTATCCAATCACTTTACATGTAAGTAGAACTGAAATCAGTAAATTGCGACCGCAAGACTGCTGCTTTACCAAAAGGATACTCCTTTCGGTACCCAACCATAGGTACTTAATGCAGTACTTACTTGTAAAGCGATAAGGTATCGAATGTCTGCAGTAAGCAAATAGTCAATGTAAGTAGTGCAGGAAGCTATCGCCACCTCTCGGACTGTGCAGGGTGGCTTCTGAGTGTCCAAAGTAAATTGATTCTTAATTAAGTTGTATCAACAGCCAAGCCAATATCGCCAGGCCTTTCAAAAGATCACAGATATCTATCGAGCATCAATTTATTTCTGCTTGAAGATCAGCTTTATTTTGATTTTTTGCATAAACTTGAGTTCATTTTGTATTTGCATTTATTTATAAATTAAATGTTCAATGATTTCGTATTCAAATGTTCAGCAAAGACGCTGCACAGAGTCTGGTAACAGTGTTTAACGGCAGTCAGACCTGCTGGAGTCCCGACGACAGCGACCGTTGCTGGAGTGCCATCCTAAAAAAGAAAATGATGATTTACCGAAACTTTCTTCTCAATACTCATCAACTGCTACTCACTTTCTCTCTTCCTGCAGGCATGCACATCCAAGTGGCATTTGTTGGTGAAAGTACAAAACAAATCCCTTCCATTGCGCTTATACCGGCCACAAACATGCCTCACTTGGCCAGAACAGACCGTATTGCATTGCGCCTCCGCCTGATCATTGAGGTAGAGCACAACAATTGTGAGGAACAACAAGATTGCAACGAACTTCATTTTCAGTGAACTGTGATGCTTTTGGTCGATCATCTGTCATTTATATAGGGTCAGATATGACTTAAGATAATCAAGAAGATAGGAAATATGATTTCAGCTGATCAAACTGAGCGAACAATGAAGTCAGCGGAATTTTTTAAGATGATTCTACGAGATATGGGTAAATAAACAAAAATGAATGAAACGGGCAACACTTGTTTGTATGGAAAATATTCGATTTATCAAAATTAAAAAGAGGTTTCAAACAGGATATCAAATAAGAAGTGATACATTTGAGTTTTGTTTGAGCTGCATTTAAGAAAGAAAGAATTTGCAGAATATGGTTTGCAGAATATGGTCCGAATCAGAGATGCAATCCGGTTCTGAATCGAATTAAATTTGAACTGAACCGCACCAATTTTATCCAGCTATTGAACCGAACCGCAATACCGAGCCAGCTTCCTTTCAGAAATGCTGAACCGAACTGAAAACCTCAACGAAAGACGGTTCTCTGACGAGTTTTAGGACGTTAATCGCTTTGCTGTCATCATCGATACTTATTAGTTAGGGAATTTGAAACGTTTCCCTAAGATAATTATGATGCGACCCTCTACATATTTACCATACCCTTGGGTCTTCTGCAATAACCCGCTGATCTTTTACACACAGGTATATATCATCTATCTTTTCTTGAATGTTGATAATGAATTTGTCTTCCTCTAGTGGACAGTGTTGACAATTTTCTGAAGTTCTTCTTTACATTAATTCAATTTTAGGCTGTTTTTTCTCATATAATATGATTAAAAGGCTGTTTAAGATGAATGGTACGTACTCTTTATTTAGCCGACATTCACTGGTTTCGAAGGGCCTTCCTTTAGGAACTTATAGACGAATCCTGCATATCCGATATCATAAGTTAGGGTAGGATTTTGATTAATGTGCCTTTATGATCCACTGAACCGAACCGAAACCGTGGTTCAGTTAGCTCCAAAAACCATGTAATGAACCGAATCGACGCGGCGATTCAAAAACTGTGTGAAGCGCTGAATCGAGTGGTTTGCATCCCTGATCCAAAGAGAGAATTCCCGGAGATGGGAATCTAAGTGTTCTTGATCCACAATTTAAAAAAAGTAGACACTGTAGTTTGCGCCAATTACAGTGCAAACGGGACTGGATCGCCATATTATTGGCATTAATACAGAGTTGAAACTTGTTAAATTTTATAACAACAACCAGAATATTATGTGTAAAAAGTTTTTAGCTGGTGGTGGTCCCACTTGGGTTTTATTTTTTAACAACTATTTGGAGCTTACGTTTTGCATGCTAATTTGTTTAGAGAATCTTCTAAAAGTCACGTTTATTCGATATTTGAATAGCCATACGTCAAACCTATTTCCTGGACTGAGCTCAATCTTTCCTAAAATACGTAAAAAAGGGCAATGTCGAGCAAAAAGTTTTGACAAAAAATTGCAGTTTACACTTCAACTTTAAAATAAATTAATTTTTACCGAAACTGGACGAAATTTAGATTTAAGTCCACAGGGAAAAGTTGTTTGGGTAGGTTTTCACAGACTAGACTAGATTAACAAGTATAACATAATTGATAAATATCAGGGCTGCAAACCTATGAACCGAACCTCTTTAGAAATTAAATCTGAACCCGAACCTGTTCCGAACGCAATATTTCGGCTCGGTTCAACAAAACTGACACAAAAAATTAAACTGTCTACCGACTTCATCTGTTATTAAGTGCGACTGACTCCTAAAATGGGCAGGAGAGCGGAAAAAAAATCTGGCAAAATGACTAGATTTCATTATAAAATCCCTACCCATAACAGTCTCTGTTTTTAAAGCTCCTCGATTCTAAAGCTCCTTGAATAATTCTCAAAAGCAAAAGTCTAACATTATTTTGATAATATTTTTCTATGAAAACCACGAAATGGATTTTCACTAATCTGTAAATTATGTATTGAATATTTCTATGTTTTCTATCAACCAATTCCGACCCAAAAACCACTCGGTTCCCATACAATTTCGGAAGTTTTTAGATCGAATGCTGTATTTAAAACACATAGAACACAAAAATTAGTACTGTTGTATAAAGCTTGGACTGAACGAAGGTTCGAACCAGAACCTTCTCCCAAAAACCTCGAACCTTAAATTTCCGAACCTTAACCATTGAATAATTTGGGTTCGAACCAGTGTACCGGAGATCCGAATAATTTTTTTGGTTTGTAGCTCTGATTTACATTGTTGTGCATGGGCTGTAATAGCAAATATAAGGTAAATTTTGCTTCTTTTTTTCATTCAATGTGGGTGTATCCCACACAGCTTTTAAAGACTCGCATCCCTGGGCATAACATGCCACAGATAAGCAGATGACACCATTATCCCTGCAAGAGGATATACCAAAAAACCATGACAAGGTCCAGAGGGGACTGAAAGTGAGGCCCAATTGGTGCAAGGAGGTTGGGCTCATCCAAATGCATGCAAAAACTATCGAAAAACCCCTCAAATAGTCAAACAGCGCTCAAAGCGTCTTAGGGACCAAGAACAAGTTGGACCAACTAGGCAGCAGGAACAAACTAAGCTGTCGAGTGTAGCCAATACTGCGGTACAGGCAGTTAAGGAACCCATTAGAAAGAAAGGAAATACGTTTAGAGGGTCTCAAAGTATCAAAAGCTTCCGGAAATTGAACCGACAAATTAATCCCACACCCCAAAAAGATTAGTAACCTTGAACCCACGAAAATCCATCCATCGAACTGAATATAGGGGTGCTAGGTGAGTTATAAACTCAGTAAAGGTGCTCCCAACAGACCAGGATTGATTGCGGCTATAATCATAGACTTGGATTGTACTTTAACAAGTCAACTAGAAATAGGCAAGGCAACTTGTACAACTATGCAAAATAATATTTCAGTTTGTCATCTGACTGTAGCCGTCGTGTAATCTTATGCCCACAAAAGCACTCTTAAATGCTAACAAAAATATAACTAAACTGAAATTAAACCAAATTACTGAGAAATCTTGTGGTTGTTCTTGTTTCACAAATGCAAAATAATTGATTTGTTTACCAGAATTGGAAAAAAAGCGGTTACTTATTGTATAATAAAAATATGTGCTCTCCATTTCATTCAGTACTGTTTATTTGCACAACTTTCAAGAAATTATCTTCAAAAATTTCCACTGACTGCATTGTTCGCTCAGTTTGATCAGCCGATTTCCAATTTTCTTAATCTTCTTAATTATTTTCTGACCCTATATAAATGACAGATGAGCTACGAAAGCATCACAGTTCACTGAAAATGAAGTTCGTTGCAATCTTATTGTTCCTCACAATTGTTGTGCTCTACCTCAATGATCAGGCGGAGGCGCAATGCAATACGGTCTGTTCTGGCGAAGTGAGGCATGTTTGTGGCCGGTATAAGCGCCATGGAAGGGATTTGTTTTGTACTTTCACCAACAAATGCCACTTGGATGTGCATGCCTGCAGGAAGCGAGAAAGTAAGTAAAAGGATCGAGATGGAAGTTTCGGTAAATCATCATTTTCTTTTTTAGGATGGCACTCAAGCAACGGTCGCTGTCGTCGGGAATCCAGCAGGTCGGACTGCCGTTAAATAAACTTACTGATCGGTGGACAGGACAAACAAAATGTTCATAGGATTGAATATAAATAAATGCATTCACAAAACGAACTCGTATTCTTTATGTAATAAAATTTTTTGGCAATCATTTCGAAAAACTTTAAAAATCATCGCACAGTTTTGGTATTTTCTCTTTTTTTGCAAAATAAAATTTGATAACTTCATTATCATTGGTAAATAAGTTTTAAAGAGTTTCTATTTCTTTCATAGATGACGCTTCATTCTCAAATATTTGGTACAATTTAATATTTCAAAGTATTGTCTGTATTTCTGTCAATTTTCGAATGCCATCTCGAAACAACAAAGCGTCTTTTGATAAGATTCACAAGTCTGTCCTATTTAGGAGTTTGACTTCGAGGAGTGATGGCAATGGAAGTGGGGAGAGCCATAAGCGGAGAGCGCAAGCAACAAATGAGTACAATTCTCGCGCTCAGCATTGCCAATGACTGATGTCTACAATTTATACTGAGAATTCATTGCGGCTTTGGCTGAACGCGATGCGTGTGACATCTTGCTGAGATGTCGAGGTCCTGAGTCCAAGTCCCAGTTGAGTTAAGTAAAAAATTACATTGTTGAATGATATTTAAAAATTAATCACAATTTAGCATAAAGTAGAGGGGGTGGCGTTTGGGGTGTGTGTTTATTTGGTGTAGATCTATTCTTGGAATGCTACCTAGGACATCTTTTCTTGAATCCATGACAATTTGCTCTTTTATCTGAGTGTATATATATTCCTAATCAAAAGCCAGATCGACAAAGCCCTGACCGACGCGTCGGTATGACTGTCAGTCCGTAAGAATCCGCACAAATCTCAGAGACGGTTAGGGATTGAGGTTAGACGAGTTTGGGACAAAAACTTCTTATTTCAATCAATATTTGCCACGGCCCCTCCTTCCCTGTCATATGGAAAAAGTCATATCTCCCACAATTTTATAGATAGAAGGTAGAATCTTATGATTTTTTATCGATCCGCCGAAGGAATGGAATGCAAAATATAAATGTGAATCGTATGTATGTTAACATAGTGTTAAATACTTAAAGGCAGCGCTCGGTCCCCCTAGAAGAGACTTTTTCCTACCTCCAAGAAATGACGCCTTCTTAGCGCTCAGAAGTCGTAAAGTGGATCTGTTCTTCCCGAAGGGATATGAGAGTTCGATAGCGATTGCTTCCGCAATACAAAATGTTTACTGAATCCATCGTTGTATGTGTTTTTGTGGTGTATGTGTGTGTAAGTGTTGGCCAAGATCTGTCAGTAAGCTTACCTAAATAAAGATACTTATGTTTATTTACTACTTTGTTCTTAACTCAACTGAATCGCTTACAGCCCAGCTCTTAACATATTTAGCAATGCCTTTTCTACTCAATGGCTTGGCTGTCTTCTGCATCTTAGCGATTCCTCAGCTTAAGCGAGGACACATCGAACCCGTTTAGTAAGTCCAACTTCTGTTCCTCAGCTTACCAGCTAACTCGTTTAACTAGTCTATGCTAAGAATAGTGCAAATGGATGAGGAGCATCTTGGTTACTCAGTCATTGGCCGACAGTCGAACGTGGAGGTTATCAAGATATGTGCACGAAAATCATAAACTTAATTATCTACCTGGGTGTGGCCCTTGCCATAGAGGATTTCGACTACTTCGACAGTGTGTCCCCCATCAGACCCAGACCGGATATTGGACCGCTGCGTCTTAAGCAAATCACTGATGAGGGCCTCCGTGATAAGTGTGTTATTCACAGGGAAGATCCGTTTATCGGCTTGGAATGCAAAAGATTTAATCATACTCTGAGTGAATATATTGCACACTTCAAGTGGCCCACGGGCTATGAGTTTGTTGAGAAGCCCAATATAATAATATTCAGCGAGAGTGCCTTTATTCACACTCCTCTCAATCTCTTTGGATGCCTACCCAGTTTGAGTGGAGTACGATTGAAGGAATGTGCCATTCGGTACATACGCACCCAAAGTTTCCTGCAGGCCGATAAGCTGCAAACGCTGGACCTAAGTTACAACCTCATTGGGGCGCTGAGGGATTACAGCTTCCAAAATGCGCCCAATATGCAAACGCTCGTATTGGGCCACAATAACATAAGCTATTTGGAGCTGTACGCTTTTGCAGGGCTAAGCAATCTTCTTCAATTGGACTTAAGTGGCAATCGGCTAAAAGATCTGAACAGTGAAACCTTTGCTGAGCTGAGTGGGATAAAATATCTGATATTGAATGATAATCAAATCAAGCACCTTGGGTTCGAGATGTTCTCCAATTTCAGTTTCAGTAAACTAGCACTGAATGGCAATCAGCTGCGAGAAGTGGATATAGTTGCTGAAACGGGAATCAGCATTGAAACACTTGAGCTCCACGATAATTGGCGCTTGACCGATCTTACCATTTCCATTGAGATCGAAACTCTGGAGGCGGACAACTGTTCGCTGAAACGGGTGAATGTACTACATTGCGTCCACTGCTCGTTCAGCATCAATCCGCTACTGGACTTTAACATAGCCGATCTGGAGTCTGTTATAACTCTGAGCTTGAGTAATGCCAATTTAAAGGATGTGAATTTCCTCAAAAGGGCTGTCGGTCTGCAGGAACTGGACCTTTCAAATAATAAACTGGGTGTGCTACCATTTCCTTGGCCAGCGGCGGATTTAAGGATACTGCGCATCACCAATATAAGTTTAGTTAGGGTACCCACGCATGTATTGAGACGGGCAACCAAGTTGAAAATGTTGGATATATCCGACAATCTATTACAGGAACCAATTGATACCGATAGCACATTATTTGAGCACATAGAGATATATCAATAATAGCTATTTGAGTGCATAAAACTACTAACAACAAATCAATTTTACATAAGTTACTTCTGTACATGCATTTATTAAGACTCAGAATTTTTAATCGTTAAGTAGGCTTAACTACAGTCTGCCCTGCTCGAGTCCGAACGACAGCGACGGTTGCTTGTTTTCCATCCTAGAAAAGCAATTAAAATCAGTAATGAAATTGCTGGTACTACCAACTCGATCCTCATCAAACACTCACGTTCATTCTTTATGCAGGCATGGCGATTCAACTCGCATTGGTTTTTAAAAGTGCATGATAAATCCTTTCCGTTTCGCTTATACCTGCCACATACGAGTTTCGGATAACGAGAACATCTCATTTGGCATTGACGTTGCGCATCGACCTGATTGTTCAGGTAAAGGACAACTAATGTGAGGAACAATAAAATCGCTACAAACTTCATTGTCAGCCAACTGCATTGCTTTAGATCTTGCATCTCTTATTTATATAGGAAAATAAAAAGTGTCAAGTCGGCTGATCAAACCCAACGAACAATGTATGAATAAACAGATGTTTATATTGGCAGCGCCTTTATTTCGAAATATTCGATTTCTATAAAACAAACAGAAGAAACAGCAATTAATTTATGGGCATCAGTATGGAAATTTGGTAAGCAAGTCAATAAAACGATTGATCTACATTTTCCATCTAATAAGACTCTTGGCACAATAGTTTTAAGGTAGCGCAACCGTAAGTGCAATGCGTGAGAATTTATCGCATCCAAGGGCAGAAAATCAAGGGCCACACAATCATTACTTACATTTTGGACTGCTCTGGATGAAAGTTATAATGCCACCATGACTGTTCAGTATACCAAACTAAACCCTTGAATCATCGAACCAAGGTCGATTAAGAATATGGATGCTGTGCAGTGCGCTAGCCTATAGTTCTTGTATCAAAATGTAAACTCAAGCCAAGTACTCAAACGCTTAGAATATTCCATATTCCATAATTCTCAGAGCGGCCACGGAGAATGTAGTGTGAACAGACAAAAGTTAAAAAAACAGCTGTCTTTTTTATACTCAGTACCACACGAACACAGCGTAGTTGATGTTTGCATTCTAAGCATTCCCAAAGCTAATTTTTGTTGAAAACTTAACTAGGTACATGCTTAAACAAATTACTCATACGACTCGTAAACCAAATACCAATTTTTACTACGAAAACTTTAGCTCATTTCAATTGTTGATAGTTTCTGATATTCAAAAGGCCAACTAAATTTTTTTGGGAAATATGGAAAAAGAGACTTTAGTGTTTTTGGTCGGCTTATTAAAATCTATTAAATTGCCAACGAAAAGCGGTGTGCTATCTGTATTTTTGTACGGCACAAAATGAACAAAACTTTCGGTTAAGGAAAGTGCAAGCGAAGTGGCTTTCCAATTGGATACAGCATGGAAGAAGCCCTAAATTCATCTAAGACCCATTCAGCATTTGCGGTTGGATGTTATTGAGTTATACCAGTAGTATGTGTACTTGAAGAAGAATGGTCATAAAACGAAAGATCTATTCAGATGGAGGACTATTCACGGCTGTGAAAGCTGTTAAAGAATGTATATATAGTACTTTATGTGCTTCACTCTTAGCGTTACAAAAGACTGGACAATTTGACCAAGCCATCTGCAAGTTTATAATAAATTATAATAAATATTTATTTATTAAAACTTGGTAGAATGCGATTGATGATGACCATGACCTTAAGGAGGTCCAATGGGCATATTAAAAAGAAGACTTAAGTAAACACACACCCATAAAACATTCGCCCTGCAAATAAGAAATTCTCCTATGAAATCCGTCCTAAGGCGACTCACTAAATTTTCTAAGTTTCAGAAAAATCTGCTATAAAGCCTCGTAGTAAGAAAGTTCGAATTTCCTTTAAGAAACTTACATGATACTCCTTTTGTACATTGTAAGTGACATGGCTGAATAAGGTTTGCATTTTTATAAGAAATGTCCGGTTTTCGATGGTGTTGTGCAGTAAGTGCCAGTGTCATAGACTGGCTATAGTGTGTTCGAAAGAAAGAGAATTTGCCTTTGAACTTTTCCCAAGGATGGAGAAAATGGAGAATATCTCCACAGGAACTTGAACCGGGAAATCCAAAATCTTAGGTGACAACTGTAACGTGCACAGCAGTGATGCATCAGCAGTCCCTCTGTCTACTATATGGTTCCGACCGTGCTCAGGGCAAGTGGGGTGGGTTGTTGGGGCTGCTTCAAACATAGGCGCTACATGACTAAAAATCGTAGACAGATAAGGTATATAAATAGGACGATAAACCAAATAATTCTAACCTTGAGATGCGTACTCTAATGATAGAAGAACTAAGATGGAGATGTTCTTCTGTCTTTACCCTCCCTACCTGTAGAGTTCGACAAAGCTGCTTGACCCTACCCTTTTTACTCGATCGAGGTGCAAGTGTTTCAGGTGCCCATAATCAATTTAATTCATATTACGTCATAATTCACAAACGTTATTCAAACCAACAAATTCCTTGGTTATCAAAATACACTGTGGTTTCTACTAACATATCGTTAAACCAACGATTGCTGTCTCTATACATTTCAAAGCGAGACAGCTTATACAAAAAAAGATGTATGAAAACAAATTCACTCTTAACAGAAATGCTTAGGTATTGATAGAAACCATAAGCATGTTTGTTTCAAGTACTTATGTATGTAATTTAAACGTATGATATTGAGCGGAATTATTAGCTGTTATTTGTATGTATTTTAACTCACATTTCTCAGTGTGCGGCTATGCCGTACTTACGAACGAAGCAGCTGCAATTCTATCAAAGTCGACAGGCCTGAAGACGGTTGATGGCTGGAGTGCTGTATGAACTTCAAAAGAATTAGGCAAAAATAACAGCTAGTATTTCGCATACATACCATACCAAGATTTTGATTACTTAAAAACTATACTAATCTATTAAAGGAATTTAAAGAATGAAACAAAACGTTGAAAAATGCCGAATATTGTCTGCGACTGTGTAGTGTCGTACAGACAGAGGTGTTAAGCAGTGTGAAGTGTTGAGTTGACCAATTGGCAGTAAAATGTAGCCCTTGCCGAGTCCAATGGGGTTATGTAATAGGGTGACCACGTGCCGTCACTAGGCTAGGGACCAACGAATATCCGATCTGCAACCTCTCCCGATTATTCTGCTGTGGGTGCGCGCTGAGCTGCTGGCTTGATCATTGGTCGACACTAGGCATAGATTCTTTGGCTTAGAAGTCTCAGAGCGTAAGACAATTCTGGCTGCGGCAGCACCTTTCTGCGCTCGGCTCACGGAAATCCGTAGACGGTGACTGCAAAGCGTAATCCACTCTTAATGGTAGCCCGCCAGTATTCTGCCACAAAAACCACTTAATGTTGTCGTCCGACACGCGGTAGAGCCACAAAAGGGGTGTCAAGAAGAAGAAGAACGCACTCGCTTGCAGCGCCGCTTGGCCGGCGTCGACGTGGCCGTACCACGTGAAAGTTGGCTGCCACCAAACTCTCCGCGTTAGCAACAGCGTCGACCCGGGGTCAATGGTGGCCACCGCGGTCGATGGAGATGTACCAAGGCCTAGATCCAAAAACTTAATGAGATATGATTCCCAATAAAATTGGTCACATACCTTTAACTCCAGAATTTGTCAAGCGATCAAGGAAATATCTCAAGAATTAATCTAAGCACTCGTTGCTGATAACTTATTTGACTTTATCTCAGCTTAATGTCACAGGATGGCTTGATTATTTAAAGCTTAGATTTTTCACAACTTTCTTGGCCGACGCTAAAGAGAAAATAGAACGCAGCCAACGATGGCTATCGATATTTTGACAAATCGCAGGGTTGATGCTCCTGTCGATCGATAAATTTCCCACCGACTACATGTCTAGTATATTGGTCCTGCCAACTCATGCAAATGGTTCAGCTGATGTTTGAACGCTAACGGCTGTTATAATTCAAATATGGTTAAACGTTAATTGTGTTTTCCTACACCCTTACACCACAGGTTAGATCTTTGACTACTAGCCTAAGATCGAAGCTGAAAATCAATAAAAGGGTGCGTGTTAGATACTTATAACCAAAGATCTTTAGCGTGGAATTTGCCAATTTCTTTGCCGTTCAGATCTTCGAGTAGATATACTGACTGACCAAGTTTTTGTTTAATACGAACTTTAGTTCCTACGGGAGCTAGTTTTGCGGTGAAGTTAGCAGATGCATTACTTAAGGCAAAATTTCGCTTTATCACCTCTTGTCCCACTTCAAAGGATCGAGGTCGAGTACGCAAATTATATGTCCGTTGATTTTTCTCGTATGCTTTTGTTAAATGTTTGTCTATAGAGGATCGAATTTTAATGAGCTCATCGGAGCGTGTGCACTTTTCTGTACCATCGCTAAGCATGTTCAAGTTTCTAAGTAACTTATAGTCTTGACCGTGTACTATCATTTGCTGGCCAAAGACTACAAAATATGGCGACAGTCCGATTGATTGGTGAATTGAGTTTCTAAGAGATGAATTAATACTGGGCAAATACATATCCCAAGCACGTTGATCGGTACGTACATATGCTCTTAACGCAGCATTTATGGACCTATTAACTCGTTCAGCCGCGTTTGACTGTGGAGCATAGGCACCAGTACACACATGTTGAATGCCATATTTGGAAATAAAAGTAGCGAAATCGTGGCTTTTAAACTGAGTTCCATTGTCGCTAACAATGATTTCCGGCACACCAAAACACGTGAAGAGTTCGTCTCCCAAATAATCTATAACAGCTCGCGACGTAAACTTCTTTACGGCTTTAAGGAACGTGAATTTTGAAAAATGGTCCAGGACGATGAATATACCTATATGGCCTTTTTTCGTACGAGGAAACGGACCTATGAAGTCGATGTACAACCTCTGAAAAGGTCTTTCACTAGACACTCGACTTCCCATTGGAGGTTTAAGTGTACAGGTAGGGTGTTTAGAGGTTTTACAAATATCACATTTCCCTATATATTCTTTTACATCGATCACCATTTTTGGCCAAAAGAATCGACGCCGAATTCGTTCCAGGCATTTGGCAATGCCACAATGACTAGACGATGGCTGGTCGTGAGCTGAGCGGATCACTTCTATCCGCAATGCCTCGGGAACAACTAGTTTCCAGCAGTCGTCATGACTTAAGCTGTTCTCCTGAAAAGCACTACGCCGATATATATAGTCATCGATGACTCGAAAATCAGGTAAATTAGCGTTTCGATAGTCGTCTCTCAACTTGCTATATTCAGCAGACTGAAATGCATCCGAATCCAAGTTAATATCTGGAAAGAGATCAACTTCTGCAACGGCAATTTCATCGACTTCTTCAAATGAACGCGAAAGTGCATCAGCTACAACATTTTCGCTTCCTTTGCGATGCTCAATGTCAAAAGAAAACCCCTGTAGCTTTATTGCCCATCGTGCCAACCTGCCACTCAAATCAGATTGGTTCATTAACCAACGGAGACTTGCATGATCAGTGACGACCTTAAATGAGAGTCCATCGATATACTGTCGGAACTTTTTAATCGCTAATACTACAGCTAAGCATTCAAGCTCTGTAACTGTATAGTTACGTTGCGCTTTATTTAACTTCTTAGACATGAATGCAATAGGCCGTTCATATCCAGAGTCGTCGACTTGAGCTAATACGGCACCTACACCGTGCTGTGAAGCATCGCATTGAACGATAAAGGGTTTCTCATAGTTTGGGTGAATTAGAAATGGAGCCGTGCATAGTCTGTTCTTAATATCATCGAACGCAACTTGAGCTTGTTCATTCCATTTGAATTCTTTGCCACGCAGCAATTCTGTGAGTGGAAAGATAACTGAAGAATATTGTGGGATAAAACGCTGGTACCAGCCCGTCATGCCTAAGAATCTTCTAAGCTGTCTGCGCGTTTTTGGCACTGGAAATTCTCCCACAGCTTGAATCTTATCAGGGTTGATTTGAAGAGTACCTTCTCCAACCACATAGCCAAGATAATCAACTTTCTTTAAGCAGAACTGACTCTTGCTTATGTTTATGGTAAGTCCAGCTTTATGTAACTGTGTGGACACCGCAGCAAGATGCTCTAGGTGTTCTTCCAAGCTACTTGACATCACTAATAAATCATCTAAATATACCAATACATGTGATTTCAACTGATAGGGAATGACCATATCCATCAACCTACACATAGTCTGGGGAGCATTGGTAAGGCCAAAGGGCATTCGTTTGAATTGGTATAGCGGACGATTGGGAATGGTAAAGGCTGTTTTCGGACGAGAATCTTTATCTAAACGAATTTGCCAAAAAGCATCCTTCAAATCTATTTTTGAAATGCAATGTACTGGAGGAAGGCGACTAAGAAGACCATCTAGGATGGGCATGGGATATGCATCCTTTACGGTTACACTATTGACCCTACGAGCGTCAAGGCAAAATCTAACCTTTGCCGGTTTGACGACAAATGTGACTGGAGAAGACCAAGGCGATGCAGGTGCTTCTTCGATCACATCCATTTGAATCATGCGGTCAACTTCCTCACACAACAACTTTTCTTTAGCAGGAGACAAAGGGTAAAACCTTTGTTTGATAGGTTTGGCATCTGCTGTGTCAATCGTATGTTCCAAGAGAGAAGTTTCTCCCAAGCCATTTCGTTCAAAAGAGGGGAAATAATCAATAACAGATTGCAATTTTGCCCTCTGATTAACAGAAAGATCCATCTTGTTGGGATCTGGTTCTTCTTCTACGCTCAATTCGTTAATGGAACAGGAAGTAATGGATATGCCGAAGGCTTTCCAAAAGTCCATTCCACAAATGACATCTTGCTTAATAGATGGTACGACAACGAATTCAAAGTCATTTAGAACTGATTTGTAAGTCAGGGGAATACGAATTAGGCCAGCAACACCTTGCTTTTGGCCATCGGCAGTTTGAACTACACCGCTTATTTTAACGAAGTTCGATTGCTTCGAGATAATCTGGTGAGCAAGTGCTCCACCAATTACGCTTTTATTGGCTCCGCTATCCAAAAGAGCTAAATACGGTTGGCCAAATATCTTAATATTTGTAAACGGTCGAATATCGTTACCTTTGTGAACGATAGCAGAGATTGTAAAGTTGTTTAGAAAGTGTTTATTACGCCAAAATTCTCGCATTCGCAATGAAGAACGGCGTTTCGATACTGACAGGACGTTGACATTAAAAATCGCTGCTCTGCGCGCTTTATATTCTTGTAAGCGTACGTGATACGGTTTAAATGGTCGAGAAGTTGGGATGTCTGGTAGATTAGGAATAAAGTCTGGTAAAGATTGCGGCATAACTGAAGTCGAATCCAAGGCTAACGTCGGACATCCCCTTTCGGAACTCGGTGGACATCCTGAGATATGTTTTCCGAAGTGGGTCTACAGTTTAAGCAATTCGGCTTATATGTATCGATGAGGCCACAACCGTAGCAGAAAACACGGCGCGGCTTTACGCAGTCGTGGTATCTATGACCTTGTTCGTCACAGTTCCAGCACTTAAGCTTGTCTTTTAGACGCACTGCACAAATTTCATCCACTACCTCAGATTCTTGTTCTGACGGTTCTTCTGAGTCTTCTTCGTGAAGAATAGAATTTACCACTCGCTTAGAACCATTTGGCCGAGAAAACGGTTTTGATCTAAGATTTCGGAAGAATTCTTCATGACGATGACACTCTTTGCGCAAGATAGCCAAATTTGCGGTGTCGACATGCAAAAGTTCATGTTTTAACTCCGGCTTTAAGTTATGTCTAACTTCTATAATTATGTCACTCTCTGACATTGGCTCTCTTAAAGAATCTGCGATCGCTAGCATGGCGTCTAGGAACTCGTCAAAGCTCTCTGTGTTGCCTTGCTTTCGACGTCGCATAGCATTTTTGATATCTCTATCAGTTCGCTGATCTTGATATCTTTCTCTCAATCGGATGCACAACTCAAACCAATCCATATGTCCTACGGTTCTATGAACTCGCCAATAGAATGCGAGCGCTGGTCCCAAGAAGAGTAGATTTGCAAATTGATATAATAAATCAAAATTTCCATTGAAATATTGTGACGTGAGACAATTCACTCGATAGATAAAATCTTCGATAGGAATGTCGTTCGAAGAACCGGAAAATTTTATTTTCCAATTTGATATAACATTGGAAATTCGGTCAGGACGATCAGTAGAATAATCGCTTGTATTTGCTCGAGCACTAGTGGGCCTATTTCTTTGAGTATGGTCACGTCCAACGCTGGAGCGTGGTACACCTAGATGCATATCATTTTCCCATTCGAGTTGAGGTTCATCTCGAGCTTCTCTCGAATAAGCGGACAGATTCAAATTTCGTACTGCTGCACTGATCTGATCAGCCACAGACGCTGTTATATTAGCTTGATAATTTTCTAATGACCTCGATATTATCTGCTGAATACGATCTTCTGATATTGTATTAGTTTCAGTAGCGTTTCCACTTGTATCATGTCTTATACGCGAACTACCTTGCTGACGTATATTTGGTGTGTTTCGATTGTTTGCCCTAGTAACTGCTCTAGTCCTTGGAATGGCTCCTGTTTGATTGTTGGCTGTGGCAGTTCGGGGTCTTCCTACAGCAGTTCTAGCATTTACTCTCGACGGTAGTGAAAGGTTTTCTGTACTCTGTGCGAGAGTACATGGAGTTCTACATACTGGACATGTGTGATTACTACTTAACCATTCGGACAGACAAGCCCTATGAAACTTATGTTTACAAACGGTTTCGGAGATAACTGTTTCTGAACTTGTGTCACTGCAGATGGTGCATAAAACAGTGTCATTAGCATTACTAGTCAAGACGACTAAGTCTTCTGTACTACGCATTACAGCCATAGCTACAGATTACAGATAATTTTTGAAAAGTTTTGTTTTGGTTTTACAAGTGAGTGGGAATAATGAACTCACTAGCAAAAGAAAGTTCGATAAAGATAATATGATAAAGATAATATGATAAAGATAATACGATAACGATAATACGATAAAGATAATATGATAACGATATGGGACTTATCCATTAGCACTAACACCTCAATAAAGCTTGATTAGGTACGGCATCTCAAAATCAAATACGGAAACTAATTGTAAATAATCGTATGAATTTTAAAACCAAATAGAAGAGGAACATGCCGAAATACCCAGCATGAGCAATCTCAATTCCACTTGGAACAGAAAAGGGGTATTTAAATACTATTTGCTTGGAATAGATCCGACTGCAAATCAGACCTAATAATCCCAAGCAATTAGAACTTCAAATTTAAATTGATTGAGAAGATTTAAAGTTTGCATATTTAAGCTAACCTAAACTCTCGCTATTTTCGTATTCCTTATCAGCCGGTCTGGCTCCGATAATAATCAGAATGCCAGCAATTCCAGGCCTTATAAGAAATAGAAACGGAAACTAGAAACAATAATGATGGATAAAGAATGGTTTAGGGGACTAGGAAATGGGAGAGGTAAAGTGGGAAGCGCGGGGTGTGTTAATAAACAAAATTTTAACTTTCGACAAGCGTTCTGGCCTTTTCGGGCCCCACGTTGGGCGCCATTTTAGTTTATGTAACGTGCACAGCAGTGATGCATCAGCAGTCCCTCTGTCTACTATATGGTTCCGACCGTGCTCAGGGCAAGTGGGGTGGGTTGTTGGGGCTGCTTCAAACATAGGCGCTACATGACTAAAAATCGTAGACAGATAAGGTATATAAATAGGACGATAAACCAAATAATTCTAACCTTGAGATGCGTACTCTAATGATAGAAGAACTAAGATGGAGATGTTCTTCTGTCTTTACCCTCCCTACCTGTAGAGTTCGACAAAGCTGCTTGACCCTACCCTTTTTACTCGATCGAGGTGCAAGTGTTTCAGGTGCCCATAATCAATTTAATTCATATTACGTCATAATTCACAAACGTTATTCAAACCAACAAATTCCTTGGTTATCAAAATACACTGTGGTTTCTACTAACATATCGTTAAACCAACGATTGCTGTCTCTATACATTTCAAAGCGAGACAGCTTATACAAAAAAAGATGTATGAAAACAAATTCACTCTTAACAGAAATGCTTAGGTATTGATAGAAACCATAAGCATGTTTGTTTCAAGTACTTATGTATGTAATTTAAACGTATGATATTGAGCGGAATTATTAGCTGTTATTTGTATGTATTTTAACTCACATTTCTCAGTGTGCGGCTATGCCGTACTTACGAACGAAGCAGCTGCAATTCTATCAAAGTCGACAGGCCTGAAGACGGTTGATGGCTGGAGTGCTGTATGAACTTCAAAAGAATTAGGCAAAAATAACAGCTAGTATTTCGCATACATACCATACCAAGATTTTGATTACTTAAAAACTATACTAATCTATTAAAGGAATTTAAAGAATGAAACAAAACGTTGAAAAATGCCGAATATTGTCTGCGACTGTGTAGTGTCGTACAGACAGAGGTGTTAAGCAGTGTGAAGTGTTGAGTTGACCAATTGGCAGTAAAATGTAGCCCTTGCCGAGTCCAATGGGGTTATGTAATAGGGTGACCACGTGCCGTCACTAGGCTAGGGACCAACGAATATCCGATCTGCAACCTCTCCCGATTATTCTGCTGTGGGTGCGCGCTGAGCTGCTGGCTTGATCATTGGTCGACACTAGGCATAGATTCTTTGGCTTAGAAGTCTCAGAGCGTAAGACAATTCTGGCTGCGGCAGCACCTTTCTGCGCTCGGCTCACGGAAATCCGTAGACGGTGACTGCAAAGCGTAATCCACTCTTAATGGTAGCCCGCCAGTATTCTGCCACAAAAACCACTTAATGTTGTCGTCCGACACGCGGTAGAGCCACAAAAGGGGTGTCAAGAAGAAGAAGAACGCACTCGCTTGCAGCGCCGCTTGGCCGGCGTCGACGTGGCCGTACCACGTGAAAGTTGGCTGCCACCAAACTCTCCGCGTTAGCAACAGCGTCGACCCGGGGTCAATGGTGGCCACCGCGGTCGATGGAGATGTACCAAGGCCTAGATCCAAAAACTTAATGAGATATGATTCCCAATAAAATTGGTCACATACCTTTAACTCCAGAATTTGTCAAGCGATCAAGGAAATATCTCAAGAATTAATCTAAGCACTCGTTGCTGATAACTTATTTGACTTTATCTCAGCTTAATGTCACAGGATGGCTTGATTATTTAAAGCTTAGATTTTTCACAACTTTCTTGGCCGACGCTAAAGAGAAAATAGAACGCAGCCAACGATGGCTATCGATATTTTGACAAATCGCAGGGTTGATGCTCCTGTCGATCGATAAATTTCCCACCGACTACATGTCTAGTATATTGGTCCTGCCAACTCATGCAAATGGTTCAGCTGATGTTTGAACGCTAACGGCTGTTATAATTCAAATATGGTTAAACGTTAATTGTGTTTTCCTACACCCTTACACAACAAGCCTAACCACTCGGCCAACACCCACATTGTAAAACAACTAGCTAAATTTCAATATATGGAGCCTCGTAAGAGAAGCTCCGGTCAATGTGCTCGACTTTGGACCTCTAATTCTAGCAACACTAGTTGATGTTATTGTATTATGTTTTAGCTAGCACTGGGATCAATTTTTAAAAATTTAATTGTTTTGATTACATGTATTCGGAAAAATCGCAGAAATATTTGGGACAGTTGATTTTAAAGGAAAGATGCAAAGCCTTACTTTAATATCAAATAGAGCTAGGCAATACCCCTACTCTCACAAAACTCATAATTTTAGAAAACAGATTCGCGTTCACCACACGGAAATCATTATGAATCACCAACAACCCTTCAATAAACTGAAAAATATATTTTTACAGAAACTTACCCATATAATTTTAAAGTTATTTTTTAAAGATTCTTGCCTTTAAGAAAAGTTTGAGTTCGTTTTGTAAATGCATTTATTTATGTTCAAATCTTTCAATGACTTCTTATTTGATATCTACCACCGATCCGTGTTGATCCTGCGGAGTTTCTGGTCAGTTTATTTAACGGCAGTCCGACCTACTAGATTCCCGACGACAGCGACCGTTGCTTGAGTGCCATCCTAAAAAAGAAAATGATGATTTCCCGAAACTTCCATCTCTATCCTTTTACTCACTTTCTCTCTTCCTGCAGGCATGCACATCCAAGTGGCATTTGTTGGTGAAAGTACAAAACAAATCCCTTCCATGGCGCTTATACCGGCCACAAACATGCCTCACTTGGCCAGAACAGACCGTATTGCATTGCGCCTCCGCCTGATCATTGAGGTAGAGCACAACAATTGTGAGGAACAACAAGATTGCAACGAACTTCATTTTCAGTGAACTGTGATGCATTTGGTCGATCATCTGTCATTTATATAGGGTCAGGTAATAATTAAGAAGATGTGAAATAAGAAATCGGCTGATCAAACTCACCGAACAATGCAGTCAGTGGAAATTTTTAAGATGATTTCTTAAAAGTTGTGCAAATAAACAGAACTGAATGAAATGAAATGGGGAGCACATATTTTTATTGAACAATAAATATTCACTTACAGTTTTCATAAGGAAAACCAAATTGAGACGCATATGCCATTAAGTTTCTCTACAGATTTCTCAGTAACTTGGTTTACTATTAGTTTAGTTAGACTTTAGTTAGGATTTATGGGAGGAGTCAAATTTTTAGTTTTAAACGCACTTCTCACATCTCAAATTCCATTTATGTGGCAAAAAAAATGTTTGGCTATTCTTTAATATATTTTTAATCATTCAACAGAGCTGAATATTATTTAAAGGATATGAAAAATGATAGTCCTCTGGATGATTTTCAGCTCCGTTGGATGGTTAAATGGATATTATAGACAAATCCAGTACAACTGAATAATTTTTGGATTTATTTTCTGTCATAAGTCTACACAAATAGCATCTGAACTGGTTGCAAATGGCTGCTGCAGGGGCAATGTCCCATGGATATGACATGCCTGTGCCACATGAATGACTTCAATACATTGATTTGGATAAGAAGGGCAGCCAGTGGCAAGTATATCCGGTATTTTTCTGGAATTAAACTTAATATATAAATAATAAAACCTTAAGCAAAATGAACCTTCACAAAAATGTAACAAAAATATCGATCTAGTGATAGCCTCACAATTAAAAGTATGGAGCGATCAAGTTGCTGGCCAATTTAAATAGATAAAATACTTAAGGAGTCTTCTTGTCTAGAATGTTAAAACGACAAATTATTAAATTTGTTTGTTTTGTATTTGTATTTGTTTGTAGTCTACGCATATTTAAGTACACACAATTTCAAGTCAATACGGAAAAAAAAATTTTAAAATTTCACGCACATTGAAATTGTTGAAACATTAAACGCGTTTTGATGTCTCAAATTCCAATGGGAAGATTGACCATTTTTGAGGGTTTTCCTAGCACATCCTTCTATGGCAAGAACTAGGATCAGGGCTGCAAACCGGTTTTGAACCGAACCGGTTCCAGTCCGCAATTCCGAATTTTATTTTACTGTGAACTAAAAGCTAAGCCCGAACCTAAAATATCGGTTCGGTTCAACAAAAATGGTGGACATCAGATAAATTGGCATTCTGTCTGGAGATTCCATCTGTTATCAGGTTGGTTGTGAGCAACTGAGTCTTAAAATGGGCTGGAAAGTGAATTAAAAAACCTAGAATAGCATTGAGAGCTACGTACAATATCCTCATCTATAGTAGCCTATGTTTTTTAAGATCCTTGACTCCAAAGCATTTTCAATGATTCACATGGGAAATATTTTTCTACATAAACTACAAAATGACATTTAATAGAAAAAATATATATTCAATATTTAGTATCGATTAATGGAACACATAGGATTAAACTAACTTCTAACATTTAGTAATGTTTGGCATCTAAACAAATATATTTAGGGGTGTCCCACAAATCTCTAGAGATTTTCGTATAAACGTTCGAATTTTGAACTAAACTAGTAGAACTTTAGATGTTAAGTGACGGATTGTAGAACAGGGAAGCCGCACGCAACAAACCTACTTGGCCTTGAACTGTCGGTTTCAAATCTCTCTTATTTTGTCATCTAATCTCTAAGCACAGCAATTTGAAGACATTTCACATATAAAGGCTGGCAATTGTAGCACGAAATGAAAGCGTTTCTATGAAAATCTCTAGAGATTTGATTTGTTTTGTTGAAGTATTGATAAACATAAAATCATAAAAATTAAACTTCAAGCAGCTTTTCCACACTGCTCAGCCAAGCAGTGCGCAAGTTTTAACCACGATGTGGCAGTTCTGTGGAGTAGGCAAAGCAGTGCAAAATCAACTTTGAGCCCGACAGGTGGCGCTTTCAGCAAATTAACGGAATTTTAAAAATGCAAACCGATGGAAAAAGTTAACAATAGGAAACATTTTGGCTGGCGGTACACATAGTCTTACGAATCCCAGGTGCAGAACCAATCCTAGTCACATTCATTCACGCCAATTGTAGCAATTCTAAATTAGTTCATTCAATAGCTCCCAAAGGAGCAATCAATCTCTGTTCAATATAAATCTCATTATTAAAGTGCCGGCAAAATTAAGTAAAGTTTTTTTTTTTTTTATCGCCTCGAACGTGCAGTGGAAACTGTTGCCAGCCCTTTGCTTGTTGTTTCGTTCGCTGAAAAGCCACAACAGCAAACATTTTGCACCGTTGACCAGCGTTTTTCATATGTGTGCGTGTGTGTGTGTGGGTGGGTTACCACATTGAAAGTATTGGCATGCCAGCATCAACGCCGTCGAATGGCGAAAACTTTTATTAGTTTCAGCGGCCCCTCCCACTGCTCCTCCCTCCTTCTGCTGCTGTGGCGGCGGCTGCTGTTTCCCCGGCTGCACAAAGAGCGAGCAGAGGGCGGAGAGTAAATCAGTAAACGATTTTCTTCACAGCGCAGCAATTTTTATAGCCATTTTTTGTGCAACTTTTATTTTAAGCCAAGCCAAGGCAGGGCCAGGCAAGGCAAGGCAAGCTATATTGAAGTTTGGTCGCTTTATTTATGAACTTTGGTGGCAGTTGATGTCGATGCTACGTATATCCCCCATGCATTGCACTCGCCAGTGCATATTTCAGGCACGTAAGCGTTACATTTTGTGGGGCCACACAATATGCTCATTGTGCCAGTGATTTCAGCTCGGAGATATACGAGCTGAACCAACCGGGCATGACAAAAGCCCAATGAAGCCTATTTGTAGTCGGAAAACTTGTTGCCAGTTCGGACAAAACCTTGATTTAAATCCAAGCCGACAGCTCCTTAATAATAATAAAGCTGAATGTATATTTTTAGCCAGGGGACCCAAAAATATAGAGCTAGCCAGGAGTATAATTAGTGTAAATGTAAACCTTTTTCTTGCCTCACTGCGCTCGGGACAGCCAAACTATGGCCAAAGGGGTGAGCGGGCGTAGCCGGTCTGTCGTCGTATGCGTAATGAAGCTTCCCCCCGAACGGGGGCCGGGACGTGTTAATCCACTAACTAATTTGATGTTAATGTGGGTGGGAGGAGCTGACTTAATTGTTTTCCAGCTCACCTTACGCCGGCGTTTTTGTGGGGCTTTAAGAGCCATTTGAAGTGGCCAGGTCATTAGAGCGTGAACAAATTATGCAGAAGTAAACGTAAGCTGAGAATTAGTTCGACTCACTTTTTGCACGCCCATCAAGCTCGATGCGCTCGAAATGAAATCAGTGAAATGGTGGAAATTAAAAAATAACGAGATAATTAAAAGCTACCCCGCAGTTATACGTATGCGTGTCGTGTGTGTCTCCGTACTCACGTAGCGAGTCCTTAAGTGGCGGCATTGAGGATGGAGGAGTGAAGTAGCCCGCAGCCAGCCAGTCTGTGTGACACCAGGCCTACCAGTGAGCTATCTTAATCCTGGCGTTTACTTTGTGCCCACCTCGCCGGCTGCTCGTTCATGTTTAATGTCGCTTCATTTCGTATTTGACTCGAAGCTGCTTTTGTTGTTTTGTTCTGTTTTTTGTTTATTTGTTTTCAGCTCACGCTGAGCTGAGCACTGTAGCTTTTGTTTTATTTGCTAATTGCTTTTTGGGTCTTTTGGTTTTTGCTTTATATATGTATATACATTTAAACTAGCTGAGTGGCCGGCGTCGCTCGGGTCGTTTAATATGATATATGATTCGTGTGTGAAAGCTTTTATACCCACACAGAGTTGCAGGACGATTTTCGCATTTGAACTTCAATAATGTTTGAAACTAGTTTTCAATTCGTGAAATATCTATTTACTAGTTTGTGGCTTGTATATTTTCTGACATTTATACTGATACAAGAGGAGTGGAACTGTACCACTTTGGAAGTGGTTCAGCTGGATGGTGCTGGATAATTTTCTGGTACCAGCGAACACGCCACACAGTTTGGAAACGGTTGAACCGATTCGAAAACGATTCTGAGCCAGTAAAACGACCAACGTATAAGCCTATTTTTAAGCTCGCAGCTGGAATAACTTCTACGATATGACGCTGAACCGCTGTGAACCGACTATGAACCAGTCAACTACTCAATTCAATATCGACCTGAACAATAAATTTGAAGTTTGTTTACTCAAAAAAAAAAGGAGCGAAATCGCCATACATTTTAGAAAAAAACATTTTCCAAAATTAAGAAATCATTTCCTATAAGTCAGAAAATATTTTGTTATTTGTAGAAAAGCTATTTTCTATATTTAAGAAGAAAAAACTATTTCCTAAGTATTTAAGAGGAATTAAGGTGTGGGCAGTAGAGGGAGAGGGGGAAGAGACAACGCCAAAACGCATAGTAACTTCCGCTCTTCAATACGGGTTTGTAAATGCTCTTCCCGTTGGTTCAACCAACGCCTTTTCTCTCTGAAAAACACAATCAAACTATGTTTATAGTTATTTTTTGTAACTCTACCTTGTTTGGGATGTGAACTCGGGTCGTCGGGGCTACTTAAATATGTGAGGCATCTTGGCGCATTCGACAATCTCAAGCATTCTCGTGAGAGACAGTAAAGAACGCAGTGAAATGGTTAGCACTTGGCAAGACGAATGCCAGTTGCACCTGTTATATATATAATATTTCGAATGAAGAGAATTCGTACTTAAGAATTACCAGCGATATCTTTTTCTATCGATTTTCTATGGGATGAAGATAAGATTCCTTCTGGTGAGCAGCACCCTGGAGTGGCTCAAACAAAAAGTAAGTTAAGGAGCAGCGTGTGCACTACTTCCGACAAATTTACTTATGATATGGGGATTCCAACAATCACTTTTGAAAGCGAATGCAATGTGCAGTTTCAGATAAAAAATTCGGCATTCAAAAACATTAACAATATTCAAAATAAATAGAAGCTGAATAGTTTTTGTATACCGAGAAAACAAAAAATCAATATCAATTCAATCTGGGCTGGTTAATTTGACATTTTGACATTTCATTTTGATGCTTAAAAAGTCAAATTGTAGCTAAATAATATCATTCTGATATTGAATATTACGTTTTCTATTAATTAATATCATTATTATATTTTATTTGTATACTATTGATCAGAAAACTCATCAAATTGATATGAAGAACAGGTCATATTCATCTTTATCATATCGGCTTTTTAATGAAGTGAAAAAATATAACATTGAGTACTAGATCATATCATTTTTTTTTCTTTGTAGCGATATCTAATTAAATTTTCTGCTCAGAAATGGTTGACGTTATAACCCTTTCAGCTAGTTGATCATATCAATAAGTTTGTCAGATTTGGTTGCTTTGCCTACATAAGCTGTGTGAATCGAACTGTTTTGACCGAATCGAACGAATCATGGCCTACGTTAAAGCTATTGAATCGATGACTCATATTAAAATCAAACACGAACTGATTTTAAAACTCAACTCGTACTGCGCTCTAGTACAGATATATTTTCATCAGGTACATTTTCATCAGCAGTGGATCTAGAAGGGGCCTAAAGGGGCCGAAGCCCTCACCCGGAGCCAATTCAATATATTTTTTAGGCTTTTCTGCTAGATTTGATGACTGCAAGCATATTGCTCCTTTTATATATTTGGTAAGCTCAGATATTTGGCTCCGGGCGGTCTTCAACCCCTTTAGCCCAATTTCTAGAACCGCCACTGATTTTCATGTTTCAGCAAAAGTGACATATTGAAGATGTGTTGAAAACTTTAAATGCGATTTTCATAAAATCGATTTTTTTTTCTTAAGGTGAGCGTTTTACAGTGGTTGGGAACCATTTTTACTGCCAATAGTTAAAATCTGGTAATATCATAATAAAGTTTGCCATTTTTTTTAGCATCTACCGTCTGACAACGTTTTGGTGTACTAGCGCTATTTGTGAGTGGAAATAATCAACTTGTCTTTAAATTGAAGATTTCCATAGAAGGTTATAATCAAAATCTGGATAATCTCAACAAGAGTGGGTCGATGTCGAGGAACTAATTCGTATGGTATGGTGAATTCAAACATGGTCGTAGTTCGCTCTGCGACAAATTCCAGGAAAAAATCGGTCGAAAAGCACTCACCAATAGTTCCATAAGAATATCTAACATCTTGCCAGAGGAAAGCCAAGGAAACGTTGAAAAGATGCGATTGATATGCTTCAAAAAACGATTCTCACAGCTGGAGAATCGGGGATATATGTGTATGAGCAATCGACTGTGTTCGGGGACGACGTTAGAAGTTCAATTCTGAGTGTTCAGGACCATTTGTGAAGACGATTTCTTCTCTGTCATAACGATGCGAGCTCTCGCAAAACATGATTGATGGGTCATGGGTCATCCGCTGTAAAGCCCTGATTCAACAATTAAAACTGCTTGGCGATGACTCTTGATGCGTTTAAGTCCCCTGTTTTGTGGCAGGTGCCACAATCGAAGTGGGAAATGCTGCTTTAAAACAGCATACAGTTTCTTGAGGAGAATATCAGTGGCAATATGGCAGAACACCAATAGCGTATTTTTTCTATTTTTCAACAGAGCAATGTCTATGTGTTTATATTTGTTTGTATTAGTTTAAGAAAGTCATGAAGTTGTGCGAATGTATGTAACAGGGCGAAGGAAACATTTCCGACCCCATAAAGTATATATATTCTTGATCAGCGTGAACAGCCGAGTCGATATAGCCATGTCCGTCTGTCCATCCTTCCGTCTGTCTGTCTGTATGAACGCGTCGATCTCCGAGACTATAAGACATAGAGCCACAAATTTTTGCATGAAGGTAGATGAATGCCGTACGCAGATCAAGTTAATAATTATTAATAATAAAGTTTTAAATTTTAAATAATGTGGCCTACTTCCAGGATGCGCCTTTAATAGCAGTTACAAAAACAAATAAATGAAAGCAAATGATCAGGGTATTTTGTAGTGGGGGCACTCAACTGCAGCGCCCTTACTTGTTATAATCGTTGAAGTTGATTTCTTTCTAAGCCTTTATTAATGACTGATAATAACACAAACATTGAACAAGTGAGAAAATATCAACATTTAATAAGCATTTTTATTGATGCAAAAGCTTTGATTTAATGTTGGATTTAAGAGAGCCACTCTAACACAATTCTGGTACAAAACGTACTAAACTCAAGAGCGCTTTGTAGCATTCTAAGGCAGTGAAATGATGCGATCTGAGAGTCTCGATTTAAAAATGGAGCCTGCAGTGCTAAGCGTTGTAGTTGCATAACATTAGCTCTCCTCCCATTACGATGCAATGAGCAAGCCTTAATGCAGTTGTCCAATTGCCATTTGCCAGCTGCACTCAGGTTTTGTGACTTAAAGTTGCCGTTGACCTAAAAACAAAAACTAAAGCCAACTGCCAGTTTCCATTGCATTTGCTTGGCCAGCAAACGTTGAAATGTCAACGCAAGGCCACATAAAGACCCCCCCACACTCACACACTCGTATGTACGCACACTGATGCATCGAGATATATGCCAGCTCGGTTCTCTCTCTGATGCTCGCTCGGTAGTGACCAGTCAGATTCCAAAATTTTGTGAAAAGCTACCCAATTTTCTCATATGGCAACATGGCAAAGGTTCGACACATTTTCACACCTACACACAAGTACCAGGTACCAAGGGAAGCCTGCGGGCCTCGTGGAGGTGGGCGAAATGATGGTTGGGTTGACATTTTGTCGAGCTATGCATTTTGGGTATGTATGCATGTGAATTGCCAGCTCCCACTCGTTGACCCTTTTCACCGTCGCTTCAATTTATGTTGAATTTGTTTTTCTTTAATTAACAAAATGTTTGATCTAAATTAAGTCGTGGCCAGGCCTGCCATTAAAGCAGACTAATTACATCTGCTAACTAACCGGCGGCTGCTTTATTAAAGTTCATCGAGTGACACAAACATTTCTTGTAGTTAATTAGGCTATGCGGAATGGCATAAGCATTTTAATTAAATCAAAGGAAGTGCACAGACACAAACGAACAGCAGCCAAAGGGCATAATGTCAAATGCAACATTTTATTTATTTAACTATTTTTTCCCTTTGTACTCGATAGTTTTTGTTGTTATTGTTCGAGAGTTAAGTTTGCTGCAGAAAGTGCACTAAATAAGAGTGAGTCGACACTCCCAGATACATAAAAAAAAAGTCTAAACAGTTTCATGCAATGAAATGCACATCAATATCAATTATGCACGTTAGTGCATGTTTAAATTAATTTTGCTTAATAAATGTGAACTAATTAACCCATGGACTAATGCATTTTACTTAAATGCAGACAGTAAATTAAACTCGTGTTGTATATTTGTGCGTCGACTTTTGTGAGGTATTTGTCATGAAATCCATAGGTTGGACTTTCAATAGATATGCCCAAGCTTTGACAATACTCTGGGGACATTTTGTTCCATCGATTTTAATCGATAACACTGGACAACAAAATGTAAACTTTTTAATTTACGAATTGGTGATGATTCGATATTTTGAGCTTAAAGTTGCTTATGTCACTTAGACACTTTTTATCTGGAACCTCTATAAAGTTAGCTTAATATTATTGTGTTATGTATTAACTCTTGGCATTTCTTGAGCGGAGGTACATAATTTTAAGTACACTTGAACTCAATAATATTAAATTGTGTACTGACTTCAAATATGCTATGCAAAATCCGCATAGTAGGCAATTGATTTGAATTCAAGTCAATTAACAATTCGGGTTAATAATGAGAAGTTAATAAACAAGTAGACGACTACAGCGGAGCTGTACTTCTGAGTTCTGTGAAGCGGATCGGACAACTGCAGAATTCTTGGAATAATAGGGAAATCGTCTCATTGCTCATTGCATCCCAGCGAGCAACTGAGATTCCATAACAATCACAAGCGCCACGCCATAAACAAGTTAAGAGTCGGACCAGAAATGCCAGATCACTCTAGCAATCGACGGCGGGGAATGTGAAAAGTCTAGCCAATAAAAAAATAAATATGCTCAATATATTGTATTGCAGCTAGCTTCTAAGAGTCCGGAACAGGCTTAATTGAAGCGGCTCGGAGGCAGGAACAATGCCTACCAACTGAACGTGTCTAAGAAGTCTGTCCACGCCAGCGGAGGCATAACCGTTTGGGAATCCCAAAGCAGAATGCTTGCAAAAACATAGAGAAGCAGCGTAGAAACAGACAGTCACCTTTGTGTGTATGTGGTCCCCATGGACTTGTCGTTTTTAGTGTGACCAAACAGTTTGTTTGCATAAATGCATTCAAACGGCTTTTTTTTTTAGTTGGGTGCTCTTATCAGCTCAACTGTTTCGCTTATAACTCCGGTGTTTTTTGTCCGATCTGATTGTACTTTTTAGAATAGATAGATATTGGGCCTAGCTTGATGTATACTAAACCACGAGGCTCTAACTTAAAAATTGTGGATCTGACGGTTTTTTTTTTTGTCTAGGATGGCTAGGGGAGATCTTGGTATTTTGGGGATAAAAGGGGGACGGGGTGGAATTTTCTAAATCTGAAACAAACTTGATCTGCGCACAGCATAAGTCTACCTTTATGCAAAAATTTGTGGCTCTATCTCTTAGTCTCTGAGATCGACACGTTCATACAGACAGACAGACGGACGGACGGACAGACGGACATAGCTATATCGCTGATGAAGAATATATATACTTTATGGGGTCGGAAATGTTTCCTTCTCCCTGTTACATACATTCGCACAACTTCATGATCCCCCTTTTCCCATTTTCAATGGGAACAGGGTATAAAAATGTAGAAAACCAACAAGTTTTTCTCACTAAGACTACTTTTCTGACTAAACTTTTTTATGACAACTATACTATATAGATGTCCGATTTCGACCAAACTAAGTGCAATCATGGGAAAGCATAGTGATCACTTTCGATCCTTTTCCATCGTCCCGACCTCATTGTAGAGATTTAAGCTTAGAATTAGTTTATGGTAATAAGTTGTATCAAAATGAAACCCATAGAAACCTCGTAATGAAACCTATCGAAATATATGGTCACTCTAAGAAACCAGTTGAATTGATCAAGTCATCTTAACTTAAAAGTTATAGTGAAAAGTCATTCCCATTTTCGTCTAGAAATCAGCATTTTGGAAGAAGCCACCCCCTCCATTTTACATAGCAAACTAAGAAATAACAAGAAAGAAAGTCGGTCAAGCCCGACTATAACATACTCTGTACCAAGAAAAATGTTCTTTTGATCATAACTCGAAAACCGTTCATCCGATCTTCTTCATTCTTTTAGCGGATCGATATTATATCCTAATAACTAAATATGTCCAGAAGGAACAAGCCATCTATCTTCAAAACTGTGGGAGATATAACGTTTTTTCTAAATTGCGGGGGCGGGAGGGGGCGTGGCCAAAATTGAAAATAAACTTGATCTGCCTGCAGACATTAGAAGCATATGTCCCATACATGTCAAACCTCTATCTCTTACCATCTCTGAGATCTGTGCGTTCATACGGACAGACAGACGGACAGACGGACATGACGGACATGACTCGGCTGTTGATGCTGATCAAGAATATATATACTTTATGGGGTCGGAGATGCTTCCTTCTGGATGTTACATACTTTTGCACAATCTTATAATACTCTATGTACCTACGGTACAGAGTATAAAAAGTTTGGAGGCGTTTTTCTTTGAAAACAAAAAAGTTTTTCTCACTAAAACTAGTTTCTCGACCGATCATTCCTATGGCAGCTATAACCTATAGTCATCCGATGTTGACAAAAATTTTAGGGAATTGTGTGAAAGCTTATAAAATAAATAAACGCCAATATTAAAGAAGTTTACATTGTAAACAAAAAAATTTTTTTTGCTAAGACTTTTTTATCTTAACCTTACTTTTCTATGGCAGCCATACATAGCAACAGACGCTAAAAGGCTAAAACAACTCAGCTGATGAAGATTCGATAGATGGCTAAAAGTAGCACGAGCTACTTTCTCAATATTTTAGATATTTTTTATACATGATTCCAACTTGTTGCACCGATAAACCAACAATTAGAAATGGAACTTAGGCTGCCGTCAGGCATTTATGATTGCAACCTCGTTGCGGCTCCTTTGTTAAAGCACCATGCAATATGTCTGTGTACTTTGAGTTCACTCAGTTCACTACAAAGCCAGACAATCATAATTCATCCAGCCGTTGGCCTTTTCCAATCACAACGGGGCAACTTCAAAGCACAGCCTCTTTCGCCAAATGCCACAAAACAAGAATCGTTGCATAGCTGCTGGCGCAGCCAGTGAAGCATCAAAGCCAGCAGCAAATCGAAATTAAAGTCGCTTAAATGCTGGTGGCTGACACTTTATCGAATCCGGTGAACTCTAAAATGTTTGACGCTGGCCGTTTCGCCCAAAAAAGAAAAAGGTAGCCTTCAAGTAACTTGGGTAACTTCCAGCAGGGGCCGCTTCGCGTTCCCGTCGTACACATTGCAAAAGTTTTTTCGGTTCCCCGTTTTTATTTGAGTTTTCACTTACCTAGAGCTTAAGTGTTTCTTCGTCAGGGCCATTTGCCATTTGTTTTGGCACAACATTCCCGGCCAAACTGGCAGCAGGCGCTCGATGTGAAAACTTTGTAAGCAAAGGTGGCTAACAGTAGCCTAGGCCGGCGCCTTCAGGCGTGCCCGAGCGTGCGGGCTACTTTTATTTTTATGATTATTGCTTTTCCGGGCTCAGCCTTGGAGCGAAAGTGTCTGTGTGGCTATGGCGTACTTAAGCCTTAATGTTAATTTTAAGCATTTTGGGGGAAAGACCATTGCTTTTGATTTAAGGCAGTCGCCAATCAGACAGAGAGACATGCATGGATTGCAGCCATCCCCCCACTCCCCCGCTTGCAGCTGAATGCAGCGAGCTGCATCTTATGTTCTGCTGTAAGGAAGTGCACTTCACTTTGTCTAATTGTAAAATAAATAAATGAGATAAAAACGTGAAGTGGCAAGGGTGTGAAAAATGCAAAGGAAATGAAAAATTGTGCACGAGCAGGTTCCCCCGCCAGACTCCCAGCTACAGGATACTTCCTGCGCCAGCTCCCACTCTCTCTCTCTCTCTCTCTCTCTCTCTCTCTCTCTTCCTCTCTCTGTCTGCGGCACAAGGACAGTGTGTGGTTCAGGCAAAAACACACTGTGGGGTAATTCAGAGTTTAACGTGTCTTCAAAATGGAAGCCACGGATCAGTTAAGTAAAGGGATAATAATTCATCTAACTACTATGCTAGTTTTGCTCGCTCAGCTTGGACGCATCTTAAAGCTAAAGGCCAAAGTTTCCTCGTAAGTTTTCCCACTGTGCTGCTGCAGCGCGAACAGTGGAAATATGGTCGAAAATAATAAATCAAAGTGACACATTGAATAGGCAAGACGCTGCTGGAGCCTTCTGCATCCTTTACAGTTCCACCCAGAGGCAGCACCTGGCTTAGTCAAAGCAACGCTCAACAAGCACACGACTAGGCAGGTCTGATGCTTGACAGACAGCCACAGCAGAGAGGAATGGGGGATGAAGGAGTTTGGCTGCAACAACAACCGCAAGGTGCAGATACTTACTTTCCACCCCTTTTTGCCATTGTCTGTCGACGAAGTTGCCCAAGTACTTTGCGGCCAAAATGGCTTGACGTAGCAATTTAGATAAATTTCAATTTTAATAAAGTGTTTGTACAGCCCTTCTGCCCACTCAAGCTCCCCCCACCCCCACTCTACCGTACAATTGCTGAAATTATGAATTAATTATCACAGTCGTTCGTTGGCTTTGGTTTTGGCTTCCTTTTGGATCTCAGCTTGGGTGGTTTTGGCGGCACGGCATAGAAAAGCTCACCCACTGGTCGAATGGACTTGTTGGCCAAGCCCTCGTCCAGAGCCTCTTTGATGACCTTGAAGCAAACGGCAGCGGGAAATCCTGTCTTGTTGGTCACAAAGACACCCAGTTCCTGAATCGAGGTGGGCCGACAGGTCTCACGGAGGCCGGCTAGTACCAGCTCATGGGGAGTGTTAATGGTGCGATCGTAACAGATGAGAGCCATAGTATTCATATATGTGAAAATAAATCAACAATTTTGTGATTTCAACTGAATGAAATTTACATAAACGATTGATCCACACAGAAAAGCAAAAGATTAAACACTTAAGTATTGCTTCCACAGCTCCGTTGTATACAAATTTAGGATACATTTAAACTAAAAAAAAAATTATTAACTATTTTTCTCTGTGCGGCAGTTCAAGCCGCGTCATGTTCCACATGTGAGCAACCCCTTTCAACCCCTTTCATGTCAAATTAATATCACGCTCCCGGCGTCCTGCAGCAGCAGCAGCGGCAGCACTTCCGTTCCATTATCTTAGGCAAATTAAAGCGCCATGTTACTTGCTGGCTTAGCGCGGCAACAAGCTGGCGATTTGCTTACTTACGTAATAATTCGCTGCCAACAATGCCAAAAAGTTCAAAAGGCGGCCAAAACTTTTTGGTTGGCCAACAATTTTGAATGGAGCGCGCAAATTGAAAAAATGGTCATCGCCACAGTTCAAGCTGAAAAACTGCTGGCCGTGATAAAATCATCCGTTTTCATGCTCATTCCATGGACGTCTCTTTTTTTGCGTCTCTTTCTTGGCCACGTTTTGCGTTTCATTCGGTGTTTGGAGGAGGGAAATAAAATTTTATTGCACAAGCGAATTCAATAAAAAAAAGCCAGCAAGGGGCAGCGAAGCAGGAACTGAAGTTAGCTGACTTCTTAATTAAATACATTTTTTAGGCCAAAATCGTAATTTTCAAGGGGAAGAATTGCGTTGGCAATGGTAGAGAGAGAGAGAGAGAGAGAGGGGCACTATAAATTGTTATTTTTAATGCAGAACTCAGGCTGGTCTTAATTATGTTTTTACAATTCATAATTGAGCGGATGAAACAAACCTTTTTAGTCCAAGTCAAAGGTTCATTGAGATAGGTCATTGTTGCAAGCAGATTCTTTCATCTTAAAGTCAAAGGTGCTTGGTAGTCCAGTTGCGACCTACCCTTTCCCTTTCCCCCCTTGGAAAACTGATTCGGTGACTACAAGTAAATGGAGAACGAGAAAGCTAAGCTAACCTCGTCTGTGTCGAAGTTTAAATACCCTTGCAAGTGCTAGCTGAACCCACAACAACCCATTTTCACGCTTTGATCTTCCCATCAATAATAGCCGAAAAGGTTTTTTTTACTAAGACCTATCTTCCATATTTTCAACACGGTCCCATGACTGCCATACGATATAGAAATCCGACTTTTACAAAATTTGAAAAGCATATAAAACTCATCAGGGCAGAGTTTGGTATTGCTGGAATTAAAAACAACAAAATGTTTTCCCACGACCAATCGTTCTAGTGACAGCTATATGCTATGGTCATCCGATTTCAATCCAGCTTTGGAAAATTAAGTGAAAGTATTTGAAATACAGACATACTTAATTTTCAAATCTACTGCTGACTCAAAATTAGCAGTAGTCGCAAACTTTGACTTTCAACTTAACTTTCATTTAGTTAATATTTGGAAGTCAAGTTGGCTTTAAACAAATATCATTAAATCTAGATATTAATTAATTTTCTTAAAGCATGATTTGATCAATTTGGCTAAGAGATATGAACAAAATCTAAATATATGGCAAAAGTCTATTGACCAGTTCGTTGTTTCAGTTGACTTGGCTTATGTTATCTAGCTGAGTGAACCAAACTGACTAGTAGACTGACTTTTGCGACCATTTGGCTGACAATTTTACTACAACATCTATCGAAATATTTATCCGATATTCGTCAAAACAAATTTTTATACTCAGTACCAGAGGCACACAAAGTATATTAAGTTTGTGTTAAAATAAGTAACAGCCAGACCCCATAAAGTATACATATTCTTGATCAACAGCCGAGCCTATAGAGCCATGTCCGTCTTTCTGTCTGTCTGTACGTCCGTATGAACGCAGAGATCTCAGAGATGGCAAGAGATAGATAGATAACTTCTTATACTTGCAAGCAGATCAAGTTAATTTTCCATTTTGACAGTTCCATATCTCCCACTGTTTTAGAGATAGATGTCTTCTTGACATATTTAGTGATCGGGACTATTTATCGATCCGCCAAAGGATTGTTAAAGATCCGATAAGCGGTGGTCGAGTTATGATCAAAAAACTGTTTGCTGATTTATGCTGAGCGTAATTTAGCTGGAAGAGAGTGAGTATGCTATAGTCGAGTTTGTACGACTTTCTTTCTGGTAGTCTTTTCTTTGAATGCCAACTTATTTCACCGACTTTCATTGTCATTAGTCAAATGTTTCAAAACGACTAATCAGACGATAATCAAGTCAACTAAAACCACTAAATTGTCAATAGACAAATTTAACATATCGACTAATGCCTATCATTTTGTTTAGTTTTTGTCCGAGATCGTAATTGCTCTTTGCTCGCAGCTCTCTAGAGCCAGCTCTTGCCCTCAGCTCATAGCACTCGGCTCTTGGCTCCGTGGCTCCCAATCTGTGGCTCTCAGCTCTGAGCCAGATGCTGTGGCTGTTTAGTGCTCTCGGCTCTGAGCGAACCCGGTTTTAGTTCATATCAATTCTTAATTTTCTTAATTCTCAATTTTTCTTAGACCCAATGACTTGAGAACTATTATTCATGTTTTTGTTCACGCTAACCTCTCTAGAGATTGGCTGGCGCTTCTAAAGCAGTGGTCGGCAATGTGAGCAGAGAAGTTGCCACTGGCAACAGAGAAAATATTTGCATATTCTCAACTGAGATCAATTCCAAACCATGTTGTACAGGGTGATTTTGATACACAGGGTGATGCCTACACATTTCGACCGACAGATCTGACAGTAGATTCCTAATCCATGTTGCATAGTGTTCGGCAATGGTTGTTCTGCTTACAAATCTAATTGCAACATATTAAATGCAATTTATGCAAATTTCGCCCGTCAATTGCAGAGGGCCTAAAAATTAGTTAAGGCTGGGGCGTTTACGGGGCGTGACCAGGGGGCGTATTACATTAAATCAAATTTGAATGCAATGACTAAGCTGCGCATTTTCCAAACATAATGCGGCAGAATAATGTGTAGCTCTATCTATATATGTTTATGTCTGCATGTGTGTGTGTGTGTGTGTGAATGGAATTTAATTTTATGCATTTGCCATATCAACGCATAAATTATGATAAAAGGGCATAAAATATGCATGCGTCGGAGAGTGGAACTAGAACGGAAGTCGAAGTAAATTATGTTGATGGAGCCCAGCAAGGAGGTCAAGCGGGTGGAGTTGAACGGAAATTTATGCAAAAACCAAGTCAAAGATCAGAGCCGGGCAGAACACATGCTCAGCGAATTAGCCAGCACACATGTTTATGGAGGGCAGGTGGAAAAAAGTTGAAGCGCTTCAGCCAAATGTTTGTTTGGCCAGCTCCCTGGGGCCACCTGTTTGCAGTTAATAAAAAAAAAAAACCAGCAGACAGCAGCTAATCCGACTGAACGCCAATTTGGCACATACACATGTATGCACAGCTGGCCTTGCTCTTCTCTCTGCATTCCGTTGTAAACCAGGTCGGGTCTAGGCGTCCAGTTCAATTAGCAGACAACCCTCGCTCTGTGCATGTCAACAGAACTGTGCTCTAACTGTCTGCCTTTTATTAATATGCCCCCCGCCGGGGTATAAAAGTCCAAAAACACATGAACCGAAAAAAGGACAAGCGAAATGCAAACTAATTGAAAACACTTCAAAGGACATCAATACGAAGAGCTTGTCGCTCGACCAACTGGCAAATGTCAAAGCGAACCGAGCAACATAAAAAGGAATGAACTCCTCGACAATGGCTGTTGGCTTATGCCTTTCGCATTGACCCAATCAAATCAGAGCTATGTCCAAATTAAAAATATTTCCGCTTTCATCGCAACAGCGAGAAGGATCATCAACATATCTTCTCATTCCCAGTCACTGCATTTGCGATTCAATAGTTTTGACTGAATGAATTCTTGAGCTTATGGGACAGTTGACAGCTAAGTATGCACGGGTTTTGTGGGGCAAAGCTAAAAAGATTCTTAATAGTAAGAATCTCATCAATGATCCACTTATTTCCAAGTTCGTGAAGATGATTCTGCTAAGAAAGAAAATTGTTCATTTTGGTTGTTTTTTATTTTTGACAGTTTAATTAGGGAAAATCGAAATGTTGCATATTTGCATCAGATCAGCTTGGAACGAAAATTAAACTTATTACCAGGGATGCAAACCATTCAAAAATAAGGACTGGTTCGGTTCAGTGGTTCATACAGTTTCTGAACCGCCGGTTCGGTTCATTACATGGTTTTTGGAGCTGGCTGAACCGCGGTTTCGGTTCGGTTCAGTGGTTCACAAAGGCACATTAAGAAATATTATGATTGTTGTGGTAATGTGACTTGTCAAACACTTTTGAAATTTAATTCTTTTAATCCATTTAAATATTTTTAAAATCCTTAAAAGAATGTCCAATGCTTATTATGTCGGATTTCCAGGAGTCGTCCATAAGTTCCTAGATGAATACTCTCGAAAATTGAGAATGTTTGCTAGAAAAGAATACGTACTATGCATCTTAATTATTATATTTATCATATCCCTTAAGTTAGGCTCAGAACTAAATCATAGCTAAATCAGCTCAGAAATGGAAGGGCTGGTCTTGAATTCATGACATCATTTTTATGAATTTTAGTCATGGATTTTACTCTGACATGTCCTACTACGTCATGACCTCAGTTGATTTTAGGCATGATTTTAGTCAGAGAACTGAACCGAACCGAACCGTTTTTATTTGTGGTTTTCGGTTCGGTTCAGGAATTCTGAAAGGAAGCCGGTTCGGTTTGCGGTTCGGTTCACCGGCTGGAATAAGCGGTTCGGTTCGGTTCAAAACCGGTTCGGTTCAGAACCGGTTTGCATCCCTGCTTATTACAGTCAGGGTATTTATTGAACATGAACAGTTTCATTGGGACGATTTAAGCACATTTAACCGAGCTTTTTAGTTTTGCAATTATATCTTAATTTATCAGTATATTTTTAATACAAATATTTCTTTTGTTGAAGCATAATGCTACTTCACACTTCTAAGTATGCTGTATAGTTTGGATACTTGCATCCTTTTATTTGTCCAAAGTGGCCAATGTACAACCTCATCCGGAAGTACCATTTGATTTGCCACACGCTGTGTTGGACCTCTCTGCTTCTTTTGCTTCAGTTCATTTCCCAGAACAGAGCTTCATTTTCCCAGCTATGATTTAGTGGGCGCTTTCAGCAGATAAATCCGAATTACGATGCTGATTTTCGATTTGCGATTGCTAATGGTTCTCTGCTGAATGTCAGTGATTGCTAAGTTAGGCTATTTTCTGCCTTAAGTACCTTTCGTCAACTCATTTAATGGACAATTTTAAAGGGCTTCTAGCGCTGTCGGTTTGTTAGTTAGCTTTTAGTTTTGGGGTAAGCAGTTGGACGAGCAATCAATAAACTGTCACCAATTATAGATTTTGTATGATTCCATCTCAGCAAACATGATTGTCATATTTACCAATCGGCAATCGCAATCGGCAATCATTGTATTCAGCAGGTAAAATCGGTCATCGGAAATCAGTAATCGTAAATTGGATTTGTCTGCTGAAAACGCCCAGTGTCAACTTTTGGTTGACAACTCTGGGATATGAACATGAAAGTCAGATGATGCTAAAACCTTACTAAATAATCCACTTGTCTTGTGTACACGTTTGTAGAAAAGCCAACCATTGCTCACTGTCAAGTCCAGTAAATGATAAAACATTCTATCTTACAGGCGTCTGCTTCTTAATGCAATTTTATATCTGTATGGGCTTCGAAAGCTCCATAAGTTAGTGAGGCAAGGAAGTTTGTTTCTCATTCATATTGAAACTACGTTTCTCCCTGATAAATGTCTTTTAAGGTCGTTTTTGCTTACATCACTGGGTTATTCAGCTCGATCTTCAATATCTTCGTCATCTGTGGTATCAAGATGTTCTTCATTTGAAAGTCGAGTTCATCCTAGCTACCCACATTGTCAAAAAATTCTAGCGATTTGCGAAGTCGTTGGTCCCTATTGCTGACATTTTCCCTGATTAAAAAGTGTCGTTGTTTGTATATTTGCTTTGCCAATAGAAGAACATAAAGCACAAATGACAAACCCAAAACAATACCGACACGTACACATAAAAACTAAGCACAATCACATGTATGTTGCAGATTTACATCAAAATATCGACTGCACAATTCAGCTCTCAAATGCTGTTTGATGTATATCTGCAACATAGCGATTCTCACAATTTACACGTAGGACACAACATGAATCTTGAAAACTTGAATGCACATAGCATTATAGGTATAATTACATGTTGTATTGAAAGCTTTGTCATAAAAACAAAATAAGGATCGGAGACCGCTTCCTCACTTCACAAAATTGGCGGGAGAAGTAAAAACATGTTGTCCACAGCACATGGAATATGGTGACGAAACCACAAAAATTAAAAATTGTATATATAAACTTCATATAAAATTAACACTTGTCACTTTCTTCATATACTTTACGAAATAGTTGGATAAATACGGTATGTTGCTGATATGCATTACGGCCATATAAAGGGATAATGTTATCACTTAAGTCAGTGCAAAAAAAAGGGAAGCACATTTATCAATGGCTAATGTTTGGACGTTTGAGGTTCTTGGGGCCCACGGCTTACCCAATTATAATAGAAAGTTAAATGAAATATAATATAATATTCAGAATACCTTTACTTTAAAAGGCCTGTAGCCCAGTGTTTCAAAAACAGCAATAAGTTGCATTTCGTCTGCTTTCGACAAAATACAAAAGTCGCTTTGAAAGTAAAGCAAAAAGCGATTCATGAAAAATGATTATGAAAATTGTTTTGGATCTGGAGCGCAAGTTGCAAGTTTTCTGCTTTTGCGTAAAATCATATAGAATTTGTAGCGCTAGTGAGAGCGCGAACGGCACACATATATACAAAAACAATAGAGTAAAGTAGTAGTACCCTAGCCAGATTGAGACCTGAGGAGTCCCTGGAGCAGGTGAGCAATCGATGCCAGCAATTTGCTAATCGCCTCGGAACAATCTTTGTTGCAGCGTGATGAACAAGTAAAGCGTCAGCTCATGTTTAGAGCGCCAGAGCGGGCGAGCAATCGACGACATCCCATATACCTAACATCTTAGTTGGTTTTCCGCTATTCCGCATTTCAGATCTATACATGAATACTTTTCGCAAGCTTATCCATCGCTGTTTGAAAACTCCTTCATCGATTTTTCACTTCATTTAAATGGCCGTCAGAATTTCTTAGCAATTTGCTGTAAAAAAAACCCCACACCAATCGACCCCCTCAACAAAAAGTTGATCAAATCCCTTTGAGTTTCCCTCAGTGTGTCCGGCTCTGGCTACAGCATCAAAATCAATTTACAACCGAAGCTTGCTTACATAACCCCTCCCGAGACATATAATCCTGTTTATCCGAGTATGTGTAGATGATTCTCTAACTCCTTGCCCCCGCCCCCCACACCACACACCACGGCCCACTTTCTCTGGGGCATATGGGAAATTGTGTGTTTTCCTTTGGCATTTTACAAAATATCACAGGTAAATGTCTAAGGACAATGTCAGCATATCCTTCGTTGCTGTTGTTGTCCAACTTTTGCATATCGGTCACAATGTCCTTTGGGACGGCACGTGCGCCTTCCTTTCTAACTAACCCTTTGTGTGGCCAACTGTCGGTGTGAGTGTGTGCGTAGGGGCTTCGATTGCATTTTATGATATGCTTATGCCTTCGAGTATTTATTTTTCCACCAGTTAGATTTTGTGTGTTGTTCAAAATTTCATAAATATTTACGTGCTGTCAGCTGCAGTTTGCTTTGTGTTGTCTTTCTAATGTTCTAACTAAATGAAAATCCCATTTGCCACTGTGTGTGTGTGTGTGTGTGTGTGTCCATGTGTTGAAAGCTGATTGCATTTGTGTGCGTGTGTGTGTGTGAACTACTGCGTTTAATTACAGCTCCCCCGAGGTGCTGTTGGCAAACCTGTCGTATGCGTAATATATATTTTTCTTGTCAACGCACGAAAGGCACAGTTTGCATTGATTTTTCCATACAGTATAAAGTTCAAAAAAGGATAACAAGTTAGCCAAGCAACCAACTGAGTTGTCTGGGCAAGAAAACACACAAAATCTAGGGTATGGGTATGGGGCAGTTCGAAGTCGAATCACTACCCTCTGAACTGTTTATTGTCTTATCAATATGAAAGAGCACAGTTTTGAAATCAAATTTCACACAACTGACAAGCCTCTTGTATGGCGAAAGCCGAAAGCAAACATCGAGACAATGATATAATATTGAAAGAACATGAAGTCTTAAATGAAAAGCTGCATATCAAGACGGTGCACTCAAAGAATTTGTTTCAGAATTTGGTGCTGTTGTTGTTGTTGCTGCAATTTTTAAGCTTTTCGACATGAGAATTCTGACCGGTTTCAAAGAGGAAAATGGAAATAAGAAGCAACTTTAATTTAGATTGCCACGTAAGACTGTAGCCAAAGCCATGTGCAGCTTATATCTACTTAATAAGTGAGCAAAAGTTAGAGAAGAATATGCAAACTGCTTATGCCGATGCCGATGCCGGCGAGGGAGTGTGAGCCGGCAGTCGCCTGAAGTAGATTAAAGACACCAAAAGCCACTCAAAGTCAACTTGGGGCCGATGGGCACTCGAAAGTTTTTTAAAGTTTGCGCGCAACAATGAGCTTAGCGGAGGGTCCTCCACTAGGTTTTATCCTGCCAAGTTGCCCCGGCAGCGCTGGGCCAATTCAATTGATTTGCTTTTCAAGTGCAATGCGTTTTTAAGCGCAGCACAAATAAAACTAATGCTATTAATGCACCAAAAGTTGGTTAAGTGATTTCACAGGGAAAGTTTTGCAAGTTTCCAATGCAATTAAACTCATCCCCCCCGCGAAGGCGGGCGCGCTCTATTTGCTTTAATTAATCTGATTGATTGTGGAATTCGGTGCCAAATGCTTGGGCCAAGCATTTTTATGGGCCCACTCAGCTAACAAGTTGCTGCTGGCTAATTTATTGCCATCGACATCTCGTAAATTGTCCATGTCCATGGACGAGCCTGCTAATGCCCAAATTTATGCTCCACTCCCGAATTTAATATATTTTGCAGTGCATAATCAGGCTTAATTAGCTTCAATTGTCAGTGTCATAAAGCATCCCCGAAGCGTACTTAAGTCGGCATGACAAGCCTCACCTTGCCAAGTGCCGGCTCATTGGCAAATTAATTAGCTGTCAATTTGTGAAAAGTTTTTCATGAAGTGGCGAGTAAAGTGCGGGGGAGGTTTCAGCGGTCGTCACCAAAGTTTAATTGCGTTTGGTGCTTCAAATGTTTGGCCCCGGTTTGGGATCAGCCTCATTATGAATCCTAGTACTTGCGATGACAACAAGTCGCCACATGAAAGCAACCGCCAGTCTAAACGAGACCCGAGAACACGCCACCCACGACATGACTAACGAGAACCAAAAGATGTTGGCATCGGTAGCTGCAAAACGGCATTCGAGTTTATTGAAGCGTTATGGAATCCTGAAAGGCGGAAAATGTTATTTGTCTTCCCAACAGCAAAAGCAAACATGCCCGGGGCATAAAAGGTGTTTGGTTTTACAAATCGCTGCGTGTATGTTAGGGCATTCGCTTGAATGGTGTGTGTGTGTGTGTGTGTGTGTGGGTACAGTGCTGAGCATTTAAATTGTGTTAAACGATTAAAAACCTTCTTAAAATAATTCACTAAAAAACTGTGTCAAATCACCGCTCAGAGCTATACTTGGATTCGTAAAAACCATGCTGTTTGCAAAAGAAGCATACCGCTTGGTAATTAGAACAGTTTAGGTTAAAATTTATTTTCTAGGGTTCAAAACTTCGCCTCAAAAAATCACATTTAATACCCGTTACTCGAAGAGTGAAAAGGGTATACTAAAGTCGGGCAAATGTATGTAACAGGCAGAAGGAAGCATCTTCGATATTCTTGATCGGCATCAATAGTCGAGTCGTTATAGCAATGTCCGTCAGTCCGTCTGTCTATATGAACACCTAGATCTCAGAGTCTAGAAGAGCTACAACAAACTTAGAAAAAAAGGCTATCGGCGTTCTAGACCAAACGGGATAGAATTTAAGCCGTTTTGTATTTGAAATTTCAAGTATGATTCGTTCTTGGGTGAACTTAAACTAAGTACGAAACATTCTATACTCGAAATATGACTGGTAATATTATTGAAATGAGTACAAACCTTCTTGACTCAAGAACATTTTGTGCTCACAGTAAGATGAAAGATTCTAGAAAAGCGAGTTCTTGACCGCGATCAAGAACAAAGTGGGAATGGCTTCTGTATTGGCTCAAACCAAGAACATTTTGAACCATTTTGTACTTTGAGACATAATCGGGCTTGTCTTAAGACCATTATAAGCTAAAAGTACGATTAAAAATATTTCAATAATTCAAAACATACTTAATATATCCGAAAACAGTCTAAAATCAAGTATTTCGGGATTGGAAAAATCGTACTTGATATAAGAAATTTATATTTAAATCAAGTATTTTTGTACTTACCGTACTATTGGCACCGTTTGTACTTAATTCAAGTCCAAAGATCTTGGTTTTTTTTTCTGAGTGTGGTATTGTCTGCCCGCAGATCAAGCTTCCCTTCCGCCCCCGCAATAAAGATAAAAATCGCCTACATTTTTTAAGATATTGAGCTTGGATTTTACACATAGCCTAGTGTTTAATATCTACAACCTCACACATCATTTTTATAAAGATCGGATAATCAATGGCAGAGTTTAACAAACGTTGCATACTTATCTGAGCCGCTTGAGGTTATTAATCACTAATTGAGTAACGGGTAATTCGAAGTCGGGCAGGGCCGACTTTAACTTACGCTCTCGTTTTTGCTTCTGTGTACAATTCAAATTTCCAAATCAGGAAGATTCGGGCCTTTTGTGGATTTCGATTCGGCTTAGCATTTCTGAAAGTAAGCCCGTTTGGTTTTCGGTTCGGTTCGGTTCAGAGCCGGTTTAAAGTTAGAAAATATCTGTTTTATCTAAAGAATAGAAGTGTTTTTCTAAGATCTTGAAAATACTTTGCTATAACTAAGAAAATATTTTCTAGATAATAGTTAATATTTTCTTAATCTTAAAAAGTCTTAAAAAGTAAAATATATGTTGAATAACCTTTGACCCGAACAAATGGTACAAACCCTGATTGAGTTTGGTGCGCGAATGAATCTTAATTGATCGGATTGGGAGTCAACATTACTTACAAGCATTGGAGAAGTGCTGCTTGAGCTCTGGCTTGTGCCTTGAAAATTACTTGAATCTGATATGAGTTTCTGTTAGCGGCCAAGAAACAACATTTTTTGTTCGACTAGCATAACATCGATCCCAAGACCTTAAGTACTTAAAGACGGCGACGGTTGAGCTCAATGAGCCATTGCACATATGTTAAATTATCATTTCTGTGCGGCGGTGGAGTTGAGTTCAATTTTGCTCATTTAAAGAATATTTGGATCATATGTTCTTGATCGTATTTAAAGTTAAAGCCTGGTTCTTCCCATTTCTTCTTTTTTTTTGTCGGCAATTTCTGTAATTTTTTCTAGTTTCATCGATTGAAACACTTTCATTACCCATTGAATAGAATCTCTGCAGCATACTCTTTTCAATTAAACTTTGTCCTTCTGGTTTATTTAAATCTATTTGAGTGTCCCACCATAAATATGCACATACTAATGTCTACTTGTGTTACCATGTAGCCACATACATACCTACATACACACATACAGATATAAAAGTATTTACGACATGTGCTAACTTTGATTGTCTTTGCCGGCGTCGCCTTCATCGTCATTGTCATCGTCTGGTCGCACCTGCCCAAAAGTAAAAGTACATATCTGTGCGCCCGTACTTTTCTTTGTATATATGTGCCATGGCTACTGTCCATGCTGACTTGCAACTATCTCACGTCCTGTTCCTGTCGATGTGAGCTTATAAATCAGACGAGACTGGCAAAGGGAGCAGCAGGAACTTGCTCTTCGGCCGGCCAATTTAAGCGACGCAATCAGTGTGAGTGCTTTTTCCAATTTGCCCAGAAACCGTTCCACATAGAGGGCAAGAGCAGCCAAATCGCATTTAAATAAAATACAAATCTAATTCATTGGTGAACAAAGGGGCACATAGAGTTATTTAATTTGTCTGGCAATTACTCTGAACTCTGTTCGCATTTTTCACACTACAATGGAAACGAATGGCTAATGCGCTTATGTTAATTAGTGAAGTTAAATGCGAAATGAAAAATTGGTAAAATTTTGGTGCGTTCCATTTGCTTCACTGCTGCAGAAACCAAAAAGGGCATTTCCGTTTGTTGACTACCAAAGAAACGAACAGACGCACAAAGTGGCATTTGATATGCCATCTAAAATTCATGAAATTTGTTGATTTGAAGGAAGTGAATATTTGTGAATCGGATGTGTGCACTAAAACATGTATTGGAATTGCCCGAAGGGAGCGCAAGCATGCATGAAGCAATCAAATGGCTGGCCCCTGGGCCAGCTCATTGAGCATTGAGCTTTGGCCGCGGGACTTTGTCATTTCTGTCTTGCAATTGGTTTATAGTTGCATCAAGCACAATTCAAAATGGCCTAAAGCATTTCAGTTGTAAATTATTGTACACAACAGCAGCCGAATTTACGAGATGACTCACAAAAGTTCTACAAATTGGTAGTTTTTTTTACAAAGCAGCAATATGATCCTGATGGAAACTTTTAAGATCTGTAAGGTTCAGGTATTTTAAGTTCTCCTTCAGGACCCTGAACTAACCCTCCTGATCTTATGACTATCGATCCTAAACAAGAACATCTAATTGAGAAGGGGTGAGGCTGTGAAATTTTTAAAGTCACTTTTAGATAACCAGTCAGTGCATCAATAATTCAAACTGCAGGCCTAAATTTACATCTAAATTCGATTTGAGTCACATTTTAGGGTGGCGAAGATAGAGACTAGCATTCAATTTGGACGACATAAATTGTCACCAAAAAGAGCTGGTTGCCTATACAGTACTATTTCATGAATCTCCCGATTCAATCTTCAGTAGGCTTTTCGCTAATAACTGTCGCTGTTTGAATGTCTCTCCATGCGCTCACCGCTTTAAGCAGTTGGGAACTGCAATCATCAATGAAAGCAAAAACAGACAAATCGGTAGAGTATTCGCTATCTCGCTTGCTGCGACAGAGCCATGTACATTGTTTTTGCCTTTTTCGAGTTGGAGTATAGCTGTCTCTCTTTGTTTTAAGAAACTCTGTTTGTCTCTTTCTGCCCTCAGATTTTTGATGTCTACTTCGATCTGAAATCACATCACGAGGGTATTTTTCATATCACTGTGAGAATTTCGCTTATTAATATAATATTTTTAGTATTAATGTAACACTACAGCATCATATTGATATTAAATAGTAACTCTTGGATTATTAAAAATTGTTAATTTTGAAATTATATTGGAAGATCAACTCGATATTTGATCTTATTGTTTTCGGTGTAGATTAGTGCCAAACAAAACATTTCATATATTTCCAGAGGGCCTATACCAAAACTGCTTCCACAACATCTGAAGACTCGTTCCGCATTTGCTGATCGATACCAACTTTGGCCCACTAATTTAAAAAATATAAGGTTTTTTGATCTCCATGATCCAATATTCATTCATATTCAAGCTATCTGGCTAATCTGAATAATAAACCAGTATTGTAAAATGTCTTTGTACTTTGTAAAGTATGCAATTTTATAGTCAGACGATGGACCAATAGAAAATGAGCCACATGTGATCCCAATTTACGCTATTGGATCAGTTATTGGCAAGCTTGAAACAAGAAACTAATGATATAGTGCAGAATGGAGGATTGATATATTGACTGGCATATCTTTGCAATCTGTCAAATCTAGATGATAGACCAGTATTTTAAAATGTCATTTTATGAAACATTATTACGCGTATTTGGCAGATTAAGACAAGAAACGCTGTATGGAGGATTGATATCATCGTTAACAATCATTTGGCAGAAGTAGAAAGCTACCTAAAATTTAGTTACATTATTCAAATGGACAAGAATAACAAAGTTTAATAAAAATTGTAAAAAAAATAAGAAAAAAACCAAATAAAAAATATTGTTTATAAGTTTTGGTAGATTTTGGACTGTGGTTCAACCTCCTAACATTCATTCATTGAATTTTCTTAATAATCTACTCATAAAGCGCCTACTTAATTGCTTCTACATTAAGTTCTATTCCATTTTACAATGAATTGTTAATCAGTTTTAGTAGATTTAATAAAAGGCGACCTCCTTCTAAAGAAAGTATGAAACGAGATCATTTCATACAATAATTACAAGGTAGCGCACTGCGCAGCTACCATTTTATCAGTAAATGAACATAAAGGAACATAAACTTAAGTCTCAACATATAACTAAAACCGAGCCAGCTAAAAACAGCTGGCTTACTCAGTATAAAGGTCACAGAAAAACCAGTCACATGTACATATGTACTAAAAGTCAACTATTTTATTGGGTTCAAGCTGATCAAGGCTTGCATGGGCTCCAACCCCCGGACCGTACCTTCTGTAGAACTTAAGAGGCTTGCTGCCTTGTTTTGAATTAGCACCAAACTGATTTTTGTTTGAACAGTTTCGCAGATTTGGTGGACGAAGATCCTGGTAAAGGTCAGACAAAACCGTCATCACCTAAATGTATTGCTGAAGTCATTTATCTATTCTGTAAGCACAGAAGGCGCTTTGCGAATGGTGAATGATATTGGAAAAACAACTTTGATTACGATTAGCCCAATATTTCCCTAGCTAATTGCCAGACGGAAAGTCCAGCCAATGCTATACTAAAGAATGTTGAGCAAATGTTTTCATAAATTTAGATAGAACAATCGAAGAATCTCCCCGGCACCATTATCCAATAACCATTTTGTTCTGCCATTTTCCATTAAACTTATCGAACTTTTGTTAGTCGCCTCGCGTACACATAGTTCAATGATTCCCGACATGGCAAATGCGATTTGTGTCGAACGCGTGCCCAATCTTATATGTGGCATATTCCAATCGAGCATTTTTCGCCTACATTCATATATATCTAAAAGTGCAGTTTTACGCTATGATGAGGACGATGCGTTCGCCTAATGAGGCTAATGTAGAGTCATGTTTGTGTGGAGTGTCCTGGGAGTGTGTGTGTGTGTGTGCGTGTGTGTGCGTGTGTGTGTTCCGCACGCAGACACACTAAAAACGGCTGCAGCGCCCTGCTGCTCAGCTAAGCATATCGACGTCAATAAATCATCCAATAATGCGCTGATGCAGGGCGGGACGCCGGGAAGCTGGGAATCTGGGGAGCATGTCTTTTGCCATTTCCGGAGTTGCCCGTACATACGAGGCAGCTCTGGGCTGCTGAGTGCTTTTTAACTTGCTGTCTGGGCTGCTTTGGCGCACTTATGTTTGCAGATTGTCAGCATAAAATGCAAGAAGAGAGCATTTCACAGATTGAATTTTATTCGGCTGCGGTTATTTCTACCATTACGAGTGTGTGTCGAGTGTGCCGGGTGTGTGTGTGGCGGCGGGGCGGGGGGGCGAAGTGCATCAATTTACCAAATGAAGCTCATGTGCTGCGCCAGCAAAGTTGCCATCGCTTTTAGCTGCACCAAATTGGCTGCGATTTGTGCCTGGCATCAATGTTGTGTTTGTTTGCCACAACCGAAGTTCATTAAGTTTCATTTGTTTTATGCGGGGCGGCGGACCACGCCCATACACTATGGCCCGCTGTGTGGCCAACCCACCGCGGGTTAAAGGAATTTTGCTTCGATAGAGCTAATCAATTCATCGTTAACGCGCCGCTGCATCATCCGCTTGGCTCCGTGGGGTGTGAAAATAGTTGCTATCTGCCCTCTCCTGGCAGCATTAATGCGATTTTAATGCTCTGATTTGATTGAAGCCAATTGACAGTTTGCTCCTCCGGCGGGATGAAGAGCAAGCTGATTTAATAAAAATGTAGAAATGTGCATGAACACATTTAAATCGCGAGATTCGTTCATATTGGCAGAGGCAGAAAATGTCATGGAACGGTTTCACATGACTTATTACAAACAAAAAGAAATGTGTTCAAGCATCATCTCGGTTGAAATTTTGTCGTCTTTGAATGCTGCCAAACACATTGCTCCTATCGGGTTTCAATTTAAAATTAATGTCTGTTATTTCCAAACACTCAAGAAGGAACAGGGACACGGCTGACCTACTCTTTTTCCAAAAAACCGTTCATCAAAATTCGTGGAAAATTGTTAAAGTGGGAAGTGTATATAACTATTTATAAGCTACTCAACAGTCACATGTCACATGAAATCAGAATGCTTTGAATTTCGATAACAAAAGCAGGCCTGAGCCACTGAACCGATCCGAAACCGCAGTACAGTTGGATCCGAAATACATGTGATGAACTGATCCGGCGTTTGAAAATCTTTGGGAATTTCTTTACCGAACTAGTTCTTATTATCGAGCAACCCCAACCCCTGTAGCTTCTATCAACCTTCTAGAGTCGTCATCTGTCAAGCCAAACTCCGCAAAATATCTACAAGAACGTTCGACACCACCAATTCCATCGCTTGCATTTGACATCTTCCAAATTTATAGCAAAAACCATTTCATCTTAACATTTTACATTTTCCAAGATTTATTGGACCCTTCGTTCGGTACCGTTTGTATGATAATCGAGTCCTAAGCTGGGTAAGCAGACGCTTCAAATTTTCTCGGAGCCCATCTAATTACATAGCTCAGAGATTTGACTAACAAAATGCATTTCGATGCAATTTGCACTCTCCATAAATGCTTCTTCTAATCTGGAAGATTAGACACCCTAGTCTCAGAGGCGGCTCTGAAAATTATAAAACTATTCTCGCTGCGAGAAAATTCTCAGCGTCTCCGTACCTAGCTTTATTAGAGAACTTAACAACTTCGACTCACGCGGTTCCGAATGTTCACCAAATATATCAATTGATGTTTTACTAACTAAAAGCCTATATTGTCTTTTATCCTAATCTGCTTGCATGTCAATGAGGTGTTTTCGAACTCGTAAACCGTTTGATGAGTTCATTGTGTTCGTGTAACATATACTGCAATTCAACAAAGCCGAGTTACCTAAGCATATGAGTTTCAGAAAGTTGAAAATGCAATGCTATTAACGAAAGTGGGCATATTAATGAATAACTAACACTTCTTGCGACAGCTTGGTCCTTTTCGAAAAAAATGGGGCTTGTTGCAGCTGGATTCGTGGCTGGTCATGCCACCTCGTTTGAAAGCCTTCATCATTTATATAATATTAATAATTCAATAATTCAATAATTCAATAATTCATAAATAACAACTCACTCAAAATGGTTTAGTAATTTTGAGTCCACAAATAAATGTTGTATCTATTCCTAAAATAGATAACCAGAAGAGTAGTTCTCGGATAATATAATAATAAGCAGACCAACTTACAAAAAGAAAAGTACTTCTGCCCGATGCAACAGGTCTCAAAATCACTTCCCAACACGTGATGCGTTGAAAGTTTATTTTCATTTGCATCCTCTATCCAAAGTACTTACAAACAGTGTTATGTAATGCTGTGCTGGATAGTTTTCATTTTCTGGAGAAAATTTAGGAACCAACTCATGGCTTTTTAGCATGGAACTTAAAAAAAGATTGGCAAGTCACATCAGAAGCTAAAATACAACCCGAACTTTAGTTCAATACGCTTCAGAAACCACGAAGTTATTGTTAAATCGCCAGATCGATGGTATATATGCCATATAAAATAGTGGTCTATACAAAACCAGATGCTCTAAATTATTTTTGATGCTTAATATTGTTAAAAATAGTTTAAAAGAGTTAAGAAATCAGGACGCTATTGCATATCAACCAGATAAATTAAGGAAGTGGAACCAGATTTTGTAAGTCGTACTAGGAGTTCCAAGTACAATTGCAAGCCGAATTTCTTTTCCATAGCGTCAAAAACGATATGCAAAAATCGGCCTGATCGGTTGCCATATAAAATGTTTATCTTATTCTAAATTTATGCCAAAAAAAAAAGTAGAACAAAAAACACCACATGGCTGTTTATAATTTTCTGTGCGGTGGTGGAGTTCAGTTGTATTGTGCTCATTTCAAAAATATTTGTTCGTAAAAATCTGAGAGAACATCTGGTTTTTATTTAAAGCTTAACTAATTTTCTGAACAGGTGTTTCCCTTCGTGTACCAAAAGATAAATTAATTCCTAAAAAATGTGATGAATGGTCCACATCGTATGGATAAATCGATATATTGATGTTGGAATACGATATAGACATTAGCCTACCCCTTGAACGAATGCAGTCTAAATGGCTGTGCCCGTTTATATGAGTTTCCATCCCCGTTGTCTAGGCAGATAAATTATTCGTTTCATCATCTCTGATTGCAGAGTGATTAGCCAGTGTTTAACTATCGTTCGCTGCGTCCATCTTTAATTCACCTTTGTCGGTGCCACCTCCTTTCCAGCTTCGTGCACACAGACCCAGCATCAATGTGGTCAACTGCTCGCTTAATTAGTCTAATTAAAGCCTGACAACGGGCGCTGCATTAATAACCTGCTGCAGACACCTTCTGACCCGGCTAGGGTCTGCCGCAGGGCATTTATGCAAATCAAGGCAGCGCCGGAGTACAGCTCTACAAATGCCTTGAGCGTGCAGGACGATATTCGTTTCCCGGACAGCTGCATGCATGCATACCACAGCCACCTGGCGACCCCTTTGATTTGAAGTCAGAAATTGACATTCAGATATGTTGGAAGGTGGGTAGGACCGTTGCTTGGCTTTGCCGTGTGATTAATGCTTTAATTGCCAACTGCCATTTGCATTTCACTTCGTCATATTTTATGCACATTATTAGCATGCATGCGCAGAGAGTGCACACTTCAAAGCAAACGACAACCACTCTGCCCCTCCGCTGTATATTTTATACAAAAGCCTTTTCTTTGCATTTGCTTTTCAAAAATATTGCGACTTGCTATCAATTTCTTAGCATTTGCATTTCTGCCTTTGACAATTCTTTGCCTTGCTCTATTTTTTCTCGTTTTGGTCTCTGTTGACATGCGACCGGCCCATCCGTCCGGCAAAGCAACTAGCCAAGTGCTCAAGTCTCTGCCTGTCTATGAATTTCCGTTTCCGGTGCCTTGCGACACGCTTCTTCCAAGTGCACTCAAGCGCAAAAAGTGCCTTTCAACTTATTTTCCTATTTCTATTTCGCCATCTCCATCTGCGACAGTTTCGTTCTTTGTTTCGACTTTTTTCTGATTAGATTTTTATCCTCATGAATTTTCATTTCCGTTCGTGAATCTTTGAAATGTCCAAACGCTTTAGCGATTGTCATTGAATTCCTTGGAGCTGCAAAGCAAAGAGGAAAATAAAATGAATGAATAATAACAGATATCTTGTGCAATTGAAAATGGAAGCGATATCTGTTTTATTTCCCGTTGTGAGAGCATTTGTTGACCTGATTACAAAACAGATCCCTCCGGCGCTTCCCCGGTCCCCCACCTCCGCGGCCGTTGCTGTCGTAACTATCTATTAATTTAGCGCCGTTTTAATTAAACCTGGCAATTTTTTCTGTTCTTGCCATTTGTGCGATAATCATTTTGTGGTGAATATTATAATAATATTGATTATTTAAGCGCCAAAGAGACGATGGGCGTGATGGTGGGCTACCGTTGAGGGGAATGGGTAATTTGTGTATTGAAGTGAAATTAATTAGGATTTTTAAAGGACGAAGTAAAAGGGAAACAGGCGGTTCAACTATTCGATATGTGTTTTGATAGTTTCCTTTGGAAGGATAAGAAGACATAGATATTTAATGTTAGAAAGGGTGTTTACTTAGGAGGCACTTTCATTGCTTTCTTCTTTGATTTTGGTGTTATAATATAATCTATATAATTTCTTGATCACCATGAAGAGCTTAGTCAATCGAGCTTTGTCCGTCTGTCTGTCTGTTTCTACGCTAACTATTCCCTCAGTTATAAAACTATTACACAACACCTCAACACTTTATTTTGAATGTAAGACCGTCCAACCAAACTCTGTCAAATGGAAACTTACAGAGTAGTATTCGTGGTTTTCAAATGCAGTCCGAATATCAGAAGTTATGCGGTTGACTTGCTCAATAGTCCAACTCAATGTTCAGCTAGCAATCCAAATTGGTGTGAAGAAATAATATTTTGTACATGGTCATCAACTTTACGGAGTAATATCTTCTCAAAAAGTTTTGATAAGCAAGGTGGCAGACTGAAAAGTTTTGAGATAAATGAAATGGCAGGACTCGGAAGTTTCATAATCAATTTGGGAGTAATAAGGTCATGTCCAGGCGCTCTTCTGAGCTGTTGTTCTTCGACAGAATTTGTTATTTCAAGTGAATAAACTTAGTGGGAACCAATGGAAGTGCATAGCTATTGGAGGATTTGGCTGGAAGACATTTCTAAGGTGAAGTGCAAAGACATTTGCCTTCTTTTCGTCACTGCGGGCCCAACTTCCACCGATTCCTTAGAGGCGTGTCTACCTTTGCAGGTGCTTGCTTGCTTTATGCTTGCATGTGCTCTCCATAGGGGAAATTTGGTGCTTGTAGGCGATGGTTTTTCAATATATGCTAGCTGCTATTCAGCATCCAGTCTCAAACTATTTGCAGCCGAATTCTCTGATCTACGGACATTCCGGAAGGGTGAATATTATTGGAGAATGGTATGACGACAAATCTGCAAGGGCTTCTGCAGTTACCAGGTTTTGTGGAACTTTTATTGTTATAGCACAGTCTATAAGATCGGGTTATTTCTTCGGATCCGCTGGCCAGTACGTAGGCCTTCCCGGAGATACATTGCCGAGTTGGTTTGATGCGCACTTGAGTACGTTGTTGTAGAGCTGCTCCCTCTTGGAATTAGTCAGTCTAGGGCCCCAGAGGTGATGTTTCTAGTTAAAGTTACCCGAAGTGAACTCGCTAAGATTCTGACACTCAGAGAAAAAATAGAGAATTTCGATACTTGGATCAAGAATTTTCGAGATCAATAGTTCGCATACAGAGTTAAAATTCCTCGATCCAAGAGCGATTCTTGATCCAAGTAAGAATTTTCGATCCGTGGTTATTCTTGATCGCAAGAGCTTCAATACTTGATTCAAGCTACGAAACATTGGCTCAAATCAAGCACAAGAGTTCTTGGATGCAAGTGCTAAACGATACTCGTTTTCAAGATTGCTCATTCTTGAATCATAGAGCATACTGCTTTGGTCAAGGAAACCGAGAATGTTCTTCCTATTATCAAGAGCTGCAGTAGCAGATTCAAGAGTAAGAGTCGTTTGACTCTTAAATCAACGAGCGTTCATCAGATCTCCAACCATACAACAATTGGCAATATCAGTTAACTTTTCCATTTTGTTTCAATTTATGTTCATGGAACAACTACATTGTTGAGCCATGTTGCAACTTTTAGCCGGCTTGGACGGAATACACACCGTCAAAGCAGCAGGGGGCAAGGTCAATATAAAAAAAAAAATTGATCTGCCTGCAGACATAAGAAGCAAATGTCCCATACACGTCAAACCTCTATCTCTTACCATCTCTGAGATCTGTGCGTTCATACGGACAGACAGACGGACATGACTCGGCTATTGTTGCTGATCAAGAATATACATACTTTATGGGCTCGGAGATGCTTCCCTTTGGATGTAACATTCTTTTGCACAAACTCATAATACTCTATGTACCTGCGGTACAGAGTATAATTATATCGGCAAGGAATGCCATTTGCATTCCAGAGTGAAGCTCGTAGGAGAGCCATTATATTGAATGTTGTGAAGCGAGCATTTGAATGAGAATGCCTGGCATTGCGTTTTGCGTATATGCAATAAAAATCGTTCAGGGTTTGCTGTAACGATAGAAATATGGCTTCTAAGCTACTATGAATTGATGTTTGCTCCACTTGAGTTGTTGGCAGAGTGTTGACTAGTGTAGTCCGTCCAGATTACATCAAGAACGTACCTTCCAATACTCCATCTGGCAAACTGATTTGGAAGCAAGAGGCTTTTTAACTCTAAAATAAACTTAATATGAGTGTGGTATACACCTACCTTCATGCAAAAATTTGTGGTTTTAGCTCTTCTAATCTCTGATATCGACGCATTCATATAGACAGACAGACGGACTTGACCCATTTTTGTAAACTTGAACAGATTTTTACCCTTACCCATGGCACGAGATTAGCACGAGTAGCCGTGCAGCTTTTTCGATTCAAGTCGATTCTTTAAAGATAAATCGATGTTTCTTGCGCACCGAAAAGTCGTTGCATCGTTTCATTTGCCAGCTCTATGACCAAGGACTCTACAAACACAAATCAGAGAACTGCAATGGTATGGATTCACGAATTTAGGGATAAGAGCACTAAACTATATATTATACATTTTCAGCGTTTTGGCATCATTTTCACTTCGCTCCGCTGACAACTTTCATTAGGTCATCAAAAATGGTTGCAACTTGCATTTGCCTGTTTCCCTCAATTGCAAAGGTTTCCAGTTGAATTGGTTCCTATTTGCTTATGGCAATGCAGACGACACGCCAGCCATTCAGCTAAATGACAACTGCACATTGCACGGAACTGGAAACCGATCAGCGTTCATTGAGCATAAACAAAGGCAAAGAGCAACGGAAGAGTCCTCGATGAAAGAGAATTAGAGAAGCTGGAACAAATTAACAAGTCGTAGTTCTGCGACAGAGCGTAAGGATAGCATTTCAACCCCCCGAGCACATGTGCCATCCCAAACTCCGCCTTATCCACCATCGATTCGTTTGCCGCAAAATCAGTTAGAGCCACGAGAAAAAATTTAACTCCATTCAATGCCCGACTGACTTCTCTAAGCGACGGGGACAATGGCTTTTTATTGTGCTTAATAGTTGAACGGTGGCAGGAATTATAATGAGTCCCGACACCGCACATGTTGCACATGCGGCGGGCGGGCGGGGTTGAGGTGGGCAAACCTGTGATAATTCAAATAATCATGGAACCCGGGTAGACAGCCAGCCATCCACGTTGCAACATCCGGCATCAGCATCCGCATCCCAGGCAATGCAAAAGCACTTTATTTAAGTGAGTCCCACATGAATTGCACTTGGCTGGGCTCCCCTGGCTGTTTGTATTTGTAACACTTCTTTGCATTTTTTATGCACTGTCTTCATAAAGGATTCGCTTACACACAGCCCCGCCCAGCAATGGCAACCGCATCAAGTGCCTCTGGCAGCAGCTGTTTGGCGTGCCTGGTGGATGTGGTGGCGGTGGTCCGGGCTTGCCCATTATGTTAAGTTTGCTTTGCATCTGCCGCTGCCAACTGTTGTATGGAGCATATTTGCCATCTAGCTGAAACTTAAAGCATGGCATATGCCTGGGAATTATGCATATTTGCTTGGTTCGAAATCAACCAAGTCGGGCCACTCGAAGGATGGGAATATGATTACTGGACGGCAAGAAAATTGAAACAAGATGTCATTTACCTCTTTGCATGTAATTTGAAAACTTTAATTAAAAGCCAGCTGGCCAGCAGACGCAGGGACACAGCTGGGCGTCAAGTGCAAATGCATCGAAGCACATTTGCATTCGCCAGGCATTTCGTAGATAATTTCCTATGCACAGGACCCATATCCTGGCCAGAAGTGGTGGAGGGATCGTTATTAAATGCAAGTGCGGGGGGGCTCGGCCTGCATGCGGTTGCATGCGCCTGCTGCGGCTGTGTGTCCTCTCTGTCCTCTGTCCTCTGTTTCCTGTGTTTGCTTTACAACTACATTTGGACGGGTGGGCTTCGTGTTCCACTAACCTCTTGCAATTTTGGGTTTTGAATTTGCTTAAATTGCATTATTGTCCGTGTTGTTGGTGCAGCTGCAGTTCGGCCTCCAGCTGATTGCCTCACATTGTGTTTGCTGCTCCTCCATATCCCTTTGCCCATTATATGCTTATTTGCTGAATACTTGCCTGGCTGCCTGCCTGGCAGCTTTAACTAATTGAAATCGATTTCGGGCAGGAGGAGGCAGGTCGGGGGAGAGAGGCGGCTTTCTTGAAGAGCTGCCATCGAAAATCATGTCAGCGTTAAGCCCAAATGCTACACACACACACAGACACAAAGTGCATCGTGTCATGGGTGCGGTTGTTATATCGATTTTGGATTTTCCTATTCGGAAGCAAAATTAACCCTTTCAGTCTGCTGCCCTGATAAAACTTGCATGAGCCTTAAGTGCACTTCGGCTTGCACATTACGCACAAAACACAAACTGACTTTTTCGTCTTATGGCCAAGCCATATCGCATTTTCATGCTTAATTAGAATGCAATAAGAGTTTCCCAGTTGCAAGCAGCTTAACCTAACCTAAAACATAATTTATTCCAGGCTTAGGCTTGAAGGCAACACAGTAAACATGCAACCAATTAGCCTCACCAATGGGTAACTTTAAACAAGCACTCCTCTCCCATTAGCCCACCCCAAAGTTCGATATGTGAACTAAAAGTTGAAGTTCACTTGCAAACATTCGGAGAGCTCAGACTTTATCTAATTAACGTTTTGGAGTTAAACCAGTCGATTGAACAATCGTCAAGCAGTTGTCGGGATTCGTTGAATTTCAACGAGGTCGGTTCTATGACTAACAGGGTATACAACTGGAAAGATTTTCGGTATCTTCTAGTATTATATGGGAACCGGACAAACAATGCAGCTTAAAACCGCTTGCGGCCAATATAAATGCTTTGATACAAACCGTATTTCGGTCGCTTCGTCCTTAGAGGAATGATTTGGTTGACAACACAACATTTTCATAGTTTATTGTTTTTGGGTCTCGAAATGTTGTATGGATAAATCCTATGTTGGTTGGTGAAAAATAGGAAAAAACAAGAATTCTAGTTAACTGTAGTTCACTTCTTATTAAATCATTCGACTATTTAGCACTCGCGTGAGTCACAGTAAAGAACGCAGTGACATCAAAACAGGATCAAGATCATATTAAGCATGTTGCAGTCTAATAATGCTCTCGCAGAAACATTCCTATTTGTCCCTTTCGTCCTGCCATATCCCATATAGGGCATCCCCTTATACACTTCGAACACACACACCAGTTTTTGTAAATTTTAAACTTCTCCAAATCTGGGAAATATAAAAATTAGTTTTGTCTTGTTTGGGACTCGAACTCAGCCTTTCACTGAACTCAAATAAAATGACATCTCATTACAAAGCACCATAGCACATGATTGTTGAGGCTATGGAACTGAAACTTTGCACAGAGTCTATTTTTTGATGCACGCTACTAATATGTCGGAACCGACCGGATTGGATGACTATATCTCATAGCTCCACTGGTAACAATCGGTCGGAAAAATAGTGTTAGTGAGAAAAACTTGTTTCTTTTCAATGGAAACGTCTTCATACTTTGTATTCATAGGTTTTCGATGCTTTTTTATGATTGAGCCCAGTTTTATGAAAGTCGTAGCACTGCATGGTCGAGCTGCCATAAAAAGTATAGAGGATGGCCTTAGTTGGAAAAACTTTTGTATTTTAAACGGTAGCATATCACAATGTACCTATTTTTGGTGTAGGTGAAGAAGCTTCACCGCTTTTACCATCTCAATGGTGGAATCCTTTTATTTAAACGAGCACTTACAAGTGTATAAAAACGTCGGCTCAGACGAAGTTAGCTTAGCTTTCTCATTCTTATGAGTGTAGTTTAGTACGAAAATTTGATAGATGACAATTAAGAGCTGGTAAATTGGATGTGTTGATTGAAGGTGTTGATTACGAGCCCGACAAAATCAGACGTATTCGCTCTTATTATTTCTTTTGAAATTCTTTCATACATCGCTAGATCCGTCAGCCTCAGTCGTTATGGCTTGGATTTTATTTTTGCAAAAACAACGACTGGTACAAAATCAAAACAGATAGTATAAACTAAAAAATAATTAAAGCGGTGCGGTTTCTACGATGCCGAATTGACAGCTAGGTTTTCCAATCGTTGTCGGCGAGTACTACTCGATTACTATGTATCTTACTTGCTTTTGCAGGTCCCTAATACCTAAATACTTGCTTACTAATACCCATACCTAAATATACATTATAGGGTCGGAGATTCTTCCTTTTACATAGCATTCAAGTTATTCGGTTTCAAAAGTTTTGCCTTGGTGTAAGTGGACTGAAAACTAAGGCACAATTTTCTTGGCAACGGAAAGACTTTGAATTTTTCTTGAGTTTTCAAAATTGTTTGTGTCAAGTATTTTGGAGATTGTGATAGGCTATTCACACTGAGCACATCTAACACCCAGCATTATGAGTCATGAAAAAAAGGCTGGCCGAAATTTGTCATGTTTGTAGCATGGTCCAATGAGATACCCACCCGCTTTATAATATGCCAAATCAAAAATTACACGATGCTGTCATGATAAGGAATATAAGATGTTCGATGTGCTCAGTGTCATTCGCGTATAACAGTGTGTTACGACGTGAGCATGAGTAAAACATAGACTTTCGTTCGATAACACTCGTGGTCAGTGCGTTTTGAATACGCTTGCAGTGGGCATTTTGAAATTGTCCAGATGTGTAACGCAGAGAAGGAAGCATTTCTGACCACATAAAGTATATATATTCTTGATCAGCATGACTTGCTGAGTCGATATAGCCATGTCCGACCGTCCGTCCGTCTGTTTCTATGCGATTTCCTCCGTCAGTTTGGAAGGTATCGCGACCAATCTTTGCACAAAGTCATGTAGTACAAATACGCTGTACAAGTATCAAAACCAGCCGGATCGGATGACTATAGGATATAGCTGATCGGTCGGAAAACTGATATTTGTGAGAAAAAGCTTTTGTTGTTTTTGTTGTATGCTTTGTTTTTTGTTAGATTGCTATGCTTTCTTATTATTCCACGAAGTTTGGTCGCACATCTATATAGTATAGTCATATAGCAGTCAAATAAAAGTAGAGTCGGGAAAGCAGACTTACTGAGAAAAACTTGTTTGTTTTCAGTTGAAATGTGAATCAAATTAGTTGGAAACGTCGTGAATACAATATACTCCAAATTTTTGTAGATGTATTTTTTTTTTTATAACTAATAATAGACTAGAAAATGTTCATAATTTTTCATGGTAATTAACAAACAAAATGGTACGGGCACACTTAAATAAAATTAAATCAACTTTTGCATGAATCTTAAGAACCTCGAAAATTGCAGTAAATTTTGCTTTAAATTCCAATTATGTCGGAAACATTAAAACTAAAATGAAACCTTTTGAAAGAAAATAAAAATTAAAAGTTGATGAAACCCCAAAACCAAACCAGCAACAATTCTCATTTTGAATATGAAAATGCTTAAAAAGTGGTATCATATTCTTCTCAACTTGGCACAGGTGGGTTGTTGCGACACCGCTGCGTTCAACAAGGAGCAAGGGAAATCAGAAGATAAGGAAGATAAGGAAAATATTGCCTTAAAGCAGCTACAATCAGTGGCCAAATTATGGGGTCGTTGTGTGTAAGCTGCGGTGTATTTTGTAGAATGAGTTTTAGTGGATGTGCATTTGTATAGAGCGTGAACATTCGTGACGCGTCCGTGAATCGCTAAAACGATCGAAATGCAACCAAACTGTTCACAATTCCGCAGCAACGCATGAGCTGTGTTGATCAAAATTCTTAAGACTACCAATCCGAATTCGATAACGACTCAAACAATTATTCGAAATTTCTATTGCACTCGTAAACTGAAATAATAAATCTATTCAGAAATGGGAAAAGACTTTACACTTAATTAACTATCACAAATGTATCTGTATAGGTGGTATCAGTACTTTTCCGAGTACCAAACTTTATCAAATTGTAGAAACAGAACTAAAACGATAGTCTTACTTTCGCTGTTCCCAAACCCGAACGATGACTAGACCTTTCGATTAAGGGTTCAATCGACAAGTCCTGAACAGAACAGCAATCAGCCCTGTTTGCGACCATAATATTAGGATCAGTCCTGTAAATATGAAAGCTAGCCCATGCAAAAGGGCCTCGAAATTGTTGCGTATCAACTTTTTCCTCGGGGGTATTGACGAATCTCTCTCTAGATCACCAAGTGTACTATTCTCGTCCTTACACCATCAATCATCGCCTACGAAATGAATATTTTACTTCTTTCGATCGGCACTTTCGTGATGAAGCTTTACCCTTACCTTACCTTAAAGCCATGCTGAGCGCCTAAAAGATGCAATGTTTTTGTTGCTTTCGAAACCTCCACTTGCTGTGTGTCCTGTATTGGCTGCGTATCTCAATGTTTGAATTTCAGCTCGCTGTCAAAATCCCAACCAGAGCTCAAAATGCTGTCACAAATGTCATGACTCTGAAAAAGTGGCCAACATTTGGTAAAGTTTGTTGGCAGCCACAAAGCAGCAGATCCACTGCCTAATGGTTTCTTCCTGTTTTCCCCTCGGCAGCGGTTCGTGTGTGTGTATGGCAAAAGCATCTTGTGGTTGGATTTTACCTGCTGAAAGTTCAGTCCAGCTTCCAACTCCTGCTGATTGCCCAACTGACATGCGTTTTAGCCGGTACCCAGCAGGGCAGCCGGATGGCTGGGTTTGTCTACGGCGACCGCTGGCTTGTGGTCGGGTCGGCAGTGCATTCGATTGGAATTGGTTGGCTCTCATTTGCTTGCATAAATATTTGCACAGTGGCGAGTGGCTGGCTGAGACTGCGCCAGCGGGCCAGCGGTTGGCGGGGGGGAATATAATTTTTGGTTTTAATGAAATTACCAGCATTTGATTGTGTTTATTTATGCACATCTTTTATTTAATTAATTTGAGTTTTTGTTATTCATACGTACATACATATTTACCTAAGGTAGCCATACAATTTGATTGTTGATTATCTAATTAATTAAATTCAATATTTATCAAACTTTTTCAAAACAAACGTCCAGGGGCTTAAAATCGATATGAAAACGCAGCTGGCTCAAAATGAACACTTCTCAAAATATGCAGAACATTTGCGGAGTATTTTGATGTGTCAATTGAGTTACGCACTTCATTGGCCTGACATTTTTTCAGCATTTTCGTTTTTACATCGAGTATTTCTGAACAACTGGAATTAATTTATCACAACAAATTGAATTACATACATAAATATACACCTATATACGTATGCGTTCGCTTATGTGGTGTAGATGGTATAGCTAGCCATATTGTTGTAAATCGTTTTAGTCAGTTATGCATAGTTCTCTCTAGGGCTAATTGTAGTCTTTAGTTTTGCTCAAGTGTGCGAGTGCGGAGTGCTTACTTCTAGGCTAGTACGTAAGTACCTATAGAAACAACACTTAGAAACGGAGCCGCGACTCCTTTTATTCGGGTCGCTTGGGTAAATGCCTATAAATGCCACAATTATCTGTGAGTGTGTGTGTCTTAGTGCCCATTATACGTGTATCGTGTACTCTTGGCGCTCCTGCTCCTTCTTCTCGTGATACCTAGAGGTCGCAGGCTGGTTAGTTAATTGCGGTTCAAGTTCGGGGTGGGTAGACGCTACGCAAGCATGCAACACAAGCTACAGTCAAGCACTTGGGGAGCGGTTCATGGATAGTTTACCTTGCCAACAGTGAGGTTAACTCCTCGCGATCCAATTTCGCCAGCTGCGCCTCGCTGGTGTTCTCCATGACGCGCTGCACCTCCAGGTCAAGCGCATCCTGATCGCTAAACTCGCGGGCATCATGAAATCCGACCGGCGGACGAAAGCCGCCCGCTGTCAGATCGCCGCCGGTGGTTGCTCCCGTCATGGCGGCTATGGAAGCGGCCAATGAGGCAGCCGTCTCCGCTTCAACCTCACTGTCTAAGCTGTGAAAGGGATGAGCACAAAGATTGGGTTAGTCCCCCGGAAGACCTTTCTCTCTCTCTCTCTCGCTTGCAGCTAGTCTAATTCGCTAATTAATGCTTTAGTTTTTGATTTTGATTGTTTAGGGTTTAGGTACCTGAACTACCTGTTGTTACTACCAGGGCACTTTCGTCGCTCCAACGTATGGTTGCTGGGCTGGGCGGCGTGCTTGCGACTGCGCGGACCCGCACCACGCTTCTCCATGCCCAGATGACGGGGTGTGTTCAGTCGCCGCTCCGGGCCCGGTGAGCCCTGATCATTGTTGGACTCGGTGCTCGAGTCGGGCCGGAACATATCTGCAAGATAGCATGGGTTGGGTGCGATCAAACGCCCATTCGCCCGTGCGGCATACGAACCTACGACTGCGCGACCATCATTGCTGCGCGAGGACTTGCAAGGAACCCTATAGGTGGGCATGTTGGAGAACTCGGTGCTGGGGCTGATGCTAGTATCCGACTCTGACTCGGCCACCATGCCCGAGTTGGTATTCTTGACACTGCGTGCACCACTCGACTTCTTGGAGTGGCCCGACTGGGAGCCAGCCACTATAGTCATCGACTTGCTGAGCGTGGACTCATCTAGAGAAGGGTCCCACACATCAGTTACCGTCCAAGATACTTCTCCCCGCCCCCTACTTACCGTCTGTGTTGTAGTAACGCTGCTTGTGCCAGCTGGACTTGCTCTTTACATGTCCAAAGGCCGCACTGGGTAACAGCGGATATGCGGTGGCATTCAGATTCTCCCCCTCCGGATGCCCAAATGTCTTGAACTGCATGGTGTAGTCGAGCGGCGTCTGAGCCGCCACGGCACGTGTGGGCGTCTTGGCCGGGGCACCCGTTCGGCCGCCATTCACGCTGAACGTGGCATATGGCGAAATCTCGTACATTTCTGGATGGGTCACGAAATCGGAATGAAAGCGAACAGGACGAAGGCGTTTAATTGCCACTTAAAGCCAAACACGTACACAGCTTGCCCACTCCCGGCACTTACCTGACTCGTTGCCCTTGTCCACGGTTTTTACTGGCGAGGCGCTGTATACTTGCTGATTGCGTCGGTTCTCATGATCCTCTTTATAGTCGCCGGGCAGAGCACGCGACTCATAGCCCTCGGCCATTGGGCCGCATAGAGTGCGACGGTGTTTGATGGTCAGAGCGCTGAGGGATGGGAAAATGTAATAGACACATTACAATTTGGTCATTGAGAACTGAATTTTTGCTCCAAAAAATGTATATTATGCAACAATAGGCACCAAGAAGATGTCTTTGGTATCGATGGAAGGACGATTTATTGCGAGTGAGCAAAAAGAAAGATCACTTGAAGAACATTCACTTCAAGTTTTGAGTCGAAGATTGAGAACGTTCGATTTCGGACGAGTTTTTAAAAGCTTTATCCTCGTAAATTCAAAAAGGTTTTGAAATTTATGTTAGCTCGCTTTCAAATTGGCGCCGTTCTTATAAGTTACTGGCGTGCGTCTTCCAACAAACTACGTGATCAGATGGGACGTTAAAGGTTTCGAAGCTCTCGTTAGGATAAGGGGTTTAAGTCATACCGTACTTTCCCGATCTCAAATTTTGTTTTCAGTTTCCATCCCGAAACTAATACCGAGTCCGATGCAATAAATCGACCAATAACGTAATAAATTGACGTAAGGAGGAAGCTTGAGGGAATGAACGTGATGAAATGACGTAAGGAAAAATATATCGAAGTTATCGTAAAAACATAATAAATTTATTATATTCAAAAGAAGAACGATAGTACGTGTAAATGACGTGAGGAAATAATATAGCGAAGTTACGTAAAAACATGATAAATATATTATATTCAAAAGACGAACAATATTACGTGTAACCAAAAAAAAGTACATGGTCACTATGATTATAGATGCTGCAACAGCAGCTTTCCTGAGTTTCTTCCGATCTTTAACAATCGAACCTGGTCTATCTATAAAACTGTCGGATATCTGAAGCTCTTCTCGAATTGAATGGGCGGGTTTGCACGATTTGTAAGTTACAAGTAAGTTCTTGTCCCGTACACGTCGAAACCTCTATCTCTTATCATCTCCGAGATGTGTGCTTTGAAGCGGACATGGTTATATCGACTCGGCTGTTGATGCTGATTAAGAAAAAAATATAATATATCTACTTTACAGGGCCGAAGATGCTTCCTTCTAGCTGTTACCTATATAACAAGAAAGAAAGTCGGTCAAGCCCGACTATAACATACTCTGTACCAAGAAAATTCTTTTCTTTTGATCATAACTCGCAAAACCGTTCATCCGATCTTCTTCATTCCTTTGGCGGATCGATATAATATCCTAATAACTAAATATGTTCAGAAGGAACAAGCCATCTATCTTCAAAACTGTGGGAGATATGACGTTTTTTCTAAATTGCGGGGGCAAGTAGGGGGCGTGTCCAAAATTTGAAAATAAACTTGATCTGCCTGTAGACATTAGAAGCATATGTCCCATACATGTCAAACGCTCTATCTCTTACCAGTCTCTGAGATCTGTGCGTTCATACGGACAGACAGACGGACAGACGGACATGACTCGGCTGTTGATGCTGATCAAGAATATATATACTTTATGGGGTCGGAGATGCTTCCTTCTGGATGTTACATACTTTTGCACAAACTTATAATACTCTATGTACCTACGGTACAGAGTATAAAAACTTAGTGTAATAAGTGATGAAAGTTAGTTAATATCGTAGTGTATCATAAGCTAATAACGTTATCCCCTAACACTACGTAACCTTACCTAACCCAAGATAATCTTACCTATCGTAATATCGAAACAAACTAATTTAGCAAAATCATGTAGAAAAAAAAAATAAACAAAAAAAAAAGATATTTAAAATAAAAACGTAACATAGTAGCGTAAGGTTTCGAAACCACGTAATATCTGTTAATTTGTTTGTGAGTTGAAAGTTCTACAAAGGTCTGCTAATCTTTACAGTGACTTAGATAGAAAGATTAATACAAATTTATAATTTTGTACATCCAACAAGAAAGAGTGTTTAGAGAAAAGGTGAGAGTATTGATTGCTAAGGAGTCGAAGATTACTTAAGCGTTCATATACAGTTTTTGAGAATTTGCTGTAGATTTAGTAAATCAAAACTTTCATGGGACATTACAATCTATTTGACTATACTATACATTTAAATCAATCTCACCAAACACAAGCTTAAGCCCCAAAGTATTTGGCATGCAGTTCGATTTTGCAAAAAAGGGGGATCAATTAGTCGGAGATTATGCTCGTATAGAGTATAAAGCTTTCAGTTAGTTCAAAAGCAAGTGAAGACTGACTACAGAAATTATGCTGTGAAGATGTCTGCTCGGTGCTCTGATTGGAGTTGGTCTTGAACTGACTGGTAACGAAATAGCGTAGCGAATGACGTAATCTAATGTAGTTACAAAATATAACAAAGAAATAACGCAATGGGTCAGACTAATTGGCGTAACTAATGAAATAAGAAACTGCCGTTACAAAAATGCCATGAAATAACGTAACAAACCCTAGCCTAAATAGCGTAACGAATGACGTAAACATATTCAACTTAGCAAACAACTCAACTTAAAGTAACCTACAAGTAACTAACAAGTTAAACGAAGCTGATTTGGTTTCTTTTGCCGTATACGTTTCACTTCACTTTTCGCTTTAAATTCGCCATGAACTCATCATACTTGCTTTCATTGCTGAAATAAACCTTTTTTTTTGTACCTTCCACCAGTGCAGCTAGCTCCCCACCATTATTCTCACGTTGTACGACACTAATTTGAAGCAATTTGATGCTCTAATTCCACACAGACGCACAGCGTTGCCAGCGTCAGCTGATAAATCCTTAATTTACTCTCACAGGCAATTACCGTGGCGACAGTAGCCAGCCAGCCACCCACTGACTACTTAGGCGCCTCTTTACGTTTCCGATTCAATTCCCTTTTCCATTACCCGACCCGGCCCCACCTTACTTACATCGTGATGATGGCCACCGTGATTATGACAACAACAATTAGCGTTGCCAGCCAATCGCCGTTGGTTGGATTTGTTGCATTTATCAGATTGTTCATCAAATCGTTCTCCGAGGGGAATACGGGGGGCGGTGGTATCGTGATGCCATCGATGCTCGTTGTACTGAAATGATAATGCTCCGTCGTTTTGCCCGCATCGTTGGTGGCCGAAATGCGCAGTTGGTACCATTTGGCTGGCAGAAAGTCGCAGAAAATTAAATTTTTACGATTTTCCTCGGCATTCGAAATATCCGAAGTGACAACTGTCCAGCGAATGTCGCCTGGGGTGAAAAAGGGCCAAAGAAGAACAAATGGAAATGAACAATTTTGATATTGGTCACGGGGAAAAAAGAGTAAATAATGGAACCATCATACGCCACGTAACACACACACGGCGCGCGCCGTGCACGTAGCATGGAATGAATTTGATAAATATTTATATATATATACACAAACGGCTGTAGATTGGTCAGTTAATTGAAAAACAAAATAAATTGTATTAAGGGTAATTTAATTAAGGTGAAAAAAATGATTAAATACTCTTCTTTTTGTTTGGTGCAAAGGAGTGCAGCGACTTTCAAATGTCCTCACAGTTGTTTAAACGAATCGACGTAAGACAAGGATGGAGTTAAATCAGTGGGTTTGCAGTGCATTCTTCCAATTATTGGAGTTGGCGGAACCGGAATGACTTGCTTCGGGTACCAATTACTCCATTCGGAGAAGTTTTCAATTTTTTGACATGCCTTTTTTGTATGCTAAGGTCATCCAAATACAATGATATCTTCTGCTGTCCCCCCCCCACCAAGCAAATGAATCGCAAAATGGAGGGAACAGCGTAATATCCGTTTGCTAATTTCCACTCACCCAACGGTCGATGCTCTATGGAGAAATGATGAATGTCACAGCCGCCGTTGTGCCACGATGACAGCTTCAAATTCACGCACGTCGCATTGGTGGCAATTAGTTCGTTGCCATTTGGTGCCTGGGATGCTGCATGCGGAATTGGCAATTGGTGAAAAATGCGCCGGAGCATACGCGGAGAGTGACTGTTGCGGTTTGCACTCACCTTTGCCCTTGGTCCAGACATTAATTTCCTCACTGGCCAGCCCCGTGCCGACCATGTTGTGCGCGGACATTTTTATAATGTACTGATTTCCGCACTTCAGACCCGTCATCGTGTAGGCGTTGTTCTCCGGCAGCAGCTCGGTCAGCGACCAGCTCTCTCCGGCGGTATGATAGGAGACGCTGTAGCCCTGCAACGGAGCGCCGCCGTCGTCCGGCGCATCCCAGCTGACACGTATGCTGTCAGCGGATGCGTATTGCACAATGATTTGTGGCGCGCCGGGCGGCTTCATGGCAATCACCTGATATTGGATTTCGTCACTGCCAAACAGATTGTTCGCCGTGCACGTGTAATTTCCGGATAGGCTGCCTTCGACGCCTGACAGCGGCAAGGAAATGAAGTGTGGCAATGGAATGTGAATGGTAAATGCAAAATGTGGCGGGCCACTTACGGTGGATCTTCAAGTTGCCCTCATTGGTCACTTCGTAAAAGGGACTGAAGGTGACGGGGCGGTCGCGCGTTAGCCAGCGGGCCCGTGGCGTTGGATTTCCCACGGCCAGGCACTCCAGCAGCAGGCTGGTGCCCACAGCCTTGCGCACCAGCTGACCAAACGAGGCGATGCGTGCAGGTGCTGAAATAGAGAACAATTGCCAAGGGTGCGGACGAGGCCCAGAAATTAAAAAGGTTGCGGTCAGTGCGTTGCGCCGGGATAAATGTCCAGTCTTAATTAACGCATAAATTGTATGGCACACAGTTACCTCGTGTATTGGTGGCCTGGGCCACCACCGAAGTGGGCTCGCCCTCGCCCACCGATGTCGAAGCTGAGACCCAAAACTCGTACATCTGGTTCTCGGCCAGGCTGCGTGCCTCGAATGTCACTGGATATCCGTTCTCATCTACACGCACCATGTGGGCTGTCGGTCAAACAAGAGCAACAAAATCGAATCTATAGAAGTCCTCGCTGTCGTTTCAATTGCCTGCGGCTCACTCACTTTTTGCCTGGCCCTTGCGCCCCGCCTCCCGCGCGTACACCGTATAATGCGAAATGATGCCGTTGCGATTTTTCGGGGTCAGCCATGAAATTAAAATCGAATCAGCCGTTAGGGCAGCGGCTTTTATGGCCGCCGGAGCATCGGGCACATCGTCGTCCGTTTGGCAATATAATGGCTGACTGGCCAGGCCATCGCCGCTGGCCGTGTACGCGAGGACACGCACGGAATAGTTGCTGGCCTTGTGCAGCGTATGCAGATAGGTTTCCAGATTCGAGGTGCGTTTGATCTCCAATTTGGCTGGCCAGTCGACTGTGAGAAGAAAAGTGGGCAATATGGGCTTAGATTGGCCTGCGAACTGTTAGGAAATCCGTTTTAAGAACAAATGTGTCAAAGCAGCAACTATTTTTGTGGTAAACTTTAAGTTAATTTTAAATAATTGTTCAGCAGTTCCAGACTAAGGGCCGTTTTCTCATCTGCTACATAATCGCACAAATAATAGTATAAAATCTGAGGTTATCCGACACATAGCAGCTATGTAGGAGATGAGAAATCGGCCCTAAGTCAGCTAGTGAATAAGTCAACAAAGTGGAAAATAAAATTGTTCGGATCCCAATTGGTGGTTCTTGAAAGTTAAAGCATTATCGGATCCACAACCTGAACAGAAAAAGGCACATAGTTTATAATTCTATTCCCAAAAATCGGAAAAGTGTTCTTTGCCTCTCTTGGTTTTAGTTATCTACATATATTTAAGTACACGCACAGAAAAATTCACGTCAATCCGGAAATTATTGTCAAAGTTTCCCGGATATCGAAACGGTGGTAACTTTAAGCGCATTTTTCGCAAACTGCTTTTTTCTTCACGTTTGACATGATATCTCAAGTTCCAATGAACCGATTGACTTTAAATTTTGTCTTATACATTCCTTATGAACCGAACTAGGATTTTGTGAGAATTAAAATATGTAATATTTTAATAGTATTCCAAAGTTTGAAAAGAAACAACCTTTAACTGTCACTCGAAAAATTTTGTAAAAGATTTGCTTTTCCGGACTAGAATACCCCCTTAAGGCGTGAATCCCTCAATGAATGCTTCTTTCGGAATGTGCTCTAGTTAGTAGCTTTGTTGAAGAAAGAAGCAGTTGTTGATGCCAGAGAAGGGATAGTGTCATCTCTATTTCCCACCATCTCTGGTATATGTTTGTTCATACGGACAGACAGACATGGCTCTATCGAATCGGCTGAAAATCTTTACTTTATCTCATTTGTGTCCAACAGCTTCTTATGAGTGCGTTTTTACCCACACAAACAAATAACCAAAATCAGAAACAACAAAAAAGATCTGATATGGCGCTGTCTGCATGTATTGTTGTTGCCTTTAATTTCGCAACAACCGGCAGCCTTTGCCTACGCCTATGCGTCAGCCCTATGCGAGTGGCTGAGGCGCTCGAGAATTACAACAACATTGACGCATGAAGCGTATAAAGCATGGGCATCGCAGCTGTATGGAGTCGGAAATGCTTCCTTCTGGCCGTTACATACTTTCGCACTAACTTAATGAACTCTATGTACCTTTGGTTTAGAGTAGAGTTGAAACTGTGACACAAATTTGATCGTGTCACGACAAAGCAAACGTGAGCAAACATAGAGAAAAACCTACGGGTTTCGTGTGTAAATTGAGATCAAGCATGCAGTCATCACGATAATGTGTAAAATATAATTTTTTTTGGATTAACAAGAAAATTTACATATTGTTTTAGGGTATTTATCAAACTAAAGGATACGGGCACACTTAAATTAAATGAAATTCACTTTTGCAAAATTTCAGAAAATTAAGCCGATATTAAAATAAATCCTTTTAAATAGAAAATGCAAATTATGAATTGGTGAAACAATAAGACAAAAGAATTGTGGGAAATACGGGGACCGGACATTTAAAATCAAATAAAAAACAAAGCTTTCACAATTCGTTAGGCATCCGTAAATCGTAAAACGTGCATCAATCGTGAGTGAAGCAATACTCTTAAAAAAACGTGCATGGTTCGTGCGTAAGGACATTATAGTTTCGTGAATTTTTAGTGACGTATCAGAAAATTTGATCACGCGCCCAGCTCAAGTGCATGTTATTTTTATAATTTGTGCTTTTTCCCTCAAAAAGAAGTATAAAAATTGGCAATCTTTAAGGAAATTCATTCTGTAAAGGACGATTGGATAGCTTTTATAGCCTAGTTCCACATTCATCGATGATTTCACTAGAAATCTACACTCTAAACTATAATGTTATTATTCTGTAGGTATTGACTTTGTGCACAAAAGTGAAGATTAACCCACGGAATCACCAGAATGAGCAAATCGGGAATGGGAAAGAAATCCAATATTGCACTGAAGCGTGTGGAAAGAAGATCGATTGGAATGTATGATGTCTAAATTTGAGACATTTTACTGGGCTAGGACCAGATCCGAATCGAAATGGACCTGTTTAAAACTGATTCAGATCCATATCTACACAATTACTAAAGCTAAGCCCTTAAAATTTGAGGATTGTAGTGAATAGAGCTTAAGGAAAGTTCTTCTGACATGGAAATTTGTATTTCTTTAAGGATGCTTTAATTTAGCAAAGTCTACAACACCAGGCTAAGATCAAAATCCATGCGTTTATTCCATGCGATAAAGCACCCTTGGTTCACCCATTAATTAGCTCTACAAATCTCGATTCTGCTGGTCCAACCTATGCTTGAGCTCCTGTCTTGCTGATATATTCTAAACCAACTGTGTATATTTACTGCAAATTGATTCGATAAGAGTGAACTCAGTGCCAAAATCAACAATTTGCTTCGAACGAAGGAACCATTGAACTCAGCGCCAAAACCAATAAAGCCCGCAACTAGCTCCCTCCTTCCCAGCAGCCGGCACCAAGTATAAATATCTATTGCTGTTTGCACAGTGCTCCTGCCCTGGCAATATCAACAAAATCAGCGTCATAAAGTGCCAAGTGCCAGCCGCAAAATCGCAATCGATTTGCCCACAGACACAGGCGGAGCCCAGTGGAACTGGAACTGGGACTAGGAAATGCATACTCACTTTGATGCACAATTGGGCGATATAAAATTTTATATCCCTGTATGATGCCGCCATGGAATTGGAGCGGTGGCTCCAGCCAGGATATCTTCAGGCTCTGCGACGACAGGGCCGTGCAGTTGACATGCTGGGGGGCTGCCTCGGGCACTGTGGGAACGGCAAAGGAGTTAGGGTAACAGGTTCCTCGGATTACACTCACCTCCCTCGGCGGTGGTGCCAAAGATGGCGGCACTCCAGGGCCCAGAGCCAAAGCTGTTAATCGCTCGCACCGTGACCGCATACCGCGTGTACTTACGCAGACTCCGCAGGGTGGCCTTGGTGGTGGCCCAACCGCTGACAATGACCGACTTGAGGGAGCTGGAGTTGACCACGCTGATGTAGTTGATGTTCTGCTTCTCCTCGGTGCAGTTGACGGTGTAGCCAATTAGCTCGCCATTCCAGGACTCGCGCGGCGGAATTTGCCAGGTGACAATCAGCTCGCTTTCGCCGCCCGTCTGCACCTGCACATTGGCCGGAGCCTCGGTGGGCGCCTCCTCCTGTGTCTTGAGCACTATGGCCTCGGTGTAGGAGCTGCGTTCAATCTCATTGATGGCCTGCATGCGAATGAGGAAGGTGGTGGCTGGCGTCAGACCCGCCACTATGGCACTCTCGCGTAGGTCGCTGTCGTAGCTGCGACTAATGCTCGTCGAGGGTAGACTCACATTGATGACACTCAGGCCGCTCCAGTCGCCGCCAGCCGTGCCCAGGGCTGCGTGCGACTGCAGATACTTTAAGGCCTGGTACTGCACCAGGTAGCTGAGCACTGGCGAGTTGCCATCGAAGGGTCGGCGCCAGCTCAACTTGACGGTGCGCGAGCCCACCTCGAAAACCTCCAGATTGGAGGGAGTGTCGGGGCGCTCTTGCACGGCCAGGAAAAGTATTTGCTCCGCACGCCCAAACGGATTCTCGGCAATGCAGCGGTACACGCCCGAGTCGTGGCGATCCGAGTGGGCTATGGTCAGCTGGGAGTCCACACCCTTCTCGGTCTTCATTTCGGCGATGCTGAAGCGAAAGTTGTTCAGATCGATGCGACCGTTGTTGTGGGTCCAGTTGATGGTGATGGGCTCATCGCCCTTGGCCTGGCAATCCAAGGTGACGGGATCGTTGCGGCGCGAGCTGATGTTCCTCGCTGACTGCTCGAAGCGGGCGGGCTCTGTAAAAGGACATTTGAACTAACCGGGCCGAGTTGGTTTCACCGAGGAGACAATTACCATTCACATTGATGCGTATGATCTTCTTGAGACCAGGACCTATCTCGTTGGTGGCCTGGCACATGTAGTAGCCCTCATCGTTGTCCGTGGCCAGATTCAGCACCAGCGAGTGATTTCGCATGTTCAATGGCTTGTAGTCCTTGGAGGCTTTGCCTGCAGGCAGAAGGATTTTATGTCAACTAATTGCAAAAGCACATGGAAATCCGAATGCTCCAATTAATAAGCCAACTGGCGGCCGCTAAGCTATCAAATTTTAATGAACTCCGCATCGTCCGCCTCCCCCAGGACTACGGCCGGGCACTGCGATTGGCAAACTTACCCTGCCCTTTGAACCAGGTAATGGCTGGAATCGGATATCCTTCCGCCTCGCAGTTTATCGATATTGTGTTGCCCAACATAATGGCCGTATCCATGGGCTCGAAGCTCCAGCGAGGCGCCACTGAAACGTGACCGGGCGAAAGCGTAACGAAACGAACGAACAAAAGTAAACAACAACAAAATTAACAACTTTCTGTGTGTGTCTGTCTGGGAAAAGGTCAAACTGCTGGCGCAACTGGCGCACAAATCCTGTGTGATTTATTTCCATGGAGCACTAGCCGCGCGACGCTCCACTGGACAGCCCACGCCCACCCCACCGCACTCACCTCTCACTTGCAGCTCCGCCGTGTAGTTCACCTTGGCGGCCGCATTGCTCGCATAGCACGTGTACCTCCCACTGTGCCTCGCACTGATATCCTTGAACACCAGCAGCGAGTAGAACTCCTCCTTCTTTTCCGTAATCTTGTAAATTGAAAGAAACACAAGAGTAGCGCCAGAAACTTTCTCAGCTCGACAGTTTGGAAGTGAAGCGCGAACACTCTGTCTCACCTGCAGGCTGCTGGGAATGGAGCTGGCATCCTTCTTCCAGCTGAAGTAGATGGGCATGTCGCCCGAGGAGACCGCGCAGGTGATTTGGGCGCGTCCGCCCTCTTGCAGGTTCTTTGGGAACTTGAAGGCCTCAATGACGGGCGGACCTGATGAGGTGGACGTTAGTAACCAGCTACGGAGTGGGGTCAGGACTTACTGTTCACATTCAATTGCATGTCGCGACGCGCCTCCTCGCCCGCCCGGCTGCGCACAATGCACGTGTAGATGCCCTGGTCCCGAGTTGGCTCCACGTTCTTGATGACAAGATGACCGCCCTCGATAACCGGGGCCAGTTCGTAGTGTGTGCCTGGCGGTAATAAAAGCGTACAGCGACTTGCTTCCCCCTTGAGCCACCCCTCACGGGCAATTTGTCTTACTTGTTGTCAGCTCCTGATGCGTCTTCTCCCATCTAATTTGTTCGATGGGATAGCCGGCGAACGGACAATGCACAACTATGTCGTCGCCGGCAACTGCCTTGATGGGGCCGATGGCTCGCACGTACGGCGGCCCTGCAATGGGACAAACACACACGGATTGAATGATCGAATTAGCTGCAAAACGCAATTAGCTGGAGCACGCGGCCCGAATGCCGAGCAACTTCAATTAAATTCAACGTTAATGCATAAATGGCAGTTGCTGCCATTTTTAGGGCCACTAATGTAGCTCGTTGCATGCACCAGGGCGTTGCATAAATTGCAATATTCATAATTAAACAGGCGGACCATCGCCTGCGGCTTCAATGCGAGTGTTTGTGAGTGGGCCTTGGGCGTTCCTAATTGGTTTTGCGGCTGCTCTGTTGGCTGCGGCCGATCATAATTGTCAGAAATTCGACATCATTACGGAACAGAGATTTTACGGTGGCTGCAATAATTGAGCCCAGTTTCGGCTTTAATCACAATTTCAGTCAAATTTAACAATTTGTTGCTACTAAAATTAATTGCACGAAATTCATGAGCTTGCCCCAAAAAGTAGGCCACACAAGAAACCACAAATGTTGCAATACATTTAAGATGCAATCAATTCGGTATTTCAATGCAGAAATATGTCTTGTCGGAGTTCGCAATTGAGTCGTTGAGAGAGAGAAAGAGAGAGTGGAAGTCATTTGGAGAAAATGGTCTCAGTGTGGAAGTAATGAGAAGTTTCGTAGAATTCCTGGGGGTAAAAGAAGACTAAGAGGAAGGTTCCTTAATTTAACAAAATTGGTTAATTTATAATTTAGAAAATTTGTATGCGCGAAAACAAATTTGGTGTTTAGTTATAATTGCACAAATTATTTGGGTGTGGGACTTATGATATCGTCAAGGTCTTCATGCGCTTGTGAAGTAACGACTAGTTTCATAAAAAATTTGGGGATTGAAGAAGCAGAAGTAACAATTTCAGTACACATAACATTTTCTACAGCTAAAAGTAATGTTTCGCCTAACAGCACCTAAGTGAAGTCTATGTTAATAGGCAGAGGGCCTTATTTTGTGTTGAGCAGCTGATTCGGATATGAAAATACACGATGTTGCTCCACCCTCGTTGTTGTACTTTTAAGCCATCGGCAATGATATTAAGTTAAGTTACAAGCAAGAAGGCTAAACTACAGACGAAGTCAAAAGTCAGCCAACATTTGAGTGTCATACTAATATTCGCATTCCCGCATTCTTGTATCGAATGCAGCTTTCACGCCATACTAGAATCATAGGAGCCAAAAAGTTGCATTCAATTTGAACGCACCTGCATTCATTCCTTTTTGAGAAGTGACTCCACAGGGGAATCGTTACAACTGTAGAAAAGTAGCAAGTAGCCGCATTTGGAGACACGGAAGCATTGGTATGAGGATTTGGAAATATATAGTCAAATACGGAAAGCTCGCCTTCTATAGGAAAATCACAGAAAATATGAAAGTATTCTCCGGGAGCACTATTCAATGGATGAAAGAATACAATGATGATGCCAAAAGGAAATTCTTATTACATCGTTTCGCTAAATCGTAATGTCCATGGCAAAATCACTGTAGTAAGATACATACTTTCTACAATTTTCATGTCTATTAACATCGCAACATTAAAGTTGCCAAATTCAACATCAAAGTTAGGCCTAGCTTGTTGCTGAATCTGGTCACACTGGTCAAACAATTCACGTTAACCAATTTCGAGACGAAGTAAGCTAAATTACTTATAATCGCAGATCCGTTCAGGCATTATTTTGTCTCTCATTTTCGGAAGTATGTGTCTCATCTCTGTGGCTTATCATCAACAGTGGGGGGGGAACAGTTTTGTTAGAAATGGTCATCGTTGGTAACATTAGGCATGAGCGGTGCACAGAGGAAAAAACAGCGAATTCAATTGCTAAACTATTTTTACACCCGCAGAGGATATATAACAATTTTGAAAATGTTTGTAACGCAAATATCCCCTACATAAGTCGGCACCTTCCCAACCGATTGGAAAAATATTCCATGAAATGAAATCAGAGCACCCAATAACCTTTAAGACGATAACCCATTTGATATGTAGTCTCGTTTTAACCCCCTCCATAAGTCTGCCCCCGCTCACTCGATGGCAAAAATATGGCCACACTGAAATCAGAGAACCCAAAATTAGGTTAGGACGGGTGGCAATGGCTGGGAACGACAAGTCAGTATCAAATATTTCCTGTTAAACCCTATTAGACCATTGGGTGATCCTTAATACTGAACCATTTTGTGAACAGAATAAACTTAAGTAGAGCTGGTACCTCTAGGTCGGATGTTTCCGAGTGGTTGAGTAGGACGGGTTGAACAAGTGATCAAAGTCTCCTCCCACTCAAAGCGGGACGATGACACAGTAGATGATTTACCGTTTTCTTTTCTTTTTCATATCTGCAACTTGTACAGAATTCATTGTAGGATAGGTTTTACCACGGGTCCGTTGGGAGCCGTAGTGTTTCGACATTTGTGTGATGCTTGAAGGAGCGCTATTAGCATTATTTGTGAATGAGTCGAGTGCCTCTGATTGGTGCACACTACAGTGAACAGAAAGGCGGAACGACATATTCAGTTCTAGATGGGAGGAGAAAACGCCCCAAAGTCAACGACCATATTAATTCTGTCACAGTGTGCCTTGCCTTTACCTAAAGATACACTCTCGGTGTTGTTTGTTTCTACTCCCTTTTAGCTCTCCCTTTTCTTCAAGGTAAAAAAAATGCCCAGCTGAAATGTTGACCCTTTGTTGAACACAAAAGCATCCTGGCTTTAATAGTAAATGAACTGAAACGAAATGAGAGATTTCTCTGATTATTCCCTGGCCTACACTTTCTCATGAAAACTCTGCATACTTAAGGGCCGACTGGCCATGCTTAATTTGACTTTCAAGCCAGCTCGACAGCAAAGCAAAACATCATCATTTATCATCAACATGCACATCCATTTAAATATCGAGTGCACGCACACACCTTCAGAAAGGGACAAGGAGTCAGGAATCAGGCACATTTCATCATCAATCATATGGCACACTGTGATATGATTTATAAATGTGGCATAAGCGGGAGTCGCTTTGGCATTATTAACACATTAAGATTACGCCTGCCAAAACTGCTTAACACGATGAAAAGCCCGACCCTCAAGCCCCCTCGCATGTTTACATTTCAATATCCACAGTTGGCACTCGACTGTTGCAGTTATCCTCCGGTGTGAGCCTCCTCGCTCCCACCGCCACCCTCCCCAGTTTGTAAGGCTTGGTATCAATGGTTCGAACGGCATGATTGGAATGATACCGTGCCTCAAGAGATTTTCTTTCTGATGCGCAGCGAATGGCGGAGTTATTTTCTCCATGTCGCTGCTCCTCCGCACTTTGGGCCGTTGCCTTGGCAGCGATTCCAATCAATGCCGCTTCCGCAGCTCCACCCACTCCCACTCCCACACCCACAACCACTGCTGGGGCCAGTAACGAAATTCATGAATCTTCGTCGTCAGCATCTTTTGTGATTTGCATTGTTTGGCGCACAAAAGTGCCCATTTGTATGGCAGCCGCATTCAGACATTTATCGCACATACATGTGACACAATTAGGGTCACTCGTGGCTGGTGGGTGACTGGTGGCTGGTGACTGGTGGCTGGTGACTGGTGGTGGGGTAATTGATTTTGCAGGCAATTTATCAACTTACCGTAAACATTCAATCTGGCCGAATGCTGGACACTGCCCATCGAGTTGCTGGCCACGCACTTGTACAGGCCACCGTCGTCGGGACGCACATGCGAGATATTTAAATGGCTTATCACATCGCCAGAGATGTCGACAAATTGGCCAATTGCGAACCGATGATGCAGGGAGACGTCCATAATGGGTTGCGAGTCCAGCAGCCAGGCGAACTATAATTGATAAGGATCCAAGTGTGTGTCATAATAATGCAGAATAATGCGAGTAAAACATTTGAAAGCACCCACCCCCCGCACTCCACTCCACACCACGACCAATACTCACTTGAGGCGGCGGTGAGCCACTGGCGGAGCACTTAAGCGATATTAATGGCCCGGGACGCACGTTCTGCTCAATGAAGGTGTAAATCAATTCGGGCACGGTGTCTGCAGGACAAGAAGACAGGGAGAGACAGAGAGCGGGAGACAATGATAAATGCCAAAGCAGTGTCTCATAAACTATGTATGTCTGGTATGTACGTGGGCTGCTTTTCAAGCGTTGTGTAGTGTGACCAGGTTGCATTACACTTGATCTTTAGAGATGTTACTTTTAAGGATGTTTTGTCAAAGCAGGTAACAATTGATTTGTTTGAGAATTCCAATTCCTCTACGGGAAGCTATTTGAAATAACTTATGAAATATTTCAAATTTCAAAGAAAGATGAGTTACCGTGATTCTTTTGAAAGAATAGTAGAGAACCATTATAAAATCTTTGCTCGCAGCTCTCGAGAGCCAGCTGTTGCTCACAACTCTTGGCACTCGGCTATTGGCTCTGAGCTGAGAACCGTAGGTCGAGAGCCGGGAGCAACAAAGAGCTCCCAGCTCTACACCCACATTTCGGGAGCCAGGAACTATTAAACGGCTCTCTGCTTTTGAGCCACAGCGTCCGGTTTTGAGCTGTGAATAACAGCACTAAACGGCTCTCAATTCTTGAGCCACAGCTCAGTGAGCACTCGCGACTTGTGAGTAGTAGCTCTCGACTGCTAAGCCATAGCTTTCTGCCACTTCAATCGACTATGATCTGAGAGCTATGACTATGACTATGATCTGAGAGCGGACAGCTTGGGAGGCGGCGCTCAGCTAGTGAGCCATAGCTGTCAACTCGCGAGCCATAGCTCCTAAAACTTGAGCCCCAGCTCTCATCAAGAAACGGTGAATGCTTAGACTTGGTAAATCTAATTTATCATACATTTTTAAAACACATCCCGGCTCTAAAGTGGCCGTAACGCGAAACGACGTGAGTTAATAAAACGTTATCCAAAATAAGTTAATTCTCAAATATGTCGAAACTTTCCCATGAAAATGTCAACTCGCAGCTGGTCCAACTTTTAACCCTTATGTAGAAAGCAGCCCACGTACGCGTCAACTTACCACCCAGCTTCAGCTCGGACATGGCCTGTGCACTGGCGCGTTGATTCTCGACAAGACATTGATAGACACCGCGGTCGCGTCGTCCCACATTCTGTACCATCAGTGAGCTCTTCGACAGAAAGTGTATGCTACACAAGGACACAAAGATAACAAAAAAAAAGCGTCAAAAAAAAGAGACCGAAAAAAGTGTTAAAAATGTTCAAGCAAGCTTTTGCCTGCCAACAGGATAAAAAAAAAACTGACAACGTTGCACAAAATTCGTGTAAGGACTCGCAATATGCGATAAACCCACACCATTTTGTAAGCTCAAAGTGAGTGTGCATGTGTGAGTGTGTGTGTGCGTGTGTGCAAATGTGTGTGTGTGTATAATGCTGGCCTTTTGTTCATTCAAGCGAAATTTGTTATTTATTTTATTAGCATAAGCATAAAAATTTCTGCTTGATTTGTAATGCTGATTTGCTGGCTCTCTTGCTCCTGCTCCTCCTCCTGCTCCTGCTCCATCTCGCTCGTTCCTCCCAGCAATTTTCTTCTTGGCCAGCAGCTGGTCATCCCACAAATACAAACACTGAAATATACATAAGATGAGGGAGCAGGCGTGGCACACACACACACCCACTCAAAGATGTGATATTTGTTTGTGCAAGTGCTTTTTGGTCAGGGCCAGTTGCCGTGCGTGTGAACTTCCGTTTGCTTTTCCTTCGGACCGGACAGCGTATTATGCTGATTTCATGTAATTTGCATTAAATTATCAAGATGTGTCCAACCCGTTCAAGCGGATATATGCACACAGTAAAGATGTGGAGAGGCCAGGGCAAATAAGAGACGGCCAAGGATTTGCCGCCTTAACCCTGGCAGCTTTGCGGCAGCTGCTAATCTGAGCTGCAATGTGGCTTTTGTTGTTAACCACTTTGTCGGTGGCTTTAATCAATGCTCTTATTCATTACCAAGCAGATCCCAACTCCAAGCATTGACCTACCGGCCCATCAGTCAGTAAGCCGTTCGTGAACTATGCAAAACAGCGAAAAGCTTTTAAACAATCAGCCAAACGAGCACAGCGAAAAGTTGGTAAAATAATAAACTCATGGAAAATATGAAAAAATAAATACCCAATCTGAACAAATGAACTGGCATGTACAAATTGTGCACTCGCTCGCGTTGCCAGCGACGTTCATCAATAATAACAACAACAACAACAATGAAACAATTTTGCCGTAAAAAAAGTGCCCTAACAACGGACAACAATGCGCGCTGCAATTGCACCACACCAAAAATCGACAAAAACTGATAAAAATCGAAATCGGCCATACAATGTTGCCGGCTGGCCTAGTCCTCCTCCGTCTCTCTTTACGTCCCGCCGCTACTTACTTGTCCCTGCCGGTGGTGAGTGCATTATTCGCCTGCAGCGGTTTGCCATTGTGCAGCCAGTCGGTGGCATCGATCGCTGAACCCGTTGTGGTACAGTTGAAAATTGCCGTTCCGCCCGAATTGACAATTTGAACTTGCGGCAATATATGCACGGATACGTACGAGTTGACGCTGAGGCGTATTTCGATGCGCTGCTCGCCAAACTGATTCGATGCCTGGCAAATCTGCAAAACACATAGACGGATTGATAGATGGATGGTGGGGGAAGGGATGGCGGCGTCTGCTTTTATTGTGCCATAGAAAGCAGGCGAAATCAATCAGCAGTGTCATAGTATATCACGCAATAAATACATGGGTAAAAAAAATACAAAAAAAAATACAAAATATCCCGAGTTCTATGCCATATGCCAAATGTCAGAGACAGACTAACTGCCTGACAGTCGGTCTGAGGTTACTTACCCACTTGCCCGCATCGCGTTCGTCAGCATTTTTGATGAGCAGCAATGTTCGTGAAAGTATCACGCGCTGAGATGAGGGTATGGGGTACAGAGCAGCCGAGTCGGAAACGCGATACCAGCTGTAAATCAAAGAGTGAGTGAGTGTCAAAGGAGTGCCATAGAGTGCGACAGACGGAAGTCCAAATACCCTGGCAGTTTGGACTACTTATTTGAGGCATATTTATAACCAACTAGCCGGATGTTTCGAATTCTGTTACACACTTCAACTTGGTGGGAAACTGGTTTGCTCAGCTTCGATTTTCTCAGTCGATTTTGGTTAGATAATTCGAAGGTGATTTTCTGGTGTAGGAATCAACTTCACAGAAAAGATCCATTTGGAAAAGATGTGTCTTTGATATCCTTTTAATCATGCACGGAGCTGATAATCATCTTATCCTTAGGGTGAAATTTACCTCCGTTGGATGGTTTAAGGGATATGTCTTAACATAGTCCAGTCCAAAAAGGTACGTGAAATCATCCAATGGATGTTTTTAATGTCCTTCGGCTTCGGCTTTGTGGCTCTGGATTTTGTGTGTGTTCAGTGTTATCGCTTTCAGAATTGGCCATATTATACAAAATTAGACTCAGTCCATGCGCGATTTCTTTCAACTTTACTTGAATAAACCAAGCAAGAAGGGGTTCAGGGACTTATGCTTTGATTTTGTGTATGTTAGGAAAAAAAAACCAAGTAAGAGGAAATGCCGTGAACGAAATCAAAGCCGAGACGATTCCGTTATAGGTGAGTGTCATATTGAAAGGTATCCATGCCAAATGGATATTTTTTCGATCCTTGTTAGAAAAAGCGTCATATCTCCCACAGACTTAAAGATAAAAGGTTCGTATCTTCTGCACATATTTAAAAATCAGTATTATTTATCGATACGCAAAAGGAATGGTAAAGATGGGATAAAAGATAGTCGAGTTGTAGGAAAAACAAACATTTATGCTGCACATCACCCGCGAAAACAGCAATGGGCAGCACTTTCCTTGTTGTTTCTCTCAGTGTAGTGTAATGTCATTCTCTGTCGAGAAGAGATTTTTAAGCTTAAGGTCAGTTGATCACTATCTACTTTATGTTTCATAAATGCTAAAGAAAACTAATAACATGATTTAAATGAATTGCACCTCCTAAATATACGAGTTGTTTGGAACAAGTTTTGTTTGAAAGAATACATAGGTTGGGTTGCCACTGTTTTTGTTGGCTTCCACAGTTCTTTTTTGCATATCTACTAAAAGGCTGAGATTGTACAAATTGTTGGATTCTTCAAAGGAGTATTGTTATACTCTGTACCGTAGGTACATAGAGTATTATAAGTTTGTGCAAAAGTATGTAACATCCAGAAGGAAGCATCTCCGACCCCATAAAGTATATATATTCTTGATCAGCATCAACAGCCGAGTCATGTCCGTCATGTCCGTCTGTCCGTCTGTCCGTCTGTCTGTCCGTATGAACGCACAGATCTCAGAGATGGTAAGAGATAGAGGTTTGACATGTATGGGACATATGCTTCTAATGTCTGCAGGCAGATCAAGTTTATTTTCAGTTTTGGCCACGCCCCCTCCCGCCCCCGCAATTTAGAAAAAACGTCATATCTCCCACAGTTTTGAAGATAGATGGCTTGTTCCTTCTGGACATATTTAGTTATTAGGATAACTTATCGATCCGCCAAAGGAATAAAGAAGATCGGATGAACGGTTTTCGAGTTATGATCAAAAGAAAAATTTTCTTGGTACAGAGTATGTTATAGTCGGGCTTGACCGACTTTCTTTCTTGTTTTCTCTCTGTTTTTCTTGAATTTTTGATTTTGGTATGTTAGTAGAAAGTTAGAGCTGCTAGCTCGGCATATTGTATCAGCTCTAAATAATGTAAAGGGATATTATTGAGAGATTCTTTGGACCAAAACAAAGATGGTTTGGTTTGGGAGGTTAAAAACTCGAAGAACCGATCCTTGCAGCCTTGATTTTAATCCCTTTGAATATAATCAATCCTCTGTGCGTTGCAAATTAATGACAGCCAGCTTTCTTGTTATTTCTTTCTGTGTGGTAACTGAATTGCTTTAAATTCAGCATTTTACCTATTCCACACTACACCACAGTGCGTCTGCTGGTTCTCGGAGTATCTTTGCAAAATCGCTTGCGTAAACTAAATCTTAAACCCATTTAGCACTCACGCAGCGCGGTGGAATCAATAAACGCTGCTTAACTCTCGCCACATCCTTCTCTGATATTCCAGCCACGTATCCCGACAGCCATGCCTGCATGCACAAACTTATGCTAAAGAAAACACAAAAATTATCGCATTTTTCTCGCATTTATTGTAATCATAATACGCCACAGCCAAAGGAATCTAAATCTCGCGCCTCGTCCGCTGTAAAATATTTCAAGCACTTCTCGTTTTTATGTTTTCAACAGAAACTTCGGAACGCTTTGCATGTTTGTCTACTGCCGTCGCGTGTTTTCCATTTGTGAGCGAGGGCGAGGAAATGCGGTACGTACACACACACACACATATATATATACATATGTATAAATACATATAGATGTGTGCGTGTCGTCGTCAAGTGTTCAAGTGTTTAGAACAGCATAAAATTTTAATAAGCCTGGCTAAGTGAAACAGTCTGTCAAATTGTGTTAACCCAGAGTCAGAAGAGTTTGGGTCTTATTTGGCTAATTAGCTGTGAGGCTTTGACACTTCTGGGGCTGACTTTTCTCTATGACTTTTAGTTGTTTTGGTATCGAAGTGTTTGCCTTTGCCAGAACACACACACACACCATCGGATGTGTTTCCTTTGTTAAGGGCCCAACTAATTAGCACTAAAGCTGTATTCCCCAAGACCAACCCGCTGACTTCTCCCTGGCAGAACATTCAAACGCACTTAAGTTTTGCCCATAAACTGCCAATTGGGCTTTTGTGCCTGCAAATGGCTGCTGCCCCCGTTTGTTACTCACGTGAATATGGGAAACGGATTGCCCTGTATGTTGCACGGCAGGTGTACATCATTGCCACGTTCCACGTGAATCTCCATCACGGGCTTCTGACTGGTGCTGGGTGCCAGGTTCTTGCTCAGCTCTGCAACAACAGTTCGCCATGGCTTAGAGATTAATAATGCTAATTGTTTAGTTTACCTTTTAGTTTCAGCATTACGGCATCGCTGCGCTGGCGTTCGCCATTCAAGGTGTTTGTCACTAGGCAACTGAACTTCATTAGGCCATCCTCGGAGCGCACAGACCGCACATACAGATCCCCGGAGGCGGCCAGCACCACATAGCGACCAGCTGCGGAGCAGAGAATCACGGCTCGTAACTCATATAAATGCAGTTGCAAACAAAAAGAGGCACAATCAAAGCATTTGTTGCTCACATTGCGTATACGTAGCGTGTGCCAATAAATGTGCCCTGCCAACCCAAGGGGGGGGTGGCGCACATAAATTTTAGCAGCAGTAGATAAACACCCCCACACCGAACGTACAAAAATGTGGCAACACTCACCAACATCCGACAGATCCGGCAGCAGTATCTCCTCGCCGCGATGCCAACTGGCCACGCGCACATAGGGACGCACATACTCCGGTATGGTACACTTAATCAACGCCGAATTTCCCAAATAGACTTCAGTGTTTTCCACGTGCACATGGAATTGACGACGCACCACTGCGGGGGTGGGGGGAGAAACCAGAGCAAGACACTATGTTATGTATGTATGTGTGTGGGTGCGGGTGATACGGACTGGGGAGGGGGGCACATAAAAGTCAACAAACGTTGACTGTCTGCCCGCTGGCGCTCCGAAGAACGCATAAACGCTTTTGGGGGCACCATCGAGCAGGCGGGGGCAATAAACGTGGCACAATGCAAAAATGGCAGCAGTTTAAATGAATGAAATTGCTGGAAATTACATGCAAAGCGGAAGTTGAAGAGCAGACAAAACGAAAAAGTGCGAGGAAAACGAGAAAATCCGGTGACGATGACGTTGACGCTGACGATAAATGTGTGTGTGTGTGTGCGAATGCATGAGGAGAAAAAACCGGTCAAAAATGATACAAATGGAATATGCAAAGTGTAAATATTGAATGAGATTTTAAGCGACTATCATGCCTCGTTGGCACAGAGGGGGTTGAGTGGCCCGGCCCGGCAGCAGATCGAGGTCGAGTGTGGCAAATAAATGAAAATTAATTTAATTGTAAAACGGAAATCAAGAATCCGTGCTCAATCGTGGCACCCGGCACGTGCCGGCAGTGCTCCATTCAAATTCCGCATTCTTGGCCAGCCTCTCCACTGTGCTAATGCACCGGCCGCACAGCTACTTTAGTCTACTTTACGCTTACCTGCCTGCACCTGCACATTGCGACTCAGTACTGTGCCCGCCTCGTTGCTGGCCCGGCATCGGTAGGTGGCCTCGTGCACATCCGTGCGATAATATTGCGCCAAAAACGGTGGGAAGTGCAATGTGCCGTTGCCAGATATTTTTCTGGAAACACAAAAGAGCCCGACAGAAGCGAGTTGCAATATTTTAGTGGGCAAAGTCTTGGGGTTTTCCTCATGTTATTTATTTATTTACATTGAGAGGAGCGTAACATAGAAATTTGTTGCGCCAAAGCGGCCAAAAAACGGCAGCCACTTTGCTGGCAAGCATTTTTATGGCACAAGTATATGGAGCGAAAAGTGTAAATTTACATAAAAATGCAATAAACGTAAGGCTCTGCGACGATACGAGGCGAGTGGCGTATGCTGGAGTGTTGTTTGGTCGTTTGGTTGTATTTCGGTCTAAGTGAAATGCAACGGCCTAAGCCTCTAATGGCTGCATTTGCACAGTAGCTACTAACAATGGATATTAAGGGACCGCATCCGTGTCTGAGCTTAAGCTATTTACCTGCCATGCCTTAGGCAGGCGAAGGGGGGGGTGCGAAATTGTGTGTTCCATATGAGATGTATATGGGTTCCATTGCATTGTGGGAATATGATTCTTGTGAGAGCGATTATACTTAAGTTGGAACTGGCAGCTCGTCCAGGCTTGATCGAAATCAATTTGTAATTGAGAATGTACCACAGATAAATTTTGAATTCGAAAGGTGTGGGAACGCCTCCAACTCAAGTTACTGTTCACAGCTGCTTAACTGAGATATGGCTCTGGATCACTCTTAAGCCAGTATTGAGCCAGCTCCGAGCCCGTAAGATATTCAACTTCATTTTACCGATCTACAGACCGAATTTCCGTAATATGCCTCCGTCTCAGTTTGTAAGCGACTTAATTTTTGTACTGGTTCAAAGCCGGTTCTGAACCAGTTAAGTATTCAGCTCCGTATTACCAACAAACGACAAAAGTGTCAAGGTTGTAGTTCAAATAAATTCAGAGATAAGCTACTTATAAACCGGTCCCAATTTAAACAGATTGTAAGCCAATTCTGAGGCCATATTATTGAAAAACATATTAAGGACACTTCGATGTAAGTGCTCTGGAAAGTTCGCGAAGGAGGCAAGAAAACTTCATTAACAAAACAAGAAAGAAAGTCGGTCAAGCCCGACTATAACATACTCTGTACCAAGAAAATTTTTCTTTTGATCATAACTCGAAAACCGTTCATCCGATCTTCTTCATTCCTTTGGCGGATCGATAAGTTATCCTAATAACGTCCTAATATGTCCAGAAGGAACAAGCCATCTATCTTCAAAACTGTGGGAGATATGACGTTTTTTCTAAATTGCGGGGGCGGGAGGGGGCGTGGCCAAAATTGAAAATAAACTTGGCTATACATGGCTATATCGACTCGGCTGTTGATGCTGATCAAGAATATATATACTTTATGGGGTCGGAGATGCTTCCTTCTGGATGTTACATACTTTTGCACAAACTTATAATACTCTATGTACCTACGGTACAGAGTATAATTAAACCTTTTAAATCATGATGCAGGGCTTCTGTAATGAGGGGGTAAGGCAGCTACATCCTTTCTTAACCAATTCTTTTCATATATCTAAAAAGCACAAGCCATAGAATCATAGAAAGTGATGGTGAGATGCTTCATTCTAGCAGTTACACAAAACCAATGATGTGTCATTTCAAACCAAGCCAAACTTCAAACAAAACTTCTGTTGAATCGACTTCATCTCAGTTGATAGCACAACAGTTTTCTTTGTCAGCTATTTGAAATGCAATATTCATGCAATGGATCAAGGTTCAGCCATTGATGGATGCCAAAACATCATTGACAGACATGACAAACAACTGAACATAATTATACTGTCCCCTGCATGTGTATTTTCAACTTGCTTCAGAGATTTTCACTCTCCTCCAAAGCGCCAGCTCCTCTGGCAAAACATTTGATTAGCCCCGTGGCTTAACAAGCAACACAAACACATCAAGCTGCCATCATATAACTCATGCAAACCGCATCAACTTCAGCTGCAGTCTCAGTGGAAAAGCAAAAGCACAACATCCACATCAACTGTCCGCTAATCATCTCAGTTGCAGTCAGCTAACAAGCTAGGAGGCGGCGAGCACAACAAGCGACCGGGATGCGAGTTGAGGACAACAACCGGAGTGCCGCTGGAGGAGGAGCAGCAGCAGCAGCAACTACATCAAAAAACTCCATCAAGCGCTGCTTTCACAAAAATGTTTAAGTGCCAGCAATTTGTTTGCGTCTATTGCGTTTGCATGGAGCCGGAGCTGGAGCCGGAGCCGGAGCCGGAGCCCCGTAGACGGGGAGATAAGTACACGTCCCATATACACGTCACTTGAACTCAACTATGCTCTTTAGCAGCTTAAAATAAATTTTGTTTCATTTCTATGCAGTGTTCGGTCGCGTCCGAGCTAACGATTTTCTCTTTATTTTTTTGGGCAATGTAATGCCCCGGCTTACGTGTGTGTGTGTGCGATCACGTATTTTAAATGACATTTCATTCTGCGAAACATAAAAATTCTTTTAGTAAATTTTGTTGCCAAGAGAGTTTTGTACAATTCCATCTGCATATTTGCTTAAAAGGTTGTGTCAAACGAATGAAAAGAGCGTTATACTTTTGACGATTTGTTTTTCGCATACGCTAGCCAGCTTAAGAGCCATGGCAATCTATTGGCAAGTCAACAAACCTTCATTTGGTCTAATTTTAGAAATGAATAACCGCACATAAGAACACACGCGAATTTCCGTTTGTTGTGAATTATGTGGGGACGGCGCTAATGATTGTGGAATTTGTGATAACGTGTGCCTTAACGAATCGCCTGACTCTTCGTGGTGAGCACATGCCACCAGACCAACCAACACATAACGTGTGCCTTAACGAATCGCCTGACTCTTCGTGGTGAGCACATGCCACCAAACCAACCAACAGCCAAGTATTTGATTAAAGAATTAGGTTTGGGAATGTCCGCAAAATATACCGATGGGTAAGACCTTGCATTATCGGTCGCTAGTGTAGTGATGGGTGCACACTACGGGGTAGGAACACCAGTACAACTAAATCCGAAAATGCGAAGCAATTTACTGCAAAAATATGTGTAAAATTGAGGCATCGAAATACTATTTAGGGCCGATTTCTCATCTTCTAACTATTTGCTATTTGTCACATAAACTTTGTTTTTGCACATTTATTTGTTGGTTCATGTGAAAGTTGGTATCACAGTAATGCAAAAAGTGGATTCTCATTCAATCAAGTTTGGTAATTCAATTGGCAAGTTGCAAACCTCTTAATGTCTGCAGAGGTTTGGTCCGCCTATTCGAACCCATCACGAAGACGAAGGTTCGGTACGCGAGCTGGTAAAACCTTGTAAAGCTTAAGATTTTGGTTCGAGCCTTGGGTCCTTACATCTGAATTCCTTGAGAAAAATGCTCCCACATTTTTGGTGCATTTTACCGATTTGGTTCAAATGCTCGACTTGGGTTTTGTTAAGGTCTACGATTATAATATATTCACCTAGCTATTCGATTCTTTAATCTATAGCCGTTAGACCGAGCTTATCTGGGTTTTCCTTCTTAAAAACTTATTCCATGTCCATGTCCATGTCGTTGTCAATGAGAGGAAGCCTCTACTTTCTATAAAATAATATGCGATGTTTGACTTCAGTTTAGACTTTTCAATATCTCGATATCTTTGAACACCAAAACTTGTCTAAATAATGCACAGAAAATAATATAAGTTCTTAAAAAAAAACCTAGGTAATGTATTGAACTTAGCCCTTTCAAAAAAACAGGCGGTCCCGTTCCGGATAAAGTTCAGCAAGTCATAAGTACAAAAGGTTCGGTTCTTGGTCTGGGTCACAAACCATTAGTCGAATTAGTTAAGAATTTGGTCCAGGACAGGTGTGCAGCCTAGGTTTTGATGGCTGCTAAACTGGGTTATGTGAGCTGCCTTATGGAGAAAAGATTCCTTAGGTTCTATATTTCAATCACTCTAGGGCTAGTCGCCTTGGTTCGACACACTCACAGGGGGGAAAATCGTATTCATAAAATAAGAACTCTTTATCTCAAAATAATAACAGCATTCTGGCATTTTTTAAATACAAATGTTCTGAATGTTCTTGAAATGAGCACAATTCAGCTCAGCTCGACTACAGCACAAAAGAGTATAAGTACCCATTCTAGCAGGGTGTTGTACAAGCAATGTCTCTGCGGAACTGGTATTGGATCTGGAATTGCACCTGGAATTGGACCTGGCCTTGGTCCTGGATCCTGGACCTCCAATTTATTTTTCAGTTTAAAGTGTTGTCAAAAAAGGAACATATCCATTCTCATCAAGGGAAAAATTGTTCTTCTTTTTGACAACGAATGTGCTCCTATTGAGTACAATGTTCTCGGTTTTTTTGCTCTGTGCACGGATGCTGTTACTTACGCGCGATTAATTACAAGAACAAGCTCGTTAAAGCTTTTGCCGATCTTTGCAATGGAGCTGCTGAACAAGTAACAGCAAGCCTTACGCCAGCAACGGGCAAGCCTCATCAAGCTTTGCTCTTACAAGCAGATCTTTTACTTTGGAAACAAGAACTCACGGTGACTCGCTACCAAAGCTACAAATCCGTGCGACATTTTGAACAGGACAATACATGATCTAAGCTTACTCGACACGAATTTGAATCAAGGGTGAGCTAGTTGACTCGTGATAGCTAATAGATAATGCTTTGTGAGCGGATATTTTTATACTCTGTACCAAAGGAACATAGAGTATAATAAGTTTGTGCAAAAGTATGTAACATCCAGAAGCAAGCATCTCCGACCCCATAAAGTATACGTATTCTTGATCAGCATCAACAGCCGAGTCGATATAGCCATGTCCGTCTGTTCGTCTGTCTGTCCGTATGAACGCACAGATCTCAGAGATGGTAAGAGATAGAGGTTTGACATGTATGGGACATATGATTCTTATGTCTGCAGGCAGATCGAGTTAATTTTCAATTTTGGCCACACCCCCTGACGCCCCCGCAATTTAGAAAAAACGTCATATCTGCTACAGTTTTAAAGATAGGTGAATTGTTCCTTCTAGATATATTTAGTAATAAGGATAACTTATTGATCAGCCAAAGAAATGGTGAAGATTGGATGAACGGTTTTCGAGTTATGATCAGAAGACTGTTCGCTGCTGCAGCGCAGAAGCAGCGCTGCTTTCAGCTGCTACTGCTGCATCAAAATATATGCTGAGCGTATAATTTCGTTGGTACAGAGTATGCTATAGTCGGGCTTGACCGACTTTCTTTCTTGTTTGTTCCAGATTACGCATATTATAAAACCAATTCAGCTGATTCCATGATTCCAGAAAGCGACATCTGTTTAGTGCTCCCTTTGTCACGAATCTCTTTCTGGTCCCACTAATCAATGAATTCCTTTATCAAAATTCAATTGTCTTTGATGTATAAGCTTATGAAATATTTTATCTCGCTTGTTTAAGAAACTACTTAACCGATTATAAAGATGCGTTTAACTATGTTTAAATTATGGAAAATACCTTTCAATTTATATTCTCCATGTACTGTTAAATGGGTTATAAAAAGAACAGCTGGTGGATTATGACTAATCCTAAATATGTTATCCCAAAAAATCGTATTTCTTAAGTGTCCCGCATATATTTAATTCACGTTTGCCTTTCGTTTGGCTCATACTCGTCTAGATTAATGCAAAGTGCACTCGCATATGAGTTTGAATGCCCGCATTTTAGTTGTCATCTGACATGAATATGGCAACAATTATTTTTTTTAATATCTCTTAAATGAGAACAAAGGGCGCAAGGGTTAGACAGCGAGCGGGGAGCGAGTATCATATGAACTGTGGCTTTGTGCAATTTCTTTGCGACTTTTTATAAGAAAACCGCTCGGTGCTTCTCCGCTCTGGGCGTAAAATTATGGCCCCAGTGTTAATGAAGAGCGGCCGTCTCTTACCAAAATGGCTTTAATGACAGCCACAAAACAGAAGCCGCAACAATGTGACTTCCGAAACCGCCGTCAGGAAGCCAGACACACCTTCGCTCTCACACATGCCGGCCCAACACCCGATTATTATTACACATACGCATAGTTGTGTGGTTACCGCAACAACTTACCTCAGTCCGGGCACCTGTGTTGCCAGCGTGCCATCCCGCAGCACCCAGGACACAACGGGCGGCGGATTGCCGTGAGCCGTGCAGCTGACCTGTGCGCCAGTGTCGTTGCCGAAGAGCAAGCGCGGTGCCGGCTCCAGCAGGAACGTGGGCACGCGTAAGCCGCTTGTGGCCAGAGCGGGCCACGCCAGGAGCAGCAGTAAAGTTGTAGCTGCAGGGATAAAGCCAAGCGGAGATAGGAAGAGAGAGAGGGGGGGAGGGAGAACGTGCAGCGGGTTAATTACCAACAATGTTGTTTTGTGCTTTGTCTAAAGCCTTAATGCAGTTGTAGCTGCTGGTTGGCAAGTGTGTGTGTGTGTGTGTGAGTGTGCGCGAGTGTGTGTGTGCGCGACAAGTGCCCGACTCATAAATGCGGTTAATTTGGATTCGGTTTCATTCCCCCGCCGCTGGCGTCCACTTGTTTCGCATTTAGGCAGCACTTGACTGCATTGCACATACGTACTGCAGCAGCTTTCCCCCTTTTAGTGGAATTTTGTGGTTGCATTTCACTTTTTTACGACTGTTTGCAATTTGTTTTCCCCGAGAGTTACTGCATACAAACATAGCTCACCTTTTGCCTGGATTGAGAGCTGATGCTTGGATAGAGCCATTCCGTTGCATGTGATGTTTCGGGTGATGCTTTCAGTGAAATTAAATTAAATTCAGTTGAGTTTTGCAGCTGCCTGGGGGAAGTGAACGGCCTTTTGTTGTCCTTGTTTCTATTTCTAATTTAAAGTTGCAGTCGTTGTCCTTGCCCATCCACCTGTGCGGAGAAACAGAATGCCAAAAGTTAATTTGCATATGTTTTGTACGCACTTTTAAGATATTTGCAAGCAGCAAAAATTTGTCATCTAAAAATGGCTTTTGCAAGTGAAAAGGAAATAGTCTTAAAACTTAAAGTTGTGCAACATAAAAATGGGATTTTCATTGGGTTTTTGGCAAATGTAAATAATATGGAAAGCTCAGTAACTTATGCTTGTAACTATAAATTCCATTCGTGGCTTCAAAGCAGATATCCCACATCCTTTCATCTGTAGGAGTTGCGAAACTAGTCAATAGTGCTGATAAAGATTCAGTTCCTTTTATTAGCATTAGGAAAGTGTTGGAATGCCTTTTTGTGTCGTTGTCGAGCTGCTTTTTGATTAGTTTTAGTAACAAATCTCAATTATAAAGCGAGACTGATGTTTTTCCGTGAACGACGCGTCGGGCGTGGAACATGAGAACCAACTTGGCGTGAATAATTAACGCAGTTTTTTAGCCCGGGAAAAACGGACATGGTTAAGTACTCTTATCAAATCAGAAGATAATAAGAAGATGCTTAAATATATGCATTTGTAGTACACACAGCAAACATTATTAGGAAAATGTTCCTATTCTTTATTCTTAGAAGATCCTTAAATTAGTTGCCTAGTTTTGTACGTCATAATTCACATTTTGGAAGTTTAGGTAAAAAATTACCTAAATATTTTCATTATAATCCATTTATACGTTTTATTCTCTCAATATCCTAAAATTAAGGAACAACATTTTTCTGAGTTTAATAAGTGACAATTCAAAATTGTACACTTTGTGGATTGTTGGAATAAAACTCTCAATTTGTTGTGCATTATAGTCGACCAAAGTGTATCAAAACAGTTGCCATCACATTTAAACAGTGAGTCACAAAAAAATTTATAACGATTCTTCTCGAAATAATCTATGTTTTAATAGTCTGGCAGCACTTTATCCAACAATAAACAACTATCGATTGACAAAGGCCTATCGAACTGATCGGAGCTTTAGCGATGTGGGATTCAGAACACGATTTTTTCCATTTTTGACTTTTCGATTTTGCTAGCTTCATAGAAGTCGGAGGGGCTCAAAATATAATTTGTTGTTAAAAAAAATGTATCATTACAGCCGAACTTTTCAAGATGGCAAAATATCTTAAATTGTCCACAGAATGATCTTTATACCCTTGCAGAGGGTATATTGAAATTGTCCAGATGTTTGTCACGCATAGAAGAAAACATTTTCGACCATATAAAGTATAGGTATTCTTGATAAGCATGATGAGCTGAGTCGATATAGCCATGTCCGTCTGTCAGTCAGTCAGTTTCTATGCAATTTCCTCCGACAGTTTGAATGCTATCGCAGCCAAACTTTGCACGAAATCAACCGGATGGGATGACTATAGCATATAGCTGCCATATGAATGATCTGTCGAAAAACTAGTTTTAGTGAGAAAAAGTTTTTGTTTTCAAAGCAAACGCCTCCTTACTTTGTATTTCTGAGTGTGCTATGCTTTCCCATGGTTCCACCAAGTTTGGTCGAAATCGGATATCTATATATTATATTATAGCTGTCATAGAAAAGTAGTAAAGAAGAGTTTGTGTCCGTCATGTCCGTATGAACGCACAGATCTCAGAGATGGTTAGAGATAGAGTTTTGACGTGGGACATATGCTTCTTATGTCTGCAGGCAGATCATGTTTATTTTCAATTTTGGCCACGCCCCCTGCCACCCCCGCAATTTAGAAAAACCGTCATATGTCCCAGAGTTTTGAAGATAGATGGTTCGTTATTTCTGGGCATATTAAGTAATCTGGATAACTTATCAATCTGCCAAAGAAAAGTTATGATCGAATGCGCTGCTTTCAGCTGCTACTGCAGCATCAAAATTTATGCTGAGCGTATAATTTCTTTGGTACAGAGTATGTTATAGTCGGGCTTGACCGACTTTCATTCTAGTTTTATGTAAAAGGAGTAGTGTAAATATTTGATTAAAGTCCGTGTTGTACGCATATTTTATGTAAATATCTTTTGAGCCAGACGTGCTTGGGGAACAGGTACAATTGAATTGAATTCAAGAACGCTTGCTTTCTTCTCTAGCTGAAAAATGTTACAATATCTGCAATAGCTACCAATATGGTTGTCACTTATAATAATATTACTGAGGTAGAAAATGTTAGGAGATTACTCAAATTGATATGGGTTTCCATGCAGATGATTACAGATGTGGAATCTAGCAGCCTTTGCACAGTTGCTTTACAAATTTAAAGTGGGTATCTATCTAAATATAGCATGGGTTGGGCTGTATCAAAAGACTGTTCCAATACAAATCCAACATCCATATTAGTCTAGAGGAGACGATTTGTTATGGGAAAATGGGCTAAAGTCCAGAATATTTTGACTTTAGAGGCTAGTTTATGCACTGTACTTATGCACATACATACTTTAATGGCAGCTTAAGTTTCCAAAAGTTACACACACGCAAACATAATTTTCGTAAATGTGAGCCTTTCGCTCTAGCACTCACACTCGCTCTCACCCTCCCACTCTTTCTCTCGAGCGCACTTGACAAAAACTCAGTACTTAGTTGTTGTATCATGATGTGTTCAACAACAACTTTGAACACGTTTTTCCTCCATTTCGTGATGAGAAGTGCTGACAGAACAAAACAAATGACGCAGTTTGGGAAATAGACCAGCACCGAAAACACTGTTGGGCCGTGAAGTTTCTATACCTAGTTATCTTGCCCGTCTCTGATCTGGGCGATAAAAGACAATATTTTTCGCCAGTTTGTAAAACCAATTTCTTTCAAGTTCAAATCATGTTGGGTCCATTATTCCCAGTTGAGGTTGTGCAAACAGCTCGAACAACAATCACAATGGGAGACTGAATGCGGAAAGTGCTACATAAATATGCCAAACTCGACAACAGCAGACACAGGCGAGAAATCCACGCCCGGTCCCCTCCACCCCGGGGTGGACGGTAGCGGCGGCAACACACACCCAGTACACACAGAAATCATCCGTTTGCATTGCTCTGGTAAATACACATTTAACGAGTATTTATGAGCGAGCATACGAAATGAATGACTTTTGCCATCATTAAATTTTATTTGGTATGGCAAAGCCTCGTCTGGCCGCCCCCCGACTACAATGAAGAAGACACAAACATGTTTTGAGGTCGAGCACTGGCTCGGCACTAAGCGAACTGGAGTTCCGCAGCAACAGAGGACTGTTTTGTAGAATCCTTTTTAACATTTTCGGCTCTCCGTTCCGGCCAGGCACTTAGCTTAGCGACTATATAAACATCATCATGACACCCATTACGAGAATCGAGTGTTGAGAGAGCAGGAGGGGGAGGCGGTGAGGGTCACACTCAAGAGTTCTTTTTATGTTTGCAACTTGACACCTTTTCATCAGGGGCCATGTGTGAGCCGTCGCTCCGTCCCTCTACTCTACTTCCACTCTGTTTGCATTTAATTGAGAATTCAAAATGATTTGTTTATTTTAGCTGCGTCTTTTGTTGAACAATTTGCCACGAGCAATTCGCTTCTTTGCTCAGCACTTGGACGGCGTCACACAAAAAAAAAGTGAGTAGGATTTCCCCGCCTTTACCGTGTGTGTGTGTGTGTCCTTTCATTTTTAATGAGTTTTTATTTTTCACGCTTTTGTGTGCCTCTGTCTGGCACTGGCACTTTGGCTTCATTTGCTGCTCGGTTGGGAGGGGGGGGCGCTTAGCGAGGAGGGGTGGGAAACGTCCGTTACCCGGATACTAAATGCTTACTTTGTCCTGTGTTTTGGCGTCATAACTGCTAACTGTCAGCAAATTTGACGCTAAATGTGTGACATCGCTTATGCTGCTGTGGCTTAAGGAAGAGGATGTGTTTATCGCTTGATATGTACTGTGAAAAAAGGCAGTGTGTGTGTTTGCGGTGGATGAAAGATGAACTTTTCCTTATCATAGTCCATTGTTAATCTCAAGCGGACTTGCAAAATAGTTGGTTCGAATGTATCCCTAAGTTGAGTATTGCAATTGCATTGGTCAATGAGTCTAAATGTTGACCTTTCCCTTTGAAAGTTAAATATTATTTTCCTAAATAAGCTTACTCCGAACTTCTTGTAATACATCCAAGGTAATCGAAGTTTTAAAATACTCAAAGTTGTCAAGCCTTTTTTTGCAGTAAAATTTTTCTATTTGGCTGTTAAAGATGTCAAGCAACAGATATTTTCAATCAGGTCTGCACAAAACAAAGACCAAATTCTTGAAGCTAAGTGGTCGATTGAGAACTGTAAAGAGTTAATTTTGCGATTTTTTTGAAATGTGACAGGATAAGTTGGGAAACTTCATCGTACGGAAAATGCAGCAAGTTACCCGCAAGCGGATCGAAACAGGCGAGCAATCGACGACAACAATGTGCTGAAAACATTGCATCCAAACGTGCTTTTGAGATAAGCACGGCGCGCCAGGCTAAGATCTGCAGAACTGCCAGAGCAGGCAGAGCAGGAACTTCTTATCCCAGAAAGCTGCTGAGTCTGCGCAACCAATTCAATCGAGATGCTGTCTTAAAGTTTTTTGGCGGACTTGTTTAAGATATGCTAAAACACCGGAGCAGGCAAGCAATCGACGCCAGCTATTTGCTAAACACATCGATATTTAAACACTTATCCAAAATACTTGGGGTACCAAGAACAATTTTGACATGAGCAACTTAATTTGATTAATAAGAAACAGTCAAGGAGTCGAGAACAGCAAAACGAAACGGAAGTGGAAGTGAGAACTAGCCTGCAAGTCATGAACTCCGGTCTAAAAATATTGCACACCAAAGCGAATTCACATAGCCAACAACTGCATTGATCCAAAAGTCGTTTCCTTTATTAAATGGGAGAGGACATCAAGTTTATAAATTTCTGTCCTTTGTTTTTCTTGTCTTAGGGCAACTTGGGATCAACATCTCCAAAAACTGAGTACCCAATTTTAGCACGGGCAATCAATTTTATTTACGGAAAACCATTTGCTGGATGCCAGCATGTAGCTTGCTGATAGAAACTCTTGCAAATCCTTTTGCTTTCTACATTCTGTATGCACCCTGAGCACTCGAGAGGGTTTTGTTTTTCGTTTGTAGTGAAAGGCTTTAAGTGCTACACGCCACAACAAACAGCAGCAGCAGCAGCGGCAGCAACATGGTCAGGTGTTTCATGTGTTGCAAAGGCAACCAAGCGCGAGGGGGCGTGGCTGGGGCTAAACGTTGTTGCATCCGCCAATGCCCCGCCCCCATCCGGTGAGCTGTGGGGAGTCGTTAGGCGTTGAGCAATAATTTCTCTTGCTTTTGAGTCGAGCTGTTGGATCGTTTTAATGCTCGTCACCTGCGATATGTTTGTTTGGGTTTTCCCAGTTTCTTTTCTTCTATTTGTGCAAAATGTGTTGCATACTCAAAGGCGGATGTGTTTGCGTTTAGCGCCGGTTGACAGCGTGGCAATTTATGTGCCCGACTTCCGACCAAGCCGAAAATTTAAGGGCAACTTTAAACACCCCCACGCCCGACAATTTCCGCCATGCAGCACCCACTTCTAGCCCCCTTAGGCGCCCAATACGAAATGCCTCAAACAATGGATCCATTTGCACTCCGCACAGACTGAAGTGCAACTCTTTGGGCGCATAATGGCTTAGGGCCGCAGGTCACAGAGCATCCGTGGCGGTTGGGCTATGATTTTCCACAAAAGAGGCTGGTGAAACAATGGCTTAGGTTAGGTTCGGACGGAAATGCAAAGGCGACGAGCCACCTAATAACATTTGCCACCCCTCCCCCCAGCTTCCCATCGCGTGTCCCAACAAATGTTTGGCCACCTTTTCATATTACATCAATTCTAGCACAACAATTCGCCGGCAGGAGAAAGAATGGGGCACGGCAACAAAATGTAATGGTCGCGCATATTTTTTCCCAACCTTCCATTGTGGCCGCTGCAGCGGGCGTCGCGACGTGGGTCGTTTCACGATGCTGCATTGTCACATTGACTAACCCTCGAGTGCTGGGCGGGCATTTTATCTTTGTGCTCGTTCCTGGGGCGTTTTGGAGTGCCTTTGTTTGGTTGTTGTCGCTGCTGCCGCAGATGCTGCTCCCGCTCCGGCTCCCGCTTCACTGGCTGTTGCGGTGGGTTCTTGTTATTATTATTATTATTATGAATAAAGTTGACTTGAGTGTGCGGCCATGACGATGACATCGCGCGGGTGTCGAAAACAACTGAATTTAATTGGTCCAAGTGCGGCAAGCAATCTTCTTCGAAGGTCTTTAAAAAATATTGTTAATGGGGTGCGAACTTCGTTAGGGTTGCAATAAATCTTTTTCATCTGCAAAATCCCGTTTCTTTGTGTAGCCTTTATGTTTACAAACTGTGAATGTTGTGTGCCAGTGGCAGCTCTCATGCGAGATTAGGAAAACATTAAATTAACTTGCAAAAATTCTTATTTTTTGTATGGGACTGAGGTTTAAAGATGGTCGTTTTTTCGTTGTGTCTGCAATTCTTTCATAGTTGCTGACTATTTTCTTTTTAAGCTGAACGTTTTATATGATGATGATCCTACTTTTCCATTTTCTTGGTTTCCTTCTTAGATCTTAGGTGCTTCGAATACTAGTCTTGTAATGGTTGAGTAATGAGAACAACTTTTCTATATTTATATGTAGAGGATAGTACGACTGACTGGTGCTAATCATACACTCCAAACCCTAAGACATAGGATGCCAAATGGTTCCGAAATTAGGTGAAATATCCACCCAACATTTGAAAGAGCATTTTAAATAAAAATTATCTAGATAAGTCTGTGTGGAGCCCTTTTAATGATTACAAAGAGATTACTATCATGTGCTATTAAAAGATGTCCCGAAAAAGGCTCAAGACATTTGTGTCAACTAAAGGGTGATTTTTTAGCTATTATCTTTTTGGCCACACTGGTTTAAGCAGCTCACGTACACTTCGTGTTTTGTTTCACTATCAAACATCTTCAGTTTGGTCCATAATTTAACCATGAATCGTCTTTCAAACGAACAACGCTTGCAAATTATTGAATTTTATTATCAAAATGCGTGCTCTGTTAAGAAAGTTCATCGCGCGCTTCTTCCATATTATGGTCAGTTCATTTTTGGCTCAATGGGTACGTAAAAAAGCAGAATTGTCTATTTTGGAGTGAATATCAGCCAGAAGCATTACAAGAGCTACCAATGCATCCAGAAAAAGTCACAGTTTGGTGCGGTTAATGGGCTGGTGTCATCATTGGACCGTACTTCTTCAAAAATGATGCGAATCGTAACGTAACTGTGAAGAGACTGACTTGCATGACATGTGGTTTCAACAAGACGGTGCCACATGCCACACAGCACACAGCACAAGACCCACTAGATAGATCATGCCAGCATGTGTGGAACTGTGTGAAGACAATCTTATAATTGTGTACTGAGTGTAGAACACTGAATTTAGAATACTGAGTAAGGAGTACTTAGAATCGAATTAATTGAATTGGGTACTAAGTATTGAGTACTTAGTGTTAGAATCCAGTACTTGGTGTTGAATACTTAGCATCGCTTATTGAGTATTGAACACTGCGTATAGAGAACTTTGTTAGAAGTACTTGGCATAAAGTTCTTAGAATGGATTACTTAGAAAGGAGTTCTTAAGATCGAGTAACTAGAAAATGGACTTAAAGTCGGATACTGAGTTTCGAATACTGATAATCAAGTTTTAGATATAGAGTACCTAGTGTCGATTACTCAGAATCGAGTTCCTAGCATCGACTACTAAGATTTGTACACATGGAGTGCACTGCGAATCGAGATCTAACTATCGAGTACTTAGAATATACTACTGAGTATCTAATACTGCCCTTTAGTAACTTGGTATATGATTATAACTATCGAGTACTTAGAATCGAGTACTGAGTATTAAATACTGAGCAAGGACTACTTAATATCCATAACTTAGCATCGAGTACTCAGTGTCGAGAACTGGGCAACAGTATCTGAGTATCGAGTTATCGGAAATATCCGGCATGCAGCCATTTTGATGATTTTAAAAGCGAATTTTTCTGATAAGAATAAAATCAAAATACATAATCGTGGGTGTCCCAGAAATCTCTTGAGATTTTCGTGTAAGCGCTTTCATTTCAAGCTACAACTGCTTGCCTCTATGTGTAAAATGTCGCCAAAATGCTGGACTAGTTGAGAGATTGAGAGATTTGAAACCGACTGTTCAAGGCCAAATAGTTTTGAACCTGCAGCGTTGCTGTCACTTTACATCTAAAGTTCTCCTAGTTTAGTTCAAAGTTTAATCGCTTATACGAAAATCTCTAGAGATTTCTGGGACGCCCCCGAATGAACCGTTTCACATTTCAAGTTGCGTTCGTCCAGCATACTTTTCGTCCACTGAATAGTACTACTTCGAGGTTAATCTCTCCTCAAACAGATGCAGTGCAGATGCTTGCCTAAGACGACCGACCACACGCTACCGTTCCATTGGACGTACAAGAGGCACTTCTTGAGCTAGAGCGGATGTTGACGCTGATCGGAACTAAATAAACATTATCATTTTCATTTACAGTGTATGAGTTCAGCCAACCTCTAAGCATTCTTTAAACTTCAGAGAGGAAACTGACAGCTTATAGAAGTTTGGCTTTTAACGTAAATTTTCTAAAGTCACGCCGAGTCTTCGTTCAACGTTAACTCAAACCAAAATATGTTTCCAATTAAGACAGTTTATTTGTATAAATAACAAAGCATTATTTGGCAATCAATATGCCCAACCATTTAGACATTGAATTAATACATTGAGAATTTCGTCCACCATAATGAAATCTCTCTGCCGCCTTTGATTCGCCATATTTGCACACAAATATTTTCATAGATTAAATTTTAATAACCCACAGCTGCTAAACCAATTCGAACTCCAATGCCACAGAGCCTGTGCAGCATTTCGGCTTATCTAGCTGCCGATGCATAATTCAACAGTTTGCCATAAAACCCAGAAGCGGCAACCAAACATTCGAAAAAGCTAAGCAAAAGAAACCACTGAGATTTTGCAATTTGTGCAAAAACCCAACTCAATTTGCTTAAACTAAACAACAAACAAGAGAGAAATGAAATTGCAAATCATTCAGTGAAATTACCTCGTTATCTTTGGCCACAGAGCGCGGACGGGAATCTGCAACGGCGAGTCCTTTTGGCCAGCTAACCAGTTACATTGAGTTGTCTGGCATAAAATTGTGATTTTATTATTTTTGGCAGTGTGCCGGGAAATGGCTGGCTCACACACTCACACACACTCACACGAATGCACTAACACATGTTAAAGGTCTCACATATGCCAGCAGCTTAGCCTCGCATATTTGTTGGCTGCATTCAACAATTGCCAAAAAAAAAAAAACAAAAAATAAACGGAAAGAGAAAAGGTTACAAAGGAAGCAAGGGAGTGAGAGCGAATCGTCAGGACCATAAATTATTCGCAGTGCATAGACGGGAGATTTTTATGGACTGTGACTACTAGTCTGCGGCTACGTTTCGCCCCTTTTGCTCCTTTGCTTTCTCCTCTTTTTTGGCCATTGTTGCCGCACTTTTATCACACTTTGATAATCGCGAGGCACATGCTTCACGGCACGTCAGCGTTGACAGTGCCCGGGTCATTCGATTCAATTTGCCGCCATTCAGTTTGAGCAAAAAGTCGCTTGGCTTGCTTTACGCTGATGTTGTTGTTGCCGATGTTGTTGTCGTTGCTGCTGCTGCTGAATTTGCATTTTTTGTTGGTCCCTTTTCATATTGAAATTGTACACTTTTTCACCTTTTTCACACTTTTGCCATTAGCCGACACTTCGCTGGGCTCAGTGGCCTGTTTAGCGCTCAAATTATTTCACCTTTTATTCAATTTACTTGATCCACACCGCGCCCGTTTCCACTTCCGGCCACGCTGAGGGTCCGTCCGTGTCCACGTCCAAGCACAGCCAAGCGTCACAGGATAGCGAAAATCCACTTTCGTTACATTTTTTATGAACACATTCGTGCGGACAAATAACCCGTAAAGTCAGTAAAATCCACGATAAAACCACACTCACCCATACCCACGCAGGCACACGCACACACACACAAACACACACAGACACAAACACAAAGGCAAACTCATGTGCGGCCAAATGTCAGCAAACAAAAATGTGTTGCATAGTTTTAGGCAGCGGCAGGGACGCACATCGAAACATTTATATCCCTTTATGCACACCCAGCAGCACACAGACACACACACACACACCCATGCAATGGCCTTTAACACCAATGGGCCCTTTCACTCCCCGAGGCGTCGGCAGATGCCAGCATCCATTAATGCTTTTTCCATTAAATCCCCAAATAGTGCCTAACTCACACACACACACACACACACACATGCTTATCAACTATCAACCGACTGCGTGTGTGTGAGTGTGTGTTCATGTTTAACTAATACTAATACACTTGGCCATGGCCAACACCACTGACAACAATTTTCCTATTTCATCCGCTTAACACGTCCAAACAGTTCGAAACGCCGGCAATGACTGAACTTTGAAATCGTTACTCGCTGCCTGCGTCGCTGCCTGATGCCTCCTGCCGGGTATCATCCTCGCAGCTGCGACAGCGCCTGCGTCTGTCGCTTGTTGGGTTTATCTCTGTTAGCGTAATAGTTGCGTACCCTTCAATCCCCCGCCCCGCAGCCCATTGACACCCACAGTCGCAACTGTTGCCAAACATGACTGCAACTTGGCCCACAATTGAACGACGCCGGCTGCGCTGTCAGCCGAGCAGTTGGCATCGCCTGGACGCAGACATTGGCATTTCTCTTCCTTGTTTGTTTCTCTTTGGTGTCTGTCTGTTGAACTCGATGGCGAAAAGGACGTGGGGCAGGGGTTGAGGTAATTCTAGCATGAATGTTGCCTTTCTCTTGCCTTGTTTATGGCTGTTGACGGTTGAGGGTGCAAAAAAGAGAGACAAATAGCTTAAATATGCAGGAATTTCTAGTTTTATTTTAGTTTGTTTTCGTTGTCATTGATGGAAAGATAATTGAATGCCATATTTGTAAAGGCAACATTACGAATTTAATCTAAATTCAATATGAAATTTGAGTCAATTAAAAAGGATACCAAGCCAATTGCACCAACTGTCGTGGGATAAGTTTTCTATACATTGATAAGTGGATTAATGTCTGACAATGTTTGGACTTTATTAGTGTTGCCTCAGACCTGGCAAATCCGCCACCAGATACTGAATTGGTGACAAAATCTGGGGGAAGACATATGAAAAACCTACTCTTTGTTGATTAGCTGAGAAGCTGAGAAACATTGTCGAAATAGAACAAAGCTTCTTTGTATCAGTTGATGATTAAGTTAGATTAAGAACCACTCAAGACATGATCAGAATTTAACTGATGACTACTCTTTTAGACAAATTTTAAGAAAGCTGGGATTCACTCTACAGGACAGTGGCACCTTGCTTACGTTTTGTATATTTTAAATAAATATTTGGCACTCCACAGCCCAAAGAACATGGCTGTGTGCTTTTAAGTTTCGAAACAGAACAAATTTGTATGGCTAATTTCTCTTTACAGCTGGCGCCAACCAGCTGCTGAAGGTGACCAGGGGTGTAAGCTTTTACAGGCAAAATTGTTTCACCCACTGCCTGTGGCACAGCAGACACCCACACACTACCAGCTGCACCACACCCGGTTAAATATCGATCATGCACAGATAAATAAAGGAAATTATCTGGAGCACATTTAAGATTTTAGTTCAATTTTTGTTCAGTTCAACACGTGGCGCTGTAGGCGGTCATTCCATTTGTCAGCTCTGCAAATATTCTTTCTTATGTCTTTCTCGAGCTATTTGCCAAATTTAAGTTTCCCATTTTTTTGTTCGATATCTTTGATTTGATTAATTGACGAAAAATTACATCTTTTCTGATTCCAAGATAAAAAAATAATATATTTTTTTGGATTAATATTGCTGAACCCGATTCTGACCTCCACGTCAGACAGATCACGTCGACACTTCGAGGTAAAATGGACTCAAGGTCTCAAACACACTATTTTTTTACCTTTTTCGATCACGCGTACAGAATAAGGCCGAGGAAGCACCTTTAATTAGGCCTAATTAAATCAAACATATTCGTGTAGTATTAGTTTTTCATTTCATAATGCCAATCCATGCCGGTGTATGAGCGCGAACGCCCATGAACAAGTTGTGCTACATTAACATTTTTTACGAACTCATTTTTTTCTGATTTGATTAATTCGATTGACACTTCCTTTATTTTAAGTGTGTTTAGAGACTCTTGACTCTTATAAGGCGCAACTATTGAACAACTACATCGGGGACAGCAAATTCATCCGGAGAAAATTTCAGCATTTTGATTTGGTCCAAATGTTCCATACGGTGCGCAGTCATCAGTTGAGTTCGGCCAGATCGCAAAAATTCTTCGACACGTTTCAAAATACTATTATATTATTATAAAACAGGGATGCAAACCGGTTCTGAACCGAACCGGTTTTGAACCGAACCGAACCGCTTATTCCAGCCGGTGAACCGAACCGCAAACCGAACCGGCTTCCTTTCAGAATTGCTGAACCGAACCGAAAACCACAAAAAAAAAACGGTTCGGTTCGGTTCAGTTCTCTGACTGAAATCATGCCTAAAATCAACTAAGGTCATGACGTAGTAGGACATATCAGAGTAAAATCCATGACTAAAATTCATAAAAATTATGTCATGAATTCAGGACCAGCCCTTTCATTTCTGAGCCTAACTTAAGGGATATGATAAATAGAATAATTAAGATGCATAGTACGTATTCTTTTCTAGCAAACATTCTCAATTTTCGAGAGTATTCATCTAGGAACTTATAGACGACTCCTGGAAATCCGACATAATAAGCATTGGACATTCTTTTAAGGATTTTAAAAATATTTAAATGGATTAAAAGAATTAAATTTCAAAAGTGTTTGACAAGTCACATTACTACAACAATCATAATATTTCTTAATGTGCATTTGTGAACCACTGAACCGAACCGAAACCGCGGTTCAGCTAGCTCCAAAAACCATGTAATAAACCGAACCGGCGGTTCAGAAACTGTATGAACCACTGAACCGAACCAGTCTTTATTTTTGAATGGTTTGCATCCCTGTTATAAAATATTATAAATTAATATGTTATTTCAAATAATATCTAGGTAACAATTCTGCCGATCACTAATACTCACCACTGCAGTTGAACGCCGTTAAACTTATTCCTTTACTGAATTTTCCTCTAAAATGTCTGTAGGACAAAATGAATCTCATCATTATGCAAACCAAATCGACTTGATTTTTTCAAACTAGCTTGAACCTAAACATATTGGTTTAATGCTATAAGCAATTGCATCTTTGATTTTGGTAAAGTCTTTAAAAATTTCGAAGTGAACGCTGCCAAGCGCAATCAGCTTATTTGATATACATTTCAAGTGAGCGGAAACAGTTTTCCCAATCCGAATGCAATTTAGACTTTCCCATTAGGGCAATTATATGGTTTGATGGAAACATAAGACTAAGCTGAAGATTTTGAACATTGTTTCCCAAATCTCATCAAATGAATCTTTATCTAAAAACTTAATCTAAATATTATATGTATAACACAGTCAGAAAAAATCAAACGTTGGAAATAATCCCGGGATGAGACCCTTTAACTATGATAGAAGGGACTTGTGTTAGCATCACCTCATACTCAGTTTGTCAACTGTATTCTAGTATCGCTTTCCATGGGTAATTTTGTACTAGCAACAGACAGCGACAACAATTTAAACTTAATTGTTAATGGTTCAAGATAAAAATCTACAAAGTTCAGCAAACAATGACCCAATCCATTGTGAACGTCATTTCAAAAATTCTCTTGATTGGACAATTGGTTAAGATACCTCCATAAGATGATAAACCTAAAGTTTTGAATATCTTTAAGACCGCATGGTAGAAGTCCCTTCCATCAGAAGTAAAGGGTCTCATCACGGGCTTATTTACGGTTTAATTGAATGAATATTTAAGAAAAATGTTGTCAATGCAGCCACTTTCTACTTGAAAAGCAGGGTAGGGTCTTGTATGTGACCTAACATCAAGAGCATTTACGTATTGCCAAGCCTTTGGTATTTTTACAGATGCATCAGTCCTCCGATCTTCCTTTTAAAGTGCGTGAATTCAGTCTTTTTAGTGTATCATTAGTAGTCTATTTTAGTATTTCCCCCAACTTTTGTTAGTGAACACCTGAGATCAGACCAAACACTAGCCAAATATTTGCCTAACAAGTTCTGTACGAGAATGTCTATTAAATTTACCTAATAAGTATAATATCGTGCATTAGAAATCGATGGTGTTTTGATGGGACTGCTCCGTTGTGCATGTACTGGACGAGTGCTGTGATGCCTTACTTGTTGATACAGATACAGTCTAACGCTCAGTGTTGCATCAGGTCGTTAGGCCCGATAGTGTCTTGACACCAGGAGTACTAAAGGGTTACTTTAGTAGTTTATTATAATCAACGCTTTTGGGACAAAATGTGGCCATGACAGACTACAGCTTTAAGGTCGTAAGAATTTCGTCTATCAGTCACTCTCTTAAGCTGATGATACTGCGTGCTTACTTGAGAATTCAAGTAGGAAAGTCTAGAAGACAAAAAGTCAAGTTTAACGAGTTGCTGATCATTCTAGTCCTGCAATTCATAGCAAATATATGAACATTAATGCAGCAGATGAGGTGTATTAATAATTGACAGAAAGCAGCGGCACCCTGGCCCGTTAATAGTTTGTGATAGTTCTTGAGCGGCAGCAGCAGCCCTCCCTTCCTGTCCTTCCGTCTGCCTATTCGAATCTCGATGAAAGTAAGGCCCCACATTTGGTATGATCCATTTCAAAATATTACCACTTTAGTTTAAATACAATAAAGCCCATACCCATGTTTCAGAACGTGGCTGGCTTTGTTTTCATCGTGGAAAATTATTTAAATCCGATATCTGGTGATATATTTTCAATGGGTGTCCTTTCACACAGCTCCATTTTCAGTTCAGGAGTACTTCATCACCTCTGGTGGACAGCTGACATCATAAATCACATGGAATGTCCCATGCACAAATGCCACTTTGGCGCCAAAAGCTATGCTACATAAAACACAAAAGTCAAACATCCTCCCACCCATCCACCCGCTCCGCTCCCGCGCTTACTACGCGGCTTGTAGCGTAAATTGTCATTCAGTTTTTCGCTCCCACAATTTGGTTGTTTATTTATTTGTTCACCCTTCATTTTTTCGCACACGAACAATTGGCCCAAGCACGTGTTGCTTCCGCAGCGGCTGTCGTCGCTCTCTGCCCCTTCTCTGTTGTCAACAAAGTTGAGGCGCAGGCGCGCTCTTTCGACGCGGGCAGCACGAAGCGACAGCGCTGCTAGCAGCGTTTCATATTTTCTAAAAAAAAAAAACCCTGACCTAGGGCAAACAGAAAACAAACGAGCGAACCAACCCATTGAATGGCACGCAGACCCGTGTGTGTGTGTGGGTGTGTGTGTGTGGGTGTGTGTGTGCTTCACAGAGCTACAGCTGTCAAAGCGCATTATCATTTTCATATATCATGCTTAATAGCGAATGTTATTTTCATTTTGTGCGGTCGAATCGCTGCCCACCCTCACCTGGCCTGCAGAAATGATGAATCAACTCAATTTTCATCATTTTCAGAAATCTCCACGATAAATCATCGCCGGGTTACAAAATGAAGTTGCATAACTCAATGGCCTGGCAAACATATTTGCTTTGTCATTAATATTTCGCCAAGTGCCTCCATTCGGCACACTCTGCAGCTAAGCAGGCTGGGTTGTCAAGGATATGCACATGGATTCTGGGGAAAATGCTTTGTAATTAAATTTAAAAGCACTTTGTGTGAGGCGGCTAAAGTGAATTATTAGCACGCCATATAAACAAGGGCCAGGACACCAGTTTCTTATCCACATGCGAGAGCGGGACGGAGATGGGGAAACAAATGACTCTGGCCATTTATGCAAAGCTCTTAAATAAATTACAAAAATTGTAATAATTTGGTGCGCACATCAGCAGCAGAGCAGCGGCCCCGGCCAGGACCCAAGCAGACACAATGAAGCTATTGAAGATGTTTCCACAGTCCTGTTGCTTTAATACGTGTTTGTTTGTGAGTGTGTGAGTGTGCGAGAGTGTGCTGCTTTTTGCGCCTTTTTGGCTTGAAGGCTGCTTTTGCCATTTGTATTGTGTGAACTTGGGCCACAGGAAATGGCATAATTTACATAGCTCGCTTATCTCGACGTTTAAATTTAGATTTACGGTTTTAATGGCTGTGGGTCTAGTTCACTTTTTGGAATACTTCACATGTGGAGTTGAATTCTTAAGGATTGCCAATATTTCGGTAATCAATTGTGCCTGAAAGGGGTTTGCTCAGTACCAAAGGTGCAAAGAGCCTTCAGTCTAAGTCTGTGTATATGGATTACTCCACATATGAAACACAACATTGTGCGCTATCTCAGTCCTCTTCCTTGCCTATGCCTCTTGCCCAATCAAACGTAACATAATATACGAGTTATTAGTTTTCAACGTAAATTCTTGTTGGCGACGAATGATGATGTGTGCATCAGGAAATCCCTAGTACACACATAAATTGGAAGTCTTCAGGTCTCTCTTTCCAATTCTATATAAACATATTTTGTTTATTTGTATTGGTGTCTACTTATGCCACATTCTTAGGTACGTAAATGATCAGTTTCATTACATCATAAGGTTTAGGAGGTGAAAGTGAAACATTATAAAAGACAGACACACCCCCGTCGATGGGTTGAAGGCAAAATTTTAAAGCCAAGAAATAGTTAGTTACGATTATATCTAAGTGTGCCAAAACGAGAAAGCTAAGCTAACTTCGACTGTAGCGAAGTTTTTATACCCTTGCAAGTGCTTTTGAAAATTATTTTTTTTCCTACAACGACCCATTTTCCGTATGGGAGCTATGTGATAGAGTCATCCGATTTGGACAATATTTTGTAGAATCATGTGAGAGTATGTGAAGCAAACAAATACAAAATTAGAGGATGCTACCATTAAAAACAGAAAAGTTTTTCTAACTAAGACTTTTTTTTAGATCTATCTTTTATATGGCAGCTATTCCATATAGTTGTCCGATTTTCATCAAACTTGGCAAAATTATTAAAATGCATGAATACATTAATTGAATACAAATTTTGTAGACGATTCCATTGAAAAGAAAAATGTTTTTCATACTTAAACTAGCTTTTGTGATTGTTTCCATGGAAGCTATGACATATAGTCATCCGATCCTTTCGGTTCCGACATATTAGTAGTGTGCAGCCAAAAGACGAATGTGCAAAATTTCATCTTCAAAACTGAAGAAACAGACAGACAGACAGACGGACAAAGCTCAATCGACTCAGCTCGTCACCCTGATCAAAAATATATCTAGTTTATGGGGTTGTAAATGAATAAATCTATAAGTTGAAAACTTCTGGGCTAATACCCTCTGCAAGGGTATAAAAAACCTTTAAATGCCATCCATTAAACGAGCCTGAAAATGTTAAAGAATCATGATGCACAAAATACCAAAAGTCGAGACTTGATGGACTATTTCCAAGAAAAGATGCTGGACCTTGTTGCGTAGTGTATTTGACTTTACAGCCTTAAAGGGCCAGGACGAACATTTTCAATCTCTTGGCTTGTGTATTTATTAATTTTTGCACAATATATAGGAACTTACAGTTTATCGCCGAAGGCTAGTTCTTTTAATGCTGGCGCCAATAGCTAATGAAGGGGTGTGAAAGTTGCTTAGAGAAAATTCTTTTTCATTAGATATCCCGAGGCAGGATCAAACTCACAACCTCTTGCACAGCAGGCACACACACTCCCCGCTTTACCCCACCTGGCCACGTACTTTCTGAAATTAGCTCAGGATTAAGTTCTTTCCGGGATTAAAATTAGAGCTTAAGTTCATATATAATAAACTTTAGCCCTATCCGTCCTCGATATACCTGCTTCTCATCTAAATATTTTTTTATTTGGCTTCCCTATTGTAACTTAACAGAATATTATCGTAAACATATAGAAATTGACATTGTGTTGGTTGATCATGACAGCATGACGAGCTGAGTTGATTTAGCCTTGTCCGTCTGTACGTCCTTCTGTCTGTCCGTCTGTTTCAATGCTATCTTTCGACCAAGCTTTGTACGAAGTCTTCTAGAACAAATACGCTGCGCATTTGTCGTAACCAGCCGGATCTTATGACTATAACATATGGCTGCCATTGGAACGATCAGTCGAACAACTAGTTCTAGTGAGAAAAACTTTTTTAGTTTTAATGCAAACGACTCCAAACTCCGTATTTACTAGATTTTAATACTTCTCCATAATTCTGCCAAGTTTGCTCAATTTGGACATTTATATAGAATAGCTGCCATAGAAGAGTAAGGTTAGAAAAATTGGCATAGTAAGAAAAACTGTTTTGTTTGCTCTTTAAAATTGGCATTTATTTATTTTATAAGCTTTCACACAATTCTTCAGAGACTTGTTAAAATCGGATGACTATAGGCTATAGCTGCCATAGGAACGATCTGTCGAGATACTAGTTTTACTGAGCAAACCTTTTTTGCGCTGCTTCCTTCTGCCTGTTGCATACCTTAGCCCGCCTTTGGTATACCCTTTATACTCAGCGAGTAACGGGTATAAGAAGTGGAAACAAATAATTTTTCCAGGATTACCCTCTTTCATTACTGTTTGCCATAGATCGAACAATCAAAGTCAGACCAGTTTTGCACCCCTTCAATCCAATATTCAGTTCTCCCAGCCAGCCTACTACACACACACACACACACACAGTTGCACCACCTCCAGACTCAAGTGACATATTAATTAAAATTCATAACCCCTTAACAGTTTCCCCGCAACCTTCTGCATTAAAACATTTTCAAACTCATTTCAAGTTCATCAACTTTTCATGGCTCTCATTTGCAACCCACAAAGCTCATAATTCGTGCTAAAAGTGTCATTAAAAAATAATTACACCTCAACAATATAAGGCCAAAATAAGCAAATTATTATCGTTGCTAATTCAAGCTTCCCCCCCGCCGCCAGCCCCAAGAGCAGTCCCAAGAGCAGTTTGGCAATGGATACGCTCAACTTTCTCTGGCCGCAGCAACAACTACATGAGCTGGAACGAAAACTTTTCGCAAAAGTGTGTGTGTGCCGGCGGGAAGGATGGGGAGGGGGGGCGGGTTGCTCGACTAGCACGCCGCGTGCAACGTTTGGGTTGAGTGCTGCAAACCGCAAGTGGGCGACGGTGCGGATGCCAACACTAAACCATAACAAAACCGCATCATTATCATGCGCAGGCAAGAAATAGGACAAGGAAGAGGCAGCGCGACGCTGTGGCCAACCCAGGGCAGCAATTTTGTGGGTTGTGCTCTTGCTCTCCGCTTGTTATAACAACAGCAGGAGCAGTGGCAAATTTAATAAGCGTTTTATTATATTACAGCAGAAGTTCGCCGGCGCAGGCAATCCGAGTCACACTTGTTGCTGGCGCTTCCACCCACGAAGATGTGTTAATCGCTCGAGGGGAAATTAGTGTGGCGCAGCTCGTGGGGCGACTTTCCAAGCTCGGTTTGCCACACCCCATTGACTTCGTCTGGCAACACTTAAAATATTGCGCCAGTGCGTTTCATTTGCCTGTTCAATTGAACAAGCGGCAGCCCATAAATCATTGATGGCCAGCAACCGCCGGCCAGTTCTTAATTAAATTGCCTTAAATGCACGGGCCGAAAGTGTTTGTTAATGAAACTGCAATTATTTATGCGCGCACTCTGATTTTAATGCATTGTTGTGGCTTTTAAATGAGTTTTGCTGCTCTCGAATTACGCATACGCCACGTGGCACCGGCCCAGGCGGCGGACGAGTCGCAATTATTGACAGCGACTTGTTGGCGCCACACACAATTTCCGCTGATGCATGGCAATGCAATTATGAAAATGATGCGACAAGTCGTCTAACATCCCTGGCAAATCACTCAGGGCGTACAGATAATGTCGAAACTTTACCAGAAAAGAATTGAGGAGGAGCAGAAGCCTGTCACCGTCTGCTGGCACAGCCTTTGTGTGGTTGACTTAAGTTTTACCCGGCCCCGTTGTGTGTGCGTGTGCGCCAGCATTACTTGTCAAGTGAGCTTCAATTTCAATGACATTTAAGTGTGTCGTCGTCGTCATCGTCGTCGTCTGCGGCTGCGGCGCTTCCTGCGGCTGTGTTGCATTTGACACATAAGTGGCCTTTAATGATATCAAACTTCATGTGCTGCTTCCATGGCTTTCACTGCCTCGTGCACTTCCCTCATTCGTTTGCATGTCTAACTTTTTCATTGAGTTGTCATTGCGGTCCTTTCATTAGCAGAGAAAGGAAGAGGGAGTGGGAGGGGGTGGATGCTTTGCCGAATGGCAGCTGGAGTTGTCGTCATCGGCTGGATGGGTGCTGAGGGCTTGCTTTTGATCAAGTGTCATTGGGACATGCTGCCTATCTGAACTGAGGTTAAGCTTAACACAATGGGTAAGAAGGTCAACTGAGCAAGCATAAATGAAAGGAAAGGCCAACAGCGTTTGGATCTCGTCTTTTTTTTCCAACAGGACCCCATCTCAGTCACTAATAGCTTGTTTTTTTGTTGGATTGCTGGTTCGCTTTTTCATATTTGTACCCAGAAGCCATACCATTGGCATAAATATGACAAAAAAAAAAACAAAAAACAGGCCTTGAGCGGTTTCTCTTACTTATGGTTCAATGTTCTTAATTCAAGTACTACATTTTGAGAACACTCAAACTTGATTTAAGTTGAAGTGTTCAGTTTTTGGGTACATTTAAGACTAAATTATAAATGGATCCCACATTCTCGGGGTTTCAATTGAACGAATTGGTAGTCAATATTATTCACAATCACTGAAGATAAGCTGCTTAGAATCTGAACAACTTCAGCGACCACCCATCCATCCCACCTGCCTTAGTTTATTAAAGAAATAGAGAAAGAAAATTGGTTGTCACTCTGTTGTGGAATCGATCTCAAGTCCTTTTGCACTCAAGGATGGGGTTGAGCTAGCTCTCTCCTCCGTTGCACACATTTAAAAACGCAAGTTGGTAAATGGTAACTAAACGTTTCTGTGCGGCGATGGAGTTGAACTAAATTGAGCTCATTTAAAGAATATTTTGAAGGTTTTTTGTCAATAATGTTATAGAACAATATGTTTATGGTTTGTGTTGAAGGCAACTTATTTTCCGAGCAGTGTTTCCAACTCAGGTTTAAGCAATAAACAAGTAAGGGCGCTGCAGTCGAGTTTCCCGACTACATAATACCATGATCAGTTGTTTTCATATATTTGTTATTGCATTTTTTAAGATGGATGTAACCGGGTTTTGTAACAGCTATTCAAATGTCATCCTGAATGTACGCAACATTATTGACCTAGCAGCACTTATAGTCCTGACTAACAACTGGAATTTTCCAAGTCTGAATCAAATTTGATCTGCGTACGGCACACACCTACCTTCATGCAAAAATTTGTGGCTCTATCACTTATAGTCTATGAGATCGACGCGTTCATACAGACAGACGGACGGACAGACCGACAGACGGACATGGCTATATCGATATATATACTGTATGGGGTCGGAAATGTATCGTTCTTCCAGTTACATAGCCATTATCAATGGAAAAAGGGTATAAAAAAGGCGGGAGAGTGGCTAGTGTAGCAGTGATGTGCTCTTAGTTTCACTTACTTGTGCGTTTGTATGTGGAATACTCAATACTCAGTAGTCGGTATCCGATACTCAGTTTTCAATACTCAGTGCTCAGTACTCGATGTCAGTATTCGACACGAATACATCGACTCACAGAACTTAAAAATCAGACCTCGATACTCTTTACTTTATAATCGATTCTAAGTACTTGGTACTCAGTATTCTGTATTTAGTATTTGAATCTCTGTACTTCATACTCAGTGCGTAATATTCGGTACCAATAACTCAAAGAAAACTTTAAAAAATACTCTATACTCAGTATTTGATACCAAATTCACAGTTTTTGGTACTCACTTCTAGATATTTATAACTAAGTGCACAATACGTTGCACTCGATCAGTGTGAATCACATTCAGCTCTGAGCAATTCAAAACCCTGAGCACTTTCTAAATTTCTTTCTAACTTTCTTCTACTAAATTCTTCCGTAAGTTCTACTACCAAACAATTTTTGGAAAAGAGGTACACAATCCCAAAGTAATCCTTGGATTTTCTAATAAAAAAGATCTGTTTTCACTAGATCAGTTCGTCTCTTTGTGAAGAATGAAATCCACTTTGCATGTCGATGTCGGATTCAACTGCTTAAGCAATTGCTATTAAGATTTACGTAAGAGTGAAGTAAAAGCTTTAATTTCGTATGTTTACTGTACGATCCAATTATTTCATTTCAGAAGAGTTGCACTCTCGTGCTTCAACTTATCAAATTGGACATAATTAAGAATCCTTCTCCAAGTTTGTTCTCCATCTTCTGCATACATTTGTATTCTTTTTGGGCATCCACAAATTCTCTGCTCATACCCTTGTCATTTTATGTGCCATAAGCTCGAGCCAGCTGTTTAAGTTGGTTGCAATTATTATGATACAAACTTGCCTCCATCTCCAGAACGGCATGAAGTTTGCGTGGACGCTCATTGAAATCTAATGAAAAAAACGAGAGGAAAAGCCTCTTCGCGGTTTTGTGGCCAGTAGCCAGCTGCCGCCGGACTACCCTCGCGGATGTGAAAAGTGCTTAGCCGTGACAAAACCTTTTTTCCACTTAGGGGCCAGACGCGCCCGCCAGCTTGGAGTGAGCCCGGGAGAGCGAGGCAGTTCGCGCCTCAGTCGCATTATTTCCAAGCGCCTGACTGCTAGCTACTTTCTATGGCAGTTTTATGCGCTCGTCTCAACTTTTGCTGTTTTTTTTCATCGCATTTTCAATAATGAAAAAAAAGTACGAGCTTTGAATTTCCAAATGATACACGAGGCCAAGGCTGGGGGCGGCTGGGTGAGGGTGAGCGGCGGTCGGTGCACACAGTCAGACAGACAGTCAGACAACTACAGTCGCAGAAGGAAATAAGCAGCGCAAAGTTTGAAAAGTGGACGTCGAAGTGGAGAAGGCAAATTAAATTATTTCTCATTTGCGAAGGCAAGAGGCGAGGCAGGGCGAGCAAATTGAAAAAGCGTTGACGGAAATAAAACTAAAGTGCGTTGGCCGCGTTGAAAATTACAATTAAATTGACTTTGCAGGCGAAGCGATAAAAGTAAATTAGCATAATTCAGAGCTATCGAAGCGGATTCCAAAAGGTGGCGCACTCTGTGCACTCAACAAAAAAAAACGAAATATACTTAACTTAACTATTTCTACACATAAACTCCTTTAACCCATTAAAAGGAGCGTTTTAGTGCGGAGTTCAATTCTTTTCGGATGAGACTCTTTGATATTAACGTACATTAATTAACATTAATCTGCATTTGTTGAGGAACGAACACAGACAAAAACAATTCCCGAAATCCGAGATATCCTGGACTAAATTAATCCCAAACGTTGTGAGAAGTCGGTCAATCCCTGAAATTCTCATTCTAAGTACGAATAGGATTGGCCTGATCTCGGATCTAGTACGACTTTTTGAAATTTCAATAACAAGGTCGATATAAAATCAATTTTCTCAGCATGATTTTCTGATAGGTACAATAGATAAACAAAATAAGATGCTGCAGCGGTGTAAAAACATTTTAGAATATTTATGCTCCATAAATTCAGTTGCTCCTTGTATAGTGAGAATGCACGGATTCAATACTTGAGAATTACAGGTTGTCAAATGTATATGGTATTAGTAGAAAGCAACTGGTCAAATTGCTAAGAGTTGAAGGATCACGAGCTCGTGTCCCAGAATAAACATAATGTTTAATATACAAATGAATATTTTTCGTCCATTTTGATTATCAATCAAGGATTTCGCATCTTTAGAAAGAAACGCCATCTAATCCCACATAAGACACATTTGTTTTCCTCTGTACCAGAGGTACACAATGTGCAAATGTATGTAACAGCCACAAAGAAGCATCTCCGACACCTTAAAGCATTTATATTCTTGCTCAGCGTTAACAGCCGAGGCGATACAGTCATGTACGTGTGTCCGTCTGTATTAAGTAACAGATCTCAGAGATGGTAAGAGATAGAGGTTTGTTTGATATGTATTCCGTCTTATTTTGAATTTTGCCACGCCACCTCCCGCCACCGTAATTTGCGAGAAATGTCATATCTCCCACAATTTAATAGATAAAAGCTACGTATCTTCTGTACACATTTAGTAATCAGTATTACTTATCGATCTATCGAAAGAATGGCAGAACATAGGATGAACGATAGTCGAGTTATAGGGAAAACAAACATTTATGCTGGGCAGCACTGGCTGAAACATTGATGGGCGGCGCTTTTAGTACTTTAATTCTTTGCTGGATAAATAGAATCGGGCTTGACCGACTTCTACTTTTTTATCCCTGAACAGAAACGATTACCCGACTCTCCAAAGAAGTCTTTATTATCCAGAGGAAGAATCACTTTCCCTACTCGCAGAAGAGACCTTTACCCATCACCCAGAAATATGGCCTTATTCCCCAGAAATGTCGCATTAAATGTTTGGTACTCAGAAGTTGGATGATTTCTTGTTTCAAGTAGAAGAAGTGACTTAAAAGTTAATATTTTTATTTTTGGGCTGTTGAATGATAATAGGGACATTATAGGGACATAACGTACCGTGTTTCGCTTCGAAAAAAATACGTAAATTCCTTTTTCCATTCTATCGGATCCTTATGGGTTCAGGTTTCAGTTTGACTTCTTGGTTTTAAAATTATTTTTCTATCAGTGTGCTGTTTATCCTTATCTCAGCGGATTTTTTTTTTGCTGGTAACGCCACTTTGCCTGTCCACTCTTGGGGCTGAAGTGGCCGGTGCACCTGTTCTCGTTCTCGTCAGCATTGTCGCTGCACTGCGTCTTACACTTTTGTGAGCACAATAAACTGCAGCAGGCGAGGAACCCGTCACCGGTTTCGGTCCAGCAACAAAGCGTAAAATGTGAATAGACTGGAGAGCTGTAGTAGAACTGTTGGCTGAAGTTCATGTTGGGGGCGTGCCCGGCATGCACAAAACAAAAGGCAACCAGCGTGTCCTGACTGGGTAATTGAAAGCAACTTTGCGACGTTGCCCGCATGAAATTGGCAACATTTTTGTTGTTGCTTTCCTTGCTGTCTGCTGGTGCGGGATGGGCGAGTGCATACGGGAAATTGAAATGTCAAGTGTACGCGCTGCCATGTGTGTGTTGAGGAGGGAGGGAGCTCAGCTCAGCTCAGCTCAGCTCAGCCCGGGGCTAGCTTAATGGTCTCGACGGTGGCTTAAGGGCATCAGCTGAGGCTGTCATTGATGGGTTTAATTGTTACAGGAAAGGTGATCACGCCGATCCATTTAAAGGGCTTGCCCTGAATGGTCACTTGTGCCCACAATACGATTGTGGCTATCGCTGACTCTGCCCGCTACCCACCGCCGGCTGACTGCTGTTTGCTTAATGGAAAATACGTGCTTCGACATAATTGGATTTTTTGTTGTTTTTCCGGCTTTCACTTGCTGCATCGGGAATGATATAAAAGAAATTGCATTTGGCATTTGCCAGATTTAAAATGTTTTACATTGGCTTCCCTAATGGCCTGTCCTGACCATTATAGTCGCTTATCCACTACAAAATAAACCACAAAATCGATAGTCGAACTCTGTACAATCCAACTAACCTTGATGAATGTAACAACAACTCAATGACAGCTGGCTCGGGAAATTGAAAATATGTACAGGAATTAATGCAGTTTCATTTCAACAGTTCAACAATTAGAGAGTTATCAGGAAAGTCTGGAAAATCGTGGCAGGAAATGAATGAAAACGATTTCACATGAATGTTAATGAATGCTAATTGGGCCAAATGAATGGGAGGCCGGAGTATTCGAGTTTCATTGAATTTTGTAGTTTTAAAAGTTTGAAAAGAGTAACTGTCGGTTTTGATAGCCTCTGGAGAAACTTTATTTTGAAGGTTTTTGAGGAAAAGGTGTAATAATGCCAGCCGGATCGGAGTCGAACCGCTCCGAAGTTTTTTTCTCACATTTTAAGTTCAGTCCACATTCTAACATCTATTTTTTGGATCCCAGAAACGAAATATTTTTAATCTTAGAAAAAAAAAACAGCAAAAATAATGTCTGAACACCGGTACGAACCTGAACCTGGGTTCAGCGACCTTCCGAAACCGCCCTCTGAACCCAAACACAAAAGTTTTCTCGGAATCGAATCCAGGAGTGAAGAACACCATGATCCCATTTTACCTCCATTTAATGGGTTTGGTATAATTTTCAAGTTCAAATTTATGGCTTTTGGAATATTAAAGAAGTTCAAGTTTCCCCTAGGTCTCAAGTTCAATTCACAGACAAGGTAAATTTTGAATATAAAATAAAGAATTCTAATTTTCATGTGATTTTCAGAAAGAAGACTCACTAAAGCCAACAGAAGGAAAATATCCTATAAAATGAATATACATGGGGTGATCCGAGTCACGCTATCTTCACCAAACTTTGCATGAAGTCTTTCAGTACAAATACGCTGCACATTTGTCGGATGACTATAGCATATAGCTGTAATAGAATCTGTCGAAACTGTTTTCGTTTCAATGGAAACGCCTCATAAGCTATGTATTTCTTAGTTCGATATGCCGTGTTCCTTGGTTGGAATACCCAAAAAAAAAGTAGTACGAATAATATAAGTACGAACGCCTTTGGAAAAAAGTTATTCGTTCTTGATTTGTCAAGAATTTTGGTCTTGTAATCGAGTTAAAGTCGTTCTCATCTTGGTGCTTTTAGGCGAGGGGAGTGAGGTACACAAACTGAGAGAGGAGAGCAAGCACATTTGAGGGAATAGCGTTGAGTCTGCTCATACAGTTTTGGATTTTATGGGAGAGCGGTGTGAGAAAGCTATCCAGCGGAGAGTTGTTGCATGTTGCTTTGGAATTCCCAACCAGTTATGGCATTGCTGGCATGGAGAGACCTCTGTTCGACTGACTGTTGACAGACAAAGACTGATGCTGCTTTGAAGTGTGTATTCCATATTCTCGGTTTCTGACATTGCCATATACCCTTGATTCAAGAATGAGCAATTTTGAATACGAGTATGTTTAACACTTGATCCAAGAACTATTCTACTTGATTTGAGAATGATTCGTACTTGGATCAAGTTTTAAAGCTCTTGGATCAAGAAAACCGGGATCATTAATTCATACTTGGATCAAGAATTTCGCTCTTGTATCGACAATTTTCACTCTTATCGAACTATCGTTCTCGAACATTCTTGGTCCAAGCGTGAAAGTTTCTATTGTTTCTCTGAGTGAAAGAGCTCCAAGAAACAGCGTTCAATTTGACACTTTTCAAAAAAATCACTTTGGAGAAGCCATGAATTGAATGTATTGAGTTTAAAAGGAGCAAATTTTTTATGCAGATATGGAGAATAGTGTTTTTGAAATGTTTTTGGTTTTCAATGTGTTAGCCAACACAAACATTTTTTGTGTCTGTTTCAGTTCTGATTCGTTCGCCCAACGAAATGTGTCAACCGCCTCTCTTTATTTTGGAGAAATAAACCACAGGCTGTCATACGAAAACGGTTGCCCATTTGTTCTGTTCTCACACTTATTTCTATTAAATGTCACCGGGACGCATGTTGGCTTGAGTTTATTGCAATTTACTGACTCGGCACGTGACAAACGAGCCGCACGTTTTTCTCATTGTACGCGACAAAGAAATGGAAGACAACTCAGATCACACATTCGCCATGTTGGCCCGAGCAGTTAGACACTTGTTGGGTGGGTTATTTATAGCAATGTCAGTGGAATAAATAAAGTTTCCTGCTCCCAGTATAATCGCATGCATTAATTCAATTTCAGCGCTTGCGGGAATGCAAATTGATTTCATCCCAGATATTAATTAAAATTCGGTAATCAGACAAAGGCAGTCAATCAATATCATTGATTAGAAATTTGGACCAAATACTATCTGGCTATTGGCTAAAGTGTCCAACTCGTAGGCAATGGGCTTTAATTGTTGCACATATAGTCACGTTTCCTTTGGGAAAGAACGCATCAAGCCTGAAAAAGCGTGTGAATTGCAGGTCCAAGGAATGGAAGCAATCGAGTTCGAAGCTGGCAATAAGTTATAATATTATACAGAGGATAATGCAGTCGATTCTGGCATTCGCCACTCAAACCGTGCGATTATTATTCCGTGATTATTATGTTTACAAATCGAAATCGGAAGTCGCTGCATTCAGTAGGTAAGATCAGCAATCGTAGGTCTCAAAACGCAAGTCCTTGTATGCTTGAACGTAGCATCTATGTCGTTTGAGTTTAAGTACTATTCGCTTTTAGTTTCAAAATTCTAAGGTATTGTTTTAAAAAAGATTTTACAAATTCTCAGCTTATCGAACAACCATCGATTGGTAATAATGAAGTCCAAGAGTCGTAGTGCCAGCCAAGGGAGCAACAAATCCCATCGACAGATGGGCCAACTTAAGCGGTTAATCAACCATTTGCGTCGGCTGGCGAGGAATAAGAGGCAAGCCTATGGTAACCTGTCTCGTGTGCAGAAGTTGCGCAAGTCCAAGGTGCAAGAGTTGCGTAAGTTGATAAGGCAAAAGCAGCGCGAGCAAAAAAAACGACTCAAGAGGCTGCGCAAGCGCCGTAAGGAACGCCTCAGCCTGCTCTTCGACCTAATGGTACAGCAAATGAATAAGGAACTAAGCAAGGAACAGAAAATGCTAGAAAAGCAAAGGAGATGGCATCGCAACTTGCAAGCAGAGCTGGACAAACTTAAGCAATGGGCGCGAAGAACGCCAAACATTTGGGTACACTTTGGGGGTTACATAAAACGATTGGAGTTGGCTTTCGCCGGCATCCTACCCCTGGAGCAGGCAATAAAGGATCCAGTGCAAAAAAAGAGAAGCCGCAGAAAAAGTGAAACCGTAGAGACCTATGAATGCGAGAGTCAAATGTACATCAAAAGACCAACGGAGAGTATACCGATGCCTCCCTTCGTTGGGGGACCTTATAAAGTGCCCAAGTCCGGCTTCAAATCGGAAGAGAAAACAAAGCAAAAGAAGCGTGTGTCCGTCCGAAAACAAAAGCTAGAAGAAAGTTTAGCCGCAAACCTGTTGGACTTGGGCGAGGTCAAGCTGGACTACCCTGAATCCTCGCTACAGGCCTTCAAGAGAATGCGTCGAGAGAGGGCCAGCAAACAGAGAACTCCCATCCAAGCTGCATTAAAAAGTCCCAGTCGAAGCAGAAGCAGCAGTCCCAGACGGAGCAGAAGCAAAGGTCGCAGGCAAGCTGCGCCGAAAGGTCGCAGTCGCAGCAGAAGCAAGAGTCGCAGTCGCAGCAAAAGCAAAGGTCGCAGCCAAACCGAACTAAAAAGTCGCAGCCGCAGCCGCAGCAGAAGCAAGGGTCCCACAAAGCGCAAAGCTTCCAAAAAAAATGCACGCCGGACTACTTCCCAGTCCATCACCAGCGGTCACTCTATACCCAGCCACAAAATGCTCTTCACTTTACGTCAAATGAAAAATGCAAGAAAATATGAAATTGGCTATAAACGACATACCATTGCGGCAAACTTATCGCCTGAAGTGTCAATGCCCGGTTTAGTTGCAGAAAAAAGGGCAGAAAAGAGATCACTTCCGAAAGAGTCATTGCCAGCCAAAAAGGGGGAAGAACCAGCCACAAATGCTGACCCAGTTGAACCAAAAGGAGCCAAACCAGGCGTGCCTCCGAAAGAGCCGTTGCCTCCGTTAATGTTGCCCCAAAAAATGGCAAATTTAATGAAAAGACCTCCGCATTTCTCAATGCCTGAATCAATAAATCCAAACATTTCTTCCAAATTCTCCGAGTCCAAACATGCGGTGGAGCCCGCTCGCCCGACACTTAAGAATAGGATAAGTCATCGGATTACCGAAAGCATGATGTCCTTCATAAGCAAGGATTCCGATTATGAGGAGGAGGAGAAAGAAGTGGAAAATCATCTGAAGTCTCTTTGGCCCAAAGATCAGGGCGACGGCGATGGTGTTCAACCTGATTTGGATACAGACCCAGACAAGGATCTGCATCCAGATCAAGATGAAGATCCAGACGCCAAACGGAAGCAGCGATTCGGTGAAGTGTTTTATGAGGGGATTGAGAAAAGGAGGTCTCGTGGCAAGCCCTCAGTTAAAGAAGAAGCCCAGAAAACTGACTTCGCACTGAAAGGCATGGGTAGTTCACTGGACCAAGATCGCGCCCACAGTTTGATCATGGAAATCCCTTCACCCATGAAGCGGACGGACTTCAAACTGCTCAACGAATATGCCTGGACACCAATCGGCATCAATGTTGCCTTAGATAAACTTGACCGAATGAGCGTGGACGAATCTCTGGCACCCTTTGAGCTCAGCTTGATCCAGGCAGACTATGAGAACACCAAAAAAAAACTGGAGAGTCGGGAGCGCAAACTGCTAAGAAAAGAGCCAGCGCCAAAAGTGTCAGATGAAGTGATATCCAGTGAAGCCGACCCAAATGAATTCTTTTCAGTTCAAAACTTCGATGTGGACGCTCGGCGCGTGCACTTGCGAAAATACTTTGCCGAGCTGAAACGCACACCCAAGCCGCTGCTGCTGGAACAGCGGAAACAAGAGAAGTCCGAACGAGCCGCCCGGTACAAGCGTCGGAAATTCCATCGCGAGCAACGCCAACTCCAGACACAAAATCAACATCACTCCGGCTATCAGAATACACGCCGAAGCACTCTATCCGAGACCAGTCTGCGTCGTCTATACAGCCGACCCCGAACAACTAGTCGAGAGAAAATGGCTGTCCTGCGAGCTTCGCAGTGTTCGCAATCGTCGCTGTATACGCCAACTCTGCAAATCTCGCAGACAACGCTATTCTTACCACCAACACGGGTGCGTTCCGTGTGCTCAGCGTGCGGACTGAGCTACTGTGGCTCGGACACCGACAGTGAGGATCAGCGTCAAGTGGATAGCGTATCCATCGCAGAGACCTTGATCAGTAAGTTTAAGTATATGCGTTTGAAATGAAAGAAAATTAAAAGTGTAATTCAAATAATATTGCTGGCGGAGGTTGTTTGCGTTGCCCCACAATGTTGATTATCTCAATTTTGGCTACAATCCAATTACTCCGTCTCCAAGTGGCTTAGAATCGCTTGGGGATGCAGACCGAGCCCATTACGGCCAACTTGCGAGGGGCGGAAAAGTGAATCCTCAATGTTCTGCCGCTTAGGGAGAAGGTGAGCCACTTGGGTAATGAAATTGGAGAGCTATGATTCCTGCGGGAGCGAGTTGGGGTGTCGGGAGCTGGCGTGCACAGATCTCAGAGATGGTAAGAGACAGAGGGTTGACATGTATGGGACAAACACTTCGTATACTGGCAGGCACATCAAGTTTGTTTTCAATTTTGCCCACGCCCCCTCCCGCTCCCGCAATTTGGAATCAAAACGTTATATCTCGCACAGTTTTAAGGATAGATGGTTTGTACCTCCTGTAGACATATTTGGTAATCAGAATTACTTATCCATCCGCCAAATGAATGGTGAAGATCGGATGCACTGTGGTCGAGTTATGATCAAACGACTGTTCGCTGCTGCAGCGCTGCTTTCAGCTGCTACTTCAGCATCAAAATTAATTCTGAGTGTATAATTTCGTTGGTCAGCGTAAGTTATACAGCCATGCTCCGGCTTTCACGTATTTTTGCGAATTACGATTTCAGCAAATCCGTACGATTTCAATTTAGAGCGCTCCGAAATTCGCCAGTTTTGTCCATCGATAATGTTCCATTCCCAACTTGTTTTGTGTCATTTCACATAACAAAAACAGCTGATGAGCGCCACTACTCATGCTATCGATAGTCATATATCGATATATACCATAGCCAAATCGCGAATTGTTGTTTTTGTGAGCAGTTTTCCATCTCGCTCAATTTTGTGTGTCTCTATTAAATAATTGATTAAAATATTGCCGTAGTGCGAATTGAGTGGGAGTGTCCGTAAGACAAATCTAAAAAGCTTAGAGAACTGAATAAATATAGTTCCGTGGGCTGTCTGTTTGTGCATCAACCTATATTTTGCATTTACTTTTCATTTCACGGACTCAGATGTCGCCGGTTTAAAAACGGCAAAACTTTGCAATTTCCTAATGTCGGAGCACCAACTTTTACGATTTGGTGATCAAATCGCAAAGTTTTTGCGAAAGCGAAAATGGGAGCATGGCTGATAGTCTTTTTTTCTTGTTATCCCCTGTTCCCATTGAAAATGGGAAAAGGGGGATCATGAAGGTGTTCGAATGTATGAAACAGGGAGAAGAAAACATTTCCGACCCCATAAAGTATATATGTTCTTGATCAGCATGAGCAGCCGAGTCGATATAACCATGTCCGTTCCTCAGTCCGTATGTATGAACGCGTCGATCTCAGAGACTATAAGAGATAGAGCCACAAATTTTTGCATGATGGTACATGTATGCCGTACACAGATCTTGTTTGTTTCAGATTTGGGAAAAACCGGCTACATTCAAATTCAAAGACAAACAAATGAACAGGGTATTTTGTAGTCGGGGCACTTGACTGCAGTGCCCTTAATTGTTTTTTTTTTTTTTCGCAATTTAGGGAAAATTTCTTGTTTTTAAAAAAAGTTTATTAATAAACTTGAAAAGTTGAAAGCGAAAATGGACTTCTTCAGCAAAAGACGTTCTTTTTTTTAATTTAGGATAATTTTTACACCTATTTTGCTAGAAGCTTTCTTAGCAAATATACCCCTGAATTAAGAAAATAATTACATTGCACGATATCTTTAAAAAGTGCAACTTCTAATAGTTCGTCCCAACATGAAGGATAACTAATCTAGAAAATCGCCCAAAAATTTAGAAACTTAAACAAATAAACCGCTTGTAATTCTCAAGTACGATTTCCCCGCATTCGGAATATAAAACGGGCAATTAATTGTTCAATATTTGAGGGCAAATTCCTAAATTGTTTTTCTAAATTTAAGGCTTTTAAGTAAATTCAATGGAAGTCTCTCTATTTTAAGACACTGTGCAATGTATTTCTTTTCTTAATGCAAATTATAGAAACTTTTAATATAAATATCTAGGAAAAATTCCAAAATTAAGAAATTATTTTCTAAACGTCAATTTTCGTGTTGTCCTTTCTAAGTATAAGGAAAAAAACAGAGGAAAGTTAACATCGGCTCGGCTGAAGTTTGTAAATCTTTGCAGCACGCTTTTCTAACTAATTTGAAGGACAAACAATCAAGTTTTTCTCACAGATTACTTTTCTAATCTTACTTTTCTATGACAGCTATACCTTATAGATATCCGATTTCGACCAAAACTTTGTGGAATCATGGGAATGCATAGCAAACTAGTAAATCCGCTGTTTGGAAACAAAGAATTTTTTCACTAGAACTAGATTTTCGACCAATTGTTCCTATGGCAGCTATAAGTTATAGTCATCCCATCCGGCCGGTTTCGACAAGTTTGCAAAGTTTGGTTTCCATAGCTTTGAAACTGGCAGAGGAGATGGCATAGAAACAAACGGATAGACGGACATGGCAATATCGACTCAGCTCGTCATGCTGATCAAGAATATATATACTTTATGTGGTCGGAAATGATTCCTTCTAGGCGTTACAAACATTATTTCAATACACCCTCTCCCTCCTTGTTAAGGACCCACCATTTGATACACACATTAGGCTCTGCAATTCATCATGTCAGTGCGATTCGATGGCAGCTCCAATTGTGACATTTTGCACTAAATTGAATTTTGCTTTTTACGACTTCCGGTGTTTTGCTGAGCTGCAAACATTTCTTTGTCGGGCATTTGGAGAGTTTGCTACATGACAAATAACTGCTTAAGTTGTACTTTTCATGCACATACATACATACATACATACATTCATACATACTCACACATAGTTGCGCTGCTCTGGGCCACAGCAACAATGTGTCTTCGTTTCCGTCATGACTGCCATTTCCGGCTAGCGAATTTCAGTTGAGCTTCATCCATTCCCCAGACCGTTTATTAAAAAAAAAAAAACATGTAAGATTGTCGGTCAAGCCCGACTTTGAAATACTCTTTCTGTTGCTCAATCCTATCAATCTAATGGCGGAAAAACAAATTACACTGATTACTAAATGTGTGCAGAAAGTAAAAGTCTTCTATCTATAAATTTGTGGAAGAAACTGTCTTTTTTTTTAAATTTCGCGGAAATTCAAAATAAACTTAATCTGCCTGTAAAGAAAAGCAGCTTATATCCCTTACATGTCCACCCTCTATATGTTACCGTCAGAATATATATACTTTATATAAATATAAATATACTTTATACTTTTGCACAAACTAAATATATTCGGTGTTACTTTGGTACAGAGTTTAAAAGTACATGAACGGAAAAGCGCATGAGTATATTTTATTGTTGTGGCGCAGCGTGAGAGTGTCTGCACAAACTAGAAGGTGTAAATTGTTACATCCATATCAGTAGAGCTCGTCTAAGATACAGGTTAAGTACAACCTAGCAAATGTACCTTTGGTGCAGAGTATAAAAATCGAATACAATCCGAGTATCAGGCTGGCTATGTGTGTGCGTGTGTGTGTGTGTGAGCAAGTAAATTGATTGAAATGACCAGCGGCGGAAGTGCCCCGAACTCTAGCGCCCGGCGGAAGGCCAACAACTTTTTCTTCCTCCTTTTATTTTCCCTTCTGCCAGCAGCTCGCATTCGGCCTGCTTGGAGCTGTGTGTGTGTGTGTGTGTGTGTGTTCTTAGGCAAAAATGTATTTGCCGTTTCAGTCCAATTTTCATGATTGCCATTGATGTATGCAGGTTTATGGCTCTCGTTGTTGTTTCCGCTGGCCTGGCAAATGCCATCATTATCATCTGCCGCCCACAATGGACCAGCGGGCTTAAGCCAGATCTGGAGTGCTTAATTTGTGTGGAATTTATGAGCTTTGATTGTTTTGTTTGCTCGTCTCGGCCTTGTTACAAAAGATTGCCCCCCACAAATTAATTAACTTTTTTGTGTTAAGTGCCGCATCCCCGGCCGCCAAAAACCTAAGCTCAATTAGTGACTGCGCCGCCCTGCCGACCCATGGCCCTGACTTGGCCGTATTTTATGAATAAACAAGCAAAATAAACAAAATAATGTTGAAACTTTATCGTTACCATTGCCGTTCCGTAGTGCGCTGTAGCAACGGATGGCGGAAAACTCAATTGAAAAGTTTGCTGTTCATTTCCGGAAGTGCGGGGAGCAGCGCCGCATTTGGCGGAAACGGGAGGTGTCGACCGACAGGGAAATGCATTCGAATCTAATATGGCGTTCGGTGTTCCGCTTGCCGAGGACAGTTTTCAGCCAGCTGGCGCAACTGGGAGCAACTGCGTCCAGTTTCAGTGGCTGCGCTGCATAAATTAACTTTGTGCCGTTTTTATTCGCATTTAATTTACTGTTTTATGCAGTTCTGGCAAACGAACAGCGTTGTCGACGTCATTTAGCTCGTTGCCGGCCCTCTTTGGGGGTAATTCAAAAAGTTTTAATAATTTTACTTTTCAACAACGTTGTACAAGCACCGGAGCAACAAGTGCGCCCGCCGCTGCATCTGCGGCGGAGTCCTTGCCATATCCTTTTGGCTGGTCTTGAGTTCCCTTTGAGTTGCGAGTTGACTGTTTTTGCATATTCCAGTGGGGCATTTGCTGTTGCATAGTTTTGTATCTCTTTTTGATGGCTTTGGCGTCGGCGAGTCCATTAAACTTGTTCCTGGCTAAGAGAAAAACTTTGGGATCAGCGAAACGGAGAGAGTACAGCATGCATAGAGGACACTTGTAGACATCGTTAAAGAGTGGAGCACTTTAATGAAAACAATGGGGGAAGGCAAGTGTCGCCTCTGTTCTGTATGCATCAGTTAATGAAAACCCTTGACAAATGTTCGTCCACTGACAGCCTGATCCATAAATGCCAAGCTCTGACCACATGAACGCCTCCATTCGTTGGCCCCTTCGGTTGATTCAAGGCAAACTGGCACACACACGGAGTGCCACAAGAATCATTAAGAAGGTGAGGCAAGGCAGCGTTAATAAACTTGATCTGCCTGCCTAACTCAGCTTGGAGGCTGTTGCTGCTGATCTGGAATATATATATTAGAGATACTCTCATGTTGACTCACCCTGTTTTTGCATCATCGGACAGGACACTGGAAAAACTAACACGGTCGAGTCAGTAACAGAAACAGAAACGAATAGCAAGCAAGCAAGCAACAGCAACTAGCTCCCCCCGGAAGTGCTTGCCACTTATGTGAGTGTCGCGTGTTGTAGATATTGCACTTTGTTGTTGCCACTTTTTATTGCGCACATAATTTGCTAAAGTTAGAGCCACAACAACCATTTGACATGGGGGGGAGAGGCTGAATCTATTATGTACTCCCTGTATGTGTACTCGAGTGGGTTGTGTGGCTGTGTTGATCCACAGAATCGTGCCCCGCCTTGATTAGCCTGCTTTCAGTCGCAACTCAATCAGCAATTAGTCACCGAAAACTCCAAATCCAAAAAGTTCATAATTCAAAATTAGAAAGCGCAAATTGTGCAAAACAAACCGATGGAAATTTATGCTTTTGCGGTTGGAGTGGCTCACTGTTACCCCACAGACTACTGACTGGGGTTCGTTAGCATAGAAACTGGCACAATTCATACTGGCAGCCCGGACCCATGCAGCCCATAAAGCGCATCATGAGGCAATATATTAGGGTCCAAGTGCAGAGTTTCCGTCAGTAAACGAATAGTAGACATTTGAGGGTCGTTTACGAGCGGCATTTGCATTGGCTATGGTCATGCTGATGGCTGTACTTTTTTTTTGCAATTTGTATTGATTTATGCAATTTCTATCTCTGTTTAAGAGCTATCGATACAAATGTCGTAGATATTTTAAGAGAATTATTCAGCGAGTGTGCGAAGTCATAAAAGCAGATTAAAAATCACAAAGGGTAAGTATCATACGGAGAAGAAAAAGGGAGCATTGGATAGAAAAGTTACATAATTAGAGTCAGGATGACTGTGGTAAGAGGATTTCTCTCTAGGATAAAGAATAATAGTTATCAATTGTGCTTCCTGGGCGGCTCAATAAGTTCCATTTATTTTAACTGTGTTAAAGAATATGGAAGTCAATGCTGTCAGTCCCAAAAGGCCCCGACGAGCTTCCAATTAGATTATTTTATTTAATATCCCAACGACCCTAAACATATAGCTTATAAATTAAGTCATTTATCCCAAAGCACAAATCCTGGGACGCTTTTCCATGGCTAGTTACTTCAAAACTGGCGCCTTTAGCTTGTGAAGGTGGCGGGGTGTGAGAGTTTATAAAGAAACAAGTTCTTCATAAGATTTCCTGAGGTGGGTTCGAAACCACGACCTTTTCCACAGCAGGCACACACATTAACCGCTGTACATATGCGCTCCCCATATTTCGCAATTTTGGAATTAGCTGTTCACTTAAAGAAGAAGAAGACTCAGCACTAGCTGGGTTAATCTTAATCCTTCTGATCGAAATGCCGAATTAACACATTTCAACAACGCAGGTCCAATACCAACCCAGTGAGAACCGGTTTGGTTCGGGCTTTCGGGTTTCCTCCCGAAGCGGATCTCTTCGTTTCAATATTGAATTGGGTTAATCAAATTAATCGATTCAGTTTTAAAAAGATTTTACATAATTTTACTCCGCGTTAAAGCAGAAAGAATATTAGGCATGTTCCCATTTCCGAGTAAAACCAAAAAGTAAATCAATTGCATTTCCGAATCGGATTCATCTTGGTGACATAAAGATTAATTAAGCTTAATGCATGTTTTCAAAATTATTAAATTGTCTACAGTCCAAAAACAAGCTATGCAAAATCACCGTTTTTGACTGTTGAATTAAATTCTCATGGACAATTTCAAAAACTCATTCCATGCATACAAAAGGGCGATAGAAAATATCGTCGACAAAAAACATGTATTCAAATTTGCTCATCTTCGCTTAAACAAACCCGTAAAGTGATACAATACAATGACACTTGTACTCAGGGCTGCAAACCCAGAAAAAATCCGGTTCATTGGCTCGAGAACAGAATTTTCGTATCTTTCGTAGAAAATTTTTTTCACAATGTAATGTTAGACCCCTGATTTTGAGAATTATTTCAATAGCTTTAAAGGCTATTATGGGTGTGTGGATTTGACAATCTAAACGATTTTCTATATTATTTATTTCACTTTTCTGCCCATTTTAGGAGTCAGTAGGAAAGTAGGAACAAAAAAGCTTGTCTAAATGGCTTGGCTAAATGTCTATTGTTTATCGTTTTTGTTAACCCAAATTGAAATTTTAAGATTCGAACAGGTTCGGCTTTAAGCATTCAATTCTAAAGAGGTTCAGTTTACAGTAAAAAATTTCAGATTTCCGGGTTCGAACCAGCTAAAAATGGTTAAATTGAACCCCTCTAAATGGAATACCTGAATGGACCGAATAAGTCCGACACCAATATTTTAATACATGTACTGTAATTCTTCACAGACCTCAGGATATACATTTCATAAGTCTACAGTCCTGAGTATTCCATTCAATTTATGGGAATATTTTCGCAATTATCTAAGACAGGCATTCCCAAAAGCAGCATAGGGCGGATCACTTACCAATGCTCACAAATATTTTGTTTGTTGTTGGTCTGTTTTGCTTGCAAGCGCAAACACCAATCAATGAAGAGAGCAAGAACAGTTTTTCTTCTAAGCGACGCATACACACAAAATCGTTTGCATGTGTGTGTCGTTTTGTATACCCCGCGCCCTACATGTTCACGATTATTGCTTTCCTTTACTCGGTGCATTTACAATCTTGGACATTTAGTGACTCGAGGCATTTATATATTGGAATGATGAAGCTCTGAAATGAAATGATCCACCTTAGGAATCACAATTTTTATACTCTGTACCGTAGGTACATAGAGTATTATAAGTTTGTGCAAAAGTATGTAACATCCAGAAGGAAGCATCTCCGACCCCATAAAGTATATATATTCTTGATCAGCATCAACAGCCGAGTCGATATAGCCATGTCCGTCTGTCTGTCCGTCTGTCCGTCTGTCTGTCCGTATGAACGCACAGATCTCAGAGATGGTAAGAGATAGAGGTTTGACATGTATGGGACATATGCTTCTAATGTCTGCAGGCAGATCAAGTTTATTTTCCATTTGGCCACGCCCCCTCCCGCCCCCGCAATTTAGAAAAAACGTCATATCTCCCACAGTTTTGAAGATAGATGGCTTCTTCCTTCTGGACATATTTAGTTAATAGGATAACTTATCGATCCGCCAAAAGAATGAAGAAGATCGGATGCACGGTTTTCGAGTTATGATCAAAGTTTTCTTGGTACAGAGTATGTTATAGTCGGGCTTGACCGACTTTCTTTCTTGTTTAAAAACGAAATCGGAAATTTTGAAAACTTATCAAAAATCAGGAGTGAACCATTGAACCGAACCGTGAACCGCCGTGTAAAAAACCGTTTTGCAAACCGAACCGAAGGCTTTAAGGCGAATCGAACCACTAAAAAAAAAGTTGAAAGGATTGTTTGCAAACTCAAAATATATAAGCTAGAACCAAAACTTTATGTATTAGGACACGCGACAGGGTAAATGATTCTGTTCATATCAAATCCCTTGAAGATTTCTAATCGCAGGGCTTATTTTGACTTGTTTAACATTTATTTCTGAATTGTGTTGCTTCGCCATAACAAAATAAGCCGTTAGACCGCAGCTGATGTTCAATTGTTTGCCCTCTCTTTATGTTTCACGCTCTCACACACACACACACACACACACACACACGCACGGCATGCCCACCAATAGCAGCCAAGTGTCTCGCCCATGTGTGGCATACTTTTCGGCTGTTGCCATTTCTGCGAGGCCTTTGCATATTAAGTTTATGTTATATCGTTCATTGCACACACACACACAGCCATACATAACCGTATTTCACTTACATAATTTAGCAAACATTTTCATTTATATGCGTGTGCTAAACATTTATTACACCGGACACGATCCCCGCTGCCCCCTCCTCCACCACACACATGCCCACCAATGAGGCATGCTTAATGATTATTGCATTTGTTATTTTCATTTATGTTTATTTATCTCTCGCGCTGACCGGAGGCGCATAAAAATTGCGCCTGACCACCGCGCCGCTGGCAGTTGTTGTTTTCCTTTCGGCCATTACTTTTATGACCATGGCGGAGGTCGAGGCCAAGTCGACTCAATTTGTTTTTCTGTTTCCTAGCGACAGGCCTAAGCAGCTTAGCCCACTCTCGCCTACGGCACAGCATCAGCATTTATTGCTGCCTAATGTTTTGTACCCATTTAAGCCAGCATATGTTCGCCCGACATGGAATTGATGGCCATGTGCGCTTGTCCAGCCGTTAAGGATTAGTTTTGGGCGAACAATGAACTCCAGAGATCGTAGTTCTGGTGACCTCTTTGTGAACGCTTTCAGCAAATGAGCAAAAATTGCACATAAATGGCACAACTTCCGCTCGAACATACTAAAGAGCAGCGCGGAAATGCAAGAGACAGCTGGGTCTGGCCAAACATGTCGCCATTTCAGTGGCCACTGGCCACTCCAAATAAGTTTTAGCAAAAAAACACACACAAAAGCAAGCCAGGAGCGGATTCAATTGAAAGAACGTGGTGTTCCACAAGGGGAGGGGACGGGAAAAAGCCGGGACTGCTGCGTGCTTAGCAGCAACACTTGTGCACCTAGAGCATAAAAGTGAAATAAAGTTTTATGACTTACTCAATCCATCCCTTGCCCACCGCATCCCACACACATGCCAAGCCAAAATGACATTTCCAGAAATGAAGTGCACTCATTGCTCTTAATAAAATATCGTACGTTGATGTTGTTGTTTTGGCTGCGATATCATTTAACAGTCCACATCCCAGCTTTGCTGTTTTTGTTCCAAACTAAATTGGCTTAAGCTGTTGAAGTTCATAAAACAAACAACCAAATTTGAAAAGTTGCAGCAGCAGCAGCAAAGCGAACTTTGCCATTGTCGGGCCATGGCGTTGCCTGAACTTGAAAATTACGTTAGTGAAATTATCAACTTCAGCGCAGTGGAGACGTCTGTCCAAAAAACTTTTATGGCAAACTGAAATTTTTCTTTTATTTTCAAAGAGTTTCAGTCGTTGTCGTTTCCCCGGGGGGAGACTACAAAACGTAGGTGGAGGGGTGTGAGCACTGTGAGTGTGGTTTTAAGAAATCTCGGTAAAGTATTTTTTATGTGGACATCATTTGCCATTAGTGTGCGTGCGTTTGTGTGTGTGAGTGTGTGGCAGCCACAAGCGCCGCAAAGTATGCCATAATTCACTAAAACAAACACACGGCTCTGGATGCGGTAGTAATAAGCGTCATGTGTGCAACTTTGCTCAAGATGACCAAACCCAGCCACAGTAGTCGCCTTCAGGCCAGAGATTTGTGGCCGCGTTAAGCGGTTTACGATTTAAAACTGAAGCATTGTTGCGAAGCGAAAGCGCTTATTGGACTTTCACATAATCAGGCTAAGGCAGAATTATTGTCAGTTGCTGTCAATTTTCCTGCTTAACTTTGCATTGCAACAGTTTTACATTTACTCGCACTGCTTCTTAGGTGACAGTTACAGACAGACTACAAAACAAATCCCAATAAGTGCTTTATTTTCGAAGTTAAAGTTTACAAACAAATAAGAGTTTACATCACACATCTGCAATTGGCGTAAGTCACATCGCCTGACCGTAATCAAATACATAACTAATTCAACTATCCCCTGCAAAGTTGCCAACATTCTGCCCACAAATTATATATTCTCATTTTTCTCATTCTCATTTTATCATTCGTCATGTTTTGGTTTTGTGCCAATGGTTAAAAAGCTTTTACGTGCCGTCAATTACATTTGAAACCAAAATCGAAAGCAAATCACCTTCAGGAATACTGAAATAGTGAATTGACTCAGCGCCGACTTAAATGTTACGCGCCCAGCTGGCTTCGAAACCAAGTGAGACCTTCAGCTGGAAATGTGAAAATCCCGAAAGCTTTTTGCAAGCTTCAGTGTGGCCAAAGACGAATAATAACTACCAAGCTTTCAGTGATGCCAGTGCGACGAAAAATGTTCAAATTCAAATCTCGAATTTTCCGTTGAAATTGAAATGTTCACAAATATATTAATTTAACCTCTTTGGAGCCCTTGGAACACTTTTAGACTCAAATTTCAAATTGTATTGTAGTCTTGAACTATTTAAGTCTTCCACTTAAATGTTAAATGTTAAATGTTAATAATTTCCATGTTTGAACAAAATTTTATATTTTTGTACGTAATATATAAAAAAAAAAGAGGAAACTTCAGAACTTCGGTTCTGTCGAAGTTTTTATACCCCTGCAGCATGTTTTTCTAACTAAAACTACTTTTGGGAACTTCCTTTTATGTGTGAGCTATACTATATGGATGTCCAATTTCGACAACACTTTGTAGAGTCATGGAAAAGCCTAACAAACTAACATGAACAAAATTTGGAGTCGATTCCATTTAAAACAAAAAAGTTTATTCAGTAGAACTGGTTTTTCGATCGATCAGTCGTACTGCAGCTATATGGTATAGTCATCCGTTTTTCATAAAGCTTTAAAAAAGCTTTAAAGCAATTTTAAGAAAATTTCCATGGAAAACAAAAATGTTTTTCTCATCAAGATCCTTGGTCGGCCAACCTGACATTTCAACAGCCTCTAATAAAGAAATTGATTTGCTACCCAAATTTGTGCTACTTTTAAAGTCCTTTAGAAGGAATGACCCTCCCCATTACTGTCCATGGGTTATCACACTGGACCTATTTTTGGTCTACCATCTCAACCTAACCTAAGACCACTTTTCAGACTCTATTTCTTTGTGATAGCTATACTATAAAGATGTCCGATTTCGATTCCAAAAAGTGGAATCATAAAAGAAATAAACTACCGTATTTCCCAAAAATTTACATAGATTTGGGCGCCACCATAAGAAGTTCCCAAAAGAGGACTAAAAATCAAGAATAACGCCAAGAAAAATTAGCTCACTCTCTGCAAAGGCGAATAACAAGGAGCTGACTTAATTGGTACGAAATAGAAACCCTTCAACTTATTAATAGACCTTTTCGGGAACTGGTCGTCTATTTAAGACAAGCATAAGCCTGGTCGCACCATACGACAATATCTAAAGAACCCCAAGCTTGGGCCATTATTTGCACTGATTAACCAGGAAGTTTAATTTATTTTTGTGGTAGTGAGAAATGTACAAAAACGAATGTATAACAGGAACTGTTAAATGAAAATTAAGTCATTTATTGAACCGGAAACGTCATCTTCTCGTTTTCTACATAGAACTGTCACATAAACTAACAACTAACAGAGTAAAATCTAAATTTGCATGACATATGGCAGCGAACTAATATATAATAAGTATATAAAAGATGAGAAACGGACCTTCAAATGTTTGTTTAAATGCAAAATGAACGTTCATATGTTTGGACATGATCAGCCATTGCACATGCACTTTATGTTTTTTTTTGGACAGAAATAAACGTTAAAGACCCGCTGTGGCGCGCTGCATAATCGACGTCGGCAACTATTCAGAATTGCCTGAGCGAGATATTTGTCATAGCAGCTGGTGGGTTGTGAGTGTGGGTGATGGTAAAAGAGAGGAGAAATGGGAAAAGACGGAATAGGGAGGGTGGATGGATGGAATAGGGAGGGCAAAGAATGACTTCCTTACTCTTTACATGTCAAACTTCTAAATCTTACCATCTAGAGTTATTGCCAATAAATTAATTCATGACAGGATATTTTTTAAGTGGCGATAAATCGACTGGAAGTGGCAGATAGCTTAAAACAGTTGCTAAATCATGCAAATTTTTAATAATTCGACTCGTTCCGCCACTAAGAAAGAACTCTTCCGTGTAGCGCCAAATATTAAGAAAGCGGCATTTGAGATAATTAAGTGCAAGTCATAATCAACTACTTTTTCTAAAAAAAAAAATGGTAAAACTAAATATCAAAAATATTAATATATCAAAGCACACCAGTGCAGACACTTTTTGCGAAGGTGGACAAAAGAATGTCTTAAATTTGCAATTTTGTTTATTTATTCTTATAAAATTTATTTTTATTTTTGACTTATTTAATGTTTTTTTTTTTTCATTTTAATTATTGCTACGACCCGACCCGCATGTCGTGTTGTAATTAGAAAATTATTGACCGTGCGTGGTATTCGTGTTAGAGTCGTGTTGTGTCGAAAAACTGAGCTGGCGTCCTTTAAAAATCCTAGAATCGGCAGTAGACCCGGATAACTTCCATCACCTTCAAATGATTCGCACAACTTGCCACCAATCCATTACTTAATTTTGTAATATCTGCGCTTAAAAATCTTGAACTTTTTGAGAACAGAGTCTTAAGCGGTAACGGACATTCAAAGACCCCTGTATGACATCATGACGGAGGACCAGAGCTGGTTCACAACGGCAATAGAAACTCGCACCCGATAGTCACAACTGCCAATCACTCTGGTCAAGATACTCACCCAATATAACTTTCCAACTCCTACACTTTAGCAAGAACAGGATAAGAACTATGATAACGGGGCACTGCACATGACTTGTGTCGTGGATGTGGGAATGAGGAGGAAATAGAAGGCATCCAACACCTACTATGCGACTGCCCTGCACTTCTTAGGAAACGCATGGTTCTGGGTAAACCATGCTTTGAAGACCTGGGCTGTCTGGCAAATATGCCCCTAAAAGACCTGGCTCTTTTTGTGGATTTGTTGTTTTAATAGAGAGATTGCGCAGAACCTGACAGTTCCCCCTCCTCACCCAAACCTTTCCCCGCCCCCTTATTAGGCATCACATTCTAGAAAATTAGTAATTTATGTTGAATTCTTAGAAAAATGCCAATAAATGGTCAAATGGAAAACTATAGCCACATTTTCTTTGGTATAAATAGAAAATTTCACAAAAATCTATAGACCTGTCGTTACTATAGATGTTGACTTCCTTCGATAGTAAAAACTAGCGTGTGTCTCGGCGCCCGAACGAAATTAAAATTCTCATTTATGTTCTTACTTTTACAATTTCAAATGAAATCCATTCAGGTGTAATCAAACAAAAACCAAACTACTGTTTATTCTAGTGGAAGAATTTGCAATTGTGATTGTGTCACGACGCCCAATCCTTTGACACATTTGTTACATATGGATTAAAATTGAAAAACATACCGGAACTCCCAAATTCCTTGCAGCCCTGCCAAAATCAATAAACTGCCCCATTTTTGAAGGGCATCGACTCCATCTAATTTCTATTTATTTTACAATAAACTCGGAAATAAAAATTAAGGATTTATTTCGTAATCCCGATTTTTACAACGCCACTTAAACAGCCGAGTATAACGGCCATATACCGGATAATAAAAGCCCCGTGTGAACTAATTCAAAGTTAATGGCAAGTGCCAGTCTCCACTCCTGGGTAATTGATGATATGATCCTCTCCTCTGCTGAAGGCAATAAAACTTCCAGGCAAATAAAGTGCAAATTTTTGACTTGAACCCACGAAAGCCAAGCAAGAAGATTTTAATGGAGCACGCTCGTATGCTCCCTGGGAATGTGTCAGGCGGAGATCTGTATCATTTAGCTTTGGCAGAGCAAACATGTCTTTGTGTTTGACACTGCAGCGGTGGCCCATAATTAGAGCAGACACACTGCGAACGCACTGCAGCGCCCTTTGCTCCAATCAGAGAAATTAACTAGTCCTAATTAACAAACGGCAACTGTGTGTAATTATCAACATGAAACGAGAGACGGTAAAACGGGAAATCGCCAGAGTTCAGGGAACTTGGGACACGAAGCCCAAGTGGCATTTAGTTGTCAAGCATTTTATGCGGCGAGTTAAGTGCCCCAGCTTCTGCATGTGCAGTGGACAGCAGATCGGTTGGTTATGTGATTCCCCCCCCCCAGCCCGCTCACACTTGACAATTATTTATTGTGGCTGCCTGTGTTTACGTGCAGATGCCGATGCTATCGCCCAGATCCTCATTTTATCACATATTTGACGTTTGCCCGTGTGACAGCTCGGACCAAAGTTGGCGAAAAAGAATTTAATCCGAGAGATCAATTTGAGTTTAAGTTTTAGCTTTGATGGGTCTCAGGCCAGCCAGGCGCAGACATGGGACCGATCGAGAGGGGTTCAAGGTCGCACCGCTCCTCAGCTGCATGGGATCTGGCAACATAAACTGACAAGTGGTCTAACGGTTCGGTCTGATGGGGATGCTGGGGCTGATGGCCAATCGAGAAATAAAAATAGCCACAGGAATTTATATCTCTCGATTAAAGTAATTACAATTGAAATTAATTTTTACTAAAGCCAGTTACTAATGGAATATCATTACGAGGAGAGAGAACGAATGAGATCAGAAGAAACAAAAATTGATCACGCAACGGGAGCACGGTGATAGAATTTGATGCGTAAACGCTGCACCAGACGGAGGCCCCAAATGCCATTAAATTAATCATCGTAAGTTGAGTTTTGATCTGAGGGATGGGAGAAGGGATAAACGGATGTGGGAGCCGTGGAAAATTGTGGCGCGAGTGAACAATCAAAACGTTTTCCCATTCAGGTTGGCGTGATTTTCCAGCTGCATTGCCAGAGCAAGGGGTCAGAGCGACAAGACAAATTAATTTCTTTGTATTCTGGGCTGGTTACGAGATTAAAATGCAATTTGTAAGTCCATTACGTTTTTATCGCGACCAGAAGGTAGCAATATGTAATTTGTCTTTGGAAATGTTTCATTTAGAACACCAGCTCTAAGAGTTGAGCAGAACTTGTCTAGATTTGTGCACATAAATCTCTTAGCACGGTCAACGGAGGGATCAGACTTAGTCCGAGCAGAGATCAACATGCTCAAACTCAAATAAAAGTGGACAGCAATGGTTCATCGATGATATGTTCTTCGCTTGACTTGGACACGACCTAGGTGAGGAGGCTAAGCTAAGAATGATTTGTGAGGGGGAAAAACGAGTCGGCTTTAGAGTTTATATTCTTTCACTTTTTCAACATTTCGTTTTATTTGGCATTTCCGCACTCTATTGCCATAAAAGAGGACCCTTATGTGCCGGCTCACGTCATCGACACTTAAATGCTATTCACAAAGCGATGAAAAATAGAGTATCTTCTTGCTGGACTTCACTCAGTGAAAGAATAGAGACTGTCCCACTTGGAAGAAGGAAATTTTATGGTAAAAGTACCTCAAGAATGAAAAATCTTGTTCCTGGTATGCATTTTTCAAATGCAAATAGTTCTGAAATCAAGTAAAAAACCTCTTGAACCAAGTGCTAAACGTACTCAAACACAAGATTGGTCAAAATCCATGGGCTACACTCAGAGAAAAAAAATGACAACTTCCTACTTGGGTCAAGAGAGAAAAAGTTAAACGTCAACAATTCGATAAGGATGCAAATTCTTGATTAAGTTTGAGTTTTTGATCTCGAACCAAGCACGATGCATTCTTAAATAAAGCACAATAAATCTAGAATCAAGTGCTTAACGTACTCAAATCCAAGTTTGCGTAAAATCGAGAAATGTTTGTTGCTTCATCAATAGTTCAGCAAAAGATGGAAATAAGAGCACACATTCAAAAGCCATTTTCCAACTAAATTCTGATTTCCAGAACGCATGAAAATAAATTTAATGTCAAACTTCACTTGAATAGAAATACCTTTAAAAATATTTGGAATTCTGAATGCTTATTAAAAAAATCTTATTTGAATTTTTATATAAATCAATTTTTATATCATTTGGAATCAAACCTTAAACAACTATTTAAAATCAGTTCTTGTCCCTTTCTTTGTTGAAAGTTAGTTATCAATATTTCTAACTTGGATCAAGAAATGTGAAATGTCGAAAATATTATGTGGAAAGGTTAATCCAGATCGAGCAATTCGCAACACCGCAAAGTAGCATTACAGTTTGCCTATTTACTGTCAGTCCTACAGTCGTCTTGCTATGCCAGCAATGTCATAACTGCTTGGGAATTCCAAAGCAACATGGCAAAAATCGATGGCTCTCACCGCTCAATAATATCCCAACACGCCTGTTTCCCATAAAAAAAAACGAACTGTGTTAGCGGGATGTGCCTACTCCCCTCGCCCAAAAGCACCAAACTCAGAACGAGTTTAGCTCGATCTTAAGAGCGAAATTCTTAAAAATTCAAGAGCGAATATATAAATTCTATTAAGAGCTCTCTTACTTAAATAATTCGTTCTGATTTTTACTCACATTTAATTCCTCTATCAACTCCTTATGTTACTATTTGTCAATTCATAATTGGATACATAAATATATTGGTTACAGTATCAGTAATAATATTCTGAATCAGCGATGCAAACCGGTTCTAAATCGAACCGGTTTTAAACCGAACCGAACCGCTTATTCCAGTTGGTGACCCGAACCGCTAACCGAACCGGCTTCCTTTCAGAATCGCTGAACCGAACCGCAAACCACATATAAAAACGGTTCGTTTCGGTTCAGTTAGCCGACGAGCTTCAACGGGAATCGCTGTACTCTAGCCAATGATTTGTATTAATTTGGAAATTTGAATCGTTTCCCGAAAATAATTTTTAAACATTTCGATCGACCTTCTACATATTAAGCGTTTTCGGATCGGTATTACTTTTAAGGATGACCTGACGAAAATGTAACAATTACCCGCCGATATCATAATTTACCTGTCATCAATCTAAATTTGTTTCTTCATTAGACAATGTTTTAAATTTTTTTTTGGTACTTCTTAAACTTAATTCAATCTTAATCTGACAATAAGTAAGGGCACTCCTCTAGAAACTGATAGACGAGTCCTCCCAGGACCAACATAATATACTTTGGACATTGCTCTAAAGATTTGAAAGGAATCAAATTTCAAACATCGTCGAAAAGTCACATTACTACCGAAATCATAAAAATTTTATACTGTGACTTTGTGAACCACTGAAGCGAACCGAAACCGCGGTTCATTTAACTCCAAAAACCATGTAACGTACCGAACCGACGGTTTAGAAACTGTGCGAACCACTGAACCGAACCATTACTTATTTTCGAGTGGTTTGCATCCCTGTTCTGAATACTCCTAACTTCAGCAATAACCCAAATATCAGAGTGTAGGAAACTAGAATAAGTACCTAGAAAAATGATAATCAATAGTTACACAAAAATAAAAACAACCAAAGGCATCCATGTGAAACAGGTAGTTTTTAATTTCCTTTTTTTTATATTAAATTATCTATTATTCATTTGATTTGAATAACAATCTTAGATCCATTTACCATTAAATGGATATTAAGAAAGGACCATTCCAAATGAATATCAAAATCATATAGTGGATATTTATACTCTGTACCAGAGGTACACAGAGTAGAGTAAGTTTAGTAAGCATCTCCGACCCCATAAAGTATATGTATTCTTGATCAGCAGCAACAGCCGAGTCGATATGGTACAGAGATGGTAAATGATAGAGGTTGGACGCAGTTCAAGTTAGTTTTCAATTGTGTAGTATTTTTTGTAGTTGTCGACCCACATTGTCTTTTAATATTGTGCGAACATTTTTATGCTGTTTCGGCCATTTTTGTACATGTAAATAAAATGATTGAATTTTTTAATTAATATAAGTATTTCAATAGTAAATACAAAATTACTTAAAGATCCGACAAAGGAATGGTAAAGCTCGAGCTAGAAGCAAAAAAAAAGAACGATTTAGCATCGCTGTTTTCTGCTGCAGCATCATAATTCCCACTGAGCATACACTTTCGTTGGTACAGAGTATTCTACATTCGGGCTTGACCGACATTCTTTCTTGTTCTTGTTTTGGCAATTTTTAGAATTTCCATTTTCGAAGCTAAACAAAACAACTTTTGGACCTCATGATCTGCCAACCTGGTAAACAAGGGAGGGTGGCAGGAATTAAAACGGAGGAATAGAAATTGACTGTTAAGTGGACTTTCCCATTCGAAGATAGGTGATTTTTACGAATAATGCTTATCAACTATAAACTGCAACCTGTTGTTTAAAGAACTTTGAGTCTGAAAACGACTGAATTCGACTTAGTTTTCAACTCACATCATGATAATTTGAGACTGTTGCGGAATACTTACTGTGGAGTCGATAACAGGGTGCTGCCGTTTCCAATTCATTTTCTGTCATATTCTGTGTGGAAGAAATTGAAAGTCCCCCCCCCTCCCTTTGAAATAGAGCAATCGACAGGTAACCAGCTGAATCCACTAAAGTTCTTTTTGTCCTATGTACTTACTCCAAAATGACATTGCATGCTGAAGTAGTACTTACCAGCTGATGGCCAATCTCCTACGTGACTCGGCAAGTGGGCATCGGTTAGGTAATGCACAGAAATGAAGTACAAATTCACAACTTACGAACTATTATGACAGCTTGGCATGTATTTTTCGTTGATGGCCAAGGCAGGCGGGCTTGATAAATGCATTTTTTATACCCAATCAAAATAGCGCATCGCAGCCGTCGCACAGCATCGCCGCAGTTCAGTGGAAATCGCCAACACGCAGCATGAAAAAGGGGAAATGAAGTCAATTAAATAAATCAACGTGCAGCGAGCGGAAAACGAATGCCTAACAACATTCAACATTCAACATCCAACGACCGGCCACAACAGGCAACAAGTGCAAGTTGCAGGCTCTGGGCCACAACAGGTTAAGGAAGCATATTAAGTATATTTGTGTGGCGGATGACGAGATGTGTTTGCATTCGTTTTTTGTTTGTCTTTGATTCCGGACTAACGGCGCATCCAGTTGCTGTCCCAAAGTTGGTGCAGGGTGTGCAAAACACTGCGCAACGCCTTTTTCGTGTATGCGTGATTAATGCATGACGCTCGTATGCACCGCACAGGGCCTGGCCCCCGATTCCCAGTTAGCACCGGGCTAATGCGATATAATCAAAGAAATATTCGTAGATTCGTTCATTATTTATGAGCAAGATTCGCCTGGACTAGAATTAATGAGTCGCTCGCGAAAGGAAATGGCCGTAGGATACGGCAAATATTACCTGTTTTATTATTGGCAATGAGGAATTGAGAGGTTCTGGCTGCTCGGGTTTTTAACAATCGGCCATAAAATATATTTACGTTCGTGCCATAAAAACTGTGACTCCTGCCAGTTGCGAATCATGCAGCTTGGCGCCTCCCTGATCCACTGAGCATTATACGTTATACATGTTATCGGGGGACTGGTGGGAGAATCAAAGTTGGCAGTGGACACCAGCTACCACAAATGGCGGAAATCATATAATATAAATTAAGTTGGAAGTCATATAGAAGTCGGGGTGCTCACCTAATTAGACCACATGCCGCGCACACTTCCAATTAAAGCCCAAAGTGAATCTCAATTTGGCCAAATGCTGAACAATTTACTGCCAAATGAGCCCGATTAAGGTAATTGATTCATATAATAGAGACTGGGAGGTCCCGAAATCTGAACGGTTTCTGATCTACGTAGCATGATAAATGTTGATGTTTACGAACTCCAATTACTTTACCAAATTGGACGCCTTTTGATGTTACAGGGAAGTTCACTGATCACCTGGCTCATTATTGAAATCACTTCAATTTGGCAGGGCGCGATGGCGCCACAACCTTTTAGGTCTACGATCGCATTAATCTTGCAACAGTTCACACATTCTGGGCACAAGCAAGAGATACAAATACCTTAATTGAAAACCAGCCGATATTTATTATGGGTTGATATAATGACAGACCTTTGGGTGAGTAATTGAATAAGTGCCACACAAGCGCAAGATGTCCTGTCTGCGAATGGGGACTCTGGACAAAAAAAAAACATTCCAGTGGCGAGGGTTGGTTGAGCAGATCAGAAAGCTTTTAATATATATATTTAATGGATTTTGTGACAGCTTGACATAGTTTTCCTGTTGAATAAAAGTTTGAATCTGGTTCAGCTGAAGCAACTGACAGTTGTTAAATCGAGAATAATATGTTCCAATATTTTGATATAGGGCAAATAGGGCAATAGGAAATTGCATAAAGATACACAGAGATTTGAAATGAGCAAATGATTTAATATTTGTGTTTAATTTTCGTCCATAGAAACTAAGAGCTTGGGCGTCACCGTCAGTCGCGACGACTCAGTCAGCCTACTGTTATGTTCTTTTGTGCTATTTCCTTTTCAGAAGAGAAATCCCGGCCGCTAGTCCTAAGCGAGTGTTCGCACACAGACATCTGACACACACATTCATGTGCATGTTCAAAATTAGTTTTCCATGCAACAAAAAAACTGGCATGTCTTTTTTACAAACACAAGAAGCAGTTAAATTTTATATATTTTTTTTAGTACTTGAGCAGGAACGCATAGCGGAAATCCATACCCATACCCGTAGCTACACTGAAACAAAAATTGTTCAAGTCAACAAATACCTTCTTTGGCTACTAATTGTTGAAATTTCACAAGTTTTCTTATTGTATCTATCAGTGTTAAGGTATGAACAAAATTAGTAACTTTTAAAATCAGCTATTTGGCGCTTTGACTTAAAAGTGCAGACACTTTTGATCAGTCAACAAGTTCACTTTGAGTTTTTCAGCTAACAGACTATTCACACTGAGCACATCTGCCACCCAGCATCCAAAATCATAAGACATAATAATTTAAATGGACAAAATGTATCATTTTTCTAAAAGATTAACTACACAGCCCAAAAAAATTACCATTTTTGTGAGGTGCAGCCTTGTCGATGTAAAAATATGATAAATTAATTTTTACTGATTCCAAAACTTGTTTCGTTTTAGTTCCATCAGCTCTTGTTTCCAAGATATGGCGGAAAAACGGTTTTGTCGAAATGTTTGGCATTCTTGGAATTACGGAAGCCACACCAGGCATAAATATCTGGATTTATAACCTAAATGCGACAGCGCAATTATCAATGCGACTTTAAAAAATGAAAAGCGCCAAATAAGTGTAGCGTAAAGTGTCTAAATTGGCCTCTAACGTCAGACTTTTCTCGATTTATGGTATTTTTTTCAAAATAAATCGTCACCGCCGCTTTCGAGTTAATATTTTAGCCATTTGAGCATATAGCCAAACATTTGATCTAATATTGTGATTTTTATCGCACTTTAATCTGCTTATTTGGCAAAGTTACAGCCTGTTTAAAACGAAATAGATATTTATTTTTATGGGAGGACAACTAGACTCGCACTTTAAATTTGTATAGGAACAGTCAAAAGGCTACTTGATTCAATATAGAATTAGTGAATAAGAAAGGCAGCTGTAAACAAATAACATTCTCTGCAAGTCTTGCACACTATGTGAGGTACCCACTGATTATCTTGATGGCGAATGAGGAATCCCACACAGCTATGCACATACACACAAGGGTCATTAATTGCAGTTTAGGCTATATTCTCCGGATTTTTTTCTGGTGTTTTCTATTTGTGTGAGTCCGTTTTTCCTTAGTTCCTGTTGAATGCACCGGAGTCACAACGACAAAGCTGCGCCACACACAGAGAAACATGCTGCAATTGGCAAATGCAAAGTTTCCGAGGTGTTTAGAATTCCTGTCAGCTACAAATGATGCTGTTTTCATGAGATTTGAGTGTGCCACTACTATTTTGTAAGATAAATGCCATTAAACAATAAGAACATTTTATACAAATGATACTCAAAATTAGGTTATTGAAATTTTCGAAAATGCTGTTTAAATAGTATGCATGATGTTTGACCCTTCTTCACGCACGAAACTCTATTGTTGCAGAGTTCGAATTCACTTCAAGGGTGCGCCTCTAGGTTAAAGAAACTGAAAAACATTTACCATCAACTGTTCAGATCTATGATTCTTAAGTGCAGATACCTTTGATTTCAGAGTGTTTAAATCAATAATTAACCTTTGGATTTCACAATCGAAACAAACTGTTTGACATTTTCCGATAGTTCTTCTCTTGCAATTCAATATTAGTAGTATCTAAAGATGCAAGATGCATCCACTTTGGATGCGGTTGCATCCGTGAATTTTCGAGTAGTGACTTGACAGGGTATCGATAATCTTGCCTATCGTAAGAGGCACGTTACAGATGCCAGCACTAACACAAACAAAACAGCTGTAAAATTTTAAGCCCCAAAAAAGCAAAAGAAAATCGCCAGAAAGATGTGCAGCTTGGTCACAGATTTTGCTTAGAAAAATTCACTTTTTCATTTATATTTTCATTGTTCGACATGTTTTAAAAAGGTTGTTTCTCATTTCATATCAATAGCAAATTTATTTTATTATTTAATGCTAAAATGTACCATTAAAGAAACACTAAGACAAAGCTGACCCTACCTTCTTGAAAAGCTGGCTACGCCCTTGACAGAAGCATATCATTTCAATTAATTTTATTTACACCAACTTATCTTTTCACAATGTCAACAAATCCCAGTCATCTGTTCAATGGATGCAAGAACACAAGAATGCAATAATGTTGGCAATGCGAACACCTTATCGCATCTTTTACATAAATCGTGAAGCCGATGACAAAATCACGGCGGTGAGAACCTAGCAAAAAATTACATATTCCCCAAGAACTTTTTTGTGCGGAAGTGACTTACTAGCGGAGGCGTTAAAAACTATGAGCCATAAAGTGAGCACGACAGAAAAGTTTCAATTAAAGTGGTGAACTGATTTCTTCTGAAGGAAGCAGTACCACACGAACCCAAGGCGAAGTCCTGTTTCCTGTTTCAGATCTTAAGTAGTGTCTTTATTGTTGAAATATTTGTTAAAATTGGTCTTATTTAATTTCGTTGTTAACTTGTCTTATTTGTTTGTTAAAATTGGTTTAAGCAATAAGAAATAAAAGATATAGATTGGAGTTTATCGTCCATTCGCATTCACAGTCTCATCAAACAAGGTAATGGGTTTTTACTTTGGGCTATTCATAGCTTGTTTGACTGTGTTTTTCGTCTATTCTATTAGTATTTCTTTACTGATTTGATGCGCTTACTTTTCTTTTTGTAATTCTTAAACACATTTGTTCTTGTCTTTTCGGTGGCGTTGACGCATCTTTGTCGCGTTCGCGATCAGTTCACCCGTGCTCCAATTTGGTATGCGCCTCAAGTTGATTGTATTGCTGCAGCTTTCTATTGCTTGCTGATGTTGTTACTGTTAAGCGTAGCTAAATACAGTTTGCTGATTGTTGGAGAACTGTTTTGAAAACAGACCAACCTTTTTTATTATTATTTGTAGTTGAGCAGATATTTATATTAATGCTGTTGGCCAAGGATTACTGACCTTAAGTCGGAGATTAAGACTAGACATATTTCGAGTTATTGGAAAACTTAAGACGAGCTCTTGGTGATGGTTGCTCAGTTTAGCTTCTTAAAACTTATGACTAAGTAGCACATATTTTCACTCAGCACACGTCAAAGACAGAAAAAATTATGAATCCGTAGCGGATTGCCAGTAAAATTGATCTAGTGAAGAAAAAAGCACTGATTTGTCTAATAGTAGGCCGATAGCAGTCCGCTGTTATATGAAGTCTTACTTAAAACGTGCTCTTACCGAACCTTTGGTACTAAGCAGAGATCTGTACGAATGCACTGCAACTACTAGTAAACCCCCAAATGTCCCAAACTCTGCAACAAATTGTATGCAGTGTTAACTCAACTCGTGCCATTTTTGTGCTTCGCTCCTGCAGTGCTTCTGCTGTGCTTCGCTCCTGCAAACTTATGCAAGCACACATTGCAAAAATCGATAAGATGTCTTGCTCTCTCTCTCTCTGTTGTCACTTTCTGTCTTAAAATTACAATAACTACGCTACGACGTTTGCTTAGATACCTTATCAAAAACAAAGAGAGCGAGTGCACGAATCATTTATATTCTTAAGTATTAGCTATGTGTATGTGCTGCGAGGGTGCGTCTGCCACTCGAATCTTTAAACAACCGACGAAACTGCAGTCCAAACAAGTACAACGTATCACACAGACAATCAGTCACAGAAATTCCCATACGACCAAAAGTGTGTCTTTGCCTTGACTGTGTATTATGATTGTGAAACGGCAAACGGCACTATTTAGTTTAATAACTATTGAACAGACGCACCCAGGCCTTCTTTAATGTACGTTTACGTCCACTGCGGTCTCTAATTTGACCGCGGTTACGAAACGGATTAAAATGCCCCAATAGCTTCCAAAAAGGGATAGACTCATGCAGTTTAATTGCCAAACGTTTCAGCCAGCTTACCAACTTACAATTTCAGATCAGACTTAAGCGATGATTTACAATGATTTAGATAAAAGAGCAGGTACGGTATCAGTTCTTAGCCACTGCAGCTTCCCTTTCATCTCCAAAAACGCACCGACTTCCAAACCATCCACGTACCCAATATAACCAAAAAAATACCCTAACATTTGTTGCATACAATTGTGGGGTAGCCATTCGTCTTATCTATCAGACGGTGATGATACAGCCATTAATTAGTGATTTCGCTTACTTTTCATCTAAACCTCGCAGCTACTTCCACCGAAGTCGCACTTAAGAAATTCATAAAAATATGTTTTTGCTGCTGGTATGGTGGTTGTCTGCCGCGATCGAGGATCAATAATAATTGAATATGGCAAGATCCAAACCAGTTGGAGCTGTAAACAGGTGCCACTTAAACTATTAGCGCACACGTTCCGATTATGCACATTTCTAGGGTTGCTGGCTGCTAGAACTAAAGAAAAGATAATTACAAAATGAATCCATCGATTGGAGTTGGGTTACAGTTAAGGCAGCAGCGAAATTATGGCCTAGCATCTGTCGCCAGACATTCCGCATGCCGTTTGCCTCCTCGATTGCAGGAATATTTCAATCAGGGGCGAGCAGCGCAATATTTTTCAATTTGTGTTAATGCCAGAATAATTGCGATTGCATAGAAATCTTTGTTCTCGGTACTGAGAGCGAGTAACGCCTCTTCCGTGTCGTCTGACCAGAACCGATTAATAAACCCAATTTGTTCAAAGGTACTAACAAAAGGTGGGAAATCACACACATGAGGCAGCACCATTTGCCACGACGGGCTCAAGTGGCAACCGGTTGCCAGTCAGTCAGTCAGTCTGCGAGGTGGGAGATGCAGATGCTCCACATAAATCATGGGCAAATATTGACTGTTTCCCAGAATCTAAGCGGAGTGTCTTCTGCTCGCTGGCCCGGGCCCCACGTCTGCCCGGTCGTGCCTGGAAGACCCACACTGGCTGCAAATCACCAAATGTTCGCGTGGTGCATGCAGAACAGGTGGGCGACAATTACGGTGGGCGATTCTATCGCGGCTGGGCGCTTTTTGGGCCGCCATCACTTGCACTTACATGCTAATTTGGTGAGCAGCCGGCTGATTGGACCGTCTTCAGCTTGCGCTTAATTAGAACCTTTTGCACGAACCAGGAAGACATCGCATTCCCGGCGCAGACGTCTAATTATGTGTGTGCCAAGTACGAGTTAAATAATTAGTTGGCCGTAACCGTCAATAATTTCGATTTTCATCTTTGGCCAACAAAATGCAAATGCTAATGGCCAAGAATGTGGAGAATCATAAAGGCAAGCGTGGAAGATAACTGTAACTGGCGGTAGCCGATGGAGGATTAGCGGACGCTGCCGCTGCCGCTGCCGCTGCTCCAGCCGTCAGCACCCACTTGAGCGTACCGAACTTGCTCGCATCGAGCCTGCTTAGAAATTCACCTTTGTCGTTCGTGCGGGCGCCAAGTGTTCCGTGAATTTGCTGCTTGCCCGGCGGCTGATAACGGAGTGGGAGAGGGACGGCCAGAGATCTCCAAACTTAACTAAAGTAAATGAACACTTACAAATTCTTAAGCTATTTGGATCGTTGGACATTGAGGCCGGCGTGCATTACGCAGCGGAATTATGGTGATGTGCTGGGGATGTGGAACTGGCGCTGCTAACGGTGTGTGATTTTCATTACATTTAATTCCCTGGCACAGCTGCATGTGCCCACAAATATCCCACCCCACCCAACAAAAGCACAGAAACCAATTTCACACAAAACAACAGCCGGGCAGAGTACTCTATTAGTTGTCCAAACAAGACACGATTCGTTTGCTAAAGAAATAAACTCATAAACTGATTTGCATTCGCTTGACCCATAAATTTGGAAATCAAACACCGTTTTGAGGGGCTATTCTACTTTTCACATACCCAGGCCGTCGACTTTTGAATAATTTTGGCATAAAACGATGCCAGTTAACGTTTTGCGGCTGTCATTGCCACAAAGAGATATTGTGATAACGATTACTTGGACATAAAATGTTGACCGAAATGGCAGAAATTGGTGTTGGATAGAGACAAAGCATAAATCAGGTCTGTTTGTTGTTCCGACTGAGAGTTGTAAAGGTTGCTGATGTTTGCTGAAGGGACTTGAAACGCATTAATGTGAGTTATTCCAATTTTGATTGACAGATATCTATTTGGTAAGTTGAAGTTGTTCAGTGAGTAACATTTTGTAACATTCAAAATGATTTGATCTACTTTTTTTTCTTCAAAATTGTGTGCAATTTGTATTTAATAGCCAAATTTTGCGAAAGAGCACAATAATACACCTAACGCAGAACCAATTAATTGGTTAATATGCGATGAATCGCGTTGGTTTGTAGATACTAAATTGAAGAGCGTTTGTATGGTAGAGCCGCCCCCCTCTAATTATTCAATCAAGCTGAATTATTACAACAAAATTGGGTTCAAAAATTCACTGAGGCTAGTGGAGAAGATACAATTTATAAATATAATGCAAGTTCAGCCTTAAAAACTAATTGCCACGCCCCATATAAAATTAACTTACTTAATGATACCATTTGTCGGTCATCCTTGGATTATTTTGCAACTAATACTTAAGGCTGGCGATTTGCTCAGGCGGAAGTGGTTGTGCGTAACTACATATATATTGAAACAGTTCAGTGCGCCGCAATAACGTGGTATTCCCCGTTTCCCTAGTCCACCATATCACCACATTGATATTCATAAATTATACATTAAAATTGTAATGCAAAACCCATCAAAAAAGTGCACGATTTCAGTAAAGATCAGCCCCCATATTCATTAAGATTAATTGAATTTAAATTGAGCCATTTAAGATCATCAATATATCGCGGAACTCGTTCAGTTGTTGTTGTTAGTCAAAGATGAATGACTTTAACCACTAAAAACTAATGAATATTCGGCTCGAACATAGCCCGTAGGGCCAAGAGCTAGCTTCTGTTATTAGTTTGGCTTGTGTGCTTCTTGTGCCCGTTATTCGTAGATAAAAAAGAACACACTAAGTTAGTGCAGAGTTTATGAGTTTGAGTATTTCTATTCCTTATAAGCCTTAACAGCGGGGTCTGCATTGCCGTGTCCATGTGGAGGTACACTGCAACAAAAAAAAAAAATCTGCATAGGATAATTCATTGTTAGCATATTTAATTCGGAAATGCAAATATTTTTGTCAGCTTAAAATCAAAGTTTGTTGTAGTAGATTTCAATGTAGAACATGCAATTATTTGAAATAAATATTTTATAATTAATTTTAAATTTCTTCATTTGTTCATATATATTAATTGAAAAATGTTTGATTTGATGTTGAACATAGGTAGCAATTCCCTTAGTTCTTTCATGCGATTTACTCCACTGCCACGCGCGGGCTCGATAGCGGCGCCATACTAAACAAGAAAGAAAGTCGGTCGACTTTAACATACTCTATACCAACGAAATTATACTCTCAGCATTAATTTTGATGCTGCAGTAGGAGCTGAAAGCAGCACTGCTATTGAGCTGCAGCAGCGAACAGTCTTTTGATCATAACTCGACAACTGTTCATCTGATGTTAACCATTTGTCGATTCGATAAGTTATCCTGATTACTAAATACGTCTAGAGAGAACGAACCATCTTTCTTTAAGATTGTGGGGGGGTGCTCTTATCAGCTCAACTGTTTCGTTTATAGCTCCGGTGTTTTTTGTCCGATCTGATTGTATAGATAGATATTGAGCCAAGCTTGAACCACGAGGCTCTAACTTAAAAATTGTGGATCTGGCGGTTTTTTAGGTCTAGGATAGCTAGAGGAGGTCTTGGTTTTTTGGGGAAAAACGGACGGGGTGGAATTTTCCAAATCTGAAACCAACTTGATCTGAGTACAGCATAAGTCTACCTTTATGCAAAAATTTGTGGCTCTATCTCTTATGGTCTCTGAGATCGACGCGTTCATACAGACAGACAGACGGACAAACGGACTGACAGACAGACGGACGGACGGACTGACGGACATGGCTATATCGACTCGGCTGTTTATGCTGATCAAGAATATATATACTTTATGGGGTCGGAAATGTTTCCTTCTCCCTGTTACATACATTCGCACAACTTCATGATGCCCCTATTCCCATTTTCAATGGGAACAGGGTATAAAAACACACTTGTACCATATAAAGAAATCTCATCCCAATTTCCCATTGACAAAATAAGTGAAAAATGTGAGGTGTTTTTTATGTGTAACACACTTCCTTGACTTACTTTGTCACGCTCGATTCATTCTGAATCGGAATTATAGCTGAGCTATCCGTCGGAACAATGCCGCCATGAAAAGATGGGTTTTCTATAAAAACAGAATCGAAATCATGGGTTGTTTATTGTTGTTATTGTTTTTGAGGCCAGTTGAATGCAAATATTGATCACCTTTAAAGTCGTTTGAACTCTTAGTTGAAGTCCTAGCCCCCCATCCTCAGTAGCAAAATTTTACTTTATGCCTTTAAAAGAAGTTTATCTTTCTGTTAGGACCAACATTTATTGAATAACTCTTGATACAGAACTTTGCTTAAATATTCTTCACTAAAACCCTAACTGAAATCGGATCGGATAATAAATGGCAGAGCTATAAAGGGTTTAAAAAACGTTGCTTGCTAACACAAAGTTAATCCGCTTACATCAATGTTAATACTCTGTTAATTAACATAAAATAAGACTGTTAAGGACTCTGAGTAATGGGTCAATCGATGGCGAGCAGGGACGACTTTACCTTACGGCCTAGTTATTAGATGAGGTTGACCAACTTAGATTTGGGTCGAGGATCACTTAGAAGACTCAGAAAATATTTCTTTAATAAGCGTTAAAGGCATGTTCAAGAATCTGTGAAAAATTGTACACTAATTCTTAAGATCTTTCCAGAATTTGTTATCGATAATATTGTTTAAGCGTAGCGACTATGAGCCTTCCGCAGATATGAAAAGAAAGTAGGCAATAGGTCAAATGTTTTAGTGCATAATTATTATTGAACATAAGCGAAATCTTAGGATCGGAACAGGTTTGGTTCAATTAATGATTAATGGATCAATAAACTGCATTTTTGATGCAAGCACACATTCACTTTTAAATGTTTTCTTATTTTTGTTGGGAGGCGGCCATCATGTCTCGTGGCAGGGTTCTTGGAATCTAAGCAGGCGCAATCAACAAAGAATCCACCAACTGCAGCAGCAGCTCACTGCTGTCGAAAGTTAATCCAATCCATAGAGCATTAACTGGTCATAACTCTTTAATGTACTTGGATCCACCAGCTTTCCTTGTTTACTAATCATAATAATCACTTAATCACACACATATGTGTGTTGCTTCAAACTTGAAATATAACCTCCTAAGTTTTACAATTTTCACTTTTGTATAATTTTTTCCTTTATGACATACTAAAAAGCCGCCAAGGTTGTTTCATGGGCTAACGCTAAAAAATTTGATGGAGAGCTTAAGGCTATAACAGAACTTCAAAATTGTGTGTTCAGTACGATATGAGTGAAGGGAATTTCGCACTGCAACTTGCATTACAAATTTAACTTTACGAAACGCTCTTAAAATGTGCCAAACTCTGTGGACCACAGTATCGCAAAATTGAGAAGCTTCCATAGTTAAGGAGTTGGTCTTGGCTTCCAACGGAGACTTTACAGATTGGATGGCATCTGGGTGCACACCTTGTGGTATACCTTGGTCTTAACTTGGTGTGCTTTCCTGCCACCATAACCGTTCCATTTTATTGACTCACATTAAAATGTGACCCGTATATATCATAACCGTATTTTCCCCAAATGAAATCAGTTTGTTTGACTGCTTCGAATATGGCTTTATGCTTACTTAACATTTACCGTAAATCCGATTAAGCATGCCCACAAATACCAGTGAAAGTGAAAAGTACACATCAAAGTGAGAATCCAACTACTAAATGACAGTTATAAATTTTACGACTCTTTAGCCTAACATCAGCCCTGGCCCGTCCACAGGTGGGAGCGGCAGAGGCGTCGGCTGTACATAAATTATGTGCACTAACAGGGAAAGAGCAGAGTGAAAGAGAGTCCGCAGCAGGTGCACTGACCGCCCGCCCGATCGGCCAACTCTCTCTCTCACCGACGTAGCGAACACGTTGCAGTTCGAGCTGGTGCTGGAGCGTGTAGAGTTATTCCGAGGGTAAACATCCAGCCGGGCTTGTAATTTCTTTTCAATTAGTACCACACGCCGTAGACTTTTGGCATCTCGTGTGCTCTTGGCCCTGCTCTCCGACTTTCTTCAGCTCTCTTCGGTACGCAATTAATGGCTCGTACACATGATGTTGCTGACGCTATACTTGTCCGCCTGTGCGCCGATCGCGCCGATCGCTCCCAACTTCTTGCAGGTTGGGCTGGCTGGTGTGTGAAAGCAGCAGCTCGTCCGCAGAACTTCTTTATCTAATTTTTATAACAAGTCACTTGGCGGCGGCGAAGACTTTAGTTCTGCGTCAACCATTGAGTGGTTAGGTTCGTCTTACGCTTGGAGCGAGCATTGAGTAGTGTGTGTGCGCAGTGTGTGAGTTGGTGTGAGTGTGCGTGTGTGTGTTATGCACATTTCGGGCCAAAGCTACGTTTCCCGCGAGGCCTAAGTGTGTTGTGTACAAATTGCAAAACAGAGCGAAGAAAATCAAACAGAATTCGGATTCGGGTAAGTGCGGGGCGGGGCGGGACGGTTTGGGTTTGGGTTTGGGGCAAGTTCGTTTCCTAAGTCTTTTGTTTATGCCTCGAAATTGAACCGCTACTTGTACCAACTGGGGGAATAGCCAAGAAAAATCACTGGCAAAAAAATGTTAACCGGTTTGTTCGAACAGCCAGCGACGACAACTAAGCATATATATAAAAAGAATATTCTGAAAAACTAAACTGTAAGACGGGCGCAGGGAGAAAAAGTAGCTGGTGCTGCTGCAGCAACCGCAACAACGCACTGCGAACGACCGAGCGCTATGCTCCTAAGCTCCAAGTCAACAGCTTCCGTCAAAACATTAGTGCACATTAGGGCGTCGCGGCAGAACTGGACTGATGGCCGGGTCGGGCTGGCCATAAAAAAAGGCGAGGAAAAAACTATTTACATGCCGAGCCAGATAATAATCCCAGTTATTATTATTGGATGTGCTTTTGTTTGCGGCCCAGCGTCAGCGTTTTTGTGCTTCCACCTGGCGGCTGCAGAAAAACCATTAGCTCTCCGCGGCTCCTCCAATTAAAGCCGGCGGAAAGAGATTTATGTCTAAGCACTTGCACTTTCCGCGCCTAAGTAGACGTACTCCCCAAGCGCGGAGAAGCCCTACCAGATTAAATAGATTTTCACTAACGAAATGGGTCAGCCCAAACAAGTTTCATCTCACATTCATTCCCACTGCCAACTAACTTTATAATTAACCGCTAAGCGCCGGAGGGCGAAGGTATCCGTTCGGCATCTCTGTGAGGTTTCCGCCTGATAAGAGGCGTCACCCAAAACCAATTGTGCGGCTCTTGGCTGAGTAAACAAAAGCAATTTCGGCCACGCAGCATTCAGAATGGTGAAAGTTTTTCTCTTTATATGTTATTGACTCTCAATGACATCATGCCTACACACGAATGTATAGTTTACGGCTATCTGATCTTTTGCTAATTCGTGCCAGATATTTAGGGAAATTTTTGGAAAGTGCTAATTAGTTATCAAATGGCCAAATTCTGTGTACAAAGAAAGTGATGGCAGAATTTGGTCTGGCTTTGTGTTTCTATTTAACGAATTCACCGCAAATGTGGGTTATGACGGTGACACACTCTCGGCCCAAGCGGATGCTTTGCATGTTTTTACTTTTGTTCGCATGCTAATCAGGCACCCTACTAACCACCGCCAGGGAATGGCAATGGCATTCCACTCACCGGGCGGAAGGCACTCAAACTTTAATTAGTTAAGGCTGGATGGAAGCCCGAAGTTCGGTTTCGGCACACATAGAAACCATAGCTGGTTTACCGCAATGATCGGATGCTGGCGTCGGATCAACGACATACTTAGTCACTCGCTATTGATGCCCTCCTGTGGCCTGATGTCCAATACCGAACCAACCATATACCGGTTGCCACCACAGCCTACATACTTATGTATACGAGATATGTCTATGCCTGCCGCCGCTGCAGCAACTTTACTGGCGATAATCATTGACCCAATTCTTGTGTAGCTTTCTACAGTTTGTCTGTAAAAATAGATGGCCATGGCCCCATTAGAAGTGCAGTGTGTTGTGTCCATCTGCAAGTGTGCCCGCATGCTGGGGCTGTGGTAAAACTAAGAGACAATCAATTAATTCCATAAAGCAGGCGGCAGGAGTGGTCAAATGTCATTTGCCGCAGCAAGCGGGGACGGGGGCGGGGGTGGGGATTGAAATTCCATCAAAGAGCTTAGGCACACAGCTTGGGTGCTGACCCTAACGTTGGCTCCCTGCCTAGCCGGTCAGTGTAGTACATAAATCTAACTGGCCAGGCAGATTGGGGAGCATTATGCATGTTTCTGTGCACGCAGAAAACTGTTAGAATAACAAGTTTTCTCCGCCTTTTGTATTTATTCTTAGACTTGGTTAACAGTGAGTGACCAGTGGTCGCGCTTCAGGTCCGCTTCTAATTAGCTGTATGAAGAAGTCAGCAAACATCAGAAGGAAATCTGACTTTTGAAATGTTTTAACATGGCCGGTGAACACAACTTAATAAGCCAACAGTCTTAGCTAACTCCACGGGCCAAGCATCTTTTCACTTTTAATTTACAGTCGCACTTGTTGAAGTTGAATTTTCGCAGCGCGAAGAGGGGAAACGGAGAGGCAACAACGTGTCGAGATGTTCTCAAAGGTTTTTTTTTCTTCCTTTTTTTTTTGAATGAAACCATTGGTCAAGTCGGAACCAAGTCTGCGTGGCAAATCACACTTTGCTGGTGTCGAAGGAGAGGAACGAAAATCATGAAATTGATTGTGTATTTCGCATTGATTAGTGCCGAGTAATTGAATTACGCGCCTAACTTAGAGACAATTGGTCAATTTGAAAACTCATCTCAAAAAAAATCGGCTTAATGGGTATCTTGTTCTGTAATATGTACTACTACAATGCAGAAAAGAATTTGTCAAGAATAAGGGAAAACAGTTTATTGGCAGATGCCCGGCTAATATCAAGGTGGTTCTCAAAGCTGTACTTTAATTCAGTCACCTGGCACAAAAATCATTAAGGTACTGCATGAGAAGTAGACTATCGTCGTTTTTACTTAAGTTGTTTGACAGTAAACTGATGTCTTTTTTCATCTATCTCAGATTAGATCTGGGCAAGTATAAATACAGCTCAACTAAGTTTAAGTTACAACTTACGACCACTTTTTTTTGTGACCTTTCTAATTGGCTTCTTCTCCTTCCGCTTAGCAGCTGTCACTTGCTGCTAACACCAAAAGCATAGTTAATCAAGATTCGACACGGCCATAAGTTCTTGTAAGTTCAATATGAGGACTTACCAAATCTAAAGTCACACTAATAGGGTCCAATCACTTTAATTAGAAGCGGTCTTAAGAGTTCACACGAGATGCATGAGCGAATCTAATCGTTCCTGACTACACAGACTATGATTTCTGGTGTCCATTTGGGAAGGATATGTCTTAAATATCCTTTTAATCAACCAACGGAGATAAAAATCATCCAAAGGATATGAAAAAGGATGATCAATTGGAAGATTTTGCAGCTTTGCTAGATGATTAAAAATATATTTAAGACATTTCCTTTACCAAAGGATCTTTCTTTTTTCCTGTAATGAAGTGAAGAGGCAGCAAGAGACAAAATCAATACAAGTTCTTCTACGAGAATTGCCATCTAACTGAAAACATGCAAAGGGCGCTGTCTTTTAATAACACAGGGCAACAAAATGTTTCTATTTTCAGTATATTGAGTAGAATTCACTGATTCTAGATTATTTCCGTAAGCTGAACACAAATCTGTTATCGAAAATGATCCACGATTTCGAGACAGATAGTAAATTGAGCTTAAAGCTGCTTCAAATCTTGTTTTGACAATTTTTAGACACTTTTTATGGGGAACCCATATGATTGTTTAAGGCCTAAAGGCATATTTTAAAGATTTTTTTTATGGAGATGTGATAAATGTTGTTTTAATTTATTTCATATTCATGTTTTTGTTCAACCTTTGAAATTTCTTTGGAAAAAAAATGTTAATTGAAAATTTCAATAGATAAGTCGGTGAAAGCCAATCTCCGGTGGCGACTCGAGAAAAAGTTACGACATCTTCCGAATCAAAAAAGTCTTATTAAGTTTAGAAGGTAGTTTGTTTACCGAGGAAATCACGAAGAGTTTTTTTTTTAAACTTTTACCTTTTGTTAGCAGCATTATAATTCGGTGAAAATTTAAAATCTATAAAAATCTCATCATGATTTCCTGTTGATTTATGTGTAGAAATTGTAGAAAAAATGTAGGATCGGTCAAGCAGATTTTCACATATGATATTCACCGACTTCAAAAATGTTGTTTGTGAGATAATCAATTCAAAGTTTACTCATTCTCATTTAGGCTGCATTTTCGTTAGTTTTATTCCGATTTAATTGTAGTTTTGAAGCAGGAAAAGAAAGAAACATTTTGTTAAAACTATAAGCCACCCTCGAATGCTCGATGTCCGAAGTTCAATAAGAATGAAAATTGCTGATCCATGAGCAAAGTTCTTGATCCAGGTGTGAATTTTTCATCCCGTTTTCCTTGATCCAAGAGCTTTAATACTTGTTCCAAATACGATTCATTCATTCGAATCAAGCAGAATTGTTCTTGAATCAACTGATAAACATACTCAAATTCGAGATTGCTTATTCTTGAATCAAGCATTGTCAAAAAACAAGAATGATCTTTCTAGTATCAAAAACTCATTAAATTCAGGAGTGAAATCGCTTAGTCATAAATCACGAGCATCACAGATTCCAATCAAACAACCATTAAAAATCAGTTGATTTTTCCATTTTGTACAAATTTATTTTATGGAAAATTAATTGTTAAGCCATGTAGCAAGTTTTAGCCGGCTCGAGGAATACACAACGCCTCAAAGCAGCAGCGGTCTTTGCCAGACGAACTGGCGTATCTCGAAGCCAGCACCAACTGGTTGGGAATTCCAAAGCAACGTAAGTGCTAAAATCGATTGCGCTCTCCTCTCGATAGCTTCCCCACACACACCCCTATCCCAAGCTGAGAGAGCGAGCTCAACGCTGTGTTATCTCAAATGTGCTTGCGCTCCTACGAATTCACCATCAACCATCAGAAGTTCCCTCCCTCAGCTGCCACTTCTAGGCTAAAATATCGTTAGCTAGTCGAAAAGGGTTCACTGAGAGGCCAAACAAGCAGAGGCTGTGCACTTTGTTGTTGTAGTTTTCTTTGTTTCTGTCTCCCAATCTGTATCCTACCGTCTGTCACTATGCAAACTAGTTTCACAGCAGTAAAGCTATCGAACTGTTTTCTTGCATATAGTCTTCTATTTCCTCTATGCTGCTAATCTGTCGGAACCGATCGGATCGGATGACTATAAATGTCTCTTAGAATAACCTTTTAAATGATATAAAAATATAAAACTACGGCACAGACGAAGTAAGCTAAGACTTCTCGTTTTTCTTTTTACCACCGATTCCAGCTTTTGTTCGCTTCTTGTTGTTATGTTTAAAATACTTATAAAATGTACCAAAATAGCATCTACAATTCGCTCTGCAGAAGACCTCAGATATTCTAAACGAGCAGTGTGTGTGTGTCAGTGTGCGAAAAAGAGCGATTTATTGGTAATCGCCAAACATATGCCAAACGAGATTTTGGTCATAAAATCAATCTTCATTTTACAGCCAAAATACAGAGCTTTAGGCTCCGCAATGAGCGGATGGCTTGAATCGCTTTTAAATTGCTTTTTGATAGTTTCTCCTACTCCCAACAAGATTGTTCACCCGCTGGGGTATTATATGCATGAAAGCTGTGCAGTTTTAAAAGATATTAAAACGAACCCATAAACAGCCAACATGACATGGAGAGACATATTGCGAACCCAGAAGTCATCATATTTTTTATGATTTGTTTATTATTTCGCTTGGTACAATACTTTACATAAAACAGACTGCTGGTCATACGCATTCAGCTCTCAGGCCTCAACAGCTATAAACTGAAACTAATGCATATTAAGGAAGCTGTACTGTACATTCGATGACATGTAGTATGAGTCTAACAAGAAAATGTTTCAAAAGAAAACAGGCGTTAGGCTTTTACTCGGAACTACAATTTGGTCGACTGATCGCACACTTTCTGTCTATAATTAAGTCGTCACACTTTCTAAGTATTTTCAGGTATTGAACAAAACGTTACAGCATCTTGGAGCTTCACTCGAAACAAAAAAAAAAACAACAAAAACCCAACTACTGGCCAGTTCAAGTACAAAAGAGAGATTGCATATTATTGTATATTTGAAAATTGTCAGAGTTCATGACCTCTTCATATAGCCTTTACGGCACAACCATCAAGCATAAACGATGGCCATTAACTTAGCAGTCAGCGAACCAGAACAAAACCCTACCTCAGTCTCCCCACCCAATGAAACAATTGGCAGAATAGACCGTTCCAGTGGTGTATAGTGCACGAGGTCATCGACGTGCGCCGCTGATATGAACCCAACCCGAGCCGAGAGGGACTGCCACAGCCCTAAACTTGAATGCCAATGATCTTTTGCCTTTCTGTTGGGATTTCATAATATGCGTTACGCCTCTTGGCAAACAAATTAATTTGGCAAAGATTGAGACAGTGCCGCCGTGACTGACATCCGCGATATGAAGCGTTTTATAAATAAGTGTTATGGATTTTCTGTAGTCGCCAATTTGGGAAATCGTTACGACTTTGGAAAGGGACAAAGAAAGTGGCCACTCAGCTGGTGGCTTTTGGTAAAGAAGTAATTTCGTAAGAATCAACAAGAAAACAAAAATGGAATGTAAAAACAGCTCTTTAATTTGCCGATTTGGTTGAGAACGAAGTAAATATGGTTTATTAAGATTTGTATCCAAGATGGAAAGTTTGCTTAAGCCCAAAATGGTTGATTGAGCAAAGATTTGGTCCAGACGAAAGATATAAATGAATGTGAAACAGTGGGATGAATAGGTAGTTCCCAAAATGGAAAGATAGGTATAAGGCCTTGTCCTCAATTCCACTTCCATACAAATTGAGTGATTTATCAGCTTTTCTTTTTGAATGTAGTTTCGCATTCCAAAACGCTTAAATTTTCTTGAAACAACACGTGAAATTGTTTTACAAATACATTCATCAACTAGTTGATCCACTGTCGCTTATCGATTGATAGTTGTGATATAGTAGCTATTGGAGCTAAGCCTCATTGTGTGTGTTTTGCAATTACCAGGAGATAGTTGACACTTTCAAAAACTGTCAATGGTCGAAATAATGCACAGCCCCAGGGCCAGTTTTGTGAAGATGCAGTAGATACGCATATATACACACCTCTAGACGTATGCGAAAGCATAATATTCGGCCAAAGTGCATCTCCTGAGTTGCAATCACATTCAAATAATTGATCACAAGTAAAATGAACACGATTCTGTTACAAATAATAGTTTTTCTTATGGTCTGGCAACCCTTTGACCAACGATAGAGGACAATCGATTGATTAATGCCTATCGAACTGGCAGAAGCTTTCAAGTTCACAAGTTTTACTTTTCGCCTTTGCTAGTCTCAAAGAATTCGAAGATGTTTAGTAAATGAAATATTTACAAATCATTTATCACTGCAAAAACTACAAGAAATTAAAAAATTGTTAAATATCATCATTTCATTTATTTTATGGAAATTTGCCATTTACATTTTAGTTTTCTATCCAAAATATTAAACAATTGAGTCGGCAAAGCATTTTCGTTTTGCTTTTATCAGAGCACGAATCAATTCCGCTTATGAAATATTTTTTTGGAAGTGGAACTAAGAACAAGGCTGTAAATCCCCTGAAATCTCTCAATAATGCCGCTTTAGTGGTTGCTTTAACTAAGCAATAGCGCTTCTTTAGTTCAATTCAAATAAGAACAAGAAATTCTCGGATCAAATGTTGCTGAAATGAGCACAGTTCAACTCAACTCCACCACCGCACAGAAAATATAAGTATCCAATTAGAAGGTCTAAGGACCGACTCCAGATATATCCGACAAAAATAGTTCTTTCTTTCTAAAATTACCCAAGGCAGGTGGATTAATATTATTTACTACCAATGCAATCAGTTGAGATCCTTCATCCAAATCTTTAAAAACGGTTCATTTCAACTCCAATCAAGATTTTGCATTCTCATAAAAAGTTCTTGAGTTGAGAATATCTTACTACAGCTGAGAAGTATCGTTCATGGCTTGTTTTTGGTAGCGATTGTGCTAATACTGATGCCAATGTTCTTGGTTTCTTCCCTCTGTGTTAAGTTACTTCAAAGCTGACGCCATTAGCTGCTAAGGGTGACCGGTTGTGAACAAGTTTTCTAAGAAAATCCCTTTTTCGGAAGTTCTTCTTGCTCAGCCGGCACACATACAACTCATTCTTTGAGTTAATTTCGCCAATTCAGATTATGCATTTGGCAAAGCAATCACTCGGTATTTTCCCCTGTACATTCCATGCATCTTACACTAGTTTCGAATGTTTCTCTAAATTTGTATCTTTAAATTGACTTGTCCACCCGGCAGACAATTGGCGTTGCTTTCGTTCTCCATTAGTCTTTCGTACTGCGGCATCATCTTGTAACACTTCTCGTTTGATTTACAGCTCCCAGTGGAATCGCAAACAATGGCAATGAGCAAGAATTTGTTGAGACACTTGGTCCTGGCTCTCATGCTGCACAGCCTGGCAGCAGCCACACAGGAACATGAGCATCCGCGCATGCGGCGATTGGCCGCGGAGAGTTCGACTGTAGCCCCTCTTCTCGAACAGACCGAATTGCCAATGGCAACAAATGCCATGTCCAGCGATGAAACGACGCTGCCGCCCGCAAAACAAGACTCGTCGACTGAGATTGTGGCAGCTGACATTGATCCTGTTGTTACGCTCGAAACCCGTAATTCAGCCGTTGACTTGGCCGCCGCCTCAGACCCAGAGTCCAAGGAAACGAGCCTGTCATCGGGCTCCGAGGAGGCGAGCATTTATTATGACAATGCGCCCATCGACTGCAGTCCCGAGCTGGTCGGCTTTGAGATTGTTACCGGGTGAGTGCAAGCGGAATACGCAGCCCATTAGCAGATATGCATCTCCTCCCTCCGCAGCTATGTGTTCTCCGCCCCCGGCAAGCTGATGGACTCGCTGCCCGGCACCTTGATGCTAACTGATTGCCTGGCCACGTGCCAGAAGAACAAGACCTGCCAGTCGGTCAACTATGAGACCGGACTGTGTGTGCTGTTCTCGGCGCATGCCGATCAGCTGCCAGGTAAGGCGCGCGTCCTCCCTTATTCAAATTGCGGCATTTTAATTAATTGCGATTACCCACATTTTATGGCTGGGCCCGTACAGGAGCACTGACCAAATCCCAGTTCCCGGTGTTCACAATTTATGCGCAAAAGTCGTGTCTGTCGGCGAAGCCCTGCTCCCGCGCCTGGTATGTGGATCGTGTGCAGAACTATAAGCTGAAGACGGAAGTGAAGCGCACCGTGTCGGTGGCTTCCCGGCGCGAGTGCTTTGAACTTTGCCTGAGCGAAACCGAATTCGCATGCAGGTAAGAAAGAAACTGAGACCCTGGAGTGGCTTCTAGTGGCCGCTCTGCTCTTCCCCGGGCGCGTCTGCGGCGCAGAGAGTCGCGAATGACGAATGAGTGCCACCCACAAAACGGGGAGCTTGTGGGTCAATCGATGTCATTTAATCAACGTGCCGTTTGTTTGGCTTTGCATTTAGAAAGTAGCGAGCACTCAGCCAGGCGGCAGATGTTAATGAACTTGCGCCGCGGCTTAATGGAACTCAATATTCTTCCAGATCGGCGAATTATGAGCGAGCCGGCGGCGTCTGTGAACTAAGCGAAATGGATCGCCTAACATTGGCTGGCAGCAACGCATTCCAGCCGCACGAGGGCAGCGAGTACCTGGAGAACCACTGCATCGAGGAGCCGAACAAGCTGTGCGAGTTCAAGCGTCTGGCTGGGCGCATACTGAAAACGGTAGACTCTGTCTATCAGGAGGTGAGCAGCGTGGATGAGTGCCGGGAACTCTGTCTGAACTCGCCGTACAGGTAAGTGCGCCGTTACTCCCTGCGACAGCTTGTCAATTCCTGCCTATTCCTGGCAGATGTCACTCGTACGACTACAACGACACGGGCGACATGGTCTGCCGTCTGTCGCATCATAGCCGCGCCACCCTGACCGATGTACAGGATCCCTTCCTGGAGGTGCCCGAGGCCTCGACCTACGAGCTTACCTCCTGCTACAATGTGACCATCGAGTGTGGTGGCGGGGATATGCTGGCGCGCATCCGCACCTCCAAGCTGTTCAGCGGCAAGGTCTATGCCAAGGGTGCGCCCAAGTCTTGTGCGGTGGATGTGAAGAGCGCTCTGGACTTTGAGTTGCGCATGAACTACCACGACCTGGAGTGCAATGTGCGTCAGAGCAGCGCCGGGCGCTACATCAACGATATCATCATTCAGCACCATGACATGATAGTGACCTCATCCGATCTGGGACTGGCCTTGGCCTGTCAGTACGATCTGACCAACAAATCGGTGACCAATGGAGTGGACCTGGATGTGCGCGGTGATATTACGCCGGCGCTCTCCGAGGAGGTGATTGTGGACTCACCCAATGTGATTATGCGCATCACGTCGCGTGATGGTTCCGATATGATGCGGTCTGCCGAGGTCGGTGACCCGCTGGCCCTGAAGTTTGAGATTGTGGACGAGCAGAGTCCCTACGAGATATTCATACGCGAACTGGTGGCCATGGATGGAGTGGACAACTCGGAAATCACGCTTATCGACTCAAACGGCTGTCCCACCGATCACTTCATCATGGGCCCCGTCTACAAGGGTGCCGTTTCGGGCAAGATCCTGCTCTCCAATTTCGATGCTTTCAAGTTCCCCTCCAGTGAGGTGGTGCAGTTCCGTGCCCTGGTAACGCCCTGCATGCCCAGCTGTGAGCCAGTGCAGTGCGATCAAGAAGATACCAGCGGGGAGTTCCGTTCCCTGCTCTCGTTCGGACGTAAGCGGCGATCCCTGAATGACACAGGTAGGTAAACGTTTGGTCAATGCGAACTCCTTCTTTCAACTTTATGTTCAGCCCCAGTCGAGCGTCGCTTGCGCCGTGAAGTTGAAATGCCCTCAAAGACTTCCCCCGGAGACATGCTGTTGGTGCAGTCCATCCAGATCACCGATAAGTTCGGCTTTGACCAGCAGAAGCAACAGAGCCGGGACTTCTATGATGGCAACGAGACGTCCTTTACAACTGGCGAGGCCCGGGATGGGTTCTGTGTGAATGCGTTTGGTGAGTTGATACCTTCCTTTTTTTTTTTGTAATTCTTTTTTGTGACCGTCTCCCCTCGCCTCTCCCCCTGCGTAGGCCTCATTACCGCCGCCACGATTTTCTTGCTCACTCAATTGGCCGTCATTGCCATCTGGACCTATTGCTATCAGCGGCGCCAGAAGCTGCAGCCGTACCAGCACTCGTACTAGGTCACCACCGCTCCTTCCCCCATCAAAGATCTACGACTCGAGTAAATGCTACGGCAACTACGAAAGGTGCAATTAATAATTACGCAATGCAGCGCAAACCTGGGCCCCGCCTCGGAATGCCCATCGCCGTGATATTTCAATCGCTATTTGTCTTATCTAGTCAGTGCACGATTTTGGAGAAATTGATGGAAATTCCGCATCTTACCCGGCGACCCAAGGATTGCAGCCATTGCGTAATTGAGTGTCTGGTATTAAGTTTACTTTTTTTTCTGCGTACTCTCCGCTCAGTTCCCACTTCCCCACTTATAAAGGCAGTTCGACATTTGCATTGAACTGTTTTTGTGACTGCGGAAAGGAATGGTGGATATTTTGTAAGCGAAGAAGAAACTGAAACGCAAAACAGTTTAGTTGTTTAAGATTAATCATTACATTTATTTATTGGAATTTATTTGCCCTTTGCGTGTGCCTCATTCTGCGAGGTTGGGCGCAATCTAAAGTTAGTTTTGTAGGCCTAACTTAAACTAGAATACTTTTGCTAATTTATTTAATTTCATTGCAATAAAAAGAAATATTTAAAGAAGAAGCTAAGAAGAGAATGGGTTTTTGTTCATACAAAGGGGGGGGAGGGATGCGTGGATGGATGGTTTCAGAACTCAACCAATTTAATTGGACTGGAAAATTCACTTAATCGAAGCAGCGAGCAGCAGCGTTGATTTGCTCCGGACCAGGGGTGCAGTACAGTAAAAAGTGTGTGTGTATGTGCCAGTGGCTGCCTGTGGCACACAACAATAACAAAATCAACGCTGCAGCACTGTGTTTGCGCCTTCAATTTCGCAAGAGGCGTAAGAGAGAAAAAGAAGAGAGACACACAAAAAGTTGTTGCTGCAATTTTCCTATGCGTGTTCCGTAATCTCTCGGCACTCGCCAAGCGCGAAACCACAACAATTGCGCCTCAAGCGTATATATCGAGGGCAACCTTGATACAGACAGTTTTACTTTAGCAACTAGTGAATAATGGTAACTATCAAGATTTGTCTAAGGCTGATATTTTTTAAAGGCAGGACAAGGTAGCGGCGTTATGGGTACTGTTCAATCTTAAAGGGTTAAAACGGGATATTTTACCAATCTTACGAGTAGGGGTAGATGCAGCGGAATCCCTCTAATTGTGTAAGATTAGATAGAAATATTCTTACTAAATATACATTCCAAAATTGTAAGTCTGTGATTATCTAAAATATGCCTGCAAACCCAAACAAAAGAATTAGAGATGGGCGTGTGTCGAATATGGTATTCAAGCCAACACGGCTTTAACAATTGACATATAAAAATCACGCACGGTCAAACATTTACTAAACCCAACACGACAATCTTTGGCCTGATATTCGCCCTTATATATATCAAATTTAGAATAATCTGCCAGAACGTCTTTAACTGTTCAAGACTACATTTTACATCTCTGGACACTATTCATACCTACATAATAAAGATCAGTATGAAGATAATGCAGATCAGTGGGTAAAAAAAGCTTTTCCCGTCATTTCAGAGATCTTGATAGAAGATCGAATATATAATGGATGTCCAGCGTCTTCGGTAAGCAAGGTTCTTTTTAAAACACTAAACTTTCTGAGCATCCTGTAGACTTAAGTAGTGCCGGCTTATGTAGTGCCACGCACATGCACGCACGAAATCTTATCTTGCAGCACGAACACCTCGTCTTAAGTCGTGCGTGTCTGTGACACGAAGAAACACACGACACGCTCCAACTGTATGAAGAACTTCTAAAAAGCTAAGAGGGATCAGTGAAATGAGAAGTCAAGAAACTTCTCCGCAAGCCGAGCTCAGAGGAATGCAACAGGTAAGCCGTCAAGTGGATCGGAGAGTCAGACAGCTGCTGAGACGGCGCAACAATCTCTATCCAGGCGCGACACTTTCTCTGAAAGTGTTGCACAGCGTTCAGCAAGAGCTCCGGCACGTGTTCTTCCGCATACTTAAGCAATTTAATAATACTATTGTATCTGGTCATGGTGGTCGTTGTGTCCGGCTGTGGTACAGCGGGTAGTCTGTGTGCTTGCTGTGCAAGAAGTCGTGGGCTCGATGATGTCGTGGGACATCTAAAGAAATAGTTGTATCTTTAAAAATAAATTACATACCCGATCACCTTCTTCAGCTGTTGGCGCCAGCTGTGAAATAAGAACTCTCCAACTTTGCCGCTCTAATTAGGCAATATACTGTGGGGCCCTAAGTCTTACGAGAAAATTTAAAGCTTGGCTTCTCCAAGAGATTTGAACAAGCTCGGCTTGACCCTGTCTGGCTGTAAAGCCAATTCTTTATACTTTTATGCGAGTATATCTGGTCAATACGGTTATCAAACTGTGACCATCCAACGATCATCTATTTGAACGATTCACAGATAAAGCGACTGCAAAGGTTAAGATCTGCAGAAACGGCGGAGCAGGAGAGCAATCGACACCAGCAATTTCAAATCAAAGCGAGATGGTGAGTCAGCATTGGAAACAGAAACTAAAAAAGCGGCACGGCGGCAACTAACTACTAGGGGAAACTATTTTGATATCAATATCATTGGCGCCCTGCATCAAAACAATTTTGAAATGCTCCTACAAATAAAGAAATCAAATTTTACAGTACAGTTTATGTGCCCAGTATGTATAATCTTTCAATTTTTTATTAAAATACAAACATAAATGTTAGGGATAAAAGAGTTTCTCTTAACATTGTTAACATGAAGAATAATGCTCTGTTAATTAACATTACGGAAGTCTATTAAACATTAATACCCCAAGAGTTACTAGATGACAACTGTAGACGGAAAAATGGGAGGTGTCGATTAAAAAATTTAGAAATTTGTTCAATTTTCTTATGAGGGTAAAGATTTAACTGTAGTAGTTTGTACCAACGAAAGTGTTTTCAAAAAGAAGAAACATTTTGAAAAGATTTAATCTAACACGGTGTGATTCTCCAAAAATTGTGATTGATAGAAGATTTTCAGGAATTATTTACGCTTGTCTCTGAAGACTTGATTAATAAAAACCTGCATTGAAGACTATCAGAGATTTGGGCAATAAAGTTGCGTTTTGTAAAATCTACGAAGCTTTATCAAAAGAAAGGCTGGATCTGTGGATATCAAGACTAAGACCAATGGAATAGTAGGCAGGCAGACAAATCATTCGAGTCTAGAAGTTGAAAGTATGATATTATGTAAGTGAGCTAAGCCTTTCTGCAGTTCTTTCGATTTAAGAGTGACTTGTACTTTATTTTTAGAATGTTTCATTCTTAGCTCAAATGATTTCCCTGTGATCGCAGAGATCCTTATACAGCCAGGCAATTTCCTCATTGCAACTATGATCATTGTGGTCATTAAAGCCAAGTTTATGTTCAAGGAAGACAGTTCGGTCATGCAGTTAGTGAACATTTGACACACCTAAAAGCACTTTAAAAAGTTTAAGTGCTGCATGTGGTTAGAGTTCCAGGACTGCAGTCGTACAAGACCAGTTTCAAAAACTATAGTGAACAACAATCATAAAACTTTTTACACCATCCACGTACCTTAGCTCGTACATTTGAATTAGAAAGGTCAACAATAAACCGATTTAAGATCAAGTGGACTTAATAAGGCGGCACTGAGGTACACCAATCAGGTCGGCATGGTTCTTCCAGTGGCAGAAGAAGGTTGACAGAATCGCCAAAAGAACTGGGAATGTTTCGCCTGGAGTGTGATTGGGACCCGGCTAACTCAATTGTTATATTGCATTACACAGCCAGCAAACGGCTAGAAACGGATCGCTCAGATAGCCAAAGTGCATGCGAGAGAGCCATTCGATTAACCACTATTTATGTACGAGTATGCATGGTATGATCAATTTTTGGCACGAATGTACCGAGTATTGGCCAATTATTTGGTGTGCCGCTGATGCGCGCATAATCGACGCCGAGGATCTCTAATTGGGCGAAGCGGAGAAGCGTCCGCGCCATCATTGCAGATCTAATGTAAATTTATTTTTATCGCTTCGCATGCTCAGCTTAATTAAAACTCCGACTCTCTTCAGTTCTCGCATGGAGACAACGGCCTGGCCACATCAAGTGCAGCAGCATTCTTGAGGCGTGTGTTTTGTCGTTTCAGTTGTGTTGGCCAAGTAAATTAATTGAGATGAATTCACTTAACTAGGTGAGGGAGCGCACCGGCAGCCGTCCGTCCGTTCCTCTAGCAGATAAAGATACAAATCTGCACGAAGCCTGTTTCCTGTTGGGCTGAGGGTGCATTTATTTGCATGATGCACACCAGCGGTAACTGGCAACGACACTTGTGCCGCTGATGCGGTGACGCTGGGATGCTGGGATGCTGGGGCCACAAACAGGTGCGCACCGTAATGAAGATGGCGCGCGTTGTTGGAAAATGAAAATGGACACGATACGCGCCGCATCCTACCCACATCTAAAAGTGAATCGTTGCTGGGTGACAGTGACGACGACAACGATGATGACGATGCGGCGAGTGCTGCCTCCCAGCCGAGTGTGCCGGCTGTGGCTGTGGCGTGTTATTTTCGGGTGACGGTAACCTTAAGTGATCGTCCGCGTTCCAGGAAACTGTTGAAGTTGCCATTTACAGTTGGGCGCTTCGTGCCTAGCTGTTGTTTTAAAGACATCTGCGTACCGAGGTGTTGTTGTGGATGTAATGCAATTATTTGGTTATTCGGCATCTATGAGGGCATAGATCCATATGAACACATGTAGGTACATATGTACGTGGCCATGCGTATTTTGCATAATGAACCCTTACCGGAATGGCGCCAACAGCATTTCCAGCAGCCACAACTCGTAGGAGTTGGTTGGCCAGCAATCCAGAGAGTGGAAACAAAACCGAAAGATCGCAAGAATCCAACACTTAACATATAATTATGTAGGTATGTCCAAGTGGAATGAAGACCTGCGGAAGCTTCGGCCCTGACTTTCTTACTTCGAACTGTGTTTAATAATAATTATTTAAATTATATAATAATTAAATATAAATACAAGAAAGCACATGATAAGAATGAAAGTTGCTCAAGCCTGACTGTAATGTACTCTGGACTTGAGGAAGTGAATGCTCCTACCATTGGTTTTTACTGACAAGCTGCCCCTGCGAAGTTTCATTTCAGACCATTAAGCATCCCACCAATCCATTGATGCATCGATAAACAATTGTCAATACCAAAAAGTTGGTCTTCATTGAGAGAAAAAAAAAAACAAACAAACTATAGCCCAGACTAAAGAGAAGAGAAGATTACAGTCTTACAAAAAAAATGTTCTGACTACTTTCCTTTGACAGCTAAACTATATAGATGATCGATTTCGATCAAACTTAGTGGAATCATGGTAAAGCATAGCCATCTAAGAAATACAACGTTTGGAGGCGTTTGCTTTGAAAACAAAAAAGTTTTTCTCACTAAAACAAATTTCTCGACCGATCTTTCCTATGCCAGCTAAAACCTATAGTCATTCGATGTTGACAAGAAGAATTTGAAGAATTGTGTGAAATCTTATAAAATAATATGCCATTTTTAAGGCGACTTACATTGAAAAAAAAAAGTTTTTTTAACTAAGACTGATTTTCTAAACTTACTTTTCTATAGAAGCTATACTATAAAAATGTTCGATTTCGACCAAACTTGGCAGAATCATGGAGAAGCATTCAAAACTCGTAAATACGGAGTTTGGAGACGTTTGCTTTAAAAACCAAAAAGTTTTTCTCTTTCCATTCATCCGACCCGGCCGAATCCGACAAATGTGCAGCGTATTTTTACCAGAAGACTTAGTGCAATGTTTCGTAGCGATAGCTTAAGGAGATACCGAGGAGATAGCATAGAAACAGACGGAAGGACAGTCGGACATGGTTATATCGACTCAGAAGGTCATGCTGACTAAGAATATATATACTTTATGTGGTCGGAAATGGTTCCTTCTATGCGTTTCAAATATCTGGACTATTTTTATAGGCAAGGGTTTCATTTCATCGTAAAATTAAGTATAATCGATCTTTATTTAGGATTGTAAAATTATGATTTAAATTGAGATTATAATCTTGGGTTGAGATTTTCCCTGCATTGCTTGTTTCTGTAATACATTTGTCTCGGTTTCGAGACTTTAATTTTGCCTTTAGATTGATTTGATTGTCAGTGTAAAAGGTACGAACCGTCTTTCGAATAATTTGTTTGCAGTGGTCTGGAAACTAGGGTGTGAAATATATTAAGTACTTACGCAGTGCACTGCTACAAATCACTGCTCTGTACTAAAGCTGAGTTTTTCAATTTTAAGCAAATTTATGAAATTCATAATCAGCATCAATAGCGGAAAAGCTTTCTTTCAGAATTTTGACCAAACGTAGAATTACATTTTCTGATATATTTCAACAAAATTGATCCTGATGATCCCCCGATGATTTGGCTGAAACATATACTGAAGTCGAATCGATTAAATCTCATTACCTGATTGTGGAGGGATCATTGCGTAACAGTAGCCAAGAGCCGATATTTCTGGACAGGAAAGTACGGAAAAAACCTAATTATTGTACGGGTTCAAAATCAGATAAGAGTGCAATAATGAGACAACTAAGTTTTGGGAGACTACGAAAGTCCCTTTGAAAATACTTTGATTCTAAGTGGTCTTTTAAGAGATACTCATAATTCCATGTTAACCTCTGAAAAGAAAAGGTTTTGTGTCGATTTAAACCCGGAGCAGAAGTCGATTCCATTAGGTATATGCATATGTACATATAAGTACCGCAGGACAACAAAATCTGTTCAAATTTCATCATATTTTTGCTGCAAAAACGTTCAGTTTTTTTACTAAATTTTTTTATAGCCTGTAGCTAGGTTTTACTTAAGCCTAAGACATTTTCAGACAAAGATATGACAGAAGAGACCAAGAGCAGCTAATTCTCGCGTAAAACACATATGGATATTTTAAGGCGACAACAAAGACAAGAATCCGAAGGAGGAATCCGTCTTTGGCATTTTTCTGTGTGTGCGTACTTGAGTGTGTCTGATGCAAACGTAATCATTCGACGCATAACAACAAATGTTACACATACAGAGGCAAATTTGTACCTGCAGATGTGTTCAATACTGCAAGAGGCAGAGTTGCCCATGCGCTATGCTCAAGCCGCCTTAAGCATTAGAATAGCCATGCGTTACGCCTCAACGAAAGCGACCGAAGCAACCGAAATAAGTTAGAACCAAATCAAATCCTTTTTGCAGAAACATCAGTAACATAACCGAAACTGTAATACAACCTTAAAAAAACTGCCCAGCAGCTTCTTTTGAAATGTGGACGGTTTTGGGCAACAAAGACGGGTTTTTTACGATAAAGTCAACTTCATGAAGTTTTTTGAAAAAGCTATAGTTTGTAGGACAGGGGTATAGTGGTGTCGCTTGCCCTTCTATACCTCTTCCTACAAGCGAAAGCTTTTTTTAAGAAGTTCAAAAAGTTTGCTATTCCGTGTAAAACTCCTTTGAGGGCCAATTTCTTATCTTGCTGTTTTCGCAAGTTGCTGAGATTGTATTGCTTATTTTGAGCAAAGGCTATGCAAATTTCCAAAAACGGAAACATGAGAAATGGCTCAGTCTCGGCAAGAAGCTTAAGTATAAAAATCTATAAATACTTCCAAAATTACCCTTAAAAGAACCCCGACCTTAAAGCTTCTTGAATGATTTTCAAATAAGAGTTAAACATTGGAATGATCATGATTTTCCTAACTAGAAATGCAATTTTTAATTTCAGTAGATAATGTTCGGAATAATTTCTTGTGTTCTAAGAATCGCATTCGGCCCAATTTCCTTACAGTCGATTACACTAAAAGCATGTATCAAGCATGGATTGAACCAAGGTTCGAACCAACACCTTTGCCCAAAATCCTCAAACCTTAAGTTACCAAACCCGTGAATGGGAGCTCCGAGAAATGTGTTTGGTTTTGCAGCCTTGCATTCCATTCCGAGGTCCTTTAGAAAAAATTATGTAAAACATTACTGCAAAAGCGGATTAAGTGGAAGTACACTTTGTGTTTGTTTGCCCAAGCCCTCCCTGAACTGTCAGGAACTGCCGTTTGCCGGGTCTCATTCTAGCTCTCTCACTCGGCGGCGGCAGCAGCTGCTTTATCATCAGCATCATTATAATGGCATTTCTCAGTAAACGAAGCCGCAGCATTTCCAAAGTCATTCCTGTGTTTAAATCCATTAAAATGTTTGTCATCAGTTTGCTTGGCAGACACTCGGTTTTTGTGGCGAGTATTCCACAGTCGGGCGATCTGTTAATTCTGGCACGCACAGAGCCAGAGCACTTCACATGTGGCTTAGACGTTTAATTGGCCAAACAGTGTGTGTGTGTGTGAGAGTGTGTGTACACAGAGTGGAGGGAACCGCAAAATTCATAATAGCAAAAAAGATTTGAAAAAAAAGAACCATCAAGAATTTTAATCACTTTTATTTGCTTTTACTTTTAATGATGAAAGGAAAACCAGATTAAGTAGCTGCCAATTTGGAGTTTGGCAATTTCATTGTCCACTCGATGAGTCGGCGTTTCACTCGAGAGTCAAAGCGTGTTTCATTTTCGTATAAATCGGTTTTTGTTATTTATATTCACGTTTAAAATTTGTTACATCGATACATAAGTAGATTACGTATAATTATGTACATGTGTAAGAATATTTACAGCTTATATTTGTATGTGGATTTGTGTGTATTGCAATATATATATATATGGCATAGTAAACTCAGTTGGTGGTAATGCACTTTCAATCCATAACATTTGTGATGTATCTATTTTGGACATGACTCTTCTGTATGTTGCTCAAGCCAAGCAAAGCTCGTTCAGTTCTGGGCCACTGGAAGTATTCCGCATCGCCAGAGAGGTTGAACCGAACACAAGCACTAAATTCGTCACTAAAATCATAACACTTAACATGGAACAGTGGTTGCAAAAAGTATAAATGTAAAAAAAAAACTCATATACTTATGGCATAGAAGTAAGTAATATATATTAATGGACTAATCTTATGCGTAGGACAATGTTAACTTTTCGCTTTTCCAAAACAATAATAAAGTCAAATCGGTTTATGTATAAAAATGGTCAACAGAGGATTTACTTTAACTGTGAGTGCCCTTGATGAACATCCACAAGGCGTTCCATGTGTCCACCTGCTCAGTGGACTCAGCCCTGACTGGGGACTGAATGGTGCTGCCATCCGAAGTTGTGTCCTTGCAACTTTCGAGCTCAGCAGCTGAATGGCACATTGAGGGCTAAGAATCGGAATAGATGATGCAGCGTTTGCTCTTGCCCACTGAGGCCAACATATTGCAGTTAGGATTCCAGCTGACCGCATTCACCGCCGTGCTGTGAAAGAAACCCAAACCAGAACTATTTGCGTTAGGGTTGACACAACAGGAAAAAGAGAAAAGCAAAACAAAAATGATGCGTTGGTGCGTTAAGTACGCCAGCTGAGGCATAAGTGTGCGAACAAGGGTTATGGTGTTGGTTTGTATGGGAGTGGGAGTGAACAAAGATGAGTTGATCTTTGGCTCACTTACTTTGAAATTTGCACTTTTTTATTCAGTTGCTATATAAGACTGCGCTTTACACGTTAAATGTAGGTTTTCTAGTGCTATCTATATAGAATACGTAATGGAAACGTGTGGTTGACCACATTCGCTCATCGTCGATTGTCGCCTGACTGCAATATTGTGATTTGCGCCAATGACACGCGAGTGGTTGATGGTCGTATGGGCTAAACTGCTAGGCAAGTGTGTTGTGTGTTCAGATCCCAGACAAGGTAAGTGAACAAAATAAAGTTTAAAGTTGTTCGTTTCTCAAAAGGAAGTCTTTGCCCTCCCGTGCACCTCTTCAGGGTTTGTTTTATTTTATTAGGCCGCAAATTGTCGTTTTAAACAAGAAAGAAAGTCGGTCAAGCCCGACTATAAACTACTCTGTACCAAGAAAATTTGTCTTTTGATCATAACTCGAAAACCGTTTATCCGATCTTCTTCATTCCTTTGGCGGATCGATAAGTTATCCTAATAACTAAATATGTCCAGAAGGAAGAAGCCATCTATCTTCAAAACTGTGGGAGATATGACGTTTTTTCTAAATTGCGGGGGCGGGAGGGGGCGTGGCCAAATGGAAAATAAACTTGATCTGCCTGCAGACATAAGAAGCATATGTCCCATACATGTCAAACCTCTATCTCTTACCATCTCTGAGATCTGCGCTTTCATACGGACAGACAGACGGATGGACGGACAGACGGACATGGCTATATCGACTCGGCTGTTGATGCTGATCAAAAATATATATACTTTATGGGGTCGGAGATGCTTCCTTCTGGATGTTACATACTTTTGCACAAACTTATAATACTCTATGTACCTTCAGTACAGAGTATAAAAATTACTATGTAGTGCCTTTGCTTGTATTCTGGCCGATGTGCTTTGATTCTCAGCTCATATACTTCCGGCTTTCCGGCAAATTGTGTTTTGTTTTCACAGAAGTTGGCACATTCAGAGCACCCAAAAACTAAGTTGATTACACTTCAGCGAAACGACACATACTGAAAAATAAATTCTACTGACGAGGATTAAAAATGAAGTTGATTGCAACAAAGTTCGACCCGCTTTTAACGAAGTAATGCCATCTTAAAGACTTATTAAGGCAGGTATACTGAAATTTTAGAGCGGTTGAAAAACAAGAGGAGCGTCATACACGTAATGGGTGGAATATACCCGTCAAAACGAGTAGAGATCCAAAATTTTTATGGTTTTCTCGGTGTTAATAATCTCATATAATAACTGAGATTTTAAATCAACTAATCTGCGGCATCGGTTTGGTTCAGTAATTAACTTACGAAGAACAAGCTCCTGAGGTAAAAAAATTACGACAGAATATGAAGAATAAGAAGTTGAAGACTCTCACAATTCGATTTACATCTTCAAAGGAATAAGTCTTACTTAACTTTTCTTCAACTCTTCGCTCAATACGACATGACTAAGAAATAAACTGGCCTATAACAAAAGCAAAGCACTAAGTAACCAAACCTAACATAAGCTAAATCTGAATACAATTAGTTTTGAGGAAATCGTTTTAAATATCAGCAGATAACGTCCTTAAACACGTCACTGAACCAAACCGAACAGAATTGTTTAATCTTGCGGTATTCCTTTCTCGATTGAATATGGTTACTGTACAAATTATATCCCATAAACAGTCTCATCCATGAGCTGTAAGCTCAGCAAGTGAACAAAAAAGAGTTTTACTAAGATCAACTCCGCTTACTAAATCAAGCAGTTTTAAACCAACACTAAAATGTAGATGTATAACAGCAGCGAGTACCTACCTGTGCCCCTTAAGCGTAGTCTCCAAAAATCCATTCACATTCCATATGTATATGGCTCCATCGGCTGATCCGCAGGCGATCTTTGAGGCGCCCGAATTGAAAGTGGCGCGGGCAAAATCACAACTGATTTTGAAGTGCTCATTCCTGCCAGACATAAATCAAGTTTATTTTGGTGCTTCGTTCAATCAGCTTCTTCAAAAACTTACGTGAATGTGGAAATGACTTGGTTTTTGCGTAAGTCTAATAGTTTAATGGTATCATCTCTTACGGAACATATGAGGTAATTGGAATCTATACAAAAGATATGCAATTATATATGAGAGCTATATACTCTAGTTGCGGACTCACTCACCCTTCGACAAATCTAGCGAGGTAATTTTTGCTGGCATAAGCACATCATCCGCCTGCTTTTCGGTTCGTATATCCCAGAAGCGTATCTTCTTATCATAATGCCCACTGATAATCGTGGAGCCCAGACTATCCGTGGTGACCAGATCATTGCAACTGGAGCCCGCAAATTTCGTTTCAATGCACGCGATACTGCGCAAGTCCCAAATCTTCAGAGTGCGATCATGACTTCCGGTGACCACTTTAATGGGCTCTTGGACATATTTGGCGGCCATTACTTTGCCACTGTGACCCGTCAGCGTGTGCTACAATGGGCGAGAGATCACAAAAGCAGACAGTTAGTGTTTGTGTAAGCCCGTTAAGGGACAAAGAGGCATAAATGTCGCTTCTGGACAGGCATCGCTTACATAACTAAAGTCGTTGGCTAATTGCTCTCGGTTAGTGTGTTTCACTAGAACAAAGTGCGATAAAAGTGGCCGCAAAACACATTTAATTATGGCGTTTAAAACGCAGCCAGCAGTTCCTGCGGCTACAAAACGATTTATTGGCATAGGTTCGTTGGTCAGTCGCCGGGTCAGGTTGTTGTACCACAACCAAGACGGTGGTCAGTTTTAGATGAGGGTCTTATGAGTGACAAAAAATTTTACCGCTTTTTCTGTGAGCAAAAGTTAAGGCGAGAATCAAGTCATTGACTTTGCACTTTTTTGGTAAAGAATCAACATGTAATGTATCCCCTAGTTTTACCATGAAATATCCGGATGTCCGGAGACTTGAGCCGAGATTTATAGTACTTTTAACAACAACAAGATGTGCGCATCTGTGGACCTTCGATTCTAGATAGGTGTGCTGTCTGTGTGCCCTCATGTTAAATAGAAGCTCCACATTGAAATTTCCGCTTGCCATTCACTTTAGTATAGTTGTTACGCATGTCGTTATTTGATGTCTTTGCTAACATTAAACATTTATTTGCATGCCACCAATTGTTATAGCTATGATAGTCAAAAGTTACCCGTAAGCTGGGTAACTAGTTTCGCCTTTTCGATTTTAATTTAGCTTCAGCTGTTCACTAATGGCGGTTTGGTTCAATCGCTATTGGGTCTTAAAGTCGACGTAAACGTTACATAAAATAAACTAGAAACACGTTCAGAGCCACACTCATAAAATCGCCACCCATGAAGCCTCTGTGCTTGAGATCTTCGACATCAAAGTTTATGAACGATTTAAGAAATTGAGAATTTAAGCAGTACATTGGGAATTTATCTAAAAAGAGGAACATAATTGAAGTTGTCAATGTACATTTGGGCGTTAATCTGAAATCAATATGTAATCTGCGTTGAATAAGGATCAGGAAAAATCCATCACAAAGTTTTGGTTTTGCTCTAAAGATACTATTTGTTTCAATTAAATATTAAAAACAGGGCTGCAAACCCATACATGTTTTTGGGTTTTTTGGTTAAAACTAAAATTAACCAATGGCTAGGGATCAAAAATTTTACGTTCGAGGTTTTTGGAAGAAGGTTTTGTTTCGAACCTTGGTTCAGCCCCTGCTTGACGTTATATTAATGTGAAAAAAGCAAATTATATTTATTTAGATACTAAACATTACTAAATTTAAGAAGTTAGTTTAGTCCTATGTGTTTTATTAATCAATACTAAATATTGAAAATACATTTTTACTATTAGGTAAAATACCATTTCGTAGTTTTTGTGGAAATATATTTCCCATGTGAATCATTGAAAATGCTTTGGAGTCAAGGATCTTAAAAACACGGGCTACTATAGATGGGAATATTGTATGTAGCTTTCAATGCTTTTCTAGGTTTTTAATTCACTTTGCCGACCATTTTAAGACTCAGTTGCTCAAAACAAAACATATAACAGATGGAATCTCTAGACAGAAAGACAATTTTTCTAATGTCCACCATTTTTGTTGAACCGAATCAATATTTGAGGCTCTAAAGAGATTCGGTTTAAGGTTCGGTTCACAGTAAAATAAAATTCGGTTCGGTTCAAAACCGGTATGCAGCACTGATTTTTTTTTTTTGGAACATTCCAAATATTGCAAGATTTATATCGTTTATACATACCTATACTTAGTAATCAGAATTGTTTATCGATCGGGTGAATGGAAGTCGACTTATGAGCAAAAGAAGTGCAGTAGCAATTGCTGATCGGTTGTAGAGTTATGATCAAAAGACTGTTCGCTCAGCTGCTACTGCAGCATTTAAATGTATACTGAGCTTATAATTGCGTTGGTACAGAGTATGTTAAAGTCGAGCTTGACCGACTTTCTTTCTTGTCATACCCTTGCAAAGGTTATTAAAATTTTGCCCAGATGTTTGCAACGCATAAAAATATTCATTTCCGACCTAACACATCATATATTATATGTTCTTAATCAGGGTGACGAGCTGAGTCGATTGAGCTTTGTCCGTCCGTCCGTCTGTCTTTTTTTACTAAGACTGTTCTTCAGACCTATATTTTGTATGGCAGCTATACTATATGGTTGTCCGATTTTAATTAAGCTTGGTAGTTTATAAAAAAAAACGTAGAAAACCTACGACTACAAGTTTGGGGTCGTTATCATTGAAAAGAAAACGGTTTTTCAAACTAAAACTAGCTTTTCGACCGATTGTTCCTATGGGAGCTAAGAGATATAGTCATCCGATCCGGTCGGTTCCGACATATTAGTAGTGTGCAGCAAAAAAGAAGACTCTGTACAAAATTTCAATTCGATAGCTTTAGTACTGAGAGACTAGTTCGCGTAGAATCAGACAGACAGATGGAAAGACGGACGGACGTTACCCTGATCAAGAATATATATAGTTTATGGGGTCGGATATGAATATTTCTATGCGTTGCAAACTTCTGGGCAAATTATAATACCCTTTGCAAGGGTATAAATATACAATAGAGTCCCACCCGACAGAATTGAGTTAAAGTGAATGATTCGTATATATTTATCTAATCAAATATTAGTTATTTTTGGTCTTGGATGTATGTATTTATATTTTTAAATATTTGTATAATTGTTACAATAATCTAATTATCAATTTTTGTTTACTCTTTTAGTGATTCGACAGACTTCAAAAATGAATCTTCGAAGTTGCTCGGAATGTAATATTAATCATTTTGGGATGCAAATCGTGCTTGGGAAAAAATCTTGATATCGGAAATTATTAAAAAAAAGGTTTGCTTGACGATAAGTTGGAGCGCCTTAAAGTGCAATCTTTAGCGAGTGACAATAAAGTCGAAGACTTTTGTCTTTTTTTGAACGGTGTGTCAATTCAGAACGAGAAGATGACTTTTTATTAAAGTGGAGAGTGAGGAGGTCGGTCGGAAAAGCAGATTGAAGTATTAACTGAATTGAATTGAGAAAATGTTCTAGAGCTGAAATCACTTGTCAATTGTTCAACGCATAATCCAGATCAAGCGATTGTTACCTTTCTACTTAGGATTCGAACAGGAAGTTCAAACAGAATTCTTGCCTCCATTCTTGGCTTAGACAGAGACCAGATAACATCAGAATTGGTCGAGTCTGTAATTAATTCATTGAAGAAGATGTTCTTCCGAAATAGTTTGGGTTTAATGCAATAAGTAGGAAAGAATTGATTAATCATAATACTGGATTAATGAACAGCAAATTATTTGGATTATCTAATTTATGATGGAACTTAGGAGCAAAAGTTCAAACAACGATTAAATGTATATCTCTGTATTCTCAATATCAATTTCTATATTCTATATGTTAAGAGCTGATACAAAAAATTCGCACACAAAATCAGAAGTTTCAAGATTTAAAGTTGTACCTATCAATGCACAGGGATTATTTATCCAATTTCCATTTCGAAGCATTTTATTTTCAGAGATAACAAAAACAGCCAGGAAGTAAGAATGAATGACACATCAGTGTGTCCAAAATCGAATTGTTTGCGCATTTAATTTTCTCTGAATTCAATTATTAGCATACATTTCCACTTAGCAACCCTTTAATTTTTTAACAGCCGACAAGTGCTCTCTGTTAACAAGAAATTTCCTCCGCGTCCCTGACCAAGTTTTAGTTTTTTTATGGCAAACACCAAGACGAAATACAAAGAGCACACAAGACGGCGACGGAGTCTGACTTCCAACCGGCAAGTCAAGCCGAACGGTCAATGTACGCGCACTGAGGCTTGCAACACGAACAAGTGTCTGGAGGCGAGCCGAGAGCCGTCCATGCTGCCCAAGTACAACCAAACAAAAAACAGTGGAGGAGGCAACATGTTTGAGGATCCCGGCTCTCTGCAAGAACGTGGAGACTTGCGCTCACCATACCACTTTCTACCGCATCGGCGATGCCGGCAAACTTGACTTATTGCACGATCTTGGCCAAACGCCAACTCTCTTCCGCATCGACAGCAATTGTTTGGTCCGCTGTGGTGCTCTCTTAGACCTCTAAGTGGATGTTTGAGCTGGAGCTGAAAGCTAGAGTTGTTTGGTACGAGTACATTCCCACTGCAATCGACATGGTCGAGTTGTATGCTTAGCGGATTGTCTTAGAGCAGTGAAAGAAGTATTCTTGGCTTATATAATAACATATTGCATTGACTAGAAGGCTTTAGTTCTGCGGCAACCATTCAGCGATCATGTCCGACTTCTGTAGCAAAGTTGCATTATAATATTCATACGAGCGAAGAGCGCGCAACTTTAAAGCACATTAGAAATCTTAAGCCACTGCCGAGTTTCTTTTGCAGGGATATAAAACTAAAAGGTTCACACTTAATCGAAGAACAGTGCGAATAATAAGTGTGTTTGTGAAATTAACCAAATAAAATATTGCCTTCAACAATCGAACGATTAAATCATTTTTCTGTATTAATCTAACTGGAGGTAAGTTTTGCTTATGCATAAGGATATGGCAAACAAATCGTTGTGCCTAAAGTGATTAATGATAAAACTAAAATCAATATTCCACGGACACTCAGAGAAAATCATAAATTTCAAACCTTCAAGATGCTAAAAATATATACAAAAACTAATCAATCATATTCTGCTCTTTTACGACACTTGTATGATTGCCATGTTAATTAGACCGTAAAACTCAAGAAAAACATATATTGTTCTGACTTTAATAGATTTCTGTCAAGGAAGGGTTGGTTGTCGTTTGATTCCGTCAAGAAAAGGTTTTAGCTTTTTTAGTATATTTGGAAATGAAGTTCAGGGCAAACATATGAATGATACGACTGAGCTTCAAAAAAAATAAATAATAACTCACTAGTGATTCTTATATATTAAAACAAAAAACAATTTTTTTAGAGAAAAAATGTGAAAATGTTCATTTTATAGAATTAATACTAAAATCCAAGAATTATGAAAATTGGGTTTTTCCTTACTTTCAACATTTTACAGCCGAACTTCCATTAAGCGAATCTCAAGGGGACTAGAATTAGCATCGAAAATATTGGAAAAAATTGGAGTGTTCTGGAAATTCATTCGCTATAAAGAAATCTTCGTTGTACTGAGGTTCTTAATGGAGAAGTTCGACTGCAAAGGCATTTTTATACCCTGTATCAAAGGTACACAGAGTTTATTAAGGGCAGACTTCACATCTTCTACATGGCCCTGTGCTGTCACATAAGCTTACAAATAACAGATTAAGTTCTGGATTTATATGTCACATAGCAGCTATCTAGAAGATGTATAATCGCGCCTAAGTATGTGCAACAGTGTGTACAGGCAGAATGAAGCATCATCGACCCACATAAAGTATATATATTCGTGATCAGCATCAACAGACGAGTCAATATAGCCCTAACCGTCTGTCCGTCCGTCCGTATGAATAGATCTCGGAGACAATAAAAGCTAGAGCAACCAAATAATGTATGAGACTGCTTTTCTCCATTTATTTAAAATTTGTGATACGCCCCCTCCCGTCCAGGCAATGAAAAATGTTGACTAACTGCTACAATTTTGTAGATATCTTTCATATTTTTTGGTGCCCAATATCTATAAACTCTGAAATTTGAATAAATGACAGAGTTATAAAGGTTATAAAAACGTTGCATACTTTTTAGAGCAATATGCGCTGTTTGCTAACATAACGGGAAATGTTCACATTAATGTTAATGCTCTATTAATTAACACAAGATTAAGCATTAATTCTCTCGAGTAACGGGCATATCTTTATCTTGGCATCTTAAACAACCCCCTCACTCAATGTTTTATTCTCTTGTTAGCAAAGAAGCAGACCACTCTAAAGCTGAGTCTAGCTTCGTTTTATAGAATGAGACATAATTAAATAATTTACATTTTACAAAAGAAAACCCACCAAGTGCCACAGATAACCAGAAAGCAATGCTAGCTTCGTCTGTGCCAAAGTTAAGAACGAATGTTTCTATCACAGCTATTTAGTCATCGGATTCGGTCATAAGTCATCAAATTGAAGGACTCGTTGGAGGACAATTGAGTTAGCTTGGCATATATTTATACATATATCATTTATGTGGTCGGAGTTTATTCATCCTGTGCATTCTTGCAAAACTTATGAATCATTTTAGCATTTATAATAAAGATTTTGTAATATGATGACATGACATAAATGATGGCATTATGTGATGACATAAATATTAATATAGCCACCATATTTCGTATTGACAAGGAAATTCTTCAAAAGAATTTAGCGTTCAAAATCGTACAAAAGAGATATATTGAATGATTCACAAAATGAGAGATTAACCTTATTGTGAACCTTATTAGCGAATTAGAATTTTAAGCATCAAATTAAAACAAAAGTGTTTCTATTTACAGTATTAAGTCAAATACTTTTGGATCAGCTACTGAATTTTTGCCTTGAGCTTATCAAAGGTTAGATCCAATAGTTATGTGGTTCGAGGTCAGAATGTGCCTGCAACTTCAAACCGAGATATACATTACAAAGGGGCCGGTAGATCGTAGTCCGCCTACCAACTGCCAGTCCATCAACAGTCTCTGCTTGGCATAACTGTTTGGGAATTACAAAGCAGCAAACAAGCAAAAACATCGAAAGGCAGCGAAGAACTTTGTGTGTGACAGATACACTCCACGCTGCTTAAAACAGTGACCAAAAATGATAATGCATAATTTTTTGAGTTATCGCAATAAAAATTGTAAAAAATTACGGCGATATCTTATATTCTCCGAGTGAGATATGAATATGTGGGTATTTGTATATTAAGTATGGTCACTAATATGACCCCAAAACTAAGCTAAAAGATCTTTAGATGTAAAATGTCAGGAACCATGCATCAAAACTACTAACTCAGCTCTTTGGATATTCTTTTGTACGAAAATCTTTAGAGATTTCTGAGCTTTAGCTTCTGCTATGATTCTATACATTCGATATAGTTAATACCCAAAAGAGAATGATACATCATCAGTAGACTTTGCAGACGAAATCAATATTTAAAGAGCATTGTCAGGCAAACGACTGTATCTGTGCTTGAATTTATCAAAGAATAAGTGACTAACATGTAAAGAAAAACGATTCAAAGGAAAGGTGTACCCGCCTCTACTTTGTACCCATGTAAGCTTAATAATTATCGATTTCTTTATACCAATCTGCTTACAAGTTTTGATTGGTCCATAGTTAAGGAAGTGCCTGAAAGGCCCATGCCAAACTATTTTAAACATTTATTTTTAATTTGCAAATTGAATTTTAAACCAATGGGCTCATTTGGCCTTGAATGGATCCATCCCCCATTTAAAATTTTTCTATTTTCGTAAACCTGGAACAATTTAAATAATTAACCTGATTTTTGACGTCAATCGGATAAAAAATGTCATTTGTAAACGAGTTTCGATTGGATGGATTAAGAGATTTCAGGGGATTTTAATCCAGTTTGGAAACGAATTTTGCTAGTTTTCTCGTATGAACGAAGGTCTACTCCAAATCAAAATCTCGGTTATTCAATAACTCAAGAATTATCTTTTGGCCGTACTTCCAGTTGTCATGACATATGAGAAGGGCACGAAATAAATGTCAGTTTACTTAAAAATGGCTGTCAAAGAACTCACAAGAGAACACAGCTGGCCAACTTATTTTCAAATATATTTTTGTGCTTCTCAGATTGACTTTTATGAGACAGGTTAAAATACAGCTTAAGGGAGGAACCTTCCTGCCAATCAACTGGTAATTAAAATAATGCAACCAATACCATTAAAATGCAATTCAAGGGACTGCGCTTCATCAACTCCTCCTCAAATGCAATTTCAATTCATTGGGGGTACTCAAAGTATTCAATCTCCCTCTCCAGTAAGTAGCCGTAACAATTTGTGTCAGGCCGTCGTCAGTATGTGTGCCAGCCCCCACCAACACACCACACCACACCACACCACACCACACAACAGTGGCAGATCTACCAGATAACGCTGCTTCATTAGTTGGCTCAAATGGTGCGGAATTGTTCACACGCACCACCTGCCGACATCGTTGCCTCGGTGGTAACTAGGATAATGACATCACGAAAAGCTCATTCAAAATAGTCGATGGATAAACGTCGCTATATGTATTGTCTGTTGAGCGAAATATGAGTGGCAGGCGAACAAGCTCTCAAGCTCTCAAGCTCTCAAGCTCTCAGCATTCAAATATCCTGTGTGCGCCGACTCCGAAGATGTGGAGATGTGCTGCTGCCGCTGAGTGGAGGAGAGTGCCGAGTGCTGAATGGTGACCAACAACTAAATTAGAGAAATAATAATAATTCAACAAACAACTGCAATCAACTGGTCGACTGGCTGCCGCTGCCTGGAGAAGGCCGTGGCAAGTCAATGTGCTCATTTCAATGCTGCGGCAGCAGCAGCAGCAGCAGCATACTCGTACGATCTTCGGTTACTGTCTCCAGTTGTGCGCAAAAGAACCGTTTAAATGTCAATCCAGAAATACCAGTTAGATGGGGCGGTGGTGGTGTAGAAGCAGGAAGAAATTGCACTTGTATGTTCACTCGCAGCACTGGGAGCCGCCGTTGCGCCCGTCGCTGACCAGCAGATGAAACTGGTGGCAAGGCAACCGATAATGCTGCTGCTATTCAGGCCAAGTCCATGTGGGCATCACAAGGCCTCCCCACTTTTTATTTGGCAAATTATTTATATACATTTTCTGTCAATTTTATGAAGCAGCCGCGGCGGGTTGAAGTGCTGCAAAGAGCCAACATTAGAGCCAACTAACAGTTGACTTGACGACAGTTGAACAGTTAAGGCAAAAAGGCAAAAAGTTATCAACCACATTTGCTTACTGCACGGTGTCTGCCCCTCCCCCCCCCCACAACGCTGTACAAGGCAAATGAATGTGTGTGCCGGGCGATGGACCAGAGATCTTGTACATCATTGCCACTGACAGCAGATAACTGCAGTTATTTAAAATATTACACAAGCAGCTGGGGGAACACGGAGAGTGTTTGAACGGTAAACGATTTGAACTTTAATTGTACCGAGTGTGGAAATGGTAGAACAGAAGCCGAAACGGGCAGAAGAAGCGTTCACACTTGGGTAGGGCGAGGTGGCCGACCACCATATGTGGGGGGTAATTAGAATTTGAAGTATGCCCCGGCCACAAACTCGTGCAATCTCGCCATTGTATGCACCTTTTCACAGCTAACAGGGACTAACTGGACGCCCACAACCGTTGCTGCTGCGGCTGCTGCTGCTATTGATTTCGCTGGGGATTTATGCAAATGCTGGCCAGAAAAATCCTCTCGACTTTTTGATTTCGTTTAAACATGCCCAAAAGTTTCCCATGGCCTGGCTAAGATTTTCTTTCATTTTTCGGCTGCACGTGATGCTTCAGCATTCTTTTGAGCGCAAAAGTCGTGCCTTCATGCTCCTTGCATTTTGGAAAGTTTAACAGCGGGCGCAACACATAAACTTCTCCTAGAAATGGAAATTGACCACGAAACGGATCGAGGCGAAGGTGCGAGGCAAGGATATGCCACTTGGCCATGAAACCCGAAACGCTTCATCATCGAAGCAAAATCCTGCGCCAATTTGGCCTTGAGTTCCCCCATCGGCCCATGCTTAGGCACTTAGCATAGCCATTAAAGCATAAACACACCAACCTTATGCACCGCCCGTATATAACGTATTTTAGGAGCCCCTCGGCTCGCCATGTGGCTGATTGTTACTGATGCATCGTTGTCTATTCTTTATGGCTTTATAAAGCCGCCTCGCAAAAGGCAGTAGTCATGGCGGCGACCGGAGACCTTGAACTGGACATGCGCTGTGTGAAGTTAATCCAACTATTATCAGGCACTCTCTGCTTGCATTAAACTGTCACATTAAATCCAACTCTGCATGACATTGGGATTCCATAAAATGCTAATTTTAGACAGCGCCTGGCCTGGCCAGAAACTGGGTTAGAGTGTTACCCAGAGCAGAGAAGTCTTATTAACTATAGATACGGATTTGCATTAGGCTAATGTGCCACAAGAGCATAAAGAAGTAACAAAATGTAAATTGTTGATCTCCCAGTCATGAGAGTTGAAAAGCATTCATCGCATAGTTCTGGGCCAGCTTCGTGTCAACGGAGCAAGTGTAACCAAGGCAGCACATTTCGGATGCAAGGATTGACTTAGACTCCAACTATTGTTGGGCTAATGAAATATTAATATAGATTCATTTGCATAGAGCGAAAGAAAGTTGGGAACAGTTTTTGTTCTACAAATGTTTGGGGACGTGGGACAATTTGTAGAAATAATAGAAATGGAACAGCGCTTAATAGAATAATTTTAAATGAATATTTATTTATTTTAAATTGGCTGACTTTTTGTTGCAAGTCTGTGAAGTAGACACGGCTTAGGCTAGCAAAGAGTAGACTGTGTGAAAAGAATGGAAGGGGAATGCTTTCAAGGCTTTGCACTTCTCATCTGGTTTTAAGGTTAGAAGAGAGTGCAAGAAATGCATAATAGATTCCCATTTTTGTGCCTTGGCACAAATGATTTTCACCCATTTCCTATCTGTCGAGTTCCCTTCAATTCTACTGCACATGTAACGCATTCGAAATCGTGTATCTTTTGTTAAGCCACTTGGGAAATTGCCTTTGAAGTGGGTATACCAACCTAAAGCACACCAGAAAAACTCCCCAAATATTGATTTCAAACAGAAAGGATCGTCGCCGAATTTGTCTCTGATTGAAGGCTTGTGAGTAGGCGTCTAACGAAGTGTATCTAAGGCAAACCCGTTAACTAAATTGTGATTTTTATGCTCTCTTTTTTCAGTGTAAGCCAACGCGTCATTCGTAACATGTGGCAACGCCAAAAATGCTCAGTAAGGTCTACCACTCTACCCTGAATAGACTCACAATGAAACAGCGCCTGCAAATTATTGAATTTATTATCAAAATTCATCCTCTGTGAGAAATGCGGTTCACAAATAAAGTTTATTTTCGAGAATTGAAAAGTACTTTCGATATTTATTAACAAAATTGGCCAAATCTTTAGAATTACCAGCTATAACAAGGTAGTTTAAATATAATTTGACTAGTTTCAATTAGAGTTTTCCCTCCAAAAATCTACAAAATATGGAAATGACCATTTTTATGAGTTTAACTACAGATGTGTGTTTTCCGCAAGACTGTAAACTGGTTCGGTTCGGGGATTTTGGGTCCCTTGAACCGTACATTTCGGCATACTGCGGCTTAAAACAAAAGTCAAGTTAGAAAAGAGGCAAACCAGCAATGCCTTTATATTTAAGTACACAAAAGGTGCGGCTACCTTCTAAACTTCAAAAACAAAACATTTTTGAAATTGTTGGAATAATTACAATAAAATTCATTGGACAACGATTAAATGACGGTTTACATAGCTTTGTTAGCTGAACGCGCTATCCAAACAAAAACATGTCTTTAATCGAAATTAGTAATGATGCATTAATCTGAAAACTGTCTAGTAATCATTGAACCTAGTTTTCAAACCAAAATTTACACAATATAACAAGTTCAAATCCAAAAAAAAGTTCATATACTTTATTTACTCTGGTAGACAGTAAAGTAGAGTACACAGTGTCGTGATTTTCTTCGTGTCACAAGCATGCACGACTTAGCACGATGTGTTCGTGTTGTAAGAGCGAATTTTTTGCGAAGATGTGCTTGTCAGCTTTTAGGATAAAAATGACACAAGCCGACAATAGTTAACTACAAAATGTTCAAAGCATTTCTAAAAATTGCCATTAAGTTGATGAATATTGGAAAGAACATAAGAGCTCGTGAAAAATACAAATTTTTCTAGCTCACATTATGTTGAACTGAAAGTCGTGGAGTTCTACCATAATAACATTTAAATTAGGGCCCAATTGTCATCTTAGAGAATCTATTTAGCTGCCGTTTACTCTGTGAATTGTAAGTTTGTGTGACAGATAGGGCTTTCTTGAAGATGTGAAATCAATCGGGTCTTAATTGAAACTTGTTTATAAATAAATATATTTTTTAGATTTGATTATATGAAAAAAAAGAGGTGCGTATCGTGTTGTTTTATGTTTATAACATTATTGACCGTGCGTGTGGTGTGAGTGTTTAGAATATAACATTCGTGCTAGAGTCGAGTCTGTCCATCTTTAGTATAGTTTATAAAAGCATTGACATTTTGTTAAGCTATTGAGCTGCAGTTTTATATCTCTAAGTTGCAAATACTTAAACTTGAGGTTTTTGATGTGAAACATCTTTAATTTTGGTTTGTAGTAGGGGTACAATTTTATTTCAGCGTCACGCATCACGCGTCACGCTGACTTGCAAAGTTAGTGGTGTTGTTGTTTTGAGTTTGAAAGGTGGGGGGAGTGCAGCGGCGGTTGGGTGGCTGGGCAAACAACATCTGATGCGAATGAGAATGAGGCGGCAGTCATTTTATACTGCATGTTTCACATCAATGCCTTGTGAGTGTTGGCCCCACTCACACCTTTTTTTAAATTCAATGTTTAAAAAAATACACTTTACCTGCTTGCAAATATAGGAAATCTATACTCTCGATTAAGTGACAATCCGATCCTTTCAACACTTATGCCTATTTTAGATTCCGAATTGGTTGATGAAGGTTTTCGGCTAATATCACCATCTTCTTATGTAAAACTTTTGCTTTTATTTTGTTTGTTAAGTGTGACCAATTTCATCATCGGTATTAAAGTGTGCCCAGTAAACTAGTTCGATAAAGAATAAATCGATAAATGGTTGTCATTGATGTGCCTTAGCTTGTTGACTCAATTAAAAAAGAAGAGACATACTAAAATTATTATTATATTAAAATGCGTTATAAATCTGCAGTTTTAAGCCAGCTCGAAATGCTTTAGCTTCAGTCTCCAAAGTATTTTTCAATAATTTTCGTCACTTTGTTTTCGTTATTTCTGGTTCCGCAACTAAGAAGAGCCCATCTAAAAGAATGTCGCCCGGCCCGAAGACGAAAATAAAGTAGAATGTTGACAACTTTTGTGCGCAACTCTTGCTTTTCTGTGGTGGATTCAATTTGCGCACCATTTCCGTTTGCAGCGTCTTGTATTTCTGCTTTTTTCTTCTTTTTTTTTTGCCAAATAGAAACCTGAAATCGTATAGAAAGTCGTCCTCAAAATGTAGCCTAATTCTTAGCTAAGAAAAAAATCAATAAAAATCAGGATTTAATGGGAAATTAATCTTAAAAGCGATTATTCATTATAGCAAAGCTTCCTGTCAAAACTCCTCCTAGATTTACTATCACAAATAGAGGACACCGTTGATGGTCAAATTGAATTTCGATGAATCCCCTTTTATGGCCCCACTTATTTGCCAGGCACTGGACCCTGGACTGTGCCTCAGACGGCTGGCGATGCCTTTTGGTTTTAGTTGAAATTGGATTCCTACGTGTCTATTAAGTGACTTTGCAGAAACAGCAAAATGCAAAATGACAACATAACCAGGCTCATTAAAATGAAATAAAACGTGGCCAGGGCTTAATAAAAATCAAGCGGTGATAAAATCCACCAGGCGCAAAAAAGAGAAGAAATCGCACGCTTGCAGACCAGTGGCTGCTGCACAATAGCCGCCGCGCAGGACTATCTGCAGAAGTGCTGTGGAAGCCTTAAAGTGATTAAGCGCATGCAAAGGCCAACAGAAGACACGTCCATACAGATGTACATATGTGCGTATGTATCTTGGTTAGTGGCTGGCAAAGTGCTTGGTGGCACTTGCTATTTATCAGTACAAATGTCAGTTACTCGCACTGCGTAGGCTTAACAAAAGGCCGACGCTGGTCATCATCGCCCGGGGCTGAAATTCTAGAGCTGATTCGTGCCCCGCATTGACCACAATTGTGCTTTATTAGATAAGTGTATTAATGTGTGCGGTTTGTGGCTTAAATTAACCCATTAAGTGGGTAAGAGGATATGCCAAATATTCCACCTCAAATATGGACTGGCTCGAAACGAGACCAGAACAGCAATGACCTACTGATGATGCATAAATTTTCACCCATACCCGCTAAACAGGAGTCGGTTTTAGCCTGCTTGACAACAACATTGGACACGGCGGCGCTATAAAAGTTGGCTTATATGGAACAGAACGCTTGCTTGTACAGCAAGATCTGCTGGCAACTGGCAACATGTAGGCGCAGCAACAAACATCAACAACAACAACAGCAACAAGAACAACAGCGGCGGGGGAAACAGCCTGGCCAGGGAACAGTTAGGTGAAAAAGCGAGTTTCCAAACAGAGCTCCTGTACAGAAATGAAAATATTTCTCTGGTTACAAAGGCCAAGGCAAGACTTATTGCCGAATGAACTGGTGTAGCACACACACACACTCCGTGGTCACTTGGGACGACGCCAGGTCCAGCTCGGTTCTAACTGTTTTGGCGTTGTCTTCAACTATTTCTCGCTTTTGATGGCTATCAAAAGCCGGCAACCAGTCAGGCCTAAGCGCATGCTCTGTCAATGCCAAGTTGAAATTCAATTTCGTTGTCGCCCAAACTGCAGTTATGGCCAAGTCGAACAAGCTGAGCTTTATGTTAGCCAGTGTCAATAACGCGACACTAACGATGCCAAGATACAAGTGAAAATTCCTCTTAATTGTTATCCCCCGAACATGGCCCGCAGGCCTAATGCCGTTACTTTTAATTCACGCAATCAATTTGGATGCCCGCTCCGGCGGGTGGATGTGCATTCTTATCAAACACTCGCGCACACACCACAGCGCTGGCTCTGAGAAACAGAGAATCATCGGCCACGGCAGCCAGGGGTTACTTTAATGAACCATCCAAGTGACAGGCCAAAATGTCAACTAAAAATGCCAGCGTCACAATGCCGCTCCTTTTATCAGCCCGTCGTCTTCGCTGTCGCCGTTGTCTTCTGTCGCCGTCGCCGTCTCCGTCTCCGTCGCCGTCTCCATCTCCGTCTCAACTCATGGTATTGACCAAATAAGCCCATGCAACAAGATGGAAACGCTGCGTGGAACCGGCTAAGGAGTTGTTCTCGGTTGCAGTCATGACCGAGGTCACACACAACACAGTGTCTCTGCTGTGTTTGTGGTTCTCTGTTTTGTGCCTGCATAAATATTGTTTATTGGTAAACAACAGCATTTCTGTTTGCCATGCGTTTGTTTAAGTTTCGCCTCGGATTAGCATATGACCCTGCTCTGAGCTAGAAAAGGCCAGGGCTTATCCGCAAATATTGACACACATATGTAAATTGAGGCGCAATAAGCCATTCCAGACACCACAGTTGGATCGGTGAGTCAATGATTCCGTTCGCTGGAATCCATGCCCTTTTATCTCCATACTCTCAGTTGAAATTAGTTACGTACGTTCCGCAGCTAGATTGTTAGCCACTATTCATGGATTGCTGGCCACTTCCAGCAGTATTTCTTTGAAAATTGTCAATCAGCAGATGTCGCTCGTCATGTTGAGTTTACGATATTTGTGCCAATCCACTAAAAAAAAAAAAAAAAAAAAAAGCTGGCAACGGAATGCCATCAACGGGGAAGACATCGGCTGTCAGGGGAGTCCATCAAAATCGTGTCTATAGCTGACTACAAATGGTACACGTATGTGCATATGGATGTGTACAGTGGTGCGGTGCAACTGCGCAAACATTCTATTGCTCATAACTTGACTAGCATTAGACTGAACTCTACCATTCGTTTTGCGGACCGAATCATCATCTTGATTACTTTATATATCGAGAACATTGTATCTATTAAACTGTGGGAGATATGATGCTTCTTCCAAATTGCAGGCGTAGGAAGGTGCCAGGCTATGATCTTTACCCGAGACTAAATTGTGGTGGATAATAAAAAGGTTTGCTTCAAAAGTGACCGAGATTGCGTTGAACTCGACATGACCTCAAAATATGCTTACAATACAAGGGTCATTTGTGATTTATTCAAAGACATTTTTGATTTTTAAAAAAAGTAGATCCTGGCCTTATAGTTTAAGGTTATAAGGTTGCTTAAGCTGGTATGGAACTCCAAAGCTGTGCAAATGCAGACACACAAAATGCGTATCCATGTGTACCCATTTTGCCTCACTGCATTGTTGAGAAATTTTTCTGTTACACTTTGTATTCTATTTGCTCTTAAGACTTTTCATTGTATAAAATGTGGGATTTATGTTTTGAAAATTATTATGATCTTAAGAAATAGTAACAGATGCAGAATTAAAACGAACAAAATCTTCACAATTTTGTGGGTAGAATGTTTCCACAGTTCGCTTAGCACCACATTTAACAAGATATTGGTAGGGATAGAATGTTTTATATTTGGTCATCGCCGACTCAAAACATTTTTTGCTCATAAACAGAACAAGTTTTATATAGAAGTTACTCTGATCGAAGTTACAATTTTGCGTGGTCTCTAAATTGAATACAGTTTGCTTCCGCTGCAATTGCAAATGCAAATCGAGCATTTCAAAGTTAATACTTCTTTTTCATATTCAGTTCAGGCTTAAGTAAATTCAATCAAATGCCAAAGCACCACTCAAGAGTTGATCGTCCACGATTCTCTAATGGAAGAGATGCAACGTGATCAGTTTTTTTTCTAAAAAAAAAAGAAACAAGCGACCAATTGCTTAGAAATGATTCATGCACAAACTTTTTTGTTGGATTAGGCTTACCCATACTGTCGATTGCTGATTTGTTACGGTCTTATGTAATTCGGCTGTAACTCTTTCATATTTTGACACTATTCCTCTCATGTGCTATTGTTAAATAATGCGGCATTCAACGCTAATGAATCTTCCTCTCAAAGTCAAAAGTTTTTTTTTCTAAAAAAACAATAATTTCACTTTCCTTTCATTTCTTTTAAGTTATTCCGCTTTGTACTCAATTCCACTTTCGCAAAAGTTGTGATAAAAAGCTGGTTTCTAGAACGCACGCAAATAAATATTGATGCCGAACTTCACATGAATAGAAACACTTTTGGGATGATTTTTATTTTAATGCTGATGAATAAGACTACCATTATTTAAATGTCATATGGATTCAGACAAGTCCAAAAACCGGGTTAAAATCACCAATATTTTGTGGAAGTGGAATTGAGAACAAGGCTGAATGTAAACAAGAGACAGAGTGGCGGTACTACAAAAAGTTAAGTCCAAGTTTTTGGTCCAAAAAATCATACTTTTTAATGGAAGTTAATAACTGCAGCATTTATAAACCCGTTAGTAGCAGAGCAAAACGAATACCAAAGACGGGAAATGTATGTAACAAGCAGAAGAAAGCAACTCCGACCGGATAAATATATTCTTAATCGGTATCAATAACCGAGTCGACCTATCCCTATTCGAGTAAAAGTCCGACCGTCTGTCTTTGTGAGCGCCTTGATCTTAGTCACTGAGATCAAATACAACACAAATTTGAAATTTGAAATGTAAACTCCTATTATCTGTTTGTTTCAAATAACTCATCCAAATTTTAAGACATCAAGCTTATATAGTTATTTTGACTATGGAACAGTATCTATAGTCTCTCAAATTTTCATTAAGATCGAATAATAAATGGCAGAGCTATAAAGATTTAAATAAAGTTGCATACTTTTCGGAGAAGTATGCGCTGATTGCTAACATTATGGTTTACATTCATGTTAATGCTCTGTTAATTAACATAGGAGAAGGTTTTTAAGCATTAATTCCCTTGAGTAACGGGTATATCGAAGTCGAAAAGGACCAACTTCTACTTCTACTACGCTTTTGTTTTGTGAATAGTTTTAGATAAGGACAATGATCTAAAATTGAAATCAACGCCAAATTGGAAGTGTGGAAAATACTTAAGGTTTTATATTTTAGGTTATATGAATGGTTATGAATTGTCTTAAATGAATTAATTTCCACATAATTATTTGAAAATATTTGTCCTAATTTTTTTTTGTATAAATAACTGTCTTGAATTTAATAAATGTGGATGAAGCGAAGTTCCGCGAAACGTGAAATCACTTAACGGGTATAGACATGGTTCGGGATCGGGACGCAACATAATTGAAAATTTGCGGTCTGATATAGAAATCGCAGATCTAAAGCATTGAACTCACTTCAACTGAAAATCGAATTCTATGGCAATCTTAATAATACTTTAAGGGCCGATTTCACATCTTCTACATAGCTGCTATGTTTCATATAAACATAGAATTTGCTCTGTTGTTTGTAGGTTTATGTGACAGATAAGCTCTATGTAGAAAATTAGAAATCGGCCCTTTATGTGAAAGTTTGTTTGTTTGTGTGTGATTGTTTCATAACTACAATTGAAAAGTCTACTTTGTCGCGAACCCTAACAAGAGCAAATTGGATGAATGACACTAGAAGTCAAGAAACTTCTTCGAAAACGAAACTCAGATGAATGCAGGAGGTAAGCCGTCAAGTTTATTGGAGAGCTGCTGAAATATCAAAACAGGAGAGCAATCGATGGCAGCAATATGTTGCACACATTGCATTCCAGCATACTTCTAAGACTCCGAATGAAAAAGTTGAGCGGCAGGGCATATTTGCAAAAACGTCGGAGCAGGCGAGCAATCGACGCCAGCAAATTTTCTATACAAATCGAATTTCTGAGAGAGCGATGAAGTGGACGTCTAGAAGTATGGAGAGCAACAGCCTGCTGCGTCGAAAAACACTTACTCGATTCTTATGGGGTGTTTTTAAACGAGCTGCAGTTGGCAGTTGCCGACTGCACCTGCCTAAATATTATGAAGGAGTAGGTCAAACCTTCAACAAAAAATCGCGAAAGTAGGAAAAATATTGTTTGAGAGTTTGAACTATCATGAAGATGGCTAAATAGCTGATGGTGTACGATCAACAGTCCGAAAACAGAGTCATTTTGTTATATCGTAGCAACGCACTTTTGAACAGCTCTTTAGCATCAAATCAGGGATAAAGTGATTTATTTATCTGAACTATCTTATTTGGCTTAAAGATAAGTTAAACTGCACCAAATCCTCTTGTCATCCGAGTACTTTTTATCAAGTTCCAATGCGAAACCGAACCAGTTAAGTACTTATATTGCCAAAGACCTGATTGTGATTTTCAGATTAAAACTTTAAATATCCATTCATTTTTATTTAAAGACCTTGAAGACGAATTGAGTCGAACATCAAATTCAAATCGATCCGGTGTTTGTTTCCGGTCATAAAATATCAATTGCAGGGTCAACAGATGCTGTGGCTAGCAATCACTTGCAATGGTGCATTGACTTTCCAGAATAATTGAATGCAATTCCATCACCACTTTCACACAACCTCATTTTAATCTATAGTATTTGGTTAGTTTTTGAGTTCACCTTTCCAAATATGCAAGCAATGTTACGGAACACACACAGCCTCTAACGCCGCAGGTGTTTGTGGAAGAGATTTGATAGATGTACATAATAGAAGCCGACGGACAGGGCATTCTGCAAAACATTTTGTGTTTAGACAGACTGGCGCAGTCAAGCGCAAAGATGATATGATGTTTTGCCAGGTGCAGCTGCGTGCTCGGAAAACATAATTCGAAGACCTGTGGCGTTGCTCTTCCTGTGTGTGTGTGTGTGTGAGTGTAAGTGTGTGTGTGCGCGCGAGTGTTTACCCTGGTATGACCATAGCTTTTAATTGCATTGATTAAGCCATAATTTATAACTTAATTATGGCGAGATTAAACGGCTGTGGGGCAGGCTTGTCAAGGGTCTTGAAATATGAGCCACCAAGTCGGAAACTTCAACTGGCGGAGCAAGAGCATAAATCATAGTTGTGGAGGCATTTAACCAAATTTATTTAGTTGCACATCTGGAAGAAGATAAGAGCAAGAACTGAAGCAATCTGCTCTACGGTTCAATGTACTTCAACTTCCGATGACAACATTCACACATCAGTAAACAAAGTTCTGCTCAAGTGCAGCGACTGACAAATCAACTCTTTTACTTTCCAAACAGAAATTGTCTGTCCAGTTTATCCGAAGCAGCCGCTTCGGATCAACCAACTCATCAGCATCACGAACCAAACAGAAAACTTTTGGTTTCTGAATGTGAAATATTTTGCAAGTAAGTGCAGAGTTCTACCGGAAATGCTCGGCACAAAAGCAACGAAATCGGCTACCAACAATTGATTATTTTTAGTTGTTGTTTGTTCGCAAATACGAAAAAAAAACAACGTGTGAGAGAATGTTTGAGGAGAATATACCCTCAACTAGATTTGATTAACAACAAATACAAAACCTAGCTATAAGTACACTCAAAGAAATCGGATTTTCAGAGATCCAATTTGATCAGAATGACAGTCATAGATGGAAAGTCTTACAAAGACAAGCCACTTGAGTATGCAATTTGCTCCCTATAAATGCAACTGGCTCTAGTTTGTTCCGTCTCAGTGTGCACCAAAAGTGATTGGCATAAATTCCAAAAATCATAGTTCTAGTCCATGTGCATTAAAGAGTGACTAATTACAGTGACAATTACAGCTTCAGTTTGGGAGTTTTCATTAACGGTGTTGCCTGAACTGAACTAAGGATTTATACTCTGCATCAAAGGTACACAGAGTATATTATATTTGTGCAATGTCCGACTGTATAAACTATAAAAATTTTCCATCAGCATCAACAGTCGAGTCAAAGTAGTCAGGTATGTCCATAAAAAGAAACAGATTGTGGAAATGGTAAGAGATAGATACACAAATTGTTGCATGAAGGTAGGTGTATGCCATTCGCAGATGAAGATTTGCTTCAGATATGGAAAATTTCACTTTGTATGAAAGCTACATCGCAAAATTCGTTGAAAATGATAGGCTTTACATAAAACGTATTGTGGATCGAAAACAGTTTAGGGTTTTAGTTTAAAAACCTAGGAAACAACAACCATTTTTTTTTTCACATTTTACACCGATGGGAAAAATGTTTCTAGAAATGATATTCGGAGTACCCGAAAACCTATGAATCGATATTCTATTTGCTTTTTTATGTTTTACCTGTATATTCCTCTATTAGCTGACTAATAGAACCTCACCCCCGAAAGTAACAATATTTTAAAAACTGAAATCGCCCGAAAAACTATGGAACGATACCTCAAGTGATTTGCTTTAGATTTTATCCATATTCCCCCTTATAAGTCAGCCCCCTCATCGCCGATGGGGAAAATAGTGCCTGAATTACAATAAGAACAGCCGAAACCCCAAGAAACAATACCTTATTTGAATTTTTTCAATATTGTTCTCTTTTCTTTAAGTCAGCCCTTTACAAAAATATTGCCAAAAAGAAAATCCAAGCTCCAAAATACCTCCAAGGATTTTTACACGTCCAAAGCCAAAAACGTCGGCTTTATATATTTCTGCCGGTCACTTTCTCGTCTATTCCCGTTTGCAGTGTTGCCAATTACCAGACTTAGCTTTTTTTAAGTTCGAAAGCCAAAACACATTCAGTTTTTTCGGAACCTAAAATTCGATCTATTCCGAAAAAACTTAGTTTTGGGAGTGCCATTTTTTTGAAAAAGCCGACTGAAATTTCAGCTGTTTTGGAAAAGAGTTGGAAATTTTATAGCATTTTTGATAGTGTTCGATTCTAATAAAAGTAATATATCTATTTGAAATCTTAAGCACATATAATCAATGTTAACATGTATTTATTTATTAAGTATTCATACAGGCTTTCGAGTCTGAGATCGATAGATCTGCATTTCTAAAAGATTTGAATTCAGTGAAACTGTTTAAAAGTTTCTTTGGAACATTTGGCAACCAAGTCTGCCGTGTGGAGATAAATGAAAATTTCATCGTTTCTAGGACTAAGTTCGTCATGATACTCCATACAAATAGAAACCAAATTAAACTACTCATGAGCATCGAAGCCAAAGTGATTCTATATTTATTTCGAAATTCAGTTATTGTTGATCTGAGTATAAGGCTTAACAGCTAGCTTAGAGCAAATGTTAGATAACAGAACCAAAAAAGATGTATGCTGTAGAACAGATACTTCTCAGACGAAGGCTTCTTTGTCACATTAACTCTGTAGATCACCAGACTTATCACTTTTGTAAGCTGTTTTAAGTTATAACTTGCTACTTTAAAGACCGATTTCTCAGCTTCTATTAAGCTGCTATGTGTCAGATAAACTTTGATTTTGCTCTGATATTTGGAGGCTTTTGTGGCAGATAGCTCTAATTAGAAGATAAGAAGTCGGTCCTTAGCAATTTTGAATAGTACAGTTAGCAACGTTTTTACTTGTACCGGATTTTTGGTAAATGGTCATCGGATTGACCAATTTAGATTTTCGTAAAACTAAATCAAGAACATTTTGTACTTAAGACATGTATGCACTGTATTCTTCAGAAATTTTTCATTATTAAAATGAGAGAATCTGAGGACTTGGCAAAGAATATGCTGCATTGATTTTAAGAATGAAACTTAATTTCTTTTTAAGTGAAACTAACGACTCTTTCGATCTGATAAGATTACAAAACGGTTAATACTCCACTATTTTGGGACCATAAATGTTGTACTTGAAACGAGATTTTTAGAACTGGGATCAAGTATTTTCGCCGAGTGTACATCTAAACCAAACCGATCGCGGGGTTTCCTCTACATTTAGAGTGGTTGGCTGAATTATTTGCGTCGCTGCTGCGGTTATACCCCCCCACCTCCTTCCACTGACGAAGCAGTTCATTTTGCTGCCGCTTGTTGAGCTCAGCTGCATGTGCATCGCCTTGCCATAAAAAATAACCATCGATGTTGCTAGAACAACGAAAGTTAAAGGTGCATTGTAAACATTACGGTAGATGTCTTCCGGTATTGCTTCAGCATTGACCTCGCTTGGTCTTTTGTTGCAAAAATTGCAAATAAAATTATTGCAGTATTCGGTGGTGTCTTCTGGCCTGTAATTGGAACCGTTGGGTGAGACTCTGCTCGAGCACTCGCTGGCGCCTGCTGCTGTCATCTTGGCGTTGCATGTGAATCACTGCGGTCTTAGGAGAATCCAACCCAGATTAGAAGAGCTGAGCAGCACGCAAAAGCCACCTCAATGACTGGAATTGTTTGCTTATCCCATGCCAATTAAACCGCCACGATTCGACAGCGTATCAACCCAGGCAACAATGAAGAATAACGAAGTAAACAGATCACAAAATATTGATACCAAATGCGCCCAGACGGAGTGTCAGACGAGAGGAGAAGAGTTTAGCTCTGCCGAGAAATCCATTTTTTATGCATGCAAAACAAATAAAAATGGTAATTTTAGACTAAGACAAAACTAAACCGGGCGAAGGGCCCAATGCAAATCGGTTGGGACACCACAAGCGACAGACAATGGACGCTGGGCAAGATGAACGAGTGCGGCCGAGCGGCGCTGGCTTCGTTACGAAGAAATATAGAGACCTAGGCCTCCTAGACCACTGATTGGCTATGCAGAGAAGATGCAACAACAACAACAACAACAGATCTTCCGTATGGGCGTGTGGTCCAGCTCCGTTTCTCTCAAGGCAAATTGCATGGCATATACAATAAACATTTTAATTTATGAGCCCAAACAAAAGCTTAATTTATAAGTCATCCTACCAGCCAGAGGTCAAACATGCTGCCGGTGTGTGGTTGACCCCAAAAAAAAAAAAACGCATTCTATGGAATTAACCCCAGCGAAGAAAGTTAATGGGGCTTACTTATCAACTTGTGACAGCGTTGATTGCATAATCGCACACAACGTTCACACACAATGCAATGTGTTCAATGTAAGGGGCTAAAAAGATGTGCGATAACCCGTTAATCGGTGGGTGGTACGAGCAGGAGAGAGTAATTAATAACCATGCGACTTTTGGCAACAGCCACAGAGACAGAATCTATACGATTAATGATAATAGAATTGAGAACTGCAAGAGTTACATGAATGAACATTTTGTGGAAATGTTATATGGGAAAATCAAAACTCGAAACTAACTTTCAATTTTAAAGACGATTTGAATAGCCTGGTAAACTGAAAGCGTCCTCTTCTTCAACAAAAATTAGCTAAACTTTCATAGAAAATAGACGCAAGCATTAAAAAACTATCTAAAAATAACTTAAGCTCAGATAAACATTAAGGTTTTTGTATGAATTAGTGTCGATAGTACGAAAAGCACGCAAATACTTAATTTAAGTACAACATTCATATTTCAAGTAGGAATTCTGAAAATCTAAAATACTTGATTTGACATTTTCAATAATTTTCTAATCTTTTTACACCCGTTACTAGTAGAGTAAAAGGGGTACACACGAGTCGTGTAAATGTATGTAATAAACTGAACGAAGCATCTTCTATCCCATAAAGTATATAGTATTCTTGATCAGCATCAGCAGCCGAGTTATAAAGGCTTCGAAAAACGTTGCATACTTTTCATAACAGAATGCGTGCTTGTTGCTAATATAAGGGTGATATGTTAACATTTATTTTAATGATCATTCTAAAATTCTATTCGAAGTCAGTTCTATTTACCTCCTTAAAAAAACACAAAATACTATTGGTTCAATTCTAATAAATTCTAAAGTCAACCTTATATTCTTAAACCAAACAAAAAGCATCCAACAAGCACAAAATGTTATTGGAATTGGCCCATAGAATACTTTACATGTTCTTGAAATTATACAGATCTTCTATCAAAAAAGGCTGGCCCAAGACCAAGATGGTGTTTTTGTAGGTCAGAAATCTACCATCACTTCATAGCAGCAGTTTTAGAACCAGATGGGAATTTTAAGAACATATTCGTTTGAAAAATTATTCGCATTTTTTGATGCATGTTTTTTACAGCTTTTGTTGTTAGTCCATTTTGTATTAAATTCAAAATATTCGAGGTTGAAGAAAGTATGTTCTTATTTCTATATTATAAACGGTTGATTTTGGATTAAATGTTATTTAATGTTAAGTTCCTCATTAAAAAAACTACTATTTAATTTTAAGTACAAAAAAGTATGAATCGATCCAGAACCCTGTCAGTCTGATTTTCCCGACAAGATTCAAACCAAAACCTAAGGTTCGTCAAAGGTACCTTGGATTTTAAAATTGGTCCAAGCCCCGAAACGAGCTGTCAGCAGAGCTTTTGAGGTTTGAGGTTAAGAGGAACTAGGTTTTTTAGATGAATAGTTTTATAACGGTACCTAAAAACCAATTCTATTGGGTTGAGAATAGCATCCGCATCAAATGCTTCTTCAACATTTTGAGCTTGATGAGAACAGCAGGTGTCAGAATCGTTCTTAAAGAGCGCCAAACATCATTCCAAAATATGATAAGGAATTGGGTCTCCAAATGATTAAAAATTGACTGCTGAAAGTAAGCTTCTGTGCGTTTTACTGGTAGTTACGCTTGATCCCTCCGACTGCCTATAATTCGTTTGTGATTGTCACAATTTCTACTGATCCAGAAAGTTTTCTTTGAAGATTCGTTCTCCAATCAGTACCTGTACAGAGAAGATTTAATATTAAATCCAATATCAATATCAAATACCAATATTAAATCGAATCGGACTATGCTGCAACCAACTTTATTTTGAAACCTATAAATTAGAATTCGTTTTTCAGTATGTGTCGTTTCGCTGAAGTGTAAACAACATAGATGTTGGGTGGTAGGGATTTGTCAACTTCTGTGCCAATAATAGTCAATTATCGGTACAGCTGCTCCAAAGGCAAAAACAGAAAGGAATTTATGCATCGTATTGTGACTGTTGATGTCAAATGGGTTTATTACGATAATGTAATGATACGTAGCATAGCAGCTACATCCGGGTGGAACCATCACATCAATTGATGCGTTTGAGCAGAAGCATTGAAGCAGGAATACGAGCAAAGGCACTACAAGGTAATTTTTTTCAAACGAAGAACTCTCGGACACACGTTGCACGGCTGGTTCAAACAAGCCTTCAAACGCTGAAATGGAGGGTCCTACCCGACACGCCATATAGGTTAGACATTGTCATTTCCGACTACTACTTATTTCTGTCAAATTGTCCCTTTTGAAGAACTTTTAAATTTGAAAGCTTCATGGATAGCATCAAAAGAAGCATAATTTTTTTGGAATAGTAATCGAAAATTGGCAGAAAGTTAAGAAAAAGAATGGCGAATACATAGGAAAGTGAATTTGTACAGCGTCTAACTTGACTAGATTCCTAAAGATGAATGAATATAAATAACAAGTTCAGTTTCAGAAAAGTTTCATCTTAACCAAATGTCGCACAGTGTATACAAAAATGATTATCAAAGTGAAGATGCAACTGAGACTTGACTTCAATCTACAGCTTAAAGCATTTGCCGCCCACGTCATGAAAACGTGATACTGGCGCCTAGATTAACTTCATGGTGTATATTTAAATAGAGCTGTAAGCGTTCACGCTGTAGGCTTACTTAATTGAAAATGACAAAATGGTTTTTAATGCGAATTCATTCTGTCTAATAGGAGGCCTGGTCGGCCTGGTCAGTTGCAAAATTATAGGTAACCGCTTAGGTAATAAGCCTATTAGGCGTGGTAATCGCCACAACTACAATTATGTGAATTGGCAGTAGATATGGAGTAGATGTGGAGTGAGTGACACCTCGAGTCATGGCACGAAACCATAATTAAATTAATAATTTTCACCTATTCTTTGGCTTTTGTTTCTTTATAGAACAGCAGCGGCAGCGGCAGCAGCAACGTGCGTGCAATCGGAGAACAATAACAATTCAATAATAGTCAGAGCCCGGGGAGCCCAAAAGCTCACAAATTGCCAATTATGCAAAGTACTAGCAAAATGGTCGGCAGAATGTGGCCCATACACTTATTACTGCTGCTATTTTACCAAGCGCCAGCAGCAGTGGCCCAGCAGCGTTCCACGGCAACACCGGTAGCCAGTGCGAGTGACAATTTGGCCGAACTGCGGGTGCAACAACCGCTGTCAGCGCCTCCAGGGGACAAGACAATGAATAGCAGCAGCGGCAGCAGCGAGCAGCTGAGGAATGATCAATCAGTGTATGGAGCAAAAAACAAACTGAGTGACTACGGTGAGGACATAGCGTAACCTCTAACTCCACTAGAAGAACGACTAACGACAACATTGTCATTTCTACTGACAGGCTCCATGGAGCAGCAGCAGCAGCAGCAGCAGCCGCCTCTGGCTGATGCACATGCAAATGCCAACCAGGCAATGCAATTACCGAAGGAACAAAAGCAACAACCCGTCGGCGAGGACATTGACGTCGAACGCATATTTGCTGCCACAATGAGCAGCCCCAAGTACAATCATAATTCGTTAGAGGAGTGTGATCCCGATATGCTGGGCTTTGAAATTGTAACAGGGTAAGATATAGCGATTTCTAAAGAACGAAGTATGTAGCATGCAGAACACAGGCAAGGACGATAAAAACTTAACAAAGGAAGTTTGAAAGGTTATGAAAGGCGCGAGTACGGAATGCAGGGAATTTATTTTTTAAGAATGGACTTTTTTTTTATCTTTTAATGGTTTTGTAAGTCGTTTTAATGATTTGTCAGTCACGGCAAAATTGTTTTGAAATGTAAGCAAATATTTCACTCTCACGATTTTGCTGAACCAGTTTTCATTTTTGCTTACACACAAACACCAGTTGTTGTTTACAAATCAATACAAATCAAAAGTAACTAAGTCAGTTCGATATTTAATTCAACCTAGGATCATTCAACCAAGGTCGACTCACAATATCCAAGACGAGCAATTTTAATTTCGTTTAAGTAACTGTGTCATGGTACTATCATGTGATATCGGTACTGGACCTTATTAAAGGAGTTAATGCTGCAAAAATATCAATGTTTGATTCTGAATCACAAATGAAAGTGAAATGCTTCTGTAGCTCGCTGTTCAGAAGTAGCCCTACCTCAATTTCTGTAATTTTTCAGAAGAACTGTTTGAAATAAGAAATAAGGTAAACTACCTTGTAGCAACCGATATTTCGATAAATTAATGGGCAGACAAATGTATTTGATTTTTGTCAGCTAGGTTAAGTAAGCTCCAAAAAAAAAGGCTTAAAAACATTTTGTTCTTAATTGATTTAATCATATTTTGTTTGAAGGATGTGTCTCAGGGCTATCCTTAGAACAAGTTTTGACATCAATATAGAAAGTTTAATACATATTTATTTGACTTGAGAATATTTCAGCTAAAAAGTATGATCAAAAAGACTAAGATAGTTCGAAATGTACTTGATATATCCAAAAACAGACATATCTTAAATTATGTATTTTGGAATTAAAAAACTGCACTTGAGTAAGAATTTTGTACTTGAATCAAGTAGTTTAAGCACAAAATTCTTTAATTTTTCCCCGCGAGTGTATTAACTAAAACTAAATCAGTGATCGATTATCTATTGAATTAAATGAATGACTTAATGAACCACTAAATTTAATCTTCCAATTAAACTAATCAAACTTCAACCATTTTGCAGCTATGTATTCTCCGCCCCTGGACGCTTACTAGACTCACTGCCCGGTACGTTGATGCTGACAGATTGCTTAGAGGCTTGCGAGAATAATGAAACCTGTCAAGCGGTTAATTATGAGACTGGATTATGTGTATTGTTCTCGTCGAATGCGGATCGCTTGCCAGGTAATAGGCAGCTACTATTTATAGTACTGGGCAGACTCACAATTGTTGTTGCTTTTTAGGTGCACTAACCAAATCACAATTTCCGGTCTTCACGATTTATGCACAAAAATCATGCCTGGGCGTGCGTCCTTGTGCGCGAGCCTGGTGCGTGGATCGTGTACAAAACTACAAGCTCAATGGACATGCCAAACGTACGCTGCCGGTGACATCACGACGCGATTGTCTAGAATTGTGCCTGGGAGAAACCGAATTTGCCTGCAGGTGAGTCAGTGAAAGGCAGAAAGTTCAGATGATAGCACAGCATGCATTAGCACGTGCTCAGAATATACATCCATTCCACTTCACATGGTCCAGCATGCAGTAGGCTGTTTCTTACGAAGCTGAAGATGTGTTCAAAGTGGGTCAACATAAATTTGACTCCCCAGCTCACGGACCCTCAATTACGATTGGGATTCCATGTTAAACCGGCTCAATTGCTACTAACCACTACCTGACGCTCGATACCAAACGAAAGAAACAACCAAAACTTATTCAATTATCTCATCTCGATAGTTAAGAACTCTTCATACTGATGCAGAGGTTTTGGTTTTTGCTAAGATGCTTGCAACGCATTGATGGGAAGCGTGTTGTGCTGCTTTACTGTCGACTTCTTTTTAACTGCAAGTTGAATTGAATAATTAATGGCTTGTATTTCATAAAAGGACTTGAAATCGAAGCATTTGTTGAACAAACTTTTTAGGGGAAAAACCATGACAAATTAATTTTTTGACGGTTGTTTGGAAACTCTTTCATGAAAAGTACTCACCCACACTTTATAACTAATGATTCCATCGATTGCCGATATGCTAATAAATGAATCATTTCATGAACTACCTGACAAAAAAAAATTCCATTTGCTTAAAAGGATTTGTTGCCCTTTAAAAAATAAGTTTTAAACAACTACTCAGCCGATAAGCACTGTATTGAAAATAAAACATCAAGTTCTTATATAATAGCACTACGATTCGAGAATAGAAGGGAGTGATACTAAAATCAAGTTCTTATATAATAGCACTACGATTCGAGAATAGAAGGGAGTGATACTAAAATATTTGGTTTGCGGATCTGTTTAGGGAAATGCTTCAACACCTGTATTACTTTGGTAAAAGCCTTAGGTTCCTAACAAACCCATGTCATAAAGTCGATAATATGACTCGACAATTGTTCATCCGGTCTTCACCATTCTGTTATCGGATCGATAAGAGGATGCTGATCACATTGGCACTCGATCTGCTGCTCTAAGCTGAGAGCAAAAACGTGCCCTGATTTGAACAGAATAAGCCGAAGTAGGGGCTGCAATCTCTAGTTCGGATATCTCCGACAGTTTGATAGAAGAGGTTGACCTACTATCCTTAGTCCTCTTCACCTAAATGCCAGAGAAGGTCATAATACCTTTTTCTCCCCTTCTTCGACTTTTACAGAAGAGATGGTAGTTGACGGCTAGGCATGCTGTATGTCAGCCCGATAGGGTCTTTGCCAAAAGTGATTTTTAATAGATCGTTCTGTGGTTTCGTATATTCAACCGATTTGTACAAAGCCAATGGGATTCGTTCTTCCTTGCCATATGCGTTCCTGTCGTGATTTTCTCTGTAAAGAGCTTGTTTTCATCCTAAGTGACAATGGGGAATACAAAAAGCATAATACTGGCATGTTCCGGATTTCACTTTAGTGAATTTGGTACATGTAGCGTTTCTTGGTAAACAATCAATGTAATCTGTATCAGATTTGTGTATCCTGGTGCCCACCATCGCTGCTTCTACTCATTCGTCGAGCATAGAACCATTTGAGTAGATATTGGCCGTGTTCAACAGAAAGATTGATCGCTGAGCAGATATCAGATAAAAATTATACATCGAATACTTAATGCTTAATGATGTGCTACATTTTTGGACAAAAAACTAATTTTTCAATTCAGTGCACAAAATAAACCAAGATAAGACCTTCGGCATCGAAAAAGCCTATCGATATACAACTACAGCTGTACGTAGCAGTATCACTTGAAAGGAGCATACTTTTTCTCGATACAAGCTTCTCTATCATGGTACGTCAAATTGTATATCATGATACCGTATCACTGAAGTTCAGCTGAAATATCAGGAAAAAGTATGCTTGATCAGAGAGCAAGTTCTTCTGCTGAACGCGGCCAATGTCTTCGTCAGCTCTGCTCTGATGAAGGTTATTCGTATCGTGTGTTGTTCGAACGTGTAATCAACTATACACAGAGAAAAAATCCAACAAATTCCATTTGGAATGGATATTATTTAATATCCCTTTTTGACATTATAAAATCACAGAAAAAGTCACAGAAAAACCAGTCACATGCCTTTTAAAATCATTTTCCATCATTTCATGTGAATGATATAAGGGAGATCATTAAATTTAGAGTTTTCTAAGTTTGTTTGTTCTCCAAAATTTTTGAAAAAGGCTTGGCTCTTCTTTTCCCTCTGTGTGCCACATTAAATAGTGCCAGTAAACTTGCCCTTCTAATTGCGCTGGACTGCACCAGTTTAGGTATAAAACCTTTGGCTAACTTCTGCATACAAATGAGATGCAAATTTGTTTTAATTAACTTCTGTTTTTACGCCTTGGAGTAGTGTGAGGATTTGGAAGCGACTAATTTGAAAGTTGACAAACACGTTTAGAAAATTCTAATGCATTCAGCGCCTTCTTGTACAAGTTTGACACTTTAAGCGCAACCAATTGCGGCATGACCCTAATCACCACATATGAATTCAAACATGTCTCCTCCCCACTCCTCTTCTCCATTGCAGATCGGCCAATTTCCATCGCGGCTCAAACACATGCGAACTCTCCGAACTGGACCGCATTACGTTAGCGGGCACAAATGCATTCCAGCCGCATGAAGGCTTCGAATATTTGGAGAATAATTGTGCCGAGGAGCCAAACAAATTGTGTGAATTTAAACGTTTGTCGGGCAGAATTTTGAAGACAGTGGACTCGGTGTATCAAGATGTTGGCAGCATTGATGAATGCCGTGATTTGTGTCTTAACTCGCCATACAGGTAAGTCGCTTGGTTTCAGTTGGCCCGGGGGGTGGGGGGGGGTTGAGAAATGTGAGGAGCCAATGACCGCATTAAAAACGGGAAACGAAACAGGTTGTTCCAGAACAACGTCAACAGAGTACCAAAGGATGCCATTGATGTCGTTAAACCTAAACATATTTCACTTTTCAGATGCCATTCCTATGACTATGGTGATACCGGGGATATGGTCTGCCGTCTCTCGCATCATAGTCGGGCCACCTTGACGGACGTGCAGGATCCCTATTTGGAGGTGCCCGAGGCTTCGACCTATGAGCTGGCCTCTTGCTATAATGTGACCATTGAGTGTGGCGCCGGCGATATGGTGGCCCGCATCAGAACCTCGAAGCTGTTCGATGGAAAGGTGTATGCCAAGGGATCGCCCAAATCCTGTGCCGTAGATGTGCGCCGTTCTCTGGACTTTGAGCTGCGCATGAACTACCACGATCTGGAGTGCAATGTACGTCAGAGCGGTTCGGGCCGATATATGAACGATGTGGTCATTCAGCATCATGACACCATAGTCACCTCATCGGACCTGGGTCTGGCTGTTACCTGTCAGTATGATCTGACCAACAAATCCGTGACAAATGATGTGGATCTGGGAGTCAAGGGTGAAATCGAGCCGGCTCTGTCCGAGGAAGTAATTGTGGATTCGCCGACGGTTCTAATGAGGATTACGGCACGCGATGGCAGCGATATGATGCACTCCGCCGAGGTGGGCGATCCCTTGGCCCTCAAATTCGAGATAGCCGACGAGCAGAGTCCGTATGAAATTTTCGTACGAGAACTGGTGGCCATGGATGGGGCAGACAATGCAGAGATAACGCTTATAGACTCGCGCGGATGTCCCACCGATCACTTCATCATGGGTCCCATCTACAAGAGCTCACTGTCGGGTAAAATTTTATTATCCCAATTCGATGCCTTCAAGTTTCCCTCCAGTGAGGTGGTGCAGTTCCGCGCCCTGGTCACCCCCTGCATGCCCAGCTGTGAGCCCGTGCAATGCGACCAGGAGGACGGCAGTGGGGAGTTCAAGTCTCTCATATCATATGGACGACGACGCAGACGCTCGACCAGCAGGCAACCAAGCCAAGAGGATTTGTTGCTGGTGGAATCAATACAAATCACCGATAAATTTGGTTTCGATAAGCAGCCCTTGCACTCGCGCAACGCTTCGTTGAAGACCTCGTTTAACCAAAAGGATACCGTGTTTATCGCCAATGAAACGGCACAAGGACAGTGCACCATAGGTGGGAGAGTTGCTTGGAGAACCGAATTGAGCTTTAACCTTTAACGCTTTTTTTCTGCCGTTTCTTAGGTTTGGTTGTGGTGGCCACCGTGTTCCTGTTTGCCCAATTCGCTGTCATTGCCATTTGGACGTTCTTGTACCAGCGACGCAGCAAAAATCAGCTCTATGCCAATCACTCGATGACCACCACCGCCGCCTCCTTTGCAGGCAGCAGCAATGGCAGCAACTGTACCACCACTGTGCCCACTATGCGATCCGAAACAATATGCAAGCTTTATGAGAGCAGTTTTGATGGTCGTCACGGCAGACAGTTCTAGTAAGCGTTTAGATTAGAGACGAAAGCCAAGCCATTCTAATGCGCAGGAGTTGCGATAGAATTATAAATACATAGTTAAGAGTCGTGTTTCGGTAAACGTTGAAAGTGATAATTTCTAAATCCAGTTTTAAAAGGGACAGTCTGTAATTGCATAGGGCTTTTAGTCTACAAGTATATCTCTGTTTTAGAAAAAAGGACGACTGAAGCTGAAATACAATTTATTAATACGTATATCCTTGTACCCATACTAAACACTAAAGAATTGAGTAATTTCCCGCGATGTGACGATTAAAGATTTCTCAAATTGGTCTGTTTTTCCGATAAAGAGTAAGCGGAGAACGTGTAAGGACTCTCGCTACTTGATGGTCAATATCGAAACAGTTTTCTGATAGAAATTTCATGGAGTTTTTTCATATTCATTGTTAGTACTTACAATAGCTGACGAAGGTGACCAATGGTGCAAAAGTTAAATGAAATTTGTTATATGCAAACTGCCAAAAAAAAAAACCTCTAATATGGCAACGCAGATGTACATCAAAATGTTTAAAGGATTCTGTAAAGTCCTTAGAATGCCTTAAGCATCTCGTGTTGTTAATCTGCAAAAGTTTAGTTTAAATTGAAGCTCAGAACATCAGTTTTCGCCAAGTTTAATATTAAAGAATTACAACTGTCTTATCTGCCTTGAATCGAATCGTTAAGAAATATCAAAATAATTCTTGATTCAATTAGAAAGTTTTCAGCTTAAAATATTTATAAGACAAGCGAATATTTAAAAAGACGATATCAAAATCTTATAGTAAGAAAACATCTACAGTGAACTTAAAAGAATTATTCATGCATATTTTTAATCCCATTTCCACACAAACCGTTCGGAAGTGGAATACATTTTTGTCGGTTTTAAAATATTTACTTGTAGATGTTTGAAACTTGAATTTTGTTTAATTCTTTGATAAATACTTAAAAACCCTTTTGATTAATATTCACCGTAGGAATTATAGTAGAACACATATTTTTGACCACTTGTGTTGTTTCCTTTAACTTGAGACGAATTTAAGGTTTCATAAACTTCGGTCGAGTGTTGAACCCCTGAAGCTGACAATCTATTATTTATTTTTCTAGTTTCATTACTAATTGTGTTTAGAAAGATTCCGTAAAGCGTGTAGATGTATTTCAATTAGCCTGTTGATGCACAACAAAATTATCATGATGAAATGCTCATTAAAGTATGCTATGTTTAATAATATTACTAGTTCACGAAATCAATTTTCTTATAGTTGGCAGACTACTAGCTCATTTTGGATTCCGTCAATCTTAGTAAATGTAATGTGTGGATTAGGTATGACGCAGACATCATTGACTCCGTTTCTTATTTAAATTGAGAATTATTTAAAGAAATTAAATGACATACTTTTAGGGGCAATTATCATGATATTCTTTTTCTTTATTAACGGGGTATATATGCGATTCGCACGATATCAAGTATTTATTAGTCAGTACTTTAAATAATTTAAAAGACATTCGACTCGGCTCTCAGTCGCCCCTGTGCTTAATTAAATATATAGTAGTTACCAATACAAATGAAACAAATAACTCTGAAGCAACAATAACCACAAAGAAATGAAAGAGCTAACAGATTACCCAGAAATCATTTGGAAGATCATTTTAACAAAAATCACTTCGATGAGTCTGTCTTTTTTGAGACAACTATTATCGAATGTTCAATATGAAAAAAAAACACGCAAACGAGTCGATAATGATCTCAAGAACCTACTGTGAAAAAATAATGGAACAAACTATTTCTCTTTTTAACTGAAAAAACGGCAAGCTTAAAAAAAAGATTTTCAATTCAAATTTTTTATTAGATTTTGTCATCGGTTTTTAAGTATATCCGACTTTGATTAATGGAAGATACAGTTGAATATTCGATAGTTTTCTGATTTATCCAAAATAATATTTAACTAAACCAGGGGATAGCAATATTCACGAGCGGTAAAGATATTGGTCGCGTTCAGCAGAAGAAATTGCTTCCTGTTCAATAATAAATTTTGCTGATCTTTCTACTAATCTTCAGTGATTCCGTATTGACTTATCATGATAAAGGAGCATATATCGAGGATATAGAAAGCTCCTTTCAAATAATCCTGCTATATACAGCTGTAATTGTTTATCGATAGGTTTTTTTCGATGCTGATATAAACTTCTTGGCTTACTTTGTGCACGTATTTAAAATATGCTTTTATTTTGGACGATAAACAACTTAAATAAACTAAAAAAATATATTAAAACATGAGTTAGACTACTTGCATGTAATTTCCATGTTATCTTTAAAAGTTTTTGTCCAAAAATGTAGCACTTCGTCAAGCAGAAACTGTTCGATATATATTATTTTATTCTGATATCTTCTCAGTTATCAATCCTTCTGCTGAACACGGCCATTGATATGTGTTAAGATCAGATTAAATGGCATTTTCATATCTGTTGCATTTCTGCACTTAAGGATAGTGAGGATTTTTAATTGATTGATACAAGTTCTTTTTCGAAATAGCTAAAAGTCGAATATTTCTTATTAGAAATTTACTTCTCGAAAATATTGAGTACCGAAGCGTATTCGAAGCGAGACCTGCATAAGCCACTGAACCGAGCCTGTCTTAATTCTCGAGCGGTTTGCATGCCAAATCAACACGGATTTGAAATCATCAGGCCTGTTCCCATCTTCGAGTGGAATTGTTATTCCGAACCGAATGATTTCAGTACTGAATGGCTACAACAAATCTGACATAATTAGGAGCAATTCCCAACGGTCAGTTTTGAATTTAGAACTGTAGAACAATTAAGTTTTACCGCAGGGAATAAAATTTCCCATAAAATCTCAGACATTTCGATATGTAGGTAAGCCATCAAAACGTCAGCGGTGGCTACAAAACTGGCGGTAATAGTGAGTTTGTAGTCTTCAATCATCAAACGATTTCGTTTACCATTTCCAACAACTTGAAATGATTCTTGAGGACATTTGAATATTTTGGGAGCGGGTACAGGGTATCTGATAGTCGTTGATCAGCGACTATATAAATTATTCTTTTGCAATATTAATTTTAAAATTATTTTAAATTCATAATCTGCACACCCACATGCATAAATATTAACATACACATATAGCATATTCACTTGTCCTTTTTTCTGATTTCTTCCAAATTAGGCTTATAACTAGTTAAACCCTTATGTCATACACAACATTTGTTTATGTTTAAAATGCTAAAAATAAATATATATATATATATGAATAGATGAAACTTACCCTTAATCGATTGTCCATCACTGTCCACACTCTGGCCCCATAATCATTCGATGTTCCCAATATATAGGCGCCGGTTGAATCAAAGTCCACCGAATTTATGCCAGCACTACTGCCGCTCAGCACTGCGCGTGGTTCTGTGGAGCCTGTGGAATGCAAGTGAGAACTGGCTCAACACCTTGACCTTTTGGTACGCACCTTTGCCCACGTCCCACAGCTTGACTTTGCGATCTGCTCCGCCGGTGGCCACCATTCGCTCCACCGGACTCCAGCGTACGGCATGCGACTCATTCTCGTGGGCCTCGAACTTCATCAGGATTTTGGTGGGATTTGGTTGACCTAAATAGCCAGTCGCCTTTAGCGTGTCGATGGAAACACGCGTCGTCTCGTGACACGTTTCGCCGGCTGTGAATCGAGCACTGATGTATTCATCCTCGTCGAGGCCCAAGGCTTCCATGGCCCCGTTTATTGAGGCCGAATCAAAATCTTCGTCACTTGTTATGCCACCAACAAACTGGGCAGGACTGGTGGAGTTACGCGGCAGCGGTGTTCCACCGCCGGACGTAGGCGATGCTGGGTTGTTGGATGAGGAACTGCTCGGCTCACGTACGGCGTCTTCCAAGTCACGTTTCAGTTTGGCCGAACGTTTTCTGAAAAGTGACGGCAGTCTTTTTCTAGATATGTTTAAAAATGGTTACACATTTAAGTTGGACCAAAATAAAAGGGCAAAACAATAATGAAATGTCGTTATCGAAATGGCTCGAGTACAGGGTATGAGTCCAAGTAACCGAATGGGTTATATGAGCAGACGTGCGTGTCAAGTCATGTATGAAAATCTTCTGAAAACTTGCACCAATTCGGAATGTAGATTTGTTAGTTCGAAAGCCGTTTCTCAAGGTAATCGCAGCGATGCTTCCAAAGACTGGAGATGACAAATGTAACCTTGATAGATGATAAATTTTATTTTGAGGATAACACATATCGCAGTTCAAAGTCGAATCCGAACGACTAACTTACTTCACGCCTAACGCCAATACCTGGTAAAGGTGATGGTTGGGTATAATTTTGTTAAGCACTACACCCCAAATGACCTCACTTTTAGAATAAACATTTCCATTAATTAGGAAAATCTTTCACACATATCTCGCGGAATGCATCCAAATCCGAAATTGCACTTGGGTGGGCAATACATTATCCAATCCACAATATCACCCACCAACTCTTTTTACGCTGACACTTAAACAATTCGGCCGCAGCCTGTTTACAACGCTAATACGTATAAATTTTTCATTTTGGCTAATAGCTTTTTTCCCATTAGATAAACAAAAACATAGACGGATTTTTATCACGTACATAAAGCCAACAGATAAACACGTAAAGATGTGTGCGTATGTGTATTAGATGTGCCACTGCTACGATAACAATAAACGGAGGGTTAGGATTTTGTTGTATGGTGTGATTAATCAAATGTTAGTTCCATCCATCCACCTGTCAATCCATCCATCCGTTTATGGAGTTAACCTACCTGATAATGCTTTCGTTCTCCTCATTCAGTTTGTCAGCGTCTTTGGACTTGTAGCGCATCAAACGTTCCAACAGGCAGCGATTTTCATCCTGAGAATCAACAGAGAATGACAAACGTTTTATTAAATATTTCTTCATGTTTTTTTTTTTTGTGTGAAGTCAAAAATTGAATTCTATTTGGTGATTTTAATATACGCCAGCGAGCGATTCGGCTTGTTGAATGCTCATTTGGTTACTGGAAACGATATAGACAAGATAGCACGAGTTTTCCCCAATTTTCGTATTCAATAAACGCACACTGTGCTGAACCAATGGAAAAACAAAGCAAGCAACGAAAAGAATTTAGAATAATGGTCGACTAGTCAAATACTCTGATAGAGTAGATTTGTGTCTGTTTTTAATCTTGATCGAATCATGCGGAATCGGAAATTGTAAGTGTTCGCGCTCAAAAATGGAGACTGTTTTTATCGTTCAAGTGTTTAAAAAACCGGAATAAGCTTAGTTTTCTCTGCTTTTGATTCTGTTTCTGAGAAAATCAGAAGTTGGCTTCGAAATTAACGTAATAAACGATTCATGAAAACAGCTAAGGAGCAGCAGCAGTCGACGGCTTGAGATTTCTGCCATTTGCCCTGCAGCTGATTCGTGACAGCAGCGCAGTTTGGGGCAGCTGCTATAGGTCAGAAGCGCAAGTCTACTGCAGGAAGTTTATCTGAGACATAGCGGTTATACTCGGCCCTGAATTGTGACTTCATCTGGCTGCATCGCTAACTCTAAGATTGCAACTCGAATCGTATTCTCAAACATTTGCATCTCTTATATGTCCACCATCATAAACGACTTTTTATTTTTTTAGTGCCTACACAAGCTTTTTTCACTATCTTGGCTCGATTTTCACACAAGAGGGAACTACAGTTTAACTTTGCGATCAAATCGATGGTTTCTAAACAAAAATTTTAGATTCTAGATGATATCGATATCAATATCAACAGCACAGTCGGAAAAGCTTTTTTCCTATACTTAACGGATATCACATCAATGTTAAACTACTAAAGAGTATACAGCCAGTATTTCATAACATACGAGGAAGGAATTAACTGGTTCAGATTTGTCACATCCTACACTCTTATTTAAAATCTTCTAAAATGCTTCCTAGCATTCAAGGTTTGGCTAACGTCTGAGAGAAGTTACCACCATCTATTTCTAAAAAGAATAAGTAATGTTTAATGGAAAACAATTGAAATAATGTTTACTATCGAAAGATATAGGGTGAGCTCACAAAAACTGATACGCTATAATAATTTGAAGTGTCAGTTGCTTTCAAAAATATATTTTGAAAAACATGCTTGACAGATGTAGTGAACTTTTTTCAAGCACTTTAGTGATACCACAAACCCAGAAGGCCTTTTGAAGCACTTTAGTGATACCACATACCCAGGAAAAAACAACGAATAATTTAAGTAAAATGCTCTTAAAAAAACCTATTTGTTCTTAAAAAGAGCTAAATTAGTTTGGTAATTTCGATGAGGGGGGTAAGGTTAATAAAAAACAGAGATAACAAATGAAAGAATCGCGCTGATCCCGTTCTCAAAGTTTTGTTTTTTATGGGAGAGGGTTATGTGAAGAAACAAACGAGAGGAGACCGCTAGCGCACATTTTGCACTCATATTACATTGGAATTCCAAGCTCTTATGGCATTGCTGGCATGGAGAAACGTCTGTTCGACGACAGATTGTTCCTTAATCTTAATATTTAGGAAAGTGTTTCAAGTGAAATGCGTATGAGGAAAGGTTATATTTTTCTGAATTAAGGTAACACAATGACCAATGTCTGATCTAACAAAATTGATCTAAGGACAAATAAAATGCGCAAGGAACGGATGAAAGACCCTTACTGGACAATCTGACTGAAGTACTAAGGAAAACCAAATCTAAAGCTGGGAAAACTTCGGAGTCTGGCTCTTTTCATTCATCAACCTAACTGCCTCCTCCCAAATCACGATCCCAAATTATGGATTTACTCCCGCCGTTATCAACTTTCTAGCCACGACTTTGCCATTCCACGGCCATCACTAGTTGATGGTGGTGATTAAGCAGAAAAGATGCCATATAATGAAAGCTAAAAATAATGTGAAAAAAAACCGTGTTATCAACTTCATTTGCTAGATTGGGCATTGACTAGCTTTCTCAAGGCAAGTCTAATCTCATAATATCAAAGAGAATTATTGACGAGGGTAGTTTTAGAAGTAGACTATTTTATGAAAATGCACTATTTTTGGGAAAATAATTTGTTTTGCTAGAAACTTAGGAACGTTTTCAGCTGCCACAAGTACGTCCAGGTAATATTGCAACTGAGTAAGATTCTCAAGTATTGTTTTTCATTATGAACATTTGATTTGCTGACCTTAAAACTAAAATGTTTTAAAATTTAAACTTAGCATGAAAATACATCCTTTGTTAGAATAAAATAGATATGAATAGAAAATTTTAAGGAATATTGAATCTCAAGTGGGGTTACATTTTAGCACCTATTTTGAAGAGATTATCTTTAGAGAGGAAATAATTAAAGGCATTTATTGAAATCATAGCATACCCTTCACTTGAAATGAAGGCCTTTGCGAACAAGATCATTTGAAAAATGACTCGAGGTCACCACAAAGGAGGCTGGTGGATCGTACAGCTGTTTCAAGAGGAACCACCCTGTATCATCAGCGATCAATGCCTACCAACTGAACGTTTCTCAAAAGTCTCTAGCCTGTAGGCTATGTTTTTGGATCCTTGATTGCAAAACTTATTGTATGATTCGCAAAGCCAAGAACTGAAGCGACTCATTAGTAATAGATTTCTTAAATATGCTCCCATCACTTAAGTCTAATTTGAGTCTTTGAAACTTCTAAATGATCATCAACCAAATAGGAAGATTTTTCGAATTATATTTTTTTATTTTTTCAAGGTTCGAAGCAAAGCCTTCACTCGAAAACTTTAAACCTCTAAGATTAATTATTGGTGAATTCCGGTTGGAAGATGGAACTCTGGAAACAATTCTTAGCCCTGGTTTGGGTCGGCACCTAGTTAAAGTGAAAAACTAGGTCTATGAAAATTTCGCCAACAAATAGATGTTTCATTCTCATGGTGTTTGATTACATTTGATGGTATGGTAAAATGATGACAGAGTTATGGCGGAATGATTTAAGTATTAACCATAAAAATACAAAAACAAACGACAAATTAGAAATATCTCTTCCACGCACTGCCCTACTTTTGGCCCCAAGAAGAGTATACGCTGATTAGTGGTTACAGAAATTCTTTTCAATTCTTTAAGCACATCGTTTTCCAACAAATCATAATACTCTCACAAAGTGTATACAAATTGCTTCAAATTCTAGCAATGCCTATATAAATCATGAACTCATGTGTGTGTCGAAGTGTTCAGAGTGCAAAAAAGTTTTTTTTTTTTTTGTTTCATCTATAGAAAAATATATAAATAGTGAGTGTAGGTTGAGGTCAATTATAAGATCTCCATAATGTGTTTGCTTTTGGTTTCGAAAATCTGTTAAGTCTCACACTGTGATATAGCACTCCGATCTCTTTGATTTTCGAAAAAAACAAGAGAATTCTATTCATTGAATCATTGCCAAAAACCATTTAAATTTATATATTTTAATTTTATAAATACACGCACACACACTCACAGAAACACACGCACACATGAGTGTGAATAATTTGAAAATGCCAAAATGCTTTGTTTTGGGGGGCAAAAGGCAAGTTGGGAAATATTACTGAAATTATTGTAGTGCCAATGTGAGAACACACTTTACGGCAGCCACTTCCCCATTTTTATGATGATGATGATGTCTCATATGATGAGTGTGAATTGAAAGAGATAAGAATTTGCTTGGGAAAATTGATGCTAATGATAAGAATTAATCTTTGTGTGAATAACTCATTAGGCAATTGCACGCTTCTGACTCTACACTTACAACAGATTGTTGTGCACTGATTTTATATAAAATAACACTACTAAATTTAGAATTAGGATTAAATGACCTAGACACACTGACAACTAACAGCTAAGGCAAAGCCTCTGCTGATTTAATATATATATATACCTGCACTCCACGCATCTTCTCCTCCAGCGAGCTAAAGGCCAACTGTAGCGCCGTATGCTCATCCAGCAAGGTGGTATTAAGTTTCTTCAGTTCCTCCAAACTGGAGTGCAGCAGCTGAACCTCAGCTCGCAATCGATTGTTGTTTGTTTGTTGTTCCACCAGACTAGAACCCAGATAAACATGAGAATGGTATGATGGTTAGTGGAGTGGAGCCATCGCACTCACCTGTGCTCCTTTTCGGACAGCAACTTCTTCTGCTGCTCCACTTTCAGATTCAGATCAACTATCAGCTGCGAGTTCTCACCCTTGCGCTTGTGCAGGTCGGTGAGTTCCTCCTGCTGGCTGAGCAGCTTCTTTTCGAGCGTGGCCATGGCCACATTGGAGCCAGAGCCACCTGTTGATACTGCATTGCGCAGTTGCTCGTTCTCCACGGACAGCTTAAGGTTGTCCGACTTGAGTTGAGACACATGATCGATGAGGCGATTGTCTGTGGGAGGTTTGGCATGGGATTAATCAGGTGCGATCGCGGGGTCTGCCCCTACACAAACCACTTACTCTGCTCGATGACTTCCTTGAAATTGTCGCATTCCTTGCGGTTGCGTTCTCTTAGAGCCTTGACCACATGCTCGCGCCACACGTGCTCCTCGGTGGACATGCTGGGCGCCAGTGCTTCCCCTTAATCACTGGGAATTCGTTTGATTTTGTGATTTTTGTTGCCTTTGTTGTTGTTTGGTTCAATTCCTCGCACCGCGTCGCGTCTCAATCACCTGGCTAGAAAGTTGAATTGTGCTGCTCGCATGGCAATCGCGTTAGGATGTGGGGCTATGGTTGAGTAGCCGATCAGCATTAATCGAGTCTGTCTTGATTAAATCTAAACAAAACAAACTAATAATATTGCATACACCCACAGCCACACAAACACATGCGACGACCTAAACCTATCGTCTAGAGACGGGCGCCTTCGGCAAACGCTCATCTCTAGGACCGGCAAAGAGAGTGACCAAATTGTAATTAGTGGGACCATGCCATGCTTAAGTATGACCGTGCCGTCGTAGTGTGACCCTGAGCCACTTTAGTATGACCAAAATTTAGTATCGACCAACGATAGATGTTGGCACGATAGCCGATATCTTTGTGAGTGGCGCCAAATTTCAAAAATTCAAAATAATTTACTGTAGGACTCAAAAAATTCAAAAACAAAGGAATTTACATTAATAAGTTTAACACACAGAATATATAACATAACCATATTTTTAGGGCCGATTTCTCATCTTCTACATAGCTGCGTTGTTGCAGATAAACTAAGATTTTGCTCTGTTATTTGTAGGTTTATGTGAAAAATAGCTCTATGTAGTAGATTAAAAAACGGCCCTAAGTCTATGTCTGACTGTAGCTTGCATTTTGTGTATTTAAAATGTTGCTTGCTAGTTCCCTAAATGGTATCTGAACTCTCCAAAAAGTGTTGACAATTCATAAATTGAAGAAAATGTAATCAACTGCATTGCGTTCCAAAGGTTTAAATACAAACAATTAGGATTAATGAACGATTTACATAGGTCTATGTGGTAGATTAGAATATGGAACTAGGAAATGAGAAGAGTATTTTGCAGAATTTTTGTGAACATTTTTCAATGATTTTTAGAAGTACCGGCTTTTAGATTTCTTCACTGAACCTAATATTCGAATGATTAGACCGCAGTGTGATTGAGTCTATACTAGAGAGAAAATAAAATACGTTACAAATACACTAGCGCAATTTGGCAGTGGTTGATTAGATTAACCACAAAAATTTGTCAAGTTAACGACTTTATCAGTGCAGAACTGATGCTTAGACATAAATAACTTTAATAAAAGTATCTTGCTAACATTATGGATTTTAACATTTCTTGTTTCTTTTTGACAGATGAGTTTATATATTTCGCCATAACTACATCGTTTTACCGCAGACTTAAAAAACCGATTGCAGGTTTTCAAGGTTTTCAATGTATTTTTATGAGCATGTCAATAAATTTTAATGTGCTTTTTAGTCAAAATATCGTAAAAATGTACTAAAATAAAACAAATATTTAGCAGATGGTGCTTGACAACAGGCACATTTGGTGTCTAAAGTACGGTAAGACTGAATATGCTTGGCTCCAAGCAGAAAATGCTGCAATCAAGCATGGAGTTCCGAGATGAAAATGCTTGCTTTTAAATAAAGTCTGCTTCGTATCGAGAATAAATTGTCTTTGTTCCAAGAAAAGATATTATTAATTATTAAATAAATTCTTGATTAAAGCAGATTCCATGCTAGCCAATTTGCGCTACATAGCAAAAAAGCAAAAATATCTGAAATTTCTTAATGTAAAACTTAATAGGAGAATCTACGAAGTGTAAAGAACTAATTTGTAGAAGTTATTATATTTGTTGAGAATTTATAACAATATTAATGGGAAAGCTGATGGAACAATTGGGGGGCATTGTATTTTATGTGTCTTTATTTATACATATCGTATAATCATAGAAATAGGAAAAGTAGACGACTAATATAATTCGTCATGTTATTTTTTGGTTATGAACTAAGCGATAAGAGCAAACATATATATAACAAGAAAGAAAATCGGTCAAGCCCGACTATGGTCTGTACCTTCCAAAGTTTTAGTTTACCACACTAAATGTTAAGGTGTGCTAAGTGTTACCCATCGGTATCGCTGTTCCTGCCAGTGCTGCCTATCATAAATGTTTGTTTTCTCTCTAAGTAGACTAATGCTAATCCTATCTTCACCATTCCTTCGAAGAATTGATAAATAATACCGATTACTAAATTGTCCAGAAAGTATAACCCTTCTATCTACAAAATTATAGGAGATATGGCTTTTTTCTCAAATTACGTGGGCAGGGGGCGTGGTTTTATATACAATACATCATCAAAATAAAACAGAATGGTTTATGTGGGGGGAAAAGTACAAAATAGACATATATAGGACTGGTAAGATCTTAGAATTAAAATTCTTTTAGACTAGGATTCATCTTTATAAAATCGAATTTTTAGAATGATTCTTGAAAAGAAAAAACGGAAACAGTTTTAGTAGTTTTGAGAGTTGCAAACAGGGCTGCAAACCAGTCCGGAGTCGAACCACTCCGGAGATTCCGGGAGTTTTGGGAAATCGAAACCGAACCGGAGCAAAAATTTTTTCCCGACAAAATCTGAAGCTGAACCAGAGCAAACCTACAAAACTATAAAAGGTTTACGCTCAAAAAAAACCGACAGAACTCTTATTTTAAAAGCAGTTTGTTTTCAAAGCTCTTCAGATGTAAAAGTGACACACTTAAAGTCATCAGAGTGGGATTAAGGCCACAACTTTGTGTAAATTGTTGCATCCAATATACAAAACATTTGCTAAATTATAGAGAACCAAACCTCTTCTCAGCGAATTTCACTTCTAAACTTGGTCCACATGTCGCACATAAAAAAAAAAATTTCCCGCAAAATACAGAAATACCCTTAAGTAATACCTTACATATTACATACATACATAACATTTTGCAGAAATCAATAGTCGCTAAAGAAATAATTGAACGAAAATATATATCAATAAATCAATAACGGTGAAATGGAACCATTAGCTAAGGAGTTAGAAAATTATAAAAAAACGCCAAATATATTTAAAGGTTGATTCAAAATTCTATTGTTTTATAGTTTTGGAAAAACTATAACTGTGAAGGACTTAAAAATGTCGCAGTTGTTTTATTAGCTGTTCCTCCAAGGCAAGTATCAGTCGACTGCGCTTTTTCTTCTGTTAAGTTTGCTTTATACAACCAAGGAGAATGGAAGATTACTGAAAGACATATTAATTATTTAATTAAATTAAGCTTGAATTATAGATTTAAATAAAATGTTTAATTTTCTATCATAAAAAGATTCAGGTTTTGGACTGAGATTTGAACTTAGGACCTCGGAGATAAAGCACTTAGCGCCTTGGCGATTGTCGTTCCGCTTGCGGATGCATCAAATAACCGAAAAGAACCCACTTATATGTGCAGTCAAATCTTAGCTTGCAAAAAGCCCAGTGGTGTCGACGGTATGAACATCGCCTTATAAGTGGAAGATAGTGAATTCGAATCCCCAAACAAGGGTAGGTGTTCTTAACAATGTGGCTCATTTGAAACATTGACAGTCATAATTAGGTGACATATTTCCTCAACAAACTTTACTAAAAATTTCCCTTTTAGGGAACATTTGGATACAGGTTATAATTAAACATTAAAGTTGAACTATAGACGATTTTTTTAAACCTTACTTTTATTTTATGTCAATTTTGGGCTTGAAAAATGTTTGGGATCACAAAATGATTTTGTTACTATGTGAATGAAAATCTTAGAAATGGAACCTCCTTCCATACTAAAAATCTATAATTTAAACTATATCTTAAGCTTAGACTGCAGCTGTGCTCAAAGTGTCAACCTGCATGCGGAATATGCTATGGTCCTTTTGGCAACTGCCTCATTCTGTGGCATTCAACATGTTGCCTTTGTTCATAGCGAGTTGCATTTCAGTCATGTTATAAACAAAGGTCGCTCTTAATTGACTGGAGCAATTGTCTACAACTGTCAATTTATTTATATTTGTTTGTATATTTAAGAAGATTGGAGCCGAAACAAACGACGCCATCGGACAATGGGGCAGTGGCAAGTGGCCAAGGACTTGAACTTGCACTTGAAGTTGGACATGGTTGATATGCCATTTCCTGCCCAGCGCCATGGAAATCGAATTCGCCCCAAGGACCGCACGTACATACATACATACATACATACATTCATATGTGTTTGTTTTGAGCCACAAGTGTGCGTTCTGCATTTACATGTGGCAGCCGAGTTTTAGCCTTAACTTTAACGACATCGAGTGCTCGCTGCAAATTCTTGTCAACTGGGAAGATCGGTGATTGCAATTGAAATGTTTAACGACTTTATTTTGTCATCAATCAGCGCTGTCGTTGTTTTGCCATTTGGCAGGTTTCCAGGAACTGGAGGCACTTTCAGTGCAACAAGTGACAGATAGTCGATGTACTCGTACGTATGTAGTTCTAACCGATCACTGGGAGTAAATCAAATTACATACTCTGCGCTTGGGTCATTTACCTTTGTCGAAGTCGACTCAGGCCGGGCCATAAATTAATCAATACAAAACGGGGCTTCCAGTAGTTGTGGCTGTAGTTGTTGAGGCAGCTGCAAAGCATTTATTGCTCGCACTCCAACGCACACAGCGACAACTCGGGGATTGGGAGATCAATAAGTGTGGTCCTACTCCTTCCTACCAGGCCGGCAGGCCGGCAGGCAGGCAGGCAGGCAGCATTGTACTCGTATTACGTTCGACTAAAGCCAAACCGACAGACTTGGAATGTGGACCGGTCGCATTTTGCTCTGGCTTACAGCGAGCCGATGCAAACAAAAAAAAGAAAAAAACACTGCAAATCTATTTATTGGTAACCAAACTCAAATGAACAAATTCATTCAATAGAATATCGTCGCAGGGTCGATTTGAAACATGAATAACAATCTTTTGGAAATGGCCCCCAATTTTTTTAACGAATGAAAATTAATTTGTTTGCAAAAAAAACCCCAAAAGAATGCCCCAGAACATTCACGAAAGAATTCTAGGCAAATTCAAATAAATTATACTTCACTTTATTAAAAGCTTACCTCTTTTCATACAAGTTCAAGTCACTCGCTTCAGCTAGAGAATTGGGAAGTATGAAACTGGTAATTGCATTACTCTAAAAGTAGTTGGATATTCTATAAATAATGTAAAAGAAGTATCTCAAAGATCATGGAAATTTCGAGAATTTTCAGAAGCGTGAAAATCTATCTGGAATTAGGAAAACAGTTTAAAGCAGAGATTAACGCCGAAACCCTTAAACGAAATTAACAGTTTACAATTCCCTAGTTCAGTTCCAAGTCTTATATGTATAACATTGCACTCTTGCGATCTTAACAGGTGTTCCACGCTAACCTGCGTAGCTGGTACTGAAAGCATAACCATCGAAATCTCATAAAAATCTATATAATTTGTGGAGGACTCTGACCAACAGTTGAGAATGTTTTGCATCAGCTTCGTAGGCGCTTCCAGTTAAGCTGGTCCCAAAACTGAATTTTGTGGAAGTCTTAGTTTACAGATCGGTGCTAAGAAAAGTGAAAAAAAATCTGACATCGTTTTAAGGACACATAGTGTGTCTACTGACTCCTTTTCAAACGTCTGACCAAAATTACGAAGCGCTCTGCACAGGTGAAAAAAGACGAACCATCTATTCGAATTCGTTTCGGTTCCAATAATAACGGCTAGCGACATTCGGTTATCAAAAAAACTTTTTATCGGTGCCGGTACGTAATTTGAAATGGTTTATTATAGAAGAGCGTGCCGGTTTCGTTTTAACTCTACTATTTGGTATAAATATGGATCAGTCGGATCCGAAAATATATTTATGTGGTGTTTGTTCTAGCCATGGTTTAAAAAGCACAAGCTTTGGTAAGAAAACAATTTAAAGTTTATACCCGACTAGATAGAACCGTCTTAAAAATTCTAACGACTAACGATTTTGACATTTTCGATCCGCTGGATCGAATATATATATATCGATATATCGGACATAAAATATACAATTTCTATCAAAAGACACTAACATATTTTGTTTTAATTATTCAGATCATTTATCTTCCCTGAAATAAACTCATTGTTAAATTAAGTGCCCTAATCGCATCAATATCGGTATCGAAAAAATATCGATATACAATAACAGCTGTAGGTAGCAGTAATCCTTGAAAAATCAGGGAGCAAGTTTTCGCGCTGGTCGCGGCTCCATTTTTAACAAATATCTTCGAATACGTAAAAGCCCAGAAGTATGCAACGTTTTTTAATTTAAAGATATATAATATATTTGCAGGACCTGATTTTTGTAAGCTTATGAATGTTTCTAAAAATCTTATAATTCCACAATTTTTGGGGCGTGCAATCGGCGTGCAGACAATAGACGTCTACATTCAAAAAACTCTTCTAGTCTCTGAGTTCTATGTGTTCATACGGACAGACAGATAGGGTGTGATCGACTCGGCTGTTGATGCCAATCTAGAATATATTTACAGAGATGCTTCCTTCTTCCTGCTACATACATTTGAGTTTAGTACACCCATCAGGTTTTTCAGAACATATAAAACCATCACAACCTATTGCCCAGATAAAACGAACATTTTAATGACGAAGTGGAGCATTGTCATTTCAAAGTCATATCCACAACTCATATATTAGGATTTACAGAATCAAATTCACAAAGCATAGTTCCCATTTAGTCCAGGCACTTTGGTAGGTCGTGTTCATAAGAATGGTACCCATAATGATACATACAATTTGTATTGCTCCAATTTGGGTTTGACTTTCTCTCAAAAACCGCAAATCGCCACCTTATCAAGTGCTGTTTATGTGCTACTTCAAAATATTGGAAAATGCTTTTGAATTGTAAAATTTGAGCGAATTCCTTTTACCAAAGATTAATAAATATGATAGATGACGCATGTGAAACAAAAAACGATTATTCCTGGTGGCTAACATTGGCTTCTAATTTATAATTTGATCCGTAAGCGTCATCTTTAAATATCTATATATCTTTGATATAACGCATAAAGTGTTTTACCTAAGATTTTTAGCTATTACAGATGATGCATATAAAATAAAACACGATTATTCCTGGTAGCTGACATTGGCTACCAGTTTTCAATTTGTTCCACTTGCGTCATCTATAATATCTATAAATCTTTGCTTTTACTTAATTTAATGCAAATACTGACTGACGGACGCTTTTGCCTGCTGTTGGCTAAAGACCGTCACTGACTTTCTATTTACCAGCTTATTACTAGACTAAGAAAGAAGCGAATAAACATTTTATCTTAATACTTAACATATAATATAATTTCCTTTTTAGTCACTAGTCCAAGTTTGAATATGGATCATTAATAGATAATGCACCAACCGATCCAGTGCTAACCACTACTTTTTTCGGGCTGAAATTTGAAGAAACTTATGAAAAAACTTTAAAAATGGACTTTAGTAAGTTGGCTGGACCAAATCATCTCCCAAATAGAAGGGGACATATCTGAAGATAGTAGATTAAGAAGGTCCGTTTTGATGATCCAGAAACAAACCTTTTCACAAGGGTTCGTCATTGAACCGATCTGATTCTTCTAATTAAACATTTTTGATATTTTTTGAAAACGTAAATGTCCCAAGCTTGCGAAGATATAATAGTATTTTAGTTGCTGCTAAATATGATATTAAAAAATCCTTAAGTTATGCTTTTTCGAAAATAACAATTCATCTCCATTTAGTTATTGCAAAAACTTATACAATTTTGTAGATTGGTGCTGAAACTAATAAAGAAGATTAGAAATAAAGCACATAATGAAAGATCGGCCTTTATGTGCAACTTTATCCCAAGTCCTCCGTTAGGTTTATAGTTTTCCATTATTCCCGGAAGCTCCTAAATTAATTTGTATTTGCTTTTAATTATTTTGAAAAGCTTAAACCTGGTCTAGACTACTTACTTGGTGATCTGAAGCGGCTTTGGAAGCGAATATTATTGCAATTTGTTAAATTAGCCTATATAAAGTACCATTACTTTGCATTGCCATCACCAAAAGCCATTTGCTCAGAATTAAGGCATTAATTTTCACTATCCACCTTGGTGGAGCAAAATATATGGCAAAACGAAAGGCCGGGGCCGATAAAAATTCTGTAAAAATGCAAATTTAACACAGGAACTTAATGTGCAGCCATCATTTAGCCCGCTTCTGCGACCCAACACCAACATCAACATGATAATGCCATTAACTGTTGGTCTAACAAATTTGCTGGGGGAATTGCCTGGGCTGGGTTGGGATGGTCAGTCGGCTTTCCTTTGAGGGTGAAAGTATGGCTTGCGTATGAAGATGAAAATAGTTCCCAGCAGAAGTCATTTATGAAAGCTTTTCGTTAAATATGAATGCGTTCTGTGGAACACCTGAAGTTCCCCATTCGGCTTCAAGCTGTGCCACCTGATGAGTCCCATTTGTCTGGCAATTCTATCGATTGCCTTTTTCTGGCTGGTAGTTAGAAATTTTCCATCTAGTACATCATCTTTTTAAGTCTCAAATTGATTTCAGTTTCCAGTTTTACAGTTGAAGTGAATAACGCATTTGTTGTGCCGATTCGAGATGGCTTCATATTGGGCTGTTGGCTTTGCAGCCATCATCCATATCATTCTCGGCCTGTCCTTTTTCCTGTCGCAATCGCAAGACAGCTGCTCCCCGGCTCCACCATTGGCCAGTTGGATTTACATCATTGCCGTCCTGATGCTAGCTTCTGATATCAAAATGTATCCCACACGATATATGCATTTGCCGTATACTGTTCAGCTTGCGGTGGAGACTGTGGGATCGGTGGCCTTCCTGGAGTTCTCCTCCCTGCTGGTGTGGTGCCGGCTGGAGCGTTTGATTCATCAGTCATTGCGGTTCTTTCTACTTTCGCTGGGTATGTCAACTGAAACGTACTTGACATACGAGTATACAATCCTAGGACTAGCGACCTCTTCCGTGGCCTGTCTATTCTTCGTGATCATAAAGATGGCCATTCTGCCACGGTTTGGCATTGGCAGTGTGTTTCCGGTGCCAAAGAGAAGAGTCCACTTAAATCAGGATTTGTATGCGGAATTGGTTTACCAAAATGAGGAGCAGCTTTTAAAGTGGCAGACTATTCTAGCCGATTGAAGATAAATGGGTCGCAGCGACCCGTTCCAAATTTTATGTGTGTCAAAAACAATTATAATGTTAAAAATTGTTTTATTATTACAAAGATTTTCCTGGTGGTTGAGGTTTAGCAGTGGAGTGTTCGATCCCTGCAGGTCAGCTGCACCTGTGCGGCATAAGATTGTGCGTGGCACTTCCCATGATACAATAATTGTAAGGTGGAGTATGACTATGATAACACAAAGGTGTAGTTGCTCTTGATTTCCTGGCATAGGAAGTAAAAATCGGGTTTTCGTAGAATCATGAAGAAAAAATAGAGGAAAGTTAACTTTGGCTTGGTCGAAGTGTGCATACTATTGCAGCACGTTTTTAAACCTTTGCAGAGGGTATATTGAAATTGTCAAGATGTTTGTAACGCATGGTCTATCATTCTTCTAGCATTTCCGACCACATAAAGTATATATATTCTAGATCAGCATGGCTAGCTGAGTTGATTTAGCCTTGTCCGTCTGTTTCTATGCTATCTCCTCCTTCAGTTTTAAAGCTATCGCGACCAAACTTTGCACGAAGACTTCTGGCATAAATACGCTGCACATTTGTCGGAATCGGATGACTATAACATATAGCTGACATGGGAGCGATCGGTCGGAAAACTAGTTCTAGTGAGAAAAACTTTTTTGTATTTAATGCACACGTCTCCAAACTCTGAATTTATTAGTTAACTCTGATTATCCATGATTCTGCTAAGTTCGGTCGAAATCGGATTTCTATATGGTATAGCTGCCATAGAAAAGTAAGGTTAGAAAAATAAACTTAGTGAGAAAAACATTTTGTTTTCCATGAAAACCTTTTTAAAATTAGCATATATTTATTTTATAAGCTTTCTCACAATTCTTCCAAGTTTTGTCAAATTCGGATGACCATTGGTTATAGCTGCCATAGGAATGATCGGTCGAGAAACTAGTTTTAGCGAGAAAATCTTTCTGGTTTTCAAGAAAAACGCCTCCAAACTTTGTATTTCTTAGTTTGCTGTGCTTTCCCATGATTCCACAAAGTTTGATCGAAATCGGACATCTATATACAGCTGTCAGAAAACTAGTCTCGCTATAAAAAATTATTGCTGGGTGGGATTATTTGTAAAATTTGTCGAGAGGCTACTTGAAGCATTACAAAAAAAAAACAGGAAGAAGTCAGCGAGTAGAGTTACAGATTCAGACTCCATTCATGCTGATGGGATTCTCTAGGTATATAGACAATTAATTATTTTTCTTTTCACACATCCCAGAACTAAAACCGATCTTCTCGCATTCTCTGTGCTCTGTGCTTCTAACATTTATCGAGTGAAAAAGATCTACAGTTTAACGGCGACTCCGAGCGGCAAAGTTTGAGAAGCTAATAGCTTGTGAAGGTGACCGGGCTTATAAGTGCTTCTTGTTACGGTGACCGGGCTTATTAGTGCTTCTTGTTACGGTGACCGTGTTTATAGGTTCTTAAAGACAAAACTACTTCATAAGATGCCACGCCGTCTTGCACAGCAGGCACACACACTACACTTAAAAAAAAAAAGAGTGGGCGTCGTGGAACACCCGGTACGAGCGAAGCTCTTTACGAAGCATAATTATAATCTGATTTGAAACTCCAACACTTCCTTTGTGGTGTTGCGTCTCTGTTTAAAGTTGTGCGAAAGCATAACATGACCTCGAGCCAGCTAAAAAAAACTGCAGGTTTACTAAGAACAAAGGCCACAGAAAAACCAGTCACATGAACTTAATAAATTTAAACACAATAACATGTATCTTACCTTCTTTATTTACTTGTGCTTTTTCCAGAAATGTTCTCAAAATGCTTTTTTTCTGTGATTCGTCAAAGACATGGTCTTGCCTCAACTGCTTGTATCAAAGCAACTTTCTCCTCACAGTTTTTACCTCAATTTTTTTCACAAATTACTTCCAAAATAATTGTAATTATATTCCTGAGCTGTGTATCAGCTGTTTCTCGAACCACACACGCCTTCGAAACGCCGCTATCGATACGCCGCTATCAATACAAAGTATGGATTTTGTTCATGTTGCTGGACGGACAAACGAAAAGGTAAACTTAAAATTCTTGACACATTTTTATGATATGAAACTTGGCAGGAATTTTTGGTCCCGCGGTGCAGGATACCCTGCATAACCAAAAAACTGTTGCTAAAATTCCTTAAAAATTGTGCATCAAATGAGTTGACAAAATACAATAAAGCCAGAAAATAGCCTAAACTTGCCAATCAATGACATTCAGCAAAAAAGCATCAGCAATCGTAAATCGTAAATCAGTAGTCGTAACTCGGTTTAACTGCTAAAAGCGCCAAATGTTTCGATCACTACTGGTCACTGCTTTGGTTACTGTTTCGGTCACTGTTTCAGTCACTGTCTCGGTCACTGTTTCGGTCACTGTTTCGGTAACTGTTTCAGTCATATTTAAAGCCACTGTTTCAGTCACCTTTTCGGTCAGTGTTTTGATCACTTTTTCAGTCACCTCTAATCTCCCACCACGCTGCCATGGCTGTTTTGTATAGGCCAAAGCCGCTGACTTTGTAAACCGTGACCGTTTTTTCTGTTCTGACAACTGCAAAGAGACGACCGGTTTTTGCGAACTCTATCGCTTTTTTGCACAGACTTTCTGGCTTTCGACCTCAGAAAATACCTAGATCTGGTGCGAAAATAGTTAAATTGGCAACACTGGTTAGCAGACTCCAGTGCATGATGCAACTATATAAGGTGAGGCAAAGCCAGTGTGAGTTCTCTGCAAAGTACCTCCAGTACCTTCAGTGCTGTGCGATATCTTGAAGCACAAGGTTGTCCGCGGATGTCGATTTTTTGTTTGTTTTGTTTATGTATTTGGGGGTGGTTTTTTTGCGCTGTAGCAAAAAATGAATACATACTTAGCTGTGTTGCTTTGTGTTGTTGTGGCCAAGGCCATGATCATGATGCAACAAAAAGTGAATACATTTTTCTTGTCTATCTTTTTGTACATAATTTTGCACCGCGGAAATGCCCATATCCCAATGTTAGTACGAAGCTTATAAATACAAATAATTAATTTTTATTAACATTACTAATGTTTAAATGGTTTTAATTAATATTTACACTAGTATTGGACTGTTTCCTAAAATGTATTTTTCTTCTGACAATTTATTGAGCGATCGCTTTTGTTGTTCACACAAACAGACACACCCGCATACATAAAGTGCGTCCATGTGCGCCACTCTTTCGCTCTGCCACTCGCTCTCCCACTCGCTCTCCCACTCGCTTTCCCACTCTCTCTCCCAATCTCTCTCGCAGCTTTAGCAAAAGTACGCATCACACTGGCTTTGCCTCACCTTATATAGCTGCATCATGCTCCAGTGTAAGCAGAGACATGATGCAATAATAAATATTAGGTGGTCTCGTCGGCAAAAAGTAGTCCGTTAACAGTGCCAACAACAACAACAAGCGAAAAAACGAACGCGTCGGCAGCAGAGAGTGCCAGTGCGAGAGAGTATGAGAGAGCGCATATAATTTGCTGCATACATGAAAGTTGCATACATACATAAGCACGCACGCACTGAGTGAGCTCACACAGAAACGATGCTGACTTTGCAAAGTCAAAAGCGTAGCCAAAAAATCTGTCGCAAAGACAATCGTTTTCTGGATTTACCCCCCAGCCCACCGTCCGTAAAAGAGCTTCGCTCTAAAAAATCAATACGAAACGGGAATAAAAACGGGGTGATCCCGGATTTTCTTGAGCTGATCCCGGAAAAAGATTGATTTTACTTACACTTTTTTTTTTTATCTCGAAAGACAAGATCACTTCAAACATGCCCTGGGATCACCCCGTTTTCAATCACGAATTCGGATTTTTTTTTCTGTGTACCCGCTGCATCCCACTCTGATACAGATATATAAACAATGTTAAGAAAAAAGTCGTTGGAGTTCGTTAGATAATTCCATTCTTTTCAGTTAGACACGAAGGAATTGCTCAAATTCATATCAAATTTAAGTACTTGCCATTAACCACAATGTAAGAAAGTTCAGACCCTGCAGGTGTGGTGTTAATCACATAACTTTAAAGCAGGAGGGGGGCATCTTGTTTTCAGCACCAGTCTAAATCAAGACTGATTTTAGTACTTGTTCGATTGCAATTTTGTCGTTAAATTTTGACAATTGCGTGGTCATTTTTTTTGTGCTCCATGCAAACGCAACTTCCCTACATCTGTTATATCAATAAGCAACAACTTGAACGCCTGATAAACCTTTTCACAGCACTTTAAAAAAAAAAAGCGGTGTGTACCGTCTCTTGCCCGAGGAGAACACGCAAAGCCAATTAAAATTACTTAACATGCGAGCGAATTAAGTAAAGAGCAAAATACGCTCAGGAAAGGAACCAAAGTATTCCCTGACTTCCCACATGCACCCAGCTCCATGTAGAAGTTGTCGTTTTGGACATCTATGCCAACTGTCGCTAAGGCTGAGACTTTTTGCGTGGTTGTCTGCCACATTTGGGGCGTAGGCATGGCTGACCCACAAGATACGAATCTGTGAAATAGAATTACTTGCATATGATAGCACATTATCTCGAGCTGTTTGCTGTGGGTCTATTGCCAAAGTGTCCGGCGAGGGATTTTAATTCTGCCAGTCCGCACACCTGTCAAGCCTTCCAATGCTAAAACAAATAAACGAACAGCCGAAATGACTCGCGAGCCTTGCATGTGCCAGTACGGTATACCAAAAAAAATTTAATGGCAACTGATATACCAAAAAAATTCCTGGGCCGCAGTCAGAGGAGGAACAAGTGTAGGAAGTAGATTCCTTCGTGTAGACAAGAAAATTGCACGATTTAGTTTGGCGTTACTTTGGTTTATTATGTGCAACGAACTAACGCTCCAAATGTACCACACGCCATGCCAGCGCCAGCCCATGGGCATCGTCCAAATGTATGTACATGCATTTTTCTTCTAACTCTTCCAGCTTACCTACAAATAATGGTCAGCACACATGGCACAGAGCCAGGCAGTGCGGCAAGTGGTATGCAACTCATTGCGACGCTATCGGCATAAACTATAGCAAATAGAGTGAAATACAAAATAGCGGAAAGTTGACTTTGACTCATCGAAGTTCACATGCCCTCACACAGCCTGGGGGCGAGACTAGTGTCATATTTTGAGCAATATGCGTCCTTCTGTGAGTGAGTCCTTCACTGCCAAGTAAAGAAGTGGCTTACTGAATTCCCTTGCGACCAGTCGCTACACACTGCCAACACTTTAGAATAAGTGCAAACACATGACCTCGTGTAATGTTCAATTTGGCTCAATCGCCATCCGAACGAGTTTTAACGGCGTTTCTTAATCTCTTTAATAGAGGAAACATGAATTCGTTGGACCACAACAGAGACATACATACGAAACCAAATATAAACATAAATAAAGCGATAAAAAAAACTTTAATTACATTGGTTAAAAATAACACAAAAACTAATAAAAATATTAATGCTTTCAAATGCAATTCTTTATAAAGAAAGTGGACCTTCAGGTCTTAGGTAGAGGATGTAAAGTCAGTTACAGACAGAGCAGATACAAGCAATACGAATCATGTTAAATATAGTTAGTTAAATATCAATGCGAAACGGAAAAATCATTGTTAGTAGAGTAGCCAATTCTGCAAGTTCGCTTAGTGATCGAAAATCGACCTAAAAGTCCAACCAGCTATGGTGTGCACCCATCACCACACTAACTACTGGTAATGCCAGGTCGTACCGATAGGTACGTTTAATAGACAATACAAAATTCTATAGGCAAATATTTGGTTAGTGGTTGGTCAAGTAATGAAGTCCCATTACGAAGAGTTAGCGGATTCGTTAATGTCGCACAGGTGCAGCGGAACTACAGGGTAGTTCTACCACTATGAGACTTCGAAAAACCATTCTATTGGAATAACAGGGATGCAAACCGGTTCTGGACCGAATCAGTTTTAAACCGTACCCCTTATTCCAGCACGTAAACCGAACCTGCTTCCCTTTTTAAATTGCTGAGCCGAATCGAAAACCAATAAGAACGAGAAAGCGAAGCTAACTTCGTCTGTGCCAAAGTTTTTATACCCTTGCAAGTGCTTGCTTAAATATTTTCAAAAATACTCTCTTCCCATTTTCCGACCGATCGTTCGTATGGGAGCTATATGATATAGTAATCCGATTTGGCCAAAAATTTGTAAATGTGAAAGCATGTGAGTCAAACAAATACAAAATTGCAGGATGCTACCATTAAAAACAAAAAAGTTTTTCGAGCTAAGACTTTTTTTCAGACCCATCTTTTGTATGGCAGCTATACCATATAGTTGTCCGATTTTAACAAAATTTGGTAGGATTATGAAAAAAATAATCAATAATAATCTCACTAAAACTATGCTTGTCGAAGAAGCTGTCATATGAGTCGAGAGAGCGAGGTGAAAAAATAAGGCCCCTCATCCCAACGGAGTACGTCACCTATATATAAATTTCCCTTGTTCTGGGCATAATTATAATACCCTTTGCTGCGTATAAAAACGGTTTGGTTCAGTTCAGTTCTCTAAAGAGTTTTAAATAGTGAATCGCTTTGCTCTAGCCATTGATACTTTTTAATTAAGGAATTTGAATCATTACCCTAAAACCATTTTAATACAACATTGCGTTCGACCCTCTACATCCTTAGAGATCCCGGATCGTTTTGAACTTTAAGGATGACTTGACTCAAATTTTACATCCGATAGGGCAAGTCAGATGCATTTTTTTCTAACCGACATTCTCTGTTTTCGAAGGGCATTACTCTAGGAACTTATAGAAAAATCCTAAATTTGGGACATTCTTTTGAAGATTTAAAAGATATTCAAATGGTTTATAGCAATTCAATTTCATTTTCGACAGAAATAAAAATATTTCATAATGTGTCTTCATAAACCAGTGAATCAAACTGAAACCGCTGTTCAGTTAGCCTCCAAAATCCACGTATTGAACCGAACCAGTACTTATTTTCGAGTAGTTTACATCCTTGTGGAATAAGAAGGAAATTACTATGCAAAGCAAATAACAGGAATTTTGATGTGATCTTAACTGAGAGCTTTACATACATAACCAAACTCTAGTATTACACAGATAGTTTAGTTCAGTTTTTTATGCACTTCCTAAGCTACAAAAATATCATATAATTTAGTGCATTAGTCCTGGGTGGACGATCTTAAATATTTATATACAAATAACCTATCTTACCAGCTAACAACTATTTATTTACATAACTAAGGAACTTTGTAAATTGTCCAATTTAGTTGTTAATGTTCATTCCAAAAACGAGCAGCAAACTGGAAAAGTTGTTTCTCCGAATGGAAACGACTGTCGTTCTTGGACATAGCAGGTTTTTGGTCCGAAAGGATGCTGCAAACTGTACTTTGTAAAACAAGTCTTTTGTTGTAATGATCTTGTGTATACACATTTGAGCTCTATGGTTCATAAATGGCTTTACATTAATGCCGTACACTTACACTCAGAAAAAATTGATATAAATTGATTTTCTTTTCGAATATCAACCAGAAATACAATACAGTTTTATCATGCTTAAGAACCAAACCAGCATCTGTTTAATACTGGTGAACCAGTCCTAAAGCCGCATAGTAAATCGGTTAGGGTTGAAATGTTTTACATCAATAATTTCTGTAAGCTTATGAAATTATATAAGATATTTTAAAATTTTGGAATCGTTCTAGCGTGGTAATGATTGTCCAGCTACCTCCTAATAAATAACAATCTGTTGGCTTACATTCGGGTGTCAGTGTTTCAACAACAACTGATTTTGTTCATTTCCCATCTCAATTTTATTGCTATTCGTTGCAATCTGTCGCGAGCGGTTAATAATCGTGTGGACTGAGATGCAGACTTCCGCGTGTTCAGACTTTGAATTCCCAACATTTAATCCCAGATAAGGTACACAAAAAACGGTCTCACCTGGCTATTGATAGCCAAAACTAGTACAGTCTTCGAACAGATTTTTCTCTGGGTGTAATGGCTTATTTTTAATTGCCCAAAAGAGAGTTCTAGATTGAATCATATACAGAGCTTCTGGTTTCATTTCGGAATATAAATGCATGAAAATTTATGAATACTGAATGTTCAACAAAATAACTTCTCTTTTCATGGCGCTCCGGACTTTTCAGCAGGCTTAAAGACCGATATAGTTTTATGAAGATTATCCAAGTGTTTTCAGTACGAATGAACATTCTTTATGCTTACTTCTTTCTTTATTTATGTTTACTTAAAAACAATTCCATTTTGCACAATTAATTTACTATAACTTTGAAATAATCTGTACCAACGAAAGTGTATGCTCACTAAGAATTTAAATGCATTGCAATCGATTGGCCATTGGCCTATCGTTAAATAATTCTGATTATTAAATATGTGCTAATTGTACTATTCTTCTATCTATCAAACTCTGGGCGGTAGGTGGGACACAGTTGAAACATACTGTCTGGGTATGCCATCAATGGTTCACTCTTTTGGTTCGCCTGTGCACAAAATCGAGCTAATGAGCCGAAAGTTTTTTTTATTAATTCCGGCTCCCTACACCTTGCAATGCTCTCTCCAATCAAATAAATATAAAAAAAAAACTTCCCATTCAATTGCTGCATATCTTCCAGTGGAATCTTTATTTATCGCATTTGCTTCATCTGCATGCAGTACGGCAAATGCCTTCTTCTTCCACGTACCCACGAGTCTGTACGAGTATCTAAGCCCCTCTACATGCATTTAATAAACAATTTTTCTGCACAGTGTGAAAAATGCAGCTGGCTCGGCTCCAGCTCATTTGAGGCACACTGACCAAAGCCGCGGCCACAGCCGCACGAACAATTAAATAGTAAGCGTTCACATGGAGACTCGGTCCTCTTCCACTTCACCCATTGCGCCAAAGCCACCGCACGGTTTCTGTTAATTAATCGCGCTTGTTTGTTATTTTTCTTCATTACAATACAAATTTCTAGTGAAATTTTGCTGTTAGTTGTGATGGCCAAGAGTTGTCGTAAAAAGCACCCGGCAGAGAATTTTACTTTTGACTTCCGGCAGCGTCAGCATTTTTCACATTTCGCTGCACTCACATGTACCCATTCGCGCCGTGTCGAGTGTCGAATGGTAATTCGATAGTTATTTTGTGGAAATATTAGGGGCGGCCTTTGCTCTTCTACTTAAATTTGGGTGAAGGCAATACAAACAGTTGTGGACTACTTAGCCAGCGACTCCTGCCTCTGCACTTTCCGCCATTTTCCGCTGCAGCGGTTCGTGGCAGATTTATCACAAGCCACAAACTGTTGTTGGCCTTATATGGCGGAGGACGATTGCCGCTGCCGGATACGCAAAATTGCATGCGAATGAGTTTGTTTGCACACCCAAAAACAGAATGCAGAAGCAGCGAAATAAATTTTAAGTAAGTGCAATACCTAGCACAAGTTATTAACCTTTTACATTTTATTGCAAACTTTACAAAATAAAAAGGGGGAAGAAGTAGAAAATTGCTTATGCGGTCAGACAGACAACAAATATAAATACAAAGTAATTGTTCAGTCTCAACATGTTCTAGCTGGGTACATTTCGTTAATCTTATTACTTATCACTGAGGGGCAATATCTGTAGAATCTGCGGATCCATAGCTTGAAAGCGGCGTACAATTGAGTTTGCTCATAGCCAAGCACTCCCTTCAAGTTTTCACACGGTGGGGCTTATGATCGAGTTTCACCCTTCTCATCGATAGGTTTTCATTGTGAAATTAAATATATAAACGCTTAGATGAGATGAGCGTTCGTCCAATGTCATTTAATGGGCCAGAAACTGCATTGTAGACCTATAGTCCTTGAGGAAATGCAAAAGAAAATCCAAGAACTGTTCTCTTTAGAAGAGTCGTAAACAGATATGCTTAACTAATTTTTTCTATGCTGTCTCTTTACCGAAAAGACAGGTACAAATTAAACCAGGGATGCAAACCACTCGAAAATAAGAACTGATTCAGTTCAGTGGTTCACACAGCATCTGAACCACCGCTTCGGTTCATTACATAGTTTTTGGAGCTAACTGAACATAGGTTCCGGTTCGATTAAGTGGTTCATAAAGGCATATTATAAAATATTTTGATTTATGTCGTAATGTGACTCGCACACTTTGGATATTTAATTCCCGTAAGCCATGATACATCAAAACAGGTAAGGCGCACTTTTTTTTATATACTGAGCTTTTGCCCGAAGAACCTTATGCTTTAAAACACTGAACGTTTTGGGTACTTTGCTGAGGGCGCACACTGCGAGCTCCCTACCTTGTACCATGCTATAAACCATTTGAATATCTTTAAAACCCTTAGAAAAATGTTCTTAATTTATGATGCTGGACTTGCAGGATTCGTCTATAAGTTCCAGAATGCCTTATTTATCATATCATATGAGAATTAACTCTCCTGGCTAACATTAAATTAAAGCAAAGAATTGCTACAGAAAATGAAAAATATTGTCCACTAGATTTACCGGAAGAACTTACAGGATAACATGTAAATTTTGTATCAAGTCATCCTGAAAGGTCATGTCGATCCCACATCGTTAAGGATATAGAGAAAAGAAGCAAATTCCCAAATTAATAAGTTTCATTGGTTTGAAGAAAGCGATTCACTTTTTGAAACTCTTCTGAGAACTGAACCGAACCGTTTTTCCTTGTGGTTTTCGGTTCGGTTCAGCATTTTTTAACGGATTTGCGGTTCAGTTTACCAGCTGGAATAAGTGGTTCGGTTCGTTTCGATTCAGAGTCGGAATTAAACAGACACAGGTAAGAGATATAGATTTGACATGTACAAATTATATGCTTCAGAGTATATGTGCTGTTTATTTGTTGTTATCGTTAGGATTTTGTTGTTTCTTACCTTCTACAAAAGCACGCAGACACACTTGCATGCGTTGTCAACTGAACACTACCCCGATCATGGAAGCAAGAGAGACTTGGCGATCATCTCTAAGCCAGCAAAACAACTCATTCGTGCATGCCATGCCTGCTAGACACAATTGGCCAGATCTTCGAAGGAATTATATATGATCGAATTGACAGTGAACTCAAAAGCTGTGGCGGATCATCCGACCAGCAATATAAATTTCGAAAGCATAGAAGCACAGTCTCAAAACTGGCCACTGACGCTATAGAAGGTACGAGATGTGTAGAAGGTGCAAAAAGTACTGTCTAGCTGGCACAAGTGACATCAAAAATGCACTCAATTCAGGCAACTGGAGCAGGGTCCTAGACGCACTCAACTGCTGCCGCGTATTACAGAACCTGATACAGCAAGTAGTGGTCTGGACTACTCAAATGCAGGTCAGAACTCGAATACATTGAGTGAAGGAGTTCGGCAAGGCTCAGAACGAAAATCTGAGGCTGTTCAGAACAGCAGAAAGAGAAGCCATGCGTTAGGTTAGGGTATACGGGTTTGGGACGAAAAAGGGCTGCTGGATTAATTGTAAACTTATCATGAGGGCACTATACATCAAGGTGTTCACAGTACACATTTCCCCCAAAGGGAGCTTATCAGAACGTCCCTGGAAACAGTGTTGAGTCTGATACTCACAATAATAAGCTCGACGAGGTGACAATATTTAGCTCATTTCTGTATCACCAAAACTCCCGACGCTGCCTGCTTTTGGTAGCTATCAAACACTAACATTATATCGCAACTTGCACAAAATTTGACTGAAGTCTATTGACAGTGGGTAGTTGCCAGAAGCAGTATTGCATTAAACGTCTTATCAAACTGGTTAATTTTTCAAAATTGTCTATTTGTACAGTTTAACTAAATCTCTGGCAAATAATCAGGTGGCCTAACGCTAAAGGGTTCTAGGCGAATGGCTCAAAGAATGCGGCCAAAAAACTACTCAACCAACTGGAACAAGTTTGAAATTATAATAACAAACCAGCGAAACATTCACTCCGAATGCAGATCATTTGTTGGCTGCTGCCTGGCCGCCAGTGCCTTTGCCTTGGTCTACTTCTTCAAGACGCAGCACGAAAGTAGTGGTAAAAAGTTCAACCATGTTAACGCCTAAGAATGCAATCATAATCATAACGGCTGATGAGCAGACTCCGGTTACCTTTCGCAGCGACCACAGTGAGCCAATTAATGGCGCAGTCAGTCAGGTGTAACTCCAGATGTTGCATCATTTCTAAGCCATTCAATCGGTTGGAATCAGTTTTCAGCTTATGAGAAATAGATAGAGAGAGGAACACATGCAAAAACGATTCGTGCACAAACTCACACAGTAATGTACAGCAATTGATTGAAAGAGTTCACCATTTAATACTCTTGCAAAAAGGGTACATTAGTTATGTCCGTAAATATGCTTGACACTGGACGAAGCTTATCAGTTTTTAAATTTTTTAACTATTCGTGAGGTAGTACTATAGTGTCTTGACACCAGCAAAACTACAGGGAAATGTTGATTTTTCACATTTTCTACCATATGTGAATGCATTTGCATAAAATAAAGATTTGACCTTTAACTGGTCAAAGCGCTAAGCCGAACTATGCTTAAACTATTTGCCAAATCCAAACGGCAAAGCTTGAGCAGCCTTTTTATGGCTAGTTACTTCGAAGCCAATAGCTAGTGAAGGTGACCGGGTGTGTAAGTAAGAAAATTTTAACAATCACATTCAGTACAATATTTTTGATATGTATGAAATATGTCCATAGCATACACGATGTTGTCTCCGCCATTCGTAAGGCTGCACATCATGAAACGGTTCTTGCCTAAATGGAATAGCTGCGCAGAGTATTGGGAGCACCCTGGTATATGTGCACAAGACAATTGGAGAGTGGCCTTAGTGTGCCAAAGATTGGGGATTATGTGAAGACATTGAGAGGTCACCTCAACACACTAGCCAGAAGACTCATGCGAAGTCGAAGGGAAACAGAAAGTAATTTAAAACGAAGCTTCAAGAAACTTTTCCACAGATTACTTCCCAACAGACAAATACCCTTCCAACCACCATACTTATTATCTGGGCTGCAAACTGGAAATCGGTTCGAACCCGGATTTCCGACTTTGATTTTACTGTGATCCGAACCTAGATCCGAACCTTTTTAGTTGTTGAAGCTCAACCGGAGCCTGTTTCGAATCTCGTACTTCGGTTCGGTTCAAGAACAAATAATGGATATGGAAAAATTTGACCTACGGGCTAGCGATGTTTACTGTTTTCTGGACGGTTTGAGCGACTGAGGCAGAAAAATCTATAAAAACCTTCAAAACTATTCTTTAAAGTACCCACCAATAGAAACCCCGTGATTTTAAGATCCAGGACTCCAAAGCTTTTTAAATAATTTACAAAATAAGACCTTAACATGGGTAAGGTGATATTTTTTATAATAACACTTCGAAATGAAAGATTACTTAACACCCAATGATATGTTGCCTAATTCCGTGTGTTCTATAAGACACTTTCGACCCAATTCCCAAGCGACGTGTCTCGTTTCAAGGTCGATTATTACGTAAATATGTAAAATATGTAAAAGCGTGAACCAAGGATCGATGCAAAACCTTTGGGCACAAAACCTCGAACCTCCGAACCTTTACCATTGGAACATGACCGGAGCTCCGAAAACAGTTTAAAGGTTTGCAGCTCTGCTTTTTATGCACTGGTCAGAAGCATTACTTAAAGTTTAGAACATGCTTTATATCATCGCAAATCCTCTATCCCATTATCAGACCCCAAACATTGGTAATACATAAAATAAGTTAATATTAATAAGTACACTCCATCTGAATTAAGCTGCAAATTCGAATATGACATAATATTTACCAAATTAGGAACAAACTTAATCCGAGTATGGCATACACCTATCTTCATAAAGAACTCGTGCCTCGATCTCCCATATTGTCTGAGATCGACGCATTACGATAACGATTACGTTATAGGGTATAAAAAACACTTACGCACCCCCTAACTCGCGATGCTATATTTCGCTTGTACCACAACTTGTTATACCCGTTACTTGAAGAGTAAAAAGGGTATACTAAAGTCGTGCTTAAAGCTTTGCACATGGCTATATCGACTCGGCTGTTGATGCTGATCTAAAATACATATACTTCATGGGGTCGGAGATGATTCCTTCTGGCTGTTAAACAAACTTTTGCACAAACATGTTATAGTCTATACCGGAGGTACATTATAAATATATCAGTATTTAATGCAAATTGTGTTGCAAAATTACATTATGATAATGCAAATGTTTTCCGTCTCAATTCGCAACGTTCAACGAACTCGATCGCTCTCTCATTCAAACCTACATTTATTGAACCCAACTTGTATCATAGTACTTATCTTTGTCAACAATCTTTTTAAGATCAAAACGATCGTTCGGCTGTGCATGGCGTTACAGGTATATTTATGTCCAATTTCGCGATTTTCATCAGTTTTGGTAAGAATTTAAGAATGTGAATTGCACTTTTTTCTTGTTTTGGATTTTGCGACCTTTTTCTACCAATTAAATGCTTTCTCGGAAAAATATGCAGCTGCGATGTTGATTCGCTCAGTTTTACGACCCATAACAAAGTAGTAATCAACCTGTATTCTCAGTAGTCAAACGAAAACATTGCTGAATCGCACTGTACTGATTGATACCCCACAATTAAGCCGCGCTTATCAGCTCAATGTATTCTGTCAGCTGGTAGCCCTATTGAGCATCATCCAAAGGCATCCCAATCAGTGGCAAGAAAATTATCAACCAAAAATTCAAAGTTGTAAGGGAAAAATCGATTCACATGCAAAAGCAGTTCTCAGTTCAATTTTAGTGTCGTTACGTTGCAGTCAAAAGTTGCTTTTAGTGACTTGGAGAGCCGAGCTGGCTTATAAGGATTCGTTTAAGCAGCTGTTCGCAGTTTCCAGTCTTGCGAAGATCCTTTTTCATTGGGTCTAAAGCGGTAAGTAATTTTTTCGACGATTCAATTGAGTCAATCGCATATAGTGGGTAAAGACTTAGAACTTATGGGCCTTGTCACATAAGCTACTCCATTTCAAATTGCTGAAAAATCCTTAAGCTATTTACAAGCAAAAAAAAACGACTGCTGGAGTGCTAGAGTTTATACCGTAATGTACTTAAAATTTCAGGTATGCTTGGTTGTTGGAAATACTTAAATGAAGTACAAAACAATCTTTAGATTGTTGATAACATTATTAAAATGAAATTTACGTTCTTAAATTAAGTACTTTTCTACAGAGAACAAAAAGGATGATTTCCGGTATCCATTTGGGAAGGACATTTACAATTGATCGGGAGCTAAAAATCATCCAAAGGATGATTCAAAGGATATTTAAGACATATCCCTCCCAAATGGATACTTTTTTGGATCTTTTTTTTCTGTGTACAAATACAGGCGAATAATTCAAGAAAGCGCTTTCTTATTACAAACTGCAAAAACATCTAGGATGCACCAAAAAAAAGACTTGCAGTTCAAGAACTACTCTTATTTTCTTACAATTCGCAACTGGTTCCAGCACTTTTCTTATAGAGTGATCGAAAATGTCTGACCTATAGTAACAACATCGTGGTCTTTGTTTAATGAATGACCCTTGGCTCTTTTACTCTACACAGAGACCACATTTCAGCATCCTGATATCTATCAAAGACTTGAGACAGCAAGTGAAGGCAGGCTTAGCTTGGATCTTCCAATTATTTTACACACAATTCCACTTTAGTGTCTGGCCGCTTGGCTTTCATTTAGTTAGCTGGTTTAGGATAATGGGTTGCTCGTATTACTTATGACAGCACTACATATAATAATAATAATAACGATTATAATTAGCAGTCTCCTGCATGTCGACTTTCCAGACGTTTTCCAACTAGCTAAAAGTTTCCTGATTCCGTTTCGGGTTCTTTTCACTTTAAGTTACAACCATAAATTGTTAATAATTTCCCCCACTTTACATCATCATCCACTCAATGTCAACAATTTGATGTCGCCATGTGGGAACTCCCGGCCACTGGGCAGCATTCCACCTTCAGGTTGGCCCATAACACGGGAGCGAGTGCAGTGCACAAGAGCAGTCTTTTAATTGCCTGTTGCATCACTCTTGGGTGGCTAACATCAGTGGCCCGAGATTGCCATGCACTGGACACAGACACAACAAATTGAATTTGATTAAAAAAAACGGAAAAAATCGCAGACAGGTTCTCTTTCTTAATATGCGGCGGCATCGCTGTGTTTGGATGTCTCCTTTATCTGCGGCCGCGAATCTAATTCAATTAGCCGCACTAATAGAATTTTCGTGGCAGCTGCCCTTTTCGGGTGACGTTCCATGGCCAATTTCAAAATTGTCCCCGGTCTAAATACACTTAATTTAAATTCCCTTTAATTGCCAAAAAGTAAACTCTGTTCGGCTGTCCACTCTACATACAGGAGATGCTGGTGCGGCTGTTAAATCATCCATCGTTTACTTTTAATTGCTTAGGCTCAGACAACGGCGACTAAAAATACACAAGAGCAACAATTCGAATCGAAGACTCCCAATATCCAGAGGATGCCTTGGCCCGGCCGGGCAATCTGTTTGCCAAGATCAATTGCTAGTCCGTCCGCAGTGTGTGTGTGTGTGTGTGTGTGTGTGTGTTGCGCCAAGACCATTAACATTGTTTAATTGAATCAGATTTTGAGTGTAGATAATGAGTGCCGCCCCATGCTCTATCCTTTACCCCGAGATGGAGGAGCATGGGCAATGCCAATGCAGTCCTGTCGCTGGATTCTAATTATAAGCTTATGACCAGTGAAAGGCATTGCATTTGCTTACTTCTGGCCACTGTTGGCAATTTCACTTTGGGCAGGCCACAAATTGGCGCGCGGTAGCCAAATTGACAACTCGACCCGCACCCGATTGTCGTTTGGGGCGGGTATTAAAGTCCAACAATTGTGGCATGTCCCACTGACAGCCAACGCCAAAACAAAATGCAACAACAGCAACAGCAACGGCGACAAGCGACTGCATGCAACTTGCCACTACGCTCTAGCTGCTTCATTAGTTATGCATTAAGCATACGACATGGTGTACAATTTTTGCCCCTTCGCCAGCTGCCACCCGCCATCCATGCCGAAGTCGATCTGTTTTTGTTGGATGTCCAGCTCCGCAACAACTGCGTGCGATTCGTGGGGGTTCGCATGTCGCTTAAAAATTTTAATTGCCTTTGCGTGTTTAGAAAACTTTTTACACATCGTTGTACGAGTTTGTTCTGTAATAGCCAACCGGAGTTGGCCAATAAGTAAGTAACTGGGTACCTGCAGGCACTGCAGTGGGAGTTAATAGCAAGGATTCGACTGGAGAAACACTTGTTTCTGTATGAACTAAAGCGTAGGGCTATAGATGCCATGAGTTGTGTTGGATATTACTTCTATTTCAGTTTTCGATTTAACTACTCAATCCTGAGTGTTATGGCACAAATAACATTTCAAAGTCAATTCGATTTTGAGTTTGCAATTTGCAACGCTGAGCCAGTTAATCTGCTATCTGCCATGGATTTGGGGAAAATCTCTTTAACAAGACACATCCTTGCTTTGTTCCACAATGTTGCTGAAAAGCTGCTATCCATCTACACAGGAAAGACAAGTTATATACAAGCTAACATATATTTCGTACCTTGCAAGGATTGTTAGAAGTTGTGTGAAGTACTCAACGTTGCGTCCAGTGCTGCCTAGTAAAATGTTTGGTTCTGCTTATAACTCGACAGTCGTTCATCCAATTCAATCCAATCATTCGCATGGTGTATCGATATATCGTGTTGATCTTCTACACAGCCCCGTATTTGTCTATTTATTGAGATAATTTTTACAATGTTCAGTTAAACATAATATGGAAAATTACATAGTTACAATGAAAACCCAGGTACATTGATCGCAGATCCGGTGGAACTAGATTATTTGCCGAAGCCAGGTATGGTCCAACTCGCCGCAAAGGTGTCTAGAGTGTACTATTGCTAATATTAACAGGCATTCGGAGAATTAACAACATTTTGTAATAGAAAAGGAGAAACTGGATTGTTGAATGGGGCACATAGCTTGAGATTGCCTTCGTACATATGAGCGGTTCAAAGAGGAACCGTCTGGTTAAATAAGAAGGGATTAAGTGGACTGACTGGAGGAATACCCAGCAGTGAATGTTTTTGAGCGATCTATTGTGCATAGTTTATGTAGAAGTAACTTCTGATTCACCGAATCAAAGGCTTTTCTAAGATCGGTACAACCAGAGAAATTTAGCACGAATCGGCAAGCACGTTTTCTTTTTCAATTTAGAATGTTTCTTCTTGATTTTTTAAAGACGAAATCTGCTCGAATACAAGCAGACAAACGTTCTTGACTTCGCTCTAAGCTATGCCAATGGCTGTTGCCTACAATTTGGCATAACGCGTTGTGGCGAGGCCCTGAGTTCAAGTCCAAGTTGAGGTACGTACAAAATAAAATGATTTAACAGCACTTTAAAAATTAATCACAATTTAGCAAAAAGGGGGGAATGGCAGTGGCCTTGAGGTGTGGGTTTTTGAGGAGGTGTTTGTTTTGCGATGTGTTTTCCGTGCCACTAAACCAAATCTTTTACAAGAACTACTCTTAAAATTGAAACTTTTAAATTTTTGCAACCAAGAAGAACTTTTCTTAAGAGTCTGGAATATTTCTGCTTGCATCCAAGATGATCTTTTCTTGGATCCAAGACTATTTATGCTTGATATCAAGAAAACTGAAGTCAGAAGCAAGAATTTTCCTGCTTGACACTCCGTTCTTGGTTTCAGTATTTTCTTCTTGGATCCAAGAATTTTCATTCTTGCCGTACTTTTGACATCAAATCTTCTTGATATCAAGCACGATCGTCTTGATTTTTTGTCTGAGTGTACAGACGCATCAGTTTGTTTCCGATAACGAATAGATCCGTGCTGGGATGGACAAAAAATATGTTGGTAAAAGTGTTGTAATTGGCAATTCTGAAAGCGATTTAGATTTCGTGGGCCAGCTGCTCCAAACAAAATGTCCTGTTATGCCGAAAATTAAATGGAGAGGCTGGGGTCATACTAAAAGATTCAACGAAACCATCTATAAGGCTTATTTAGTTATGATTTGGATTTGACTTCAACTTGGAGACCTTTGCAAGCTTTGCATTTCATGTTTTCATAATACCCGTAACCTCCGACCAATCTATTTGTTAAACGATTCCTCTATGGTAAAGATTTGTACGTCTGTACGTAAACAGAATTCGTCTGTGGGCTTTCGATATAGTCTTGCGCTTTTGCATCAATGATGTTGTGAGAAAGAGGCTGTTGTCTCTTAAACGTTACATGATTTTCTGCTTGCGCAGTGGATTTTGACGAATTGGATTTTCACGGTTTCGGCCGTTGGCTTTTGTCATTAAAGAATTCTCAAATAACTTCTCTGCACGAAACACAAAAATTCGGGAGATTTCCGAAAGTACCATCCATTCTATGATTGCAAACAACTGACTAACAAAAACTTTAATTAGAATAAAAGTCACTTGTCAAATAGCCATCAAGTTGTTTGACAATTGCAAGTCGTAGTTATAGAAGATGTGAAATAGTGCCTACACTCAACAAAAAAAAAACAGTCAAAATCGCCCTTAAATTTAGAAATTCACCCTAAATTCGAATTCAAACTTGAGAATTACATGCGGTGTCTTTTTCTATTTTTCTAAATTTTAGGGCGGTTTTCTAGATTATTTTTCTATATTTTAGGGCGATTTTCTCAGCATGCCGAATATTAGTTGCCCCTTTTATATTCCGAATGCACGGAATTCGTACTTGAGAATTACAAGGGGTGTCTTTTTAATATTTTTCTATTCTTTAGGGCGATTTTCTTCTTTTTTGTCTATATTTTAGGGTGAATTTCTAAATGACTTGTCTAAATTTAAGAAATGTGTAGGGCGATTCGCCCTATTTTAAGACACAGTGCAATGTATTTTTTTTCTAAATTCAAGGTGAATTCGCCCTTAATTTTAGAAAGTATTGAGGAAAAAATCTAGAAAAATGACCCTAAATTTAAGAAAAAATTAATCGAATTTCTAAATTTAAGAAATTATTTTCTAAAACATCTTTTTTAGGGTTGTTTTTTCTAAATTTAAGAAAATATTGTCTAAAAACAAGAAAGGAAAATTATTTTAGGGCGACTTTCTAAAAATTAGAAATTAAATTTTTTGAGTGTAAATATGTCCAGAAGGTACGAAATTTCCATATGTAAAATTGTTGCGAGATATGACTTTTTTTAACCAACTTGATCTGTATGCAAGTCGAAGAATTTTTTGTTCCATGCGTGTAGAACCTCTATCTCTTACCATCTCTGAGAAATGTGCGTTCATACGCACAGACAGACATGGCTATATCGACTCGACTGTTGATGCTGATCAAGAATATATATAGTTTATGGGATCGGATATGCTTTGCTCTGGCTGTTACATAGTTTTCCACAAATTTATAATACCTCCATGTACCTATGGTACAGATTATAAAAAGTGGCAGCGCCGCCAACAAAGTGAACGGCGAATACATACGGATGGGCCGACAAACGGTCACGGATATATGAACTCGGCTGTCGATGATGATTAAGAATATATAAGAAATGCTTCCTACTTGGTGTTACCAACGTTTCCACAAACTTAATATATTCTATGTACCTTTAGTACAGAGTAGAGCTGGACGTCAGTAACGATTTACGAAATAAAAACATACTGAAGCAATTTTGGAAAAGTTTTGCGTCACTCACGTATCATGCACGATTTTCGGACTAATTGTTCACGTACTAAACAAACGCATATCCATGTTAACTGAACAGCAGCGTATTTTGGCAATTAATTGCAGCTGCTTTGGGGCAATATTCTCATCATTTCGGGAAACGTTTTTGTTGGTCCTTGTTGGACGCGACGGTGTCGCATCAACCCATCTGTACCACGTTAAGAGGCAACTTGTCATCAATCAGATCATTTTTCCACACTTCACTCCTTTCCTCCTTGAGCGAACCCGTACCATTTGGTCAAAAAAAAACTTTAAAATTTCGTGAATGCTGCATGCACGATATTGAATCTTAATTCACTCACGCACGAAACTCTATGTTTGCTCATGTTCACGTCGACTTACCGTGAATACGGTCCAACTTACGTCGCCCTTTTAAGGGCAGGTAAGGCTCTTGTGCACATCAGTTTCTACTTAGATTGGTCAGAAAAGTCTGCAGTGAAATGTCAGGACCTGCCTGGTCATTTCAGTGCACAGATAACGCTTCCCTTAATAACAAAAGAAGATTTGAAAGAAGTTCTGGAAATTGGCCTAAATATTTACAAATTTATTTAATTAAAATAATGAAAATTTGGAAAAATGTCAAGTACTTGTCACTTGAGTTTGCCTAAAAAAAACAATTTTTTGTGAAAATCAACTAGAATTTTGAATGAATGCGCTGTGGGTTGTGGGCTGTGGGTTGTGGGTTGTGGGTTGTGGGTTGTGGGCTGTGGGTTGTCTTAGCTCGTCTTAACAGGTTTTGCGTTTCTTTGGACAGTTGTCGGCATCACTTCCATACTGCAAAAGATAATGCGATTGAACTAAAATATATATTTATCCTATTATTACTGCTTGTCTTACCTCCGCTTCATAGCTCAGGCGTTCCTCAATTGAAAGCCGGGCCCACTGGCGTGCGGCTCTTCTTACCAGAGTTTTTGGATCAAGGTCACAATTTATTTCAGCAAACTCTGTGATAAATTTTTGGTAAGCGTTGTCCGAGACCTTAGGCGGCTCCTCATCCTGATCGTCCTTTGATATCGTTGGACACACTGAGCGCTTCTTCCTAGCCGGCACGCAGGCCCTCGCCGCCTGTTGGCGAAAAAGGCGATGGTAGCAAGGGTACTGACCACTCACCAATTAAACTTACCATTTTGCGATATCTCTCCTTTTGTTTGCTGGAGAGTTTATTCCATTCTTTAGCACCATACCTCACCATATCTTGAGGCGAAAGTCCGCAGCAGCGCTTCTTAAATGCCCGCAGGAAATTAAGATAGCCATTATTCGTTGTTCTGGCTACTCTTTGGCATTTGTACTTGGTAGCTGTAACAGTCATGTTTTGTTTTATAATGTAATATTGTTTTTTAGTGTGATCCGCTTCGCTCGAAATATTTGTTGGTATGCCTTAACAAAGGGTGAAAATGTATTGAAGTAAAGTGCAAGCCTACTGCGTATGAGTGTTTTTCTAGAACCCGGACAATGGGTGAGTAGCACCGACACACCCTGGGAACTGCTCAGTAGGCTGTGCACGGGGCGTGCTACGAACTGGGCAAATAAATATCATGTTGATTTGTTAATACCGCTTCGCGACTACTCCATGGCCCGGCCAAATTGTTGTTTATGCCACAAATTGTCGATGGCCATCAGGGCAATTTATGCTTTCTCCATGGCCGGCTGCAACCTCCAGTTGCCTTTGCGGGTTCTGGTGCTGCGGCACGCCTCGTAGACTAAATGAAATGTTTATGTGCCACGTTCTGCGGAGCTCGGACATTATCGATGGCCTTCTAGGCCACAAGTTATGGTTCAATAATTGTGTTCACACTCTACGGGCCGGAGAACTCTCCGCCAGTTAATGCCCTTTAATCGGCATTATGTGGCCAGCCGCTCGCCGATCATTCGGCGGTAGCTCTCCAGATAAATGGGTAGCCATTTAGTCAATGGCCCCTCGCATATTGCCTGCCAGGTGCAGTTAGAGAGATAAATTCATTTATAAATTTTCAAACACTTGCGCAAGAAAATATGTAAGTAAATTTATCAAGCCTATTTGCGCGGACAAGACTTAGCTCTCAATTCGCGGATGCTATTTCATAATCGCTGTGACGACAACCAGAATCCACCTGCACCTGGCTTGGGCGCTGGCACAAGCCAATCAAGCCCTCACTGCGATTGGCTAACAATTTTCTCCTCTCCGTTAACTAAGCTGTGGATGCCGAGCATATTTTTATGCTCCTAACGATGTTTGCGCTCATTGAATGGAGATGTTGCCAGTTGTTGCCGGTCTGCTTAGGTGTTGGAAACACTTATAACGTTTCCAAGATTACCGGGAAGGGGAATATCGCAAATGTTTAATGGAGCCATAAATTGAGCAGCTAACTGAAATTGTTTGTGTTTCAATTCAGTCACCTGCGAGATTTTTTGAAAGAACGATTCGCAATGCTCTACAATTTCCTGGAGTGGAGTGGGCAGCTGGCTGTATGTAAAAACTAAGTATTGCCATATAACACAGCAATCAGCCAATTGCCTGACGGGCTACCTACGCAAAAGTGGCAAAAAGAACTAGAACCGGTTGCCAGTCTTGAATTGATATTACAACAACGAAAACGAAAACAACAACAACAACAGGAGCAAAGAGACAAATACACGAGGCACCGGTCAGAGACAGAGAAAACTTAGTTTGTAAACATGTTGCACAAACTTTGTTGCCGTATTGACGCAACTTTCTACTCTGTCCCTATATCCGTGTGGGTACCACAACTGATTAACGGTCCCCGGCAGCTGTTGGTTATGCATGTCACTAGCCTCTGTTTCATCCAATCTGTGTCTGTAGCTGTTTTAATTGGTTTTAATTACAAAAAAAAAAATACATTTGTAATCCATCCTTTTAATCTTCCACATAGAACCATTACATTAATATACAAATAACTGAGGAACATCTAAGATTATCAAATATTTGGGAGCTATTTAAAAAATGAGAAAGCGGCGGTATAAATTTAATATCTGTACTAAAGCTATCAACCAAAATTGATGCCTGGAACTTTGAAGTGTGGAGGATATTCTCTTTCTCATGGTTTCACTTAAAACTTCATTCTGAAAATCACACAAGAATTAGTAATAAATATACTTTTTTGGCTGCACCTTGACTGGGACTCGAACTCGGTAACTTAGGGAACTTTAATACGTAAGGCATCTAAGCGCATTCGACCATCAAGCACTCGTGTGAGTCACAGTAAGGAACGCAGTTAAATGTTCAGCATTCAGCAAGACGAATATTAGTTGTTCCTTTTTCATTCCCAATGCTGGAAACTTAAACTTGAGAATTACAATCGGTGTTTGTAATTGTCTCTTCTCTTTCTTTGCTCTGTACCAAAGGCCCTTACAAAAGTATTTAACAGCCAGAATTGATAAAAGTAATAGAAACTTGATTTCGCTCACTCACTTCAGCACTGTGAGTTAATGATGCAGAAATAGTTCCTGCATTGTGGTCTATATGGTGGCAAATTATCATATTGCCGTCGCAAAGTGAGATAAGATTATGTCAGTATATCAATATTTTTTTACGTGGAACAAACTTGTAATGAACCTCATATATCCCAGAATATTATATAATATATAGAAAGCTCGTACCTTTTATACATATTTAGTGCTCAGCATTATTTATCGATCCGCCGAAGGAATGGTGAATATCGGATGAACGGTAGTCTACATATTGGGAAAACAAACATTTATGCTGGGCAGTACCGGCTAAAATAGCAATGGGTAGCACTTATTATGCTCTAACACTTTAAGTGCCAATCTTTGGGAGGTCAGAGTTTGTTATAGTTGGACCGACTTTCTTCCTTATTTTTTCCCAAAATTTATAACTATACTCAGGGAATAATGTTGTGATACTTAAATGTTTAATTGATATTAACATTTTCACCATTGATTTAGCGTTAAATTTGATATTCGTATATCTAAACTGTGCACACTTCAATTCGAAAATGGAAAAAGATGTAACTTTTCTTTTTTTTAGGTTTGATACGAAAACTGTTCTGGTTAGGTGTCCTTTTCTTTTAATGTCACTGTGAAGTTTTGTTAATTCATGAAGTTGACTGTGCTATTGTTATAGAACAGAAATTTAAAAAAAGTGTCTAAATATTGTAAGTCCCATTTTTGTGTGTGTTGTTTTTGCCTGCGTTTGCATCGGTGAGTATATGGAATGAGCGGTAAGTGTTTCTCTAATGCTCTTACTTGTAAAATTCATTTAATTTAAATTTAATTTTTCATTCATTTTAAATCAGATTATTGCCCTTCACTTCTTGCAGATCTTGCAAAAGGTAATTATAATTTGCCCCAGAAGTTTGCAACGCATTGAAGGAATCATCTCCGACCACATAAAGAATACAAATTCTTGATCAGCATGACGAGATCTAGAAGTCGATGGAGCTTTTTGTCTGTCCTTCCGTCCGTCTTACTGTTTGTTTCTATGCAGGCTAGTCCTTTACTTTTAAAGCTATCCAGCTATTCATCTCGGGACCGTAACCCATCGAATGACTCGGTGAGGGGCGAGGTTTTTCTAAAACCACCTCTGCTTTTCTTTGTGTCACAGCACCCGGCTGATATCCAGCTCCATGTCGAACCTCAACTGAGAATCTATCCACGATTTGGGTGTCAACCACTGCCAGATTCCACAAGGGGGCCTACCTCAATGAGAGCCACACAACCCGTTGCACCGATAGTCTGTGGAAAGGCCTTCCCCTTTTGGCCATAACAGACACCGGAACAGGGAGCAGCAGAAGGATTTTGCCAGATTCGTCCTAGCCCACTGCAATCGTCTCGCAGGAACAGCGTCTGCAAATCCTGGCAGCAGCCTCATTCTCTCCTGTGTCTCCGCCACTCCAGACACAATCCAGACGCCATTTTTTTGCCGTTCTTGTAGTTCATTGAGTAATCGCAAATCCGCATGCAGGTGACATACACATAGCATGTGTCTCCAGTCCTCCAGATCCAGATGCAACAATGCATTTCGCTATCCGTGGACAGTCTGGAAGATGCCGGCGCATAGCATAATTCCGAACCTACGCTCGCTACTTACATCCGGAAGAAAACGATGGGTCACTCGTTCATTTCTAATAACTTTTCTAAGGATTCTTTCATTAATGGAGAGCCTTTGATGTACATTTTTGAAGTTCTATTCCGTTTCGGGGCATAAAGCAGATGTCCCACTACCTCTGTCACACACTATTCACTGCACCACACCACTTTTTTCGGTGCAGTAGAAAACTGTAGTCGTGTCGTCCTTCGAGTTAATGTTTATTGGACCCAAGTACACTGTCAATGGCAGCTTTAATTTTGAATTCTTCAAGAAGTGATTTAATTATTATTTACCAAGCGTCGATCTGAAAAAACCTCAAGTACTTTTCGGGGCTCCCAGAGGGTACGGCAACCCAAAGCAAACGTCAAGTGGAGTTTTCCGCAACCAGCAGCTAAAAATAATAAATTTTGTGGCAAAACCGTTTCTATTCATTAAAAATCAAACAAAAAGTTCTTGCAGTTTAACTGACAATATGTCAAAAAAAAAAAAAAACCTTGACAAGACGTTCAACCAAAGACTTACGTCATTCGCTTCGGGCCCCGTGTAAGTGTAATGTAAACTTTGTCCGCATAATCAAGCTTTAAATATAAATTATGACTTGCTTGAAGTTGAAATAAAGTTGATTGGATCGCCAAAAATTAAAATGTTTTGCATCATTTAGGCAAATGAATGAATTCAGTTGTGCAGACTAATGGGACCAAATCAAAAGACTTAGGCAACGAACTTGTCGGTTGAATGATTGAAATATTTGGACAATGCTCACTTATATAATTATCCACCCAAATCGAAAAGAAGAAACATACACAAACAACAAAAAAAAAACTGCGGCACACCTTTTTCTTTCTTGCGAGAATCTTCAGTATCAATTATGAATGTTAAATTTCATATTATTTTGCTGGCATGCCAAAGCACAATAAACAAACCGCCCACACTTGCTCCACCTTTCAGTTGTGCCGCGTTTTGATGGTAATCAGCCATGGAATTTCGGCCCGAGTTGTTGGTGTTGGTTTATTTAACAACATTTGGTTTGTCGCCTTGCCATTTGCAGTTTCCTGTGCCTGTGCCGCATTAGCATGTCAGGCAGCCGGGGCAGCCGGGGCAGCCAGTGCCGCCGGGCACCTGGAGATGCTGTGGTGCAGTGTCAACTCAGGTGTTGCTGTCGCCCAGCCACCACATACTCACGGCCGGTGGTATGAGTGTGGCGAGCTGTCTGTGTGTGTGCGTGTGTGAGTGTTGTAATTTCTTGGGAGTTCTCACGTCAATTACTTGAAAGTCGCGTTGCATTTCTTGGGTTTCTTGTGGCTTCTTTACCGCATTTCACGCTTCATGTATGTAGTTTAGTGCATTTCGTTATACCTGCTCGCTGTTGCTCTGACTCTTGAAATTTTATTTTTTTTTTTTGGGTTCATTCAGCAGGCAGCCCGATGGGAAATTTGATTCTTAATTGGATTCTGCTGTGTGCGTGTGTGTGCCTGTGGAATTGCGTCATAACAGATTATTAATTGAAGTGCTCTAAATAGGCTGCACCACTTCTACCCAGTGTGCCAGTGCCAAACAGGTGTTTAACGACAAACATGTCACTGTGATTTATGCAAATGGCTAAGCCAGACGGAGTGCGAGTCCGACTCCAATGGTAACAAAACACCTTACAGCGTTGGCAGTTTTCGTGAAAAAATACTGTCATATTGTGGCCATACAATTGGATATGCAAATGCAACTGTCTGGCTGGGGCTGTTCAACTTTAAAGAGCGAAAAGCATACAAAATGCACAAAAATGTGGTGAACTTCATTCATTTAATGCAACAGCGAGCAGGCAAACAAAAGTCCCAAAACCACTACCAAAAAAAAAAGGAAAAAATAAAAGAAAAAACAATTCAATAAAAACAATTGCAAAACAAAACAAGTAAGAGGGCTGCAACCGAGCGGCTCGACTGCAAAATACGCTGTACGCTTTGGTGTTTGCTTACAGACTAAGACCGGGCTTGACATGCTGAAGCAAACTTTATAAAGCTTTTGAGAAAGCTTTCGTTTGTGGCAAAGGGGTGGAGAGGTGTAAGCGACTCCACTGCATGAGCTTTTTTTTGAAAAACTTCATAAAGCAATCTTTTCAGTGTAAAACCCGCAAAGCCCCGTCTTAGACGGGCTTTACACCATGAAGTAAACTTCATGAAGATCTTGAAAAAGCTTCGTTTGTGGGACAGTGGTGAAAAGGGAAAGCTTCACCACTACAGCTCTCTCCTACAACCATGAGCATTTTAAAAATCTTCCAGAAGTTTGCTCCATGTTGTAAAACTAGCCTAAGACGGGGCTTTACATGCTGAAGCAAACTTCATAAAGTTCTTGAGAAAGCTATCGTTTGTAGCAAGAGGGGCAAGCTACTCCATCATACATCGATCCCACAAGCAGAAGCCTTCTCAAAAAATGCATGAACTTAGCATCAACGTGTAAATCCAGTATAAGATGTTTTTTTGACGATGAAGCAATCTTTAGGCAGTTTTTCAATTAGCTTTTGCTTATTGGAAAGAGGTGTAGAGAGGCAAGCTACACCTCTACTCCTCTCTCCAACAAGCATGAGTTCTTAAAAAACTTCATAAAGTTTACTTCGCCGTGTGAATTTCGACTAAGACGGGGACTTACACGCTGAAGCAAACTTTAGGAAGTTTTTGTTAAAAACTTTAGTTTGTAGAAAGGAGTTGAAGTGGTTTCGCTTGCTCGTCTACACCTGTTTCCCCCAAGCAAGAGCTTCTCGAAAAACTTCTAGAAGCTTGCTCTACCAATCGAATTGTTTATGCTTCAATTTTATTAAACAAAATTCTTAAAGTTTGTACAGTTTTAACTTAAACCAACGAATTCAAGTACAAAAATCTTAAAAATCCCATTAGATCTATACTTATGGAGCTTATAAATGTAGTTCCATTTTTTTTTTGCATTTCTCTTTTGAAATCTCCAAGATCAATGGGATATCCTTCCTGCTGCCTGTTCCCCAAACATCATAATACCCTTTCGCATGCTTTTTCAATGGGTAAAAGATCTACAAAAAAAAGAACATTAACTAAGGGAAAAACTGGTTCTGCTGTGCGCGCCTATGGAAATGAAACATGGTGGTCGTTTTATTTACATTGCAAGTTAACAGCGCTCTGTTAGCCGCCTTGGCCCATGCACCTGCAGATCGCCGAACCTGTGCAGAGATACCATTGGTATACGTTTATTCATTGCATCAGCTGTTAAACTAGTCAACGAAAGGAAACCGGTTCAAGTCCCATTCCCATTCCGTTCCCCACGCTGAATGCCAGCGCCCACTTGTTGTGGCCGAAACGCAGCTGAAACTGAAACGCGAGCGAAACAGTTTCGAGCCAACTTCAGCTACGTCTTCACGTGTCGCTCGCGCTGTGTACATAAATAAGCAAATAATCGTATAACTGTGGACCGGTTTCGTGGTGTTGGTGGTGGTGATGGTATTTAAACCGAAAGATCCTAAAGTATTCACTCTGCCCAGAAACGTGTGTAAATTGGTGTAAACGATTTGGTGTTAGTTTTTTTTGTGTAAGTTTGAAATTTCACCTTTCAGCCAAGATCATGATGGATCACCACGCATAACAAATCAAACATCCCCCAAACAAGCGGTGAAACTTTCGTCTACTTGTTATTTTCGCAAACAACAAAAGCATCAAAAAACAAACAACAAATATATTGCCAGCACACTTCGGCGGAGGCTGTGCGGTTATTAAGCTGACAGAAAAGTCGCCCGCACACTCAACGGAAATGGTCAACGGAGCGTTGGTGGTGGTGGCCACCGTTCTCCTGCAGGTGACCCCCATTTCGGACGACAGTTGGAGTTGGAGTGCGCGCAGTTAGGGGGATAGGATGCTGGGCCAGGAAAAGCCAAATAACCGCTTTCGGCTGGAGAGTTTTTTCTGCAAATGAGGTCACGTGTGCCGCGAGTGCGCCTCAGGTAGACATGGATAGACGCCATCACGTCCAGCGTCAACTTGCCACACTACTTTTACTATGCTGCGCATGCATGCAGCCAGCACCCGCAGATTTTGGGATCTTTGTGTGTGTGTGTGTGTGTGGACTCGCGCCTTTTCGGGAAGTTTTTGAATACCTTAACGTTTGACTGAGGTGAATGTGATGTGGGTGCTATTCGGCAATTGAGTCGAAACCCAAAAAGTGAAACTTGAATCTGGCAAAAAAAAAAAGATACAACAAACTTAAGATATCAGGTTGCACTCCTGCACCGAACCAAACTGTTTTGTGGTGTACGCGTCAATACAAATTACGACCGCTTGCGTTTATAATTCATTTTCATTTGTTTTCCTTGCTTGCAGGTTAATTCGACAAGTGCTAAAAGTAAATTCGATATCAAAGATCAGTCGGTTGTGTGCTAATTTATTTAAATATTAGTTGTGCACTTAAATAACACGGATAACATCATAATGTTAAACAAATCACGTTTGCTGGGATAACTACAAACTTATATCCAAACCTTAACATATTTCTTTAAGTCCAAATTGGACACACATTGGATTATTAACATAAAGGGTAAGTTTAGACAATAATATTGTTTAATTAAAAGGATTATTACTTGCATTTACGGAATGCTTTATAGAGGGCAGGGCGAATCGAATGACAGGGCGAATCGAATTTAGTGGAAACGTCGCATCAGTAACAGTTTTATAGATTGAAGGTTCGTACTTTTTGGGCTTTCTACTTTACTAAGCAGCATAATTTATCGACCCGCTAATTAATTGTATAATATGGAATGGGCGATAGTAAAGATATAAGCAAAAGAATGTTCGCGCCTCAGCTGCATCAAAATATATTTCAATATTTTACTTTGTACGGATCAAAGTATGTGATAACGGAGTGGGTGGAGCACAAAATTTTATTTTATTAAATATTTTTGATCGTCGTTATTAGCAACGGGGAGAGTATCTCTCACACTAAAATCGGTAAGGCCATGGGGACACACACACACAAAAGTGACTGTCTGTTTCTACGCTGCCTCTCGATGTTTTTGCGAGCATTCTGATTTGGGATTCCCAAGCGGTTATGCCACCGCTGGCATGGAGAGATTATTGGAAAGCTTTCAGTTGGTAGGCATTGAACCCTGATGATAAAGGGTGGTTCCTCCTGAAACAGCTGTACGATCTATCAGCCTCTTTTGTGGTGTTTTTGTTTAAAGTTGTGCGAAAGCATAACATGACCTCGAGCCGGCTTAAAACTGCAGGTTTACTCAGTATAGGTCTCTGAACATAAATGTATAATACCAAATGTAGGGTTCTCTCTGCAGCGCATTATTGTGTTCTTCTGTTGTTAATGAACGTCATTTTGTTGCATTCAACTTGAATGCACCTGCATTCATTGACTGTCCGATTAGTGATTCGACAATTGTCGTGTCGTTTCCATTATCAAAAACAAAAGAACTGCTTTAATAGCTGAAGAAAGAATCAAAATCGCAATTCACCTTTGTGAAATGTACGATATTTCGCATTTGGAAAGAGCAAGGTACGTATTCCGTTCGTTCGATACCGTTCATGCAGACAATCGAGCCGAACAATGTGATAATTTCTAAGTAATATTCATTTGGACTAACAGCGAATATCTGACTTCATAAGATTGGAATATTTATAAACGGATTTTAAAGATATTCACATGTTTTCTAGGAATTTATTTTCGTAAGTGTGCGATGTAAAATCATACATCACCTGCAAAGCTCGGGTATTCGCAATTTCTACAGCAAAAAAGTAGGGCTTAAAAAATATATTACAAATTAAGAGTGAACCGTTCCAAAGCCATTCAATGAACCGAACCGGCGGTTCAAAAACTGGGTGTGGTTCGGTTCAGTTAATATTTAAAAGCGCTTTGCAGCTATGAATAAAACTAAAAGAGCAGAGCCCCCATTTATTTAGACATTATTTTGACGGCATTCATGACAAGTTTCACGACCGAGCAGCACATCTAAATGATACAAATTTTTAGTTTCGAGTTAAATATTATGAGAAATCATCTTTAGAGAAACTATTTCAAGAGAAATGACATGAGGAAGGCTGGTTAAGGAACGTAGCATGATGCAACAATAAGGGTACGGCTCCGCCAGTGTGAGTTCTGTGCAAAGTACCTTCACGTTCACGTTTAGTACGCTGCGCGTACTAATGAGGCGTTAGCTTTTGGCAAAAGAACGCATCACACTGACTCCGCCTCACCTTTATTGTTGGATCATGGAACGAAGCCTCCGATGATGAATCAGGAAAAGTTCAACTATGCGTTTTGTAATTTTGATTGAGCTTTGTTCGTGCGGCTGATAGATTGTCTGTTTCTACGAAAACTAGCAAAATCTAAAAAAAAAAAACAAATTCTATGTCGGAGTCGCGCGAATAGGATGGTTACTTCTTGTAGCTGCCATATCCATGACGAAGAGTTAGCTTTGCTTTCCCTTTTTAATAAGTTTTGGTTAAGCAAAATTATCCCAGTGGTTTGAGTTTGATATTCGATTCTGGGGCAATATTTCTTGCAAACGCCGCTTTTCAACTGTCACACTCTGTTCAGCTAAAGTCGATTGTACATCGTCTTCCCAAAAAATCGGTCTTAAAGGCGATTAACTCTAGTAGGTAGCAATTGAGAAATTAATTTAATTGGAAAGATGATATATGGTTAATTATAACCACCAGAAATCTGTGCGTCTTCTCTTCTCTTACGGTGGTTATTTGGCTTGCAAACTTTTCATCCGTTGTTTGCTTTTTGGTAATTCGTTAAATCTTGTAATTTTTTCTATTATATAAACTTTGAGTAGGACCACAACTCATTACAATGTGACCCATTCAAACAAATCTGAAAGGGAGTAGGACATTATTTCGGCTTAACGTCGAGAAAGAAAAGCTTTCCCAAGTCTAATTTCTTCATCTCATTGGAAGTGTTTCTTACCAGCTGACGGCTTTTAGATCCAGCACATCCATTACTGGCAAAACCTTTATTTCGTCTCATCGTTTTTGTTTTTTGCAAATAATGAAAATGGCACACCGAAATCATCAAACAACACATATTGAAAGGAAATGCTCAGAAAACACTTTCTTTTGCGCAAAAAAAAAAAAATGAAAGTGGCCAGATATCGGATGCTTGTGTACCAAAAAACTTTCTTTCGCGGATAGTCAAAAGCTGTTTTGTATGTACACATCGGTTCGGATGTCTGTACATACATGTGGCGTCTGCCAAAAGACCACTTATCGGTAGAACTAATTACATATCCGCTTAACAAGCCATTGACCAAAATTGTTTTCGCAATTTCGTGCTAAACGGCAAACTCATAAAATTTAATAAATGCCAATGTAGCCCCCAAAAGAAGCAGAACTTATAAACTCCACTTAAATCTGACGAAAAACTCAATTGTCATGATATTTGATGCTCAATTCAATTAGATACCCTCTGACGAAAATATCATTTGGCAAAGGAAATGCCAGACAAATGAGAGCTACGCCGAAGACGATAAAACATAATTCAGGCCGGCCAAAACAGCGGTTGGCTGACCAGGCCGACGATTTTACTTGTGTACTACAAGGCATAGACGGGCGTAATAAACATGCAAATTATGTTAAATTGATGTAATTATGTATGTGTGTGTGTCTGTGTGGCTTCTTTACAGTTGAGTGAAAGGTGCTGGAGTGGACAGACACGCCACGCCGACTTTGAAATTAGTTTTTCCCAGCCCAAAATATTAAATCTTTCACACGCTACTCCCGGCTCACAGCAACTAAGTGTGCGATTCATTCATTTCGAAGTGGGCTAATAAATCTCAACGAATTTCACCCAGCAGTTTAAACGTTGTCTAAGATGAGTCTAATGGCGCCATTACACGCAATTGTTATTATGAAATAACAATAAAGAAATAGCACAGCAGACGCATGCCGAGGTCTGTGGGCCTAGAGATGGCAAAAGTTATCGCCTGTTGAACTAAGCAAACAGAATAAGAATTTGTAAGGCCTGCTGGCTGGATTCTAGTATGAGATAATACAATTACTTCAGAACAGATCCATCCGTGTGGGAAGTAGGGCCGAAATATATTGGAGCCTAGATTCTGTTCTTCTATTTGGCAGAATTATTCTTGAGTAACGCCGAATTTTTAACAAAATTTAGTTTTGGGATAAATATTATTACTTTATGACTTGTTATAAAAGCAAAAAAAAAGTCGTTAAATGGCAAATCAACCCTTAAAATATTCATTTTACTATTTTAATGTTCCAAACAATATCTATACTTTTCCACAGAAATAATTCTGAGAAAGTTTAAATTTAAGCCTATTAGTATCTGCAGAATCTTTTTCTACAGGTTCGAATTGCTAGTAATCCTCTTACAGCTTAAAGTTCATCGCTTCTTATATCGTAACAGCTTTGTGACCTTTATTTACTAACAATTAATAACACTGGTCGACACCCAAAATGATTCAAGGATCAGACAAGGATATTCTTAGAGGATTTTTATCTCTGAACACGAATCTGGCCTCCAAAAGTGCATATCACGTAGAGATTTTGTTAAAAACGGTCCCAAAGTCGCAAAAAACCCTGTTTTTGCCCTTTTTTAATCACGTGTAGAGAATAAGGCCGAGGTGCTAAAAGTCTCTAATTAGGCTTAAATTATCAAATCGAAAAAAACCTTGAATCAATCCTCTTGTAGCACATCTTTACTTACGTAGTAAGTAGGCCATATGAGTTTACATGATGCATTTACATGCAGTTGAGGATGAGAATGCATGAGAATACTGATCCATAGTTCATATTTATATTCAAAATTTGGTAATCGATCTTTGCGTCCAAAAGTTGTTTGACATTCATTTTTGATAATTTTTTTATAAAAGGTACCTATGAAACATGTTAGAAACCAAAGTCTTAAAGTCTTGCAACTTTGCGTATGAGTGATATCAAAAACTCAGTCAGTCAGTATCAGTCCCTAGCGGACATTTTAAAACAATTTTTCGAACTTTTTCTGGTTATTTAACCACAAAAAAACAAGAAAGCTAAGCTAACTTCGTCTGTCCCGAAGTTTTAATACCCTGGCTTTAAGTGCTCTCTTAAATATTTTCCAAAATACTTTTTTCTCACTGCGACACATTTCCGACCGATCTTTTGTTTGAGAGCTATACGATATAGTCATCCGACTTGGACAAAAATTTGTAGAATTAGGTTAGCTCTTGTAAAACAAGCAAAAACAGGATGCTACTATTAAAAACAAAAAATGGTTTTATACCATATAGGTGTCCGATTTTTATCAAACTTGACAAAATTATAAAAAAAAGCATGGAAAACTTATAAATAAAAAGTTGGGAGATTTTAATAAAACTTGGTAGAATTATAAAAAAAAACATAGAAAACCTACGATGACAAAGTTTGGAGACGTTTCCATTAAAAAGAAAAAAGTTTTTCATACTTAAACTAGTTTTCCGTCCGATAAGAACAATAGGGTGCTTTAAGATACAGTCATCCGATCCGATTGGTTCCAACATTTTGGTAGCGTGCAGCAAAAATAAGTCTCTGTGCAAAAATTTAAGCTCGATAGCTTCAAAACTGAGAGACTAGTTCGCGTAGAAACAGACAGACAGACAGACGTACAAAGCTCAATCGACTCAACTCGTCACCCTGATCAAGAATATATATGGCTTATGGGGTCGGAAATAAATGTTTCTTTGCGTTGCAAACTTCTGGGCAAAATTATAATACCCTTTGCAAGGGTATAATGAGCTCTACTGTTATTACATATAGGACCGATTTCTCATTTTCTACACAGCTGCTTTGTGTCGGATAAACTAAGATTTTGTTTAGTTATTTGTAGGTTTATGTGCCAGATAGCTCTATGTAGTAGATTAGAAAACGGCCCATAGAAATCCAAATTATAAAAGCTCTTTAAAGTATGCTATGCTTATGAATTTCAACGTTTCAGGAAAACCATTTAATTATGCTTTGAGTAGATTATTCAAATGTACAATGCGCATATCTTCCTTCGGTAAAAAGCGATACTTCTGGGAGACAAAAAATCTATTATTCAGGCAGATGGGAAAAAGTCTTCTGAAAGATAAGAAATCGATACTAAATGGGTATAAGAAATGGCTACTTTCAAGAATTAAGAAATTGATTCTTCCTGGAAATAAAAAAGGTTTATTTTTGATACGATTTCTTTGTGCACCCTTAGTTAAGAAAGTTGTGAAAATTAAGGAATTATATGCATTTTTTTAAACCTTATACTTACCCTGTGATTTGAAGCCGAGCGCATTGAAACTTAACGTCAGGAATCAATTTAAATTAAATTAAATCTTCACTATTTAACAATATATTTCTTGCATAATCGCAAAGTTTTGACGTCTTGAAATTCTCAAGTACGAGTTCTGTGCACTCTTAATATAACGTTGAGCAACTTAAAGATTGTATAATGAAAAAACCAAAAATAAAATATAGCATTTTAGCCTTCAAAACTATTTTTGAGAGATATAACTACAAAATAAAAACTTTGAAAACTGCATGAGTCATCGCTGGGAAAATTCTTGTTCTTGTTCTGTAATAAGTCAGGAGCGCTCTACTTAAGAACTTTCTGAACTTCATAAACTTATTTTTCTCACACTGGGCTTAGACCACAACTTCCGATAATTTTTGCAAAAATATAAAGCTGAGTCTTGACATCGTGACATAAACGTGAGCGCCCATTCAACGTGCCGCATCACGCGCCCATTTCTATCAGCGTCCCAACAAGAGAAAGCATTTCATTAGACCCGAACAACAAACTTGACTGGTTTGTTTTGCTGCCAGATTAGCACATTTTGCCAGCAATAATTTCATATTCCGCTGACCTAGTTTGGATTTGCCGTTCAAACTGCGTCAATTGCAGCTCAAGGGGGCAACTTAGTAAGATAACTGAAAGACTAGGCGGTGCAGTGACTGCACTTTTGACTTTTGGGGTCAAATGGTGTTCCCAACTTACTGCAACTGCGTGCATTTGTTCATTGTTAACTGAGAAGGGGATGGCTGTGCAACTCCTACATAATTCACTGCATTTGTCAATGTCAGGCATAGTGTTGGACCGGGAATAGCCCCCAGGAAGTGTGCATAGGAAAGTGAGTGACCTCAACTTGATTGGGGTTACAAATGGCTGTGAAACGAACGACACGTTAACCGCATTACATAAATGAAAAAAAAATACAAAAATCAAGATATGCTCAGGGAGGCTTGTGAGAGACATGTGCGTGGCTTCGGCTAACCAAAAACCTTAAGAAGCCGCATAAACGTTGAATGAATCTTGAACTTGGGTGCAGCTGGATGCGGTTGGATTTCAGGAGTCTTTGGGTACCTTATGCTGTTGCGGATGTTTGTGATTTCAAATTTTCTTTTGCAGTATTCTGGCTTCTTTGCATGGGAAGAGGATAATAATGATGATGATGGTTGTGATACATGAGGAAAAAATATGCAAATGTTTAGTTAAAAGGTCAATTCCCCCCTGGAGCGGCTAAGAAAACAACTTTTTATTTTGCGCATGAAAATAACACAGGTTAATCATCTTTCGTGTAGAGCAAAGGAGAGGGAAGATGATGTCATCCTAAATCTTTACATATGCTAAAAGAAATGTTTAGTTTTATGTACGAGGGGAGTTTGGTAAGAGATTGTGAATTGGAATTTTCCGCTGAATAATTTTTAATGTAACTACCGTCTGCTGTCACGTTCCGTTTGGGTTTGAATTTCAATAAAATCTTTTTTTTTTTGTGTACAAAAATATTACCTATCCAAGGAAAAAACACTCCGGGTTCAGTCCGGGGGTGTCTGGCTGTTATATAGTTTTGCACAAACTTAATATACTCTGCTTACCTCTGGTACAAAGTAAAGAACTCAAAAAAGGTAAATTTTTAGTTCAACCACAACATATGTTACATACGGTACAAAATAGACTTATAATGCTAGCTCCACAAAGTGTGTAACAGAATTATTTTTAAGCGAGTCTGCTCTCGAAATTCCCAACTGGTTCTAACTCTCTTGCTATGCAGTGATGGCAAATTTCTGAACTACAGTAGCTCTGACTTGCGCTTTGGTTATTCCCATTGGATATTTCTTTGGTTCAATACAGAAACCCAGTTTAAAAATAAAAATTTGTTCTTGTTTGAATTACTCTTAGTTTCTGTATACAATTTTTTTGGGCAGGTATTAGGAACTTCTGAATTTTAAGAACAAACGTGTTGTACCTATTTTGAGAGATGATTGGGCTTGGCTTGAGACCATTACAAGCGTAAAGTATGATCCAAAAGATTCTTAAATAATTCAGAGCATTCTAAAAATATCCCAAAATTACGGGATTTAAATATCGTACTTACCGTACCCATTTTGTACTTCACTCAAGTTTTTTCGTGCTTACCGTACCATTGACATCGTTTGTACTTAATTCAAAAACAAAGCTCTTTAGTTTTTTTTCTGAGTGTTGGTTCATAACATCTTCAGTCGTAGACGAGAGCTTAAGTTAAAGTCGGCCCTGCCTGACTTCGTTATACCATTAACTCAGTGGAATAAGTGCTTAGTAACCTCTCCCTATGTAAATCTACATAGTATTAACATTTATTAACATTAACATTGTGTAAGCAAACAGCGCATAAGTATGCAACGTTTTTTATAGCCTGTATAACTCTGCCATTAATTATCCGATCTTTATGATATTTGTAGGAAATATTCAACTTTTTTCATATTTGGAAAAGCCTGTTTGACTTAATTCTGATTCATCATCTTCTAGATAGCTTCTATGTTTCAAATAACTGGACAAATTACTCTGTTATTCGTTAGTTTATAGGACAGATGACTCTATGTAAAATATGTGAAATCGGTTCTTAGACTTGAGTACATGATCATTAAGCTTATCTTATCTTAGCTTATCTTCTTTGTGTTAAAAAATTATTCTTATACTTTGAAATGGAGGATAGAAAATAAAAGGCTGTTCAGTTCTACGATTCAGTGAGCAGTAGGAATAACTAAATTCATGCCTGAATTGAGGCATGTTTCAGTACCTCAGTATTAGAATTATGTATGTGTCAAATTCATGGCTTAAAATCATATAAGGGATGTGATGAATTCAGTACTAGTACTAGCATTTGTGTTGTATAAGTATTTCATTAGAAGTCCCGAGATAGGTTCGACCCCACGATCTCTTGAACACAGCACGCAAACAAAATACAAGATGCACCACACCCGGCCACACCTTGACCGGCTTTTCCGATGTAATATTCAGATATATGGAAATAACAGCTGTCGAAATGCATAAAATCTTTGTTGATTTCTGTTAGTTATTGAATTATTATATATTGAGTCCTCTATCTTAAGACGGCAAACCACCACTTCGACTTAGAGGTGTCGCACAGATCTGTAGTGATTTTGAATTAAGGTTCTTACCTTACCGTACGTGTAAACCCAGCGGCGCAAATCGACATCACATAATGGATTACTCCTTCATTACTTTGCCTCCAGTATGACTGAAATAATGCCATACAGTATGGTTTACTCTGCCATATCGATGGCCGCTTTGTAAGCGAGGTGCGCACAACCTGCATTACTGGTAATAAAAGTTGTATGCTAGAGCCGAACTGCCATCGGATTCCCATTACAAATGTGCATTACCTTTTTTAATTTGTAATGCGGATTGTTCGCACTCTGTTTACCATCCCTTTATAGAATAGCAGCAGTTGTATTTTATTACTTTTCTGTCAGGAGTAATGCATACTTTCGACTCAACTCATTGAGAAAAAGAATTGGTTTCAACTCTCTTAACTTTTGTCATCCAATATTGAGACTGCTCAAACGAAGTCAAACAGCTTTAATTCGATATATTTATGCGAAGGTCTCAAGAGCTTTGTGAAACTCGTGTAACTTACCGACCAAACTGCCCTCATACTACCAAAAAGGCAACCGACTTAATGCCTTGGGGTTGCCTGTGTGTGCGTGAGATCCGAAACTTGACTTCAGTTTTCTGGTTTTTCATCTCAAATTAATTGTCATTTCGTTTTGATTGTACTAGTTAATAAAATTTATGATTTCCGTTCCGCAAGCCGTTTCCTTCTACCATTTTCCCACAAACTCGACCAGCAGGCGTTCTCGGCTCCACCTAAAACTCTTTGAGATAATACAAAAACCACAATCAAATTACCAGAAGGTCAAACAGTTTTTATAACAATAAAAATTATTTATAAAGCTGCTGTGATAATTTCCATAATGCAATATATGATATCGCCAAATAAGCCATGCACCGCATTAAAATTTCCAAACAATATATTGTATAATTTGATATTGTGTTGGCGAGTCCGAATTTTGGCCCTGAACTCACACATGTCTGTACGAGTAAGTGGGTCTCCCGTCTGTCTGTCTCTCTGTTCGCTGCGTGACTCAATATAAGTCTTAGCTCAACATTAACATGGCCACAAACTGGCAATCAGAACTATCTGGCTGGGGATATTACCCACACTTTCATTACCGATCGGAGCTGGCTGGTCTTTTGTTTGGGCCGAGCGAGTGTGCAAGGTCACTGATTGTTGTTTTTCGAGTCGCAGGCACTGCATGTATGCAAGTACTTGGCGGCCAGGGGCCAGATTGAATGGCTATTTATTGCAATGAAACATGAAAAGTGAAAGTCTTTGGTCGCTCTGAGCTGTGTGAAAAGTCCCCCGTCAATGGCCAAATCATGCACCCTGTCAGCCACTTCAAAGGCAGCGCGGGCAGCTTAACAAAATGGTTGCCGCCGTGCTAATGGTTATTCGTAATTTTGTTCTCTGCGCCGGTGCCCTACCATGACACTGGCGGGAACGAGCGCTGTTTTCCTTCTATTTTTTCAAGTGCAACACCAAACAGCTGCCAACGTGCAGGCAGAATGATGCGACTGCCAACTGTTCATCTCTGCCCTTTTGTCAGTCACGTTTCCCTTAGGTTTCTCAACACGAAGACGTCTGACTCCATCTCGAATTCTGTCTGGCGTTAATGACGACACAATGACATTGTACTCGCAGTTAGACTTTAGACATAATCTCGCTGTCCGCTTTCACGCTTGCGCTACACCAGAAGGCAGATGATAGGAAGTTCACTCTAAACGTTTTTTGTGCTGTTTGTGGATTACGATTACCAATGGAAATTGACATGGTAAATATTGGTGAAGCCATTTACATACACGTATGGGGGGGTTCAATGACTTCTGTCAAACTTCAGCCATTAGTCATAGATAAACTTGTGAAGGCTCAGTGCCGCGTACTGCGGTTTTACTTCAGAAGAAGATAATTAAATAAAACTGATGCTGATGCCAAGTACAGACAGACATACCTGCGGTTGTTACCGAGTCGAGGTTAAGGTACCGACAAAACGCCTATACAGATTCCATCAAAAACCACATTAGCGCATTATGTTCATACATACGCAGCGGTCTTGGTGTTAAGGAAACTTCGTACACTGGGAAAAAAACACAAATGCAGTTCTTGATATACGAATGATACAAAATTGTTTTATTTCCATTGCAGAGAGAACATTGAAATTGTCCAGATATTTGTAACGCATAGACGGAAGCATTTTAAAGCACATAAAGTATATATGTTCTTGATCAGCTGAGTTGATTTAGCCTTGTCCGCCTGTTTCTATGCTATCTCCTCCGTCAGTTTTAAAGATTTGGCCACCAAACTATACTCGAAGTCTTCTGGTACAAATACGCTGCACATTTGTCGGAACCTAGCCATAGGAACGATCGCTCAAAAAACAAGTTCTAGTGTGGAAAACTTTTTTGATTTCAATGCAAGCATCTCCAAACTCCATACTTACTGGTTTTATATGCTTTTTTATGATTCTGCCAAGTTTGGTCGAAATCGGACATCTATATAGTATAGCTGCCATAGAAAAGTAAGGTTAGAATAATAGTCTCCGTAAGAAAACCTTTTTTGTTTTTAATGTATACCTCTTGGCATATATTTATTTTATAAACTTTCACACAATTCTTATAAGTTTTGTCAAAATCGGATGACTTAGAATTGATCGGTTGAGAAACTAGTTATAGTGTGGAAAACTTTTTTGATTTCAGAGAAAACGTCTCCAAACTTTGTATTTCTTAGTTTGCTATGATTTCCCATGATTCCACTAAGTTTGGTCGAAATCGGGCATCTATATGGTATAGCTGTCAGACAAAAGTAAAGTCCGAAAAGTCGTCTTAGTAAGAAAAACTTGTATGTTTTCAGTGGAAATTCCGTTCAAATTAGTTAGAAAAACAAGGACGAGCCAAAGTTAACTTTAATCTATTTAAAAAAAAAACTGAATCCCCAGATATCTACAAAGTGGATGATTTGGAAAGAGGGATCGAACCTTGAATTTGATGCCACATGTCACTTTTCTGCCAGTCAAGAACACAATTTTTTGGATTGAGTGCTGCGAATTATGAATGCACTTTGTTTCTTATGTTAACGTTTTTCGATTTTAAAAATCCTCGATCATCAAATATATTGGCTGCGCCGTACTTTTTTACCAAAAATTGACATACACTGCTCAACGGAAAAGAGTATTGTTATACTCTGTATATATTATATTATTATATCATTAATCCTGTCTCTATGTATTTAGTAAAACACCATGAATTCTGTACTCAAGGCAGATAATAACAAGAACATCCGATCTCAAAGTCCTGTAGTAGGTAGTTTTCTTATATTATGTGCAGCGCCTTTGAGGCTGCATACTTTTTCGCTCGCAGAGCTTCTCATCATTGTCGTCATAAAAACTGTTAAAGTGGCTGCGCAAATGAACTTGCTCCTGGATCTGTTATACATTTTCAATGATATTTCTGTATCGAAGAAATACGCTCACCTCAAATGATACTGCTGCCACCAGCTCCATCTTTATATCGATAGGTTCTTTTCGATACCGAATGCGTATCTTTGGGCATTTAAGGTCTTTTTCCAAAATTGCATATCATTTTATTCTGATACCTGCTCGGCGATCAATGTTTCTGCCAAAGATTTTTGAACTTTTTTTTTTACTAACGACAGTACACATCCAAGTTGAGGGTTTCCTTTTTAAGTTCAAAGTTGTCGATTCCGATATAGATGGGACAAATGCCAATTAAATGTTCTACGTTTTCTTTCTCACGCATATTTCAAACGCCGCAGAATTCATTCAACTCTCTTAATGCGATCATTTCAGACCTCGCCTTAGAAATGTTGCTTATGCTGTTTGTTTCTAGACTATCTTGGAGATGGTTACAGACTCAGGTTGTGAGTCAGCTTTTTGTATGTGGACAATTCAGTGCTGTGTGTAGCTTAGTTTATAATAACTTCCTGCCTTTTTATGATTGCCAGATTGTGTCTGAAGCCATCCTTGTATATAGTCCCAATCAAAATTAAATCCGCAGTCGGTTGAAATGGTGATCCAGTCATTAAAAACTTGAGGCTTTCCATGGAGCAGATGACTCTTTCTTTGCTTAGACAGTCTTTTCTCAGGCATATTCATAAGTTTGGCTACATAGTTGAAATGCAATTGCAGTGTATACGTAAACAGAGTTGGAAGGACAGTTTCAAATTGATCGTAGAGTTTGCCGTATTCGTCGGAAGATTGAACGAAACTTTTGATAAAGAAAGGTCAGCAAACTTCAATAGCGTGAAATCGAAGAAAGGCACAAATTTCAGCAGCATAACACAAGAAGCTGTTTATTGATGCTTTTATGGTTTATTGTTGTTGGTACCTGACAACTGGTATAAAGTATATATATTCTTGAACAACATCAACAATCGTTATAGCCATGTCTGCCTGCCTCTCCGACTGTTCTTCTGTATTATATACTATATATGCAAAAATCTCAAAGATGATAAAGTTTAGAGGGTTCATATTTATGGGACATATATTCCTTATATTTGCTTAAGTTAAGGCTCAATTTAGGTCCATAACTAGACATTGGGTTTTACATATTTTCAAACTGATTTTCATCCAAGTAAACCAAACTAAATGTGCACACACTACATGATGTGCCGACAGTTTACGTTAATAAAATTCCAAAAATTCTGCACTTAATTCCAAGATGACTTATGTAATCATTTCATGAGCTGAAACGCCAACAAAAAATACACATTAAATACACATTTATCCGAGTCTATCAGGATTTAGATCGGATTAATAATATGCAAAAATCTGCTCTCTATTCATAGAGTTCATATCGATGCGCCAAAGTACTACTGCAGAGTCTAGTTAAGATCAAAAGAAAGTTCGCTGATTTCAGCTCATGCAGCAAAGTATATACAAAGTATATTGCATTCGCGTTTCCTAATCCTTGATAAAAAAAAAAAAAGAAAGCCACCTTTTGGAACACACCTTGTAGAAGAGTCTGCTTTAAATTTAAGTTTGTGGTCTCTAGCCCTGAGCATCTTTGAACATCTGAAGATTGTTTTTTTTTAGATTTTTTTAAATGTGTTCAATTTTCTTGTTTTACTGTTTCCGCCACTGTCTGTTTTTTCGACTCTGTGTAGTTATTCAACAGTACTTCACGTATTCACATTATTTTGCAGTTACTTCACTTTCTAGAGGTTGGAATGAGATACGTGAGCAATTTCGTGAAACCAATTTTTAACTGCCCATTTGCAGTAAAATTCTTTATGGTGTAAACTTGGGTTTGAATATTCTATTTAATGTTTTCTTGTTTACATGGCACATAATTGTGACCAGCCAAGTTCCAGTTTGCAGTTTATGACAAGCCACTCTTTCTTAGTGAATAACAAAACAGTTCAAATATAATGCACCTGCAAAAATCAAAATTAACTCGTGCATTAATCAAAAAAAAAAATGCCCGCTAGAACCATATTGAGTCAATGAAATGCACACGTATGTATGTAGGTATGGATACATTCCATCAAACAGATTGTAATACTAAGGTAACCGTTTTTGGGACACTGGATTTGTATACGCTCTCGTTTGTGTGGCAAAATGTTGCCCGCATTCCAACAGTTCTTCAGATTTTGTGCCATGGCAATTTATTAGGTACACATTGTGCCACATTCACAAATAGCCTAAACAGTTTTTTTTTTTTTTGTTTTTTCGATTTGTTTTTTTTTTTGGAGAAACAGCATCTCAGTAGGCAACAGGTTTCTAATATCAGAGCGAACGAGCACTGGCACCCAGCACCCCGCAGTAGCACTCAATGCGTTACTTCGACTTACGTTTCTTTTCGTAATTTTGCAAACCAGTTTGCCACATTCGAATCTTTTATTTTCGTTTGTATTTTTGTTGGCTAAAATTTCCGGTTAATTAGTTAAGCTGGTGCAAACCAACTAACAGCTAGTTTGTATTCCTGGTATTCTTCAGAAACGTCATCACCCAAAGAGCAAGTTCCTATTAATTCAATAACCAACTAGACTTTATGCAATCGAATCGGTCTGATCGCTGGGCATTTTTTAATTTCATTGACTTGCCACAGTCATGCCTACTTATTTACACATGCAGTGCGTGTAAATTGTATGTAAATGCGTAAATAGTTGGCCAAGAGACAAAGCAGAAACGTGCAGTAGGGCGATCTTGAATATGGTACTCAGAGTCGGGGTCTTGGCCATCAATCCGACTCATCGGTGTGACTGAACGTGGACACGACGACGACGACTGCTGTCTGTCGAGCCATATTTGGCCACGGGTGATCACTTATCGATCAGTGCGTGCTGGCGATTGTTTTCGCATCATTTTGTTGATTGAATGAAATCAACATTTTAAATTGACCGACGAGAAGAATACTTCACAAACCCAGAGGTACAATAAGTTCTTGGAAAAAGCAATGCATGCTAAAAATAGCTGGCCCCTTGCTACCTTTGTGGGCTCTAACATTGACCTTTTTGTTCGGACCACGTGCCGACCAGGTCTAACCTGTTCACGCTTCCGCTTCAGCTCGTCCCAAAACAAGTAGAACTTGCCCCATTAGCTGACTTGCAGACCAAAATTTTGATTGTTCTTTGTCTTTTTTTGACATCTTCCCACGTTCCCTCAACCAATCATAACTTTAGCAGGCGATAATCGTTTAGAATTAGCCAAATTTGAAGTCAAAAGCAACATGAAGAGTTATTTTTGTCTATGTCGGGGTGTGTTTTGTTTATTTTGTATGTCACGAACACAGCGCGCCAGAAATTTCAAGTAATCATACCAAAAGGTGGCTGATGGGCCGATAAAAAAGACAACAATTTATTAAAAACCATCAAAAAGGTTGTCAAAATGTGGTTTCTTCGGAAAGTCACGTAGCAGCATGTTTAATAAATTCAGCATACACTCAGAGAAACCAGATAATAGAATCATCAGCACCGAGTACTTACAATCACATTTATTAACTTCTACGAGCCACCAGTTGCACTTTGATATTTCTTTGTTTGTTGGTAGAAAAGCCACTTGATTCACTTGTTTGGCCAGAGCCAGACTTGGTGGCACTTGCCTAGTTAGTTGGTTGTGCTATAAACATTTTGACAATGTGATTTGATGCCACAAGCGAATTAAAAGCACTAATTATTTGTTGTGAACCGGTTGCTTTAGGATGGTTGCTCTGGGAATTGTTTTTCATACCAAAAAAATAAAGTGGTTGCAAATCGTATGCCCAAAATTATGGATGAATTTTGAAATTTTAATCAATATGACTTAAATTGGTTCTACTTGTGAGCAGGGCACCTTTAATATGAATTACACAAGCCCCGGTTTTGGCACGGACCATCTAATCTACGTATTTGATGACGTAATGCGCCCACCTTACCACTTCACATCTGAGGCAAACCTCAAATATTTCAGTGAACCACTGAACCGAACCAAAACCGCGCTCAGGTTTATTGTATCAATTTCGCATTTAATGAGCTGCAAAAGGTGTCATTGCGGCAAAGCCATTTGGTTCAAGAGATGCTCTTGATTTTTTTGACCTAGTGGTTATGCGATACCGCCCTTAACATATTCTTCTCGAAGTGCAATAGCATCTAAGCTGTCACAGTGGGCTCAAAGCTTCAAGCAAAGCTACAACCAGAACAGTTTTGGAAAAAATCTATTCGCTCGTGAACTATTCCGTCATTGAAATTTGTTGTCAGTTTTTTTTATGATTTTAGGGGAGCGACGTAAAGAAACTGATGGAGGAGAAAAGAATAGGGTTTAGTCCGCTCACACAGTTTCGCCATTTATGGGAGAGGGGTGCGCCATCGACTATTGCACTCATGTTGCCATGGAATTCTCAAGCAGTTATGGCATTGCTGGCATGCCAGTTGGAATGACAGTTGACGGGCAAAGACTGATGCTGATTAAAGGTGTTGTGTGTTCCTCAAGCCTGCTAACACTTGCTTTGACAAATAATTTTCTATGAAATACACTCATACGAAAAAACTGAAGTGAATGAGCGCCTTTTTGTTGGAATATGCGGAGCTCTTGATTCAAAGTTAGACATGTTACTCATAAACCTTATGAGATCTTGATACGAGAACAAACATTCTTGAATTTAAGTACGATTAGAACTTGATTTGAGAATGTTTCGTACTTGGTTAAAGTAATGAAGCAATTAAATCAAGAAAAACGGAATATTAGATCATACTTGGTACAAGAATTTCGCTCCAGGATAAAGAATATTTATTTTTTATCGAATTTCATACATTACTAACTTTTGATTCAAATATGAAGTAGCCAATGCAGACATGAATTTATGGTGTTCGGTCAGCAAGGCAAAAGTAAATATACAATAGCTGATATTAATACATAGAGGAAACAAAATGTGTAAAAACTACTGGGAAATATAGGTATTTTTTACACAATTTGAAAGGATTTCCCACCCACCACATATAAATGTTCACTAACCATGTCTGGGATACAAGCTCGCAACTCATTTGTCCTTGTCTGTGGCACAAATGGCGGCATCTTAGCCCACACTTCTATTAAGCACTCGCGCGGCTTTACTGAAAACGATAGTATATGAAAGAAGGCGACACGCGAATGTGATCGACATGACGTTTTGAGTAGATTTTCGGTATGTGGAACTCAGCATTTGAAATTAATAATCTTATATAGAAAACCTACATGAAGAGCCTCTAAATGAACATAATTACAGCTATAACCATACAATTTGGATTCAAGAGGTTCGAAAGAAGTAAAATGATAAATCTAAGAAACTATTTAGGCAATGAATTTTAATTTGTATACTGTATACCGTAGGTACATAGAGTATTATAAGTTTGTGCAAAAGTATGTAACAGCCAGAAGGAAGCATCTGCGACCCTATAAAGTATATACATATATTCTTGATCAGCATCAACAGCCGAGTCGATATAGCCATGTCCGTCTGTCGGTCTGTCTGTCTGTCCGTCTGACTGTCCGTCTGAACGCACAGATCTTAGACATGGTAAGAGATAGAGGTCTGATTTGTATGGGACATTTGATTCTTACTAGGGCTCGACATTTCAGATCGTGCTATTTAGTTACACGTGTACGTGACACGATGGTTCGTGTTTCAGTTCGAACTTGAGTGTGAATTACTGTTCGTGTATTCGTGTCCGCAGTTTTATAGAATCGATACTTTCGTGTACTACCCGAAACACGTGATTGACGTGTTCAAAGCTAGAGACACACAAGGCTGACGCCTGTTAACATACCAACCGAAGGGTCTTCGGCATCTGATCCTACAAAAAATGGCAAAATGCTTTTCGATTGTTATAATCGAAAAAGAAACTATTCACGTGTTAACGTGTAACACGTGCAATCATGTGGATTCAGCGTTAGCTACTGGAAACATCGGATATACGTGTATTCGGATACACGTGTGTTAAATACACGTGTAGTTCATAAACACGTACCTATACACGTCAGCACTTAATTTCACGTGTTCACGTGTATTCGTACTACACGTGAAACATCAAGCCCTACTTCTCAACTACTTTTCAACTATTTTAACATTATCTCTTTAAGCTATAAACTGGAAACTCAGGTTTATGTATGAAAACATTAGGTTATAGCTGGGTCAAGAACGATTACGAACCAGATTGACTTGACAAATAAAAAATGATAAAAATGTCAATTCAATTCTAATGACCCGACCTAAGCCTAAGTTTATAGACACTTTATCTCGACTATTGTTGTGTTCAGAACCCAAATTACTTAGTTCGGCCTAGTATGCTGTCCTTCAGCAAATCTTCAAGCTCATATTGAACTCCCTTCCATCTTCCACAGCGAGTAAACAAGTTTTTTTTCCCATCTAAGGTTAAATTCCAGACAGTTTCAATAAAAAGTCAAATAAATGAATAAAACAAAAACACTATATATCAATTAAAACCTATAGATTTGGTCAAAATCATTCGATTATGGCTTAACAACATTCCCCGACTGCAAGCGGTTACAGCCTGGCCATGAAAACGCATGGATGTTGGTCTGTTAAAAAGGTGTGACTGTTCTCTGTTAGGTACTTAAAAATGATAATAAATTTGTTAGCTAAGTTAACTTTACACAGTTGGTCTGGTTTCAATGTCCAGGCGGCCTGAAAAACTTGGTCTGCCTTCTGTACAATTTTCAAGTGTTCTTGGCATGGGGCATACTGCTTGTTTGCAATCATAATTTAACGGTAAAAGCACAGCAGGCATTTCTGTTCGACTGGACCGGACTGCGCACTGCAATTGAAATAGATTGCGAGGCATCAACTGGTTCTTGACCAGCCAGTCGACAGAGAACTGGACTACAAGTGTGGCAATCTCATGGCAGTGAAATTCGTCATTCAGCCTGGCTCAGACGGTCGCAGCTCGTCATGCTGATCGTTAATAGAGACACACACACACACACACATAGAGAGAGAGAGATGAGGTCGAAGTTATTTCCCTCTCTCCAAGTTGCATTCAACACACAAGAACTTGCCCCATCATGATCGTCATCTAAGAAAATTAACTGCAATCACTCAGAAGAAGAGAAACAACAATAATAAAAATAGTAATAATAATAAAAATAATAATGCCCTCGCATAGCTAGTGACACTGTCCATTCCATTCCAGGGGCCGGGAACCCTGACTTATGTGTATATAACTCTAATTGTTTATGAACGACACAGGAACTGGAACTTAGCCGCACACACACACACACACACACATGCACGGGGCTAAATGGCAAAAATCATGCATAAATATCAAGTTCGTTTTGCAGATGCTAGAACAGATGCGGCTCGGCTAGTGGTACGCTCCTGCCGACAGTCAACGGGTAACGTAATACCAGCGGATGTACAGCGAACGGCAGCTACACAGAAGAACCGCTTAGGGATAGTGCAAGAAGTGGCTTTAATACTTTCCTAACTGTAGTTTAGCCGCAGACACAGGCCACAGAGCCACAGCCAGGCCACAGAGCCACAGCCAACGCCGAGGCCGAGGCCTGGCCAGGCCAGGCAGCCCGACCGAAACCGGGCGGCCCATTCCGGCTGTTGATGAGGTGGGCAAACTGGCAGTAAATTGTACACCTGATCTATTGGCAGCAGCCGCCGCCGCCGCCGCTGTTTGCCAGGCCGGCAGTGGTAGCGTTCTTCATTTGTGGGACTCTGGGCAATTGGAAGCGGAATGTGGCTGTGGCACGTTTCATGAACTTTCCACTAGGACGATCGCCCGAAACTGTTTTCTTTTTCTGTACTTTTTTATGTGCCACTTGATGCGCTGCACGATTTTACAAACGGCTGCGCTGTAATGGGACCAGTTGTTGTGCACACACAGATAGCTAATGCTTTTGGGCAACCTGCGCTTTAATTACCAGCGCCAACCCCAGGTCCGAGTCGAAGTGTGAAATGCTTGGTGAAGTGCGCAAGAGTCGTACCAGCCGTTCACAAATCGCGCAGCGCGGCTGCACAGCTACGAAAATCGCATCTAAGATTTCCCCATGCCCATATTTGTCCGCACATATTTGCTAGAAAGAAAAACAAAAGTCCAAAGCTGGCCACGAGAAGAGCGCGTAGACAACGCCAAGTTCGTTTTAAATGTTTATTGCATATTGATATCACACCATTTAAGGCAGTGCCAGGCCGCCTTTTGTATACATATATAAGCAGCTACTTTTAGAAGGCATTCTTAACTTGGCAGCAGCATCTAGGTACGGCTTCCAGATCCCACCACCACCACCACCACCATACACTGCTCTAGGTGCTTACGCGATCTAGGAGCGTGCGTGTGGAAACCTTCGCTGGTTCCCTTTATGTGCCGTTAAGTGAGTCGAGTCTGACTCAGCGTAGAGCCTATAATTAAACTCAACTCAAACTGAATCTACCACATCGAAATGTCGTTTTGGTTTCTAGATGTGTAGACACGAACATTTGTACATATAATTAAAATTCCATGGGGAATAGCCTGCCCAAAATCTAAACAAACGACAAGAGCATTAGTTTATCGCTTTTTAATTTGTTTGCCTTTTTTTTTTGCCATGTGTTAGTCAAGTTTTACGAAGACCGACAATAATACAACCATTAAAAAGACCAGAAAGCGAATTGTGTTTCGACACACACCAAAGATTTAATACCCTTAAGAGTACACATTTGCACTGCAGAAGAAACAATACAATGAATAGTGTGTACAGTGTACACTTACGACCAATTGTTTGTACACTTCTCAAAAGAAAAGCGGAAGCTTCTTGCTAAATGGACTGAGATGAAAGCATAAGAATATAGATCGACCACTGTAAATTGCCTAAGCTGGGTTATCTACCCCTTTGTTCTTTACTCCAAAACGTATGCCTCTTCATCTCAAGCATTTAATTGCTGTTGGAAACTTTATGACGAACAAAGATCTGTGAGTCAAACAACTAGTCTTATTCTCACTTCCTTGACTTTTAACGACTATAAAGTCCGTTTACAGTAAATGCAGACCGAAGCAATACCCTATGTAAGATCGCTGGCTCAAACAAAGTTTTCTAACGCATAATGCTAGCTCTATATTCGGATCCACTTACTCAAAGTAAAGTTAGTTCAGCAGTATGGTACTTGTACACAAATATTTCAATCCTCTATTCAATGGTTTTTACATTTTTACCCCCAATATTCCATGGGAATAATTGCTATACTTTTCAAACACCACAATAGTACAGCCCCTGTGGTATAGATCTATAACAAAGACAAACAATACCTCAAAAAATTCTAATTAAACAAAATAACAAAACATTTGCCAGTATTTTGAAAGGTTGGTAGTGGATCCAAATGACTTTTGAAGACTGTAAATGCCTGGGTTTTTAGAAAAGATCCATTACTTCTAGATTTATGGAAATTTATGCAAATTCTAGATTTATGGAAATTGGAGCTAAAGCTTGTTATTTTAGTAGTTTTAGCTGATTTGCTTGGCAATCTACACTATTGTTTCAACTCTCAACTACAACAACCTATTCCAAACAATTCTGTGATTTCTGTGATGAACAAAAATATAGCATTTTCAATGCAAATGCTTAAACCTAACAAATTATCTACTGCCCAAAAATATGCTATGCAAAATCGCATAAGAAAATTCTCAACAGCATTCATTGCATATCTATGGGAGGATTAAATTATGGTAATTTTCAACACATGTTCTCAAAATGGTATATGTTCGATTAAAAAAACCGCAGAAATATTTGGGATAGTTTATCTTCATCATCATGCTATCTTTTTAGGGATTTTCGAAGTTATAGAGAAAATCATTTTGAGTACATCCGGCTTACACTAAAATAAAGATTCCCTAAGAACAAACCAACAGCATTAGAAGACTCCCATCATATAGTATTTGCAAAGCAAGCAACTAAAGTTGTGATGAAATCTAGAAAAATTTAAAGTTTAAGTAATCTATCTATTCAAAGCCTGTTTCCATTTGGGAACTCAATTGATCAAATTTAGAAAAAGGTTAGTTTTTCCAGAATCTTTTGGTCATCAAATCATTCAAATGAGAATAAATTGAATGTTGATGGTATAATCCGAAGTTTTCAGAAATGGCATTTTTTTTTGACAATTCCGAATACGCAATTTTTGATCCAAATCGAAAAAGGCAACATTTCTAATTATTATAATTTGGTTTTCTATAAAGTGAATTAAATGGCGGAACTTATGTATGTTGACTCAAATCTAAAAGTGATGCTGTTAAACATCAAATAATTTTCATTAGGTCTGTTTCAGTTACCGATTTGAACTACCCACAAGATCTTAAGTTAAGGTCGACCCTGCCCGGCTTCAATATACCCCATACTCAGTGGAATTAATGTTTTGTTACTTAATGTAATGAGGTGCCAGGTGCTCTCTCCCTTATCTCTGAGAGCTACACAGAAAAAAAAGATCAAATCGGCCTTCATCTGCAAAAAGATCAATTAAAATATCAATTTTCACACTACAATATAACTATTTTAATATCAAATGGATATTATTTAGTACTTAGTATATGGACTTTATCATATCATCTTGATATTTTTCATACTAACGCCAATTTGATACTTAAAATACTCATATGATACTAAATATCGTGATCTGATTTTTCCGTGTAGACGTTCATTTAGACGGACAGTTGACGATGATCAAGAATATATATACTTTATGAGATGCTTTCTTATTCTTGTTACATACATAGGCACTACATTAGTATACCCTTCTTACTCTACGAGTAACGGGTGTTAAAACTGCAGTATTTTACGAGTTTTGATGCACTTTTGTGCTTGCAGTCCTCAAGAAGTAATCCAGTTAAGTGCTTTTGCTTTAATGTTTTTTTAATTTTGGTCTTAGCAACAAGATAAAATGATTAGAAAACTCGATTCTTGTTGATCAGTTTGGTTACTTTGAGAATGAAGATGTAATTTTTTTGATATGCAACAAACGGTTTTGTGGGCCAAGTTAAGCTCAGCACCGTCGCCTCAGCTTCAGAAGCAAAAAACTGTAAAACAAATAGAAAAAAAAAAAAAATATTTTAGTCAGACTTGTCCAGAGTTGATCTCTACATTATTTGAACTCAACGACGGCTACATGTTAGCTCACTACGCCATTGCTCGCATCTAAAGACTCAACTCTAAGTGACAGCTTATATTTTACTGTGCGGTTGTTCAGTTGAGTTGATTCGTGTTCACTTTAAGAACACTTGTGACAGCTGTTCTCTAAAACTTCGAGAAAGTTGTATTTAAACGATTGGTCTTTGAACTAAACTAGGAATACAATCAAAACCATAACGTAAACTAGGAATACTTAAAGTGACAAGAATCAGGTTGGCTACTACATTATAGGTATAAACTCTTGTCTAGTAATCAAGTGATTCCATAAAATTTGTGACACTTCAAATATAATAAAAAAATGTTTTTACGGTTCTGGGACACCCTCGCATAATTCAATAAAAACATGAACTGCTTTTATCATTGCACAACTTTGGGTAATCGGAATTGTTGTCGTTGTAAACACTTGTATTCAAAACGGGATATCTTTGCTAAAAAAAAAACCCCCAAAATGGCTGCTGATACTTTATTTTAAGTCTGAGAAACATTGATAAGCTCTTTCACCATTTTGCAACCTAAACATATTCTCAAAACTGATTCAAAATAACATTATTAAGCATAAATTTGTCTTTTCTCATTTCAGTCGAAAAATGGCCACACACAATCCGAGCAGACAGCTGAGGCTTGGGTTTCTGGGCCTGTTGATTCTGCTTACATCAGCCGTCTTGGGCAAATCGCAAATGTGCGAAGTGGAAACTGGTCAAACAAACATTATATTGGATATAGAGGAGAGCCGGGGAAATTGTAAGTATTTCTCCACATCAGCCTGGCAAACTCAATTAATCATGATCAAATTGCCAACTTCGTCAATAATAATGAAAACCAATGGCCCTGATGAAAATACAATTTCTGCCAGAGTCCATAGATCAATGACGATAATGGCATAACCATATACTTATCAGCTGCATTAACGCACACATCAGTTAAATAACATTTAGCGCCGGCCCAGAGCGTCCTCCAGCTGGGGGAAGATGGTGAGGGTGATTGCACAAAATGGCAGTCCATGTGGCGATATATCATGTGCGTGTCTGCATGTGTGTGTGTGTGTGTGCAAAGTTGAGGAAAATGAACTTATCTTAGATATTTTGCAATGAATAAAAATGGCAGAAATGGCAGCAAAGAGCTGCTGGCTAACGCCACAACGGCAGAGTTACACCCAACCAACGACCACAAACTGCAGCAACAGCAACAACAACAACAACTGCGAAAATAGCTGGCAGCATCCTGTAGTAATTTTAACCCACAATAAATGAATCACCATCATGTTGTTGGCCCTCTTGTTGCATGTCTTCTTGTTGTGTTGCCTGCCTGGCTTTCAATGGCAATTTCAACAAACCATTTGTGTTTTCCCAGTTCCCCCCGCAGGACCCCGAAAGGCGTTCAGTTTATGGAGCGATGCTTAAATTGCATACCAATACGCAGTCTTGGAATGATGCAGATGCAGGCTGGTTGAGATTGGCTAGCTGGATGTGGCTGGCCTGCTCGTATTCTTACGCGGTGAGCGCGTTTGACTTGGACAAGTTGGATGGGCCATGGCTATTGTGTGGGGTCTGGCAGGCCAAAACTTGAAATGCTGAAACCCATGATTATACGTATGCAAGTGGACAGCACCTACTAGCGGAGCCGAAAGCTGGAGGAATTGCTTTATATGACACCGCATTAACTACAAGTATATTTACATATATGAGCGGAAAATTCAGTTCCATGTCATTTCCTACACTTGGAGAAATAGAAGGGAAGACACAGGTCTTAAGTCAAGAATGGTTGAATCATAGAAAATGTGTTCTTAATTTGAGTACAGAATTTCTAAAATTTAGTATGCAGTGCATTTTCAATGAAGTATGAAATCGAAAATGCTCATCGGCCTTTAAAATTGGTTCTCGATTCAAGTTAAAGCCCAAACTAAGTCGTCGAGTTTCAAGTTTTTCTCTGTCTTTGTTTTAGATCTACGAAATAAAGAACAAACTGCCATTTCGGAACTGAAACCCGAAATATAGGTAATATAGGTACCAAAGCCGGAATGTTCAAAGAAATCAGCTGACCCACAGTAATTCCTTTTTAGGCTTTGATAGAGTTCAAACTCTAAGGTCTGTTCTTTCATCTTCCATAAACTAACAAATAACAGAGTAAAATCTAAGTTTATCTGACACATAGCAGCTATCTTGAAGTTGAGAAAACGGTCCTAAATATAATAACAATTCAGAGCGCTCCCTTTCTGGACTATTCCCTCCAAAAAGTAAAATGTACTCGATAAATCTCGAATTACTGTCTCAGATTGTTAATAATAGAAGCACTTTCAAACAGCTTCATAAGATCAATGCATAGAGAAAGTGTGTTTCGTTATTTGTGTTTCCTGAGTGTACTGGCTATGTATTCTGAAAATTTGTCTCTAAAATGGCCAATCACCTTAAACACATCGGGGCACGCGATGAACAACTTTCATTGCTGGCGGCCATCAAAGGCGAACAATGAAAGAATAAAAACCACAACGGCAAGTGCACAAACAGAAACGAACTTTGCCTACCAGCAATTACCATTTCAATTTTACCATTACCAATCGAGGAGACGATTTCTCCAGCTAAATCTTTTCCAAGACCGGATCCACTCGGCCTGCGCCTTACAGTTAGCTGACAGGTTTGTGTGGCATCAACTGTTGCCGTTGGAGTTTATGTTTTTATAGCGGACAATAATTGCTGGCAACTGTCATTGGATCATTATCAATGAATTTTACGGCCCTTCCACCAACTTCCAGCGGCAGTGCAACTCATGCTGAATCCGCTTAGCGAAGTGATAGGATGATGATGGTTTATGATTGCACAAATGCAATTACATCACCATGTTTGGCCACCTTTTGTTGTCACCTTTCAGGGCTCGAGTGCAAAAATGTATTCAAGTATTATCATTAATTGTTGCAGCATAGAAGAAACGCCACAAACTCGGCCGCAAATTGCTCGTTAATATTCATTAGCCCGGAGTGTGGTGGACATGGTGAACGTTCCGCATTTGCAGAGGGTCCAAAATGTCGACAACTTGCAATTATAGGCGAGTACTCTGATAGCTGGTTGACTGGCGAAGAGTAAATTAGAGCGCATGTGGACGTGTTTTTCTTTTCTATTTGGAATTGGTTTCGACCAACTCGTGACTTATACAACAAGTCCTGCTGTGAGAGAGCCTAGACTGAGGCCAATTAATGTAGAAAACAGGATGTACAAGTAACACATCCTGCCACCTACCCAAATTAAATATGAGAAGAGTTGTTAATTTGAATTGGAGATGGGCAAGTGAGGGGCGAGTGAGTAGTGCAAGGGTTCACGATCATCACGTTAGAACTAGAATAGATATGAAAACCTAAAGACTGCCTATATTGAGAATGTTTGAAGGGTATTCTAGGGTATTCTGGGCACTGAGAACTCGAGGAGACCTATCAGAATTCAGCGCACAATTTTAGGGCTTGAATTTGTCGAACTCTGCTGATAAAAGAGTTCAACAGTGATCTGCATCAATCTGGGTTGAACTTAAACCATTCTGTTCAAAAGATTTCATATATGTTTTGCTCTTGGATGTGCTTAAGATAAGAGCAAATCTTTTGAAATAGACAACATTTCCAACATGTACATATTATTCAAATGGGAACAAAAGCTCTTCAATCAAAGTCCTTTCTTACCCGAGAAATATCAGATATTAAAAATCTAGAATTAAATACTAATTAGACGATGCATTTTAAAACAAATCAGCGCATAAAATTCTCCATTCTTAACTTGTAAGTTAAGACTTTAAACACTTTGCTTATGGAGTGATATTAGATTTCTGAACAATAGAAATCATCTTTGTTTTGGTTTATTCAAGGATTTTGGACTTGCCTTACGCCTCGTAAGGTGCGAATCTTCTATATATACCATTAAGGGCGATAGGAGATAAGGACGATTTTCAAGTTGGCCTGGCGAAAATGGAAATAAACTTGATCTCCCTGCAAGTAGAAGAAGTTTATCTTCTTTCTTGCTTTTGCATGTCGAACCTCATATCTCATACCACCTCTCAGATCTGTACGTTCATAAGAACAGAGGACCAGAGAGCATGATACGATATTGGGTGTACCTAAATTGAGTACGAAATATTTAAAATCCTAAAAGCGACTGTTAATATTGTTGAAATGAGAACAAACGTCCTTGAATCAAGAACATTTTGTACATTAAGTAAAAAAAAAAAACATATTTTGTACTTTTTTATGAGTCAATCGAGGTTGATTGCACAATTTATAGGTATCAAAGATATATATCCCGAATCGGCCTAAAATCAAGTATTTACACAGGAAACCTGAAATCAATCCGAAACGGGATTGAAACAGGGTAATACCGGAGCAGGCTTCAAGTGATTCTGTTTTTTTGGGATTAAAAAAAAAAGTGGGAGTGAAATCAATATTTTTTCGGGTCGGCTCAAGAGTATCCGGCAATACCCTGTTTTCAATCCCGTTCGAATTGATTTCGTTTTTTAGTGTAGGAACTGGAAAAATCATACTTGAAATAAGAATTATTTTCTTGAATCAAATAATTTCATACTTACAGTACTATTGACATCGATTGTAGTTAATTCAAGCACAAAGTTCTTGATTTTTCTTCTGAGTGTATCGACACAACTGTTGTTTTGGCTAGGTAACACCTTTTATTCCTTTTGGTAGAGAGTATGAAAAGAATTAAGCGTTCCTATAAATGTTTTTAATATATCCAGTAACAGTCAGAATCAGAGCTGCAAACCCATACTTTTTTTTGGATCTCCGGAACGCTGGTTCAAACCAAAATTTAACAACGGTTCGGGTTCAAAAATTTCAGGTTCGCGGTTTTTGGAAGAAGGTTTTGGTTCGAACCTTGGTTCATTCCATGCTGACAACAATATTAATATAAAACAAAGCAATAATTTATAAAATACTAAACATTACAAAATTTTAGGAGTTAATTTAATTCCAAACTTCTTAAATCATATGGGAATCGGGTTGTTTTTGGGTCGAAAACGGTTTGTGGAACACATTGACAAATTGATTACTAGAAATATAAGTGACTATGAAGTAAAATACCGTTTCGTAGTTTTTGTGGGAAAATAGACTTCAAAAAGTCAAGGGTCTTATAAAACACAGGCTACTATAGATGAGGATATAGTAAGTAACTCTGAATGCTGTACGAGGATTTTGGAAATTTACTTTGCTGCCCATTTTAAGACTCAGTCGATCAAAACCAACCTAATAACAGATAGAATCGCTAGACAGAAGATCATATTTTGTGATGTCCACCATTTTTGTTTAACCGAACCGAAGTTTGGGTTCAGCTTTACATTCTAAAGAGGTTCGGTTCAAGGTTCGGTTCACAGTAAAATAAAATTCGGAGTTCCGGGTTCGAACCGGTTCGGTTTAAACATGGTTTGCAGCCCTGGTCAGAATTTTCAGTCATATAAAATTTCTTACTTCAATTAAGTATTTTCATACTTAGCATACTATTGGCACCTTTAGTACTCGATTCAAGTACAAAATGACAGGAAAACTGAATTTTGGTATATTTATTCCCCGAAAATGTATACGATTATAAAACGATCAATCAAGCTTTTTAGCAAGAGCATAGTGCAGTAACTTCGTTGTCAGGGACAGGCAGTGCAACATTCAGGCCTCGACAACTCTCCCAACTTTGCTTAAAATTGTTCTAAACTGGCAAAGCAAATCAACATTCACATTCACGCGCCCATCTCTGTTGGGTCGCGGTGTTGGCTATAAATTCGATTTAATCCCTGCGAATAAAACAAAATGTGTAAGTTCAAGATTTATGAGCGGATCCTTCATCATCTTGAGGTGGGCCGAACATTCACAGATCTGGCCAACATAAGCCTGCCATTTAATCTGCCCATTCGCAAACGCACACGGCCGACAAACAGTCGGTTCGCCTGGCAGTTGAGGTGATGAAGTTGCTTTTTACGATTGGGGTATAAAAGGGCCAACACGGTCCACAATCGAAAGTGCTGCTGCTGCCGCTGCAGCTAGCTGTCAGGCGGCATTTGAATGGAAAGACATCGGCGGCATCGGCAGCGCCCAAAGTGTCAGCCGAAGAAGCGGAAACCTTTTCATTGAGCAGCTTTTTGTTGCTGCCTGTTGGGCATAAACAATCAAGATGTCTGCCCCGAGAGGCGGCGGCGGACAAAATATACCACCTTTTGCTTACAACATTATTTCGCATCTTCCTTCCTACTTTACTTTACTTGACTGCCTTCATTAGGCGCAACAGCATTCGACAACTTTGACTTTGATGGCAGCCAGCCCCCCTCCCCCCTCCTGGCCACAGCTCGGCGTGTTTTTATGCGCCTTTCAGCAGCATTTTCTTGGAACATTTTTCTGTTTTTTTTTTTTCCTTCTTTTAGGTGCTCGTTTTCTTTTTTTATTTTTCGCCCAGCTAGCGCTACCGGCCCTTTATATTTTTTTCACAATTTTTAATAGACACTTTTCAGCAACTGCCGCTGCGGCTGCCGAAGCGCTCATTATAATAAAATTGTTTCAAGTCGTCGCTGTCCTCTTTGGTCTTCTGGGCAGGCGGTTTTGATGCAAATCGCATGAAACATGTGTAGAGCAAACCATGGCGTGCTCCATCTACTTGGGCATACAAAGTGCACTTTATTACCTGACATTAGTTGCCATTAGTTTGCCCAGACATTTTATTGAAAATACAATGCTCTGGACAAGCCGCGGTTTACGCGATGGCGTAAGGAAACCTCAAAGGGGAAAACCATTTAAACTAGATTAGAGTTTAGTGCGAACCATTTCAAACCAACTATTGCCTTCACAACTGAGGTTTTGGAGCCAACAAAATAGGTTCAGTGGGTCACTCTCCAAATATGAGTTTACTCAGAAAACTGACGTTGCCAGTTTTCAATCTTTTTAAGCTATCTTTCAAAATATCTGATTGATTTTGTCAACTTTAACAGCTGGCTTTCGATAAAGATCGATTTCAATGGCATATTTCGTTTATTTGATTTTTACTGAATCGTTCTCCAAAGCTTACAAATATATTTCAAGCCGCCTCAGTACTCGAGCACATTTGATGGGCAGGACTTGATGCAAGACCGAACGATCTTACTCTTGAAACTGATGAGATTTTGATACAAGAACGTACATTTGTGGTTCGAGAACCAGTCTTGGATTTGAGAACGCTTTGTACTTGATTCAATAGTCAGAGGTACACAGAGCAAACCGAAAGTATTAATTTTGCATCGTTCGTTGGCTCATACCAAGTACAATTAGTACTTACATGAAGTACTCTTTTTATACTCCTTACCAAAGGTGCACAGAGTATAGGAAGCTTGTTCCAATTTCCGAGGGGAATCCAAAAGTTTTTATTTTGGTGTTCCCGTTTCCGAGCGAAATGGAAACCGATTTGCGTTTCTAATGAATGTTCGAATCGTTATCGAATTGTTAATCAGCAGCCTTTGCAATTTCGATCAACACTGCGCATGCGTTGATGCGTAATTGGGAACAGGTCGGTTTCATTTCAAACGTTTTTGGCTTCGTCTACATGCAATTTCTAAGATTTAAAATTTTTTTTAAAATGATTTGAAATTAAATTGTACATTCGATATATTTTAAAATACTTCCAAATCTCCATAATAGTCAAAAAGTGGAAAATAAACACTATCATCATTTCCTTTTTATTCCAACGACTCTAATGTATAACTTTTGAAACCGATTAACTTGATCCTTTTGGAAATCGGTAGGAGCTACCAACAGGCCTGTGTATATTCTTGATCAGCATCAACAGCCTAGCCGAGATAATGCCATGTCCGTCGGTGTGTCTGTTTGCTTGTCCGTATGAACGCACAGATCTCAGAAGTCCTATAAAATATAGGTTTATAGTATTATACTTGCAGGTAGATCAAGTTTATTTTCAATTTTAGCCACTCCCCCTTCCTCCCCCGCAATTTAAGAAAATCAAATGTCTAGAAGGTTCGTAGTACAAACTTCTTACCTTCTAGACATATTTAGTAATCAATATTACTTATCGATTCTCCAAAGAAATGATGAAGAGCGGATGAGCGATTATTGAGTTATAGGGAAAAAAAACACTTTTTGTGGTAAATGAAAACTTTGGAAGGTACAGTCGGGCTTGACCGACTTTCTTACTTGTTTTTCGACTTGATTTAAGAATGTATGGTACTCGGCTTAAGTATTAAAGCTCTTGTATCAAAAAAAAACGGGTTCATACTTGGATGAAGAATTCTTTCTAATCGATCTTTTGACATTAAAAATTCCTGGGCCTTTTTTTCTTCTTAGTCGTCTTTTTCTTAACATTTTTATACGTCACGCATTATACTCGATATTGCGTGTACTCCAAAAAGATCAAGCGGATCTGATTTGTGGTGAATAATTCGCTAAAAAAGATCAATATCGTTGTTTGGTACTTTAAAGATTTTCCTTCCTAAATTTTGGTTATAATTCTTCTCGTCCAGAGTCTTAATGTCGAACAGTCACTCGAATTCACAGCTTTAGAACAACATTTGTGCAGTCAGTGCTTAACATTTGGGCATCTCTGCCTTACTCCATTTCCCATGCGTTTCAACTTTAACCCCTGGTAAAGACCAGTGGCAGCGGTGAATTATACGATAACAGTTTACTTTAGCTCATCATCGCACAAATTTTTCGAAAATTACTCTCGACGGTATCCAGGCTGGGATCAGTTCTACAGAAAGAAACAATAAACCAAACATGAGCAATTTTATTTTTTACACCAGGCAGAATGCTCTGTTGTCTGGGCAGATGACGATGCTCGTCGACACACAACATAGCCGCCAAGCGGCCAACAGATAAACCAAACGCGGCAGTGAAGAGGCGGAAACATGCAACACACACACACACACACACACACACGCACACACACATGCTCGGTTGGAAGAACATTAACTGAGAGTACAAAAGTTGCCACGCCATAATTATAACTTGTGTACGTGAAAGAAGGCAAAGGCCTCACCGGGCCCAGGCTAGAAAGAAGAATCCAAAACAGCAGGCAGTTACATACTCAGGCCAATCCTGCTGCGCCCATCGATAAAAAAAACGCTAAAAGCTGGGCCAGCTACTGCGGGGTAACGCACATGTATAAATCGGAGCAGAAGCAGCGATTCGCCTTGTATATATTATGCAATATCTGAATCGCACTTTCCAGACGCAGCTGCAGGCACGACAATATTTCCACCGCTTGACCCCAAGGAGACAAAGAGAAAGGCTGCACGCTGACTCGTGCCTGCTCGTGCCTTGCAAATTAGAACCTAATCTACTTAGAATGCGCATGCATTTCTCTAATCTGCCATTGATATTGTTAATAATGACCAATTAAAAACCAGACAGTTTTCGTTGTATTCAAATTATGTTTCTGCTTTGCGTCGTTTACAGTTATCGGCCAGCCGACTACACCGCCCGAACTACCAATTTATGGCGATCCCTACACGGAAATTGCTCTCGATTTAGTCTTCCCAAAGGGGCAGCCGACGTTCCTGTTGAACGGCAAGAAGCTACAGTTACTGCAGCCACTTGATCGAGATGAGGAAAATCTGAGTCACATTGTGTTTCAGGTGAGGCAACGGCACCAGCCATAATTGGATAGAGTGTGAGTAATCGCGTATTGGCAATTCATTTCAGGTATCCTGCACCATTCGATCTACGAATAAGAAGCGCAACATTCCCATTATTGTGAGAGTCTCCGATATTAATGACAATGCGCCACGCTTCATGAACACACCCTATGAGGTCACTGTGCCCGAGGTATGTACTGTGTGTGTGTGGGAAATGCAAAAATGTTGTACAACTTAGACTAGAACATCGGACAGCCTTTCACCAGCCACCACAATTGCTGTTGCTGCTCTCTGTGACATCAATTTATGGCCAACGCAATTGAAACAATGTCGGCAGCAAAGAATCGCCAATTAAAAAAGAAAAGAAAACAATCAACCATTTTAGAAAGCAATTAAATCATTGGAAACCTCCGCCACCAAGTGGAAAACTCGCAGCCTAAGTTGGTCAGAAAGTAAGGGGATATCCCAGTTATTTGCGGTAGTTGCAGTTGCTATTTTTTTCCTTTGTTTCTTTTTTTTTTTTTTAATTGATTACAACTAACCATGAGACAGTGGTAAAAGAAAGCAGCCCAGACGGGCAGAGTAATGTCGGAAGTCCAAGCAAGTGCAGTGGATAACAATCTACTAGATCAGTTGTTGGAGCAGGACGGTACGTGCATCAAAGATAACTATTTTAAGACCGACTTACGTGATATAAAGACAAGACGAATTGACAAAATTGGGGAAGCATTTCATCTGATCGACTCAATCGAGAGCGGAAAATCAGATTACGCATTGAGTTGTCAAAATTTGCACTCTAAATTGCTATATTGTGGCCGGGTGTGGTGCAGAGGGTGGTGTGTGCGCCTGCTGTGCAAGAAGTCCTGGGTTTGATCGTTAAATACATACACGCCGGATTACCTTCACTAGCTATTGGCGCCAGCTTTGAAGTAACTAGCCATGAGCCGGCATCTCATACACTGATGTTCGTATTCTTGTGAGAAAATCAGAAGCACAAAACCCGAGATATTGAGCATATAAAAATAATACATTTTCTTTAACTAAACTTCAAAACATATTCCATTTATGACTCTGAACCACTTATAAGCCAGTTCAAGAACGCCCGTGAACAAGAAGAACACCCAACTTTATCTCCTCTCCATACTTATAAAAACTACTACTTTGTGTTATTGCACATGATACTATAACTAGAAGGCACCGAATAGCTTGTCTAGGGTCCCTTGAACAGGACTACTATTCGAACCTTTTAAATATATAACCTACTGAACCGAACCCCGAACTGGAATGATGGTTTCGGTACACTTTTTTAAACAAACAGTGACCACAAGTGACTAAAACAGTGACCAATCACTGATTAAAACAATGACTTAAACAGAGACCAAACAGTGAAAAAAAACTGACTAAACAGAGACCGCAAAAGTGACTGAAACAGAGGCCAAACAGTGGCTAATCCGTGTCGAAAACTATAGCCAAACAGTGACTAAACTAGCTACCAAACAGTAACCAAAACAGTGAAATATACTGTTACCAAACATTGACCAAAACAATGACCACAAGTGACTAAAAAGTGACCACAAGCGTGACCAGTGACCACAACCGTTACCAGTGACCACAACCGTGACAAACATTGGGTTATAAAACGTACAGTAATAGAAGGACCAAATTTTGGTAAAATATTATCGATTAGAACACTATTAAAAATAAGCAGGCGTCCCTACACTTAAAAAAAAATCAATCCGAAACGGGAATGAAAACAGGGTGATCCCGAATATTCTTGAGCTGATCCCGGAAAAAGATTGATTTCACTTCCACTTTTTTTTTCTAATCCCGAAAAACAGGATCACTTCAAGGCTGCCTCCGGGATTACCCACATTTTAATCCCGATTTCAGATTTTTTTTTTCCTGTGTAAAAGATCTTGGGTTCAGAAGAAACGAAAAATATTAAATAAGCCGAAACGGCAATTAACAGTCTTTGGAAGCCCACAATATTAATATAATATATAATCGTTATTTTTTGAATCTTCTGTACCTGGGCTCCTTTTTTATAAAACAAAAATGGAAACGACATATTACTTCTTGTATTTTCTGAATAAACTTCATAAATAAATCAGTCCCGAAAAATTTGGACCTTGATGAATTTCTACTGTCAGAATACAAATCAATTTCATTGTTTCGATGGGTGCAGCCCCTTTTGACGACGCCCCTGTCGTAATGCATATTTGTATTTCATTTTCGCTGATTGCCAAATGGCCAATCTCAGAGTCTAACCATTTGACAGAAAAATGCAATTGGCTTTTGCCTCTTAATGGACACAGCCAGCAAGCGTCAGGTGTATGGACAAAGCTTCAGCGACGATCACGACGACTGCAACAGCGACATACTGGTCACTAATGAAGTGGCAGACAAGCATGTGTTGTCCTCCTTGTCGCATGTTGATGCAACATGTTCATGTGGCCAGCAGTCCGACAACAGCAACAACAACAACAACAACAACATCTGGAGCAACAAGCACAGGGGCTGCAACAAAAAAAAGACAAGTGCATTGCCGGTTGTTAATTATTTATTTTAACTATTAACGTTCAATTACTGCCAGTTGACATATTAGAAAGCAACTGTCACAAGGCAGGCAAGGAAGCGGGTGCCCCGGTCCCGATGAATTCTGGCCAAGAATGCAGCACTGTGACAGTAATTATAGTATGGTGGGTGTCAGATACAAAAGTAGTTAACAAACATTTGAAAACTATTCGATGTTCGAACAGGAAGTGCTATGATGATATTTGAATAGCTATGCCAACTTTCACTTGCAAATATGTTTGAAAACCACCTCGACTGGAATCCCAAGGTGTTGGGACTAATCACCAATAAAATTGCACATCTCTGTGCGTGGATTGGAGGCCTCCACCAAAACCTGTAGTCAAATGATGCGACGTATTTCAAAATTACAAAAATTTGAATAAGTCGCCAATAGTAAAAATAATTACAAAATAATTCCACTGAAAGTCTACATGATACAGACACACTTGTAAATATTCGCAAGTTGTCTGCAGTTTTGTTGCACTTTTTTCCCCAAAATAAAAAAATATTTCCAAATTTGGCGAAAAAAAAAACCGTACGACGACAATTGTCAAAGTTTCACTTTACAACCTGTTCCACGACGCCTGCCAAGTATCAAGATTCAGTTGGGCTGAGCTAAGCTGTAGGCATTGGCTTGGTGCACGGTGCATGGCGACATGGTGCATGGCATGCATATGTATTTCCTACATTTCTGACTAAGACGAAGTTGGCGTAATTTTTGTTGTATACCCGAAAGGAAGCCAGACCGAAACCTAAATGCCTTTGCCAAAAACCAATTTTGATGTTTAGCCAGCTAGCTATTTGACGGAGTGCTTAGACCCCACTTTGGCCAGGGTATACCGAAATGGCAGCGGGGAAAATGCCACAAAATTTATTTATTATGCCGCAAAATATCTGAGATGTGGCATAACCTGCCGCTGATATGTCTTTTGAAGTTTTCCCAACAAAGTAGCGCTTAAATTCCAATTAAACTGCCGTGATAATGTGCCTTGGGGGCATGGCATATTATTTTATGCATTTCTAATTAAGTAGAACACACACAAAAAGACGAATTCGAAACGTGTGCTGCAAAATTTGTCCAACTGTCACCGTCTGTCTTCTCGCTGGCTGTCTGTGCATTTGGTATAATCCCTGACGCGACGCGGCGATATATGAAAGCAATTTGAATATGTCGAACAAAGTCGCTTGGACACCAAAACGTTGAGCGAGGATTTTGATCATAAATAATTCATTACGCAGAATGTAGAGAATATATACGTGCATATACGTATACAGCAGAAGAAGCAGCGAACGCAATTTGCAGTGAGCTGGCCAAAAGACAAGAAGAACGCCCCCTCTTTGTCTCTCTCACTTAAATGCAGAGTCAGTGGTGTAGCAAGAGAAGGAGCCTTATAGTGGGGAGCTTAGCCCCTTTCATTGATATTAACTTAAAGAAATGCCCACGCAAAGACGTCAGATCTCACAAAGTTAACTTATCGATCAGCTAAAGGAATGGTGATGGTGAATATAATATGATCTTGATATAAATGATTCATATTGCTGGAAAGCATTGCTAGAGCAGTAATTCCCAGGAGGTCAGTATCGAGATATCGTGCCTGAAATCAGTTAAAGTCATGCCATAGTAGGACCTGTCTACCTGATTTAGCATGAATGCAATACTGAGCCGAACTGAAGGGTGTTTATGGAAAGGTCTTAAAGTTTACAGGGATGTTTAAACTGAAAGAGTTAATTTCGAGTACTTTTGAGAATCGAGGCTAGGGTATTAATTTTTGATATAGACTTGAGTATCTTTAAAGAGCACTCAATACGAGCGGATTTATGACTATTTTAATCAGACCAACAGCCCGAAAAAGCCGATCAAGCTATGAAATACGAAGTTTGAAGTCATTTTCATTGAAAACAAAAAAGTTTTTCTCACTAAAACTACTTTTCGACCGATCATTCCTATGGCAGCTATAACCTATGGTCATCCGATCCGGACTTTATAAAGTTTCTGGTTCGGGTTCGGCAGGAAACCCTTTATCTGCTTCGGTTCGGGCTTGGTTCCGACTCCCCAAAAAACCTGGAGGCACCGACTCCGGAGCGATCCGTTTCTGAACCGGTTTGCAGCCCTGATCGTAACTTCATGGCAAATGCTTGATGTGACAATGAAGCTACTATGTCAATAAAAACCGTGTGCTGAGTCAAATGCCTGTTACATTCATTTCAACTTTTAACTAAGCTACCATAGTTCTTAAGCGAGATATGATCTAAAACGAAGATTACAGTGATGAAATCGAGCCAAAACGGTGTTAAAAGTGCACAGAGACAATCTCAATCCAATATTAAATACTCAATATTATTCTAGAATCAACAATTAGAAACCAAAATTTTTCCTGTTTCTTGGTTCTGAAAAACAGAACTTATAAAAGTTTCAGTCTTGATCTTCGTCTTGTCTGGGAATTAAGACCTAAGGATCTCGGCAACAACCAAATTCGTCGGAACACAGGCTACCATCGACCTCACGCGTGACGTTGCGTTAAGTTACAGCTAAATATGTTAAGCACTTAGCATGCAATCCAGTCCTGAGGGTAGTATATTAAGTATACGTAATTTTATACGTGTGAATTATATTATAGGAACTATAGCTGGTCGCGGATCATGTTCAGCATTTAGATTACATCTATGAAATAAATTAAACTTTGATTCTTTTTCATATATATTTCTTTTCTAAATCTCTCTGTTAGCTCGTTTAAAATGTACGATCAATTTGTTTGTCAATGTTTCGATCATTAATCATTTTGTATGAATTATGTTTTACCTGTTGGAGTTTCAATTTATTATTTAAACATCATAAATAGCTTTTTGGAGTGCTGATATCTACATTTGTCTTTTCGATCCCTCCGTCTACGCTCCTAAACATACAGACAAACTGCACATACAAACACACATATATGTCATTGTATAAAGATGAATATCAACACTCCATTCCTTAGGCAAATGCCAGCTTATTGTGGCTCGGCCAAACGTTTGCTTGTCCATTCTTAGGCTTGGCCTGGCCAACCGTTTGCTTCTACTTTTCCAGAGCTTCATTATCATAAGCTGCGTCTTGTCTCCCATAGGAGTCTCTGTGTCATGCACCCTACACCGGACCTCGGTTTGGGTCGTAGCCTCATCGAAGATGTGCTTGGCGACATAGTGGCCTATTGAAGCGCTCTCTTCGGGGTCTGCCAGACACAGTTTTCGCCATAGTGGGTGCGATGGCCTGTCGCCGATAGCCCTCCCAGAGAGTGGCATATTGCATATTTGCAATTTGCAAACTGTGACAAATGTTCGTAGCACTTTGGCCAGAGTTTGAGTTCGCGTTGAGCTAATTATGTGAAATGTACGGCGCGACGATTGAGGATCGTTCCTTCTATGGATTTCTGACAGTCAAACTGGCATATAATTGGCATGCACTTGCCGTATCAAGCAAGTCCGGGCGCCCCAAGGGACCGCGCGTTGTCCTCTGTGAGTGGCGAGGAATGTTTAATTCCTTATGACTGCTCCGTCCACTTAATTACAATTACAAGCTCAAATTATATCCCCAGAGAGGCAATGAGAAGCGGACTACGGTTGCTCATTAAACGTAGCAGACTTCACATGATTCGCTAGCCTAACAAATAATTTCGTGCTGGCGATAAAAATCTGTTGTGCCTCCACCCACACACACACACGAACACACACACACAGAAATAAACAATTTCAAACAATTGCAAGATGCACCGCAAATATTTGCAGAGCGAGTCAGTATATCACGTTCCGTTTGCATACATTACAACTACGTCCAGGGTCCCAGGTCCTCAACCTGATGCACGATGGCCCCCGCAAGACAAATGTTTATCGCACTTAACCGCGCGGGAGTTGCGCCACAAACACAACAACTCCAACAACAACAGCAATGAGTTATCTACGTCGCGTTGCCTTTGTCTGTCGGTGCCAGTCGGTTTTGAGTTGTTTCTGTGATAGAGTTCTTAATTCATTTCCCAACAAGGTTTTCTGGGCATTTACTTGCTCGCTATACACTGAGAGAAGATAGCTCTCCAAGACATCAGATTCTCAAATATAACCAAGTCTGCAAACCTTTTAAATTATCCATGAATTATCCATATTATCCCCTGAACACAAGGTGCTGATTCGAACCTTTGTTTCGATTGCACATAAAAGAATAGTTTGGCTTTCGATTTATTAATACGTTGAAAATGCCACATATATACCTTCTTTCCATATGCTTAATCATAATGATCTATATTTAAGTTATTTCAATTATCAAATCCATTAAATGTCATTAACTTTTAGAAACCAATTAGTTTAAGTTAATTAGCATTATATCTTCCAGGAGTGTTTCATCTATACTAGCTCTTAAATCAAAAAGAACAAACTTAAGCATTGAAAATGCTCGTTCAACTGATACCTGAGTTGCTGGTACAGCTAGTATAGTAAAAGCATTATTTTCCTGGATGTATCGTTGAAAAAAGTTGATAAACCAAACTATATTTTTCGAAACAGTGGTCCGGTTCTGGTTCAGGTTCGATAAGTCAAAAATATAAGGCGCCTATTTCATGGTCCGGTTCGTGAACCCCAAGTACCCGAACCGAACCGGTTTTCCGAGGTACGGTTCCAGAACGGTTTGCAGCCTTAAATATAACAGCTTTTGACCGGAGATTTTTTGATTTTAGAAAAAAATTAAGAATTTTCCAACTCATGAATTCGTAGATTATAGTCGATTCCCATCTTCTAACTAAGTTGCTGTTTATCAGACAAAATTTTGATTTTGCTCTGTTATTTGTGGGTTTATGTGACACAAGATAAGAAATCGTCCCTAAAAGGTAAAATTCTCCAATAAAATAGTGCCGATTAGTTTGTGCCGTTTGGACTTGTAAAAATATATTTTAACTAAATTCCAACATAAATTCAATACTCTGTGCTACATAATTATATTTCGTTTGGTTTTAAATATCTCGTGTCTTGGGAACACATTTGACTGAATTTATTACCTAAGCAAATTTGAAAATTTGACATTTTTTTAGAAATTTTACAACACAATTCGTGCTAGAGTTGCCAAGTACGCAGTACTCGCCATTGTTGTGGTTCAAGGATTTTTGGTAATTAAACGAAATCGAATGAATATTTTTTTAAAACTTTTGTCAATGGCTACAAATCGTAGAACGGCTTATTCTAAATTGCCGCCTTGTGCCATACAGCAATGCCGAAGTCTCTCTGGCCATTCATCGATCGCAGTGCGCACCTCATGCATTGGAAAATTTTCCACTTTTCGAACAAAGACTCAATATTTAGGTGTCTGAGAACTGACCACAGTTTGTAGTCCAATGGATTCAGGTCTGGGCTACCAGCAGGCCAATTTAGATCCATTTTTGAGTCGATTTAGACTTGTGAGCGGAGTCTTGTTGAAAGGTCGAAGGATTGTTTGCCAATAATGTTGGGTTGAGAGATTTCGATTTTTGTTTTTATTTGATTTTACGAAAAGTTAAAAACTTATAAATATTGTACTAGTCAAGAGACTTCACAAACTTTTCCAAAACGTAGGATTGATACACTTTCGCAGCGATTTTGACTTCATTTTGACAAATATGGAGCCGGATGGTGATGCCGGATGGTGACCTTTCTTAACTATCGGAATTCCTCCGTGGGCTGGCGCACTGGAAACGGAATGCATTCGATTTTTAATCACGATATACTGTTCTTGCTAATGTTCATCTCACGAGACATAATTTTCAGGCTTGGATTTCAACGAATTCGACCATTCGGTCTTTAATTCTGTCAGTATACTCAAATAACTTCAAGGTACGATTCACAATCTTTCGGGTGATTTCCAGTGGGCGCTACACTTGAAAAATTCCAACAATTTGCTCTCAAGTTGAAGTGGATGAATATAATGGTTCTTAAGATCAAGATTCAATATGTGTACCGAAATAATATACTTGTCTCAGTATTCTTTAAAAGAATTAACTTAACTCTACTTTAATATGAATCATACATCGATAAGCTAAAATCAGGTTCAAAAAATTGTTAGATCTCCACCTTCCGATTGAAATTTCAAGTTTTAGATCAAACTTGATTCAAGTATTAAATGCTTGATTCAATCCTGAAGGACGTGTATCAATCTGAAAAGTCAAATTTCAAGCTCGTATCCATATTTGAAAATCAATTGATTCTGACTGGAAAATAATTATCACTAATTTTTAAGTGTTTTACAGAAAGTGACTCCGAACCGAACCGGTTCAAACCCGGTATTCCGACTTTTATTTTACTATAGACCGATCCTTGAAGCGAACCTCTTAAGAAATTAAAGCTGCACCCGAACCTGTTCCGAACCTAACAATTCGGTTCGGTTCAACAAAACTGAAACAAAAATCAGAGCTGCAAACCCAAAAAAAATTTTCGGATCTCCGGTACACTGGTTCGAACCCAAATTATCTAATGGTTGAGGTTCGGAAATTTAAGGTTCGAGGTTATTGGGAAAAGGTTCTGGTTCAAACCTTGGTTCAGTCCATGCTTTATACAACATTTCTAATTTTTGTCTTCTGTGTTTTAAAAACAGCATTCGATCTAAAAACTTCCCAAATTGTATGGGAACCGAGTGGTTTTTGGGTCGGAATTGGTTGATAGAAATATTCAATATATAATTTACAGTTTGGTGCAAAACCATTTCGAGGTTTTCATAAAAAAATATTACCAAAATAATGTTAGACTCTTGCTTTAGAGAATTATTCAAGGAGCTTTAGAGTCGAGGAGCTTTAAAAACAGAGATTGTTATGGGTAGGGATTTTATAAGGAAATCTGGTCATTTTGCCAGTTCGGTTCGGTTCGAAACCGGTTTGCAGCCCTGACAAAAATAAGACTTTCTGTTTACCTACTTCATCTGTTAATTGGTGCGACTGACTCCTAAAATGGGCAGGAGAGTGGAAAAATAAATCTGGCAAAACGATTGGACTTTATTATAAAATCTTTACCCATAACAGTCTCTGTTTTTAAAGCTCCTCGACTCTTAAGCTTCTTGCATAGTTCCCAAAAGCAGGAGGCCAACACTATTTTGGTAATATTTTTCTATGTAATCCACGAAATGGAATTTCACTGAACTGTATATTATATTTTGTATATTTCCATGTTATTTACTACAATAACATGGAATACAATTTGGGGAGTTTTTAGGTCGAATGCTGTTTTGAAAACACATAGGAGTCAAAAATTAGTAATGTTGAACCAAAACCTTCTCCCAAAAACCTCGAACCTTAACCATTCGTTAATTTGGGCTCGAACCATTGAACCTGAGAACCGTATTTTTGTGGTTTGCAGCTCTGAACAACAGATAAAAAATCTGACATAAAAATAATAATAAATAATGAGGGCGTCTCTACTCACCTCAATAAAAAATTGTTGCTATAAAATTACTTTCAATAATTTAGAAAATAATTTCTAGATAAACGTAAATATTTTCTTAGTTTTAGGAAGTCTTTTACCTATTATAACAAAACTGTTTTTCTAAAATATTTGCTGAATAGCCTTTGATTCCATTTTTAAAACAAATTGCTAAATTGAATGGCTTTTTTTTCCTGAGTGTAGTTGCCATGAGAAATCATGGCTTTCCCTCTCACATTTTCCTGTTTGCATGTGTTTATGAATGCGTTAATTCTTCACTATCATTTCCCCTTACTAATATCCTATCCACACTGAGCACATCTCACATATAACCTGATCCCACACCCTGAGTTAAAAATCTGAGTAACTATTTGCTTTTTCAACATTTTAAAATTGTTGTATTGTATTATTATTAAATGGATCAGTGTCTTATAGAAATATGCTAAAAACATGACAAATTTTGATCACCCAATAATTTGAATGTTAGATGTGCACAGTGTAAATAGTGGAGCTTTTACTTGGGTTAAAGAATCGCGGAACGTCATAAAAAGGCACTTGAGCGGTTGGCCAAACAAATTGATGCATCATTTAGTTGGGATAATAGTGTACTTACTGAAAGTCTTAACTCGCTTACATTGCTTAGAAGATACTCAACACCTCAAGTAAAAATTGCAAAATGCACCTCCTAACCCAACCGTAGATCAAATTATACCTCTACCCAGACTGACTAACCTTCTTCAAAAAAAGCATCCTCTGTATGTAAGAGGTTACCTACTGCGAAGATGGCTGAGGCGCAATTAGCCATATATACTTAAAGTTTTTGCCAAGTGTATGTATCGTCTTACACACTTTGAGTTTCTTAGTGATTTTTTAATGAAAGGGGAAACTAAGTACGTAAATTGTTTTCATATGCTCTTTCCCGGCTGCATCTGGTAAATCTAAGCATTTGATTGATTAATGGGCTGCACCTTACCCAAAAATTCACTAGCCAACCAACACACAGACACACACACACACACACACACACAGCCACATACACCACAACCAAGCCAAATGGAAAGCCTATGAAAAATTGCCTAGCGATTTGCAGCGCTTTGCCATTTAACACACAAACTTTGTACACAAATCCTAAAGTTCAGCAAATAAACAATGACTAGTTATTTGCTCGGCCGTTGTGCATGATCAGGCCGAGGCTGTTGAGGCTGGAGGCCCTTCTAGCTCTGGTGCCGGTGCTGGTGCTGGTGCTGTTGGTGGATGGGTCGTCTCCGACTGTTACTGTGAGTAGCAGCATTTAACCTGGCCCGGAGGACACAAACGCATACAAACACTCCACATAAATGTAAAAGGCTGCGCCCGTTACATAACAGCACTTTTTGCTGTTGTTGTTGTGGATTTGGGCACGTTTTGGTTTTGTCGCCCAAACTATCTGCTAGCTGCTTAAACACCGGTTCTGCTTGAGTTGAGGAAACAATGGCAACGCGAGATGCGATGCGGTCGGTATCTTTCGGCCGCTCGCTGCTTCAATTTTCGTGTGGTTACCTTTTTTGGTATTTAGAATTTTTGCACGCTACAAAACGGTAACAATCATTATTATCGTTTTTATTGTTTTTGGTCATCGAGAAGTCAAAGTTATCTTCATTTTGCGGCATGATCTGAGACTGCCGTTTTGTGAGAAAATTGTCAAATCTTGGGCCACACTTGCGGACTTGGTGGCAGCTTCTTCCATGCACTGTAAGATAGCTGCGAGCCAGAAACTATAAATATGCTGAATCTATGGCCAGGCGAACGTTACTTAATGTATGGTAATCATTTTCTGCGAAATCAAAGCCACTCAGCGGCTGTCAGCGGATGATAATGATGAGTGATGATGCCATCCACAATAATTTGAATTATTATGATACTTAACCATATGGATATTTTTGCGTATGTATTTCAGAGCACGCCGGTGGGCACCACAATCTTTCGCCACATACAGGCACTGGATAAGGATGCCGGCGTCAATGGCCTGGTCGAATATTTCATAGCCGAGGGCAATGGCAATGCAACCAAAGATGAGAAGCTGATCAGCGCCGATGGTTATGGTACCTTTACCATATCATTTCCACACCAGGGACAGGTATGTTTTGTTAAACACACATTCTGATATGGCACCACATTTTAAAACTCATCACTGGAACAGGATCTCAAAATTGGTGTTAAAGAAGTGGTAGCTGTTATAAAGCGCAAATCAAACATCAAGCAAATCGATATTTCAAAATCTATAGTACATCATGAAATATCGTTGTTTTATAAAGCTTGTACAAAAACAAAAAACTTTTCAAAGAACGTCTACACCATCAGACTACTAATGACCAGTGCAATCCGACGTTCTATCTGATCTTTCCAATAGCTTAACTTAATCGTTCGCTTAAAGTTTTGAAATTAGAAAAGTTTTCAAAGATTTTAACAAAAACAGTTGCGATGTATTGGTCAACGATAATATTTAATCTGTGCTTCTCAAAAATAGAAAGCATCTTACATTTGAAGGTGAAGCTACTTTCGTCCTTCTGTTTGATTTTGTGTGCCCACCACTGATTTACATTGTCTATGTATGCAGGACTGCCATCACTGACACATAAGGAACGTTAGCATCTCTAGACTTATCGATAGCTTAGGTGATCGACTAAAGCTCGACATAGGTGCTGAATTTAAATAAATTATTCGTGCTGGGGCACGTCAGATTTATAAGAAATTTGCCTAAACGTGTGTTGAACGAGGATTGTTCACATTTTGGGCACATATCCGTGCTGGGGCACGTCAGATTTATAAGAAATTTGCCTAAACGTGTGTTAAACGAGGATTGTTCATCCTATTAAAATCAAATTTGTTTCTAAGTGAGCTGAGTTGAACAAAGCTTACGGAAAACCAAAACCGAATTAAGAAACCATTAATTTGATTAAAAAATGAAAAATAAACATTTTTGAGAAATTTCATTTTTACCCCAATCTTAAAAGATTATCTAAATTTATTCGCCAATTGAAAATATTGAAATTAACTACTAAATAGAACATTGAGCTCTTCATCATACTACACTTACACTTTTTTTGATATCATTGGCTTATTTATTTCTTTTTTACTTGTTTCGGCTTATTTCACTTAATAAGAACCACGAAATTTACTGAAAACTAGAAAATAGCAACGTAAATATTATGAAACAAGCGAGTTGATATTAAACAAATATTTTAAATTCTTTGATTTTACTTAATTTATACAAATTTAATGAAAAGGAGAAAACTAAACTAAACTCGTCTGTGCCGAAGTTTTTGTACCCTAGCAAGTACTCGCTTAAATATTTTCAAAAATAATCTTCTTACCACAACGACCCATTTTCCGAGCGATCGTTCGTATGGGAGCTATGTGCTCTAGTCATCCGATTTGGACAAAAACTTTTAGAATTGGGTGAAAGCATGTAAAACCAGCAAATACAATATTGTAGTATGCTACCATTAAAAACAAAAGATTTTGTAACTTAGACTGTTTTTCAGGCCTATCTTTTGTATTGCAGCCATACCTTATAGTTGTCCGATTTTCATCAAACTTGGCAAAATTATAAAAAAGCATAAAAAACTTTTGAATACAATGTTTGAAGACGTTTCCATCAAACAAAAAAAAGTTTTTCATGTTAAAACTTGTTTTCCGACCGGTAGTTTCAATGGGAGCTATGAGATGTAGTCAACCGATCCGGTCGGTTCCGAAATATTAGTAGCGTGCAGCAAAAAGAAGACTCTGTGCAAAATTTCAGCTCGATAGCTTCATAACTGAGAGACTAGTTCTCGTAGAAACAGACAGACAGACGGACGGACAAAGCTCAATCGACTCAGCTCGTCACAATGATCAAGAATATATATAGTTTATGGGGTCGGAAATGAATATGCGTTGCGTTGCATACTTCTGGGCAAAATTATAATACCCTTTGCAAGTGTATAAAAATTGTAACAATAAGTCGTTAACTTGATTATTTTTTCGTCCATAACTTCTAAAAGCGCGATGGTATAGAAAATGTGTAAGTGTACTAAAATTAAGAGCACAATGGTCTAAAAGCTAGTGAACATTGGGATTTTTTTTGAATTGACGAATAAATTTAAAGAACTTGATGAAAAAGGTAACTTGTAAGAAAAACAAATATATTTCAAAAATATATTTCAAAAATATATTTCAAAAATATATTGAAAAAAATAAATTGACTAAGGCCCGATTTCTCATCTTCTACATAGCTTCTATGTGTCAGATAAACTTAGATTTTGCTCTGCTATTTGAAGGTTTATGTGACAGATAGCTCTATGTAGTAGATCAGAAACGGCCCTTAGACTTGTCGTCAAACAAAACGAGAGCGTAAGTTAAAGTCGGCCCTGCCCGACTTCGAAATACCCGTTGCTCAAGGCAATTAGTGTTGCGGCTCAGATAAGTATGCAACGTTTTTTTAACTCTGCCATTTATTATCCGATCATTATGAAAATTTGTGAGATTGTACATATTGGCCACATGCACTACACTGCAAAATCTGAGCTCGATAGCTTACAAATTGTAGGAGATATTCAATTCATTTTTTATTGCGGGGGCGGGAGGGGGCGTGGCCAAAATTTGAAACAAACTTGATCTGCCTACAGACAATACTAGCTTACATCTAAAATTTGGTTGCTATAGCTCTTCTAGTCTCTGAGATCTAGGTGTTCATACAGACGGACGGACGGACGGACGGACAGACAGACATGGCTATATCGACTCGGCTATTGATCCTGATGAAGAATATATATACTTTATGATATCGGAGATGCTTCCTCCTTGGATGATCAAAAGACTGTTCGCTGCAGCAGCGCAGAAGCAGCGCTGCTTTCAGCTACTACTGCAGCATCAAAATTTATGCTGAGCGTATAATTTCGTTGGTACAGAGTATGCTATAGTCGGGCTTGACCGACTTTCTTTCTGGTTACTCTACGAGTAACGGGTATAAATATTGAAATGTCAATAAATATATAACCCGGTGCGAGGAAAAGCTTTCCCAGAGAGAAAGACTGATTAGCAATAAAAATACTTTCAAAAGAATAAAAAGATAAATGCAAGTTAGAATTAAAATTCTATAAGAGCAGAAGAGAAAAACTTTATTTTTATTCATGCACCAAATCATTAATAGTGGGCACCATCGATAGTTTAAGTTTTACACATTTTTAATTTTCCTTATTTATGAAGACATTGGCATATCCATGGAACCCTCCAGGCGAAGTCTTAGGAAATATCGTCAATGTATCGATCGAAGACGAAATAAGTTTGAATATCTGGGCAAAATCATTGCAGAAAGGGAGAGGTTTAAACAACTGCAAAGAATTGTCTAATTATTAATCCCTCAGATTTTAGCATAGAAAACAGCTTGAAAAATGACAAAATTGTTTCCCCCGTTACAGATAACATTTCTTTATTTTGTCTATTTACAGGTTACTGTGGCCAAGACCTTGGATTACGAGAAGATACAGCGATATTATCTGACAATTGTGGCATCGGTGAGTGACATTGAGCATTAATCAATTAGAAATCAAATACAATCCAGCGAGTGGCCATATTTCTGTCAGCCAGCTGTCAGAGTAGCCATAGTAGATATTCTATTTCCTGGATTAATTTGCCATGCAGCAGTATGGGGCCATAAATCTTGCACATCTTGCGCTCTCCTTGGGGGAATGTCGTGGCAACTGAAACAATGTTTGTGGTTGCGGTTGTGGTTTTAGCCGACTTCGTTGGCTGCACCAAATCCAGCGATAACAATGATAAAGGCCTGAGCCCTTTTGGTCAATCGCCTTGATTTGCCTGACCATAGTTGCTATATATATGTGTGTGTGTGTGTGCAAGTCCTCCGCCCCTTATCTACGCTTTATGACATTTCAAAAGAATTTATTTGACATTTACATAAGCAAGCTCCGTTACCACCGCTGGCGTAGCGACCGTCGACCATTGGGGCCATTTGGTTTCTTGGTTTATAACTTGCATTGTATGGCAGAGGCAGAGGCTGACAACTTGGCATGCCAACAGTTTCTGTGTTTCTGTTTTTTTTTTTTTTTGTTCTTCCACTTCTGCATTTCACCTCCGTCTAACGCCCGGTGATGGGTTCCGCTGATTCAGCTGTCAGCCATACATTTAAGATAGTTTGCCAATACTTTGTAATACTTAACTTGCCGATAATTAAACATAAATCAAATCGATTGGACAAACCGTCCAGAAATTATTTACATGAGTGGCCCACGCAGTTGGAGCAACACGCAAAGGCACAGCACTGCTGCCAGACACTGACTGCGGATAATGTTTTTATATAGAAAATTATAAAGAGGCGTTTTCAATTTAACACGTTTCATAAATCAGCTCGCCAAAGAAGCCAAACAGGAAGCCCGCAGAGCTGGCAACAGCCACATGTAGCCAGTCGCACGGTTCGACCCTCCAATCGAACGAGCAAAACTTATTTTAAATAGTGTTTTTAATTGAGTTTGTCCACAGCATTCTGAGAGCATTAAAAAGTCTTTAAAAACTTAATTGGTAATTATTGCACAAGATGCAAATAGTTGCTTGAGATGAATGTAAGACCATAGCAGTCGTCGGAGATATATAACAGGAAACATTATTTATGGCGAAACAAAAGAAAGGAACTTGAACGGTGCTTCTTCACTCTTTGTGGTTAGAAAGCGTTTGGTCAGCATAAAGGAATAAATCTCCTGTGGCAGATCTGTACGTGTTTCATGCTGGGGAGACGATCAAATCTCTTCCGCCAGCAAGCCTTTTTCTAGATGGGCCAGATAGTTCCTTTCAATGGAATAATATAGGGTGGATTGTATGGATACGGTGCTGCCATTTTATCTATTTACCTAGAATCGCAATTGTTTCGGTTCACCTATTTAACACACTCGCTCGCGAGAATCATTAAACGCATTCACAACAACTTGACGACTATTTAACTAGTGACATTTATGCTAAATTACTGCATTAAATATTTTAAGCGTCAGTTATTTGCAATCATGGAATGGGGCTCGCTCGAAAATCGTGTTGAAGTAATTGGCCTGCATAAATGCGGCTATGAAAAAGCTGGAATTTTTCGGATGTCAAGCGAATCTTTGTCTATCGTACTGTGAAGTTACTTGAGGATACTGAAGGAATAAGCTCGTCGAAATCCACTGCGCAATCAGATAGTTAAGTCTTGTGAGATAAATATCAGCAAGGACAGCAGTCGTGATTCATACAAATGACTTGGGTCTCAGCATTGCATTGCCAACAGACGAATTCTGATTTGTGACGAGAAAATTCTCATTATTGTGGAATCGTTTAACCGTTTAACTATAGGGAGTGTGCTGTGTCACGAACTCATTCTGAGACCTCAAACACTCACCCTTTCGGCTTAAGTGATGCTTTGGTGTGGAGTCGCCAATGGTGGGGTTTCGAATAAGCTGTTCTACGATTTGTAGCCATCAAGCGACAGAATAAAAATAAGAATAAGTATTGAATAAAACCAAAAACCAAGGCTGCGAGCCGGTCCGGAACCGAACCACTGAGAACCGGTTCGGTTCGGGTTTTTGGGGTTCGCGAACCGTACCTTGAGCCAGGCGCCTTACATTGTTAACTCCTCGAACCTTAGCCCGAACCGGACCACTTTTCTTTTTTAAGTAACTTTTTCAACGATTTTAGTATAAACGATTACATTTTTAACTAAGCGGGGAAGATTTTTAATGTAAAATGCCAAGATATGGTATGATAACTAGTTTGAACAGAAGATTTTAACAAGCTTAACTGGAGAAATCTGATCTAGTAACCGAGCATTTTCAATACCCATGATATTGCTTTCTGATTTAAGAGCTAGTATAGATGAACAGCTCCCGGAAAATATAGTGCTAATTAACTTAAACCAAGCAGTTTCTTAAAATCCGTTAATGTCATCTAATGGATTTGATAGTTGAAATAACTTAAGTAATGATCATTATGATTAAGCTTAAGGATAGAATTTACATATGTTTCATTTTCAACGTATTAATAAATCAAAAGTTAAACTCTTCTTTTATGGGAAAGCGAACCAAGGTTCAAACCAAAACCTTGGGTTCAGGGGTTTCAAGAACCAGTCCACGAACCCAACGTTGGATTTTACAATGTGTTGGAACCCCCGTACCGAGCATCATGGATAATTTTAAGGGTTTGAGGCCTTGCCAAAGAACCATATACCAAAACCATTGCGAGGACATACTCTTTTTACACCATTCTTCAAAGTTTTGTCACAATCTGTTGATCATAGCATTTGGCCATAGGATTGATCGATCAAAAAAACTATCTTTAGTAAGAAAAGCGTTTTAAAAATCTAAAATTAACCTTATATTTACCATACACGATCGGAAATAATTCCGTCTGTTTCGGCTTTTCTTAATTGTTTTCAGTAAGTTCTAATAAACTTTTATTTTCCTCAATAACAGGAGATATTGAAATCGGGCAAAACCCATTTTAACATAATCTCTCAATTTTCTTGTTACTAAAAAATAATTTCATCTGAGCCTATGAATTTTTTAATTTTGTAACTATTTTGAAGTAAAGCTCTGCTCTTAAAAATTCAATAAATCAAGTGTATGCTGAAACAAGGAGGGATATGTGAATTGGATGTCAGAATTCATGAAAACTGTTTCGTATCCAAGACATTACTCCAATTAGCCTCGAATTTCAAAGCTGGCGCCAATAGCAAGTGAAGGTGACCGGGTATGAAAGTTTTTATAGTAACAACTTTTTCATCAAAAGTGCTGAGGCAGGATTGAAACCAAAACTCCTGCACAGCAGGCACACACACTACCCGCTGTACCACACCCGGCCGGCTGAAAATGCTTGCATTAAGCATTAAAAACCTTCATCGATAGTCCTTCACCGATTGGTATTGTAGTAATGGTAATGCATAGAAAGTGTTTTCAACATTTTGTGTTATACTTCAAAGCGCATTCCTTGCCAATCACTTTGATTTGCATAATCTTAGCCACTAACAGAATAAGTTCCCGGTTGGCTTGTACATAAAATATGGGCATCTAATTGTAATTTACACCATTTTCAAAACCAAAAATAAAACCTGATTCAGTTTTCCGACAGCAACGCCTGCCCACACTCTGGCCCGCTGAGCCATTACCACTTTCAATATCAAAATCTAAAGTATAACCCAAGGCGTGAAAAGAAGTGGTATGAGCAGCTACCCCGCCACTTCTACTGCTTTGTTACTTGATCGGACTGATTCCAGCAGCCGCAGCAGCCGCAGCAGCATGCGCAACAGCAACTGCCAGGCCAGTCAGCCATCGATAAAGTGCTCAAAATATAAGTGCTGCAGCCTGCAAGGTACTCCCCCTCTCCACGACGGCAACTTCGCTGCAAGACGTGAGCAATTTTCGCAACTATGTGATATTGTGAGCACCGCCACATGACCCAAAGGCAACTGACGAAAGTTATGAATTACCTACAATAGTTTGTACTACTTAAAGTGGCAGTTGGGTGCATTACCAGTTGACTGGTTCACTTGAAACACTTCTGTTATTCACAAATATTTGAAGGTTGTCTACTCTTACTAATATCTGCATCAGAATCTGTTAACCTGTTCAAAGAACACTTTAACTGCCGTTGTTGCTACGAGTATGTACCACTACTTGGGCTCACGATCGTTTTGATTACAAGCAGCGCTCCCACATAAGTGAAACTGTGTTATGATTCACGATAAGATCAGTTAGGGGGACGGCACGATTTTAAAAATGTTGAACACCGAGTACGTGCAAACATTTGTGTGTGATTGAAGTAAACATTTTTGGATGCATCCACGCTGTTGGCGGGCTGGCCAAAGCGCTAAGGAGACAGCTGGATTGGATATCTCTCTCAAGTCATTTTAATTTCCAGGGATCGCAAATATGGGTTATGGGTTATGGAAAAAATTCAAAAGCAAAACAAGTGTCCTTATTTTAACCAAAAAAAAAAACAGGGATGCAAACCGGTTCTAAGCTGAACCGGTTTTGAACCGAACGGGAATTGCTTTCCTCTAGCCAATGATTTTGATTAATTGGGAAATTTGAATCGATTCCCGAAGATAATTTTCAAACATTTTGTTCGACCCTCTACATTTTTAGCGTTGTCGGATCGATATAACTTTTAAGGATGACCTGAAGAGAATTTTACAAGTCCTCTGCAATTTCCCGCCGATCTCTTAATTTACCTGTCCTCAATCTAAATTTGTTTTTTCATTAGACAATATTTTCTATTTTCTGTGGTACTTCTTAACCTTAATTCAATCTTAATCTGCCAATAAATAAGGGCATTCCACCAGGAACTGATAGACGAGTCCTGGGAATCCGACATAATAATCTTTGCAGATTGCTCTTAGGATTATAAAGATATTCGAATAGATTAAAGGAATCAAATTTAAAAAATGGTCGAATAGCCACTTTGATTCATATTTTATAATGTGCCTTTGTGAACCATTGAACCGAACCGAAACCGCGGTTCATTTAACTCCAAAAACCATGTTATGAACCGAACCAGCGGTTTAGAAACTGTGCGAACCACTGACCCGAACCAGTACTTATTTTCGAGTGGTTTGCATCCCTGAAAAAAGTCAAGCATAGTTTTTTTTCCAAGTCTTATAAAAGAAATTAAATTGACTCTTCATTTTTTATTTGTAAACAAAAATTGTGATTAACCATTATTTTTAAATTTTTGTAGTAAAGTTTGAATACAAAAACTACTTCCTGATTTTTGTTTTACAAATTAAAAATAAAAATTATCTTGTAATAATTATTAAAAAATGGAAGAAAAAAATAGTTTCAAATTGTTGGTGATCCAAACTGATCCCAACCTTATATTCTCCTTGCAAAATGAACGCGAGGTGTGGACTGCACACTTCGTGGTCTATAACTCTGGATTCGTAACTTAATAATCATTTGGTCGTTGAGATCACGTCATCAACTTGTTTGGTCTGCCTCGAATTAAGATCGCAAAAACCTGGTTAACCTCAGAATCTTCCTAGTTAAGCTTTGCAGTTACAGAGGATGACTGATCGTTCCTTTTCTATTATCAAAAAGTTGTTAATCGTCTACTTTGCAAGTCGTGTACCCTTCTACTTGTTCTCGTACTTTACTATGGCTCATTTACCTCGACTATTTTAAAATTCAGAATTGTTGTAACCTTCCCACAGTGGAACTCATACCTAGTACTCATTAAAAAAGCATATAGTCTATCATCACTACTTTAGCTATAGCTGCTTGAAAACTACATACAATGCGCGTCAAGTCTTGTGCAAGTCTTTTTTGCATAATTCAAACCAACCCAAAAGAGTAAACAATTTTAAATTCATAATAAAATAAACCAATAATTTGTATAAACTTTTTAACAACTCTTTGTAAAAAAATAACACAAAAAATATTAATTTAAATAGCATCATCGGGAAAGCACAGCCTAATTTTTTTAAGCTTTCGGCACTTCCAGCCATATCTATATAGTTCTTATGTTTGGCTGCTCATTGAAATTATAGTTAATAATAAAAGATGAAGCAAAATGATTATCTGTTGAAGAGAGAGCAGGAATTTAAGCTTTCAAGTACTTGTTAATTAGTGAAATTTCCAAAATATTTGGAAGAAGCAGTTGAGTAAGTTCTACATTTAAGTTAATAAGTTGTCATATGACAAAAAATATAAAGGAAGAAATAAAAAAGTGATTTCCGACAATTGTAGGGGCGCGGTTTTTAGTAAAGCATCGAACCCTCTTGACTTGACCTCAAGGATTAGAGCAAAAACTGGCGTTAAAACGAGCTTATCCACAATTCAATGAGTGATCAGGAATGCTACACATCTACAGAGAGTAGAACTAAAGAAAAATCCACCTCTCAACCCGGTCCGAAAGGAATCGCGCTCTTATTTCGCACGAGAGTGAATGACCTGAATGATGAAGAAACGTTAAATTTAGAGGGTCGTAATGCCTACCACTACGATCCCACGCAAATAGGAACGTCAATTGGTATAGGAAGCCATCTCTTAATATAGTACATGTGAGATTCAGCTTTTGAGCGGCAGTATGAAAGCAAAAAAGTTAGGAAACTTAGACCGTCAATTTCCACAAGATAACGCCCCGGTTCACAATGCTTGGAGTATTTTTGAAAAAAAAACTCGTAAGAAATCCATGGCCAAGTTCAGCAGGTCAATCATACTTTTTTCTGATCTTTCTGCTAAACTCCAGTAATAAGTAATAGACAATTTGGCGTATCATGATTGAGAAGCTGGTATCAAGAAAAAAGTAATAATAATTTCTTTCTGATACCTGATCAGCGATCAATCCTTCTGCTGAACACGGCCAATAATTAAATATCAAACAATAGACAATAAACACAAAATAATCAACATTTTGACTCTTTTGCTTTTTCTTGAATTAAGACAGGATTACAGATGACATACAAGCTTTTTTCGTCACAATGTCTTAATGGAATAAGATTGCTGTTTATAAGCTTTCCGATTTCAACAAGTTCGACACGATCTGAACGATCTAAAAATCAGCCTTTAAGCAAAAAAGCCTCATCATATTTTAGAAATTGTAGTTACAACGATCCCTGCTAATTTCTCTAATGTTTCATATCTTATCTCCCTCAAAGGATCGTGCTCGTAATCCCGGCGACCGTCTCTCATCCACCACCACTCTAACCGTTAACGTTGCCGACTCGGACGACTTGGATCCTTCGTTCATCTATCGTGGCTGTGTGCTGCTCGATGGCGCCTGCATAAATCCCGAGTACAGCGCCTCAGTACCAGCCGGCTCCTTGCTGGGTGTGCTCAATGTGCTGCCTGAACGCATACAAGCCGTTGATCTGGATACGATTAACTCGCGGATACGTTACAGTTTTGCCAGCGGCATGCCGGGCAACTATGCCGATTACTTTGAGATTGATGAGGAGACGGGCGTGCTGAAGCAGACCAAGGCGATTGACACCTCGACAGCCAAGCGGTATGACATCATAGTGCGAGCCGAGGAGATATCCCCCGCACCGCGACGTTTCACAACCGCCAAACTGACCATTGCTGTGAAACCAGTCGATGCAAATCCCCCGGTGATATCCTCTTCCGACATCGACGGCTATGTTGATGAGAATTCGCCAGTGGGCACTCGAGTCTTGGATGCCCAAGGTCAACCCATTTCGTTTAGGACCACCGATGCCGATCTGGGTGAGGAAGATCCCAAACCGGACTATATATACGAACTGACCACGCCCTCATTCAATGTGACCAGCGAGGGCATTTTGGTGGTGAATGAGGAGAATTTGGATCGTGATCCTCCCGCCCCGGGACGCTACAAGTTCCAAGTGGTGGCACGTGAGCCACGCACCAATGCGGCCAGTGCTCCGCTGAGTCTAACCGTACATCTGCGCGATGTCAACGATAATGCGCCCAAGCTAGCCATGGTTGCGCCCATCTCCATAACGGCCGGAGATCAACACCGCCTGGTTACCCAAGTCACGGCCACCGACAACGATGAGGGACCGAATGCTGTGGTGACGTACTCCATCTACCATGTGTCCAACAATGGCATTCAGAAGTTTACCATTGACAAACAGACGGGTGAAATCGAGACCCAGGGCCGCCTGATGGCCGGCGAGCAATACAGCATTACGGTGCAGGCCACGGACATAGGAGGACTCTCCTCGCAGGCCATAGTGGAGGTTAGCGTGACACCGGGACCAAATACAAAGCCACCGCGATTCCAGAAATCGATCTATGAAGTGCAAGTCAGTGAGGGAGCAGAAATCAACTCCACTGTCACCGTGGTGCATGCCGATGATCCGGAAAACGATCCGGTTGTCTACTCCATAATGTCGGGCAACGATCTGCGCCAATTTGCGGTGGGCCAGGAGAATGGAGTGGTGATAGTCATACGCAAATTGGATCGCGAGAGCCTGACACGCTATCAACTGATCGTCAAAGCGGAGGACAATGGTGGTCTCTCCAGTACCGCCACAGTCAATATCAAGGTGACGGATATTAACGACAAGAATCCTGAGTTCGATGAGTCCACCCTACCGTACGTTTTCCAAGTGGATGAGGGCCTGGCAGAGGCTTTTGTGGGCGTGGTTCATGCCACGGACGCCGATGAGGGAATCAATGCGGAGATCACCTACTTCATTCCCACAGACATACCATTTGCCATCAACGGCAAGTCGGGTGAGATACGTACAGCCCAGAAGCTGGACTATGAGCGACAGAGTGAGTACAAGTTTGTGGTAACCGCCAAGGATGGTGCTCCCGACGCCCGCCTGGGCACGGCCAGTGTAACCGTTATGGTGCGTGATCTGCCCGATGAGGTTCCCAAGTTCAGTGATGCGCGTATTGATGTACATATACCAGAGAATGAGGCCAACTACTTGGTGGCCACGGTGCAAGCCTTCGATCCGGACTCCATGCCCGAGATCACCTATGTGCTACGCAAAGGCGATGCGGAGTTGTTCAAGATCTCGGCAACCACCGGAGAAGTACGCACCGCCAAGGGTCTGGACTATGAGAAGCAACGGCAGCATGAGTTGGTCATTGGTACCATAGAGAACGATGGCGATGCTCCGGGAGATACCGTGCGTCTAGTTGTGGAAGTCGATGATCGCAATGATGTGGCACCCAGATTCATAACAGTGCCCGAACCGGTGACCGTGAACGATGATCAGCCCATAGGCACTGTCATAGCCACGGTGCCGGCCATTGACGCCGACGGAACATCACCGGGAAATGTGGTGCGCTATGAACTGGTGGGACGGGGCAAGGCTCTGAAGTATTTCCAAGTTGATCCCGATACCGGAGCAGTGCGTATACGTGATGAACTGCGCAAGGAAGATGATACCGAGTATCAAGTGGACATACGGGCCTATGATATGGGTGAACCTCAGCTTAGCTCAGTGGCCGCGCTACGCGTGGATGTGCGCCATCTGCTCTTGGATCCCAATGAGAATAGCAAAATGGATAGCAGAATGGAGACCATTAAATTGGCCTTCAGTGATGACAGCTATACCACAAGTGTGCCAGAGTCGACGAGCGTAAATAGTACCCTGAAGATCGTGCAGATCATCAACTCAAAGCAATCTGGCCGTGATCTGTCTACGCCGGGCTTTAAGTGTGAGTTTGTGGAAGGCAACGAGCTGGGAAAATTCGAGCTAAGCTCTGAAGATCACGGGTGTGGCTTAGTGCTGGTGCAACCGCTGGACTTTGAGAACAAAACGTCGTACACTCTGCAGTTGCGTCTGGTATCGCATAGATATCCCGTGAATTCACGCAAAGATCAAGCCACCGTTAAGATCATTGTCCAAGATGAGAACGATAATGCGCCAGAATTTGTGTTTAATCGTCTGCGTGGTCGGAAGGACACCTTCTACGCGGTGGTTACCTCCGAGATGGATATCGACTCGAGCATTTTGCAGGTGCGTGCTCTCGATCGGGATTCGGGTAAATTTGGCATGGTGCGTTACAAGATCTACAATGAGGAGGACAACAGCATAGGAGAGGACAGCTTGGTAAGTTTTCACTTGCAGTGGGTTGCCTTTCTTTCTTTGCTGACGAAATATTCCTAAACTTGCAGCCCACCAGCTACTTTAGCATGACCGAAGACACGGGCACTTTGCGCACCGCCAAGCTGTTCAACATGGATATCAACTTTCCACTGACCTTCTATGTGGAGGCTCGCGATAACGATGCCCAGGAAATGGGTTCACACCGGACAAGAGCACGTGTGGTGGTCAATAGGCTAAGCGATATTCATCGCATGGCGTTGACCTTCTCGGATGCCCCACCCAGTGATATACGTAGTCACTTCACAGAGCTGGAGGAGCTATTGGATGAAAAGACCAATGGATTGGTCAGCGGCATTGAACGGTTCAGTAATCATAAATTCGCCACAAATAATGGCACCATTATGGAGAACCCCGCTGCCACAGATGTATGGTTCTATTTGATTGATCCAAAAACCGAGCAGCTATTAAAACGCAACGATAGTGTGGTACAGAGTGCACTGCTTGAGCCAGCGGCCCAGCAGGAACTCAACTTTGCTGCCTCGGGAGTGGCCAGAGCCACTGCAGAAGGCATTAATCTGCCCATTGAGATGAAGGAGCAGGTTCATAAGGTAAGCCATTTTGTCTGGGTTCAAAGGTAAATGCTTATGTCACTTACTTACAGATTAAGGCAGCCATAGCACTGGATGATGAGGTGTTTCCGTTTACCCTGATAGCCATATCCCTTATTATCTTGATACTGGGTACCATTGGTATTATCTACATTTGCATTTCATGGTCCAAGTAAGTTTAAAGTATATACGAATAATTGATATTTGGTATAATAATTAAGGCTTTAAGGTAATTAAGATATCATTTGACAAGTTTTTAAAACTAAGGTCTAACTGAGTTCAAAATCTTGGGTTCGAAAGCAAAACACCATACAGAAAAAAAAAGATCCAAGTGGAATGGATCGTTTTTAATATCCGTTTTTGCTATTAAAATCAGCGCTGCAAAAATCAAAAAAATAGTCGAATCTCTGGGATCGAAGCAAAACTTACTAATGGTAAAGGTTCGGAAATTGTATTTTCTAGGCTTTTGTTAAAAGGTTTTGGTGCAATCCATGCTTTATACAATATCAATCACTTTTGTGTTTTATATGTCCAAAAAATCGACTTCGACCCAATATCTACACAAATCGTTGAGAATTTCCTGATTTTTGGGTAAGAATCGGATTTGATCATTAAATATATATTTCACTGTCAAGTAAAATTCCAATTCGTAGTTTTCGTAGAAAAGTATTAACAAGATAATGTTATACTCCTGCTTTTGAAAATTACTTAATCCATTTAACATTAAATGAGGATTTTTATGTCCAAAAATGGATAAGTGTTTAGAACTGGGACCTGTGCTCCAAAATTCAAAAAAAAAAAACATGCATAATTACCATCGAATTATAATTTGCGTTCTGAAGAAGTATCAAGTACCTCGATTACAATAGATGGGCCGCGAATTATGAAGAGTTATCATGGAGTTCTTTTCTTTGCGTTTTCCATTTCAACATGCCGTCCATGTTCAACCAAAAATGAAAAAATTTATTATAATTTATAATTTTTGACATTTGACGAAAAGAACGTGCATAAATTTGGTGATAAACCATCAAAAATCAAATGTTTTGCATGATAATTCTTCATAGTTCGACGTTCATGAAAGCCTCTTTTTACATTTTTTGAGCACAGGTCCCAGTTCTAGACAATTTCCCTTTTTTAAATCGTAAAATGCCGAGCATGGAAATGGTTTTGAAATTATAATGCTCCGATATAGCACTATAAAATTATTTTGTGTCCGATAAAATTAAGATAGCTTTATAAGATCGATAAACTTAAATGAAATTGCGAACTGAACCAGGTTCCAATCAGGGAATCAGGTTTCTTTCGAAATGTTAAGAATTTAAACGGCCCGGATTGATGGAACCTAAAAACCCTTGCAATATATATAATATATTAAAAGAATTGACGAAAAATTCGGTGAGTTTAAATATTGAATGACATTTCTGAAAGAATTTATGATTTAAAGCACCTTAATATCTAAATTGCAGAGAATAAAAGGGTATGCAAAAATATCCATTGGATGATTTCCAGTCTTTAATATCCTATTAATCATCCAACGGAGCTGAAAAATTATTCAATGATATTAATTTTTCATATTCTTAAAATAATATTCAGCTCCGTTGAATGATTAAAAGAATATTTGAAGCATATTGAGTCTAAATGGATGGTTTTTTTTTTTATTTTTTGATCTGGTCAAAAGGATATTATAATTTTGCCCAGAAGTTTGCAATGCATTGAAATATTCATTTACGACCCAATAAACCATATCTCATAGCTCCAATAAAAACAAACGGTCGGAAAACTAGTTTTAATAAAAATATTTTTGTATTTTCAATGGAAACGCCGTTTAACTTTGCATTCATAGGTTTTCTATGCTTTCTTATAATTCTGCCAAGTTTGATTAAAATCGGACAACTATATGGTATTGCTGCAATACAAAAGATAGGTTTGAAATACGGTACTAATTAGAAAAACTTTTTTGTTTTTAATGGTAGCATCCTGAAATTTTGAATTTGCTTTTTTCACAAGCTTTCTACAAATTTTTGTTCATATCGGATGACCATATTATATACAAACGATCGGTCGGAAAATGTGTCGTTGTGGAAAAAATAATTTTTTTGAAAATATTTAAGCGAGCACTTCCAAGGGTATTAAAACTTCGGCACAGACGAAGTTAGCTTAGCCGAGATTTTGTGAACATGTTTTGTGTTTACTTTTAGAACTCAGCATAAATCATTCGAAAAGAAGAATCAAAAATATCGCCAAAAGAACTAAACCAATATCGGAAAAAAATTCGATAGCGATACATATATTTTTGGTTTTTACATATATATCGATATTTTCAAAAACTGATATTGATTATTATATTGATCCCTAATTATAAACCCTTCCTTTCCCCTACTTTCAGATACAAAAACTTTAAGCAACGCATGCGCCAGTACTCGGCTCCCAGTCCCACACGCTATGATCCGGTCATTGTCAACTCGCAGGCCTCGAATGCTGGCGACACGGTGGCCAACATGAAGGAGTACGAAACACAAATGCTGGCCATGGCTGTGCCACCGGATGGTGATGATGACTTGCAGTTGGATTTTAGTGCCAAGAATCATGCCTTCTCCTTGGACAATGTCAGCTACATTACGCACAAGGAGAATGGTGGTGCTGGTGGTCAATCGAGTCCCTCACACTCGGATGCCACCACGGCCACCATAGCCACACTACGGCGTCACAATAATCTAAACAACTTGAATATGAACAACAACAATCTGGCCATGAATAATCGTCAGAATACATTTAATCGCACCCTGGAAATGAATACCCGCAACAATGCCAATCCCTTGGGTTCGCCGCCACCCAATGGCACTTTGACCTTGGGTCGCATTAAGCATCAGAATATCAATCACTATCAGAACGGTGGCTACAAACTGGACACGTCTAGTCGTAACAATCTGGCCAATGCTCAAAATAATGCCTATAGCACAATGGGCAGACGTGGCAATACTTTTGGCGGTGTGGGCTTGCTGAATGGCTCCAGCGATACCACCAGCGGGGATTTGATGACCAACACCTTGGGTCGTAATAATAATCAGCACAACAATCGCATCTTTGGCGGAGAAGTGCCCATTACCAATCCTCTATTCCAACGGTAGGTTTGTCTAATACTCAATATGGTTGCCCCGATGCTAACTATTCTATCAATTTCAGTTCCAATGGCGACAGTCATTTGAGTAGCACCAATGAGAATGTGTCATTTGGCAAGCGCGACTATGGTCAAATGGGCTTTTCCTATCTCAACGACTTGGATCGGTCAGAGGTGGAAACCACAACGGAACTCTAGGTTGTACCTTGTACATGTACATAACTAAACTAAGATCAACATTTAGCTGCCAATCTTGTTATATTGCAGTTGCCATTGAATTCAGAACTGTAAATATTTGATTGAAATTAGGAAAATAATCGAAAACTGATTAGATTAATTGATAAGTAATCGAATAACTGCAGTCATTAATTGTAAGTAATCAATCGTATTTAGTATATAAAAAAGAAGAGCATGTGATTAGGATCAAAAATCGGCTGCTTTCTTAGGTTTAAAATTGAAGAACATTAGCAAATTTTAACGATATCCCCGCAACACAATTGTTGAGCCAAGCTAAGTTAGAATAAAACATAAACTTAATGTAAATATAAAACAACAAAACATATCAATTTGTATGTGGCTTGAGATTTTCTCTGTGCATTTGCTTTGAAAATAAAAAAAAAGTTTTAAAAGTCAAGAAATAATTTCAAGGGTCGTTTTCGCGTGATCCTGTTTGTTGTTATAATTTGCATTGCTCACTTGGAGCAAATGAGTAATGTCCACCTGGATTATCAGAAACTGGAACTTGAGAAAACGGCCTTTACGAGTGTTTTCTTTTAAAAATGCTAAAGTTTTTACTACTTGTTTAATGGCTGACAAAGTAAGAACATGGGATTTCAGTCGTTAACTCGTTCACATCCTGTTGTTAAATCTAAGATCAGAAATCAACGTTACAAGCTAATTCTTCATAAGGAGCCACCACCAGAATCGATCATAACTAAATGGAATACATGGCTGAACGCGGCATCATTCTATGCAGATAACATGGATGGAATAGAAGGGGTAAGATAACCATTTTACCAGCACAAAACATTTAAAATATGGCATTATTGTCAAAAAAGTGAATCATCGATCAGCTTAAAAATTGTTTATTCCGTAATAAGAATCTGAAAGCCCATTATATTGGACAACTACGATTTTTACTTACTTTAGTTTAGTTAGGAAAAATATTATAAATTTTGCAGTTTAGGTACTTGAAACACTAAACCCATTAGAAGCTTAATCCATAAAGCCAACTTGGTCATTTAAGTAATGAGAAATATGTGGAAACATATCCAGGCCATTCTCTTTAATGAGTCATTCTTAATAATACGATTTTACGATTTTTTTAAATTTGATTCCTGCAATTAGGGTGGTATAATCTATTACTCTATTGAAACTACTTAATAAATATAGTTTTGGTGGCCAAACACATATGGGTATTTCCATGATGTCGCACGTGACCGTCGCAGAGTGGCTCCCGTAGAACAAAAGACTAGCGACTACGAAATGTTGAATAAACTCACGATTTCAAATATGCTTCCTTTAATAAAATCATTTTTTTCGTGCAGAAGAGAAGAAGTTGCCCGAAATTCAGGGAAGAAAAAACACACTATTTTTAGGTAGCTTGGCCCGCTTTTAGATATAACATCTTAAAAACTAGATAGCGAATCGTCATTATTTTTATGGCTGCTAGATGTAAAATAGGTAAAAAAGGTAAGGTATTCAGAAATTGTATGGCGTGCATATCTTGTACTAATGGATAGCAGGTACATTCTTAGAAAAGATATTCCTTCTTTAACAAATTGTGATGAACATATTGAAAAAAAATTGAAAAATTAATTTTTAAAAATGTATGTTTTTTTCAATATGTTCATCACAATTTATTATTTATTATTTATTTATTAGATATTCCTTCTTTAACAAATTGTGATAAACATATTGAAAAAAAAAAATGGAAAAATTAATTTTTAAAAATGTATGTTTTTTTCAATATTTTTGGTCTGAATTTTAAATTATTAAAACCTTAAAAAAAGAAAACAAAAAATTCTATAATTGTTAAAAATATTTAATTTTGTTAACATAAAAATTTTTTTTTTCATAAATCGAGCCGGCTTACACTCATCTATAAATTTTTATATTGATAACTTTTAATTTTAAATCATTAAAACCTTATAAAAGAAACAAAAAATTCTAAAATTGTTAAAAAGATATTTTTGCGTTATCATAAATTTGTTTTTATTATTTCATAAATTTTTACTTTGATAACCCATAGATAAGGTAATCTATAAGGCTTAGCACCACTTTATTCTAAACACTTATTTTATAGGTTGGACAAGTGTCGATCAAATGCCATTTAAATTATTCGAATATCTTATTTGATTCAAAAGTTATAGTTTTTGCAACGAAAAAACTCAAAAAAGAAAATTTACAAAAAATTTTATTGGAATAAGCAAAAGTATCTTAACAATATATGTGTTTAATTCATCGATAATTTATTTTCCAATATTTTATATGTATTTTTTGTACTATGTATGTACTAGAAACACCTATCTTAATTAATTCTTTAGCTTTCCAAGTTCCCTTTGAAACTGAAACACCATCTGTCTCCCCTCAAATGAAGAAAGTATTATATTCAGCCTACTAATGGTCTTGGGCAACTTACAGATATCTGACGACATCGTCAATAAGTCATCGAGAAATTCGTTCATTGCTATATAAAATTGGTCTGGTAGACTTTCATCTCCAAATGTCGACAACATTAGAAGGTGGTGCAGCTTCTTAATTGCAGTACTAGCACTTGCAATCACTTTGTCTTAAAGACTGCTTTCTCTTCCAAAAGAACACCTTCCGCACTTTTCGATGCCATTATTATTTATATAAGGTGGCTTCATGGTATACAACGCCAATGAGAGATACGGTTGGCAGAGAGAGTAGGAGACGATCAACTGCCTGAAGTCGCAGTCGCTGCTGCTCATAAAGTTGTGAAGTTGTGTTCTTTAATAAAATGTTTTTCAACAAATCATTCAAACATAGTTGGGAATTAACCCAATTTAATCCGTCAAACATATGCAAAATCTGAGGTCTACTCATAAGGCACAGTCGACCAGGCACGGGTGTTGATCTGTGGCTCTAAAGATCAATCAGTTCGCTCATTTTTCTCTTAAGACGTTCACATAGAATGCATGTCACAACCTTAATCATAAACTTAACTATGACTTCCAGAAGCATCCAGGTCCTTTTGTGAACTCACAAAAGCTCCGTTACCAGAAACACATTTGAATTTTCAAATTTAATTTCATAACATACACGAAGTAACAGTCAAGCCTTACTGAGCAGTTTTAAAGTAAGGTGTCAAAAAATGTACACTATAAAACCAAATAGCTTGCAAATCACTCTTTCTTTCCGCTTTGGCAGAACGATATTGATTTCATTTAAAGCATTTTTATAGGCAACCAGTTTATGGTTATCTAATACGGCATAGTTCGACCTTTGTAAGGCAGAATAGCTTTGCTTGAAGCAAAGCTAAACGTAACAAACGTATTAAAAACACTCTTCACTTAGATTACAATATATTTGAATGAACATTTGGCTTTCTACAATCAAAACAAACACGTTAAACATATACACTAAAATCCCATTAAATTTTTATGCATTGGCCTCCACTTTTAAAGGTTTTTGCTCGTCTTTGATTATAATTGTGTTTGCCAGTTGGTCGTCTTCTAGAACAGTCGATCCTTCTTCCTTTTTGATGGCGGCTTGCAGATCGTCTTCTTCGGTCTCAGATTCGCATTTCTGTGATTTGAAAAGAGGATGGGGACTTGAGTGAGCGAATGGCAACATTAAAAACAGGATGAACCACTAAAATGGTAAGGTAATTGGTTAGTAAAATTTACACTTGGGGTTATTGGCCGCTAATCGAGTAGCGCATCAAACCAGGGCATTTGCTCAATGCCCTCGAGTAGTCTTAACACTTCATTCACATTGTGTTCAGCTTCTTCTATTTGAAAGTTGGCTTGGTTCAGATTTTGACTTGAGCCTAGCAGACAATCGAGGTCGGGTTGAGGAGGACTTGCTACGGCTAAAACAGCATTCGGATCTTGATTCTCAATATCTTCTATATCTAAATTAACCTCGTCCAAGTTGCAATTATCTTCCAGACCCAGGTCCATATCAAGCAACATGGCGCAATCATCGTCTAGCGTAATGGCCAAATCCTCGGCAGTGCCAAGATCAAAATCGAAAATACCAGCCGTAAAGTCCAAGAGATCATTTGGCTGGGCATCTTCGGTGCGCTCGACCACCTGATTATTTTCGGTGTCGCCAACAAAACTATCCACACCGCACCCAGCTGCAAATATGCTTTCTAGCGGCGGTGTGCTGGGCACTTCATAAAACTATGGGAATCGAGAGAGGGTCGATCATTTATTGAGAGAGTCGATCACAATAATACGGCTTATGTACGTACTAAGGGCTGAGTGTGGCTACAACGAACTAAACTAGGCAACGAACTAAACTGTATATGGCAGAAGCAGTTAGGGAAATCACAAAATTCGATCGGTACTGGAATGGTTTGGGTGTGTGGAGTGTGTGTCTGTGTGTTATTGTGCTGTGTTGTGGGAAAGGCTCAGCCTGCAACTTAACGCACCTTTTGTATATACTGCTGCTTAGCTGACGCCACACTCAAATGCAGCACACAGGTGGTGTCCTCCAGTATGCTGGCCACTGGCTCCTGGCACACAACACCGCTGCGCTCAACACCGCAGGCACGGAACAGCACCTGTCGCTTGTCTTCCAGTATATGCTTTCGGCAATGCTTGCAGCAGGGTAGCGTACGCTCACCGCACTTGACACCGCCCTCGGTGAACACACACTTGGGGGTGCTGCTCGATTTGGGTGCCATCAGTGTGTCACGAGTGCGCTTCTCTTTTAGTTTCTTGTACAGCACCGCCTCCACGCCCTGACGACGATGATAGCTGTTAAGGGCCTTCAATTGTTCATATAGTTTACGCTCATGCGGTGTGTCCTTGAGCTGATCATGAATGCTGCCTGCAGTATGGGAAAGTAACGAGTTTGTATTAAAGTACAAATTTGATAAACCTTTTTAAGTTTCCAATTTACAATAAGTCTCTCGCTCCCGGCGTATGTCCTGTAGATACTTCCGACGACGCTGCTTCAATACGTTCTGCAAATGAGTTAGCTGATCACGGTAAAGTCCCTGCAGCTTGACTAATTTCGATTCAGCAATGCGTACAGCCTCAGAGCGTGTGTAGACACCGGCGTGCCTGTAAAAGAGAAAAGGATAATGATTAGCATTCATTGAAGAGCAGGCATCTTCTGGGAAGAACTAGTAAGTAAGTCAAGCAAATTAAAACAAACTTTACAAAGTTTTCTTGTATCGATTGCTCACATCTAATTCAATAATCAACCCAGTACCAATCTTCACTCTTCTGAACACAAATTTGTTCAAGGCCCCGATTGATATTCGACTTGGACTTTTCATATGTCTAACCTACGCCGAGCAATCTATTCTTTCCTGGTGCTTTCCTGGTGGTACCGGAAATCCCACTGTCGCTCTGATTTTGAGTTAAACTACTGGTTCTATCTGGCTATTCTTTGTTTGTCTGGCATGCCAGAATGGTCTGATACCCGGACAAGAGTGATTGGATGCTGGTGGTATTGTTTCAGGGCTTTGGGTGGCGCGCGTTGTCAGACCCTAATAGCCGACAATAGGATATACGTTTTCTGGGGTTTTGTAGAGTGCGAAAATTAATTCTGTACCTTGCCAAACTGAATACATTTCTTATACAAGGTTCGGATCAAAATCTATGGTTCAAGGAGTCTTAACTTCGGTCTGATCGATACTTACAAAAAACACCTCTAATAATGGTAATGACATATTCCTATTTTCCAATAAAACTTACTTGAGTGGATCATCATCATCGGAGTCGACGCTTTCATAGTCCGATTCATAAAATTCCAAATCTTTAGCTGTATTTTTTAGACACGGTGGCTCCTCATCATTGCTGGAGCTATCAGATGCATAATCTAAAATGCGTCGACGCTTGCGTACGCTTGCCACTACGTGTCCAATGCTGTTGCGATGATCCTGGGTAACTGCAATAATTTGGACGTCAGTCAAAAGTTGTGCAAAACTCAATTTAACTCGCCTACCAAATGGTATAACATGCGGCGACACCACATCAATCTCATCCTCATCCGGCTCGGGTTTGGGCAACTCGATCTTGATATCCTCCACATTGATGTGATGTGCCAGGCTATTGAGCAGCGTTTCATTGGTCTCCACACGACTGCGTAGGCGACCCACTGCCAAATGTGTCTTTTGTAGCTGCGTCTGACGATTGTGCTCAAAGCAGAGAGTGGTCGGTATATGTTCCTTCTTGTTATCCAACTTGGGCACCGCATTGATGCACTTCCTGCCATTGGCATACACATGGCTGCACTGGCGGTAATTGGCGCGCGGATCACGCAGAATGTGGCGAATACAATATTCCTGGCCCTCGAGGCGCATCAGACTGCACTCGTATGTGGGATTCGAGCAGTATTTCATCTTGGCCAATTCGCTGTGGATTTGCTCACGCAGCTGCTGTTCCTTCTCTGGGGTGCAGGCGGTGCCCGTGAAGCGGGCGCACTGCCGCAACTGATTGGGCGAAAAACTAGCCATTGCAGAGAATAAGGAATAGTGCTCTTCTTAGTTTCTGTTAATTATTTTCACAAAATTCTGACAACGAAATGTACTCAACGCCAGCTAGAGATGAGGCTTTATGCGCATGCTTTGTTATCGGCAGTGTGACCGTCTTAGCACGAAATACCGGAAAAATATTTTTAGAGCTAACCCGCCAGATAACTTGACTTCACTCCACGAAATATATCAAGCTGTATATAAGTAGTTCTTTAGATTCTTTGCAAATGTGGACAGATTTCTTTAGCAAAATTTATTATTAAATAATAGACTGTTTGCACTGGAATTGCTCTATTAAGGCTTTGCGAACTTGTGAATCGATAACAAAAAATTAGCCGCTGGCAGCTTATGAACTAGTTCCTTATTAAAACCACCAGTGTGAGCCTGAAACTGTTTTTTTTTATTTAAAAACTACATTTAAATGCAAACAATGAAACGCCTTACATTTTGAATATGAACCTTCCGTCTAAAAAATACTTTTGAACCTATATAAATGATCGAAAGACGCGACTAGCTCCAACAACTACAAATGTAAGGAGAAAAAAGTCTATAAGTGGTTTCTGCTCGGTTAGGAAATGGTAAAAAAAAACCAATTCAAAATTCCAGAGAGAAAGTCTTTTATCAAAAATTAAAAATACCTGTGTTACACCATATGAAACACACATTAAATTTCCCTTCTTATTCGCTGAAACATCTGGACTCAGAGCACCAGATTTAAACTGTGGCTGCGGCTTATGCTAAAATTTTTATACAGCTAGTCTTGAAACATCGAATTTGGCTGCACTTTCATTTATTTATAAAATGCTCAAAATCGGTTAAGCAGTTCCCGAGAAACTTAGGCTAAAGTGCGTCAAAAAAAAAGTACAGAAAAAAATAAATTTTAAATAGCAAAAGTTGAATATTATAAAAAAGTTGTTTCGAGTTTTTTGATGTTGGAAAACATTAAATTTGACAACATGCTGAAAATGTAAGAAGTAAAAATGCTCATGATGTGATTTTATGCCAAACACACCAGCACTAAAAACACTTCTAATAAGAAATCCATCTATTTTTTTGACTTGAAATTTTCAGAGGATGTTCTTAACACCATAACACATAATTTAGGCAAAAAAAATTGGAAAAAATTTTGCTGAATTTATACAGAACCCTTTAGATTATTATATTTTCTTTAAAGAAATATCTGAAATTGTTCACAAGAACACCAAAGCCAACTATGCAGTTTGTTTGTAAAGCCTTATAATGGAAGACCAACAACAAATCGATTTTAGCCTTTACCATCCATAACCAAGGCGAATTTCGGAAATCTAAATCATATTTCGGGACAGAGGAAGAACAAATTTGTATTTTAAAACTAGTTCATACCCGCGGCTTCGCTTCACTTTCTGTAAGTAGATGTTGGAAATCTTTGTAATTCACTTAATCCCACCATTTCTTCTGTAGCTTTGAAAATAGGTACAGTCGATCTTCTATTTGGCGAATCTCAAGGAGATACAAATAAACTTCATTAGAGAAGAAAAATGGAGAGAAAAATTTAAAAATAACATTAAATAAAATAAGGTTATTCAATGCAGTTTACATGTACACAGATTTGGTAGTGGAAGTCGTTGTTTGTTTTTAACGATAAGTCAGACAAATGTTGACCATTAATTCGTCTTAATTGAAGAGTTTCCTCACAGTCTATATAGTACTGCCTCGTTTCATGGAATCGGAACCTGAAGAATACAATAATTTAAAATTATTTTGATGGTAAAGTTATTAAGAAACTTATTATACCCTTGCAAAGGTTATTATAATTTTGACCAGAAGTTTGCAACGCATAGAAATATTCATTTCCGACCCCATAAACTTTATATATTCTTGATCAGGGTGACGAGCTGAGTCGATTGAGCTTTGCCCGTCCGGCTGTCTGTCTGTTTCTACGAGAACTAGTTTCTCAGACTTGAAGCTGACGAGCTGAAATTTGCACAGAGTCTTATGTCTTGCTGTGCTCTACTTATATGTCGGAACCGACCGGATTGAATGACTATATCTCATGGGAACAATAGGTCAGAACACTAGTTTTAGTGAGAAAAACTTTGTTCTTTTCAATGGAACCGTCTCCAAACTTTGTAGTCGTAAGTTTTCTATGGTTTTGTATAATTCTACCAAGTTTTATTCAAATCGAACAACTATATGGTATAGCTGCCATCCAAAGATTGGTCTGAAAAATAGTCTTGGTTAGTACATTTTTTTGTTTTTAAAGGTGGCATCCTGCAATTTTGTATTTGTTTGTTTCACATGCTTTCACATAATTTGACAAATTTTTGACCAAATCGGATGACTATATCATATAGCTCCCATACGAGCAATCGGTCAAAAAATGGGAAAAATAAAATTTTTTCAAAATATGTAAGCGAGCACTTGCAAGGGTATAAAAATTTCGGCACAGACGAAGCTTAGCTTTCTCTTTTAAGTTCTTAAAGCATACAATTTCTTCGTAATAGTCATAAACATCCCTGAGTAGGTCGTTGATTTACAAGGTTATTCCAAACATTACCCAATTCTTTGCAAAGGTACGCGGTTCTGGACCGGCTTGGAGACTATAATAGTCGTAGAAGAGCTAACTGACCCAACTTTGGCACACAGATTGATACCTTGCTGGAAATTGCGTAAGGCCAACAAACAAACCATTCTTCTTGTTTGTTGCTTGGTACTGGCCGAAACACTGACGTACCCAACCCGCAACAGACCTGCCGAGCCCATCCCCCATCAGTCGGATTTTATACTTTGGCCAGAGACAGTGGCCGTCCGTTAAACCATTTCAGTCTGGCGACAGCAATCACGCGAATCAGTTCGAACTGAAACTATCTCCGATTTGTGACAAACAGCGCGAACCATTTGACGGTTGACGAACTACAGAATTGTCATCACCTTGAATCCCAGCAACTAAATTCGGTTAATTGATTTGAATTTCCAATTTCGCAGCACAAAAATAATGAAAATACTGCAATTTATGAGCATGCACAGTGCTAGCCAATTTGTTTGCTAAAAAAGTTTCAAAAAAAAGCTGTTAATGCGACAATCAAATCCGCCAATGTGCACTTATTTCAATTTGGACAAGGTCAACTGTGTTCTGGCTACGATGCCGCGATTTACTCTGATGATATGGCTGGGTCTCGGCCTGGCAACGGTCAACGGACACTACATACAAATCGATCATGAGGAGTTTCGTGCCAGCGGTTTTCCGCATCCCCATCTGCCGCCGCCACCACCATCGCTGAGTCATTTGCCACCAATGCTGGCCGCCAAGGAGCTGACACCCGCCGAGGTGATGGTGGATTTGACCAATGATCTGACCCATCGACTGCTACACTATCATTCCATACTTAATCGCAATAATTTTGCCTTTTCGCCCACGGCACTGGTCAGTGTACTGGTGGCCCTGTACGAAGGATCCGCGGGACAGAGCGCCAACGAGCTGCGGAACGTACTCCAGCTGCCCAACAATCGGGATGTCATTCGTGTGGGCTATCGTGACATACATCGGCGGCTTAGGGTAAGGCTGGTGTTTTCAATTAACTCGATGTTGAACTTAACCTAAATAAATTGCCAAAAGCACATTTACATGGTTGGTTGAACTCAAGTGGACTACACTTCATTGATAAAACCAACAATAAAGCCATAAAGCCTCAGGCCAACTTCATTCTGCTGCTACCCAATTGATCTTTAAACATGCGTCAATGGTTTATTGACCTCCCCTTTTTTTTCCAAACAAATCATCTGAATAAATGGCATGAAAACATAACATTTAATTGGTCACAATATCGTAGCTTATTTGAAGGCTTGGTGATAGTGCGAGAGTTGTGTGGTTAAGCTCAGGACTTTCGTAGAGTACTCCAATATTGTATTAATCGTTCTTCCGAGAATAGTTTCAGTTGAGCTCCCTTTTTCTACCTAGTACGAGCAAATTTTTGGTACACATTTTTTGGTCATCAAATGAAAACGAATAATTATTTTTTAAAACGTTTTATTCTGTCAATCAAAGGCTAAAAACCTCGATAACGCACAACAGTTTGTAGTCCAATGGATTCAGGTCTGGGCTAATGCAGGCCAAATACAGTTCCGTACATGTTTTTTTAGCCATGCTTAAGTCGTTTTTGCCTTGTGAGCTGTAGGTGGCGTCTTGTTGATATTTACACGGCTTGTTTGGAAATAATTTTATGCTGAGAGTTTTCACAAACTTTTTTTACACGTCGGAGTTATACACTTTCGCCGAAGTCAAGGTGGAGCCATCATAGGCGACCTCCCTCCAAACCATCACATGAGCCGTATGCTAAGTAATGAGCTCGGACGCTTGTTTTGTTGACACTGCATACATCCTATCGTTCTGATGGTTGAACGTTTCCTCTATGTTGACAATTTGTACGTCAGTAAACAGAATTCGTTTTTGGGCATTGTTCGCACACTGGCAGCGCAATGCTTTTGCGATTTTGTCTTCCGTCTTTGTTTTAATGCTGTTGTTAGCAAATGGCAGGTGTGTATCTTGTATGCCGTGAATTCCAAGGGTATTTATGTGTAGTAATTTAAAAACATTAAAGGCCGATTCCTCATCTTGTACATAGCTGCTGCGTTTTAGATAATCTAAGATTTTGCTCTGTTATTTGTAGGTTTAAGTGACAGATAGCTTTATGTAGTAGATTCGAAAACGGCCCTGAAACTTTAAAAAAGAAACCAAACAAAATAGTTAAAAATATTTTTTCACAAATTTCTAAAATAAAAGCTTCTAAAATCAATATTTATCAATACTTTAGAAAACGAAAGAAAAAAGTACCAAACAGGGGGTTATTAAGGGGGTATTTTCCTCTATAAAGACGAATTTAGACCATTTTAAAAAAAATAATAAATGGAGGAAAGTTAACTTTGGCTCTGCCGAATTTTGTATACCCTTACAGCACGTTGTTTAACTTATTTGAAGGACATATACACTGAAAACAAACAAGTTTTTCCCAATAAGACTACTTTTTTGACTCTACTTTTGTATGACACGTATACTATATAGATGTCCGATTTCGACCAAACTTTGCAGAATCATGCATAAGCTTAAAAAACTAGTAAGTTCGGAGTTTGCAGACGTTAACATTGAAAACAAACAAGTTTTTCTCACTAGATCTAGTTTTTCGACCGATCGTTCCTATGGCAGCTATATGTATATATTATAGTCATCCGATCGGGCCGGTTTCGACAAATGTGCAGCGTATTTGTAGCAGCTGACTTCGTGCAAAGTTTGGTGGCGATAGCTTTAAAACTGACGGAGGAGATAGCATAGAAACAGACAGACGGACAAACGGACATGGCTATATCGATTCAGCTCGTCATGCTGATCAAGAATATATATACTTTATATATACTTTTCTCTTATCAGCTCAACTGTTTCGCTTATAACTCCGGTGTTTTTTGTCCGATCTAATTGTACTTTTCAGAATAAATAGATATTGGGCCTTGCTTGGTGTATACTAAACCACAAGGCTATAACTTGAAAATTGTGGATCTGACGTCTATTTAGGTCTAGTATTTCTAGAGGAGGTCTAGGTTTTTTGGGGATAAAATGGGGACGGGGTGGAAAAGACGGTGAAAGACGGGTTTTTAAATCTGAAACAAACTTGATCTGCGTACAGCATAAATCTACCATCGTGAAATTTGTGGCTCTATCTCTTATAGTCTCTGAGATCGACGCGTTCATACAGGCAGACAGACGGACATGGCTATATCGACTCGGCTGTTCATGCTGATCAAGAATATATATACTTTATGGGGTCGGAAAATTTTCCTTCTCCCTGTTACATACATTCGCACATCTTCATGATCCCCCTTTTCCGATTTTCAATGGGAACAGGGTATAAAAAGCAATGAACTAGAATCTAAAATTGAAAGTTATTAAAAAAAGGGTGCCTCCATCTTGACACGATTTCGGCGGTTCTAGTCTAGTAAAGGTCAAAGTGTCACTATAGCCGGAACCAGGGCTGCGAGTCGAGGATCTTAAAAAACAGAAGCTAAAATGGATGGGGGTTCTAGTGGTAGTTGGTAAATTTTATATAGAGGTTTACATTAAACTTTCCTTCTGGTTGTAAGATTCAGTCTTCCAGAACCATCAAGATAACAGAAGAAATCGCTAATCCTTGGCACTTTGGCAACATATTTTAGATTGATTGTGTAAGTGTGACTTGTGTTTTGGGTCTGATTATGGGAGAGTGAAGTTGTGTTAATATTTAACATGTTTAATGTATTGGTTCTGTCTAGCGCCAGAGTATATGTGTGTTGGAAAGTTCTCTGGGGAAACATTTCTTACTCTTCTTCCTGCATTTCTTCGTCTTCGCAATAGCCTTCTGGCTAGTGGGTTGTGGTGGCTTCTCAATCGTTCCACGTAAGCACCTGCCTGTGTATTTAAAACGTCTTCAACTTGGGTACTCTTAAATCACTCTATAAATGTGTTGTGCACATATACCAGGGTGCTCCCGATAGTCTGGAGGACTCGAATCTTTCACAGATGAGATTTTGCATGCTTCAAATATTGAAAACCCAGCCTGAACTACTAAAAGTAACCTCCAAATTCAACTAAAAATTATGAAACTAATAGGTTTGCGTTTATTGTGCTACTTACAAAGTAATTCTTAAAAGCTAAGCTTAAGTTGAGCATTTCTGAAAAAGAAAAGAAAACAATTTTAAAATTTTATTTTAAATGATCAAAGATTTCGTTAAATTTCAGACCTATTTCTTTGGATCGGACAATCCCTTAAAGGGACTAAGCTTGAACAAGAATAACGTGACCGTTCTTAAAGACTTTGAGACAATTTTAATGTTCTATGGTTACGATCTGAGTGTTGATATGGTGTCAAGCACGCCAGTAAATGCCACTTCGGATCTAGCCATGACTAATACCACGGTGGCTGGCAATGCCACTGCCGAGGAGATGCAAGCAGAAACCACCACCATATTGCCAGAGGCAGAAACCACAACCGAAATGCCAACAACGACTACAACAACAACAACTGAAGCACCCACTACAACTACAGAGGCGGCGACCACGACCACAGAAGCTGAAACGGAGGCCACAGAGGCCAATACCGAAGAAGCACCAGCTGCCAGTTCGGGTGAGGAAGCTGGCGGAGATGAGGCAGCCGAGCTGGTGTCGGCCTTTGTGGCCGAAGAGGAGGCCGAACCCTTTTTACGCATACAAAAGGCTCGAGTTTCACGCTTACCCACCAGCAAGCTGCAGGCTCCCCTCAAGCATTCCAATCCCATAACACCAAAACCCAGCTATTTGCCCAGTGCCCGCTCAGCAGTTATGATGCCCATGATGGCACGTCAGGTGGCCAGTCCACTGCCCAGGAAGGTCACTTCTACAGCTAAACCACCAACATCACCCATTATCAGCATACGCCAAGTAAGCACCTCACTTGCTCCACAGTCAACGAATACCAACGCCACCCGCAAGTCCAAAACGGCACGTCACAAACGTCACATTTTGGGCTATAAGGACTTGGATGCGAATCTCTTTTTGACACTCTTCAACCCGCATGTGCCTCATTCCGCCGTACACCCGCCTCTACCTCTACCCGCCTCGCCTGCCTTTGCCCACATCACCAACGACTTCGAGCCTCACTTTATCAGCGGGGCAGCCGAGAGTAAATCCAACTACAACACAGATGTCATCAGTCATGTGTTCTATCTGGGTAGCCAGCAGATTGTGCACACCACCTTCAAGGTATACAATGCGGTGTTGTACTACAAATACTTTGAGCATCTCAAGATGAGTGTATTGGAGCTGGAACTGGACACACCTGAATATAATCTAATGATATTGCTGCCCGATTATCATACGGATATTGTGGCGGCAGCTGCCTCTCTCAAATTGGGACCCACACTGAGATTGATGCGTAAACAGCTGAAGCCGCGCTGGGTGCAGGCAATTATACCGGACTTCAAGCTGCATGGAACCATGTTTCTCACCAACGACTTGCAGAATGTAAGTTTGAATTATAGATCATGGGCCCCGAGCACTGATATCTGATTAACCCATTTCTCTGTTGTCTGATTTCAGCTGGGAATGTAAGCTATAGACTGTCAAGTCCATTGGACCTTGTTTCACTTTTACTTTCTGTTGCTCCTCTTCTCTCATCGTTGCAGCTGTGATATATTCGAGCCAAATCGCGCCGATTTCCGACCTATGACTGACGACAAAGGCGTTTATGTTCGACACATTGAGCAATCCATAGACGTCACCATTCGTACACATCCCATCAATCAGCTCAAGCGTAAGTTGGCGGCGCATTGAGGCGCAACAGCGCCTCACCTGCGATTGCGCAGCAGCAGCTAGACAAAGGTGTAATAACAACTTCCCTTTATATTTTTTGCTGCATCTTTTCCAGGCAACTATGGCGCCCAAACGAAACCCATTCAGATCTCTGTAAATCATCCGTTTCTGTTTTTCATCATCGATCGAGACTTGGACGTTGCTGTGATGTCGGGCCGCATACTCAATCCATTGAATGTGCGCATCCAATGAGGCAAAGCGAAGGTCAAAGCAGGTGGAAAGTGAAGTTGCTATTGATGTGTAGTACCCTACCCCTAATCTTTAAAAGTTTCGACTAGTTTCAAATGTAAATAAGTTGTTGTCGTTGTTGCATAAATGCTGCTCACCATTTCTAAACAAATGAAGTTTTCTCCTCTCCCTCCCTAGTACTGGTAGGTGGCAAAGACTGTGCACACACAGAACAAGCTGGTGTTGCTAAAGACCTCCGAGACGGAGGTGTCCGAATCGCAATCCCAGCAGCACCGCGAGTTGTAGGTGGCCCCGGCGCCAAGCTCCTGTCCCAGCATCACTTGCACCACATGCTTATAGCGTTTCACCTTCGGAGAAGTGGCTATCTGCTGATTCACTTCATCGGCTATCTCGTGCGTCCAGGTGGTGGCCAGTTCCTTGTCATAGCTTTTGTCTGCAAAGATTGAGAATGAGTGGTTACCCTGAGCAACGTTTTGTTCATTTGTTGTGAGCACTAGACTTACCCTTAAGTTTCTGGGTCATTATATTGATCATGATGCTCTTGACAATGGGCAAGGGAAACATCTCACCAAAAGCCGGCCGCATATTGTAGGCAGTTGGCTGCAAAGGCAGCTTTTCATTCTCTTCCAAGACTGGATTTGCGGGTTCTGCAATTGACTTGGTTTGTGACATTTTACTAGACTGTTTGCAACTCAAATTTCTGTTTATTCTTTGAGCTGCGCAGTGTTGACTTTTTGGCTCTTTAATAGCCGGATTTAGCTGGAGTTAAGAATACATGGAGTATGGGCACACTGCTTTGCTTGCCGCCATTACCATCGAGCTATCGGAATATCGAAATGTAGCCCTTGCTTCCATTTAGTTTAAAAAAATTTTCCTTTGATGTGTAGATAATTTTTTACTATAGTTTGGTCGAAAGTTAACATATCGGAACTTCCGATGACAATGAAATGTAATAACATAGATTTCGAAACAGATTTCATCAGAAACTAATATACTGGAATTTCATTAGTTTCCTTGCCACACTCAAGCTGTAGAGAGATGCGTCAAGCTCAATTGTTTCGCTTATAGCTCCGGTGTTTTTTGTCCAATCTGATTGTACTTTTCAAAATAGATAGATATTGGGCCTAGCTTGATGTATATTGTGGATCTGACTGTTTTTTTAAATCTAGGATGTGACGGTTTTTTTTGGGGATAAGAGGGATTGCACCTTCATGCAAAAATTTGTGGCTCTATCTCTTATAGTCTCTGAAATCGACGCGTTCATACAGACGAACGGACGGACAGACGGACATGGCTATATCGACTCGGCTGCTTACGCTGATAAAGAACATATAATATATACTTTATGGGGTCGGAAATGTTTCCTTCTCCCTGTTACATACATTCATACAACTTAATGATCCGCCTTTTCCCATTTTCAATGGGAACAGGGTATAAAAAGATGATTGTTGGCTCCTAGTGTAAATAGCCCATAAGTACCTTAAAAATATATTAGTAAAATTCGTATTTTATATTTCAAACCATGCTTACACAAATGTGAGAAGTAAAAATATTTGTAAAGCTTTTATATATTATATGTGCCTCTAAAATAGTATTTTTTTCAAAACATCCAGTCTGCGGCGCATAATACATTTAAAACATTTTTTTTGGCGAAACTACTTAATATTTGCCAATTCTTTCATTATCACATTGTTCAGTAACATTTGAAATATTTTTATGAATTTTTGAACGAAAATATGTCGTGAAACAACGGAGATACAACCCCCTTCAGGTAGGTCATGTGATGAATTGAGCCCCGTACGGTGAATCAATAAATAATTAGTTGTTTGGAAGTATACCTCCCAGCCAACGATACCCTTAACCTATGAACCCTTACCATTATCTATAAACCAATTTTTTTTTTTTTTTACAGTCGTTTAAGGTGAAAATACGTTTTTAGCCTAAAAAATTGGTCATTTGACGCTGTTAAATCGTTTTGATGCACAAAATAAATAAAAGTAGTCAAATATATATTTATGAAATGTGCAAAACTTCAAACTGATAGGTGCAAAAATTTAAGTTTTAGTTAAAAGCTAAAAGTTAATAGTAATAGGCTGGGCAAATGAGCTGAAATTTTAGAACATTTCAGAGGAGGTTTTTTTTTTGAGCTCAGCCATAGCCCCCGCTCAAGCAAGTCAAAATTTAAAGTGATGTTCCATAACTCCAGCTATTACAACCTCTCAAACCCAATCAAAATTAATGTAACGACAGTAGAATTCGTAGAACTTAAGTACCCATTTAAACATTTCGGAAACAATAATTCTGTTAAATTTCATAAAATCTTTATTCAATTTAAAATAAATCGAAAATGTACATAATAAATTCGATAAATATTGTTTATATATGCAGGTTATAAATAAAAAATTACTCAATAAATTTTAAATTGTTTTTTGTTTTTGTGTTTTTAGTAGAGCACAATAAATGTTTGCTTTGCTTTCATATATCGTTTTTCATAGACTATATAGAAAATATTTGTGTGTATATCTTTGTGTTCACTTTGATTTTAGTTTTGGGCAGCAAATTACACTTTACATACATACATAGATGTGCTGGTTGGATCAGGTGTGGGTTATTCAAATAAATAAATAATAATACACTCGACAAATTCAGCGATAAAAAACGAAGAAAAAATAAACTCAAAATACACAAATTTACACATAAATACATACATACAAACATCAAGAATAAACTCAATACACACAATTTAACACATACGAAGATCGATAAATTTGCAACTTAATTTGCACAACTAACTAGAAATACATTTCAAATAAAAGAAACTATTAAAATTTTTGTAATGAAAAACCAACGAAAGCCTTAAATTCAAATTGCAAATATTTAGTTTTTGGTTTTGATTTTCTTGCGCGTGCGTTTCTTTATGAACGAATTGACGCCAGCTACTTAAATTTATTGAAATATTTCAGCTGCCATGTTTCTGCTTCAGTTTAATAGTTTTTGCATGCGGCCATTTACAGCTCATGGGTTTTAGGTTTGTAGTATCGTTAAATATGAATATGTTCCGCTGCTTTATTTCTTCTCTTTTTTTTTTGGTACATTTTTCTTAAGTATTTAGGCTTAAAATTCCGTTCCAGATTTCATGGGCCAGCAAACTCCAGGGAAATTTTGCTATTCAAATCTGCAACAGCAAAAAGAGGGAAAATGTTAGTTGGTTTCTTTTAAGGCTTTAGGTAATAGCTTTGACTTTGGCTCTACAATTTCGGTAACATTCATTCTTAACAAATTGCTAATAAACTAATTTAAATTTCAGGCAATAAGGTATACCAGCATAATTCGAGATGTGTCAAAATGTAGATTTTAATTTAAATACGGGATCACGGGATCAATTTTATGTTGCTTAAAATTTTCACAACAATCGTTATGGGCGGTTACTAGCCTTGGGTTGTTCATGAGTGAGTGAACAAGTGAGTGAGTGAATTGTTAATTTTAGCACTGTCAAAAGTTCAAATGAGTAAAGTTCAATAAGTCCAAAAATAAGACTAACAACTTGATTTTTTCCAAAAATTCTTTTATCAAGCGAGTAATAACGCTTTCAAACTGTAAATCGTTTCCATTTTACGGCCAATCACATTTTTCCCATATTCCTATAAGTTAAGAAACGCTCTCAAATCAGTTGCGAAATTGAAGAAATCATAATATTTCAAATATTGCAGTAAAAGTTCGAGGAAAATTAACTTTTAGTGCGCTTTGACATTTTCGAAAACTGTTTGGTATAAAAAGCTTTCTCTGATAAAATGTTAAATATCTTGGGGACTAGCTAGACCAAATATAGTTAGTTCAAACAAAATCCATTGGATTAATATATCTAAAGATCAAAACGAATACTTTATAATGTCTTCGATTCCAACTTTATGCTACACAGAATACGTGCTCTAAAAAAAATAATTTTTCGAACAGATTTGGTGAAAAATTTGTATTTTAAACTTCAAACGAACTTAAGATTCGGTGGAATTAAGGGCAATCCTTAAAAAGAAAGAAATTTTCGACATCAGTTCGGATTGGTTTTTACTGCAAAGTAGATTTAGGGATAAGTCGCAAAGATATACTCTAGGAAGGAGGCCTTACCTTCAAAATTTTGAAATCAGTGGAAGTTTTCGAGCAGCTTTAAGAGCAAATAGAGAATTTACACTTGAGAATGGACTTAAGGTTTGCTACTCGGTGAATTAGAACAGGAATGCGTCTTTGACAACTTTTTGGACTGGTGTACCTTCGAAAGTCGGAACAAATGACTTTTCAAACAGATTTAAGCAAAATTTCAGTTATGTAGAGGATACTGAGGAACTTAGGGAGATAGAAATTAGTTTCTGAGATGTTTGTAAGCTAGCCTTAACTTCAGAATACCGAAAAATAAATTTTCGACCAGATTTTTGAATAATCGGGTTCTTGTAGTGTTGAGATTTGTTAGGACTTGGCCTATTTAAGTACTTAAAATTGGGGTTTTGTCATTTATAAGACTGCCTTCCCTTTGAAAGTTCGTGAAAATTTCAGTACGTGAAGTTTTAAGGTATGACCTAAACTTTCTGTTAAATTTCCTTCAATAAATATGTAACAAGTTGAGAGTATAGCACTTCAGTTTACTTGAAAAATAATGTGCTTAAACTCTGTGAACCACTGAATCGAACCAGTTCTTATGACCGAACCTGAGGCGCTTTTTTCGAAATCAAGATGCTTGGGTTGTCAAATGTGGGTTTCCGGAAATTAGCTACATATGCGTCTTAATTCGCTAAATGTTTCCGTTTAAGGTGCTTGATACCTACTTATAACTTATGCACTTACATTCGATTCATCATGATCGTTCAGTTGGCCAGCTAGTTTAACGCCCGTCGCCTCTGTTGAGGTCGATGCAACGCCCGCTGCAGTTAGATCCAGCTGTGAGGCCGTGGGACGCAGTGCCGCACGTTTAGCCACAATTTCCAGCATCTCATTGAGTATTGCACCTTCCGCGGCCACATCAGCGGAGCTTTTGTCCAGTTCTGCAAATGGCAATTGATTAGTTGGCCTATTTCTTGATTATGTAGCCTCTTACTTGACTTACTATTGCAAGACAAACGCAAATTGAGTTCTTCCTTGAGCTGAGCATGCCGATATTCCAATTGTAGTTCCTGCTGTCTAATGGTGAGTTCCTCATCGCGTTTTCTAATTTTGGTTTTAAAGCATTTTTAAAAACTAGAGCTTTATAAATCATTTTCAACTAAACTCACTTGAGTGCTGTGATGTTGCGCCAAATCTCCAAAAGTTCTTTCAATAGTTTCTCATCATTGTCCTTGGTCGGGTCCAAACTGGAAATGAATGTGTATTTAAGTGGAATGTTAAAGAATTGTATTTAATGATCACTCACCTTTCTGCATTTTGCGCCTCGCCCCGCAGGGCCTTCTCAATGAGCACACCTCGTCCTTCCAGTTCCTTCAACTGCACCTCGATCTCCTCCTGTTCACGCTGTATTTCTTGAGCGATACGCAATCGCTTGAGTTCAGCCTGTCGTGAAGCCTTTGATATGGCACGTTGCTTTTTATGCTCTCGTGTCTCGTTAGCGTAACTCTCATCTGTAAAGGGGTGTCAAAAGTAAAGTAAAAGTAATCCAACAACAAACACAGAGTTAAGGGAAATGCAGACATAGAATGAGAGCAACAAACCATCGGATCTTTGATAATTCAGTGGCAAAGGTGGTATGGGTGGCGGAGTCTGATCGTCCAGGGCTTTCGCTGCGGCCAAATGATGGGGCTTGTGTATGTAGAGCTGCGGACTGGATGATGAAAACGTTTCTGGTTTTGGTTTTGCAGTGTTTGTTTGCTTTCGGTAGCGACTGTTGTTGTTTGTGGTGGTATTCACAAATTCTGGCGAGTTATTTGTCTGTGATGTGACCAGGTCCTTGTCCTAATTTGTGTGTATTGTGGTTGAATTCATGAGAATATTTATTTATATATATTTAGTTGAATGTTTTATTGTTGTGTACATTTTTAGCGGCAGCAGCGCAGAAAAGGTAAAAAAATATTGGTAAAGTTTCATAAAAAAAACACAAATAATTATTATTCAAACATTATTATAATCATCTAGTCAACAAACGTGCAGGAAGAGTCCACTTATCTTAATGTGGGGTGGGGGGATGGGATAGGGTACCAAAACCAATTCCTAAACCCGTTCATGCATAATTCCCCGCTCAGAGTTCCTTAAATCCAAAACTTAACTTGTAATAATAACATATATATAAACAAAATAATAATAAAAAAAAAACAACAAGTGCACATAAAAGTTATTTAAAAATAAAAAGAGGCTCAGCAGGTCAAACTTAAAAAATTACTTAAATATTTTTAGCTGTGGATTGTGGAAAGAAAATGAAAATAAAGTAAATGAAATCAAAATTAAAACATAAATCTGGCAATCGTAGATAGAGGGGATACTCGTAAGTCTAAAAGACGCACAACAGTTAGATGGGAGATGTTTAGTATTTAGCTCAGTATTCAATACAACGCAAAGTGCTACCAAATCAAAAATTTTGAAATTATTGGTAAATTCTACAAGTTTTATATTAAGTTTTAAAATATGTTGGTATTTTTGACTTTCCCTAGATTATCAGTACAAACGGGTTTGTATATCTAGAAAGATATCATAGTATTTGAAAGCATTGAAATCAGATATGCCCAGAGCCAGCCTATGGCTTACAAGTGAAGAAATATTCTGCACACGAAATCATTCGCTGCCATCAACAAAATCTACTCTGAAGTCCACCCGTAACTAAATGATGTTACGTTTGATGTTTGCAAGAGGCTTAGGATAGGCCTGTAGTGGTGCAGAGAGTAGTGCTAGTGCCTGCTGTGAAAGAGAGGGCTGTAATCGTGTGTCGAACAGCCAAATCATATTGTGCCCTGGTCAAAAGTTGTAGTGTAAATGACATAACTATAAAAAAAACAAGCCAGCCGTTCACGGAAAGACTTCACCGGGCTTCTTGTTTGCTGAGTACATTGTTTACTGGGACTTAACGCACTACCACACGTGTGGTTGACAGTCGTATGCGCTAAGATGCAGACTTTTGTGTGATGTATCGAGTTCACAAGCTTAATTCCCCGAGAAGGAAGTTAAAGTTATATAACAACGAGATAGAAAAGCTTACGTCGTCTGTGCCGCAGTTGTAATACACTTGGAACATATCTTTTCTAAGGCAGGCTCAAGAAGTAACCATACTATCAGCTTGGTTTAGACATATTAGTCAGTGACTAGACAGTGTGCAGCTAAAATATACTTCTGTGCAAAATATCAGCTCGATAGCTCTACTTTAAGCTTCTTAATACTCGGTCTCCTGAACAGAAACTCAAATGACAAAATTTATCAGCTCGATAGCTCCACTTCAAGCTTCTTAAGACTCATTCTTCTGAAAAGTCACTAAAATAACAAGAATGAAGTATCCTAGAAAGGTTTTATTGTGTATTTATTAAAATTAAGGTGATTCAAATCAATTCTATTTAACAAAAAAAATAATTTTCTCCTATTCTAACAGCACTTGTTCGCATTTCGATTCGTATATTTTATATGAAAGTGAATGTATGAAAGTATGATAGATGATGATGTGAGCCTGCTGTGCAGAAGATCGTCTGATCGATCCTACCAAGCGACCTCTAATAAACAAGTTTTTTCTTTAAAAACTTACATACCCAGTTACCCTTCCCGAATTTGGAAGTACCTAGCCATAACATATGTCCCAAAGATATGCCGCTCGTATTCGGCGTTAAACTATAGGTCCCTTTCTCTCGTGCGAAAATTAGAAGCACACTTGTCAAAAGAATTATAGAAGCTGGGCTTTGCTCTTTGTGGCTGTATAGTCTATTATTTTATTTATGTTTGTTCCCAACGACCTTCACTTAAGAAAGAGTCACAGTCTATGATGTCATGTCTTTGAAAGCGGTTAAAAACGGTTCACAAGTGGTTCAGAGCCATATCTCAGAAGTTATTTAAGCTAGGAACTAGAAATTTGGTATGTAGACAGATAGTATTAAGTTGGAAATTTAACGGATTCAGAACCTCTTTCGAATCGGTTAAATCTGGACCTGGGTTAAAAGTGGTTCAAAGCCATGACTTAAAAGATCTTTAAGCAACGAACTTAAAATTTGGTGTGTAGGATTTCCACATTTCAGAACCGGTTACGAAACTGTTCGCTTATTTTTAACTATCGACTTGTTATTTGGCGTGCGGATTTGAAATACAATTTAAAACTGGACTTGAACAAGTTTGAAGGTGTACAAATGTCAATATCGGTTTGCAACCAGTTGAAATTAGAATATAAAGGCTATCATCAAAAGCACATTCTCGCAATGCAAGCGAACAAGCACTACTTAAACGTAGCCATTTGATATTGAAAGATGCTGTACTTTGGCCCATTGGTATGTTAAGTGCAAAAGTTTTTATATTAATAGAAGATAAGAAAGAACACATTCGTTGTTGCTTATCCAATTTTCTTCAGTCTGTGCTATTCGTGACAGCCTATGGCATAACTTTAATCAACAACGAATGCCGCTTACGCGCATGGGCCTTGGGTACTCCTGATTCAAATTGGTGCGCTGGTTCTGTTTTTTCCTTGAAAAATAGCGCCATTATTTTTGCGTCAACTACAAGCTCTCATATGTTCCCATTGCTTGAGATGCTGTTTATAAAGCGCCTCAAATTATCAATTTGCTGAAAAAAACTGTTCGTTTAAAGAACGCATTAATACTTGAAATGAGGCATTATTCGAAAGAGAAACAGCAATTTCAGACTACGTGGAAGCAAATTCTTCCGAATTCCGACTTCTGATATGCTGTGAAACGAACATCGAACCGAACCTCTTTAGAAATATAAGCTGAACTTTAACCTGTTACGGTTCGTTTCAACTAAAACTATGGAAATGAAAACATTTGACCTAATGCATAGCGACTCTTGTTATATGATCGGTTTAAGGCGACTGAGTTTTACTTTCTTTGTGTCGTTTCTAGGTCGGAAGCTTTTTGTTAAACACATGCCACACCTTATAAAGAACAAGTAAGAAAGTGAGTCAAGCTCGACTACAATGTATTCTCTCAAAGCTAGTGTTAGGATGTGTAAGGTGCTTACCATCGCTGTTAATGCCGGTGCTGTCCAGCATAGTTATTAGTTTTCTATAGAATTCGATTGTCGATCATCCGATGTTTACCATTTATGTGGCGAAGGGATATATAATACTGATTACCAAATATATCTAGACGGTAGAAATATTCTATCTATAAAACTGTGCCAGATATGACCAATATAATATGACGTGCAAAAATTTACATATATTTTCACTTAGCTCTGCACACATAAAAGACCAAAAAATGTACGTAGCTCTGGTTAAGTAAAAACCATTATTCAATACCAATACCAGCATCTTTTAAATTTTAGTTTAAGCTTGCGTTTTGTAGCAGGGTTTTTCCTACAGTGAATACTGAGCTGAAAGTGCGTGCCAAACATAAAAGTACAACCAGAATTTCGAAATTAAAGAAGAACTACTTAGGAATTTTGATAGGGTTCGAATAGTAGTTATAAAAATATTCTTACACCAAAACTGAAATTCCTCAGATCAAAGCAAGACTGTAAAATGATTGGAAAGAGTTTTGTTATGTGGTTAAAAATGAAGCGATTTATTACATAATTACATATGTCAGTTATATACATACACATAAAGATTAGGCTAGATGATCCAACACCAAAATCATAAATGAATTAAAACTCACCTTAGACTTCTCCTTGGATTTTGGTGATATGCGGAATCGACTGAAAACGCCGCCGCCGCCGCCTCCGCTGCCTGCATCGGAGATGGTGGGTGTGCCGCTGCTACTGGTGCCGGGACGTTCTGCTTGCTCAGAGGCGTTGGCAACCACAGCTGGAACGCTTTGCTCTTTGGGACTGGTGGACGCCGATGGAGGTGTGACATTGCTGCTGCCTTTGTGGAAAAAGCTGGACAGTGACTGTATTAGACTCTTGCGCCGCTCGGGATCTTTAGCGCGTCTGCCGGATTTTGGTTTCAATGGTTGGTCGTGACCACTGGCCGCCAGATTGGGATCGGATATAAAGTCAGCCAGCTTGGCTTGATGTACCGTATCTTTGTCCAGATGCTGTTGCTGCAGCTGCTGCTGCTGCTGTGCACTGACCATGTAGGCCAGGTCATTGACACTCTTAGAGGCGCTCATTTTCCGAGCACGAGCCGCCAACTCACCAGACTGTGTTTCTTCCTGATGTTTGGTCTTGTTCTGGTCATAGTGTAGACGCTTGCGTAACAGCTGCATCTTCTCCTCTGGACTCAGACCCAGCTCTGAATTGGATTTGATGCGAGCCCGGGCTCTGGCCTCGCTGCGCATACTCTCGGTGGAGGCGGAAATGTTGAACTCAGCAGGAGCAGGATTGTGACTGCGTGGAGCACGGACTGCTGCTAAGGGCGTGGCAAAATCGCCCAGTTTGCCACTATTAAACGAGGACGTTTTGTTCAGTTTATACTGGTAATCCAGTTCTTTGATCTGTTCGGCATCGATGTGCTCGCTGAAGGGACGCGGCTTGTATAGATCGGAGCTGCGGGTGGGGGCCTGAACAGTGCGATAAGGTGATACATACGTGGCGGTGGCGGATTTTTGCAGAGGATTGGCCGCCTTACTGGGGCGCTCTTCTGCAGTGGATGACACATGGTAATGGGCCTGGCTGGAGCAGTTCGCATCTTGGGTACTAGCAGCCGCGGCCAACTTGGGCGTGGGACTCACGCTGGCCCCACTGGCATAGCCACTGGTTAGGAGGCTGCGCTGGCGACTCCTGTGCAGTCGCTTCTCGGCATTGAGCTGTTTCTTCGACTGCAACTTGTCCATGACCAGATCGTGTATAAGATCTTTTTGCTTGGTGCGCTCCTTAGAGATCTCCTCCAGTTTGCTGCTGAGCGTAGGTATCTCAGGTACTTTGCTAGAGCTACTGCTGCTCCGGGGTCGCATGGCGACTTGACCGGTTGGAATATCCTGCGCCGGGGATTGGGAATCGAGTGCTTCTATCACAGTTGCTTGCAGATTGGGCGGCGCCTCACCCTTGGAGCTCTTGCGTCGCTGTGTGCTGATTTCGGAGATCCTCTGCTGTAGAGCCCGCACATACTCAAATTGGATTTGCAGATCCTCTTCGGCAGCAGCTTCTTTAGCCGCCTGGTCACGTGGAGTAGAGCTACTCGCTGCACTGCTGGACGTCTTTGGCTGCTGTTCAGAGCTGCTGGGCGTTGAAACATCTGCCTTGCCTGAGACCAGCATGGTGGCAAAATGGTCCAGCACCCGGGGTGAGGAAGTGTCCAGTGGGCTGGTCACCACAGTGAGTGCCTCGCTCTCCTCTGTCGTTGTGGGCTGTGTCTGTGACATGCCCAACCCAGCACCTAAGCTGTCCTCATCCAGTTCGTTGAGAGTGCTGGAGTCGGTCAGGGATTGGGTCATGGCGGGGGGAGGAACCTCATTGACTGGCGTCTTGGCATCGTCGTGCATAATGTAAGCACCCTGCTCGATGTAATCGATACCCAGTTTCTCATCTCGTTTGGTCATCAGGGAAGGCGGCAGCTTCACTGTGCTGGATGGGTGAGGGGATTTCTGCTTAGGCTCTGACTCAATGTACTCCATGTAGCCGCGATTGCTTAGTAAGGCAGTGTTGGTGGCAGAGTAGGCTTCAGCACAGGAACCCTCTGAGCCGGTATCCATAAACTCAATGTCATCAATGTCGATGGCGTGGAGTATGCCCTCCATTTCGGCCACGGGAGCCTGCCTCGCCACCTCATAAATCACCGCATTTCCGCTGGGAAGCTTACTCGAGGCACTACGTCTCTTCTCCTTACGTCGTTTCATGGTGCCCTTGTTCGAATTGATGACAAACTCCATGTCCACAAAGTTCTCGGAGATGCAATCATCGGCTGTCCAATCGGATAGTTCTGTTTCCGTCAACACCTGCCCGGTTCCAGTCGCTTCTGTTTCCGAGTCTGAACCGCGAGAGTGAACGTCTCCTGTAGGCGTTTTATCACTATCATGGGCAGTGGGCGTGGTGGGAGTATCTGGAGTTTTGGCCGTGCTGCTTATATTCAGCGTCATGGGCTTTACCGCCTGGCTATGCTCCAAGTTGCTTTCATCCACGATCAGAGGCAGATTCTTGAGGCTTTCGATTTTGTTCTCATTTTTGCTATCAAACCTCAGCTTGGGTGGTCCCATCTCGGGCAAGGCGGGAGGAGAATTTTGACGACCTGCCTCAATGACAGTGTTTTCAGCTGGCTCTGGTGTGGCTGTAACCGGCTCCGCATCCGCATCGTGCTCGCTCTCCAGCTCCAGTTCGCTCGTCTTCACAGCTGGCTGCGCAGGAACAATCACATCCGCAGGCATATCCAAATATTTCACATCCTCCGGATCTCCAATGTACTTGCCATTCACAATCATAAGGCTGTCGACCTGCATGAGAGCTCCAGTCGAATCGTGAACCTCCAGGCGTGGCACATTATGCTTGCCGGCCGCTGTTGCGGTTTGAGTGTCGGGACTTGTTGTGGATTCCAGTATATAATGCTGTATATCCTCGATGCTGGAACTATTCGAGCTGGAGCAACTGGTAGCACTACTGCCCGTGGTGGAGATCACCTCCGACTTGGGTTTCGTCCAGGGTATGTTGGGCACCTGGATTTGAAGAGTGTCCTGCTCGTCCTGCTCATGCTCTGCATTCTCCTTCTCTGGCGAGTCGCGCTTCTCCTCATCGGATTGACAAAGCAAACTCTGCTGCTCTTCGGTATGCACCACACCTGCTCTGATGTGACCCAGTATATCGGGTATACACTCCTTGACATCCTTCGATACATCCGGCTTTGCCTTCTCTTGATCTGAGATCTTGTTGCTGTCCGGAGTTAAGCGATCGTCCAACTCTGTTTGACCATCGACCAACTTGATTGGCGTCTCCAGTGCCGTCAAGTCAATGATGGCCACCGGAACCTTCTCGGGTGTGACTAGGTCGATTACCTCGATAACAGTTTTAGTATTGGTCGGTGTGGTGGGTGAATGCTTTCGGCTGAGCTGCTCCAACAGAGTGGCATTCACCGCATCGGTGTACTCCATGCCCTTGTTCAGCTCGTTCTTGCTGTTAACAAACACGTTCTCCTTCTCATTGTCCGTAGAATTACTGGACGGAGTCTTTTGAATTTTAAGCTCCACACGCAGATCATTTATCACATTGCTGGTGGCCGATCGCATCAGTTCGTTGGCCTGAGTGCCCTCACCCAGTTTGGTGCGGTCTAGGAAACTTCGCATTCCGGCACTAATGTCACTGCTGGGGTTCAACAGCTTCTGGCACTCGGAAATGTTTGATTGAAAGCTGCGTATACGCGAGTCCAGCACAGAGGTGGAACCAGACTTTTGTATCTTATTGCCATTCACTTGTTCACCCAAAAGATATCGTTTCTTAAGCTCTAAACTCTTTTTCGAGGCAATACCCTCGGTGCTGGCCGTTTTGTTCAGCAGATAGTCACCGGGTCGGGGATTTTGAAGGGGAGCGCGTTGAGTACCTATCAACAGCGTAGGATCAACCTGAACGAGTGGCTTAAATTGGGGCAGTGGTGGTTGTTGGGGTTGATACTTTTGCAAATAACTGCCACCCTTCTCACGGGCCGCCAATTGTTTTTGATGTTGACCCGAGGAGGCACTCGGTGTGATCATGGTGGATTTAATCTGCACAGCAAAGTGATTGCAAAGATAGTAACCATTAATTCAGTTCAGCGGGAAAATAAAAAAAGGTAATCATGATTGCGTTTCCCGGATTTCTGTGCTTACCTGAACTTTTGTGGGTTTTCTTAGATGTGTATCATCGATAAAGATTTTGGGTGCTTGCCGTATGATTTCGTCGTTATCGAACTCGGAATCGGTGGAAATCTCTGTGGCAGAGTTAAGCTCAACTTCGTCGGGTGATGTGCTCTCGGATTCGGTTTGTACCTGCAAATGTAATTGGTCAGTAATTGTAGATTAGTTGGCTTCTCAATCAAAGGAAAAGCGCAGTACAACACAACGTAAAACAATTAACAAAAGAACAAAGCGTCGAGGGTAATGGGGGGCTATAGATATCAGCTCGGAGATTCTATGCCGCCTAACACTCGGGGCGGCTAAACACATGCTTCATTAGTTTGGGTCATTAAGGGTTAATCAGCAGCAGCAACGGCGACGGAAATGACAGCGCGACATGCCTTTAGGTACGATCCATAAAGGTACGAAAACAAAACGCAGAACGATGGCAATTTCGGGTTAGATCTTCTTTTGGTAGAGGCAGGGATTGGGGTTAGAGGTAGTAGTTCACTTGCAACAGAAAAGACGAGAGACGGTTTAGAGACTACAAACTTTTGGCTCGGGCTGCTCGGGGGTTAGCGCAACATTTCGTGTACAATTTTGTTTGAATTTACCTTCATAGATCGTACCCAGGTGCATACGTTTTATTTTTATTTATTTTTTCTTTTTTGGTTTACTGAAATGGCTAACACTCTCTCAATCGAACTTGACTAATTGGTTGACGTTGCACATCATGAGCAGACAGGCGGGCGGGCAGGCGTACGGTGAGGCAGGCTAGCGGTTGGTTGGGTTGTAGGGCTGACGTAGAACGGGGTTGGATCTAAGTGTGCATGGTCTGAGTGGGGGAAGTTGGTTGATTGATTGATTGGTTGGTTGGTTTCGGGTTTCATGTCTCAGTAAAGAAAATAGTTGAGGCGTCGTCTGTGGTTACCGATTTTGGTTGAAAGCGTGGGTTATATGTAAAAAGAGAATTGCTGTTTTGGTCAAAGGTTAAGGCTAACACAACTAGGAGATAACGCACGACTCTTTGCTGGCGGGCACATAGCTGGACATCGAGGCGGGACTGCGTCGCTTGAATAGATCACTAAGATGGGAACTACGCGGCGTTGACGAGCTGGTGCTGGGGTAGTAACTGGACGAGGTGGCTCCTAAGGCCGAGTATGGCCTGCGGGTGAGGTAGTCACTGCTAGAGCTGAGGTAATCATAGTTGCTACGCGTGGTGCTGCTGGGAAAACGAGTGGTGTTGGCATAGTGTCTAGGCCGATAGGTGGCCAGATCCTCATCAGGTTCGTAACCATTGCGATCCGTATTACGTAGAACTTCACGCATGTAGGGATTACGCTCCACCTCTCGTTCGTTGACAAATTCACGTTTGCGATTATGCAATCTCTTACTGCGGTCCAGCAAAGCTCTAGTGCTGGCATCCACCGGCTCATCATAGTTAATATAGCTTAGGGGTCGCTTGGTGGCCACTGTAGTGGTTGTAGAGAGAGAATCCGCATCCAGACTCGACTGAGCCGAGAGCGACTGCAACGAGGCATGGGTTGAGGCTTCCTTTTTGAGGTCGCTGTAGGATTTTGAGCTTTTTCTTGAACTGTTTGCAAGTGGTTTGAACGGCTGCGGGGACTGAGAGCGTGGCTTGTTTCTGGTCAAGTGGCTGCCGCGTCGCTTAGCTTCCAACAGACCAAGTATATCGTCTGCCTCCAACGACTCGGCACGTTGATTCTGCTCGAACACCGTTTTGCCATCGGGCCACTGGCGATTCTTAAATGCAGCCGCTGGTGGAGAGTCAGAGCGAGCATATTCGGGCAACTGTTTCTTTTTCTGCTCCTCTTTATCCTCTTCATCCTCGCTATCCATGTGCAGACCCTCAATGTGTGCCTTTGGCCAAGCCCGACCTTGGAAGACTTCGGGTACTGGCTCATCAACTGGCTTCGCTTCCGGTACAAACTTGGGCGGCTCCTTTTTGGGCAGCTGAAGCTTCTTGGGCATGGGCACAATCACTGGCTTGTTATCTTGTAACTCTATAAATGCAAAGGAGCTGCGTCGCGTCGAGCAGGCGGTCGAGTCCAATGGGGTTGAGTTGCAGTCCAGTTCTAGTTTCTTAAACATGGGAGGGGTACCCCCTCTTCTGGTTGTGTCTGTCACATTGGTATCCTGGGTTGTGCCTCGCTGGGTGGTCTTCATCGTAGGTGGTGTGGGTGGTGGTAGACTTCGTTTGCTGCTTGAATTGCTGCTGCTTTGCAGAGATTCGCGTCTTCGTTGATCTGCTGCAATGACTTCGAAATGTTCATCACGCTTTATCAGCGCCGCGCGACGTTCTTGCTCAAAGTCTTCGATGAGACGACGTTGAGCAGCCTCCTCATCGACATCGGTAAGACTGTTGAGCATCTGAATGGAGTTGCTGGGGGATACGTTGCGTAGTTTGTGGCGACGTGGCGGCATGGGACTGCTAGGCAACTTTTCCATGTCCCATTCAAGGGAATTTTCCTTGGGTGGCGGTTGCTTGCGTCGTAGCATGGGCGAAGCCGGCATCTTTTCCATATCCCAGTCAAGAGAGTTTTCTTTGCTACGCACCTTGGATGGAGTTATGAGCTTGGATGGCTCGTTGAGACTACTTTGGGAAGAGTTTTCGCTTTTGAGAGGCTGGGCAACTTTCACTTGGTCAGGCATATCCACTTCCAGAAGCGTTTTACAGACCTTGGGTGGGGTAGTGGGTTTGGGAGGCTCGTTGAGACCATATGGGGAAGAGGTTTGTCTGGTGTTTAGCTCCTCAATCATCTCTTTTCTTGTAGTCAGCTTAGTCTGGTCATGATCCACTACATCCTCTTCTACCAGAATTCTTGGAAATTTCAATATTTCTGCCCCCTGCATAGGCCGCATCTCCATGTTCTCTGTTTGCACCTGTTGCAGCAAATCCTGCACGGAAGGTGGCATATCTTCTGGATCCAATTTGGCTAGTTTTTTTCTAAAACGCTGTGGTGCCACCGGCATGGTGGGTTCGCTTGAAGAGGAGCTGCTCTTTGGCCGGCGGTGTGGACGCCTTGGAAAATGTTCACCATCAATCTCATCTCTGTCATTCTCATGTTGAAATCTGTCTCTGACTACAGTCTCCTCATCTCGTTCCAGAGACTCCAACTTATCTATAATGTCTCGATCTGCTGATGAACTGGTAACAAGCCTTACTCTTGGTGTAATGCCCACCAATTCATCATTGGAGTCAAAGTCCACATTTACCAACATTTCATCGGAGAAATTACCAAAAAGCTTTTCAATACTTTGCTCTTCGGAGCTGCCTCGTTTAACCACCGTGACGGGAGGTGCACTGGGACTCTTGCTTATTGTAGTACAAAGGGAGTCGGCATCATTATCATCATCTATTTGTATTTTGGGTACCTGCTCCATTTCGTCTACCATGCTCTGAAAGAGTTCATCAACCTGTTCGGTGTGCTGTTGTTCCTGCTCCAGTTGACTTAGTGCCGTCAGTGCATCTTGGTTTAGTTTTTCAGTCAAAGAGACTTCCGACTGACGTCGTGAAAGAACCAAACTAGACTGAGAACCACGCCGTGAATTGCTTAGAGACTTATCGCAACCTGTCTTGGGCAGGTTTTTGATATCCTCGATGGGAGCCTCAAGGATAGTCTCCATTGTTGGCTGCTCAACTATCTCCTCAACGGCTGGACTCTTGGTCTGCGAACGTTCCTTAGCTTCTGTGGCCTTTTCCAGTAAATCCAGTACCTCAAAGTCATCGGGCACCGGAGTCGCAGGTTTGGGTGGTTTTGGTGTTTGTACAACTTTGGTAGCTTTCTGCTGCGCCTGCTTAGCCTGCCGAGCGCTACTAATGTTGGCCAACTCCTCCAGTGAATTGTTTGCCTTGGTTCCCTTTTGGGTCTTGCTGGGTGATTTCTTTTTCTTGATCGGGGACTTGCGTTTCTCGGGCGATTTACGTGAGCTTAGACCAAAGAACTTGGCCAGCTTGGAGTCACGATACTGCACAGGTAGATCTCTTATGGGATCTGGCTTAGGCTTCATCTCAGCTTGTTTTTGTAGCTCTTCCTTCTGGGAATAGAACTTATCGCGTTTCTTTTGCAAGAAGTTGGTGGCCTCGGTACGCCACTCGTTGCGTAAGTAGTCCATGGTTTTCTCTAGATCGCTCATAGAGTCACTGGCAGAGGCTAAGGATTCGCGCGAACGATTAAGATTGCTCAGGTTACCAGTGCTAGACTCCATGCGGCGCAGCTTGAAAGCCGCTGTCTGATCATCGCTATTTTGGGAGTTAATCGAACTGAGGGACTCGAAGCGTTTCAGTATGTTTTGTACTCCGCTAAGATGTTGCGATGTTGGCTTCAGATCAAAGTCTTCCTCACCCAGCGATTTGGTTTTTTGTAGTTTTTTGGTTTGGCGACGTGGCAGGCCGAGTTCTAGATCCAAACCTGTCTCCTCCAGAATGCGATCAATATTGTCGGACAAGTCGCTGGGCGACTTTTCGTCTTGGAAAAGCTTTTGATATTCGGAACTGGGTGAGCGTACCTCACCATCTCCCAAGATCTCATCCAAAATGCATTCAGCTTCATCACGTGGGGGAGGCTTTTCTGCGACTGCCTTTGCAGCTGCTGCCGCTGCCGCCTTCTTGGCTTTGGTACCTTTGGGCACTATTTTCTTTATAATCTTAATCTTGCCCTTGGGCGTAGTGGTAGCCTTGGCTAAGGTTGTGGAGGTGGCAACAATTTTTTTCACCTGATTAACAATCTTCACGGGTGCTTTTTTCGTGCTCAAATCCAAAGCTCCATCCATTTGATGTTCCTTTAAGCTGAAGGTGTTTAGCGAGGCCTGACGCTTAGGTGGCACCGGTTTGGTTTGCTCCTTAACTTCTTTTGGCTTGGCCAATGCGGCCTCAGTCTGTGACTTCTTGAGTCTTTCGGCCACTGTTTCGACTGTTCTACGCTGAGGCGCCGGGCTACTAGGAAAGTACTTGGCAAGATCGACATCTTTTAGAGTCTTTTGATTCTTGTTTGTGTTAATCGCACTGCTCCTCTCCGGCTTTTGATTGGGGAAGTACTTGGACAGATCTACGTTGGAAGCCGCCTGGGCACTGACTGTGGGCATGGTTAGCTGAGATTTTATATGGTCCATGGTGCCGGCAAAGCTACTCGCTTGTATCTCCTTAAGCTTACTACTCAGTTGCTTGTTGGGCAGCTGATCAACATCCATATCCTCATCTTGTTCGCTGCTGTGCTGTCGCTGAAGTTTCCTGACCGTACCCAAAATCCCCTCGATTTGCATTCTGTTGTCATGGGGCAGCGGAGACTTCCCAGGACGAGGACTTCCGGAACTGGCATTGCTCTTAGTGCTACTGGATCGACTTAAATTCGCACTACCCTTTCGCTCCGGTTTAGGACTTAGTTGGGTGAGCTTCTTTAGACTCGCTGGTTTGGGCAGCAGTTCCTTGGGTCGCTCTTCAAAGTTGGGTTTGCGTGGCTTTAGCTCATCCAAATTGAAATCAATTACAGGCTTCGATTTGGTTTCAACCACAGACTGTGGCGGGGGACTGACCACCTTCTCATACTTCTCATCGAACTTGGACTTAAGAGCAGCAGTGGGTACGATTGCTTTAATGGGGTTGGCCATTCCCGCTGCTATGGCCGCATTTTCGGCTAACCATTTCTCTTTGAGTGTAAGTTTACGCAGTATATCGCTCTTGACCAGATTCTCCTTGGCCAATACCTCCAGATCTTTGTTCATTTTTACCATATTATTAAGATGATATAACTTTTCGCTGATTGCCTCGATTTCGCTACTAAATTTACGCGGAGCATTGCGCTCCAATTGCTCTAGTTCGACCCGTGTGGGCGTTGTTAAGGGCGTGGGTGGCTGACTCTTGGCCGACTCAAATGAGTTGGAAGATTTGAGAGAAGCTTTCTCCATATTTTCCTTGTTATCTACGTTTACCTGAAGCTTCTAATGTGGTTTAAAGGGTATGAAAAAATAAAACATGAAACCAACATCAAGGATGGGGAAGAGTTTAAATAAATATCGATAAGAGAATAAATCAGAATATTAGTATTTCCCACAACCAGAAGATAAGACAATGGCCACTCACCTCGGTCTCGGTGTCAGTGGGCAAATTGGCGGGTAGCGGTTGAAGGCGAACTTCCTCGCGTCGTAGTTCTCGAGCCTTTTTGAATTCTTCACCTTCGGTATCATCTTTACCGTCATCTGTAAAAAAAAAGATGAAATTAGATCAATTGATATTGCAATCCACTTTAAAGGCGAATGCCACACTCCAGACTAACTGGAAACGCGACATCCAAATCCAAATCAATGTCGTCTATAAGCCGAAAATCAACTTGATCCTCTCTTTACCTCTTTAAAAAAAACCTCTGAAGGTGTCATTAAAAAAGTCATGAGCAGAAATTGGCCAGTGCAGAAATAAGAGTATCACCACGAACTATGATTTTCTATAATTTTCCCCGTCTCTCAGCGACACCCGAAGACGATAACTCCTTCAAGCTTCATCAAAACGCTGCGCTGATAGCAGCTCCATGGATGCCACAAGATGACACACCCCAATTATCGCACCAGAAAACGGAGATACTCTCTGTCAGTGCACATTATAAACTCCTGACACAGTAATTCCCTATCGTATGACAAGAACGGAGCTCTCTCCAGTCACAAAAACGCAAGACTAAATTGAAAACATTGCGTCGCCAGTGCGCGAGCAATGCCCAAATACGAAATCTGACGAGAAAATGTTTAACTTAGAGGAATCGTTCCATAACAAATCGATAGAGTGAATGCAATGTCATCAAAATAAGCGTTCGAACTCATTTCGAGAGTTTGGAGAGGTCATCAGTCGGCTTATGTGATGGTTTGGCATTGGCGAAAGTGTATCAACCCGACGTTTTAAAAGTGGTGACGGCTCTCAACACGACATTATTTACAAACAAGCCGTGGACCTTTCAACAAGACTCAAACATGGCTAAAAACCCATGTACCGAACAACGTATGATTGGCCTGATGTTAGCCCAGATCTGAATTCATTAGAATTCAAACAGGCTCAGTTCTCGAGGGGCTATGCCTTGCTCTACTAGACACCCAGTAACGAGTCTCCCTTGCCCAAGCAGTGGGCAACTTCTCAAGGCATGAAGTGCACACTAGGGATGCCGGAAACAGCATCGATATATCGATATTTTTGTCTAAAAATACTATATATATCGTAATCGATTATTTTCCCTAACGAATATATCGGAAATCGCACATATTTTTGGTGATATTTTTGAGTCAGATTTTCGAATGCTTTATTTTAAAATATGCCATTTTGAACTTAAACACATCCCTATGTGTTGCATCTAAATATGACGACTATTAAAATGCTTAAAATCACAAAGATTTCATTAGACATTATAACTTAACAAAGTTTTCTGCTATTTCAATATATGAATATGTTTGAATTCTGCATATCGTGACAGAGAAGCGTTTTGACACGGGTATTAAGTCCGTCAAGCCGGACCCAAAACATTCGGAAGCAGACTACTTGGAAAAAGGTTCGAGTAGAAAAATCACTTAAGTCAGCTTTCACCTAACTTATAAAACCATCACCATTTTTTTAACATACTTAAAATAACTTTACAGTGCTAAATCGAAGCAATATCATTTCAGAACCATATTCAAGCTCGGCATTCTACAGGAGCATAAATCAAGTGGTGGCAAATCAAATCCACGTCTTTAAGGTGAGGCTAGATTCTATTTAGATTCCCGAGAAGTTTTCCGGTCCATTTGGGTATTGGTTAATTTTTTGAATAGCTTCTTTAGCTAGACGCTTCCTTCTCATCATATATATGTCTTATTGTCTTACCAAAAAATGTCTCCAAGGTTTAAGATTCCGCGAACTGAGCTTGAAACTAAAAGCTTAGGTTTGATAAGTAAAGCAACCGATTTGAAAACTGAAACTTAGACTTTTGAACGGTATCGAACCCTCCAGAATTTCAGAGGTTTGCCGCCTTGATATTTTGTACTGTATGGGAGCTTTGATCCCTAGATATTGAATTCAGTCAGAACGTGTCGAATGACATCTTAATTACCATAATGAACCAATTTTTCTAAGAACATTTGCTATTAATTGAAAATATCGATATTATCAAAATATTTGTTACCCTAAAATATTTATATCGATATGATGGTTTTTCAATATCGTCAAAAGTATAGATTTAATATTTTTTAAATTAACCCTGCAACCCTAGCCAAAGAGACTTCGGCGATGCTGGAAGGCATTAGACCTTTCGATGGTTACAATTTGTAGAAATTGAGTGATCGAATAAAAGGAAGAAAAATGTTATGAAAAATTTTCATTCGTTTTCATTTTCTGACCAACTAAAACGTGTACCAAAAAAAATTGCGAGTTCTAGGTAGATTTTTTTTTCCCTATTTACACTTCATATCTGCTGGGATGACTATATTAGTATTTCATAATACTGTTCCTATTCAAAGTAAATACTTCCAGAATTTCTATCTTACCCGCAATGCCTTCGCTGGAGTCATAAAAGTCATCCGAATCATCACTATCCTCACAATACTGTTTGCCAATCCAATCCGAGGCCAATTGTAGGGTTTGTGCTCCAAAGGGTGAATCATCTGCCTCTTCAAATAGCTCCGAATCGGACCCTGTGTCCGATTCATCCGAACTGGAAAGCTCCGATTGCGAATCATTATTTGATTCGGGTAGAAAATTGCGACCAGACCATTCATGCTCATCAATGACATTCGCCTCATCGTCGGACATGGCATCGGCTGAGGCAGCGGCACGTGAGGATTCCAATAAGTCCACTTGATCCCTGAGAGGTGTGGTGTCCATGGGTTCAACATTAGCCGTAGCAGCGGTAGCTGGCACAGCCGCAGTTGAGGCAGTTTGGGCGGCAGCAGATTTCTGTGGGGCAAGTGGAATGAATTTATGTAGATTTTGTTTTCATGGCAAAGATCTAGTTTTAACTTACCCTTGCCTTATTTGTGCGCTGTGGCAATGGCTTGGCGGGCAATCGAAAGTGTTGAGTGCAATAGAATCGTCCCTGCGGATCGTCACGATCGAAGGCATAGCCACCGAGACGCAGATTGGTGTGACAATGATGACACTTAAGGCAATTGCGATGCAGTACCAGACCCTCGACGGTAGTCTTCTCCATAAGGTATACCGTTTGTTTGCAGAAGCGGCATTTCTCGGAAGCAGCCTGCTTCTTGAAGGCCAGCGCCACCTTAGAGCTCTATGGAAACAAACAGAAGCAGGATTAGATGGCTGAGCAAGATCTTTGGATTAGGCAACATGGAACAGTGATATATAATATATACATATATATTTGTGTTTGATTATAGTACAGATGAGTGTCATGTGTTTATGCGTTTGTGTATCCTAACAAGAACAACGCGGGGAACCGCCTCAACCACTCAAGACTGCTGCAGCAACCAACTTGGAAATTGGTATACAAAATAAGCCAAAAGCAACTACAACAAATATACAAAACTTAAAACTGGACAAAAACCCAACAAAAAAGAACATAAAAAAAATGGGGAACACAAAATTACTCACAGATTTGGGTATGACTGTGTGATTCGTGTTGGTGGTGGCATTGCTGCTGGCATTCTTTTCATCCGAATTTCCCTCATCCTTCTTCACAAACTGGCCGGCTATGGAGGCCACCTTATTGCGTCCACGCTCGCCCACATCCAGATTGTGTCCCTCCTTCAGTTGTTTATCCAAATTCTTAATTGTCTGATCGATATCCTTAAATTTCTCCGCTTCCCGCGAGTCCTGACGCTGTGGCTTGGACATTTTGTGCTGGCGGGCCTGGAACTGTTCTTTGCTCCACTTGGGCACCTTTTCACGTCCCTTAGGACCATGGATTTCGGTCTTCTTCGACAACTCGATCTTTTTCTCGATCTCGCGCACATTCCAATCGGTGGAATCGATTTTGCCAATGGCACGCATCAAATCTTTGGGTTTTTTATCACTACCATGGCCACCGCGTCCAGTCATGCGCTGTTCCATGTTTTTGATGCGATCGCTGAATTGCTCATCGGCAGCGCTGCGCGGCAAAGCCGATGGTATATCACCACGTTCGCGATCCTTTAGTTTTATAGGTAAGTGTGGGTGTGTGGTTTGGTTTTTTGTTGTCGTTGTTGTTGTGGGTGTCAAGTTGTTTTGGTTGGGAGGAGCATTGATACCGGATTGGAGGGGGGGGAGCGGGCAGGTGTGAAGAAATCAAAATGTATATATATTTATTTTAACTGCTGATTTGCAAATAGTCCAATTTGATAAACAAAACCAAAAATTTAACAAAAACCATTAAGGCAAAACAACAAATCTTAAGCTTAACAGATGGGTATTTTTTTCCATTTTAGATAGTTAGATAAACGAGCTTAGCCTAGAAAGGGGGTTACATTGCATTAGTTTTCTGGCTGTTATAGCATTAATTAACAACAGATTTCACAACAGGAGAGTTTGGTAAACCTCAATTTTTTATACAATAAAAGAAAGCTGACGAAAGATAAAACTTGTAAGATCGCAAGCATTTTTTTGTCATCTATTTCAATGCAGAGTCGCTGTTTTGGGAAAAAAGAATGGGAGTCGAGGGCGCAATGGGAATATTATTGATTCATAATAACTCTACATGTTGAGTTTTAATGAAACATTCAAAACATTTCAGAACAATAGGATCCAACAACAAATATTGTTTATAACATAGGTTCTCTTTCAGACCCTGTGTGTTGGTCCTTTATGAATTAAAGATGAATTAACTTCGGCTCCTCCGAAGTTAATATACCCTTGCAGTTCTTATAATTTATCTAAATAGAAGAAAACGTTGAAGTAGAGGAACCGAAACAGCCTTTAACTACTCTCTCAGGTTCTGTTTGGTTGAGAGAGAACAGAAACCAACTCGCTCTTGGTTGTTTTATGCACGATTTGCAAAGACCGATCTCTATAATGATCTGTATTGTATGTAAGCAGCTGGCCAACTACGTGCGCTCTCTCAATCTCTGTAGCACCAGCACTCTCTGCTCACACTGATGTCGGCTCACCGCAACCTTTTGAACATAACATTTTTACGATTTGGTCTTCGACCAACACACTCTTTGAGACCGCTTGACTGAAATGGGCCTCTTATAAGGTTGCAGTCAGACTGAGCAGTACTGTGTGCACGACCACAGCTACGTAACAGAGATCGCTATAGCAGCTCACAATCGGTTCAGGAAAGACTGAAACTGTTTATTTTCGACAAGTTTTTGACAGATCGTTCCTATGACAGCTATATGTTATGGTCGATCTATCAAGCCGGTTCCGAAATATGTGCAGAGTGTATGTTTTGAAAGACTTTGTGCAAAGTTTGGCGAAGACAGCTTTAAAACTAAAGGAGAAAGGGATCTACAGTTTAACGCCGAAGTTGTGGCAAGTTCAAAGTTGGTACAGCCCGAATATAATATAGTATGTACCAACAAAAGTGTATGCTCAGCATGAATTTGGATGCTGCAGAAGCAGATACAAGCGAACATTCTTTTGCTTATAACTTGTCACTCTTTTGTCCGATCTTGAACGCTCCTTTGGCGGATTGATAAATTGTCCTGATTACTAAATGTGTTCAGAAAGTATGATCGTTCTATCTATAAAACCATGGGAGATATAAAGCTTTTACAAAATAGCCTTGGAGGCGTGGCAAAATTGGAAAACATACTTGATCTGCCTGCAAGAAACGAATTTTATGTCCCATAGATGTCGAACATCTATCTCCAAGGTTCCATTTGTAAGGAAACAGCAAGGCGAACCAAGCATTACACTTTTCACAGTTTTGGAGGTTTGCATTAAATACATTCACCAAAAACAGGTTGTCTTTTATTGTACGAAGAAAGTGCAACTAGGGTTGCATTCGAAGATCATGCTATGTATAATATATTTTTTTCGTAGTTTAACTAATCAATACTGAATGGATTTCACTGCCTTTTGGTGCACTGTTTGGGACATTTTCATGGTATAATTCGACTTATGAGTCCCGTCACTCAGTCTATGTACATATTTTGTATATAAAAACGAGTTGCGCTTTAACCGATTTTTAAGGCTCGTCTTTATAATCCAAAATTTCACAATTTAAAAGCCATTCCGCTGGTATGTGTTAGCTAGCTTAAGCAAAGGTTAGTCTTTGACCTTCTGGCCATTAAATTCAACATTCTTTCAGTTAGAAAACAACAACTCCCTCGTATAGGGCAAACATTAAAGGACGCAGCGTGCAGTGAATTGCCTTTAAACACTGAGAACTCAACAGCAAGACAGGCAGGCGGGGCATTCATTCAATCAATTCCTCAATTGCTTACGGGAAACAGAATTTTGCGTTCGAGATCCTTGACGCGATCGCTGAAGATTGGCGCCTGCTGGCGATAGAGGAATATTGAATAATCTTCAAAGGGTGTGCCATCTTCGGCCAAACCCTCAGCACCACCCTCTCTCAATAGTTTGCCCGCCTGCAGTAATTGCAGACTTTTGTAGAAATTTTGTGTCTGATGATAGCGCTGCTGGCGACGTTTGCTCATACGCTCGTGCCGATTTTCTTCGATCTCTTGCAAACGTTGCTGGCGCTCCTCCTAAGCGGCAGATATATAGAGTCAACATGACATGGACATGGATACAACATAGACATAGAACTTAGACTAACAACTCGAGCTAGGTGTTGGGGTGCTAGTAGATGTGAAATGTATCTCGATGGAGGAGTGTTATGTAATCACAAATGGAATGAGACAATATGGCACTGGGACACTTGGGACACACAGATGAGTGAACTGACCTCATTGATTGATTCGTATGCATTACCGATGACATAAGTGAGTTCATGAAAGAGTGCTGTTTTCAGCATGAGCTTAACCTGGGTACGAAGTGAATTATTATTGGGATTCGGTTTTGTGATGTATAACAAAAATTACATTAATTTTTCATATACAAATATGAACGCAGTTATGAAATATAGAGAGAGAAATATGAGAGATTTATGTGTATGTGTATGTACAAACAGTTGAAAAGTGATAACAAATGGGTTATGGGGGTGGATTATCACTTTTCATGCTGCTTGCGATGCGAGATCCAACCAATCCATGATTTAAAATAATTGCAACATTTACTCACAATGTTGGCCGTTTTATCTGCTTGGCGACGTTTCTTCGAACGGCGGGGAGTATCATTTTGTGCTGTTAAAAATAGAAAAGAGAATTAGTATAGAGCACCCTGTAAGCTATAGAGAACCTGAAGAGAGAAAGGGAGCAAGCAAGCTGCCAAAATTGAATTGCAAAGTTCGGTATTGTTTTGGAAAAGCTTAGACACTGTGACATGCCGTAAGATGGAGAAATCCATGGGCATTTGATTCAATATTGCCTTAGTTGCCTTTTATGTTGACAATTCAAGAAACTAGTACCAATTGGTGCACGCTAGGTTAGTAAAAGCGGCAAAGCTTCTTCATTTACTTCAAAAAAAAAAAACCCTGCTTTCCCAAAAACCACTCCGAAAGGTCACTGAGAAAAAGGCTAACAATTTCATCAAGTACTGAGTTTTAGCTTAAGGTTAGTATCTAGCACTCCAGAACTATTACTTCACCACACGACTTAATATAAATAGAATCATGTTGGCTTTGCTTTGATAATCATGCGCTGTTCGAAAGTGTTTCTATTTATGTAAAGAATTGGCACGGAATTCAAATTCCGGGGCCCTGGATATAGACTTTCAGTCCCTACGAATTTTCTTAGGAAAATCTACAAGGAGTATTATCTTGGCTAGACGTACCAACTGAGAGTTGCGGGACGTGCAGCAAATAGCCTTGGAAAGGTAAATGAGCATCAACAGCCGAGTCGATTTAGCCTTGTCCGTTTGTCTGTCCGTATGAATGGTTAAATAGACCACATTTTTACAGGTATCCAAAAATGGTCTATCTTTGAAACTGTAGGCGTTTGGCGCTTTTTACTTAAATTGGGAGGGAGCAGGGGGTGAAGGGAGCGTGTTTTTTGAGTTATGACAGTGTTAAAGTAAGTGAGAGGTATGTACTTGGCATACCATCGTTAAAGAATATAAAAATCTGTCAATTTTAACATTATGTTTGTCTGTTTTATGCCATTTCACTACTTTTCTGTCGTAGTGCGAAAAATGCTTAGTAATTCGGTTTAACACTGGAGCATTGTTTGCTATAGACCAGGGGTGCCCAACAGCTTCTTATGAGCCAAAATCAGAAACAACAACTACCACAAGAAAACGAAAGAGAAAACCGATTACTGGTGGTTGTTGACTCTGATACAGCGCTATATTGTTGTTGCCTTTAATTCCGCAAGAGCATAGGAGAATGAGAAGAGACACACATACGCGCTGTCTGCACTTATTGTTGTTGCCTTTAATTCCACAATAGCTGCCAGCCTATTTCTATACGTCAGCGTTCATTACGTTCATTACAACCACATTGGCGCATGAAGCGTATAAAGCATAGGCATCGCTGCTACAGGCATTCTCTTCAGTACAACGCCTTAGATGTGAATACAGCAGTTAGAAATTTGGGCATAGTCATTAAAAAAAGCTTCAGTTCAGGAAGAATTGAAATACTGTTTCATATCTAAAGCTTCCATAATACTTGTCAAATATATCCAAAGTGTTTCTGAGGATAATAGCAAAGCAAATATTACTTAGTATACAAATGTAAAATGTAAATGCGATAACGGACTATTCAGATATATATGTCAAGTGTAAAGGCAGCTTAAGCTCAAGCCCTGATTGACAAGCATGTAAAGAAAGGTAGGTTTTAAATACCCGCTCTTCCCAACCAGTACAGAACCATCCTATAGGTCCAATCCTTGTAAAATCGAAATTTTTTTTAATATTTTTATCTAAAGAAGATCAATGTCAATTTAGGCACAAGAACGTTTATAAAAATGATCGAAAGTTATGCGTTTGCCAATTGCAGCAAATCTGTTGTATATTTTAATTATGTGTGACAGAAAAAGAGAAGAAATAATTATAAACCATTTCGAAGAAAATTAAATTTATAAATTGGTGACACCAAAAAACATAAGGAGTGATGTGAGGGATCAACTCTCAGTTTTGGAAATGACAAGGTCAAAAATATCGCATGTTGTCATGGAAAGAGGTGTTGTCATGCTCCTCTCAGTGTGGCACAGGTGGGCCGTTGTGACTCCGGTGCATTTAGTAAGATCCAAAGAAGCTGACACAGACTGACACAATCAAATTTACAAACTGCCACAAAAAGATCGGGCAAACAAAACCCTAAAGCAGCTACAATTTGATGCAGCATATATGTAACTGCGTTCTATTTTGTTAATTTCATTTTTATGGACATGAATTTAGATCGTTCATGTCGCGTCCTTACTTCGTGAATGATTCCTGAGTGACACGAAACTCTTCAAAAAATACGTGCGGGAATCGTGCATGAGAATAATTCTGTTTTATGATGTGATTATGATTCTGCTGTCTTGCTTCTATGTATTTCTTGGCTCAATGAAAAAATATTGTTCTGTTGGCAACACATAATTTTGCAAAGTTCTGTTGAAATGTTTATAGCGTTAGGTTTGTTATAGGGCATCGAGTTCCAATCTATAGTACTAGTTGCCATGACCTCACACATAGTATTAAATGCGCACACCTGTTCTTCATGAAGCCGTTTTCAGTACTACTTTCGGATTTTTTCCCACAAGATCTAGCAGGAATCCTAAGAACAGTGGGTTTACCGGACTTTAGAATTCAGACATTGGGAAGTTAGATCGGAAACTATGTTTTAAGTGGTAACAGGGACTAATTCCGTTTTGCTTGTTTGACACCAAGGCCGGGGTCCAAATATTGTCGTATTGTTTGAGTTTAATAACATTTTTCGAATGATTCACGGAGCCTACATAATAACTATTTGTAGATATTTCATCCTCCAAAATCATCAGCGGTGTGCATACCTTTTCGGTAATCTATGCATACCCGCAATGATTTTTATTATTCGTATTTTTTTATTGCATCTAAAATAATTATAGATTCATAGAAGAGTTAAAAAAAAATACGGCGAATTGCTCCAAATGACCTTTCTAAGATCGTGAGATCGAGAGAAAAATCCAACAAATGTGGTTTGCTTACGAAGCATTTCAAATCAAGGAGTATCCCATTCTTCATATACAACTGGTGTGACCAGTAGTAATCGCAAAATTTACAAAGAACTCACCGTCCAAGACGGTACATTCTAAATAACAACTCGTACATATCACCTTCACATATCGAATGTCACTCAATTCCCCTCCATTAAGACCAATTTGTGAGATCAGACACTTACAGAGGCGATTGAAGTGTGTTAAAAGTGATTGTCAAATCTGTTGATGTTCAATTTCTTCTCTATTCTCAAAATATTAAAGACATCCCATGCATTCCCTACTAAATACAATTTGGCATAAGCAGCTTGCAAGCTCCCACACTCTTCAAAACAGTGTTCTCATTTTGGTTTGCATTGTATGATGGTTATTTTTAACACACCGTGCAGTAAGTTGGCTCCAGTACCGCTTCCTACTCCGCCACCGCCGGCGCTCCCACTGGCCGCAGTTCCAGCTGCCAACGCTGCACCGCTATTTAAGAGCTGCTCATGACGACGCTGTCGTTTGGCACGCTCCTCTTCAAGCACTGAGCGACGCTGCACAGTTGTGGGCACATCCACAGCATCCTGCATGGGCGACTTAGCCTTGCTGGGTTTCGTCTGTAGCAGCTTAGAGAAATCGGGCGGAGCGTGCGTATGATTAATACGATATTTTTGTCGCAAATCACTGAAATCCATTTTCGGATGCTTGATATGTGGTATCTCGCCGCGAAATAGCTCACAGATTTGATCCAAATAGCTTAGCCAAATGCGCGACTCCACATCTGTTAGTTCCAGCGATTGCTTGGCACTCATTATGCGATCAATATGCAGCTCACGCTCCAGCACAGCAAAGGCCAGCTCATTGCATTCCATGGCAGTCATATCCTTGGTGGCCGCATAGTCGATTAGATCGGGACGATAGCTGGAATTGGGCAGAGTAAATGGGGGTAAAACTAGAACGAAGGATTTTTGAATTAACCTACCGGTTGATAAGAGCACACAGCACACGTCCTTGCCGGAACACATCCGAGGGTTCCTTTAACTCCAAGGCAAATGCATGGTTTTGTAGCTGGGCACCGATCCAACGGAGTAAGGCTGCACCCTGGGGCAAAGAGTCTGGAAGAAAGAAGGTAAGGAATTTAGTTGAAGATGAAAGTAAAATTTTTCAGTATCGAACCCAAGGACTATGTTTAACCTTGAGTTCCAATGCCTTCCCCTTTTGTACTCACCTCCACTGCGACGCTTGCGTCTGCCCGGCGTCTCCACATGCTGTGTCTGCGCATGTGTGTCCATAAATGTCTGTTCCAATATCAGCGGATCATCGGTGTCGATCAGATGCTTCACCTGCCAGCTGTTAACAGAATCACGATTGAGATTTGGATAGCGTGTAGCTGGATCCACGGTGTATGCACTAATATCACGTTGCAGCGTATCCGGAGTGGTCTGATTAAGCAGACGATAGATGCTCTCCCGTTGAGCCAGCACACCCAGTGTGCTGTTTTGCGGATTGGACCAGAGTTTGATAGCGTAGGCAGCATCCATGCTGGATAGAAAACCGCGAGCACAGCCCGAACCAGTCGGCCAGAAGGGTTCCAGCAAGCTATCACCCACCAGGCACTGCAGCAAACGGCAACCTTTGCGCACAATAACGCGACAGGACATCTCGGCGGCAAACATGGAGGTAAAATCGAACATGGCCACATCTGGCTTGCCATAGTGATTAACAGCAAACTCCAGATTTGGCATTTGGTACTGCGTAGAGAACTCGGCCGCCTCGCGGGCATAGTCATGCAACTTTTGAGTGTCTACATTGGCGGGGGCAAGCAGTTCAGCCGGATCGGCCATGTCCTCGATAATGACACCCTTGTCGATCAGACTGTGCTTCTTGGCGGTCATGACGAAATAGTGAGTCTCATCTTTGTAGTAAACAATGTTCTCCAGATCGATGCCCGTCTTGCCGTACAGCTCCTTGAAGAAGGCCTGATTGAAAATAAAGGCCACACCGCTTATCTCCTCGACCTTGGCCTCGGCCTCGGTCTTCTTGTTAATAAAGTTGGCCGTTATGGCAATGGCTAGCTTGCCACGAAACTCCTTGCGCCTAAAGTCCAGCATATTCCTTTTGCCATCGGCTCCAATCAGTACATCAAACTCATAGTGAGAGACTGCATGATCCGCGGGGCTGACGACCGCCCTCCAACCGTTGCTGTCGCCACTGGGCTCCAATGCATGCTCATAGCTCACGCCCTCGTGTATCTCCACACCCAACAGCAGGGCCACCTTCAAGAGCATACACTGCAGCTGCCTGATTGAGATGTGATCAATGGAACCGGCACAGAACTTGCCATAGAATTTCTTGGCACCCAGATTCCGCAGATCAGTGATCACAAAGGGCCACAGATGTAACACATTGTTGCGGGAAATCCGATCGCGCTTCTCCAGCACCACAACTTTAGCGCCCAGCAGCTGTGCCTCAATCGCTGTGCGCAGGCCACACGGTCCGGCTCCTATCACTAGGACCCTAGTGCCAGTGCAGGCCATTCCCTTGCCATAGACCCGATGGGCGGCGCGGGCATCAAACTTCTTCCACAATGCCTGCGCCTTCCACGAGCGTACCTTGGCCTTGAGTTTCGGATAGAAGTCGTTTAAGGGCGAGGGACGCAACCCCACTGCCTCGCACATGGCACGATGCAAGGCCAATATCTGTCGCATTGTGGTGGCCACGCAGAGCAGATCGAAAAGCTCGGCAGCCTCGGCGGCAGCCGCATGTTCGGCCATCAGCAGAGCCTGTTGTTGTTGCTGCTGTGCCGTCAGCTGTTGCTGCTGCAGCTGCTGCTGCTGGTGCCGCTGGTGCTGGCGACTCATTCTGAAAAGATAGAGGGGAAGGGAGAAGAGAGAATTGTAATTAATACGTTCGAGCTTGGCTGGCTTTGGTAATTCCTCACCCACCCACGCCGTGTTTTTACCTGGCATGACAAAAATTAAATCAATTACAGCCCCCTGGCCCGAGCATAATGTCTGCCCCTAGTCTCGATTTCGTAAATAAATTTTAATTTGACAAGTTTTTGATTTACATATTCTTCCCTGTTTTGCCGCCCATCTGATGTCTGGGGTCGTGTCTGGTTGTCTCTTTGTCTTGCTGTCAAATTAATTTTAATTAATTAAAAACGCAAACAAAGAAACAACTTTGATTTAATACAACATCGAAGATTTCTTGCTCTACAGCTTACATTAAGTTCCGGCTACTTAAAGTGTGAACAAGTCAGATTGCCCACTTTAAAAGTTTGACATTTTTCTACCCTTTACTCATTAAAAATGGGTTAAATCGGTTTGGATCCTACAAAGTGTATTCTTAATCAGCGTCCTTATGGACGCTATGATCTCAAAGACTATAAGATATGGAGCAACAAAATGGTTAGAGAATTTTTGGAGCAGTGATCGGCAATGTGAGCAGACGGATTGCCGCTGGCAACTGAGAAAATAAACGTATTTTTATACGAAAGAACAGAATAGGCAGAGAACAGAGGGTTGTATAGCTTGTGCTATGGCTTATGTTCTATTTAACATTTTGTGAGTTGCAAGCCTTGAAATATCGATTACAATCCTTCTCGTTTGATTGAGCCCCAAAACAGAGTTCTACCTAGTATTGCCAATTGTTTTGGTACACAATGTTATGAAAATAAAAATTGAAGAAAGTTTACTTCGGCTCAACCGAAGTTTACATCACGCTTTTTAACTTATTTGAAGGACATATCCACTGAAAACAAACAAGTTTTTCCTCAATAATACTACTTTTCTTTTGTATGACAGCTATACTATATAGATGTCCGATTTCGAACAAACTTTGCAGAATCATGGAGAAGCATTGAAAACTGGTAAATACGAAGTTTGGAGATTTTTGCATTAAAAACGAGAGCGTAAGTTAAAGTCGGCCCTGCCCGACTTCGAAATACCCGTTACTCAAGACAATTAGTGTTTAATACCCTCACGCGGCTCAGATAAGTATGCAACGTTTTTTTAACTCTGCCATTTATTATCCGATCTTTATGAAAATTTGTGAGATTGTACATATTGGCAACATAGTTCATAATGCAAAATCTGAGCTCGATAGCTTACAAATTGTAGGAGATATAGATTTTTTATATAGATTTTTTATTGCGGGGGCGGGAAGGGGCGTGGCCAAAATTTGAAACAAACTTGATCTGCCTACAGACAATACTAGCTAACATCTAAAATTTGGTTGCTCTAGCTCTTCTAGTCTCTGAGATCTAGGTGTTCATACAGACGGACGGACGGACGGACAGACGGACATGGCTATATAGACTCGGCTATTGATGCTGATGAAGAATATATATACTTTATGATATCGGTGATGCTTTCTTCTGCCTGTTACATACATTTGCACGACTTTAATATACCCTTTTTACTCTACTAGTAACGGGTATAACAAAATGATTTCTCACTAGAACTAGTTTTTCGACCGATCGTTCCTATGACAGCTATATGTTATAGTCATCCGATCCGGCCGGTTCCGACAAATGTGCAGCGTATTTGTACCAGAAGACTTCCTGCACAGTTTGGTCGCGATAGCTTTAAAACTGAAGGAGGAGATAGAATAGACACATACTGACAGACGAACGGACAATCGGACTGACTTGCGGACATGGCTATATCGACTCGGCTCGTCATGCAGTTCAAAAACATTTGGAAAACAAACAATGAAAAAGTTCAAATGTATACAAATTTGTTATTTTAATCCTACAAAAGCTCTTTTTATACCCTTGCAAAGGGTATTATAATTTATGTATATTTTTGATCAGGGTGACGAGCTGTTTTGCACAGTCTGCTTTTTGCTGCACACTACTAATAAGTCGGAACCGACCAGATCGGCTGACCATATCTCAAAGCTCCCATAGGAACAATCGGTCAGAAAACTAGTTTTAGTGAGAAAAACTTTTTTCTTATCCATGCAAACGTCTTAAAACTTTGTAATCGTAGGTTTTCTATGGTTTTTCTGAAAAACAGTCTTAGTTAGAAAAACATTTTTGTTTTTAATGGTAGCATCCTGGTATATGACTATATCATATCACTATATCATATAGCTCCCATATGAACGATCGATCGAAAAATGGGAAAAAGAGTATTTTTTGAAAATATTTAAGCGAGCACTTGCAAGGGTATAAAAACCAAGGCTGCAAACCGGTCCTGAACCAAGCCCCTGAGAACCGGTTCGGTTCGGCTTTTTTGGGGTTCGCGAACCGGACCATGAACCATACGCCTTACATTTTTGGCTTCTCGAACCTGAAACCGAACCGGACCACTTTTTCGAAAAATGAGGTTCGGTTCACCAATTAAACATGCTTAATGAGAGTTTTCAAAATTCGATAATAAATGACTCAACGTCTGATTGCAAAGACGAGAAGTTTATGAAAGCAATAAACAGATATCAACTATAAAATGTGTAAATGATGGTTATAGATTCCTTGGAAAATTGTCCAAGATTACATCCATCGACAAATGTTTTAAAATTTTGGAATGGTCATAACACCGAAGACTTCAAGAGTATTGCTTTTACTATACTAGCTGTACCAGCAACTCAGGTATGAGTTGAACGAGCATTTTCAATACTTAAGTTTGTTCTTTCTGATTTAAGAGCTAGTATAGATGACTAAGTATTGATCATTATGATTAAGCATATGGATAGAAGGTATATATGTTTCACTTTCAACGTAATAATAAATCAAAAGTCAAGCGAACCAAGGTTCGAACCAGAAACTTGGGTTCAGGGGTTCCAAAAACCGGTCCGCGAACCGAACCTTGGATTTTACAATGGGTTCGAACACCCGGACCGAACCTCATGGATTATTTTAAGGGTTTGCTGCCTTGATAAAAACTTTGGCACAGCCGAAGCTTTCTCGTTTTAAACTAGGTGTAGCGGGTAGTGTGCCTGCTGTGCAAGAGGTCGTGGGTTCAATCCAGCCTCCGGACATGAAATAACAAATTTTCTTGAAAATCCTACACACTCGCAAGGCTTTCGCTTTTCGGATTTAGCATTACACTGTAGCTCCACACAAGCCAAGAGTTTGAGAGCAGCTCGGCTATAAAGTCTATTAGTTCTTATTATAAACAAAATCTCTTGCTACTAATAAGGGTCGAATTGAATCATGTTACGTTTGTGTTGTGCACTATTTCGATGTTTTTCATAATTCTAAAATTTATTGGCTATTGGCCAGAATTTTTGGATTGTAAGAAAAATGTTCCATCTGTTTGGGCAAAAACCTTGATCTTGTTCGAGTGGCCATGTGCAACATTTCATTAAAAAAAAAATGCAAAATTTGAATCGTGTTTTGAAAATCTTCAAATAGTCACCCCCCAAAAATGGCAAGATGAGTCACTGTTATTTACCCCCCGCCTCTAACCAAAGTATTGTCTCTCTGTTTTCCTGCCTCAACAAACAAATATTTAACTGGTCCCACAAAAATCGATAGTCTCACCAACTTTTCATTTCCATTTTACTTTAATTTTCATGCTTAATTCCAGCTCCCGTCCCTTTCAAGTGACATAATATACCATGTGCCCAATGTGTCACTCAAGGCATTTTGCTTAGATAGAAAGAGAGAGAAAGATGGAGGGACAGAGAGACAACCAGGCAGCCTGCTGTCGCCAATTCCTCCTCCTTTTTTATTGTGTTTCCTTACCATGTTGGAGGCGTGGGCGGGTGTTTTGGTGCGTGCGCTTTTTATGACATTGCTGGCGCCAATAGAATATTTGTTGTGCCTTCTCAGCTTTAATTCATATTAAGGGGAAAAGTCATTTAAATTATTTGACCTACAGTGGGAATTGGTGAACAAAAGAAGAGAATTTTCTAGCGGAAAGTGAAAGGATATTTCCATTGTGCATTGTGGGTGTTGTTCGTGAGTGATTGAATAACATTCTTTGCCTTTACTTTTATATTTGCTTTTTGTTGTGTGTGGGAATAATTGGATTTATGCGCTTTACAATTCGCAAACGGCTGTAGGATGTGGATTTTATGGCTTTCATTGTGAAATTTCTACAGAATAAACCGAATAAGGTGCGGAGGTAGTTGGATAAGATAGTTAGTCAGGGGTCGGCACTTTAAGCAGAAAAGTTGCCACTGGCAGCTGAGAAAAGAGAGATTTCTAGTTTTCTGGATTACTGCCAAGATCTTTAAAGCCCGTTGTGTTATTCTGCTCTGCTGACCAAGCAACCTTCTTCCCTAATGTCACCTACATTTCAACTTTTCTTTAGTTCAAAGTATAATCACCTTTACCATTTTAGAGTATTATAAACTTCTGAACTGGTAACAAAGCTATAAATATTTATATAAAAAATATTCAGACTTATGTTTTGATCCCTCCAAAAACAACAGTGAAAATTTCTTGTCAGCTTGGAATCAGATAAACACTACAAAAAATAAGAATGAATCCCATCAATTTGGGCAAACAGAATGGTGCCTTAGTGCTGGAGGTGTTGAAAGTTCTGGGTCGTCCTGTTACCATTTGTGAGGTGTCGCAGCGTGTGGCTGAAGTCTATAAGGTGCCGATGCATCGCATTAAGCCTGTGGTAGGTGATGTCCTTGAATCTGGAGTACGTTATGGTTTCTTTAGTCGCCTGAATCGTCGCTATTCGGTGGACAAGTTCATGGTGGATCAACTACGACGCGATATTGATGAGTATGCAGCTCAGTTCTTATCGCTAGGCTGCGTTCGCAGTGGCGAAACGAGGTCACCACAACCATCGCAGTTGATGTTAAAGCTGGAGCAAATGGACGGAGCGCCCGCGTCGATGACCTGGACACCCAGCCAACGTCGCGGCATTCCAAGTGGGGAGCAGCCGGAGCACACACCGTCCGGGGATGCCCCATCGCTGTAGGCCATTTCGCCCTACAAAGAGTTATCTATTTCAATGAATGTTTTGTTTAGCTTCTCAATTTTTTTTTAACTTGTTCAAATTTTAATGTGGTCCCTCGAAATATACTCGGCAATTCGCTTTTGGCTGCCAATCATTTTAATTCAAACAATAAGCAATGTTTTCCAAATGGGGCGATGTCCTGCGGCTATAGTCCTCTGCTTCTTGTATACTTCACACAAGCAGGAAGAACATGCGGTTTACTTTTCATCTAGCTTTGAAGTCCATTGTCAGGTTGTTGCCTGTCTAGGCGTATCCCATGCAAAAGTTCAAGTCTCAACTGAAAAGTGGCTCATTTGCCTTTGGCTTTTGTCTGGCTCCGATTGTCAATGCTCCTGTTTCTTTCTTTTTTAAATGGCAGCGCAATTTTCCTTTCTCGGCTTCTTTGTTCACATTTTATTGTCGTTTGTGCTGATCCATTGTGACCTTTGTGTGTGAGTAATCTCTCGTCTTGTGCCGGCTACTTTAATTTTGATTTAATTAATTGAAGTATGATGTTCATTTCAGTTCGGTAAACACAGCAGCATATGGCAATGAGACAAAGACTATCGTATTTAAGATTTTTTTTTTATATTGTTTACGTTTCACTGAATGTCCTTTTTACTGTGAAGTTCGTTGACATTTCAGAAGCTTTGCGGAGTCACGAACGAACACTTCAAGAACTAAAACGGAAATAGAATCTCATATTGAGTCATTTATATGAAGTGACAGATGAGGAATACAAAAACGTAATTCTTTTACTCGATATTTTCCCTAACGCTGCCATTACAATTGTCATGTATCTCATCTGACGGTAGAGCACTTTGTGGATAACGAAAATGAAAATACTTAAAGTCCACACTGACCATGGGAAAGCGGGCCTTGTTTGTATTTTTATTCTCCGTACCAAAGATATATAAGGTGTGAGGCTGGGTGTGGCGCAGCCGGTACTGTGTGTTCGATTCTCTTTTGCAAAAATTAGAAGCATACAAGAGAAGAGGGAGAAGTTGAGTGATGTTCGGTTTGACCCTTTGGGGCTGTGGTCAATATTTTGTATATTTATAGATGTACAAAACAGGCACAGACGTATTCTTGATCAGCATTAACAGCCGAGATGATATAGCCGTATCTGTATATAAGAGATCGAGGTGCGACATTTACGGGACGAATGCGACAAATTAAGTTTTTTTTCCACGACCTCAACGAGTTTTTGAGATATTATTGAATTTGTTTTAAAAGAAAAACGAGAAAGCTAAGCTAACTACGTCTGTGCCGAAGTTTTTATACCCTTACAAGTGCTCGCTTAAATATTTTCAAAACATACTCTATTTCCCATTTTCCGACCGATCGTTCGTATGGGAGTAATATGATATAGTCATCCGATTTGGCCAAAAACTATTTAAATTATGTACAAGCATGTGAAACAAACAAAAACCAAATTGCAGGAGGCTACCATTAAAAACAAAAAAGTTTTTCTAACTAAGACTGTTTTTCAGACCTATCTTTTGTATGGCAGCTATACCATATAGTTGTCCGATTTTAATAAAACTTAGTAGAATTATAAAAAAACATAGAAAATCTGCAATTACAAAGTTTGGAGACGTTTCCATGGAAAAGAAAAAGGTTTTTCTCACTAAAACTAGTTTTCCGACCGATTGTTCCTATGGGAGCTAAGAGATATAATCAGCCGATCCGGTCGGATCCGACATATTAGTAGTGTGCAGCAAAAAGAAGACTCTGTGCAAAATTTGAGATCGATAGCTTTAAAACTGAGAGACTAGAAACAGACAGACAAATGGACGGACAAAGCTCAATCGACTCAGCTCATCGCCCTGATCAAGAATTTACATAGTTTATGAGGTCGGAAATGAATGCATTGCAAACTTCTGGGCAAACTTTCTAGTTGGGAAGCATGTCACCAGCTGTGACTTATAACTAATTTTAATTGAGCAATTAAGTCCTAGTCCTAGCCAATTTGCACTTGCCCAGTTGCTTACACTGACACAAACATTAACAACATGTCGAAAAAAAGTTGGCGAAAATTTGTAAAGCTTCTATAACTTGTGATTTCAAAGATAGAAACTAAACCAGAATCAACTGTGCGTGTCATGTTACGTAAGCTTCGGCACCTCAAAGTTAATTTTATTTTGGCTTACCTCAAAAACTTAAGCGTTTTCTTTGGCTACTTTCTATAAGTTTCACAATATTTATTTATTTATTTGCAATATTTTTGATTTCTTTAAACGTTACGTTTCGTTGCGAATTGTGAAGCGACTTGATCAATAATAAAGCTTTTCACAAGTTTGCCAGCCTTTTATTATATAAATCCGAAAGCGAATAACAAAGATACAATGAGTCGATGATTTGGAGTCAGTTGAACTTACAAAAGAAAAACAAGGAAAAATCCCACCCACCACAATAACGTGAGAACTTTCCTACAGACTCATATAGTACATCAAACAAGAAAGAAAACAAAACTGAACTCTAATTATAGATTTATAGATATTGTATCGACAAATACAAGGAATCAAGCTAATGTTTTCATTATCAAAACACAGAAAAGATACTGCGAATTAGGCACAAACGTAATGACATCGATAAGGAGGCAGAAGACGAGTATGTTATGTTATCTATGTGAAAGTCACGTAATTTGAATATATTTTTGGATTTTGAATAATTCACTGAGAAATGTGAATGTGAATATGTGACAAAGACGTGAAGAGATTTTTTTTTAATCGAAGAACTTTTAAATAATGAATGGTATAAGTGGATTGTTCTGCCATTCACCAATTCATTGTTAAGTGAAATCTCTCGCCGAGGCGCACATAGAAATATTTCAACATCGGAGACGCTTGATTGATTTGTGCACCAAAAGAAAAAATAGTTTTCTATTTTTGACCACGTTATGCCGATTGGGCGGCAACCAGAGAACACACAACATTGTTTAAATAGCAACAAATTGATTTATGACGAGCAAGAAGCAGCCACGAAAAGCAATGCGGAAATGCCTACGAAATTTCAATCCAACGCTAAAGTTGGGTTATGGGTTGCCAGTTTGTACTAAAATGTAAGGAATATCATCAAAGATTTACATAGACTTATAAAAAAAGATTCATTGGAGTGCAGCAACTCTCCACTGGTTAAAGGGGTGTATGTATTGAGTTAAAGCTTCTGACCGGTTCAATATGGCGGACAGAATGATCCTGGCATACTGCGTCGTCTCACTCAAACGTTCCCGTTGGTAACACCAGGTAACGGAACGATGCACACGCAAAACTGCTGGCTAACGTGAGCGGCGATCCCACCCTGAGGCAAACATTTAACTCAGTACCCGATTAAAACATCCACCGAGACCGTTAAGCGGATGTGATTGAAATATCGGGCCAAATAAGAATCAAAATAGAAAAAGCATCGCTGCTTAGAGTGACATCAGAAGGAGAAAGTAGAAACTATTTTTTTTTAAATAATGCAATTTTCCAACCTAGAGACGAAATGACGGCGGAGAACACTTTGACAGAGACTTTACTGTACCCAAAAGCAACAAGCAAGACAGTCGGTCAAGCCCGAAAGTTTTATACTCCGCCCCCTGTTCCTCGTGTTATTTTCAAACTTATGAACGGCAACATTCACAGTTGCTGAAAGGAATTTAGTATATCAGAAGGACGTTGCGCCTTAAAAACCAATGATTGTGAAGCTTTGAATGTGTCTTAACAAATACTTCAATAAATTTATAAAGAAATGTTTCATGTAGAGCTCAATAGCGGATTATAATAATAAATTTGTTTGGTATTTTATTCTATATTTATTTCCAATCAAAGGTCCTTGGAAAGGTAGTCGCAACTAGCGACTCGCAACATTCACGAAATTGGAAAAAACATCGACTTAGACTGACATTGATGTTTCTCCAGCTCTGTTTGACAATCCTACGCACCCAGGTCGGTGCATACCTCAGGCTAAGACTATCAGGGCTATCAAGGAAGAGGCCCACCGAGCTCTCATCGGTACAACGGGATGAACAGCAACCCTATGCTGTTCACATTGCAGTTGAAACCTACATCGCAGGTAGAGTCCCTATTAGTGATTCGGCGAGGAGTAACGTAAATTACCCGGTGCTGTGACCGAGAGATCGGCAGAGGTTTAGAGTGACCTCGCCCTGCCCACCCGACCAGTGTGCTTTGAAAATTGGTACTAGGGGACTTCGGTCACCATGGGGCGACAGTCTAGAGTCAACACCCTGATTTTTTAGTGCGTTCAGTGTACCGTGGGATTAAGCCATCATTCAGGTACCCACTTTAAAAAGCTGAGAGACCATATTATTCTGTCCGTTTGTCTGTATGAACGAAAAGATCTTAGAGATAATAAAAGCTAGAGGCTTCAAAAGTATCGATATTTCGCTATTTTTATACCTGTTACTCGTAGAGTAAAAAGGGTATACTAAAGTCGTGCAAATGTATGTAACATCCAGAAGAAAGCATCTCCGACCCCATAAAGTATATATATTCTTGATCAGCATCAATAGCCGACTCGATATAGCCATGTCCGTCTGTCTGTCTGCCCGTCCGTCTGTTTGAAAACCTAGATCTCAGAGAATAGAAGAGCTAGAGCAACCAAATTTTAGATGTAAGCTAGTATTGTCAGCAGGCAGATCAAGTTTGTTTAAAATTTTGGCCACGCCCCCTCCCGCCCCCGCAATAAAAAATGTTTGATATCTACAATTTGTAAGCTATCGAGCTCAGATAGTGCAGTATAGTGCATGTGGCCAATATGTACAATCTCGCAAATTTATATAAAGATCGGATAATAAATGGCTGAGTTAAAAAAATGTTGCATACTTTTCTGAGGTTATTAAACACTAATGGCCTTGAGTAACGGATATTTCGAAGTCGGGCAGGGCCAACTTTAACTTACGCTATCGTTTACTTTGCAAGCACAATATGTTATATAATTGGAACAGAGGGATCCAAGCCGGTTTTTAACTTCTTTGGACATCAAATCTGAACCTTATGTAACTTACGTTTCAGCTCCAAAGGATCTTGTCATGGCTATTTACTTTACAGCTAGCGCCAGCAGCTGGTCAAGGTAACCGGGTGTGTAAGCTTCTTAATGAAAACACTTTTTCATTCGATATCCCAATGCAGCAGGCAAACACCCTACCCTACCCATGAAGTTTCCTCTTCCTCTTGAACTTTTCCACCGCAGTCCATAATTAACATTTGAACACAGTTGATCCGGTTTGACCAAAATTTCATATTTGAGAAAGCCAAAGTACTTTAACTTAAATTTGAACTGAAGTTTAACGTGACTAAGAAATTGGGCAATTGAAGATTAACTGACAAGCTTGTCAAAATGCATATACCCTTTGATCAAATGCAGAAAACACAATGTACGAAAGTGTCAGATTGGGATTTTGGGTTCTTACAAATTTCAACAAGATGACAAGTGAAATATGGTGAGAATAAATTTCATTAGATGAAACTTGTCGCCGATTTGGTTAAGAGCCAAATATTATATACCCATTTTTATAAACTACTTTACGAATTTTATTTGACGACAACAAACAGGCAAATATAAATCAAATTTAATTATTCAACGACAAATTATTGTTTATGGCGTTTTCATTTGTTATTTTTGGCGAAACTTTACCAAACTTTGTGGCAAAGAATTTTGTAGCCTTAGCATAACTGCAATCTATTGACTGTAATTTGAGGCAGACATTTAAAATGTTGGCTATTCTTAGCCTAAGTAAATTTGGGTCAGCAAACGATGCGGTTGGTCAATCGAGCGGCAGCAAGCCAAACATTTTGGCAGACAGAGAGACAGAGAGAAAGAAGGTGAATCTGTCGGCGCCTGGGTGGGTCGTAGCTTTTTCAATTTTTTTTCTGTATTTATATATATATATATATAGCAAATTAATTGATTTTGTAGTGCTGGCCACAATTTTAGTCAATGAATTTGACTGCTGATTCAATTTAAGGGAGGACAACAAAGTGACATCATTTAAGTGCACACACACACGCACAGCATCCTGTATGGTAATATCCTTCATACATTTTGCTGACATCATTTTTTCGCGAGACTCTTGTTGAAGTTTTAACCTGATTTCCGCTCTTATTACGTATACCACACCAAATTGACTTTATGCACCCACATGTAAATAGAATTTATGCCGCCTGCACAACAAAATATATTTGCACATATGTATGAATGTTACTTGGGTGTGTTGCTGGAATGGAGCAGCCTGGTGCTGCTCCAATTTGCAACATAAATTCGGGTCAGGGCATAGACCAAGTTTTTGCATAGTAAATGTAATAACAATTTGCATACATTGTCCCCTTCCCTTCCCACTTACTTGTCTCAGTCACTGACAATACGTTGTTGGTCTGTCATATATGCAGCATTAACTGTAAAGAGTCAAGAAAATGGAATACCATTAAATAAATCATAGGATATGAACTTAATTTATGGTTTGCTTAATTATGCTACCAGAGCCACCAAGTGACATTTCAATGTTGAGGCCAATTAAAGATATAAGAAACCTTCACCGTTTGCATGTGGCGACCAAACCCAACACAATTTATCAAAGTCTGGCGAGTGAGTTTCAAGTTTCTGCATGTCGCTGCGTGGGCAATCAATATGCAATTTAAGTAAATTAAAACTACAAAAGAATTGTGGGTTGCAATGGGGATTTGTAGTTCACGGAAGAAAACACTTTTTCTACCCCCTCTCAATTAAGATAAATTTATCATTGAATCGATTAGAAAGAACAACTTTTCAGTATCAATCTTTTTCTATCTATTCAGTAAAAATAATCCAGATTACAAAGAATGTCAAGGGTTATCAAACGAATGGTGGCTTAGGACATTAATGTGATAAATTTGAATCCAGACGATCCTACCAAGAAGCTCTTTTAAATATGGGCATGCATTTCCCGTTTTTATACTCTGTACCGTAGGTATACAGAGTATTATAAGTTTGTGCAAAAGTATGTAACATCGAGAAGGAAGCATCTCCGACCCAGCATCAACAGCCGAGTCGATATAGCCATGTCCGTCTGTCAGTCTGTCCGTCTGTCTGTCCGTATGAACGCACAGATCTCAGAGATGGTAAGAGATAGGGGTTTGACATGTATGGGACATATGCTTCTTATGTCTGCAGGCAGATCAAGTTTATTTTCAATGTTGACCATGCCCCCTCCCGCCCCCGCAATTTAGGAAAAACGTCATATCTTCCACAGTTTTAAAGGTAGATGATTCGTGCCTTCTAGCCATATATAGTAATCAGGATAACTTATCGAAATGGTGAAGATCGGATGAACGGTTGTCATCTGCTGCTGCAGCATCAAAATTAATGCTGAACTTATAATTTCGTTGGTACAGAGTATGTTATAGTCGGGCTTGACCGACTTCCTTTTTTGATTTGTTTAGTCTGGTCTACTGGTATAAAGATTTTAGGACACATACAAAGCTCGTTCCAACTGTTCTTATCAATAGCTGTCGTTATACTTTTGCAATACCCAAATAGTCACCCGGCCTTATTAAGGACCATAAAGTCTATGTGTTACCCCATCTGGGGTCAGCCGGAACTACCTAACCTAACCTATACCCTTACAATTATGTTATAGTTTTGACCAGAAGTTTACAATGTATCAAAATAATTATTTTTTATACAAGAGGAGTTCCAAGCAAAACAAAAAAGATATTTTCTAGCATGATGGCGAACAGTGACCAAAACAGTGACTAATACAGTTACGAAAACAGTGAATAAAACAGTGACCAAAAGAGTGACCAATACAATAAATAAAACAGTGACCTAAACTGTGACAAAAACAGTTACTTAAACAGTGACTAAACAGTGACCAAAACAGTGAAAAAAGCAGTGACCAACACAGGGACTAAAACAGTGACAAAACACTAATGGGTATACATAGGCGGATAAATAATATTAAGTTTCTCTCTTATGCTCTTAATTGTTCAATTCAATTTGTAAGCTACATTTAATTAAATTAATCCTGATGTAACCAAACAAAATCAAAACTACTTCACATTCATTTGCAAGTGTTGTAATTTCAAATCACATTATCCTTCGTAAAAAGCTTCGCTAGTAGCGGGTGTTACACTGATTTTTATTGTCTTGCAAATAAGACTCATCCTCTCAAAAGCCGCATCTTTTCCAAACATTTTGCATGGCTGAACATGTCGGTAACTTGAAGGTTGTAGAAGTTCCAGCCGTCTTTGTCATTTAATCTCAAAATGAAAAATTTGGCAAAAATTTAATTTGTTGGTTCTTAATTTGCCCAAATATCTTTTTTGCTTGTAACATCCCCAAATATAAATATTTATATAAGTTGCAAACTGCTTAATTTGGTTGGAAATTGTATGGGTTAAGGTAAGGAATTGGATAAGGTATGGTTAAGGTATGGGTTAAGGTATAGGATAAGGTATAGGTTGAGGGTTAAGTTATAGGTTAAGGTATAGATTAAGGTTTAGGTTAAGGTTTAGGTTAAGGTTTAGGTTAAGGTATAGGATAAATATAGTTAAGTTAAAAAGCTGTAATGCAAACAGGTTCCGATCCGTATAAAGAAAGAGAGAGGAATTTTAATGCAATTGAAATGCTTTTAATTTCACTTTTTTACTTTTGATATCATAATATTTGATTCCGATTCAGAAACCAAAACAAACCAAAGTCGCTCTTCAGTTAACTTAAAGATCCATTTAACCATTTAACCGATCTGACTTTAAAAGAACCGAACAAGTTCCATTTCCGGGTGGTTTATATTCCTGATAGCAAGGGTAACAAGTGAGCTGGTCATCTATACATTCTTAATCTATCATCAGTAGTTTTCGATATTGACTGCAGGCCCACAATTTCTTTTCCTTTAATATGCAAAAACCAATTGGAAAAGAAACCTATGCAGCATCTCAGTTGTGCATATTGCCACTTAGTGGAAAAACTTTGGCGCTCCGTTGTTGCACATTATTGTTGTATTCATAAGAAGAGGTATTAAGTTAATTAAATATTAATTTTCATGAACTAACGACGTGCATTTTTAACGACCTTTCTAATACTTAACTAGCAAGTTATATCCTGCTCGAAGACTTGAAAGTAATAATTTCTTATTTCGATGAGTTTTAATATTTTAGGTGCCGCTTTGAGCACATAGTAAAATTTTATATAAGTTCTTCTGTACACTCGGATTTTTATTAAGGCATTTTAATGGCAACAATAACAACAACTATTGCAAAGCGATTTTCAATAGCAACTTTGCATGGCACGAAAATGGCATTTTTCTCAACTCGAAGACCAACTCTCAGGCGAATGACGATGAATTTCACGCTTTGTTGTTGCTACGTTGACATACATAAAATGCAGAAAATTCATCGACAACAAAAAAAAGGCGACCAAAAAGGTAAAACTACTGAATTCAGACCCAAAAGCACGTGGCCAGTTGCTAATCCAAAGTTGTACAAAAATTGAATGTTAAAACGATGAATAGTTGATGCTCTACACCAGGGGTGCCCGACAGCACCTTATACTCGCGAGCACTCCTACTCTACACTGTTTCTGTGGTTTAGAGTTGTGTTCCCCAGCTATTGCCCTACACACCGAGGTAATGATTCAATGAGTGTCAGAGAGAGACAGTGCCTCTCTTCTTGGGGAACCCTGGCTTAGAGTCAAGAGAAGATTGCTTGTAGCATTCACTTTATCGACTTCAGACAAAGAGATGTCCAGATGTTTGTAACGCATAGAAGGTATCATTTCCGACCACATAAAGTATATATATTCTTGATCAGTGTGACGAGCTGAGACGATATAGCCATGTCCGTCTGTCCGTCTGATTTTATGCTATCTCCTCCGTCAGTTTTAAATCTATCGCCACCAAACTTTTCACGAAGTCTTCTGGTACAAATACGCACATTTGCCGGAACCGGCCGGATCGGAAGACTATTATATATAGCTGCCATAGGAACGATCGGTAGAAAAACTAGTTCTAGTGAGAAAAACTTTTATGATTTTAATGCAAACGTTTCCAAATTCCGTATTTACTAGTTTTTATTGCTTCTCCATGATTCTGTCAAATTTGGTCGAAGTCGGACATCTATATAGTATAGCAGTCATACAAAAATTCACTAAGACAAGTAGTGTTATTGAGAAAAACTTTTTTGTTTTCAGTGGATATGTCCTTCAAATAAGTTAAAAAAAACGTGCTGCAAGGGTATACAAACTTCGGCCGATCCGAAGATAGCTTTCCCCTTTTTTTTAAACTAAGGTCTGGAATAGCACACATTGCTTCACAATTCCTTATTTGTTTTATGCATTTATCGCTGAATCGTTCTCAGTTTATTAGACACCGTTAAACGGTACTTAACCAAAGTGTGTGCCCTAAGTTTCTCCAAATGAACAGTTGGGATTTTAAACATATTATATTCTGTACCTTGCAGTTCTTGGCATTGTGACTCTGCTTATTTTTTCTGACATGGTCTGACTTACCCCTTAATTGAACTCTAGAAAGCACATTCAAATAGTTACTAATGAGGAATCATGTCATGGCCATTTTTTTTTAAAGAAGTTTAGTCCAAATTGTAAAGATATTCAATAGGAAATGAAGATTAATATCAGCACTATTTGAGTATGGTTTATTGAGTTTATTCAGTTTCATTGGGAGCTGAGGTTAAGATGTTTTGGGGTACAGGAGGCAAGAAGATTTTATTGAAGATGATCCTAAGACAGATAGAATCCTTACAAAGATGTGTTTTCATGTTGTTCGAGACAAAGATATTCCAAACTAAGTTGTGATTGAGCGATGCTTTTCAAAGAGTGTAAGAAATGCTTACACAGATTTGTGCAAGGTTCAAATTATTCTTATGAATATATGATATGATATCTTATGATATTTATACTGATTCCCTTATTAGCATTTCTTGTTTCTTTAAGACGGTAACCTTAGATAAAAATTATTTATAAAAGCTAATAGAGACCAAGACAAAGGGGTATGGTTTCTAAAATAGTTTCTATATCAAGATTTCAAACATTGGTGCTAGTCTCATTAAGAGAAGATCCAATAAATGACATAGATTGGTTGAGATAGCTGACGGAGAAGAGATGCCATGGAATCAGACGGACAGAAATGGCTAGATCAACTCAGCTCATCTTATCTTGCTGATCAAGAATATATATACTTAATGTGGTCGGCTGAGATCTGGACAATTTAAATGTACCATCTGCAAGGGTATAAAAAAAAGGTATGCTACGAGTGAAAATATTGAAAACGAACTGCTTTATTTGTTGTAGTCATTTTTGTAAATCTATTCTAGTTTACCATCTTACAATCGAAAGATGTTTCGGCTTAACTCCATCTAACTCTTCTAACTTGAGATGAGACTAAAAATATAACATATACTCCGGAAAAGATTAAAAAAATTTTACTTTTCGATTTTAAGGTCAATTTACATAATTTTTATTTTTTAATAAACAACTTTTTAAAGTTTAATGTCAAGTTCATAAACACTTTTTATAACAAGAAAGAAAGTCGGTCAAGCCCGACTATAACATACTCTGTACCAAGAAAATTTCTTTTGATCATAACTCGAAAACCGTTCATCCGATCTTCTTCATTCCTTTGGCGGATCGATAAGTTATCTTAATAACTAAATATGTCCAGAAGGAACAAGCCATCTATCTTCAAAACTGTGGGAGATATGACGTTTTTTCTAAATTGCGGGGGCGGGAGGGGGCGTGGCCAAAATTGAAAATAAACTTGATATGCCTGCAGACATTAGAAGCATATGTCCCATACATGTCAAACCTCTATCTCTTACCATCTCTGAGATCTGTGCGTTCATACGGACAGACAGACGGACAGACGGACATGACGGACATGACTCGGCTGTTGATGCTGATCAAGAATATATATACTTTACGGGGTCGGAGATGCTTCCTTCTGGATGTTACATACTTTTGCACAAACTTATAATACTCTATGTACCTACGGTACAGAGTATAAAAACTGTAGAGTATGACAACATCCCATACAGACACCAGGCTAACAATTTTGTGCCTCCTTCTTCGGTTTGGCAAAGTTTTGGTTGTTGCCATTTCTGCTGCAATGAATGAAATTAAATGTTGCCATGGGGAGACGGAGATGGAGACTGGCGACGACAACAACGACCACGAAAATAGTTAGAAATACTAGCAGGTAAAGTATTTTTGGCTAACAGCAACAACAACTGGTTTGCGCTGCCGGTTGCAGTAGCAGCAGCCGTCAAGTTGCCAAACTTGGCCAAGTGTGCAATGGGCAAGTGTTCAGTTATTTTCATAGGCAAAATAACAACAACATCTACCACAACAGAAACCACGACAAGTGCAGCAAAATGCTTTGTGCTGCAGAGGTGAAATATGATTGCAGACTGTAAGATTTTGTTTTGGTTTTGTGTTTTTTTTTTCGTTTGCTTAGTTGGGAAGTAGTCGAGCTTTCACTTGTGCCGGCGACTTTTCCCATATTGAAACGTGTTTGCTTTGCTCTTTGAGCTCGACTGTTGTGGTTTTTGGCAAAGTTTTTGGCCTAATAAACAGAGTACTGCTCCCCGAACGGGTCAAATGGAAACATAGTTCTATGTACCACACCCAAAACCAAGAGAATATCTTGCAAAGGGTTAAGAAATAAGCAAGACAACAAATTTCATTTGTGTTTATACCATACATATGCAAATGATTGTATGTTTTTTGTTTACCATTAGTCAAAGACATTGATTAATATCTCACTTGAATGTTATGCAAATTTTAGAGACGTCTTTGAAATGTTAAATTTCCCAGAAAGAGAAGGTACAATTTATGAGTAATATTTGTTTTCCACCTGATAAAATTTTACTGCCATCATAAAATAATTAAATAAGGCAAACTCAGAGTCTAGAACAGTTCTCAAATAGGAGAGAAACTACTAAGGCGCATCCATGATCTCATTGACTGACCAAAAAGATAACATACTCTATACACACACACACGCACACACGATGACATTGCAGCAACTTTAACCCTAACAGAAACATGATTCCGATGTTAATCATTCATCTCTCTTATATCATTTGCGAAACAATAGCCATTGACCTCGCCAAGAGTTCGAGGCGCTCGACGCTCTCCTGCATAATCAGTGGCCTCATCAACATAACCCATGCCATCCCACCCCATTCCGTTGCTCTATCATAATTAACATCTAAGCGATAAATGTAATTAGCAATTGCAACGCAGCCATTGACGTTGTTGCCTCGACTTAATTGTACTTTCATTGGGAGAGTTCATTGTCGTACGGTATCTGCTATAAGTTGTGTCAAATCTGGGTTTCTTGGGCCATGTCAAAACTTTTACAAAGAAACTATCAACAACAAAAAACACACCAGCACACACACTATATTCAAAGGAACATGCATGGGGCACTGAGCACTTTGTTTAAAAATACCATGAAAATAAGAAAATGTATCTACTGTTGCAGTTGTTGTACATGAGGCCCCACTCGACGCACAGCTGCCCATGGGTTGGACTGTGAGTCTTTAGTGTAAACATTGAATGCTCTGAAAATAAGTCTCAGTCAAGGCTGATCGAACGTTGTTCTTTTCACAAAACGTTCAAGGAATTTATTAATTCGTGGGTTGTCTTTAGTATTTTGGGAATATAAATTCTGTAGTGTGACCATGGTTGACTCAACTTTTCCTTTGGACAATAAGAGGGATGCTGCACACCAGAGCAGAACAAATATGCAAGGGATGCAAACCGGTTCTGAACCAAACCGATCCGCTTATTCCAGCTGGTAAAAAGAACCGCAAACCGAACAGGCTTCCTTTCAGAATTGCTGAACCGAACCGAAAAACACAAAGAAAAACGGTTCGGTTCAGTTCTCTGACGAGTTTTAAGACGTGAGTGGCCTTTCGCTACCCAATGATACTAATTAATTTGGGAGTTAAAATCGTATCCCTAAGATAATTTTTATAAGAAATTTTGATCGACCCTCTACATACTTAGCGATGCTTGATCGAAATACCCTTCCAGGATGACTTGATACAAATTGTACAACATGTAATCCTGCAGGTCGTCTGCAATTGCCTACCGATCTCCTAATATACTCTGCATCAATCTGCATCAATCTGCATACCTTCCTCCATTGTCACTTTTCTGTAGTACTTATTTACCTGAATTGAATCTTAGCCAGGAGAGCTTTTTCTCAATTCTCTAGGAACTTATAGACGAATTCTGTAAGTCAGATTTAGGACATTCTTCTAAGGATTTTTAAAATATTCAAATGGTATAAAGGGTTTCAAAGTCGCATTACAACAGAAATCATAATCTTTCATTATGTGCCCCTATGAACCACTGAACCGAACCGAAACCGCCGTTTAGTTAGCTCCAAAAACCAAGTAATAAACCGAACCGGCGGTTCAGAAACCGTGTAGACCACTGAACTGAACCAGTTAGTATATTCAAGTGGTTTGCATCCCTGTATCACACACAAATATTTATACATTTGATGAATCAACAAAAATCAGCTCCATCGAGCGGTGGAGTAAGAGCTGAGGGTCCAACATGTTTTGTATATATATTTATTCATTCAGCGTTGAATATAACGAGCTTGACCATATAAATCTTCTTTCGTGCTCACCAACACAAGCACATTTTTCTGTTCATTTGACATTTGGTGTTGTTTCCGGCTTAGCGAATAAGTATCACGTATAATTAACAACCAGTAGGACATTGTCTGCTTAGTCACAGCTTCCAATGAATTACCCTCCAGAATTTGCCTTTAAGTTGAATTTTAAATAATTATTACGTGTACAAAAAATGCTTTACAGTGCTTTATTGGTTAAAGGTGGCTTTAGTATTTTTAAGTCGGACAATGTGGCAAAAAACTTAATTTTGAAGTCTCATCGTTAGGTTTTTTTTTTCAGTATGTATCATTTCGCCGAAGTGTAAACAACAAAGTTTTTGGTTGCTTCGAATATGTCAGCTTCTATGCTAACAAAAAAACAGCAGAAAGGGATTTTGGCATCGTACTGTGACTGGTGATGAAAATTGGGTTCATTACGATTTCTCGAAGCTTAAAAAACGGTATTTTGACTGGATTTTTGCATTCCGATTACCAAAAGCCGACTGTTCACTCGTCGCCAAAGCGGAATGTTCACTATGGCAAGGTCATGTAGTTATTGGCTGGGTCCAACCTGGTGAAACCATCTCAGACCAACTCTACCCAACTCAATTAATGCGTTTGAGCCGAGCATTAAAGCAAAAAACCGGCCAGAATTTGAGCAAAGGCACTGCAAGGTAATTTTCAACAGGCAGCTAGAGGCTACATGTCCAGGAATGGGAAGTCCTACTCCACCCGCTGTATAGCCCTGACAATTACACCTTCCGACTACTGGTTGTTTTCTTGAATGATGCTTTACCTTGGATAGACATTAGATAGACAGGAACGTAGTTTTTCTGACAGCATTTCGTGGTGTTATATATCCACCCAACATTTGGAAGATCATTTTGACAAAAATCACCTTGATGAGTCTTTTTCGACCTCTTTTGATGATGAAAAAGAAATACCGATTAAAAGAAACTCGAAAATGATTCATGAATACGCTTAAAATTTGACTTAATGAAGTACGACTAAAAAAAGACTCTCAAATGACTCGAAATTGATTTGAAACTGTTCAGAAGAAGGAGTAAAAAACGACTATTTGAGAAGAGTCGCTGCTAGGGTACCATTTTCTCCCGACTATAGTATCATTTATGATCAGAAAATGTGCTCAATTATGACTATTTTAATCAGATTGAGGACTCGAAAATGACTCGATTGTGATTAATAATTTCATAAAACGTTTGCTGGGTAAATACAGCCTTTAGTGAATACCCAAAAGATATGTAAAAAAATTTTAATATTTAAAAAAAAACGTCAAGGTGTGACCAGGATTGATTTGAAATGTTTATAATAAAGCTCGAACTTTTTGACTTTAACTTGATTGGTATTAATCAGCGGTTTAATGGTCGGGAAAGCTGATTGTTCTAGAAAGACTTTTCATATCATGACACATCATTTTTTATTTTACTATGAACAAATGTTCATTTGCCTCTATAGTTGTGATTGTTGCTAATAAATACCTGAAGCTTTAATGGTCGCCACTTAGTTGTCATCTAAAAATGCAGTCATCAGTCAAGCATTTGCAATCTTTATAAGAAACATGTGCAAATAAATTGAACATTACTCATACGCCATTTTATTAAAACATTATTGAAAACTATTGGCTCATAGTTACACTTCATTTCACTATAAACATCTACATCCTACTTCCTCTTTTCAGTTATACTTGATATTTCCTGTTATTTTTATTGCCAGCATAAACTTGTGTCTTGCCTTCTGCAAACAGCTTTGAAAGTGAAATTTTTGCGACATATGTTAACCATTCGACCAAAGCAAAGAGAATGCCATAACAAACAAACAAACAAAAAAAAGTGTTTGACAAATAAACAAACAAAATCTCTCTCCCTCACCAAATTGAGAACCATATGCTAGGCATTATATGCTGCCATTTCTCAACAAGGCGTTCACCTTGTGTCCGGCCGCAGTATTTCCAATGAATTAAGCAAAACCATTTTTGGTAGCAACAGCTTTACTTTCCTGTCTGTACATTTTTGTCACTTCACATGGTCATATATTTGTTGGGGATTTGTGGCCAAGGATCATCATGTGCAATTCATCAACATTTTTGTGCAACACCAAGAGATTTGTCATGCGACAGGTAGACGCATAATTAAATACTTTCACCTGACAGATCTGCGTATGTCTCTACAAACATAGCTCTGGGATATTTTCATGGCCAACCCAAAGCTGACAAGAAGCCAATGCACTAAAAATAGGCGCATTGCCTTTTGACAACCACAAAAAGCAAAAGAGACACATTTCTTAATGGCCGCTTTTCACGCAGGGTCAATGAGCCGCAAAGTCGCGCCGAGATAAAGCCATCAAAATGACCAAACTACGAGTTACTAATTAAAGCAACGTGCACTAAGTGTGAAAATGTAAATTATTTACCACAAAGCAATTGAAACTGGAATCCTTATAATCTATTTGAAAGTTGGAAAAGTTAAGTCTCAATTTGCAAAGGCAAACAGGGAAGCTTAAGTTTAAAGTGTAAGCTGAAATGTATACAAACAGTCTAACATTATTTGGATTTAATATGAGTAAATCTTGGTATTTGTAAAAAGAGAAAACTTAACCCACCCTTCCTTTCCATGTTACTCAACAACAACATTCCTAAGCATGAACAAGATTGAATGCTTGAACAAGATTCTAAATCGATTTCGATTTCAAGCCCAACTTGTTGCTGCTGAGGCTGCCGCATAATAAAATTACGCAATTTAATTTGCAGATAAATTCATTTAAATGTAAAAGCTGCCATAGAAATTGATATATGGCCAATTGAAAGCCTCACTGAGTCCGTCTGTCATTCTGGATTTAGTTTTATGTTAGAAGAGTTCACTGACTTACGCGCCAGCTGATGTGGATGATAATTTGACCCAAAAAACAAGTTGGAATGAATTTGAAATATGCTGTCATCCGACTGACGGCAGAGTAGCCAGCTACTATAATAAAAATCATAATAAAGATAATGTGAATTATGCGATCAGTGGCGGCGGCAGCAGCAGCAGCAGCAGCAGCAGCAACAATGCCCCGACATGCTTTCAAAACTAAATGAAATGAAATTTTATCGGATTAAATTTATGACAATTTTCCCTAAGCAGCCAACGAGATGTACAATTGAAGGCACTAAATTAGTCGGCGGACCAATCAACATTCTTGGGAAGAAAAGCCGGAGATGAGGATGAGATGTGCTGGTTGTTATCTCAATGCACTTCCTTGAGGAGGAGGTACACGTGTTGCTGCATACCACAGTTGCAAGAGGCATAACCAAAGTGCCCCACATTATATCTGTACATCGGTGTGTGATTTCTGTTGCAGGCCCCGACGCGTTTTTCATTTCTCCTCTGGGCCAGTGTTTCAGCCACCGCCGCCGCCGCCACCGCCCGCTTTTTGGCGTGTGCTCACTCAATTAGCGCCCAGAGGACCGAAACAGAAACAGAAAACCATTGCAGAAGCAAAGGCAATTGGCAATTGCAGCGGCCCGAGGATTGTGCAAATATATTTGCCGCTAACTAACTGCAAATGAAATTGTCTTACCCCCAACAATTGTTGTTGTTAGAGCTTTACATTTTACACATCGGGGCGGGGTGGGGGTGTTTGGTTCGTAAAGAAAATTGTGTAAAAATATGCCCCAAGCAAGCTTGTGGATGCCATGAAAATGCCACAGAGTGCAACATTAACAGCAAAAAACATTTATATAAATAAAATAGAAATAAAAATACTTTTGGTTTTCATTTGGTTGCACTTTAAATGGTTTGCAGTGCTTGGTTAATTTTACTTTCGATTTGCAGTTATTTTTAACACAATTCAAATGCTTTGCAAGTGAAAATTTCCAGCATTAGATTAAGGTACTACTATTTTAGAATTTATGCTTTTTCAATTCTTTTAGCCAATCGTTTCTCATTGGAATTAATGTTTCGTAGCCTTCCCTAATGTTAATTTACAGAGTATTAACATGAATGTATATATATCAACATTATAACAACAGCTCATGTTGTCCCGAAAATTATGCAACGTTCCTAATGACCATTATTACTCTGCCATTTACTTTCCGATCAATAAATTTGAGAAATTACAATGCCAAATATGAGCTCGATATTTCTAAGGAATTGTTGATTTTTTTTATTAAGTGAAGGAAATCCAAATTTAAATTAAATTTGATCTGGGTGCAAACAAATATTTAAGTGGTCTAGTTTAGTAGTTTTACATTTGGTGGATCTAGCTCTTCAGGGATATATCTGCTGTTGATGCTAATCAAGAATATATTTAGCTTATGGGGTCTGAAAATCATAATTTGTCTTCAACATTTACACACTTGCACCAACTTAACATCGAGGCTGCAATCCGGTTCATAACCCACACGATTCAAGCCCAGAATTCCGGATTCTAATTTACCGTGAACCGAACCTCTTTAAAAATAAAAGCTGAACCTGTTCCGAAACCAAAATTTCGGTTTGGTTCAAGAAATACTTTAGAGCAAAAAAAAATGTTCCGTCTGCCTAGCGACTTGACAATTATTTTATAAAATCTATTAGCCTCTGTGTTTTAAATATCCCTGACTCCAAATATTAATAAATGATTCACAAAACAAGAACTTAACATTACATAGGTGATATTTTTTTGTTGTTAATGATATTTAATATATATCTTTGTGTTCCCATGTGTTCTGCAAGTCGTTTCCGACTCTAAGCGATCCAATTGTACTTGGTGTCGCATGGGCCACTTGAACGTACTGCGCATTGTACGGCAACGTCCATCAAAATTCTCATACGATTTGTGTAGTTTTTATATCGAAGCGATTTATAAAACACAAGGGACTAAATTGAGCAGAATTGGGTCGAACCCAAACCTCGTACCACAAAATTCCGATCATTAACTATTGGCAAATGCAGGGATGCAAACCAGTCGAAAATTAGTACTGGTTCGGTTCAGTGGTCAACAAAGTATCTGAACCGGCGCGCAGGTTCGGTTCATTGCATGGTTTTTGGAGCTAACTGAGCCGCGGTTTTAGTTTTAGTGCTTCATAAAGGCATACTCTGAAATATTTGGATTTCTGTCGTAATGTGACTTAGACACTTTGAAAATTTAATTCCATAACATTTTGTTAAATTTGTGTCAAGTCATCCTTAAAGGCCTGTATCCAGCACTGCGAAAAATTCCTGCCAGGAATTTGCTATTTATTTTGACCAACTAAAACAACCTGTCGCGCAGAGCGTTCTCTGTCTCTCTCTCTCTCTCTCTATTCTGTGTCTTAATATGTCTTCTCTCTCCAAGCGTTCTTACAGTCATTTATAGCTAGCTTTTACAACATTAATGAATTTAATAACTTTGAACACAATAACATATATCCTACCAATTCATTTATTTGTGCTACAACAGTTTCCCAAGCACTTTTTACAGAAAATTTGTCAAAATGCTTTTTTTCTGCCATAGACATGGTCGTGCCTCCACTGCTTTTATTAAAGCTATCTTCTCGTCACGTTGAAAATTATCAGTCCATTGATTGCCTCCATCTTTTGTCAAATCACTTCCAAAATAATTGTCAGCAATATATTCCTGGCCTGAATATCAGCTGTTTCTCGTTCCACACCCGCTTCCGAAACGCCGCTATTGATACGCCGCTATCCATGCAAGTGTGGATTTCGTTCGTGTAGCTGTTTTTTGTATATGAAGTTTGGCAGGAATTTTTAGTTTCCGCTGTGCTGGATACCCAGCTTAAAGGTCAAATCGATTCATCATCGCGAAGGGTATACAAATTATCTTAGGGAAAGGAAGTAAATTAACAAATTAATAAGTTTCATTGGCTAGAAGAAAACGATTTGCTTTTTGAAATTCTTCAGAGAACTGAACCGGACCGAACAGGTTTTTTTTGTGGTTTTCGGTTCGGTTCAGCATTTTTGATAGGAAGCCTGTTCAGTTTGCGGTTCGGTTAAGAGCCGGTTTACATCTCAGGGTAAATGGGAGAGCTCTGAAATCTTTTCTATTTTTTGTGGCTAGCAGCCCTGTTTAATATACCCTCTAAACTCTACGTGTAACGGTTATAGTTACCGTATAATAACCGAATCTAAATGTATTTTGTAATGAATCCAAGGGTAGATATCTTTCAGATTTGGTTTTAAAAAACTTCGAACTATAGTTACGGCTAAAATACTACATGCTAAAATGCCTTAAAGTATTTTGAAAAATATTTCTAGCACTTTGCATAATTAAGACAGCTTGTAATTCTCAAGTTGGAATTCACCGCATTGGGAGTAAAAAAAGGGTTAACTGAAATTCACCATCAAAGTGTGTTTATAATCAATTCAAAGTGCCTATTTAATTTATTTTAATATGATAATCATAATTGTTTTAGGTTTTACTATGCGACTTTTCCGTAAGTGAAGTCTATGGAGTCAAAAATGATTAGTGTAATGGGTTGCAAACTTCTAGGAAAAATTATTATACCCTTATTTTATTCTTTTTTAAGAGGATAGCGCATGAATCCGAGTCTACTAATTCTATAAGCTAGGAATGTTGAAGCTATTGGAGAACAACAATTTACATGCAAACCGCTTGAATTAAACTCTTCCCTTGAAAATTAACCTAGATTTTATTTTTAATTTTTATTAAAATTATAAAATACAAAATCTTTTTTGAATCAAGCACAAATAATCGAATCCGATGCTGTTCCATTTTGTCCCACACGTGCGTTGGCTTAAGCCATGTTTAATATACCTTATACCCATGGCCTCATAAGTGGTTTATAATAAACTGTTTATAATGGTTCAGTTTTTGGCGCTTGCCCACCCACACAGAGCGACGAGACACCTGCCCCCACAGTGTGGTCCATGGAATTACTTTGTTGAGCTACTTTTGCCACATATATTTTTATATGTGCCATAATAAGCTCTGTATGTGCGTGGGCGTGGCAGCATATATATTTACATATTCGATACACACAGTCATACATATGTTAGACATTGTTTTTGGCATCGCGTGTGTGCAGATTTCTCATACGAGTGTAGGTAAGTGTGTTGGCGTGCTCTGGGCAATTTGGTTGTTTTTGGTATTTTTGAGGAGCTCGTCGGATTCATTGACCAGATTTCATGACGCTGCACAATGAAATTGAAACAGTTTTTGTTGTTGTTGCTATTGTTGGCGTAATTATGTGGCTTGAAAATCGTTGGCAGCCATTAGGCGCACGAGTTGGCCATGAAACAGTGACGGTTTTGTTGCATTGTTGTTAAACTTTTTGTTTTTCAATTGTAAAACACTTTTGCTTAGCCATGGAAAAGTGAAAAACTGCACTTGAAAAGGTTAAATAAAATCATATAAAATATTTTGAGCTTTAAAAGTTAACTCTTTGCCAGAGATTTGGCAGGACCAAATGAAACATGTATGTATATTATGAATGTATAAATTTTAGTGAAACTCTACAGCTGTGGCTATCTGAAGGCTCCTTCAGTCATCAACCGAAACTTATACTTGGCTGCACCAATTGGAATTACCTTTTGCATTGCCAATATCCGCTGGCGATGCACTCAAGCAGAGCAAACAAAATCCAAAACAAAAATCCAATTCACCAACGACTGACATTCTGTCAGAAGTGAAAAGAACGAAACGCACAAAAGCTGCTTGGCTTTGCTTCGCTGACCGGGCAACTTCCGTCGCCCAATAATAACTGTGTCATGTGTTTTGTGGGGGTTAAGTGCAAACGTCATAAACCCAAACCAGAGCAATCTCACTCTCCCTCGCCCTTTAACTGTAAAGTACAGAGTGTACATACATAGTTTAGTTACCTTATGGAGGAGAGGCAAGAGCACAAACAAAAACAAAACAAAAAAATGATTCATGCGCAACCATAAAACTTGTTTGCTAACCCCACAAAGCAATAGAGAAGCCCAACACAAGGCACCGAAGCATCACACAGAGCACACCTCTAGGAACCAAAGTTTTCAAGATTTTTGTACTTTTTCCCTCCAATTATATAGAGAAATGCTTATTGGGCACGCCCCGTTTATTGAATTGGCAGACAGCGTTCTGCGGTTGCCGGTTTTTCCTTTCAACTTTCCAATTGATAATTGGATTTGCGTTTGCTGATTATTATGGGGGAAAAAGACGCCTTTCATATTGCTTGCTACCTTTACCTATATATGGATCGTCGAATGGATCGCTTGATTGAACCAGCTGATTCACTGACCTCAATTTAGTTGGTCAAGGTTTGGGCGCTGCGAACGTGCTTATCGCCCCTGCTACATTCTATAGGAACTCATTTGATATGGCATGCGTTATCAGGAGTCGATTTCTGTATATGGAATTGTGCAAATAAGGAGAATTGTTATGAGAAGGTATTGAAATGACGCCTTGCCTACACTTATTTGGTCATTAAATTCAACTACAAATAGATAAGGCTTTGGGAATTGAATTTCTACTAGGCGATAAGGTTGGTAATGGAGATCTTGATTATTATTATTATAATGTTAGTGAGCTGAAAAAATAAACAATAATAGAGAATGTATGAGGAACTTCATCTTTCACCTTTGAAATTCACTGAATTAAATTCTTAGCCTGGATGAGAGTACTGAAACTTCTGAGTTGAAATATCACTTGACGAGGGATCTATTATAGAGGTTTAATGGCAAGGGAGAAATATACCTATAATTTGCATCATAGAGGAATGGTTTAACAAACAGAACCAAATGCGGTGTCATCAAAGCAAGCCTCCCGGACTGATTCCAAGAGTTCAGAGAAGTCACAATTTGGCTTATGTGATGGTTTTTGGAGAGTCGCCTACTCTCAAAAAATTTGGGTTCTAGTTTTTAGAAACTCGCCCTAAAACTATTTTTCTTAATTTAAAGAAAATTTCTTGTTTTTAGAAACTTTTTTTGTAACCTTAAAATGGACAACCGAAATCTTTTTTGGAAAATTATTTCTTCGTTTTCGAAACAGGTGGAAACGTGGTTTTTTTGCTTCTCAAATTTAGGGTTATTTTTGTAGATATTATTATATTTTTTTAGATTCCTTTTTTACAGATATCGTTGTAGTAAGAGTAAAGAAAAGAATAATCGTATACATGTAGGGTGCGGCGTATACAAAACGACACACATGCAAGCGATTTTGTGTGTATGCTTTGCTTAGAACAAATACCGGGTTTGCTCTCTTCTTTGATTGGTGTTTGCGCTCGCAAGCAAAACTGGCCAACGAAAAAAAAAATTGTGCCCATATTGGTATTGGTGCTTTTCTTTCTGAGCATTGGTGAGTGCTATGCCCTAAGCTGCTTATGAGCATGCCTGATTAAAGATCATTTTGCGGAAATTTGTATAAACCTTGTGAAATTTTAGGCAGATTTACGCTTGAATAAAGATAAAGATATTGCACGGTGCCTCTAAATAGGGCAACCAACTACCATTTATTTACCATTTTAAGAACATTTCTTAAATTTAGAAAAACATTTTAGAAAGTCGCCTTTAAATATTAAAAATTAATCTAGAAAATCGGTCTAAAAAATTCGTCTTACAAAGTGCTTAACATGCTTGAGTTAGTCGAATGAGCCAAGAATGCCTTGAAGGTGTATCGAAATTCCGAGTTCAAATCATAGACAAGGTAAATTTAAGAAAATTACTGTTAATAAGTTGTATGTGCTTTTCAAAAAGAATAGACTCTTGTCGCACCAGCGGGAAGAAAATGTACAAGAACACATTTTGCATAAGGACCATTTCATTTCAGAGAGGAGTTTTCTTACGCCTTCTGGTGTTGTCCTTAGCAGTTCTCCCTCTACTGCGCTTACTCTATTTCCTCTCTCTAATACTTAAAATATAATTTGTTCGAGAAAATGTTTTCTTTCTTATAGAAAATGGTTTCTAAATTTTAGAAAAAGTTCTGCTAAAATGTATGGTGAATCGACTTTGAATAGGAGAATTTCTTTCTTTTTGTTAAAAAATAAGAAATTAGTTTTGAAAAATATTCATTTGCTTTAATTTCAATGACCAAAAAACAATCAAAGGTTCTTCAAAAAGCCACAAGTTGAAATGATAAAATTGATCAATTTGAAATCTAAGATCCCAAATCTAAGCCAATTATATCCAATCTAATCCAAGCCTTCAAAGTCAACATAACCCTGGCGATCGAACAAACTAAGCTAGATCTATTTGGCTGGGTCACTCTATCATACCATGCCCACATTAGCTTAGGACATAAAATGTTCTTCGGAGAAATACAAAATCCGTCTGAATAGTCGCACCCCAAAAAAGTGAGGTTTTCAAATTCCTATACACCTTTGGAATACAAATAATTGACTGTCAATAAAACCCACAATGGTCAATTAAACAAATTATAGACTTGTGGTATTTCTCACAGATCAACAAAGATTATCAATATAATATCAAGTGCAACACCTAAGTCAAAAGGGGCTTGTCAAATGCAAGTTCCCAAACTTGTAGCTTATGACAATGACCTGCCTGAGCATTTTAGTTTTCCTTTTGGGCTGTCGGCCTTAAATAGCCCCAAAACATAAACATGTCCAACCGACAAACCAAAAGCAACAAAATAATACAGAAAAAACAACATGTGCCGTAATTTTGTGTGTTTGTGTGTGGAAACTTATGGTTCAATAAACTCACCATAATTACAGCACTGGGCTACAACAACAATAAACTATTTTAAAATTTTACTAGTGGTCTGAATAAAAACTAAAAATACTTCTGAACCAGAACCGAGAGAGCAACCAAAATGGCATGAGCATAAATATGTATGTATAGACGACGAGTTCTGTTCAATTTTGTTTCTAAATCTGTAGATATCTTACTAGTGGAAAGTGGTTTTGATTATATGGCATTTTCATTTCTTGTTTAGCCAAACAAACTAAACTAACCATGCAAGAGGCGGGCGGCCTCAAAGAAATCAATTAAAATGCCATTAAAACAAACTGAAATTGAAATTGAAACTGGCAATGCGAATGCAGCAGGCGAGCAATTAAAAATAGTTTTTTATTTTTTTGTCATTTCACTTTGGCTAGGCTCAATTTCAATTTCGATTATTGCCCCAATAAACTTTGCACTATTCAAGTTGGCCCACGGCCAATCAAACAAAACAAAAAGGCAAGTTGAGTTTTGCTAATTAAAAACGCATGAGGGAGAGATGCGGTGATGGGTGATAGATCAATATAATAAAATGGTCTTGCAGGTGCAAGGTGAGAAATAATTGATGTCATTAATAATTACTCATTATTGTGTGGAGTTAGGAAAGAAGCTTTGAAGAGAAATGTTGGTATATTGCAACTGAAATCTGGTCTCAGATTAAACATTGACTTTGTATACTGTTTTATGCGTCATCATAGCTAAATCTTTAACAAAAATAGCTTGAATTCGAGTATTCCGGTCATTAATCATTGATAAATAGTGGTTCGAAACGGGGAACCAGGCCCAGCTGCCCCGGTTTAGATCAAGATTTGTTTCAGCGGAAATTTTTAGTTGCATACAATTCCTAACGCTTTCGGTAATATATTTTAATAGAATTTTAGCAGAATCGCGCGACTTGCACTTTTGAGTGCTACTTTAGAAGAAGTGTATTTTCGCCCGAAATCGAGGTGGATTGATATATAATATAAAGGGTGCAACAACAATGCCAATAAGCTCATTGATTTTGTTGTTTTCGTATGCATCAGATAGTTACAAGCACACACAGCATTAGGCAATAACCAATTCTCTTTCGTTTTCTTGTGGTTATTCTTGCTTCAAAAAAATGTGTTTTATGTGTGTAAGTGAATGCGTTAGCATTAGATCAGTGTTCCCCATGCTCCGGTGTCCGAACCATTTCGCCAGTTCACGCCGAATGCTTACCGAAGTAATGCATCAGTGAGTGTCAAAGAGAGAGACATAGAGCGACAAAGAGACTCTCTTCTTGGGGAACACTGCATTAGATACTGATCAGCACCTCAGTTTTAAATGTCGAAGTTTAGTTATCAACAATGTGAACAAGAAAGAAAGTCGGTCAAGCCCGACTATAGCATACTCTGTACCAACGAACTATACGCTCAGCATAAATTTTGATGCTGCAGTAGCAGCTGAAAGCAGCGCTGCTTCTGCGCTGCAGCAGCGAACAGTCTTTTGATCATAACTGGAAAACCGTTTATCCAATCTTCACAATTCCTTTGGCTGATCGATAAGTTTTCCTTATTACTAAATATATCTAGAAGGAACAACTCACTTATCTTTAAAACTGTAGGAGATATGACGTTTTTTCTAAATTGCGGGGGCGGCAGGGGGCCTTTACCAAAATTGAAAATAAACTTGATCTGCCTGCAGACATAAGAAGCATATTTCCCATACATGTCAAACCTCTATCTCTTACCATCTCTGAGATCTGTTCGTTCATACGGACAGACGGACATGGCTATACCGACTAGGCTGTTGATGCTGATCAAGAATATATAATATATACTTTATGGGGTCCGAGATGCTTCCTTCTGGATGTTACATACTTTTGCACAAACTTATAATACTCTATGTACCTTCGGTACAGAGTATAAATATACAGCTTCGGTGTTTTAAATGGCGTTGAAAATATCATATCATAAACAACAATGGCAATCGACTGTAAGAGTTTTTGAAGAAGATTCAAGTCCAACTTAAATTGTTAGCTAAGCAATTTGGCCCTTTTTCCAAAGATCGTTCAGTTCTGGTTGGTTTGCAAATATTTTTTGGCCCATGAACTTTATGCACTTTGCTAAAACCAAGCTAAATGAAATAAATACAGAATGATTATAAGTTTTAGACCAAAAAAAAATGAAATTGATGTGTCATTCTACCTAAATTTTCTTAGTTTCCCTACATCAAGCACAAATTCCAATTCATCAAAGAAGGTACGTCATTCCGATTGCCAAATGTGTGGCTCAATAAAATCTTAGAGCCAAACAAAGACATAATAATTATCAATAATATAAAGAAACTCTTCAATGTTGTACACAATGATTAATAAAGTATCTGTATTGCGTTTTACTGATTAAAACGAACCACCTATACCTATCTAATCTATATAAACCCCGCATATGCCATGGTTATATGCAAAAATCTATAACGGCGGCAAAACGTTGCGAATAACAAAAACCATTATCATTATTCATTTCGACACTCTTAGTAATTGCCATATATGGCAATTTACTATATTTAACTCACCTTAAATTGTTGATTTGTTGGCCAAAAACATTTGGAATAGGTAGAGAAAATGATTTGTTTGGCAATGATTTCGTAATTTTGTGGATTTGCCGATTTACTGAAATCAAAAGAAAGAAGAAAACAACATTAAATAAAGGTGGAAAAATATATAATAGAATAAAAACCACAATTGAATTTTAATATATTAGCTTGATCTCTTCATCTTTTCATTATTTTTCACCCAGAGTCTTATACTAGATAAACTACGTCATTTCTGATTGCTCTCGGTATAATAAGAGAATGTGATTCATTCAACTAATTGCTGATACATGCATAAATACGAATGCTGCTTAAATCCAATATATATATATACAAAAATGGTTGGTTCTTCTGAGAATATATCTGCTTTTTGTTTAGTTCCTCGGCACATCCGGGGTCTGTCCAATTTCCCAAATGATGTGCCAGTGACATGAACTCAATTTTAGAAATTTCTATTTTTATACGAATTTTTAATATTTTCACAAATCAGCAAAAAGGCAATCTTTTTGCTTCAACACTCCCAAATCCCCTCTTCTGCCGCCACCACACAATTGTCGCCTGTCAACACGTTACATTGAAAGTGTTCGTCGTTTGATCGTTTCGCTTCTCCATTAATTGGCCTTCGTTTGACGCCAATTTGAATTGACATTGCGCATATTGGCAATTTGTTTGGAGTGGTTCCCATTGAGAGATTGCGAAACGTTTAGCAGCCGGTGTTTACATGGAAATGCAAATCTATTATGCCAATAAATCGCAAAAATGTTTTATCAATACGATTTAAACAATTCGTATACCAGCCCAAGAGCACCTAGCTCCGTCATGTATTAAACGAGGTTAAAAAAGTTGCTTATCGGATTTCTTGAATTTGGTACGTAAAGATTACATCGAAGGAACGAAAGTCCCACACAATTCAATACGATTATTATTTTTCAAACGAATGAATGCCGGTCAAGAATGACTGTAATAATTTTTCAATTATGATTACTTTTTAATACGGCGCCACATGAACTGTACGAAGTGCCATGTCAAACTTTTTTTATGAAAGTGGTCCATCGGACGTTGTCAGAATTAAAGTAACCAGGGCTAGGAACTAAAGACACTAGAACGAACCGATGATAAACCGAACCACACACCGAACCGGCCTCGTTTTAGAAGTATGAAACCAAAGCAAAATCCACAAAATTTAACGGTTAGGTTTAGTTCACTGACGAATCTTAAGAAATAAAATCCTTTAAAATCCACAATGAAACTTGTAATTTTGGGAATTTTCATCGATTCCCTAAAAAAGATCACACAAGTTTTGTAGAAATCGGACATTTATATAGTATAGCTCCCATAAAAAAGTAAGGTCCGAGGGCAAAGCCGAGCCAAAGTAAACTTTCCTCTACTTTTATTAAAAATCTCAAAACAAGGAAGAACGTGCGCTGCAGTCGAGTTTCCCAACTACAAAATACCCTGTTCATTTGTTTTCATCTATTTGTTTTTGTTTTTTTGAAGATGAATGTAATTGCCTCGCTTTGAGTGTCAACCTCACGGAGACATCCGAGCTAGAGATCACAGGATCAGTACTGGGACTATTTGGTATCGCAACGAGCCCACTCACCTTTACGGACTTTTCTTATTGTTTTGTAACCTGTCGAGGTAGAAATGTAACTGAATCTTTGTGGGATCAAATCGATTAAATAAATTTTAATTATAAATTAATGTTGAACATACTTAAAGAGATACGGCAGTGGGCTTAAAATGAGTACAAAAATTGAGCTTAATTTAATTGAATTGGTTTAAGCCCGTTCGAATATGCTGAACATATTTAGAAAAGCGTTCCATTTGGAAACGTGTGCTGGTCATTAACCAAAAGTCATTAACGCCTTTTACGGTTGGTGTGGAACCCATGAAACGAAAGACAACTATCGTCCAAAATTACCAAATTGTTAATGAAAATATTTCACATCTTTTTTCTTACAGAATACAAATTTGCACAGTTTTGACAAGCTTTTGTTAAAGGCAACTTTGACTTTGCCAACATATATCGGTTGTTTCTTATATCTTATACCCTTATCTTATCACTCGCGAGCCTTTTGGACTAAGCATTAGGGCTAAATACAAATTCAAGGTAAAATTTCCTTCAACTACTAGGCATTTTCTTAAGTTTTTCCCATTGTCAAGTGTTTTTATTCTTTTATTTTTTGAGTGGCAAGTGCTAGGAAAGCTACTTTAGAGCTGACAGCTAACAACAAAAACGCGACGACAACGACAACTTGGAAAGTGTCTTTGCGTGTGTGTGAATGGCCAATGTAGGCAGAGTTCAACGACGTTTATAGTATGCAAAAAGCGGGGAAAAAGAAGCAAAAGATTTTCTTATCAGACCACAACGGGGCTCTGGGCTAGAGATGCTTGCGTGATTTGTAGTTGTGTAATGGTCAAATGAAATACTTCACGATAGATGGGCACTCAAATTATGTATAATTATGGAAAGAATTGTGGATCTTGGTGAGAGATACGAGAGGAATGTATTCCCTTGGCGAATGTGAAGTCAATTAGCAATCAACTGTTCCAAATGATGGCATGTTCTTTGTTGAAGCGTAGCTAGCTCGTGGTTGCCTTCGGCCTTTTGGCTCTTTTGTTCACATAAATTGTGCGTTTACATTTCTCTTTGCCATTTCTTCTAGTCGTTGGCTTTTATTTATAATTTTAAAATAATGTCAAGGCTGATGCATCAAATCTTTTTTTTTTTTTTTGGCAAACTTCAACTTGCCATTGTCTTGTCTGACCCCATTGGATATGCGCCTCTTTCAATGATGTCATGTTTGGTGGTTGCTCCAGTTCGCCTCTTTATGCTTTTGACTTTGTCACGCTTTTCCCCAGGCGATTTTCCACACTTGACTTCTTTCTTTTGCACTTTTATTTTGTTTCGCCCCCCTTCCCTTAGCTAATAATTTTGTTTTGTTCGTGCATTTGCCTGCAAGTCGGTGCTCAACGGTTCAGCGTGATTTTTTTTCCCCTGCCCTCGATTTTCAGTTGTCGTTGTTTGAGAAAAGTTTTGCACTAATGGCAGCTGTGAATGCATTTTATGTTTATGGTCTAGTTTTTCTTTTATTTTCCGCATGTGTTGGTGTGTGTGCGTGTAGAGCACCTCTTAGGGGAAAACATTTATATATATATATATGTATATATTTTTTTTTGTATTTGTGTGTAGGCTGTTGAGAATTAAAGGCTTTGCAAAAGACATATGAAAAGCATAATGCATTTTTGAGGATTGCGAGGGAAGTGTGAGATGTTTTTGGTCTAAGCACTTAAAAAAATTGATAGTTTTTCTGATTCTAGGTGATTTGAATATACCGTAAAGAGTTAGTGTTTGAGTATTTGAGTAACAGTATTTGATTTTGCGTTTTATCATTTAATGCCTCAAATTGACAACGACCCCTACAAACTAGTAAATGAAAAATATGTTATATATAAGGTAGAGTTTGAAATAAAAGAACCAATTCAAATGAAAACTGAATTCGACGCATAAATTTATAAAAAAAAGCACATCAAACTAGAGGCATTAGGTGCAAAAACATATTCCAAGTTTTTCCACATCAGCCCGAAATTACGACTGATGATCACATTAATAACATCACTAAAACTGGCAATGAAAACGATTTTCGAATCGATGTTTCGATTTTCTTTCAATTTAGTTCCAGAGCGGTTTGCAGACCTCATTTTATGTATTTTTGTGGTCTTAACTTATTGAAAAGTTATTTTTCTTTAAGTTTTAGATGCATTTAAGTCTGAAAACAATTTTTTTTGGGGTTTTGCAACTTTTCTTTATTTGAAGCTACTTTTAGCAAATTTTTGAAATTAAATTGATCAACGTTTGGACCTTATGTTATGAGTCTATGAGTCATGTGGACACTGTTCCGCTTCAGGATCAAGGGACTGTTAATTCTAAGTGAAACTCAATCAATTGTTTGACCAAAATCTTCGCAGAAAGCCACTTATTGAACGGGGTCATCATCCGGCAACCTGACAAATCTGATTTACCAACCAATAGTATCCTTTTTTTCAAAAAACATCAAAAATAAAATAGGTCGTAAACGTTTTTCTACGTCGCGTCGTACAAAGCTGTTGATGCGCCTAAAACCCATTTTTTGGAGTTTAAAAATGCTTCGAAAATTGATTCAAAAACAACAATAAACTTTTTTTCATTTAAAAATGTTTTCTTATTCTTCTTAGCTATTCCCGAAATGAAGTGATTGCTGAAACTAAAGCGTTTTTTAAGGAGCGATAGAATAGCTTCTACCACAAAGGAGTGGAAAGCCTAGAAAAAGTTGGACTGCATGAATTTGCAGATTTTGAGACACAGGGTAAAATACCAAAAAATTAAGCTGATTCTTAACTATTCCATTAAACTCTTGCAGTCTTTATTTTTGTATATTTTTAAGGGTAGAAATAAGCTACGTTTTCATTTTGATGGAACTGAGTAACAAAACCAAGATTTTCAAGCAAATCTAGCGCCCATCTTTCCATCAGTTTTGATTCATTTGGCATTTCCCTTGTGTCTACAAAAGATGGCGTGTAAACTTCCTCTTTCTTTCTCGAACCCTCATAGAGCGCTTAACCCAACCATAACTTCAATTCTTATATTGTTGACCTTGGTTGGGAGTCAAATGTCATTAAGTAAATTTAATGACCTTAAAATGACATGAACTTCAGTACAGACCCTCCCTAGCTTCAATCATCCCTTTGGGGAGCAAGTGAAGCACTTGAATATCACATATATGAAATTTGAGCAGTTTTTATGTGGCCCAGGAAATTGATATCAGAAGAGGGCGCTGATAAAATGTATGCCCAAGCAAATTAGATAAAAAATTGTTTTTTGGAAGTGTGTGGTGCATAAACTATTAACAAGAGAGCGCAAAAAAAAAATGAAGAGGGGGGAACTAAACAATTTCTCTTTTTTTTTGTGTGATAGACCCGTTGTGTGTGTGTGTGTGTGTGTGTGTGTGTGCTTCAATATTAATTGCGTTTAATAACATTGGACATCAGACTGCGCAGCTGTTGGAGCTGGCGTCAATTGGCTGTCGTCTGGCCAAAAATTCGAAATTAAACACTTTCACATTGAATCACAAAAAATATGTGAGTATTTGTTTATAATCTTTATCCATGTGCAATTTAAATTTCATATTTTTCTTTTCCTCAACTGAAAACAGTTTTCCCGTTTACTTCGAATATTATCGCTAATCAGCCAGGCATCACATTTATTCACTCATTCAGTTACTCATTCGCTTATTCATTCAGTTTGCGGGCCTCTCCTCCCTCCGCCCACCGTTCTGTTTGTATGCAAGTTTGCCAAGCCGGTTCTCGAGCCGTTAATATGATTAAGTTTTTATGCTTCGACAGCTTCTGGGCTCGACTCAATTGATGGTGTCCATATGCGCTTGGCATATTTCTAGGGGGCCAAGCAGTTCAAGGAGAACAAGAAAGCAGCGGAGGGGAAACTTGAGGTTTTTTAATTTGACTTGAGGGTAACTTGTTATTTGGGTCAGTCATATTAGATGGCTGAGAGGGATTATCCTGCAGGAAAATATTGACACGAGCTTAATTCTAAGGGAAGCCTCAGGAGTTTCCCCAGTGGCAAATTACCATCAATAAACAAACGGTCACACTGATTTACACATTTAGGGATACAAAATAGAGCAAGCAACTTATTTAAAGGAAGTTGTATGTTGATGATGACCTTTTTGTTAGGTGTATGTCATTTATTACCATATTTTGTTAGTTTTTTAATAATGCTGACCAAAATCAGATGGCAAAAAATTAGCTAACTTTCGCTAAATGAGTGAAGGATGTCACTTCAGGCGAAAGCTTATGCTTTTTACCTTTCTGAGAAGTAGATATTCTCACAGCAAAGCGAACAAAAATTTCAGAAATCTATTTACAGGATGTGAACACAAATTTGAGGTTCAAGGTTTTTGCCTGAAGGTTTTGGGAACGAACCTTGGTTTAGCTAATACTTTTTACAAGTTTATATAGTAATCGACCTAAAAAATGACACAAACTGCATGGGAGTCGTATCAATTTTGAGTTGAAAGTAATTTGTAGTGCACATCACAATAAGCTTTGGATTCTAGGATATTAAGACAGAAAAGCTCATTTCGGTGGGGTTTTAAGGGAATTCTGAATATTTCTATTGCTTATATTATTTAACGTTCCTGCCGATTGTAAGACTTAGGGCTGTTTTCTCATCTACTACATAGAGCTTTCTGTCACATTAACCTACAAATAACAGAGCAAAATCGAAGTATATCTGACACATAGTAGAAGATGAGAAAGCGGACCTTAGTCGCCTAAAACTATCTAGTTAAAGGGGTTTAACACATGTGATAGGTTCAAAAAATTAAAAAAAAAATTATTTCACATTGAAAATGTGGTTAAAAGGATTTTTCGATATTCGATGTCGATAGAAAGTTATGGCGCTGAGACGGACAGCAGAGCGAGACCCCTTTTTTTTAAATGGTCAACATAATATCTCAAAAATGACGTGACCGATCACATTGAAATTTTTGGGATATGCTCGGCACATTTTATAGGGTATGCTCGCCACTAAAATAATTTAAGCAATAACTAAAGCTATTAAAGCAGTTTTTAAGCAATGAAACAGGTTAAAAATTGAGGTTTTTTTTAATCAATAAATTTAAAGTTGCGTATAATTTTTGTGTTTTAATATTTTCAAAGAATTAATCTTAGAATTTCTTGTAGCTTTTTAACTTTTTGATTTCAAATCACCTAGTCGGCCGGAATCGTGTTGGCTAATGCAGTGTAATGTGTATCAAGAATAGTTTGCATTATTTTGACTTCAAAATATTTAGTAAAAATTGCAAGATTTAAGTTTTAGTCGTTCTTAAAAAAAATTCCTAAAACTCAGTTAAAAAACGTACGTCACACGGGTCAATTTCCTTAACAGAAGGCAGTAGGTCAAAATTTTTAATTTCTTTAATTTTTCTTATAAACGAACCAACGTTTTTCTTTCGTAACAGAAATCACAGAAAAATAATGGTCAGAATTCCGCGCTCAAGCCGGTTTGGATCAAAACCATTTTGTAGCCCTGATAACGAAAAATTCTCAAGTTTGTGTACAGCTCTTAAATAGCTACAAAGCCGAAGGATCCTTCCCTATGTGCTGCAACAACTAGCAACTAGTGCTTTCTTATTTATAACACAATTGGAAAAGTCTTTAAGCAAGTCCTGTTTAATCGCCTTGAGAATGAGATTCATCAGATGGGAGGAATGAATGTACAGTTGTCATGGTAAGAGCAGTTACCTCGGCTGCTAATGATACCATAAATGAAAAGCGATGGCAACTGTTCTGAAAATGCTACCACAAAAAGGGGTTTTGTCCTAACATAAGCAGTTAGCTAGCAACTTAAAGTCCCTTCGAACTCTTCGAAAATACACCAAAACACGATAACCGGTGGGTTATCGGTCCATAGAACCGGAAGTTGGTCTTTTAGCTGCACAAAAACCTTAAGAAAAAAGAAGACCTGGTCTTTTACCTAATGCCGCTGCACCAGTGATCAAGTTTGCATCACCTATATCCAGCCTGCAGCTCGATAAAGAACCACTGTGGCGGCAGAGCACGTAAATGGCTAGCCAAACCTAAAGCTTTTTGAGTTTGAACCCCCGAACCACAAATTATGCAGAATTTCAGACGTCTCTCAGAAATCTTGATGTTAGGGAGAGAAGGCTTCAAACACAACCAAAATGCAAAAACCTCTTTACCTGAGTAAAGCAATAACAAAAAAAAAGCGGCTTTGGTCAACAGGCAATGGAAAATCTCCCCTAATTTACAATAATTTAGATGTCCAATCAAATTGAATCTTTGCATAATCAATTGAAAGTGTGAAATATCTCACATTTCTCTATTTATAACCGTGAAGCCAATTGGCTTCATCTATCTAATTAGATAGAAATGAGATAAACATTTAACATACATATCAAGTTTGTCGTATTCTTTATTTTTATATCTTTCAGGGATGCAGGAACCGATGGTTTGGTTCATTATATGGTTTTTGGAGCTAACAATACCGCGTTTTCGGTTCAGTTCAGTAATTCACTCTTAATTTATAACATTTCCTAATATTGCTTACTTCCACTTTTGAATTTCAGAGTACTTATCCATTCACTCCTCATATTGCATTGCCGAGGACTTCGAAATTTAATTTAACACATCGTATTTTCGGGTATCAATTCAAAATCCCAAAATTTCGAACATCATTGTCTGTAGTTATCCGTTTTACATCATAAGACTTGTCATTGATAGGAACCGAACCGAACCGTTTTTCTTTGTGGTTATCGGTTCAGATCAGCATTTTCAAAAGACTGCCGGTTTAGTTTGCGGTTTGGCTTAACAGCTGTAATTAACGGTTCGGTTACGGTTTGGTTCGGTTCGGTGCGGAACCCCTTTGAATTCCTGATTTCTACACACAGACAACATGCAGTGTCTGGCAAAATTTGCATATTACATAAAAAATTTTAAAATTCTAAAACGGATGCCGTTAATGAGCAACTTACCTTTGGAAATAATAATTAAATTGGCGGAAAGGCTCTAAATGATTTATAAAAATTGTAGTTTTTTGCAAATAGACAAAGAGAAATTCACGATTATCGTCATCATTCAGGCAAGCGCGTGGTAGAACACGAACAACAACAACAACGAGAAAATAAAAGAAAGACTTGCACATAAAATAACAACGAAAACCGGTTGCCGTTTTTGTTTACACCCGAGCAGAGTTCAGTTCGCCGAAGACTGAGAATATACATATGCAGGGGGGGTTTTGGGGGCTGGGAGGCTGAAGATGGAATCAATAAAACAAACACAAAAGCCAGACACAACACGGACACATGGAGATGCAGAGAAACCGAAAATAGTTGTATTGTGTTTATTTATTATTAATTACGGTTAATTGCACAAATAGGCGATTGCGCGATGTGAAGGCGAGAAGTGCGTGTGCAGCACTGAGGCTGCTTAGCTCAGCTGCGAATGAAAATGAATCATCTGGTTTGCACTTTAGATGGGAAAGATAAAATATTCTTAGCTGCACAAACGCTCCCCCACTCACACACACACAAACACGCACACACACACACACACAGAGAGAGAACCAAATGTTTATTAATATATTCCAGACACGCGGCGGCTTTGTTTCTTTAAAATACAGAAAATAAAATACACGCGTTGGTCCCGCAGTTGGCTTCGAAGTTGGCCTTTTCTTTTATCTAAGCAATTTTCATTATATAACGGCACTTGGCTTGAGCGTTGCACTGTGACATTTTCACTTAGAATTTTATTGGCACTCTGCACTTACACTTGTTTTGGTTAGACAAATTTTAAGCTATTTCTTTGAAATATTTTAGTAATTTGTTTAAAATCGCGTCCGACTCGTTCAATGGTTTTTTTCGACTAACTCTCGGCGACGAAGAAGACCAAAGCAAAAGCAAAAACTAGCCTAGGCCAGAGATGCCAGACTGACGCAATAAAAGTGCTGAAGTGGTACTTTTATAAAATTACAAAGTTGTTACTAATGGCAATTAAAAATTAAAATTATGCTCAAAGACCTTAAATATAAATATTTAAGAATCTAATATATAAATGAAGATGAATATATATGCGTTTTACAACACGGACACGTATCAGCACTTCAAAAAGGCTTTAGTTATTTTATTAAATTATGAAGATCTTTAACCTTTATGCTAAAAACAGGGTGCCGAGCTATCCATATAACCAAAGGTAAATCATAAGGAATTTGTAAATTCAGCAGTTTCATTCATTGGATAATAAATGTTAATTTGCTGTCAGGATGGTCACCCCAAAAATTAATTTGTTATTTTTCCCTTTGTCGATTACGTTCACACTGCTGCACATTTCCCTTTCCTTTAGTGCTTTGTTTTTGCCGGACTTTTTTGTTATTTGCTCGAAATGGTAAGTTTCTACTTAAATTTCATTGTTTTCAATCTAACCACGCTGCTGGTATACAGTTCTCCTTGCTGCACAAGGAGGAAAATGCCCACGACAATGCCCTGTGGAGTTGCACCTGGGGCCGCGATCCGCTGCCGGCTGATCCCGATCCTGATGCCACCGAACCGGAAGAGGAGAATCCCTTTGATTTTGATAGGAAAGAACCCAAGCCCAAAGATTTCATAGTCACAGGCGGTCTGGATGACTTGGTCAAGGTATGGGACTTGTGTGAGGACAACACTTTGAAGCTAAGGCACAAGCTGAAGGGTCATGCCTTGGGAGTGGTGTGCGTGGCCGTCAGTTCGGATGGACAAAGTAAGTGAATGATTCCCCATGCTATTCCATTTGTAAGCCATCTCTGTTTCCAATAGCCATTGCCAGCAGCTCCTTGGACTCGAGTATGTGCCTGTGGGATGCCCGAACGGGAGAAAAAAAGCATTTGTTAACCTTTGGTCCGGTGGATCTGTGGACCGTAGGCTTCTCTCCATGCGATAAGTATGTAATCTCTGGCCTGAATGATGGCAAAATCTCCATGTACAATGTGGAAACAGGCAAGGCGGAACAGACTTTGGACGCACAGAATGGAAAATATACCCTCAGCTTAGCCTATGTGGGTATTTAGCAAAGAGAAGCGAAGGATTTCTCCACTAAGCATGTGCTTCTTCCCTTTGTAGAGCCCAGATGGCAAGTACATAGCCAGTGGAGCCATTGATGGGATCATTACCATTTTTGATGTGTCTGCTGGTAAGGTGGTGCAGACTTTGGAGGGACATGCTATGCCCGTGCGCAGTCTCTGCTTTTCGCCCAACTCGCAAATGCTGCTCACTGGCTCAGATGATGGCCACATGAAGCTGTATGATGTGTAAGGATTGGGTATCAAAATTCGGGTTTCCCTTTTAACCTAGTTCTTCGTTATTTTACAGCGCCCACTCCGATGTGGTGGGCACTCTCTCGGGTCATGCCTCTTGGGTGCTGTGCGTCTCCTTTTCAGAGGATGGCAAACATTTTGCCAGCTCCTCCAGCGATCGCAGTGTCAAGATTTGGGATACCACCGAACGCAAGTGCCTGCATACATTTAACGAGCATGCGGATCAGGTCTGGGGTGTGCGCTATAGTCCGGGTAATGACAAAGTGATCTCCGCCTGCGAGGACAAATCCTTGAACATATACTACTGTCCACCCAATGCCCTTGTGTGATTCATAAAATTTAGTTAAACAGGAACAAAAACAGATTTATTTATCATTTGGTTTTTCTGGTATGAGCATTTGCTTGGCCTGCGTCAGCAACGTATCCTTGTACTTCTGGTCCGGTAAGTACACATTGAAGGTCTTGAAGTAGTGCAAAATGTTATCTGTTTGAAGAGAATCATTAAATCGGACCCCGAGAGGCGAAGTGCTCATTTCTTAGATCACCTACCCACATGCGACTGCTTCAGTCGGTATTCTTCGGCTATTTTCTGTGCTGGCCAGGATTCGGGATCAATTTGATGATCGTTAATGAACTGCATAGCCTGTCGCAGGGTGCAGTGACCTGTGGTAATGCGGGTGGGTTCCAAATAACCAAATTCAAAATCAGCCGGTGTCTGGCGTTCCAGGGGCAAGGGGCGTTCCTCATTGCTGGCCTCCTGCGCATGGCGCTCCTGCACACGTTTGATCTGGTAACATAAATACAATAAAACATATTAATATATAATCTAGGTTCATCTTCTAGTCAACACTCACAAATCGATCCTGTGACGTTACATAAACATCTTTCAGACGTGTGTCCAAACTGTCATCTTTGGTGTTCAGCTTGTCCACGAATTTGGGATCCACTGGAGAGAGAGAATGGAAATAATTATTTTTTAAAAGAATTCTCTTTAGTGCCAGTCCCCTTGACCTACTTTCGAGAGTACGCTCCATGTCCCGCAGATTGGAATCGAATTTGGGTGCAGGTGTAGGCTTTTCGCGTTCAATTATACGATGTGCACGATTCTCGGCATTAAAACGATTGGCCCGACGGCTCAGCATGGAAGCCACTTGACCCATATTATATTTTAATTGATGTTTTAGTGAGAGGAGATCATCAAACCGCCGGAATTGTTAAGAAGTAAACATAACCAACAATACAAAAAAAAATCCAATTGACCGAAACAGCTGTCTACTTCAGTGCTGTAAAGTTCACAACAGACACACATTCAGGGCTGGGCTTTCTAGTTCATTTAGCTGTAGCTCGTTTAACCCTTATGCTGTCATTTTTTTTATTGTATTATTGTGATTGCACTAAATATTACGAAACAGGTGGAAAAATGCTAATTTTAATATCATATTTTTTTAAATAAAAAAAATCTTTAAACATTTCTCGAAGGGAAAACAAATGCTATTTAACAGTTATCGTAATCAATTTTGGCATTCTCATAATATCCCAGAAGTTTTAAGCTCCCAATAAAATTGGTGTTATTTGTTATTTTTTAAAGATAAATCTCATATTTGGAGCCAGAAATACGTGTCGTACCCAGGGTTCGGAATTGGTCTTCCCTCGCAGCTCTCGAGAGTCAGCTCTTGCTCTCAGCCTATAGCACTCGGCTCTTGGCTCTGTGCTGAAAGCCCTACATCGAGAACTGTGAGCCATCAACCGGCTCCCGGCTCGTGAGCCATAGCTCTCAATACATGAGCCATAAGTCTCATGGCATTTCCATGGTGTACACATTAAAATTTAAAATAAGTCGGACTTTTATTTTGCCAATAGGCGTAACTAAAGCCTCTTAATTAGCCCTATAATTGGTGCTAAGTTTGGTTTTATAGCTCCTGAGCGGAGAGCTAAGGCTCACACCTCAGAGCCGATTGCTGTGGCTCACAAGCTGAGAGCCGGTTGATGGCTCACGGCTCCCGAGATGCGGCTCCAAGCCAGAAGCTGTGTCTCACGAGCTGTGAGACGTTTAGTGCTCCCAGCTCTCGAACAGCGGCTCTCGGCTCTGAGCGAGAGTGAAAAGAGGCAGAGCCCGCGGCTCGCTGCTGAGCAATTCCGAATCCTGGTCGTCACATACTTCACCGACCTCAATTAAAGTAATTAAATGATCATGCTCCTGAAAGTGATTTAGATTTCGTCAATTAGCTGTTCAAAGCCGATCCATAAAAAAAGTCCAGTGTGCCCAGAAAAAGTGAGCAAGCAAGCAAAGCAATCCGGCTTGAGGCTGATATCTAGGCTGTTTAGACCAAAAGTGCAATACGCGGTAGTAGCTTAAAAGCTGATTTTTCCCAATAAAAAAAAAATGTTGGATAGTGTAAATATTTCGTTTTTCTTAGAAGAAAATTTTTAAAATTGTAGAAAGTACTTTGACGTATTGGAACTAGTCACCGTGTATATCTGTAGTTCCATCGAACTAGTTCAGAAACACCGAAATGCCAGCACTAGTTGCCGGCTGCCAGTGTTGCAAAGCGCCATTGCAACAACTGTAAATAAACAATTTTTAAAATATCTCATAAATTTACATAAACAAAATGCTGCCCCTTCGCTGCAGCTGGCGCATGTACAGCACCAATTCAAAGGCCAAACGCCAGCTGGTGGCACGTTACAGTTCCGAGTTCCCCGAAAAGTTGCTGACCAAGAAACAGAAGACTCCCACGCACATGTACATAGCCAATGCGGAGGTTGCCCAACAGATTGATACATATCTGGAACCGCATCTGCGGGCTTCCAAGTGTGACACTGTGCTGGAGCTAAATCCGGGAGTGGGCCACTTTACACGGCATTTGCTGGACCGCGAAACGCAGTTTCGTAAAATCATTTTGATGGAAAGCATGGATCACTTCTGGCCTGGCCTGCAGGAGCTCCACAGTTTGTATCCAGAACGTGTGAAAGTGCGCCAAGGTGATTTAGTTAGCCTAGGGAAGTTGACCTTTATGGATAAGATGGATAATGGCACGCGGGTGACAGAGTTGCTGCACGATGTGCCTCAAAAGGCCTACAGCGCAGGTAAGGAGACCTACCAAAACCTTAATTTATTTAATTTTAAAGAAATAACCTCTTAGATACCAATATGCTGGTTTTTGGGGCTGTCGGCTCATATTCCTTATTCAAGCATCTGATCGCTTCCCTGATATTCCAGACGAGTCTCTACAATCTGGGACGCTGCGAAATGATTCTGGCGTTGCCGCCGCCCATTTATATAGTAAGCTTAGGAGGGTTTGTGTTTGAGGTTCAATCTCACTCATACAGTTTCCTTTGACAGCACCTCACCTGCACCAATGAGATTGGTTATCTCATCTATCGCTCCACCACAGTGCTGTTTCAGATCCTCTTCGAGCATCGTTTTATAGCCAAGGTGCCACGTGAACATTTTCTACCCCAGCAAGCAGACTACAATCTCAGCAAGAGCAGCAAATTGGGCAAAGTTAGAGCCATTAATCCCGAGTACCTGTACTTGGTGAAATTTAAGCCGCGTCGCCAACTGCATGCGCTATGCCCGCCTCATGATCTGCCAGCTTTATGGTATTTTATCAAGCAGAACTTTGTCAGTCGACGGAATCGCATTATACCCAATCTGGAGTAAGTTTCAGAGAAGACGTACCAACGCAAGAGTAACTAAAATCTGTTTTTTACTTTTTAGAAAATGGGTGCCCGGTTGCGGACCACGTTTGATTATCAATCCCTATGATTCTGAGCCAGTTTCCCCCTTGTATCCCGATGAATCGCCCAAACAGCTGCCGCAGTACTCCACACAGAGCACCAGCATGAGCTCTAGGGATTACTATCCTGGCATCAATATATATACACAATTTGGTGATCTTAGTCCCAGCCAAATGCTGACACTTTTCACACAATTCCGGCACTGGCCGGAGTACCAGGAGAGTTCATTCCTTGCCTCCCTGGAAAATGCTTTGCTTAAACTGGAAACGTCCAACGATGAGCAGAGCCTGGACGAGGGTGTCAATCTGACCGAGGAAGATGATCTGGGCAGCGAGAGTGTGGATGAGTTAATCGAAGCTAATGAAGAGCCATCACCTGCCAATCCCGTCAAGAGAAGTAGAAATGCCAAACAAAAGTAAAATTTGTTATCTATATTGTTGCTTATTTAAAGTAAAAATCTCGTTGAATTCTTAAAGTAAGTTTCGCGATTTAATCTCATAAGCAACGACCTTGAGCAGAGAGCCGACTGCCGCGGGAGCACTTCTTGGCCAGGTCAATGTAATAGTCTGCTGGAGCCACATCGGCACCTGGGTCCGAAAAGCGGGTCTCCAGCTGCACAGACAGCTGGACGCAGTCCACCCTTAAATTTTGCGGATTAACGCCCAGCACAAAAGTTAATTCTCGGTTGGGACAGGGATTGTTGTTGTTGTTTTCCTTGTTGCCAAACTCAAAGCAACGTTCGCGTATCATGAAATGCCCATCCTTGCGACAGGGATTGTTTACACACTCGGGTATGACCTTGTCCTCATAGAGCACCAGCATCTTTCCCGCCTCACAAGGTCCCTGCCTATAGGCTGGATAGCAGGCATCGGTTTCCGGATGATACAGAGCGGCTATGGGTTGACCCGGGTTTGGGGGAAGTACGAAAAAAAGAAACATAAGCCATTAAAGACCATTATGTCATCGTTAAAAACCGCTCACCTGGCGCGCAATCGCATATCCAATCATTTTGCTGCTGCTGATCTCCTGGATACAAAAGTTGATACTTGGGACAGCGAGCGGGTGAGTAGAGCGGCTTGCGACCCTGCACGAGAGAGTGAGAGAGGTGATAACGAGAGGCTCGCTCTCTTGTTTTCGTTATCAGTGGACAAGGCCAGGCTGATAAATCCTCTGCTAGCTCACCGCCAAATTCATTTTCTTCTTATCAATGTCCCCATCCTCCACAAAGGCTATTTGCGCATCAAGGCCAACGATTAAGATAAACAGCACCGAGAGCAACAGCCAGCTCAGCTTCAACATGTTTCTCAGTTGATAATTAATCAATTTAATGGGCGCATGCAAAATAGTTCGATTTCAAGTCGATTTTACAACATTACACACACACACACACACAGGTTTTAGTAGTTTATTGAAGCGTTCGACGTCCGGCCACAACAAAGTACCGCTTAAAACTGATCGGCAAGATTCCACCATTGGAGAGAAGAGTCAGCTGCAAAACACAAAGCTCTCTCTCCCTGCCAACGGAGGGCTCTCTGTCCGTTTTCACTGCCAACGCAAACGTGAATACATTTTGAGAACATAACGATTAAGTTCACAATGGGCTAGCGAAAATAGTTGTTTTGTTTTAAGCCAGATACGGCGATACCTGCGAAACTACAGACAAAAAAATTATTTCGCATTTCAAAAATGTCGATAGAACAGCACTGCCACTCGATGCACAAAGTGTCACGCGATAGTCTATCGATAAGTGTTAATTTTGAAGGTGAGAAATAAAAGGTTATAAGGCACATTTATAACTTTCGTTTCTCCATGACTCGGCTGTTGATGCTGGTCAAGAATATATATATTTTCTTTATGTTACATCCAGAAGGAATCATCTCCGACACTATAAATCTATCTCAGCGATGTTCACCCATAGCCCCCAGAGGCCGAACACTTTAGGCAATTCATGCCGAATGCTTGCCGAAGTAATGCTTCAGTGAGTGTCAGAGAGAGATAGAGAGAGACATAGAGCCTCTCTTCTTGAACATCGCTGATCTATATACATATATAAAAATCTCGCGTCACATGTTATTTAAAAAACTCCTCCGAAACGGCTTGACCGTTTTTAATGAATTTTTTTTTATTTTTATTTGGCGGGTGTATAGTAGGTTTTTAACTATATTTCGTAACGTTGGGGGACTAAACAAATGACCAACGCTCAAATTAATTAGAAACACGTGCTTGACTGCTGAACTGAAAAACGCGCAAACTTAACTTTCCTCTATTTTTGTACTTACTTTTAACCTGTCTTTTGCACTTGCTTATCTTCTTCTCATTATTTAGCGGGTGCCCATTCCGATAGCTATTAATAAAAATTGCACAAGGCTGCCACACTTTTGGGGAAATAAGATCTGGCAGCACTGATTTATTTTCTGCGACCCTCCCAAATTTAAAGCCAACTGCCATTTTTTGTATGGCCGGACGACCAGTCTCAGGCAAAATATACCAAAAAAGGACGTTTTAAGAACTCAGTGTAATCACGGTATTAAATCATCGAACCAAGATCGACGAAGAAAGTCGAAGCTACGCAGTGTATGTATTGTATCAAGTACAGTCTAATCTAAGCCTATAAAAAGTTTTACAATTTTTAGCACAATCTTAAAATATACCTAAAATAAAGGTTCCTACATCTCATCCAGTAAACCCTTGTGATCAAAAATGGGCAATATAAGATGTAATTTGTTTCGTAAAAACTCTGTTTGATAAATCGAATCCCTGAGGCGTATGCCGCACTCCGTATCGGATATAAATTTTTCAATCGAAGACTCCTCCTTGCCATTATAAAGCATGCAGGGCTCAAAGATCAACGAGGAGAATATGGCTGGAAGGGGAAAAAAACAAAGTTTTCAACTCTCAGCACTCACGAATCTCTTTAGCTTTCACTTACCATAGAACGAACGTGCTTGAAATTGCATTTGAAAATCAAACAAGCTGGGTATACGGCCGCCATACTTGAGCTTCTTTAAAGACGACACCAAATGATAATAATAGTACTGCACCAGCTCGGTCTGTTGATGCATACGCAGATTTTCATGTATGGAAGTGCTAAAGAAATAGTGTAGATCTATGGCCGGTGAGTTCCACACACTGAACTGGAAGTCAATGAAAATGCAATTACTGAGTTGACCTGCACCATCGTATTTAAACATCATATTGGTGGTCCAAAGATCACCATGGTTGAGGGTCACAAAGTCATCTTTGCGCAACTCTGTAGATCTTTCGCCATAGTCCATGATATGAGCTACTAGACGATCGATTTTGGCCTGATAACGTTGCTTCAAAACGGTATCCGACTCAAGGGACCGAGAGAGTGCCTTGAGCGCATTCTGCATGACAGGCTGATAACCTCTGGTGTGTGGATTGAAGAAGCCACGATCATAGTTCCGATCGAATATTCCAGGTTTTCTTTCACTTAGAGCAGCAGCCACAGCATGGAATTTCGCTAGTTTCTCCAAAACCAAATTGGTGTGTGTTAGGTCCAACTTCTTCAAGCGACAAGCCACCTTGTACTGCTCCAGGGACATATCCTCAAACATAATTGAGTCCCTTTGTCTATCCACATTAACAGTGCTTGCAAACAGTTTGCTCTCATCATGTAGCTCAGCTTTCAGCAACTGGGCCAACTGTGGCAGGATGTCCTCATACATATTTATCTCTCTGGTGTAGATGCCATAGCTTTTCAGCAAATCAGCTGTCAGATCTCTGTCCGCAAAGGTGGTCTTGACCAGAAATGTCAGCGTTTGTGGTTTCTGCATTGTGGCCACTGTGGTGTACTCCACATTGATGCGTGTCATCACACTGGCATAGTTCTCGCCATTGCCAATGGCTGGCTTGATATGCATTCTCTTCAATTTCAAGTGCTCATCTTTCAGATATATTCTTAGATGTTGCTCCACATAGGTTTGATTAAGCCAATCGGGTGCGGAATGAGACTTTTCCACTGTTAATTCGGGCATGATGCTTTGGTTACTGTGTGAGAGGATTTGCTTGTGGTGCGCTTTTATATGGCCCGATAAGAAAGACAAGTGGATTTGCATAGTCATTCCATGCTATCAGCTTTAGCTGGAGTCTTGGTCTGATATATGTGGGTGGGGGATAGGTGAGCTGTACGGAGATGGAATTTATTTTTATATTTATTGCGTATTCTAAACAATGCCCTCAACTATGTAAACGAGGCCCACCCATAATTGCAAAGCGTGCAGTGGTGGCCCTTATGGAAAATGATCGAACTAAAGCGGCTAAATAATGATCTACCTCATTATGGTTAGGTCTATATGCTCAAGCTACTGACAATTAAGAGGGCTCCCCTTTCTATGCCAAATTTCCTGGCGCGCCAAATTGAAATACAGGGCTGGACATGTTCGAGTTACCCATCTGGCAGCACTTTATCTTTTGACAGCGCTGCCAGATGGACTAATTACACAGCAAATTTGAAGCGTCTCACAGTGGGCTAGCTTGTATGGCAAGTGCGGCCAACAATAATTTTTGTAGATATATTGACCTGAAACTTTCATTATGGCCTTACAATCTGTGGAAAACAATTTATATTTTTTGCAATTTGAACTTTAATTTTTTTTTTTTTCGTTTTGTTTTAAGAGACTCAGTGTTATATAAACTAAAATTTAAAACTAATAATAGAGAAAAGTTAGCTTCAGCTCTGTCGAAGTTTGTATACCCTTGATGCAAATTTTTCTACTTAATTTGAAGGACATTTATACTGAAATCAAACAAGTTTTTCTCTCTAAGACTACTTTTCTGACTCTACTTTTGTAGGACAGCTTTACTATATAGATGTCCGATTTCGACCAAACTTAGTGGAATCATGGAAAAGCTTGGCAAACCAAGAAAGGCGTTTTCTTTGAAAACCAACAAGTTTTTCTCGCTAAAACTAGTATCTGGACCAATCATTCCTATGGCAGCTATAACCTATAGCCATCCGATTTTGACAAAACTTTGAAGAATTGTGTGAAAGTTTATCAAATAAATATGAGCCGACTTTAAAGAGGCATACATTGAAAACACGCGAGTTTTTCTTAGGAAGAAATTCTCGTTATATCTAGTTTTTCGACCGATCGGACGGACGCACAGACGGAAAAGGCTAAATCGGCTCGGCCCGTCATGCTGATCAAGTTTGTTCCGACCCGGTTTGAACCCGGAACCAACCCGGTTCTTTGGTTGGTTTTGATCGTTTGAGTCTTAAAATGGGCAGCAAAGTGTTTTAAAAAAATCCTCGAATAGAATTCAGAGCTACTTACAATATCCCCATCTATAGTAGCACGATTTTTTTAAGTCCCCTGACTCCAAAGCTTTTTTAAAACCCAAATATAGATTCAGTATGGTGAGACTAGTTGGACTAGCTCTGACTGGTCTCGGCTCCTAATGCATTTTCACAATTCTAATTGTTAAAGAACTCAATTGTTAGCTATTTATTTATATAGAACAAATTTAACAGCCATTGTAGATTTGCATTTCCTGCCAAATTCAAAAACTTTTTCTTAAAAACATGAAACTATTTCTTGTAATGTTAATGATTTTATTATATTTTTGGTTATAAAATCCCACCATTTAAAAACAAAACTCAATAAAGGCGCGCAAGCTCAAACCAATTGGCAGCGCTCAGTTTGTATGCACGCCAGGTGGCAACTCTTAGACAACTTGTGAACTAGTTCAATCAATTTGCCCCGAGTTGGCCGCGCTGGTGTAGTAATATTTTTGTAGCACGAGGGGCTCAACACAAAGCAGAAATTACCATTGATCAAGTTAATTCAGTTAATAAAACAATGACGGAAACAGAGCCCGAAGTTGAGGTGAATGGCACCGAGCACGAAGAGGATGCCCAGGATGAACTGGATGATAAAAAGCAAAAGAAGCAAACGCGTCACGATGACGGCGCCGCCGACTTGGAGCGGGTGACGGACTATGCCGAGGAGAAGGAAATCTCTGCGGCAAATATATCCAGTGTAAGTTGATACGCACATACCAAAGAAATACAGAATATACAACAATTTGTGTGCTCCATTTCCTCAGGCCGTGGAACAGTTTGGCCATCAGCGCAACAAGGAAAACGAACTGAGGGTGGCCAAAGAAAAGGAACTGCAAAAGGTCCAAGTGAAAAAGGAGGATATTGAACTGATTGTAAGTGTGCATGACATACACCTTGAATAAGCGGACAATTCTAAAAATAATGTATCTTTCAGATGAACGAACTTCTAGTAAGCAAATCCCAAGCCGAAAAGGTGCTGCGCGAGCAAAGCGGCGATGTGGTGGCCGCCATTGAGTCCATCATTATTAGCAACTGACCAAATTGTAGGCTCATGCTGCTACTCTTGATAAACAACAAATTGGTAGAAAGTGCCGCCGTCTGTTTCTCTTACTTAGCCTAACACTGCTTTATTTGTACATTTATAAATTAGTAAAGAAAAAAAAAATCAGTTTTAAATTAATAATTAATTTCAATGCACAGGCGGCTTTTCCTCCCAAGTTACTTTGGAATTTGGTGAACTAAATTTCCACCTAGAGGAGTAATGGATATGAGCAAACGATTGTCAACAAATGATCAGTAGACATTTGTGAATTAGTTCCACAAATGAACTCAATTTCACTTCGATTTTTAATTTTCTAAGCACAGCTTAATTTAATTATCATCCAACCCTAGGAACTGCAAGATCCTTTTCAATGTCTTTGGTTTTTAGGTACCAATCAGCTCCAGTAATAAATCTTAGGATTCTCGCCTAGACCACTTTAATTTTGCTCACGTGAGTCTTCGCCGCAGTGTCCTAGATTTCCAGACCGTGGCTCTATACCGGACCAGAATAAGCTTCAACATCAAGACCATGTTTCTGAGTGATACCTTGTTCTTGGTGCTCAGAAGCCACCGCATGCATGCGCCGTGCTTTGTTAGCCTCTGCCTGGGCTCCACGATATGCTGCTTAAAGCTTCTTGAGCATACCGTGCAACAATTACCCAGGGCAGGAGCTACGTTTAGTGGAATGGGTTACTGACAGGCCGGTAGAGAGGAATTAAGGGCCAGGGGGGGGGAAAAAATTCGCGAGCATTTAATAAGAAATATTTTTCAACCTATCTAAAATCGTGTTGTGTTTTGTTAATGGTTAGATACAAATATAATGTATTTAAACAGATGAGCAATAAGTATTATGTTTCAATACAAAGGCATGGAAAAAGGATTACTTTTCAAGTTTTCGTCATATCGCGGTTAGTTGTTCTCCATTGAAATTCGCTTTCGCAAAGGCAAAGCATTCGATTATTACGCTGAAATCCAACTGCCTTGCTAACTCGGACTCCAAACTTAACATCGCCAGACCAATTAAACGCTTTTGTTTAGAACAAGATCTGTGGAAGTTTTTGACTCGCGATAAAACACTGAAAGAGCGTTCTCCACTAGCGACACTGACAGGGAGAGTACAAAAAATTCTTAAAGAAACGCAGATATTTGGAAAAAGATTCTGAAGGTTTCTTGAGTACAGTGCGTTGAGCAATCCAAATGGTGAAAGGTTCTTTTCAAAATTATCTATATATATATGATTGAGGAGGACGATTGCATCTTTCAACTCTTCGGAAACATCATCTTCGTACTTCTTCGTAAATTCTCCGGCAGACGTCTGGAGAGTATCTTCATGCAACGTGGTGAATTTCCATAAAAAAGAAAACACTTGATTCAAATATTTTACTGCTTTGAATCTTTTCGTCATTCCTGCAATTACCCAATCGATGATGCAGAGGAAAGTGCTGGTCTTAAATTATTCTTCTTCAGAAATGATGTCGATTTCTGGACTTGCGTCTTCATCATCCAAAAATACTTTTGCACGTTTTCTGTTGCGAATGGTTGGCAAAGTTACAGGAATGTTGCGCGCATAGTTTAAATCATTTATTATGAAGAAATGAAAAAAATAATATTAAATGCGCCACTTGCGGCTTTTGATAGTCTTGATTTTTTCTCATGTTGTACAATACATAGTTTATTTAAGTTTTCGCCAAAAATCCGGCCCCCCCTCAGAAGTCCGGGCCCGGGGGGAAACACTCTGAGATCTAGGTGTTCATACAGACAGACGGACATGGCTATATCGACCCGACCAAACCACCAAACAACAATAGGTATTCGCAAAAGATCCTCCTGGATTCTAAAGTCAATTAGTACCCAAACAAACAAAAGGCCTTATTAAGCACCTTAAGGTCTATGTGCGATCAGACGTATATCTGCAATCAGCTGGCAGTACTAAGTTCGGTAATTCTTTCATTTTGCTTCGGATGGTTATGTTTAGTAATTGTACCTTTTGTTCAAAGGCTGCCATTAATATAACGATACAAAACAGTTGCCTGTCAACCATTCTCATAGAACACTTTCTTCATGTAAGATATCTTGGTCCTCTTCTCTATAAATATAAAAGGGTTTATCCTTACCGACTGACAATCATCGCACGGTAAGAGATAGAGGTCTGAAATATGGATTTCTATTGTGGTGAAAGTGAGTACTAAGCGGGGCTTAGAAAATTATTCTACTCACAAGGGTGGTACAATTTTTAAATGGAGAACATTTCCTTTATCTTCCTAGTGACTTGAAATTTGGTAAGTAAGCAAAGTAAGCTAAATTATTGGACTAGTACTTTCCCAAGTTTTAAAAAATCCGTCCACAAGAAAAAATTCGCTTTCAAAAAATCTTTTTTTTCATCCGATTGACTTGGAACTTGGTTTGTAAGGATATGAAGTTAAGTTGAAACTCGTTTTGTATACGAAATAATTTTAGATGTCATTTTACGATGTTGCAAAACTTTCCCTTGGGTTGGTTGGAAAAAGTACCCGAAAATTTTGTATGCAAAGTAAAAAATTTAGCCGGTTGACTTGACTTGGGGTCGGGAAAGTCCCGAAAAATTCAACATGCAGACAAGCAATTTTTCATCCGAATGACATAAGACTCGGTCTGGGAGGATAATACGCTAATTAAATTGACATGTAATTTTTCGATGTTGGAACAAAAGCCCGAAGGGTCGGAAAACTCTCTCTGAATAATAAAATTAGAGGCACGACCGAAGTTTGTATACCCTTGCTGCACTTTTTTTAAACTAATTTGAAGGACATATCCACTGAAAACAAACTAGTTTTTCTCAATAAGACTACTTTTCTGACTCTACTTTTGTATGACAGCTATACTATAAAGATGTCCGATATCGACCAAATTTGGCAGAATCATGGAGAAGCATTAAAAACTAGTAAATACGGAGTTTGGAAACGTTTGCATTAACAACAAAAACATTTTTCTCACTAGAACTAGTTTTTCGAACGATCGTTCCTATGGCAGCAATATGTTATAGTCATCCGATCCGGCCGATTTCGACAAATGGTTAACATATTTGTACCAGAAGACATCGTGCAAAGTTTGGTTGAGATAGCTTTAAAAATGACAGACGAACAAGGCTAAATCAACTCAGCTCGTCATGCTGATCAAGAATATATATACTTTCGAAAATGCTTCAATGCGTTACAAACATCTGGACAATTTCAATATACCCTCTGCAAGGTCATAAAAACCCAAAATCCGAAGTCTAGTCATAACACCTTTTGTTGCCGATTTCCTTGGGTATTCATCAAGCCTTTTCGTGGTTTCGATGAGGGTTTTTTATTTCCATTGTTGTCAGAACTAAAACTAAACGATGCAACTGTGCAGAAAATAAAACTTTTAAGATGTCTATAAAAGTGGGCAGGAGCAGTTTTGCAGAGTTCAATAAAAGTCACCGACGAATTCAACTTTACGTTCATATTTAGGCATGCTGAAGTCTAACCCAAATGCTTGGTGAAGCTCATTGTTAATGTAAAAAGAACTTAACTTTTGATATTAATGGTGTATATATTGTGTGTGTTAATGGAAACTTTAAATTTATTCAGAATATTGCACTGCCCCAAGGTGCATTTCCTTTTACAATTTGACTATCAATGTATATGCATGTTCGTAGGTTTAGATGTAATTATAATGTGAATAAGTTCTGGATTCAGCCTCCCACTTTCATTTATTGTTGACTTTATGTTTGTTGTTGGCAGTTGCTTTGCTAATGCTTTCACATTTTCCACCGATTGCATGACATTTTTTTTACCATTGGATATCAGCGAGTGAGTTCAGCTAGGAATTGATACTTAATTTGCATTGTGGAGAAGAAAGGGAAATTATAAACGTATAAATTATACCAAGCAATCGTAAAACAATCAAATCTTTTTATAACAACTAAGCTGAAGATACTAGAACCGAAAACAAACACAATATAAGGAAGTTAATGGAGAATAAAACAAATATCACGCTCTTACGTGCTGCAAAGTTACGCATATTGACTAAATTATGTGATTAAATACTTTTGCAGATTATCGCAAGACGGCGTATTGATATTCTGAGCCCTTCGGTACAGATCTCGATCGCCAAAGGTGCGCGCCTTAGCCAGCATGGATTCGCCTAGCAAGGGAGGGAGAAGAAACAGATAATTTAACCAATTTTGTATTTCTTCCTCTTTTTTTTTGCTATACTCACGATAATTTCGTTCCCGACTGCACGAGTGCTTCAAACTATTCACAAAGTCCTCCTCTACTGATTCCTCAAGACGCGCCACTGAGCCTTGATATTCTGAATGGAAATTATGTTTGACGTAGTAGGGAACCTTGAGGCCGTTTGTCTCGCGTTTCACTGAATATTTACTGAAAGAAGGAACATTTTAATTTAACCGATTTGAGGCTACTTAATGCCCAATTCCAACTCACTGTGAAGGTAAGAGGCTATACATGGGATCCGATATGAAGAATGACGACATCATGGACAATCCAATGAGCAGTAGTATAGGCAGCAAATTGATCAAAGCCGAAGAGTTATTACCCTGCTTTAAAACGAAATCAGTTAAATTTTTAATTTCAAGTCAAAAGTGGATGTTACCTCTCTCTCCTCGCGTGCCTGATGGCGTCGTCTCTGCTGACGCATGTAGACATTTTGCTGAGGAAATCCACCATTGAAGAACATATTGAATAATTCCTCGGCACTGATATCTGCCTGGAAACCGCGCGAATAGCCATATTCATTATAATACTGCCCATGACCATGTTGACCGCCACCACCGTTGCCATGTCCACTATGCGACTCATTTATGCCATAGAGATCATAGTTTTTGCGTTTTTCTGCATCGGTCAAGACTCCAGCAGCATTGCCCAAGGCCTTAAAGGCTTCCACTGATCCAGGAGCCTTGTTTTTGTCGGGATGCAGTTGCAGTGCCAGTTTCTTGTAGGCTTTTTTAATTTCCGAATCTGTGGCGGTTTTACTGACGCCCAGTACCTCATAGTAATCCTTGCATCTGAATAATAGAAAAATACTCGAAATTAGTAAGGGTTCCAAATAGCTGGATAGCTACGAGCACATACTTTTTAATCTTGCGCACAGCCTCCAACTGATCATTGCTATAGTCGGGAGCATTGCTTCTTGAATCCGAGTTGACACGTTTGCGTGGTCCTGCATCCTTTTCATCGGTGGCCGCAGCTGGACGAGATTTGCCATTGTTGTCATTGCTGCTGGACGCGCTCTTGACCTGGGCCAGAAGTTCTACAACGCAAATGGTATAATTAATCGTACGATTTGAATGTGTATGTATGACTTACTCTTGGCATTCTCCGTGGGATACAATCTCTCCGCTTTTAAAAGAAACTTTTCTGCCTTGTCGTTCTTGCCCTCTACCAGAGCGAGCACAGCCAGATCAATGCAACGCTGTGCCTCATCCTTGTTCCCATCCATTGCCTTCAGCCGTTCGATTACGTGGTGGTCAACAGGCGCACTTTGTCAAATATTAAATTAGCACTATCTTTGTATGTGTGTGTGTATAGGAAAATTTGTTGGTTTCCAACTCAACTACTTACACAAAGCCTGCTGTTGATTTTGTTGATGTTAATATCTGTTGTTGGTTACCCCAATTCTAATTTGGAGAACCGCAGATTTGCGATATAATTGTAATGGTTCACTATAATTTAATTGATTTTACTAAAACTTTTTCATCACCCTTAAACGATAAATGTGTGGTGCCACCTAGTTGGAATATATTAACTGTGCCTGGAACGAGGCTGCCACTGGGGCTTTGTTAGGGATGGTAGCGCAACGTGAATGGTAAGGCAAAGAAGTGACGTCATCCACATATTCATTCACATATTTCCAATGAAATTCAACCTTTTACAGTTTGTTTAGTATAAGCAATCAAGATTTTATAGTTTAAAATTGTAGTAAACGTTTTTTTGCATAAATTTGCTGGCACTTAAATATTGCATCGATTTTTGATTGGGCTGGTATGCTGCTATACCTAAAAATTTACTTTTGGGTGGGTAAGACCAATAATATAAAATCATTTTTTTACGAAACTAATAATAATATTTTATTAAATTAAAAATTATAGCATGTAACGAACATTAAAAATAATCTCTTTACTGCATCGGCTCTTACCAGATTTTTCCACCTGCCTTTGAAACAATTTTTTCTAAACCTTTTTTTCGTGGGCGGCCAAATAATCCCAGGTTTCCTTCGGGTCTCTTGGTAACCTAAAACCAAAAAAAAACCTTAATTTTCAGTGCTGCCCTAAAGCATCACAATTATATGTAAATGAAGCATCAACATTGGTCTAATGACTGGGCTGAGAACCTTGGAATAACCTTTACTATAATTCGTTATTAATAACATTCGCTAATCGAATAATGTCAACTCTGCTTTGGTTTTCATTGAGCTAATCAAAAATAAGTGTAATGATTTAAATCAAATTTTTGTAAAAAAAAACAGAGTCTACCAACATTAATGTCTTAACAATTGATTAAATACATCTTAGATTTTCCAATATATTATTAATATAAACCCATGTCGTGACTGATGGTTCTCCCATTCCAAGTGTTACCTTAATGTAAGAACTCTTTAGAGTTGCTCTGTATGGCTAGCGTTGCCAGACTACAAAGCTGCGCCCCACGTAGAAGTGCCTCTGTCGTGTGTGTGTGTGAGTGTGCCGCAGCATGGGAAGCGAACTCGCTGATTCGCTGTTTTTAATCGTATTTATTGAAAATTTCTAAACTAATAAGAAAGGCCTTTTACCAAACGACCGCTAATCGCGTGTAACAACCAAATTAGTCAAGTGCTGTGCAATAAACGTCTTAATTATCGGTCGGTCGTGTTTGCCCGTCTCGTATGAAGGAGAGTGCAGTGCGCACACACAATTTTTGGCCTGGAAAAAGTGAAAGAGCAAATAAGTTTTTTAATTCGGCCATATTGTGTTGTCATTAAGGTCGGCAAGGTGCATTTCAATATTCTCCCATATGGTAATTCTTAGCGCAACGAATGACCAAGAAAGTGAGCGATATTCGTGAAGTGCGACTTATGTAAAACACAAAGCAAAAGGCAAAGGAAAAAACTATTTACATTGTCAAAGGTGCGTAGCCGTATGTGTGTGCGTGTGTGTGTGTGTGTGAATCTTTGTGGCCCCCTGGAAATCGGGAATGGAAATAAAACAAAATAGTTCATAAAATACGTATAAACAGTTTATTAAACAGAATTTGCACTTTCGATTATGTTAATGTTTCTTTGACAAATGTACAGGCACTCCACCCTTGGCCACCAAGGGTATGCCATGACAACCGAACTCAATCTCACGCTTCTCCGCACGTGTCTCAATGTTGAATGAAGACAAGATTTTGGCCAGGGCAATCTTCACATTCAGCTTTCCCAGACGGGCAGCTACGAAGAAGATGAATATATCAGCAAATCTTAGGACATTTGTTTACAATCCTTACCTATGCAATGTCGTGGTCCCTCTCCAAAGGGCATGTAGGCCAAAGGATTGTAGTTCCTTTCCTCATCTGTATATCGTTCTGGCTGATAACGCAATGGTTCCGGGAAGTTATCCTCATCCCGATGCATGCCAATCAATGAGATCACAATGGGAGTGCCTTTCTCTATGACCAGCTTGCTGCCAGGAATTTGATAATCCTTGGTGCATTGGCGATTAAGCAAAGGCAGGGCAGGATATTTACGAGCGGTTTCTGCAGCGGGAGATATGCAAAATTATTATAATCGGCTATCTTTCAAAACCAGGGATGCAAACTGTAACCGAACCGCTAGTTCCAGCTGATTTAAAGAACCGCAAAACTTAAGCGGCGTCCCTTGGAAAATGCTAAACTAAATCGAAACCCGCATTTCAAATCCCCTTAATAATATATCAAATATTGGATTAAAAGTTCGGGAAATAACATTTGGAGGATTAGCTAAATCAAATAACCTGAGATCTAAAACCTTTACGGGGTCTATTTCTCATGTTCCTGTATTTGCTGTAGTTTTTGTCATGCAAGTTGTTTTTTGATTTAGCAATTTTGCTCAATCGCGGCACGGTCACACTGTCAGGGGAAGGCACTAATAATAGGTTGGCAGCGCGGCTGACCGCAGCTGTTTTTGTATTTTGACTGTTGAGCGCCAATTGAAATAGAAAATGTTCATCTGGTAAATATAATAAAGAAGTAAGAATATCAAGGAGGAGGAGGAGGGTTTTTTTTAATCATATCGTTAAGAAAAAGGATGTTTTGAATATCCAAATAAAATCAAGAATCAATCAAATTGGCTGAATAATTAAGTAGAAAGTCACGCACTTGGCTAGAGTGTAGGTGGAACAGCTTAGTAGTTGGCTGCATATGAGTTTTCTTGAAAGAATTGTATTATTTCATGTTGAAATTAATCCATCCATTATTTAATCTAACACAAACTTCTCGACTGCTTTCGACAGTTGCCTTTTATAATATCCTTATCCTTATTCGAGTATGTTTCCAGGGGGAATTTCCATGCATATTTCCATGCATATTTGTCTAGCAATGTTTGCAGTTGAATGAATAAATAATCTCTTGCAGTCATATCTTTCAGTATAAAATACCTAACTAACATAAAAAAATTTATTGCTACAAAATCCTTCTAGAATCTAAAATATTCCATATGAAAAAAAATCCCAAAGCTTTTGGAAGCAAAGACCTTTGGCTTTAGACACCTCAACAAAGAAACTGCCAAAATAAAAATACCAATAGAGGCAAATCTTTTTGTTTGGCCCAGTGTGGCCAGATTTGAAATACCTGCATAACTAATGGTCACACTGCCAAGTGACTGTTTTGATCTTTAATTATTTGAATTTAAAAAACAAAAATAAAGTATCAATAAAAAAGTAGAATATGTTTTGGGCTTGTTTTTGGTGGCAGCGATATCAACGCTTTCACAACAATCGGTTCCTCTTCACAGATTCTATGAGCTTATTATACCCTTGCAAAGGGTATTATAGTTTTACGCAGAAGTTTGCAACGCATAGAAATATTAATTTGCTACCCCATAAACTATATATATTCTTGATCAGTTGAGTCAATTGAGCTTTGTCTCTCCGTCTGTCTGTTTTTACGTGAACTAGTCCCTCAGTTTAGAAGCTATCGAGCTGGAATTTTGCTGTCTTTTTTTGCTGCACGCTATTAATATGTCGGAACCGAACGGATCGGATTACTATATCTCATAGCTCCCATAGGAACCATCGGTCGGAAAACTAGTTTTAGTAAGAAAAGCTTTTTTCTTTTCAATGGAAACGTCTCCAAACTTTGTAACTTTGTTTTCTGTTTTCTTATAATTCTACCAAGTATAATTAAAATCGGAGAACTATATGGTATAGCTGCCATACAAAAGACAGGTCTGAAAAACAGTCTTAGTTAGAAAAACTTGTTTGTTTTTAATGGTAGCATCCTGCAACTTTCTATTTGTTTGTTTTACATGCTTTCACATAATTTAACGAATTTTTGGCCAAATCGGATGCCTATATCATATAGCTCCCATACGAACGATCGAACAAAAAATGGGAAAAAGATCAATTCGAATTTGCAGCCACTTCAAATATCCAAAAATATGAATATCTGGGCAGATTTAACACCAAGTCGTGACGATATACATACATACAGGGCATTTATAATTATACTTTTAAGCGTTTCCTTCGAAATTTTTATGCAAATCGGAATTATAAAGGGTTTTAAGGCTTGGACAGAAATGCGACTGTTCGAACTGCCTTAGCTTTGATAATACAGAAAAATGACTTTGTATACAGATTTATGCTAAATTCAGAACGTCAAGCTTTGGTACTGGCTTTAAAAGTTAAGATTTGCCGAAATTTAAGGCCGATCTTACAACAGAAATGAGCTTTTGCCATTTGGTCATTTCTAAAGTAAACAACAAATAATTTTTCGATCAGGTTCTTGAAAAACTCTTAAGTTAATAACTTAATAGCTTTAAGTATTGAGATTTGAAAGAATTTCGACAGATTCGATCATTTTTCAAACTGCGTTACTTTCGAAAGTTCGAAAAGATTTCCTTTCCACCCAAATTTTTGCCAAGATTGGTATATTCTGCGAAAACAGAAACAGTGCTTCAATAAATGTACAAAAAACTGAGGGTAAACCGATGAACCGAATCAAAACCGCGGTTCAGTTGGTTTGAAAAACTAGTTAATAAACCCTATGAACTACTGAATCGAACCACTTTTCGTATACAATCCGCTTGCATCCCTGTTGAAATCTTATCTTACCCATTACGCAAAGCTCTAGATATTTCATATCCTGTATGGCATCATAGCTCAGCTTTCCTTCATGCTGCTCCAACGCCTTGCTTACATCCTCCTGAGCCTTGGCCAATACTTCGGGATTCTGGGCCAATTCGTAGAGTGTGAAAGCCGCCGTTGATGCGGATGTTTCATAGCCAGCCACAAAAAATAGAAACAGCTGTGCGGCTATTAGATCTGTGGACATGGATTTCAGGCTGTTGGCGGCTGTTTCGGCTGACCAAATGTCATCATCATTGCTTATCTTTCCCGTGTTCTTTAGTTGCATCAATAGCTGCAGGAAGTCACGACGAACTACATTATTCTGCTCTCTAAAGTTCACAGTGCGATGTACAAGTCCGCGCATAAGCTCCTGACCCTCCTGTGTCCAGCCCAGGCGATTGAAGAGCTTTTCCAATCTGAGAAGCAAATGAATTTGATATATTTGGTAACAAAATTCTGTGTTCTAGGGTGTTCAGTAGTGTCTACTTGGGATAGGGTTAAAAACTCCACTTTCGACAAGATTGTGTGAATTGAAATGGAATTGAGAAAACCTTGCTTCTACGCAAGTCATATAATGTTTTTCTACATACCCGGGATACAAAAAAGCAGCGGTTCCTCTTAAAATATCCTTCGCTATGGGCCTATTGACCATTTTACTGACCGTTAGAAACTCATTTTTGGGATCCGCAAAACTGTCCACATCCAGGCCAAAAATGGTGGAGGCTATAATGTCGATGGCAAAGCTAAAAACATATACCTTTTTACAATTCTGCAACACAATCAATAGTAAACTAATCCAATCTTACGTTGACATAACACTTTTTAGCTCAATTTCCGTGCTTCCCTTCTCCGGTATTATTCCATTCAAATGTGCTATCATCTTATCGCCAATAGCCTCGGCCGTACCAAAAATTCCTTTCAATTTGCCCGACGTAAACGACGGTGTCAGTTTGGTGCGCAGAGTCTTCCAACTGCTGCCCTCCATTTGAAAGAGACCGGCTGACATGGGATCATGCTTTTCATCCACATAGATACCGCGATCATGAAAACTGGCAAAATCTTTCACCAATATGTCATGCACCAACTGCGGATCTCGCACTAACAACGCCGGACGAAGAGTTAGATACATGCCCACGATTGGTTCTTTGCTGGACAGGTACATGTCATAGATGGCCATGCCAAATGAACGTTTACCCTGACGCACTGAATCCAAAGCACCAAAGGGTATACTAACCCCAGCCGAGGGGAAACCCTTGCGTTCCCAAAAACTAAACGACCACTTGAGATAGACATAAAGCAGACTAACTGCCGTAATCAAGAGAAGTATCCAAATCATTGTGAAATACGTGCGAGTGGCTGGACTGTCGATTTAAAACTAAACTTACTTGTGAATTTCCAGCACAAGCAAACTTATCGCCCACGTTTCGGTTCCCTCTCGGGTGCCTAAGCAATGCTATTTGGTTATCTCTTTATTGTTAAACATACGGGAGCCAATATTATATAAAACAAGTAAATAATACATACATAAAAAATTTATTTTTGTATTCGAATCATTAAGCGCAGTTGTTATTTACTATAACTACGCTCGCTTAATTGTTTTTTTGTTGCTGATTTGTTTGGTGTCTGGTTATTAATTAGTCGTCAAGCCGAAGTTTTTATACTCTTGTGGTTAAAAAATCATGTTCGGTACATGGTTTTTTAGCCTTGTGTTCTGGAACGGAGTCTTTGTTGAAAGTTACAAGGCTTGTTTTGATCAACAAAGTCGTGTTGAGAGGCTATACAACCTTTTTCATCACGCGGAATTGACTCCTTTTTCACAAAAATGGAGCTTGTTGACTCCATCTCATAGGCGACTCCACACCAAACCATCACATCAGCTGTACGGTGCCCCCTTTTTACTCTCGAAATGAGTTCGCACGCTTGTTTTGATGACTCAGCATACACCCTATCGATCTGTTTGTTGAAAGATTCCTCTAAAGTAAAAAATTTTTTGTCAGTAAACAGAATTCGTCGGTGGGCATTGTTAGTGCACTTACGACGCAATGTTTTCGATTTTGTCTTGCGTTTTTGTTTCAATGCTGCTGCGACCGGTGTGTCTCTTGCACTGGGACTCAGTAACGTTTTATGATGCACGAAATGCTGCCCTCGCTGATATTCATCTGACGAGACATGATTTTGTGCTTGCGCAGTGGATTTCGACGAATCCGATCTCTGACGACTTTAAGAGATTCATTTGTTCGCCCAGTGCATGGATCCATCAGTATTTTTGAATAACTTTACGAATAACTATAACTTTACAAATTTATCGGTAACTTCCAGTGGGTGCCACATCCGATATATTTTATCTTCTTCATAGCATAAATGTTCCTTGACAAATAGCTATCAAATTCAAGTGGATGCGTTCAATGGTTCTAAAGAACGGGAGCGTTTAAAAAGAATAGAGCAAAGTTTTTCTCACTAAAACTAGTTTCTCGACCGATCATTCATATGGCAGCTATAACCTATAGTCATCCGATATTGACAAAACTTTGAAGAATTGTGTGAAACCTTACAAACTAAATATACGCCTATTTCAAAGATGCTTACATTGAAAACAAAAAAGTTTTTCTTACTAAGACGATTTTTATGACTATACTAAATAGATGTCCGATTTCGACCAAAATTAGCAGAATTATGGAGAAGTATTAAAAACTAGTTAATACGGGGTTTGCAGACAAAACAGTTTATCTCACTAGAACTTGTTTTTCGACCGATCGTTCCTATGGCAGCTTTATGTTATAGTCATCCGATCCGGCCGGTTCCGACAAATGTGCAGCGTATTTGTACCAAAAGGCAATTTTTTATACCCTTGCAGAGGATATATTGAAATTGTCAAGATGATTATTACGCATAGAAGGAAGCATTTCCGACCACAAGAAGCATATATATTCTTGATCAGCATGACGAGCTGAGTCGATATAGCCATGTCCGTCTGTTTCTATGCGCTTTCCTCCGTCAGTTTGAAAGCAATCGATACCAAACTTTGCACAAAGTCTTGTGCTACAAATACGCTGTACAAGTATCGAAATCAGCCGGATCGGATGACTATAACATATAGCCGCAATAGGAACGATCGGTCGAAAAACTAGTTCTAGTGAGAAAAACTTTTTTCTTTTTAATGCAAACGTCTTCAAACTCAGTATTAACTAGTGTTCTATGTTTTCTTCATGATCGTGCCAAGTTTGGTCGAAATCGGACATCTATATAGTAAAGCTGCCAAAGAAAAGTAAGGTTAGAAAAATATACTTAGTAAGAAATACTTTTTTGTTTTCAATGTAAACCTCATTAAATCTGGCATATATTTATTTTATAAGCTTTCACACATTTCTTCAAAGTTCGGATGACTATAGGTTATAGCTGCCCTAAGAATGGTCGGTCGAGAAACTAGTTTTAGTGAGAAAAACGTTTCTCGTTTCAATGTAAACTGCTCTAAACTTAGTATTTATAAGTGTGCTTTGAAATACCATGACTCCACTAATTTTGGTCGAAATCGTACATCTATATAGAATAACAGACATACAAAAGTTGATTCAGAAATGTAGTCTTAGTGAGAAAAACTTGATTGTTTTCAATGGTAATGTCGTTCAAATTAGTTAGAAAAACGTGCCAGAAGAGTAGACAAACTTCGTCCCAACCGATTTTTAAAGATCAATGGTAAAAAAATTCGGAATATTATTTTCAGTGTTGGTTTCCTGTTAAAGTTGGTTAATGCATGCACCGAGCCAAGCTTCGAAATAAAACCTTAAGCCAAAAACAAAACCTCCGAAAAAGTGAGAATTGGTTTATGGTAATATGCATTATACATGCATTATCAGTATACCTACTGAGCATACACTTTGGTTGGTACAGAGTAAGATTATAGATGGGTAGGCAGATTTTCATACTTACTTTTTTTGTTGAAATTCTTCACATTCACATTTTGGTCGAATACAAACTATTCAGTGGCCAATTTCAGCCACTTTTGGAACGATCTTTCAAATCTTTCTTTCTAACAGCGCCGCGCCTTAGTATCTTATTGAATTTACATTGTAATCTCTTGTTCTCGGTCCATAGCAAAACGCAATTTGATGAAAAACCTTTCCCAACTACTCCAAATACCGGTCAAAATATTATCTAATTCCCCCGAGTGTTCCAACCATCAGAATTGGTCTTGACACAATGACAACATTGTTTGACTATTTTTTTTTTTGTAATCACTATGACTTGACACATTCAGTTTGTGTTTGGTTGCAATGATAATGAAAATATTGAGTCGCTGGCGCGTTTCCATTTTTTTGATTAAATAGTCTGAACACACAGGCGGCGCTATATTTATATCTCCAAGGGGGTGTGGCCCAAACGATTATTATTAATTTAATTACTGAGATACTGAAATCACTCTCTGAGCGAGATTGAGAACGTACAATGACCAAGCAATAGCAACAAGTAACCTAAAATTAAACCGTCGCTAATTTTGTTTTGTTAGCTGTGGCTTGTTTACATTAAAAAGGGGACTACAGTGTTGGGAAATGGAAAGCACTGTGTGATATGCAGTGGTCATGGGCAATGCCATGATGGTATCTTTCATGATGGCAATTTGTGTAGCGGTTTACGAGCACATTTTGATATCTTGTTGCCCACCAATTATTGCATAGGGCGAGTGTAAATGGAGTCAATGGTTAAATAACCAAATCTATTCATTCTTATAAAAAACGATTTTAAATTAAACCGTTTTTGTTCTGGAATTTTGTAAAATCGATTCACTTCTAGGTTTTCTTGCTTACAGAACGAATCATTATTAAATACTAAAAATTACAGTTTAAAATGAAAACGAAAAGACTAAGCTAACTTCGTCTGTACCGAAAATTTTAAAACCCTTGCAAGTGGTATTTTTTATTAACTAAATTCGCACAAATTTCGCAAATTCAAAGTGAAAGCATTTATCAATAATAATGGATGATTTAAAGAACGTTATTATTAAAACAAAGGAGGTTAGTTGACTTAACAGCTGTTTCAAGACCCTTTAGAAGTATTGCCTGTCGAATATCTGTCCAGAAACCGTCTCCCCATGACCGCGACGTCATAACTGTTTGGGAATTTGAAAACAGCATGAGTGGAAAAAAAGAAAAGACACCGCCAAAGCAGAAAGACGTCCTTGTGTGAGTGTGTGTGTGCAAATGGGGCTTTCAGTTTGAGTGTGAGAGATTTCCTCCCCGCCGCATAGAACATTTGTTTTTTCTAACTTAGACCTTTTTTTGACTGATTGGTCCTATGGCAGACGTAAGATATAGTCATCCAACTTCAACCAAATTCTGCCTTTCAAACCATATCACATTTAAAATGGCCAACCTTAGAAGCTAACTTTAGAAACAAAAAACATTGTTCTCACTTAGATTCATTTTACGAACGATCGTTCGCATATCACGTATATGCTATAATCATCCGATTTTGAAGAAACTGTACAGAATCAAACGAAAGCATATAAAATAAGATATAATTTCAAGACTGTTAGAAGACGTTTCCATTGGAAACACTAAAGCTTAGTAAAAATGAAACATACTTGATCTTGATTTTGTCCTATAAATGTCGAACCTCTGTCTCTTACCATCTCTGAGACATAGGCGGACATGGCTGCTGATCAAGAAAATATATATATACTGTATAGGGTGGGATAAGCTTCCTTCTGGCTCTTACAAACTTACATACAAACTAAATATACTCCGTGTATGATAAATTAAATTCTTACAAGGAAACAAGGAAAACTATGTTTAATTATAATAATTTTGTATTTAAAACAAATATAAGCTTTTACTTTTAGAAAAAATCATTCGTTCGTAGACCCAATAAGAAAACAAAAACTGAGAGAGTATTTTCCCAGAGATCTAAGCATTTAGATTCAAGAAGATTTAAGCATAAAACGGGTCTGATCTGAGAGCACAATAGACACCCAAAAACATAAATGGCCTTAAACCCCGAAACTACCTTAAATTTATGGTAATTTGGCCTAAAAATAGCTACAAAAGCATCTTAATCGTACTTTAAGGTTGAGTATGACCTTGGTATAATTCAAAAACTGCCTAAAAGTTAGCAATTTTGTTCCTAAATGTATAGTCAAATATTCCTACAAAATTTTACAATTTCTATCTCCACATAAGACAAGTTTAACCAAAGAAGCAAATACATTGTGTGGGGTAAATATTGTGTTCTTTCTGAAATATATAGTACAACAGCTTGTATATTGAACTAGTCGACCCGGCAGACGGGTGCATTATAAATCATTGTCTTTAATTTATTTTGAAATAAGGTGCTAAAACCTTAAACTGACACTGACTCAACTAACATTTTAGATGACACTTTCATCAACAAAATAAAAATAACAAAAAAACTAACAAAAAATAGAGGAAAGTTAACTTCGGCTCGGCTGAAGAGATCAAGAATATATATACTTTATGTGGTCGGAAATGCTTCCTTCTATGCGTTACAAACATTTTAACCATTTCAATATACCCTCTGCAAGGGTATACAAATTGCTGTCTTAGGTCAAAATCTGGTCGTTAAGGTAAATAGTTGCCTTGAATGTTGAATCAAAGCCAATTTTTCTTTTTAAAAACTGCTTAATCTTTATTAAAGGATATTTTTTGCTAAATTTTTTAGTAAAAGGGGACTAGTTTATAGATAGAAGACTATTCAATTTAGAATTTTATTGACTTAAAATAACTTAGTTTGCTCTTAAATTTGGTATAAAAGTTCTTTATCTGTATCTAAGTATTATTCATTCCTAAACTACGCAAATAAAAAACTTAACTTTGTCCGCACTATACTTTATTCCGCAACCGCAAAAGAAACCGGGTTGGTTCGGTTAATTTTCAACTACCTCTTAAAAGACAGCAATAAGACACATGATTTTGTCTAATTATTGCAATTCCTGCCTCTTCTTAACTTCCTTAAAATCCTTAACTTACTAGATAAAAGTCAAATATTAATATCTAAAATGTATTAATGCTTAAATTCAAGAGAAAACCACTAAAACGAATTAAAAATACGGTTTGGTTTAATACAAAAACCTTGTTATAAACCGAAACCGGGTTCAAGACTCCATGAACCACTGAACCTAATCAGTTTTAATTCCATATCTGTTTGCATTCCTGATTCAAAGGCGGCCTAGACCAGTGGTGACCGCGCTGTATGCGCTTGAGGCTCATTTGTTGTTGTCTCACGCAAAGCGATTGCCGAGCGTATGGGACTAACGCATAATGAAATTACAGCAACCACTTCGTATGTGGCTCTCTTCTCTCTCTCTCTCCTATGCCTCTTGGAAAAGTGAAGGCAACAATAATTTGTAGGCGCGATGTCTTCAGCGTTGATTTTGTTATTGCCGTATGCATCAGACAGCTACAAGCACACCGGACTTCTCTTTCGATATCTTGTGATTGTTGTTGCATCAAAATAGTTTATTTTACTTGTGTTAGTGTCTGCGCAAGCATTAGGTGCTGTTGAGCACCCCTTGTCGTGCTTAACATATAACAAAACCTTAGAATTTCGTTGTTAAATCAACCATTTTCAGGCTCATTGAATAGAACTAAAGGCCGCGACAAATACTAAGAATGCTCCCACAGCCACCACTTCATTGGGCCGTGGATGTGGCGTAGGTTGAGGTGCCTCTTTCAAGTCAGAGCGATTCGGAAACGGACTCTACACTCAGAAAAAAATCCAAGAACTTTGAACTTGAATTAAGTACAAACGGTGTCAATAGTACGGTAAGTACGAAAACACTTGATTTAAGCACAAAATTCTTATGTCAAGTACGATTTTTTCAGTCCCGAAATACTTGATTTTAGACTGTTTTGGGATATATTAAGTATGTTTTGATTTATTAAAATATTTTAAATCATACTTTTAGCTTATAATGGTCTTAAGTCAAGCCCGATTATGTCTCAAAATAAGTACAAAACATTCGTTCTTAAAGTGGGAAATTTGTATTGCCAGCCCAAAAACATTCTAGGAAGAATATAAGAGTATTTCAACCAAGTACAAAATGTTCTTGGTTTGAGCCCGTACAGAAGCTATTCCTACTTTGTTCTTTAACGAGGTCTCTGTATTAAACCAAAGAAATATCCAAGACCCATAACCAAAGAGCAAGTTAGAGCTACTGTAGATCAGAAATTTACAATCACTCCATTACAAAAGTGCTAGAGCCAGTTGGGAATTTTAAGAACAGACTCGCCTAAAAATAATTTGTATTTTCTGTTGCGCACTTTGTGGAGCTAGGATGATGAGTCTATTTTACTGTGAGTACAAAATGTTCTTGAGTCAAGAAGGTTTGTTCTCATTTCAATAATATTACTAGTCATATTTCAAGTTTAGAACGTTTCGTACTTAATTTAAGTACACCCAAGAACGAATCATACTTGAAATTTCAAGTTCAAAACGGGTTAAATTCTGTCTTTATTCTCTTGGTGCTCTTTAACTTATTCGATAGAAGCCTTTAATTTATTCTCTTTCTTTCTGGACACCGTAACAGGTACACCGCCCTCTGGTAATATTGTAATTCCATGAATTGCAATCTGTAGCTCACGTTTTTCATGAGACGGCTCAATGTTGAAGTTGGAAAGGATTTTAGCCAAAGCAATTTTCACATTCAGCTTTCCCAGTCGAGCAGCTGGATAAGAAAAATATATAAAAATCGGTTTTTTTTGGACATAATTCCATATATTCCATTTTTTTGTTTACCTATGCAATGTCGTGGCCCCTCTCCAAAGGGCATATAGGCCGCCGGATTGTAGTTCCTTTGCTCTTCCGTGTAACGTTCCGGCTGATAGCTCATGGGTTCCGGAAAGTATTCCTCATCGCGATGTAAACCAATTAAAGAGATCACAATGGGAGTCCCTTTTTCAATGGTTTTCTTACTGCCAGGAATTTGATAGTCTTTGGTGCATTCACGATTGAGCAGAGGCAGAGCCGGATACTTTCGCGTCGTTTCTATGTGGAAATAGTTGTAAATATATCTCAATCAGTTATAAACCCATAATGTGCAATACCCATAATGCATAGTTCCAAGTACTTCATATCCTGTATGGCATCATAGCTCAATATTCCATCGTGCTGCTTTAAAGCCTGCTCAACATCCTCTATTGCTTTGGCCAGCACTTCGGGATTACGTGTCAGTTCGAATAGTGTAAAAGCGGCAGTTGAGGCGCTGGTATCATAGCCAGCCACAAAGAATAGAAACAGTTGCCCCGCTATATGATCCGTGGTAAACGAGTCCATTTTGTTAGAGGTGTATTTGGCGGACCAAGAGTTATCATCGTTGCTAATATTTCCAGTATTTTTTAGCTGCAATAACAGCTGCAGCATATCGCGTCTAATCACATTGCTTCGCTCCCGTTGATTTACAATGCGGTGTACCAGTTCGCGCATATCTTCAATAGGTTTTTGTTTCCAGCCTAGGCGTATGAAGAGTTTTTCCAATCTTAAAGCAAATGAGGGAAATAGATATTATTTTCAGGACAGTCTTAGTTAGTTTGTTAACTTACCCAGGATACAAAAATGATGTCGTACCGCGCAAAATATTCTCAGCTGTAGGCTTATTAATTTCATTTTTGATCAACACAAACTCATTGTTCGGATATTCAAAGCTGTTCACATCCAAACCAAATATTGTAGAGGCTATAATATCAATGGCATAACTAAACAAATATTATACAATTATTTTCCACATTCATCGTTCAATTGTGCTCTCGACTTACTCCGACAACAGTTCCTTCATTTCAATCTCCATGCTTCCCTCATTTGGTAGAATGTCATTCAAATGGGCTACCATCTTATCACCAATATCCTCGGCCGTGCCAAACATGGCCTTCAATTTCCCAGACGTAAACGATGGTGCCAATTTAGTGCGCAAATTCCTCCAGCTGCTGCCTTCCAAAGCAAACAGACCCGATGACATGGGATCATGCTTCTCATCCACATAAACTCCACGATCATGAAAGCTGGCAAAGTCCTTAACTAGAATATCGTGCGCCAACTGTGCATCGCGAATCAACAGCGCGGGACGCAGGGTTAAGTACATTCCCAACACTGGTTCCTTGCTGGACAAATACAAATCGTAGATGGCCATGCCAAAGGATCGTTTGCCTCGTACCACGGTGTCCAGAGCACCAAAGGGAATACTGACACCCATAGAGGGAAAACCTTTACGATCCCAGAAACTAAAAGTCCACTTCAAGTAAACGTAAAGCAGGCTAACTGCCGTAATCAAGAGAAGTAACCAAAACATTGCGGGTAACGTGTGTGCACGATTAGACGCTTAAACTCAAACTGAAGAGAGAGAGAGCTGTTCTGTTCTCAGCAAATGTCTCTGTTGGGCTACAATCTATTGATGGTATTAACAGCAAACAGTCGACAAACAAGTTCACATATCACCATGACTAGGCAATTTCAGTTTTTTTGTAAACAAATATTGATAACACAAGTTTACAAAACAAAAGTTTTGCTTTGACTCTTCAGATATAAAAATATTGATTTAAATAAGAAAAAATACATTTTTTTTGGAAAAAATAATGCATTTTTTTTAAAGGAAAAAATAATGCATTTTTTTTAAAGATATTTTTTCCCAAGCTTACCAAATTCTTAAAATTTATCTGAAATTGAAAAAAAAAAAACAAGTAAGGGCGCTTTAGTCGAGTTCTCCGAAAACAATACTTTGTTTTTATTTTTTTTTTTTAGGCTTTTGTAACAACTATTAAATTGTCATCCTGAATGTAGGCAACATTATTTTGACCTTTAAGCGGTTCTAGTCCTGATTAACAACTGGGGGATGCCCTTATCAGCTTAATTGTTTCGCTTATAACTCCGGTGTTTTTTTTGTCCTATCTGATTGTTGATAGATAGGTATTGGGCCTAGCTTGATGTATACTAAACCACAAGGCTCTAACTTGAAAATTGTGGATCTGACGGTTTTTTATGTCTAGGATCTGTCGGTTTTTTGGTGATAAAAGGGGGACGGGGTGTAACTTTCCAAATCTGAAACAAACTTGATCTGCGTGCGGCATGCATCTACCTTCATGCTAAAATTTGTGGCTCTATCTCTTATAGTCTCGGAGATCGACGCGTTCATACAGACAGACGGACGGACGGACTGACGGACATGGCTGTATCGACTCGGCTGTTCATGCCGATCAAGAATATTTATACTTTATGGGGTCGGAAATGTTTCCTTCTCCCTTTTACCATTTTCAATGGCAAACTCCTCTATAAAAACAGAGAAAGTTAACTTCGGCTCGGCCGACTAACTAACTTTTAACTAACTTGAAGGACATATCCACTCAAAACATACAAGTTTTTTTCAATAAGACTACTTTTCAGTCTCTACTTTTGTATGACAGCTATACTATATGGATGTCCGATTTCGACCAAACTTGGGGGAATTATGGAAAAGCATAGCAAACTAAGAAATACAAAGTTTGGAGGCGTTTTCTTTGAAAAGAAAAAAGTTTTTCTCACTAAAACTAGTTTCTCGACCGATTATTCATATGGCAGCTAAAACCTATAGTCATCCGATTTTGAGAAAACTTTGAAGAATTATGTGAAAGTTTATAAAATAAAAATATGCCAATTTTAAAGAGGTTTACATGGAAAACAAAAAAGTTTTTCTTGCTAAGACTATTTACTAACCTTACTTTTCAATGGCAGCTATACTATATAGATGTCCGATTTCGACCAAATTGGGCAGAATTATGGAAGAGCATAGTTAACTAAGAAATACAAAGTTTGGAGGCGTTTTCTTTGAAAACAAAAAAGTTTTTCCCACTAGAACTTGTGTTTCGATCGATCGTTCCTATGGCAGCTATATGTTCAGTTCAGGTAGAATTCGTGCAAAGTTTGGTCGCGATAGCTTTAAAACTGACGTAGGAGATAGCAAAGAAAAAGACGGACGGACACACGGACATGGCTATATCGGCTCAGCTTGTCATGTTGATCCAGAATATATGTATATACTTTATTTGATCGGAAATGTTTTCTTCTATGCCTTACAATTATCTGGACAATTTCAATATACTCACTGCAAGGGTCTAAAAACTTGCTGCGAGGGTATACAAATTTCGGCCGAGCCGAAGTTAACTTTCCTCTATTTTTTTTCGTTCCAATTAATTCATAATGGACTAAGTATAATTTGTATACCTGATTTATAAATAGTCATTAGGAAACCTATTTATGAACAAGAAACTGCTTATACTAGGTTAGGTTTGGTAGTTCTGGCTGACCCCAGATGGGGTCACACATAGACCTTAAGGTGCTTTATGAGGCCGTGTGATTATTTGGGCACGTTTGACTTGGAAATCCAGGAGGATCTAACTGCTAATACTATTTTCAAAAAGAAAAGGTTCATAAAGTTTTGGATATTTTCACCCAACCTTTCTTCCCACCTTTATACATTTTTCCAAGCGAAAAAAGTCTTAGGGTCGATTTCTTATCTTCTTTATAGCTGCTATGTGTTAGATAAACTCAGATTTTGCCCTGTAATTTATAGGTTTATGTGACAGATAGCTCTATGTTGTAGATTAGAAAACGGCCCTTAGTCTTATTCCTGTATGTGGGACTTCTTTCCTTGACCTTGAGCGTATGTCATGTCCCTACATTTAAAGCCAAAAATCTATCAAAACAATAAAACTTATGTTTTTTTTTTTTGTAATCACCTTCAAACTAACACACAAAGCCAAACACGTTGCTTAAATAACTTTTCCTACATCATTATCCAGTGCAAAGTGAAATCCTGCAAGTTTTCTTCTGCTAAACATTGTGGTTGTTGTTCTTGTTGTTGAAGAAATTCATACGGCTGACTTTGACGTTACGTTTTGCGAGCCTTTCAAAGTTTCTTTAAGGTTGTTCACTTGAGAACTTTGTGCTGTCAAAGTTGTTGTTGTTGTTGTTGTTTGTTGTTGAATGGCAACGACTTTTATGAGCAACAACAAATGCCACACAAAGTTAAAGACGTTGAACCGATTCGCGCAGTTTGGTTTTATATATACGATTATTTTTTATGCAAATAATATTATAGATACCTATCCAATATGTGCGTCGAGCTTTGTGATGACGCAGATAATGGAAAACAATGTTTCAAAAAATAAAAAGTATAATATTTTATAACACTTAAGAAAATATCCTTAGCAGAAATAACAAATGTACATTAATATGTGTTTTCTGGTTTATTTTGTTTTACAGATCTCGACAGTGTTTTTTTTTTTGTGCTATTAAGCATTTAAATTTCTTGGATTGAAAACTAATTACAGGAAGGAACAACAGCAAGGTGATAATAAACGAAAACAAGGTGAGTTTTATAATTATAATTGATACAAAAATGTTATTCAATTATGCAGATGAGAGCACTCGCCTCTCTTTCTTCTACTAGTACAAAGTGATTTGTCTCAACTTGTACGAACCATTTCAAGTGTATTTGTTTATTTTAAAAACATTATCATTAACAAATTGATTTGTTGTTAAACATTTTTATTGGGTTTGTTGAGTGTCTGTTTACTTGTTGGACACTTGACGATTGCTTCCTTCCATTTTTGTTTGTTTGTTTTTATGTGGTAATTTGGATAAACGACGGGTTCCAGGCAGAGTCGATTTAGAAGAAGCCTGTTTGTGCTGTAAAGACTAGCGAATTGAATTTTGGAAATAAAAAGATTTGTAGATTGAAATTCACATTGTATACAAAGTACATATTCATGTCCGCAATGTACTTCCACTGGCATTTCATAGCCACAAATTTGGTTTCACATAGAACTTCATAAAGTTTTGAAAAACTTTTATTTGTTGAGTTGCAAAACCACTTCCATCTTATTACTACAAACGTAAGCTTTTTAAAAAACTTCATGTGACTTGCTGCTACGTAAAAGTCAGCAGTGATTCAATGAAGATTACTTGAAGTGCCTCATGGGGTATATCAATCAGCCCTAGAGCACTTAAATGTTGGTTTGATTGTAACTTTATCAACTAGGGAGTTTTTTGACAGGTTGCTGAAATTGAAATAAAAAAAGAATAACGCCGTAATCCACGGTCTGAAATGTACTCTAGTCCCGAATAAATGTTTTGCAGTGCAAAAATCCTTTTCATAGGAGCTAAAGTAGAGTATTCAGGGAGTTTGTCATTTCGTAGGACATACAGAACTAGTCGGATCAGGCTATATACAATGTATAAGTCTGAAAGTAGACAGTAGGGCCCTTTTTGTGAATTTTAAATTGATTTTCGCGCTAATGTTCTATAAATTGACTAAGTTAAAGTCGACCCTGCCCCGTCTTGCACTAAATGGCCTTCCCTTATGTTGATTAACAGAGCATTAACATTATTGTGAACATTTCAACATTATGTTAGCAATGCGGCGAATGCGGCGCAGAACAGTATCTTTGGAGATCTTTGTATTTTGTTTTTCATATATTACCAAATCTATATATTGGTATGATTTTTTTTGTCGAGAAGCTTTGGAATTGAGTTTGGAGCTGATCAGATAATGAATAAAAGAGTTTCATACAACAATTTTTCGCCCATTTTTGCACTTAGATAGATTTTAGATAACAGCTTTCAAAAAACCGATACTTGGTGCAGACTTACAGCAAAAAAAAGTAAAAATGTAGCTTTCTGTTTCTTATGGTTTGGGCTGTGCAGGAATCACCAGTCAGATTGAACAATTTAAAATGCATATCCTTATTAAGGTTGATATGTGAGTGAGAAGCAAATCTGTGGTTACTAGATCCATCGTCGTTGTCTCTCGAATTGAATTTATTTGAGGTTAAGCAATCGGTTTAAACTGCTTAAAAAATTTCGGATTTTCTAAAGCTTACACGAAAATCGACTCGAAAACCGGAACAAGCACCATAGTCTTTTAAAAGAACAGTCATAATCAAAAGAGCGAGAAATGCATCCGAATTCTATTCCCTAATGTTGCCATATTCAACGACTTAAGAAACCGTTCAAAATTATTAATAAGGGTAAAACAATGCAATTCCAATAACCAACAAGATCAGACGGGAAATCCAGAATCGAAGCTTCTTTCAATGAACCAATAAGGTTCAAAAAACGGTCAAATGCATTTAAAATTTTCAGAAAGCCTCAAAATATGTGGTGGGTAGTGTTAACATTACTGGAAATTACCGCATTGCATTCATTTACAGCAGCGATGGTCATGCCTGGCCCGAGCAAACTGTGCGATTCACACAGATTCGAGCCGAGCTCAAGCCGAGACTTGACCCAAGAGGGCAAACAGCGATCCGGTTGCTTTCAGTCGCATTCCAGCGGACTTTTTGACCTCGCTCTGCTGGACAAACTCTTCAAATTTGTGTCCGATGAGCTTTCGATTATAAATAATAAATTTGTATTCTAACTTAAGGTTCGAAAAAGCCTCTCAAACCGAAACTTTTACAATTTGTTGGAGCTCAACCGGAAACATGTATTAAATTTTCATAATCATGCCACCCATACACCCATTCTAAACTAAAAGTTCGATTGGATCAACTTCATTCGATAAGTCTTCAGCTTCTGAAAATTTATACACAAATCTGGCCTTGATAAGAGCCTTGAGAGTCATTCAAAGCCATCAAATGGCCAAAAATCCAAACGAATTCTTGAAGTTTGCTCAAATAATGCTGGCCCCAAAGCTCTTATGGCTGTGCCTCCCACACACACAGAGCTGAGAGCGCAAAGACAAAAAGCTTAAGCGGCTGCAAAGTCAAACAAAGACAGTATCATCAAATCTGGCAAAAAATCAAGAAAAAAGCTCTTCAGTTGTCAGCTGCTGCGCGTAGCGAGTAGTTTGTGTGCTTTTGATTGTGTGCCGCCGTCGCTTCAAAAACCGTCGCAAAACGCATTTTAAACAAACAAATAAACAGATTTTCCATTCCAAGTTTAAATAAACGAAACGGTATTGAAACGGAAATAGTAAAATAATAAAGTTCAATAAGAAAAGAGCTTTATTTATCTTACACATGGCATGCAACGATAACAACAGCAATTTGACGTTCTTTAAGGTCAATTTAACTCTCCTTGACTCGCTCAAAGGTGTGACTAAAGTGTCTTGTTTATTAGGAATTTAATTAAATTAAGCACTTTAATTTGTTTGTGTTTAATATTAGCATGGCAGAGCTTTTTCAAGAGTTGCCGTATAGATTCAAAAATATTTAAATAGCCAAATTTTGTCTCGCTCCCACTCTCCCTTCACTCCGATACAACACATGTTTTGAAAAAACCGAAAAGCTTTGCCAAAGCAAAACCAATTAAAAACATGTGCTGATGACTGCCTCCCCATACACTATTTTTGTTTATTGTTTATAAATGAGAGAACTTCAAAGCAGTTTTTCTCTTTCTCTCGTGTACTCTCTTGTTAGTTGAGGTCACATACACCAGAAGCAAACCCAAATGCCGGCGTAGCTTTTTTCATCTCTGCTTTTGCAAAGTCAATGAGCTTTTATTTTCAGCTGCGCAGGTTAAGCTTTTTCATATAAGCATGCGTATGTATGTATGTATGTATGCGTGTGTATATGTGTAGCCACGAGTGATATAGGAAGAACCTTGTGGTGTGTGCTGCTCGTTGAGCGCTTGGAATGGAATTTAGTAGGTAGTTTTTCGTCTTCCTCTTCTATCGCCGCTGCCTCTCAGCTCGCCCCGTCTTATGACAGTCAATTCTCAATGCTACAGAACATTTTGAAGCTACTATAATATGTCTCATTCCACCATATGCAGATTCTGTTTCCTCAAATGGCCTCGCTGGCTCATTGGGGCCTGGGCGTCAATATTGACCTCCAAAAAAAAAAAAAAAAAAAAATAATACAGAGAAAAAGTTGCTGATTTATTTTTGCCGGTCAGCAGCTGGCGGAAGCATCAAAAGATTTTTGTTTTGTATTTATTGATTTTATTTGTCGAGAGACTATTTTTTTTTTTTTTATCATTTTTTGTTTTTGCCTGGCCATGTGTAAACTCTGAAGAAAGAAGCAGTGGGTGAGAGATAGAGAGTAGTCGTCAGCCTTTTTGTCTGTCTCCGTTGAATTTTGCTTATCACCAAATTGTGCTGATAAGTTGAATCGCTTTATTTCTTTCGTTTTGGTTTGGCATTGAACATTTGTACGCTGGTTTTTTCACCCCTCTCTGTGTTTGCCTTTGCCTTTTTGATAATTTCGCGTACAAATATCACGTATGGAATATTTAGACTTGACCATTAAATGCTAACACACGTACGCTACGAGTTGAATGTGATACAAAAAATCCCAGAAAAAACTCAACGAAAAACTTGCTTGCATACTTTGTGGCGTAATACAGTCAAATTGTTGTTGTTGATAATCAATGTACATATTTATGTTCTATTTTAGTCCCAATAATGTTTGTTTAAACGACACACTCGACAATATACTTAAAGTGCCAAAATCAAGTGTAAAATAGTTAAGAAACTTAAACGAATATTCCCAAACTAGAACCATATTAACCAACAACTTGTATTTGGTTGGCTGAATTGTGCTGGGAGCTGTTGGGTCAAGTAAATCAATCAAAGTGGATACACTGGCGTTGCCTCACGGAGGGCTATCTCATGTTAGAATGGCGCTAGCCAGGTAAGAACTATTACATATTTGGTATCCTGAGGATGGACCCTAAAGTAGCTTTGAAATAAGCAATTAGCACACCTTTTGTTTGAGTCATTTTTGCTTAAAGGCGTATTCTCAAATCAACTAAATTTGACTTTCATTACAGTACTTCGCATGAAAAGAACATTGTTGAACAGCTGTGAGAGCTAAAAACTTTGTGAAGCATTGTGATAAAAGTAAATTTTATGTTATCTGAGGACAGGCTTTTAAGCCAAATCTTGAGTTTAAACCGTTAGATTAGAGTAAAGCAAATTTTTTACGCTTTTCTGTCTTTTGGAAAGTATAAAAGGTGAATGGGGATAACATGTTTGACCTAGACTTTTGTCATACGACGCCATCTGCTTGATGATAAACGCATCGGCCAGGTTAACTAACATACAAAAAACTAGAGCAATGTTAATTTCTGCTCTGTATACCCTTGCGGCACTAATTTCAAGGACATTTCCACTGAAAACAAACAAGTTTTTCTCACTAAGACTGCTTTTCTGACTCTACTTTTGGATGACAGCTATACTATATAGATGTCCGATTTCGATCAAACTTAGTGGAATCATCGGAAAGCATAGCAAACTAAGAACTACAAAAATTGGAGGCGTTTTCTTTGAAAAAAAAGTTTTTAGCACTAAAACTAGTTTCTAGACCAAGGCAGCTATAACCCATAGTCATCCGATTTCGACAAAACTTTGAAGAATTTTGTGAAAGCTTATAAAATAAAAATATACCAATTTTAAAAAGGTTTATAGTACATTGAAAACAAAAAAGTTTTTCTCTCTAAGACTATTATTCTGACCTTACTTTATGGTAGCTATAATATATAGATGTCCGATTCGACCAAACTTGACAGAATCATTGAGAAGCATAGAAAACTAGTAAATGCGGAGTTTGGGGACCCTTGCATTGAATGTTTTTTTTTTTCCATTTTCGGCCCCGCAATTTGGAAAAACATCCTATCTCCCACAGAGGTGAAGGTATATGGTTCGTACCTGCTAGACTTATTTACTAATCAAGATTACTTATCGATCCGCCAAAGGAATGGGGAAGATCAGATGAACGGTTATCGAGTTTTGATCAAAAGACTGTTCGCTGCTGCAGCGCAGTAGCAGCGCTGCTTTCAAGTGCTACTGCAGTATCAAAATTAATGCTAAGCGTATAATTTCGACGGTAAAGAGTATGTTATAGTCGGGCTTGGTCGAGTTTTTTCTTGTTTTCAAATGTAGACTACGAAATGGAATCTCTCCCTACTGTAAATTATTCTTTGAATAAACCCTTGTGTTTCACAAATCACTTTTGACCCAAAATCAACCAAAGTTTTTGTAGTTTTTAGAAGGGTTGCAAACCGGTTCTTAACCTAATCAGACCGAACCCCATATTTCAGCTGATAAACCTTGCCAGAGTCATTTCGAAATTGCTGAACTGAAACGAGAACCACAAAGCAAAACGGTTCGGTTTGGTTCAGTTGACTGACGAATTTTAAGACGTTAAGCCTTCAGGCAATAATGTGGGAATTATACTGCTTTCCTTAGGAAAAGCTTTATCTGACCTTCGGTTAAATAAAGGAATTGACCGAATTTTTACATTGCCGAATTGATGGATTTCTTCATTGTAAATCTCCTGCAGTTTCCCACCGAGCTCTTAATATATCTGTCATCAAACTGCCTACTTTTTGTGGAATTTGCTTATAGATTTGAGTGAGTAACTTCATTTCCTCCTGCATATCCGTAATATTCGATGTTCTCAATATTCCGTGGTGATTCGTGACAGTAATTTAACTTGAGACAACATATTTTGTACTTCTAATTGAGACAAACCAGAAGAAAAATTGCTATCTTCTTGCAATTAAATCCTCACTTTCAAAAACATAAAACAGAAGAAGGAACAGGCCTCCATAAAATTATTCATAAATTAAGCGAAAACCGATCCGAAACCGCGGTTTAGTTAGCTCCAAAAACTTTGGTTCGAAAACTTGGTGAAACACTGAACCGAACCAGTTTCGATAAACAAGTAGTTTGCATGCCTGGTTGTTAAGTCGATTGTTATATAAACTTGTGTAAAGCAGGGGCTGAACCAAGGTTCAAACCAAAACCTTTTTTCAAAAAACTTGAAACATTTCCTAACCTTAGTGAAACGGAGTTCCAAAACAAGGGTTATATAAGAAAATCAAGAATCGGTAGTCAAGTATCGAAATATTAGGAGACAAAAAGTACCGAAATCACATGTACTGCTACTGCTACAGTTTCGGTTCTGAGCTTTGTTGATTGAAACTAGTTCTGAGATCCTAGTTCTTAGAAAAGGGACGATTATAACGACTCGAATATGTTTAGATACTTACTCCTGGGATCAGTTTCAGACAAATGTAGCTATATAGTTTACTTCTTAATAGGAATAAAATTTAACACTTTTATTAACATAGAAATTGCTTCATTCTAAAGCTGGCCTAATGATCTCTTATCCATTAATTAGCTTAACCCACGCCAAATTACACATTCAATGTCGTCATTAAAAGCCTCCATTAACGTTTTAGCTATGAAAAACCAAAAAGCAAATGCCTCTTTATACTATCAGGAAAAAAAAAAATTTAAAAAAAAATACTAAACTCACATGAATGCAACAACATTGTTCCCCATATGCTGCGCGTATACAAATTTCAGGGGCAATGCCGTGCCTAGATGTAATTACCGTTATATTCAAGTGCAACAACAACGCATTCAGAGATAAGTATCACCCGTTGATCGTTTTCATAAAGTGAAATGAAATTTCCTTGGCATGAAAACAAACGTAATTGTTGCAACCTTATTCGCTACATCTAATGTTAATGATAAAAAATAAAAATGAACGGAGGGCATATGGGGCTAAGGACCAATCTGTGGACTGGACTGACTCTCACTTGCTGGAAGTTGACCCCCACGCGCATCACTTTCACGGATTTCGAAATGTCTTTTTGCATTGAAACTTGATTTCAACTATTTATAGGAGAGAAAGTAGAGGATTGAGTGCAAGAGCGAGGCGCCACGATCCGATCATCGACAGTTTTGCTCTCCGAGAGTCGTCGTATGTTTGCCTCGTGCTAATTCGCTTTAATTCGTTTGACCGAAGGTGAGGGCAGGCAGCGCTACTTCCCAACCCAAAGTGGGGGTGGAAGTGGGACTGGGAGGGAACCGGGTTTGCGACAATTGTTGGCATTGTTTATGTTTTGTTTTTGTAACGGTTTATTTGCTCAGCGCCGTTAATTGAAAACTGTGTGTGTGTGTGTGTGTGTGTGCATGAGGAAGTTTGTGCAAGCGTTTTGTTATTGTTTTTTTTTTGCGCGAAGGTGTTTTCATTTCCACTTTGATGTTTGCATATGTATGTGTAGGTATTTGATTGTGTGTGTGTGTGGCACGTGTATATATTTTGCTGTAATCGTAGGTTACAAAAGCATTTTGTACATGAAGTTCATTTCATACGATAAGGTCGTTTTGCTCTATAATTTTGCGTAATTGCATTTGATAATATTTCAATGTGATTTTTTGTAAATAGAAAAAATAAAAACCTTGTAATTTTTTCCGGGTGGGGGAGGTTGTATTACTTTTAAGGGAGGGGGAAGTCTTCCTTCTGACAAGCCTTCAACTTAAATATATCTTCTTCACTCACCTTGTTTGGGGTACGCACCGACAACTAACTTACGTTGTCTATGCAATTTAATCACAAATAACGGCAACTTAGCCCATACGACCATCAAGCACTCTCGCGTCATTGTTGCAAATCAAAGTAATAAAGGGAAGCGGCGAGAAACGATGGGCGAATGGATCAACATTCAATATTCGTGTAGATTGTCTATACGTAGCATTCAGTATTTGAAATCCTAAACTTTTATTTATAAAACTTACATTTTGCGTGTAAAGAACAACTTTCTAAACGAAAAACATAGCTATATAATACTGATTTTGCGCTACATTTTTCGTTTACAACTCCCAAACAAATTTTTACATCAAGAAACTTACAAAAAAAACCTAATATGTCGAATCTCATCTTAAATCTTATAGATTATAGAAACGATAAATTTGTATACCCGTTACTCGAAGAGTAAAAAGGGTACGCTAATGTCGTGCAAATGTATGGCACAAGGAAGCATCTCCGACCCCATAAAGTATATATATTGTTGGTCAGCATCAATATTTGAGTCGATATAGCCATGTCCATCTGTATGTATGAACACCTAGATCTCAGAGACTAGAATAGCTAGAGCCACCAAATTTTAGATGTAGACAAGTATTGTCTGCACGCAGATCAAGTTTATTTGAAATTTTGGCCACGCACCCTCCCGCACCAATCTCACATATTTTTATAAAGATCGGATAATAAATGGCAGAGTCAAAAAAATGTTACATACTTATCTGAGCCGCATGAGGTTATTAAACACTAATTGCCCTGAGTAACGGGTATTTCGAGGACGGGCAGGGCCGACTTTAACTAACGCTCTCGTTGTACATAAAGATGTATTTTCTTCTAAATGTTAATTTATAAATAAGATGTACCTACATGACAACTGGTTAAAAAGGGCAATTCCTTTTTCCAGTTTTTATTTCGATGGAGTCATGTATCTCCGGAACAGCTTAATAGAGTATAAAGCTCGAAGGATCGGATGACCGATAGTCACGTTATGAGCATTAGAATGTTCTCTGCATTTAGCTGCTACTGCAGCATCAAAATTTATGCTGAGCGTATATCTTTGCTGGTGCAGAGTATGTTTTAGTCGGACATGACCGATTTACTTTCTTGTTTAAGTATTCCGCGACTCTACATAGAACCGATAGGTCGTAAAGGAGTCGAAGGGAAAAACCGTGGATCTTTTACATGGAGATTTTTAAAAAGCTCTTGCCTGTAGGAAAGAGGTGTAAGTTGTGTCGAATTCCCCCGTACAGCTCTTTTTTAAATAAGAACGCTATTTCAAAACTTTACGAAGTTTACTTCACCGAGTAAGTCCAGTCGGTTGTATTATTTTTCACCCATAATGCATCGGAACAAATCAGTCTCAGCCAGGGAGCAGAAAAAAGTTAGATTTTGTGACATAAATTTATTTGCGGCAGAGGAACGGAGCGGACACATAGCCCAATGTATGATACAACAATTAAGGTGGGGCGCACATATTATTTTTTTAAGTACTAAGCTTTTGCGCGAAGAACCTCACTCTTAAAGAGTATGAGATTTACTGAACGTTTTAAGTACTTTGGTGAGGGCTCACATTGCGTCATATCCCAATTTTTGAGCACATTCAACAAAAGAGCTTTAAGCTCAACGAGCTAGCGTCGTCAGCGCCTAAGCAATTGAGAACACAGCGAAAAAGAAAAGCCTTCTAAAGCTCTCTGTCTGTTGCCAGTGGCAACTTCTCTGCTCAAATGGCCGACCCCTGATTAAATGCTTTCAACACGAATTTGATTTCAAATCTATCAGGAAAGTCGCTGGTTCACACATTTCAGAAACCAAAACTCGTTTCGATATTAATCCCTGCTAGCTGCTAACTTCCTGATAAATTGTGAGCTTAAGTAGAGGTTGGAAATCAGCCCAAACTGTATAAATGAATTGTAATAAGCTTTTAAGTTGACTTGTCCTATCATATCAGGGCCAAGAAGCCAAAGTGGTGTTCAATGCGTATCCCAATAGTTAACGAGACCCTCAATCTATGTCATTCTGACGTTGACACACTTAGTGTCGCCCGAGAGAGTGTGAGAAGGGGAAAGAGATTCAAATTCAAACATTTGTCGGTCTATATTTATATCGATGACATGATTTCATTTCAATGTTCATGCCACAAACTCACGATTCCGCTTCGATAACAATGACACAATTCAACTGTGTTGTGTCTGTGTGTGTTTTTGACCCTCATGCTTCTGCCTTCAGTTTGTCTAACTAATCAGGCACCCACACATAAAATGTGACACACATAGGGAACCTGTCAGGCTTTTATCGATTATTAATTTATTAGTACTGTCCTTTCGCTGCAAAACCTAATCAAGGGCATATTTAGAGCACATTAATATGCTTAATTGAAAATTTGTCAGTTTGTCGAAAGGTTTTGTTCGAAGTTCATGAAAAAGCAACATCGGTAAAGTCGAAAGACTTGCAAACAATTGGTTAATGTTCTGAATCGAATCAAAGCAATCCAATTAAATAATCCAATTTTGGACTCCAGTTTGTGTTTTTATCGTTGCTCATTTAGATTAGTTTAGGTCTTGCCTTGATTCGTGGACCCATTATCTTTGCACATTTGGCAGACAAGATATTTCGGAATCATCTGCTGCAATTGTTGTCTTGAGATATCTTAAAATACCTGTCATTAGACTGAATTCCCTTCTTGAATTCCTTTCTTCTTGCTAATTGATTTGTGAAAGTATCCTATTTCGTGCATGCTTAATATTCGATGAAAGAAGTCCTTGAGTTCAATGCCTGACGACAAGTTCGAACCTTGGGGCTTCAGAATTTCCGTTCAAGATCCCTACAATGTGGTTTGATTCCTCCATGGATTTTCTTTTCATTTTTCCTATATATTTAAATACACATAACAAAACACCTAAACAAAAGTTTACAATTATACTATAAAACAACAATGCACACGCCAAAAGGAGGTGGAGGCTAAAAGCAAGCAGCAGCAGCGCTGCCGGCAGCTGCTAACAACTACAAAAATGCAACGCCAGCAGTGACGCCAGCAGCGGGCATACGGCCCGCTCGCTTTTAGCCTCGTTACAGCGTCAGCCGCGCCCTCGGTAACGCCAACGCAACTGCTCAGTTGCCCTCCATGCGGCCGCACAAAATCTTAATGCCGAATTCGTCACCAGGTGGGGGACTTACAGCACGCGCGTCCAACGCAGCGGCGTCGGCGCTGACGCTGACGCTGACGGCGTGTACTACTTTTGTTTTCATTGAAAACGTTTGCTGTAATATGTTTGTGGTATGTTTGCGTCGCAGTCGCAGCTGCTCACATGGTCACTGAGCTTTCTGCTGAGCGGTGGCGACACTCATTTACACTCGGTGCTCTCCAACCGCTGCCATGCCTGCTGGTGCTGCTGCTAACTGAGCGGTCTCCTCCCTCTCTCCACGGTGTTGCCTCGCTCATTTGTTTTGGGTCTCGTATTGACCTTCTTAAAAAGTAGGTAACCTCATTTCTCATTTATCGTTGTACAACTTACATGCTGCCTGCCTGGCCTGGCCGCTTACAACGAGCAGCTAGACCGCCCGCCCGACCGCCCGACCGCCCGCCTTGGCCAGAGCAAAGGGGGCGTGGTCGATGGCAACTGTCAGTCATACAAGTCGCACGCACAGAACGCGTCACTGTTGCTGCTTGGCCAACGTTATTTCACTTTGGTTTGAAGTGTGCTCTGGGTTGGTATTTGTATACCCTTTGGAGCAGCACATTGGCATTGAAAGAGTATTGGTTTGGTTTTGATTCTGTGTCAAATAACTTTTGATAACTCTTTTAAGGACGAAAGCAGCTTACAGACTACTGCTTAAAACTTATGCTTGATGCTCAATTACAGCTAGAACAAGTATAACGCTATTGGGAAGATACGAAAGTTAGGCCAAATCCTTCAAAAAAATCCTGCGGTTCGGATGTAGGACCGATTTCGATACATCGATACACGTTATCAAAATATTATTGTACCAACGTATCCTAAACTTGCCGGCTTGGGAACAGTTGGCTTTGATCAAATTCTGAATTGAAATGTATTTGTTAGCAAAAGAATCGTTTCATTTAGGGTATTCTTTTGAAGATTAGTATGCAGCATCCCGGAATTTGTATTTTGTTGCACTACCTTATATAAAAAGAAACACTGGCTTTGCTTTGATGTTCGTGAGCAGTTCGAAAGTGTTTTTATTTAGATAAAATATTGTGACGAAATAAAAACTTATAAAAATAGAAGTCGTCTTCAAACGATCACTTCTTACTACCTTGCAATAAATATGCAATAGTTCTGTCGAAAGTATGCAATACGCCTGATGGAAAAGTAATAAACTACGATTAAGAATAGTCTGTCTTACCGTTTGTCTTTCCGCCTATCTTTCTGCTTCTACGTAATATAGTCTCTTAGTTTTCAACAGCGAAATTCACGCCTGGCCCGCAGTGTCCAAACAAAAATCGCTATTTACGCTGACACGAGACGAATAGAATGCCTATAACCACAAACTTTCACCCTCCCACCACCAACCTCAACTTTTTTTTTAAGCGGTTTGAGCATTTGTATATTTCAACAACATAAAGAAGGCGTAGCGCCATCTGTCATTTAACAACATGAATGCTTACAACACGAACGTATGTGCTTAGAAATGATATTCAGATAAAGCTACGTAGAACCAAATGCACTGGCATTTTAAAAAATGTTTTGGCGCCGTCAGGAAGACTTGCGCAACGATATTGGCAATTCAAAATTTAGTTTGCTATTGGATGAATTAACAGATATAAGAGTCTCTAAGCTTTTGGGTAAATGTTTTATTGATTGTAATTTATGTTGTATTATATTCTGCAATGCTTATTTATTTACTTAGGTGTCGTCGTGAACTAGTTTTCCAACCAGCGTGGAGTGATTGTTACTTCTTTTCTAAGTCTAATCCCTTTAGAGCGTGGAAATGCACTATGCATAACAGAAAGTGTAAAAAAGGAGGTGCGGGACTTTAAATTGAATATCAATAACCTAATAGGTATCGGAACAGACAATGCTGAAGTTATGGTTGCCACCAACAAAAGCGTGTTTACTGAGCTGAGAAAGGATGTGCCGTCTCTAGTATGAAATGTGTATGCCACTCAGTACAGTTGGCGGTAAATCACGCTTGTAAGGAGTTTCTTCCAGAGAGATTACAAATACGGGATGCGTCGTCATGCGAAATGCTGCTTCGATTATAAGGTCCCCCCCATTTACCTTAAGCTTATAGGCACAAAAAATGTCTTTGACAAGGATTAAGATGAGAAACTTCATCAGACAGATGATATATTAATTATATTTATTGTACTTATAACATTATAAAACAAGAAAGAAAGTCGGTCAAGCCAGACTATAGCATACTCTGTACCAACGAAATTAGTCGCTCAGCATAAATTTTCATGCTGCAGTAGTAGCTGAAAGCAGCGCTGCTTCTGCGCTGCTGCAGCGAACAGTCTTTTGATCATAACTCGAAAAACGTTCATCCAATCTTCACCATTCCTTTGGCTGATCGATAAGTTATCTTTATTACTAAATATATCTAGAAGGAACAATGTCCACCTATCTTTAAAACTGTAGGAGATATGACGTTTTTTCTAAATTGCGGGGGCGGCAGGGGGCGTGGCCAAAATTGAAAATAAACTTGATCTGCCTGCAGACATAAGAAGCATATGTCCCATACATGTCAAACCTCTATCTCTTACCATCTCTGAGATCTGTGCGTTCATACGGACAGACAGACGGACGGACGGACAGACGGAAATGGCTATATCGACTCGGCTGTTGATGCTGATCAAGAATATATATCCTTTATGGGGTCGGAGATGCTTTCTTCTGGATGTTACATACTTTTGCACAAACTTATTATACTCTATGTACCTATGGTACAGAGTATAATTAATTAAATAATAGGAAAAGCCATTCGCTTTTTTTTCAGCTTTTTCAACAGATTTTTTCCCTCTCAGTCCCGTCAAAAACGGTTTGTTATTTCGAATTAAAAAAATATCGTGTTTCTTCGTGCTTGGCTCGTGCTTGTCATGTCCACGTCTAGTTTCGAAATAAATGCAAACAAACGCTGATACATACGAAACGAACTAGTTCCATGATCAGAATCAGTTTGGTTTAAATGCCCAACTTCCTGATCTTTATCAATGACGTCACAGAAATATCTGATAGATGCTTACAAAATGAAACGACCGCGGCCTGTTGATCGTCGTAATCATCATCATAATCATCACCATCAGCATTATGTATATTGACAAGGCTTTTCAGCAATTATGTTTCAATGTACCGAGGCAAATGTATGATTTTTGTACATTGCTTGCACTTGGAATTCATGTAGTTCGGCCTCTGCTCGGCGGCCTCTTCTCAGATTCTCTCAGAGTGCTCCGTGTGCGTGCATACAAATTCAACATTCAACATTTTTCGCTTGTCAGCTGCCGCTGCCGCCGCTGCTGCTGCTGCCGCTGCTGCTGCGTTCGTCGAGTCGTCAGCGTCAGTCTCGTTTACTATTGACACCATTAATGTTGCCCCAATGTAGGTCAATTGCGCGCTAATTGCCCCGCACTCGCTTCTCAACGGGGGTCGGACTTGGTCTCTCAATGCTGCCTTGCTGATTGACGCTCTGCCGTAGCCGCTGAGTTTGTTTTTGTAGGCTGGCAGCCGCAGCAGCAACAGCAACAGCAACAGCTTGACCTTTTGGGCCTCAGGAGCAGCGGCAGCAAAAGAAATTGCTTATATATATAATACGCATAATTTTCCTGGTATTTTTTTCTTCTTATTTCCGAGAAGGTCAACAACTTATATAAAGTAAATTTTGGTTAATTTGGCATATTCATAAAATTTTCAACTAAAGCTACGCCCCCCTCGGAGCTATGTCACTGCCTTGAAGTGGTTGTAGCAGCTCAACTCTGACCTAGTTTCCGCCTTTTGGGTACCCCAAAAAAAAAAAAAGCAAATACATATATATATCGTTGTGCGTTGTGTGTTGTCTTGTCCCACTATTCTGTGTTGTGGCCACAGCTCCATTTCCCTTCTCTGGCTTTATATAATTTTGCATATTTTATGATTTAATCAAAGAAATTATACACGCATCCAGGGTGTGCCCTGGAGACCAAAACGTAGGTCTCCTCGAAACACACACTCACACACAGGGCAATAAAACAGAAACTTGACCCAATTCTCTGTTAGCGGCACTCAACGGGCATGAAAACTGAAGCTGATTCTGCTCCAATGATTTTACTCTGTTGCTCTGAATCTCCATCTCACTCTCTCTCTCTCCCTCTCTCTTTCCCCCAGTGTGGAAGTGAATGCTAAATTTGTATTTATTTGGCAGCGTTAGCCTCTTCAATAGCTGTTGGCTGGTCATGAGCCTGCATAGGGCGTAAAGAAATTTTTGTATTATTATTGCATACTCAATAAACAATTGGCTATTTGGGGCGAAAACAGAACAATACAACAAATTGTAATAGAAATTCGGTTTATAGGCTAACGAGAACTTATGAGTACTGGAGACATTCACATAGATTTCGGGGGGAAATAAAAAATGACGCAGAGAGAACATTAGAATATTCCCATATCGTGGAGAACTAATGCAGACAGAGACCTTTCAAAAGCGTATCGTTGCCACATTGAGAGTGTGTTGATTGGGTCAGGCCTTGTATCGTAAAGGAATTTGAAAAGATTCAATGATGGTCCACCTTAAGGGGGGAAGCTGGTCTAGAATTTTGAAAAAAACCGAAATTTTTTTTTTTCTTAAAAGGTACTTTATAGGGTCTTAAAAATAACATACCAAAGGATGGATGCCGGTAAAAATGTCTAAGTGCCCAAACTTTCCATTCTACGGCAGCGCCTCTCAGGTAGGCTTTAAAAGCGTCTTAACTATAAAAGCGTTTTTCTCGAAATCACTTTTTTTGAACTGGCCGAAGACATAACTCGAGCAAATCTTCACCGATCTATACGAAATTTTGACATTACATTCGAAATACCTTTCTCCGAAGACGTAAGTAGAATTTTTTTTTTATTGCATAGTTTTTTTTTAATCAACAATTTTGTCGATAAAATATCCAAAATATCCTACGTACGTCTCTTGCTGTTGTTATATAGAAACTAAAAATTTTCGGGATTTTGTTCCAGGAACAAAATTAAGGAGGTTACATCTTCGTCTAAAAATGAGGCGCCTCCGAAGAAATGCTGGACAGCCGCCATTTTGAATTTAATTGACACGAAAAAAGTTTCATTTGAATATTACAACCTAAATTACAAAACCTCTTTCACAGATTTTCGATTGATCTTTTTGTTGAGTCACAAAAAATTCATAAATTATGCCCGTTTTTTCACTCTCTAGACCAGTTTCAACTCTTAATAAAAGTACAAAAATGCTTATTAGAGCGCGTTACAAAAAGGCAGCGTAATAAAACTAGCGAATTTATAGACTCTATTCCGAGGTGCAGCGGGTAGTGTGTGTGCCTGCTGTGAAAGAGATTGTGGGTTAGACACATCCAATAAACAAGAAAGAAAGTCGGTCTGCATCATAGGGTTTTCCAGCCTTGCTAAACATTTTTATACCCGTTACTCGTACACTCAGGGAAAAATACACTGATATTTTATTATTTACACTTTGACTTGAATATTTTCACCATTGATTTAGCGTTAAATATGGAATTCGTATATATAAGAAGTGCACACTTCAAATTTAATATTGGCAATAGTTAAATTTAACATGGAAATAGTTAAAAACTTTTTTTTATTTAAAAATTTTGCCAGCCAACACCACATCTCTTTTCTATATACTCAATTTAGTTTGTAATGGGAGTCCCAGGAGCTAGAATTCTTTTAGATTTGGTTCTGAAAAACTTCGAATTATGTTAATTTTATAAATGTTTTAAACTTACTCTGTGGTGGGACTTGAACTCGATTGGAATGGCGTCTCAACCAGTTGTGCCATCGCATATGCTAGCTGATCGATGGCTAAAATTCTACATATATTGAATAGCCTACAGTTATTTATAAATATCTTTCTGGCATTTTGCAAAAATAAGACTGCTTGTAGTTCTCAAGTTGGAATTCTCTGCATAGGGAATATAAAAAGGGTAACTGAAATACGCCGTTTTAACATGTTTTTAGTCAATTCAAAGTGGTTATTAGTTCATTTTAATACAAAAGGGGCATAGTTAAATCAAATATGATTGTGTTAGGTTATACTATGCGATTTTTCCCTGAGTGTAGAGTAAAAAGGGTATACTAAAGTCGTGCAAATGTATGTAACAGGCAGAAGGAAGCATCGCCGATATCATAAAGTATATATATTCTTCATCAGCATCAACAGCCGAGTCGATATAGCCATGTCCGTCTGTCCGTCCGTCCGTCTGTATGAACACCTAGATCTCAGAGACTAGAAGAGCTAGAGTAACCAAATTTTAGATGTAAGCTAGTATTGTCTGCAGGCAGATCAAGTTTGTTTCAAATTTGGCCACGCCCCCTCCCGCCCCCGCAATAAAAAATGTTGAATATCTCCTACAATTTGTAAGCTATCGAGCTCAGATTTTGCAGTATAGTGCATGTGGACAATATGCACAATCTCACAAATTTTCACATTGAAAATAGGATAATAAATGGCAGAGTTGAAAAAACGTTGCATACTTATCTGAGCCGCATACGGATATTAAACACTAATTGCCTTGAGTAACGGGTATTACGAAGTCGGGCAGGGCCGACTTTACTCTTACGCTCTCGTTTTAAATGTGTCTAATCTGCTCTTTGAAAATCAATCTACAAAGGTAATACTGATTGATTAAAAGAGTACACGTTTCTCAAAATGTATCTCTCTCAGTCAGTTGCACGCTTAGTGCTGTCATAAAACAAAAAATATAAATTGTTTCACCTGCGATTTTCTTCCAAATTAATTACAATTATAAGTCTATGCATATTCAGACCGCCTCAATGATGTTTTCTTCGTTTCCCTTTTTCCATCTACTTATGTATGTATATAATTTCCATTCAACAGCAATCTATAATTATTTTATACACTTCTTTTTTTTGTTTTTTAATGTTGTCGCTTCAAAGTCGTTGCCATTTATTCAGCTGTAACGCACCAGTTGCTACCCCACGCCTCCCACGGCTTCAACCCTCTTTAGCTTGATTAATCAACAGTCGTTCGCCCGGTGGTGGTACACACAGACACACACATACTGACTCACTTGTGTTATGGGGTGGGGTTGGGGACCCCTGTTTAGTTGGGGGCTTCTATTTGACTATTTTCCTATTAGTATTATTAATTTTTAGCTCTGCTCTCTTTGTCTCGCTCGGGGGTAATTGACGCACTCCTCCGCTACTCTGCTCATTCCCTTGGTTTTGCTTGGCCAGTATTTTCCAATTCAAGCAACTGACCGAAGCCAGCTCCGATTCTAACCTTGTGGCGGTGGTTGTTGTTGTTGTTGGTACCTTTAACCTTTGCTGGTTAATGCGACGCCGTCGTTGGTATCCTTGAAAGTGTCTATCTGAGGGTCATCAACTACAATTTCATTCTCGTTTGTGGCTGTGGCTGTTGTTGTTGTTGTTGTTGCTGCTGCTGCCGCTGCCGCCGTTGCTCGTTTATCATGGGGACTTTTCAGGGCCATCGTCTGTCGACAACGGGTCTCAGGATTAGTCCTGCTCGGTTCTGATGTGCATTGTTTGTGTCCGCAATAACGATAATTATATGCAATATGTCCAATCGAAAGCCAACGCCATTATCAGTAATTGCCTTTGTTTAATATCGATTTTCTAAATACTAAAACGCTTTGCATGTTATTGGTGAGTGTCCCTAGCCGCCCTCCCACCCCTCATCATCATAACTTAGTATAACTATGGATATTATATAGACCATCACAGTCGGTGTGCGGTGGCCAAGCAAAAGCTAACAAAAGCGTCGTTTCAGGTCAGGGTTTTCAAAAGTACACATGAGAGTACATACATTATACAAATACATACACATTGATAATTATCTGAACCTAAAGCTGAAAGCCAAATCTGAGAGCGACAGAGAGAGAGAGAGAGCGAGGTAGAAAAAGGTAAACTGCATAAATGAAACTGGGTTATAATTGAAATCAATGGCAGACCGGCAAGCGTTGACTTGAATTTCAACATAAACCAAACTTATATACACTTCCGAATGATACAACACATGCTTCTTAATGTATTTACAAGCTAGCAGCCCTACAAAAGTCAACTGAAATAACAAAGATTTATGACAGATACAGAGGAAAGTGAGCCGCGCCGATCATGTACAGTGTTTCCCAACAGCCAATGTCATAAATAAACATTTCGTTTAGCGAAATTTAGATTTTTACTATCTTGTTCTTCATTTCAATTCCGCAAAAGTTGTTTGATTTAGTGATAGGAATGTCTGGACCCAACCAGACCAAAACCGAATTCATTTATCAGGCTCGGTTCGGTTTCTTTTGGGACCCTGAACTGATCTCCCTAAGTTTAAGACCGTCCGAGTTGGAAACCATTTTCTTGAAATAATATTAACGAGAAAGTGCCGAAGTTTTTATACCCTTGCAAGTGCTCGCTTAAATATTCTCTTATCAGCTTAACAACTTTATACTCCGGTGTTTTTGTCCGATCTGATTTTACTTTTCAGAATAGATAGATATTGGGCCTAGCTTGGTGTATACTAAACCACGAGGCTCTAACTTGAAAATTGTGGATCTGACGGTTTGGTCTTGGTTTTTTGGTGATAAAAGGGGGACGGGGTGGAATTTTCCAAATCTGAAACAAACTTGATCTGCGTAAAGCATAAGTCTACCTTCATCGAAAAATTTGTGGCTCTATCTCTTATAGTCTCTGAGATCGACGCATTCATACAGACAGACAGACGGACGGACGGACAGACGGCTATATCGACTCGGCTGTTCATGCTGATCAAAAATATATATAAATACTTTATGGGGTCGGAAATGTTTCATTCTCCCTGTTACATACATTCGCACAACTTCATGATCCCCCTTTTCCCATTTTCAATGGGAACAGGGTATAAAAAGGATAATACAAATTGTCCATCGGATGATTTTCCGTATCCATTTGGATTAAATGTATCTTAAATATCCTTTTAATCATCCAAAGCAGCTAATATTATCAAAATGACATGAAAAAGTATCATTATTTCGATGATTTTCAGCACTGTTAGATGATTAAAAGGATATTAGAGAACTTATCCAGTTCAAATGGACCTTTTTTTGGATCTCTTGTTTTTTTTTTCTGTGTAGTTAGCCTAAGAAAGCTATGAAGGCGATGTGTGCCGCGATTATTAACGATTAACTACAAGCTACTAAAGTAAAACTGTACAAGGATATTATATATTGGATAATAACATTGATTTGTCCTTCGCCAACTACAATAATTGTCTTTCGTGACTTATTTATCCCCTTTACTTGTAGAGTTTAAAGTATATACTAATCAAGCGCAAATATATACTATAAACTATGTATATTTTGATTAGACTCAAGAGCCGAGTCGATATAGCCATCTATATGAAATCCTAGATCTCTTGGGGGAAGTTAAAGCATTCAAAATTAAAATGTAGACTCCTATTGTCTGCAGGCTAGCCCCCTCCAGCTCCTGCTATTAAAAATATATAATAAGTTCTGCAATTTTAAGAAAATAGAGCACATTCTATAATGTATCGTTATCTCAAAAATGTTCTTAAATATTGGATATTAAATCAAAGAGCCATAAATGTTATAGAAACGTTGCATAATTGACGGCACACTAACATAGTGGCATTACGTACACATTACTGTTAATGCGCTGTTAATCAACATAAGGAAAATAATGTTAACGTTCATATCGAAGTCGGGCCGAACCGACTTTAACTTCAGCTCTCACTTTTTGTTGCCCAAATGAAAAACTGGTGAAAATATTCTTCTCTCAGACGAATATAATTTGAAAATAGGCAAATGAAATACAATTCAAATGTCCCCTTGTCCAACATAAAACTTTCTTTCGGGTCTCATTTCGCATAAAGTCGTAAGCACTGTGCGAATGCTTTTGTTACGCTCTGGGCGTTTCATTCCGTTTCGTTTCGCCACGCTTAAGCGCTTAACAAATTGAATTCAAGTGGCGGTGGCGTCGGTGTCGGCACATCACCAAAGCCCCAAGAAGAAAAGCAGAAGCCTTCAAAAAGCGTCGTGCGTGACAAAAATGATGACAAGAAGAGTTGGGTTGCCTTTTCTTCCGCTGCATTTGCATAAGTGCGCTCAAGGGTAGACATGAGAGTGTTTCACTTCCACCACGTTCCGCTCAGAGCGGGTGTGTGTGTGTGTGCGCGAGAGTGTCTGTGTGTTAGCTTGTGGTTGACCATGAAGCAAAGCGATCTCTTAACTCTTTTAATCATTTTCATGCTGCCTTCGTATCGGTGGTGTTGTTTATTTATTGCTCCACTCGGCGTCTGAGCTGTGTCTTGGGTCTCAATCTCAATGTCTACCGCTTGTAATTTGTATCTTTAAGATACGCGCGACTGCTGGTTTTTATGTGTCTGCAGTGCCTGCCTTGCATCTCTCTGCACATCTTCACATTAAAAATTTATGATGTAGCCAAAGAGTTAACTCGCTCAAAAGGCGTGCCCCGTGGTCCGTCCCCTGGTTCTTTTGCGGCTGTGTTTCCGCTTCGTGTCCAAAAGTATCTCAAGAGCAATAACTACATACGCGCTGTGGTTTGTGCTAGCTGCGGTTTAGTCGCATCATTGTGTTGTATCTTGTAGCTACTTAATGTCGACTTAACTTGTATGGCCGCTTCCTTGTCTCCCGCTGTCTCCCGATCTCTGTATCTGTTTGACTCTTCAATATGTATAAAATCTGAGACTCTGTCGCGGCATTTCCACTTTAACATGTAGACCCCAACGACGTCATCTGTTTTTATTGTTGTTAATCGCTTCTATTAAATCGCTTGCCTTTTCTTTCTAAGCTATCTGGCCATTTTGATCTCGTATACGTACTCGTAACTTTGCTCATCACAGCGCCCTGTCCCGTCCCGTCCCGTCCCTCCCGGATCATTAACATGCAACGTGACATGGCGCAAACTTCTCACTAATTACAGTTAATCATTTTCATAAAAGTTTTTCTCTACCTTTTCAGCTGCTTACGTTTATACAGTTTTTTATTTTTCGTCAGGGGTTTTAATTTGTATAATAAATCAGTTCTTGTTTAGTGAAGAGCTATCATCTCTTTTCAGCGGAAAAGCGTGAAAATTATGTCAGCTAATCGTGGCTTTCACCCAAAAATTCAGGTAAAAAAGCCTATCGCTTCATTTACATCGTTGGTCAGAGAAGTTAACACTTGGCTTTGTGAACATTTTATGATGGTTAGAAAGTGGTTTAAGTGTAAGTTGATGATGATGAAGATATACAGCTTACAGGGAAACTGTCACCCAAGTATTTTTTAACGTTCTTTGCTACTCCTAGTTCTGCGTTAGCTCTTAAGGACCCATTTAAAGATAACTAGAAATGGTCCTTATGAGTTACTAAGGTCGATAATGAACAGCTGATGTTTCCAGGTTGAGTCATTCGATCATTGCATTCACATTTTCCCCTAACTTATGCCTAAAAAGCATGCAAAATTGATAGCTTCCGTGTTTTTGTTACACTTTGATCACTATTTTGACTTACAAATTGATGGCTCTAGCCTTTAAACTCTCAGTTTATCTTCTTCAACTCAATTTACGCCGCACCCATTAAATCAATCTGGCCAAACTAAGCTAAACGCCCACTTAAAAAAAAAAATAAAAATCAAAATGGGAAAATTCATTAAAGAAATGCAATGGGAAAGCTGAAACCATTATAAAAATACGTATTGCAAGTAAAAGTTAATTTTGCAAAAAAAAAGTCCGTCCATGGCCAACACAAAACTCAACTTCACTTCCTGTTTATCTATAAAGATACTTTAACGAATGAGTAGCTGTGGCTGCCTCCAATGCAGCTGCCAGCCACAGATACACATGCGCACACTCATACATAATTAACTGCAACATTTCGTTGAAATATATATAATACATATATATATAAATATTTGAAAGCGCAGGCAATGTGAAATTGAAATTGGTCCTTTTCACTGAAAATGGAAACGTCTCTATAGCGCTGCTGCGAGTAGTTAAGCAAATTAAAAACCAGAGAGAAAGAGAGGAAGAGCAAACTGATGAAGGCGACGCAGCGTGAGTATCTTTCACTCGAATGAAAGTAAAGAAAGTACCGCGTGAGCTGGCCGCAAACGCCAACGAAATGAAATCAAATGAAGAAATGAAATTTGCTTTCAAACAGCGAAGCGCCAGCCCAAAGCATGAGCCATTTAGCCTTGGGATTGTTGAAGTTTCGCATAGAGATGAGTGCGTGAGATGGTTTCAGAAACACAAATGCAAATCTAATGGATTACTAGGATGTTTGAAAAGTTTGAAAAAACAGCATCAGTTACGACTTCTTCCTAGTCCAGGGGGTATTCTAGTCTATAATTTGGAAAAAAAAACTAAAATTTTTTCCATATTTTCTGTAAGAAAATCTACTTATATTTAAGTAAACACACAGAAAGTTTTATGTCAATCCACTTTTGGAAAGATAAATCTTAACTTATCTTATCTTTATAAACTTATAAAGTGTTTTTTACGAAACGTCTTATTTCTTTACGTTCGACGCAAGCAGGGCTACAAACCGGTTCGAAGTTGAAGTCGGAACCGAACCAGAGCAAACAAATTTTTCCCTGCCGAACAACAACCAGAAGCGGAGCAAAAAATTTTTGTAAAGTTTTCGGTTCAAATATATATTTCTTTCACATTCTTTCCATCTTGGTACAAACAAGTTGTAAAGTCTTCTGCATAATACTGTATGTAATATCTTATCAAAGTGCTTAGAAAAACGTTCCCACATTTTAAGTTCAGTCCAAATTCTAATTCCAAGAAACCAAAAACTTTTGACCTTAGATCAAAAACATCAAAAATAATGTCTGAACAACGGTTCGAACCAGATACTGGGTTCAGCGACCTTCCAAACCCGCTTCGTGAACCCTTAACTAACATTTTTCGAGGGTTCGAACCCCGGAGTGTACCCCTCTTGATTTTTCCGACGTTTGCAGCCCTGATCTCAAGTTCCAATGGACCGATTTCCTAGAAATTTTGTCTGGACCTTTTTTTATACATTTCTCTATGGCCCGAACTAGATTTTGTTGTTTTTAGTAATAATAGTGATGATCAAATCAAGTACGAATTTCGAGCTTAAGTCAATATTGGGTCTTCTTGATACGATCCTACTAAGGGATCAAGTCGAGTTCGGATAACAAGCTAAAATCAATCTCATGTGGTATAATGTCAAGATTAAGACAAGAATTGCAGGATTAAAAAATCCAAGATTAGGACAATCCTGTTCGTACTTGGAATGAGAAAATACGGGATTGACCGACTTCTGACATCGTTGGGTTTAGTCGATTGATTTAGTTCCGAATATCTCGATTTTTTTTTTTGATGTACATATATCAGGGATGCAAACCGGTTCTGCACCGAACCGGTTTTGAACCGAACCGAACCGCTTGTTCCAGCCGGTGAACCGAACCGCAAACCGAACCGGCTTCCTTTCAGAATTGCTGAACCGAACCGAAAACAACAAATAAAAACGGTTCGGTTCGGTTCAGTTCTCTGACTGAAATCATGCATAAAATCAACTAAGGTCATGACGTAGTAGGACATGTCAGAGAAAATCCATTCATAACAAGAAAGAAAGTCGGTCAAGCCCGACTATAACATACTCTGTACCAAGAAAATTTCTTTTGATCATAACTCGAAAACCGTTCATCCGATCTTCTTCATTCCTTTGGCGGATCGATAAGTTATCCTAATTACTAAATATGTCCAGAAGGAACAAGCCATCTATCTTCAAAACTGTGGGAGATATGACGTTTTTTCTAAATTGCGGGGGCGGGAGGGGGCGTGGCCAAAATTGAAAATAAACTTGATCTGCCTGCAGACATTAGAAGCATATGTCCCATACATGTCAAACCTCTATCTCTTACCATCTCTGAGATCTGTGCGTTCATACGGACAGACAGACGGGACAGACGGACATGACGGACATGACTCGGCTGTTGATGCTGATCAAGAATATATATACTTTATGGGGTCGGAGATGCTTCCTTCTGGATGTTACATACTTTTGCACAAACTTATAATACTCTATGTACCTACGGTACAGAGTATAAAAATGATGTCATGAATTCAGTACCAGCCCGTTCATTTCTGAGCTGATTCAGCTATGATTCAGTTCTGAGCCTAACTTAAGGGATACGATAAATAGAATAATTAAGATGCATAGTACGTATTCTTTTCTAGCAAACATTCTCAATTTTCGAGAGTATTCATCTAGGAACTTATAGACGACTCCTGCAAATCCGACATAATAAGCATTGAACATTCTTCTAGGGATTTTAAAAATATTTAAATGGTTTATTAGAATTAAATCACAATCATCAATCATAATATTTCATAATGTGCATTTGTGAACCACTGAACCGAATCGAAACCGCGGTTCAGCTAGCTCCAAAAACCATGTAATGAACCGAACCGGCGGTTCAGAAACTGTATGAACCACTGAACCGAACCAGTCTTTATTTTCGAGTGGTTTGCATCCCTGACATATATAGGGTTGCCCAAATTCGACGGACCCATGTTTTTTTTTTAAAAAATCAAAGAAAAAAATAAAAATTTGGCGGTTGGCAATCTTAATCATTTAATTTGTTCCAAGTAGATTTGTTTACATCAATTTTTGAATATGATATCTCTCAAATGGCCGCCTCTGGCGTTGATGGCGTATTGTGCCCTTTTTGCAGCATTTTCCATCGTTTTCGCCAACATTTCGGCCGGAATAGCGGCTATTTCTTCACGAATGTTGTCCTTGAGCTCTTCTACGGTCCTTGGCTTGTTAACGTAAACCTTTGACTTCAAATATCCCCACAAGAAGAAGTCAGGCGGCGTCAAATCGGGCGAACGCGGTGGCCAGTCCAAATCACCACTTTTCGACATCAAACGGCCCGGAAACAATTTCTTCAGAAAATCGATTGTTATGCGACTTGTGTGCGGTGGAGCGCCGTCTTGTTGAAACCAGAACTGCCTCATACGCTTTCGACGAATAATTGGCATCACAAAATTGGTCATCATGTCGCGATAACGCTCCTGGTTGATGGTAACAGCATGGCCATTTTCATTTTGGAAGAAAAACGGCCCAATGACCGTTTTCGCACTAACGCCGCACCAAACTGTGACTTTTTCGTCATGAAGAGGCACTTCTTGAATCTCCTGAGGATTTTCATCGGACATGATAATTTTGTTTTCACAATTGACTTGTTCTGTTGAATGTAAATTTCAACTATTTCAGAGCGCTCGCGTGGCGTGTATTGTTCCATGGTAAAAATCTGCTTGGACTGACGCTTCAAACGCGGTATGTCATTAAGCGATATGACATCTCTGTCAAAAGTTATGGCGTTGCCAGATGGGTCCGTCGAATATGGACAACCCTGTATTCTTCGTCAGCATTAACAGCTGATTTGATATAGCCCTGTTCGTCTGTCATTTCGTCCGCATGAACAGCTAGATGTCGAAGACTAGATGAGCTAGATGAAATAAATTTATTTCAGTTTTATTTTAAAATTTTCCAATCGAAAATGTTGAATAACTCCAACAATGAAGACATTAAGCTCATACTGTGCAGAGTGTACAATCTCTGAAATTTTCATAAAGATCGGATAATAAATGTCCGAGTTATAAAGGTTATAAAAAAGTTCTTATGTTTACTAACATAATGTTAAAAATGTTAACATTAATGTCAATGATCTGTTAATTAACATAAGGAGAGGCTATTGAACATTAATTCCCCTGAGCAACGGGGAGTCGGGCTGAGCCTATTTTAACTTACGTTCTCGTTTTTATTAAAACCAGGAACCAAAATGCGTACTCTGGTACATGTTATTCGTCATAAAATAATAAGGAATGAATATTTTTAAAAACTTTTTTCTTAATTAAATAAAATAAGGTCATTCAATGGCATAAAATTGTAGAACAAGGGGTTCTTTCAGCAACGCCAAAGTATGTCTGTCCACTCATCGATCGCAGTGCGCACCTCATGCCTTGGGAAATGGTCCACTTCTTAACTATATTATATTTGAGTCGAGCTTTACCTTGCGAGTTGGAGCGGAATCTTTTTGAATGGTTGAGAGACTTCACAACCTTTCACAAAACATCGGATTGATATACTTTTGCAGAAGATTTGCCTTCTTATTTACAAAAATTGAGCTTGGTGAACCCAGCATGGGTTGCTTGCTTGGGATGCTTGTTTTGATGGCACAGCTGCATGCTGTCGATCATTCTGTTTGTCGAACGATACCTCTATGGTAAAATTTAATCCTCAATTCTTTTTTTATCTCACGAGACATGATTTTCTGCTTGCGCAGTGGATGTCGACGAAGTCGATCTTTCACGGCTTTGATGGCGTATTGCATTCACACAGTGCGCAAAGGACTGTATTTCGCGTGGACTTTGATTCCATCAGTATCCTCAAATAGCTTCACTGTACGATACACAACTTTTCTGCTAAATTTTGCTGGATGTTGAGCATCCAAAAGATTTCACCTTTACGATATAATGATTTGAGCGTCCAATAATTTAATGTTTGAAGATTATTTCATGCAAATGTTGAGCGTGACTGCGCCTCAAATGGTCCATCCGCTTAGTCCAATTTTGGCATACTCTTTCCAACATTTCGGCCGGTATCTCACGAATAAATGCTTCAATGTTGTCTTCCAATGCTGTAATTGAAGCGGGCTTGTCTGTATAGACATGAGATTTAACATAGCCCCACCAAAAATAGTCTGAAGGCGTTAAATCGCACGATCTAGGAACTCACGAACTCGCCTCTCAATAAGTCCATTGTTGCGCGAGCTGTGTGGCATGTGGCACCGTCTTGTTGAAACCACATGTCATGCAAGTCATGCTCTTGCATTTTGGGCAAAACAAAGTTGGATATCATCTCACGGTAGGGCTCACCATTCGCAGTTACTTTACGATTCGCATCATTTTTGAAGAAGTACGGTCCAATGATGCCACCAGCCCATAAACCGCACCAAACTGTGTCTTTTTCTGGATGCATTGGTAACTCTTGCAATGCTTCTGGCTGATATTCACTCAAAAATCGACAATTCTGCTTATTTACGTAATAAAATTCAATAATTTGCAAGCGTTGTTCGTTTGTAAGACGATTCATGGTTATATTATAATATATTATTATCTATAGACCAAACTGAAGATGTTTGACAGTGAAACAAAACACGAAACGTGCGTGAGCTGTTTAAATCAGTGTTGCCAAAAAGATAATAGCTAAACAAGAAAGAAAGTCGGTCAAGCCCGACTATAGCATACTCTGTACCAACGAAATTATACGCTCAGCATAAATTTTGATGCTGCAGTAGTAGCTGAAAGCAGCGCTGCTTCTGCGCTGCTGCAGCGAACAGTCTTTTGATCATAACTCGAAAACCGTTCATCCAATCTTCACCATTCCTTTGGCTAGTCGATAAGTTATCCATATTACTAAATATATCTAGAAGGAACAACCCACCTATCTTTAAAACTGTAGGAGATATGACATTTTTTCTAAATTGCGGGGTCGGCAGGGGGCGTGGCCAAAATTGAAAATAAACTTGATCTGCCTGCAGACATAAGAAGCATATGTCCCATACATGTCAAGCCTCTATCTCTTACCATCTCTGAGATCTGTGCGTTCATACGGACAGACAGACGGACAGACGGACATGGCTATATCGACTCGGCTGTTGATGCTGATCAAGAATATATATACTTTATGGGGTCGGAGATGCTTCCTTCTGGATGTTACATACTTTTGCACAAACTTATAATACTCTATGTACCTACGGTACAGAGTATAAAAATCACCCTTTAGTACTGTTGACCTCCTTAGTGGTTGCGTAGCTTTTCAAATGATTAAGGTTTTACTCGAAGTTACAGGGCTGTCATAAACTCGCCTCTCTCGTTCTCTCTCTTTGGTTAAATGAAAGCTTGACTCTGGCTCGACGACAGCTGCCGCAGTAGCAGCAGCAGCAGCAGCAGCCGTTTTCAAGGTGGCAACTGTCATTCACTTGGCGGCCAGTAACTGCTTCAGCATCAACTTCAGCTGCTGCTGCTTGCTGCTGCTGCGTCCTCCAGCTCTTGGCATTGACTTGACACCTTGCTGGTTAAAATTTATGAAGTGAGAGCGCCAGAGTCGGAGCAAGACCGCAACAACAACAACAACAACAACAGTTCAAGTTGAAGCCCCCCGACCATTGCATTACTTTCTCTTCCTGTTGGCGTTAAATGAATGGAAATCATAATAAAAATAACAGCAACTACAACAACCTCAAAAACAAAAAAAAAATGGCCTGTCACAAAAGTCGCAGACAGCTAAGCAAAACTCTTGTGGGTGCACTGCATCTGGACAATAACAAATGACAGTTGATGCTTGTCACATGTCCAACAATTGCATCTCAATTCCAGTCTGTTTGAAATTAACTTTGTTTGCTCAAAATTACCATTTCAAATGCTCAGTTGACACCCACTCACAACCTCCCTCCCTCCCTCCCATCGAAACCCACAAAAGGCAAATGCAAGGCGACACTTTTACCCATAGATGAGGGCAACATGACAAATTGATGTATGTAAAGGGGTTATATGGGTTTACAGCTGAAGCTTGTAATTTAGAAAGAGAAAATAAATCAAAGTTAAGGGAATTTTAGTGATTTGTAAGCAATTTGATCAAATTAATGTGCAGTAACTCAACCTAGTCATCGCATCTCACTTCTCGTGTTACATTCAAACGTAATTCCAGGAAATAGTATAAAAATTATTTCCATGCTTTGGATTGACACACAAAAAACCAAAACAAAGTTGAATTTTCTTGACATCTAGTTGCTTTGTAAAGTCCTTTTGTATGTTGTGGTTGTTGGGTCTAACCATTAATATTTGTTAACTGTGTAGTTAACAGCCTAAAATACTTTTACAGAAGGATGAAAACCAACAAAATACTAAAGAAAATATGAGCATAGAAGCGGCTAGCCATGCTGGGGCCAATTGGGTGGGTGACATTTTTAAAATTTCAAACAAAATGTCGTACACAAATGTTTTAATGTTGATCCTTTGCTTTGGAAAACGATGCGGTTTTTGGAATAGAAAATAACTAAAACTCAAATTTGCGGTTCGAGAGTCTAAAACGAGAAAGTTAAGCTAACTTCGCCTGTGCCGAAGTTTTTATACCCTTGCAAGTGCTCGCTTTAATATTTTCAAAAATACTCGTTTTCCCATTTTCCGACCAATCGTTCATATGGAAGCTATATGATATAGTTATCCGATTTGGCCAAAAATTTTATAGAACTTTGTGAATGCATGTGAAACAATCGAATACAAAATTGCAGGATGCTACCATTAAAAGCACAAAAGTTTTTCTAACTAAGACTGTTTTTCAGAACCATCTTTTGTATACCATATAGTTGTCCGATTTTAATAAAACTTGGTAGAATTATAAAAAAACATAGAAAACTTACGATTACAAAGTTTGAAGACGATTCCGTTGAAAAGAAAAAAGTTTTTCTCACTAAAACTAGTTTTCCGACCGATTGTTCCAATGGGAGCTATGAGATATAGTCATCCGATCCGGTCGGTTCCGACATATTAGTAGAGTGCAGCAAAAAGAAGACTCTGTGCAAAATTTCAGATCGATAGCATGCAAACTGAGAGACTAGTTCGCGTAGAAACAGACAGACAGACGGACGGACAAAGCCTAATCGACTCAGCTCGTCACCCTGATCAAGAATATATATAGTTTATGGGGTCGGACTTGAATATTTCTATGCGTTGCAAACTTCTGGGCAAAATTATAAATAAAATAAAATTATAATATTCCAAAGATATGTATTTTATCTTATTGTGAAAATTTGGTATAGAAATATCGGCAAAGGATAGGTTCCAAAAATACTTTGCTGCATTGAATTACAGTTTTCTATTAGATTGTCATTCGCCATGACAATAAATCGCAATGCCAAACGATGTACGTATGCGGCTTAGATTTGGGCACATCGTGTTTTTCAGAGGAAGAGTAATATGTGGCGTGGGGCAAACCATCGAGCTTATTTGTGTTGGCTAAGGACATACGTTCAAAAAATATCGTACACTTAATTGCAAAATTAAAACTGATTTTCTATATATTTTTTTCCTATTTTATTGTACAAAATATATAACTTTTTTCCAAGAATGCAAACCACTTGAAAATACGTACTGGTTCAGTTCAGTGGTTTACACAGTTTCTGAACCGCCGGTTCGGTTCATTACTTGGTTTTTGGAGCTGACTGAACCACGGTTTCGGTTCGGCTTAGTGGTTCATAAGGGCACATAATAAAATATTATGATTTCTGTTGTAATGCGACTTTGAATCCCTAAAACCATTTTAATATTTCGAAAATCCTTAGAAGAAGGTCTAAAATCGGATTTACAGGATTCGTTTATAAGTTCCTAGAGGAATGAGAAAAAGCTTTCCTGTCTAAGATTTAATTAACTTACGGCGATACTACAGAAAAATGAAAATGGAGAAACGAATGCAGATTGTCAAGTCATTCTTAAAGGTTAGTTCGATCAGGCATCGCTTAGGATGTAGAGGATCGATCAAAATTTCTTCACAGAATAAAAAATTATACACTCTGGGGCTTATATTTTTTCATATCATTATAAAGTGGATATGATAAAGGTCTCTATGACGTGTTCTTTATATAAATTTGTTGAATTTTCTGATCAATAGTATATTAATGAAATATAATAATGATATTAATTAATAGAAAATGTAATATTCAATTTTAGAATGATATTATTTAGCTTCAATTTGAAATTTTTTAGCATCAAAATGATTTGAAAATAAAGAAATGTCAAAATGTCAAATTAACCATCCCAGATTAAATTGATATGGACATTTTTTTCTCTCTGTGTTGTAATAATTAATTATTATTCAAATTCACAAATTAAACTAGTATCATTGGCTTAAAGGAAAGCGACTCACGTCTTAAAACTCGTCGGAGAACTGAACCAAACCAGATGACAAGTAAATCTGTAGGTACTTTGTATTTTATATATTTAATTTTACCTTTCTGTAAAAATGTCCATATTCTCAAAAATGTCAAATTTTGTAATTTATCTTTGAAATAGAAAACAAAGTAATAAAGAAATTCTTCAATAAAGATTTATTAAAAATATGGTAAACCAAATGGAAAAACCAAATAAATCAAATAGAACTTAGCATAGTAGTTCAATAAAATAACCGCCTAATGCGCCACGAATTCAACTGTAACTGAACTAAGCTGAATTTACAAAAAGGTGCGTTACCCGTTGATAATTTTCCGATTTTCTTATAAAGGGTGATTATTCAAGAGCTATAGGAAAGATATAAAAACAAAAAAAAACACATGAAATTCAGAATAATGCATGAAATCTTTATTTGAATCGATAGTACGGTCCATATAATTTAATGTTTGAAGATTGTGTCATGCAAATGTCGACCGTGACTGCGAATCAAATGGTCCATCCGCTTAGTCCAATTTTGGCATACTCTTTCCAACATTTCGGCCGGTATCTCACGAATTAATGCTTCAATGTTGTATTCCAATGCGTCAATTGAAGCGCGCTTGTCCGTATAGATATGAGCTTTAACATAGCCCCACAAAAAATAGTCTAAAGGCGTTAAATCGCACGATCTAGGCGGCCAATTGACCGGTCCCGAACGTGAAATAAAATGTTCACCGAAATCGCCTCTCAATAAGTCCATTGTTGCGCGTGCTGTGTGGCATGTGGCACCGTCTTGTTGAAACCACATGTCATGCAAGTCAAGCTCTTGCATTTTGGGCAAAAAAAAGTTGGAAAGCAGAGGCCCAATCGTTGCGAACGGCGACGAATCGATAATTGATGGTCATCATTAACACTGGCCGATACAACTGCGATATTTTCTTCAGTTCGCACTCTACGTAAGCGTGTTGGTGGTTTAATGTCCAACAATGTAAATTTGGTGCGAAATTTAATCGCAATAGCCCGAATAGCCGCTTCAGTGGGTCGATTAAACTTACAATAAAATGGAAGAAGCGCGCGATGAACTTTCTTAACAGAGCACGCATTTTGATAATAAAACTCAATAATTTGCAAGCGTTGTTCGTTTGTAAGACGATTCATTGTTAAATTATAGACCAAACTGAAGATGTTTGACAGTGAAACAAAACACGAAACGTGCGTGAGCTGTTTAAACCAGTGTTGCCTAAAAGATAATAGCTAAAAAATCACACTTTAGTCCTAAAACTTTGTGTAGCACATTAAGAACAATGCAAATTTTCCAATTAATTTCAGTCGATTTAAAGATGAATGCAACCGAACAAACCATGATCCATTAATACATTAAGATGTTTTGTTTTCAACAATTACATCATATCTCATTGTTAATGCAATGATTAGTTTTCATTTGATTTATTTACAATGCATTCTGAAGTGAATGTATAATAAATAGGTTCAGTAAATGACGTGTCGTATGGCCATTAGCCAAAATATTCTCTCTTAAAATTTCGGAATGTTCAAGATCCACATGACAGGTTGAGATAAATTGTGTAGTTCGAATACTTTTACCATTTCAATTCAGCAGTTGGTATTATAAAGCATTTGAAAAGCTAAAACCAAAGTAGCGTATTCGAAAAATCGCCTCAGAAGAGCAGTCGAAAATAATATACCGTCATATCGACTCATCGATTTTTCGATTTATCGATATTATTTTCGAAATCCCTAATGCATCATATAGCTTTCAAGGGACCAATAATGCTTTCAACCGCTTACCTTACAATCTTTTAGGTTCTAAAGGAGGATATGTAAATATTTTGCAATTGTTCTTATCGATTTTTTTTGTAAGCTTTTCTGCTAATGTTTAACAGTTTTTGCCAACTATTTTGGTGTTTTGCTTAAACTCTGGGGCTGAATTCAGCTGAATTCGATTGATATATCTTCAAAAGAAGCAAATATTTCGCTTGTGAAATATGAAACTCGAATCTCTTTGTTCATATTCTCGTATTGCACTTATCTATTTCAAAAGTTTAGTGAACTTTTCTGAGTCACTGTTGCTCTAATACTGTTTGATACATTTATGTACAAGTTTTAGTAACAGAATTAACATTTTGTGTATTATTTGTTGTTGTTAGTTTATTGCACAATTGGGCAACCAGTCGAATGAGTTTAAACCATAAAGTGTGCGGTAATTGCAGTACCAGAAGAGATGCCAAAACAGTGGGACAAAGCTAATGAAAAATTATACCCTAAAATTGTAGGATAATTTTAATTTGTTCAACAAGTCTCGCACAAATGCACACTTACGTACTAACTGTTAAAATTGTGCTCTCTATTCTTGCAATATAATGCCAATCAACTGAAATCAGAGCCACTGTCTTGAGTCTCTTTTTTTCCCCCTTCTCAGCTCTCGATATGTTAAGCTTTATGGTTGCGCTAGTTCATTAAATTTATTTTACAGACAGCCAACAACAATGTCTGCGCAGGCTGCCAATGAATCCAACCGAAAACCCGACTTTAACTTCAGACTGCGGAACGGAACGAACGAACGAAACGACCGACAGGGAGGGACAGACAGACACACAAGCAGAAACCGTCCTGGTGTCTCCGCTGGCTCTGCTCCCATTCTCGTACGGTAGTATGCAAACGTGGTGGCAAAGTAGTAAATTTAATGTCAGTTGCATTTAAATTGAAACTCGAGTGCTGCACCCCGTGACATGAAGGAGAAGTTGAGAATCTCTGCCGCCTCTATTCGCCACCACAGACTGTCGACAGTTTGAGTTAATTTCATTGCGTCTCCTCCGTCTCTTCTCACACACACACACACACACACACACACACACACATTTAGTGTATCTCTTTGCATTTGCAGCCAACGAACAGCAGAACCGTTTGCAAGCTTCCCTTGTATCCCAATCCCTTTTTTTTTATGACTGGCCTCTGTCTGGATGTTGTGTCCCCCTCACACACACACGCAAAAATTTAAAGTTGAGCAACGGGTAAAAGTTGGACCCTTCATGGTACTATGGGAGCAAAAGTCCGATTTTTGTGGCATAAACCATAAGTGTAAAGATTTATATGAATTCTGCAAATCCTAGCTTAAGTAAGCCCACTATTTTATTTCAAAACTTGTTCAGAATGTGGCTTCTATATCATGTTCTGAATTCCTTTTGGGCCACTATATCAAAACTTGATTAGAATGTGTCTTCAATATCAGCTGCTTTACAATGTGGCTTTTATATCATATTCTGAACCGAAATCGGGCGACTAAATCAATTAATTCATATTAGAATTCAGCTCTTAACACTTTTTATAACCCTTGCTCGTACAATAATAAGGGTATACCTAATGTCGTGTATGTATGTAACAGATGGACTCAGAAAATAAAATATGCCGGCTTTTTTAGACCAAACGGCATAGCATTTAAACCGTTTTGTTCTTCATTTTCTAGCATTTTTCGTTCTTATATGTACATAAATTAAGTAAGAAATACATATTAAAGAACCAAAAAAAAAACCTTTAAACTTGATTAAAATGACAACAATCGTTTTTTAATCAAGAACATTTTGTACTAACAGTGAGATGAAAAATTCAAGAAAAGCGAGTTCTTATCTCTAAATATATTTAAACGAATCTGTTCTTAGAATTCCCAACTCATTCTAATACTTTTGTTTTAGAGTGATGGTAAATTTCTAAACTAAAGTAATTCTAACTTGACTTAACTTGGGTGTTTCAAGATTCTTGGATATTTTCAGAGTTTTTTGGTTCAATACGACAACTTTGTTAAGGAACAAACTGGGAAAAGCTTTTAAATTCTATGGGCTCAAACAAAGAACATCTTGGTACTTGTTTGAAGTACTCTAATTTTCTTTCCAGAACGTATTTGGGTTGAATTTAGAAATTACTGGACTCAAAGAAAAGAATTTTGTACTTGAATTAATAATAATATTGAAAAGATTTAAAAATATTTCAAAATGTACACCCATCAAAAACAAATATTTTGGGATTGAATAAATCGTACTTGAAATAAGAATTGTGTACTTGAACCTTATAATATTTTCATACCTGCCGTATACGCTTATACCTAATTCGAGTACCAGGCACTTGGTCTTTTTCTGAGTGTATATTCTTGATCAGCATCAACATAAGAGTATATAAAGATATAGCTTCGCCCGTTCCGCATGTCTATTTGAACACCTAGATCAAGAGAACGTAACGCAAATCAAGTTTATTTCAAATATTTGCCACGCTGTCTGCTTATATAAAGTTAGTACTTTAACATAAGTGTTAATGCTCTGTTAACTAACATGAGGTATTTCTGTTGACAAAAGTTTGTCCCTGAGTGATGAGTAGATTCAAGACGGGACTAAAGCTATCGCTCATATTATGTAGCAAACATAATCAAGCATTTTGGATATCAATCCTTTGACTGCTTACATAATGTTAATATGTAAGTAACTTGAATGTTAACGCTCTGTTAATTAACATATGAGAATGTTTCTTTGCCTGAGTATCGTAGCAGCAGCTAACTTAGTCAAGAATTTTGGTTATCAATATTTTGTCTGCTTACATATGGTAAATAAACATAAGGGATGGCTGTTGAACACTTCTTTGCCTGAGTATAGAGTAGATATACGCTCTCGTTTTATGATGTAGCAAATTGAATCAAGAATTTTGGATATCAATATTTTGTCTTCTTACATAAAGTAAATATGCTAACATGAATGTTAATGCTATGTTCATTAACATTAAAGATGGCTGTTGAACAGTAGAAGAGTATATCTTCGGTCTCATTTTATGATGTAGCAAATTGAATCACGAATTTGTGTTATCAAATCTTTGAAAATCGCCCATAGTGCATTGTTGTTGTTATTGCTGTATTATTTTAACGCGCTCCACTGAAAGATACAAATTGTTATGCAAAATGGTGAAAAGTTTCATTCGGCATCGCCAGCGACCGAGTTTTGTGCTGTTCCGTTGCTTTTTATGCAAAATTTTTTTACGTTTTTGATTTATTTTCATTTCATGTTGATCTGCTTTTTGCAGCCGTTGTAGCTGTCTGCGCTTTTATTTAATTTTTCTCCTTCACATTATTTTTTGTTGTTGTATTTCTCTGTCCATTGTGCCCTCAACTTCAATTGACTTTATTTGACTTGATATGGTGGTGATTCCACTCCCTCCTTCCAGTTGCTGTTGTTGTCTGTCATCCAAGGGATCCCCTTCCCCCAACAACAATGCACAATGCGATCTTTATCAGGCAAAAAAGAAAGAAAAATAAACCCCTGCAAAACTGTTGAGACTTATTGTACAATATTGTTATTTATGTTGTTTAAAATTTTGCTTACACGCTGTTGAACCTTTTATTAATCGAATTTTAAATCCTTTGGCTTTTGTCATTTCAGGTATGTTGCTGTTATCATCAAGCGTGACATTTATGTTTGGTAATTGTCTGTCTGAAATGTGGGTTAAAGGTAAGATAATCTTTTGTGGAAAAGTGCTCGAGATGTTGTTACATGAAAGCGCGATTTCCCTTTAAAACAATTAAAAGAGTAGGGCCAGTTATGTAACCTTTAAAAGAAATCGATGAACATAAGGTACTTACCAAAGTTTTAAATCACTTTATTCCTCGGAACTCAAGATTAAATAACAAAGGTAGAAGGTGTATATACAGCAGAATGTTGAAACCCATTGTTAATTTGAAGTGTTTTGATTCGAGTCTAGGCTTAAAGATTCTTAGATGATTAAAACAGTTTAAGATTGAGTTCACATTCGTTGAGAAGAAAGCGTCTTTCTTACACGTTTTTTTTTTGATACCTCAATCGATAGTCGAATATGGGCATTTCCATTCTGTCGAACGCGGCCTTCGTACACATTAAAAGTAAAAAAACAAGCAAACTAAAGCGCATTTTTAATTCGTTCTTTACTTCATATTAAAGGTATTCGCTAGCACTTTAATTATTGCTAAAAGAGAATAGCAAGTGAAGTCGAGTTAGCAAAATATAGACAAAATAAGAAGCGATTCGAACGCGACATAAACAGAAGTGATTTTCGTGCCCATCTATAATATATATAAAGACAAAGTTTAGCGAATCCTGAGGCCCCAACAAAGCTCAAATTGATTTAATATCTTATCAATGAATTGCTCTTTCAAATGTATTGTGTTTGATTTGGAAGTCTTCTGTATTTTTTTTGTTTTTATTAAATATTGATCTGTGTCTCTACGTGACATGTCGAACGCGACATTTTTATACTCTGTACCGTAGGTACATAGAGTATTTTAAGTTTGTTCAAAAGTATGTAACATCCAGAAGGAAGCATCTCCGACCCCATAAAGTATATATATTCTTGATCAGCATCAACAGCCGAGTCGATATAGCCATGTCCGTCTGTCTGTCCGTATGAACGCACAGATCTCAGAGATGGTAAGAGATAGAGGCTTGACATGTATGGGACATATGCTTCTTATGTCTGCAGGCAGATCAAGTTTATTTTAAATTTTGGCCACGCCCCCTGCCGCCGCAATTTAGAAAAAACGTCATATCTCCTACAGTTTTAAAGATAGGTGGGTTGTTTCTTTTAGATATATTTAGTAATATGGATAACTTATCGACTAGCTAAAGGAATGGTGAAGATTGGATGAACGGTTTTCGAGTTATGATCAAAAGACTGTTCGCTGCAGCAGCGCAGAAGCAGCGCTGCTTTCAGCTACTACTGCAGCATCAAAATTTATGCTGAGCGTATAATTTCGTTGGTACAGAGTATGCTATAGTCGGGCTTGACCGACTTTCTTTCTTGTTTCCATTAAGATATTTATATGGTTTCTGATTAATGCAAAGCAAAAACTTACAGTTAATTGCAATTACATAGTTTGATATAGCCTCTTATCCAACATTTTTTAACCCTTCGGACCCTTAGAACAGTTTAAGATATCAAAAGTCAATGAAATCCATAGGCAATTTTTTAAGAAAAAACTTGCCATAAAAGTATAAAAATGAGAAAAACTGTGATTGCGCGAATTTGCGTTCAAAAATCTCGAAACGGGCTATGAGCAAATTTGCTACTGGCTTAATTTAGTTTAATTTAATTGTTTCCCTGGGAAAATGTGACAAAATATATTGGTTTTAACTACTTTTAATTTTTTCGAGTCGGTGGACCTTTTTGCGGAAATGCCCATATTATTGTGGGACATCAGAAATCGACTCATTTCAGCATTTTCCATATTCAACCCTTTTGCCCAGTTATAAATTTCAAGTGGATCTCTACCAACTGCAATTTAGGGCACTTAATTTAAATCTCATTTTAATCTACTCCTAAACCCATAATTTTCTCTTAAAAGTAATGCAAATTTGTATCCATCATGACTTCGCCCTTTTTCGTGTTCAAAATTATTGTTTGCCAATTCTTGACTCAGACGTCAGCCATCAGACGTTTGGTTTTATTATATTTTTTCGCCGGCAGAAAAAGGCCTCGAGTCAAAAGCAAACGCCCTAAACCTTGAGCAGCTCGTCACATGTTTAATGCCCCCCCGACCAGACCAGACCAGACCAGACACCTATCTACCTACCCATTTATGTATACAGTCTTCTAAACTCTATAATTACTGAGCACACAGATAGCAACACGAACGGTCAATAGACAGAGCTCGTTAATTATGCCGTCGAACCCACGAAATTATGACAAATTTCAATAAAAGCCCAACCAAAAAAAAAAGAGTCAAATAAGTTCAAATAGTCCGCCCATTTAAATAAACACGAAGACCGAAAAAAATGAAACATAACAAAAAAACGAAGACGAAGCAGACACAATTCTATGGCCAAACATTGCCCAGAAACTAAAACCCCGAAAAAAACGTGAAACTTATGATGGGTTCATGGTCAAAACAACCTGAGTTCGTTTAAGCAATAAAAGCAAAAAAGAAATAGAAGACAGAACACAAAAAACAAAGAAAATACAAATTTTTTGTTGTTGTATGAGAGAAACCAAGGATTGTTGCCAATATTTATGGCCAAAATAAAGTCTGAAATTCTTTTGTCAGAATGAATGACATCTCTCTGCATCTTACCTTAGCTCGATACCCACTGACTGTGGATATATCATTTGAGTTTAGTTTTAAAGCTCTCTGTTCGAGGTTATGCCAAACAGTTTTAACGATATATAATATAAATAATGTTAAAATTTAATTACTTTTTAAAGATTATAAAATGATTTTTAGAGAGTGGAAAAAGTGAGAAAGAAATCAAATGGAAAACTTGATTCTTTGATATATGGAAAAGAAACGATCCAGCTGTACGTTTTTGTCTACAGGTACTTGATGCGTCCTAATTTAATCAAATAGCGCTAAAATGGTATTCTAAGTTCTTGAAATGGTATGTTTATTCTTAATTGGTCTTAATAAACTTCTGGATCTCAGAGCCTAGAATAGCTATAGCATCCGAATTTCGAATTAGACTCCTAGTGTGATGCACCCAAAATAATTTTGTTTAACTAAACATTTTTCATAAATTACAAATAAGAACTAGTATAAAATTTGGTTAAGACAGACTATGACCTCGCTTCCAAAGTTCGAATTTACCACACAAAGTGTTACAGTGTATACAGTGCTGCCCATCGCTCTAACAGACGGTGCTGCCAAGCACAAATGATCTCTTACTATCTCTGAGATCTGTGCGATCATACGGACATGGCCTTCCATCTGGTCTTCCTATATGCTATAGTCATCCGATCCGACTGGTTTCGATACTTGTACAGCGTATTTGTACTACAAGACTTCGTGCAAAGTTTGGTCGCTGAAGTTTGACGGAGGAAATCGCATGGAATCAGACGGACGGACATGGCTATAGCTCGTCATGCTGATCAAGAATATATTGAGTTAATGTGGTCGGAAATGCTTCCTTCTCTGCTTTACGAACATCTGCACAATTTCATTATACCCTCTTAAAGGGTTTACTAAAGTCGTGCAAATTTATGTAACAGGCAAAAGGAAGCATCTCCGACCCCATATAGCATATGTATATATTCTTGATCAGCTTCAATATTCCAGTCGATATAGCCATGTCCATTTGTCTGTCTGAACTAGGGATGCCGGATATTTCAAAAATATCTATATCGAAATTTTTGACGATATTGAAAAAGTATAATTTCGATATAAATGTTTTAGGGCAAAAAATATCGATATTTTCGATATTTCCACAAAATGAGTCTAAATGGCTAAGTGTCTTTACTATAAGCTGGTCTATTGAGGTAATTAAGATGTCATTTGAAGCATAATAGGAACTACATTTTTACAAAATAGATTAATTGTATTTTTATAAGTTTAACAAAAGATATGTATTTTATTTCATTTACAACAAAAGAAGTTTTGGAATCTTATTCATGATACATTCTGATGGGATTGAGGGAAGACGCTTAACTTAAAAAGTAAACATATTTTTATGTTTAAAACTTTGATTTCAAATTTAATGCGGTCATTAAACTTGCAGCACACTTAATATCCGCCTTATGTAAGTGTAGCTTATTGAATCATCATAACATCAGTTCTACAACTTAATTTTTTGTACTAAATATCGCCGAAAGAAAATCGCCATAAAATATTCGATATGCGATATATCGCCTCATAAAAATATTCGATAATGATATATCGTTTTTTTGGACAAAAATATCGATATTCGATATTTCGAAATTATTTCCGGCATCCCTAGTCTGAACACCTAGATCTCAGAGCCACTAAATTTTAAATGTAGACTAGTATTGTCTGCAGGCTGATCAAGTTGGTTTTAAAATTTGGACACGCCCCCTCCCGCCCCCGCTTTAAAATAAGTTGATTATCTCCTGCATTTTTTAAGATATCGAGCTCAGATTTTGGAGTGTAGCGTATGTTTCCAATATCTACAATCCCACAAATTTTCACATTAAAGATCGGATAATAAATGGCAGAGTTGAAAAAACGTTGCATACTTATCTGAGCCGCATGAGGCTATTAAACACCAATTGCCCTGAGTAACGGGAATTTCGAAGTTGGGCAGGGCCAAGTTTAACTTACGTTCTCGTTTTTCAATTGTTCTATTGCAAAAAAAAAAAAAAACTTATTGACATACCCTCGTATATATTAAAGAGTTTGCATGTCGACAACATTTAACGCATATTTGCACATAAATTATGCTGGGTATGTGTGCATACATACATACATACATACATACATACATACATACATACATACTTACAAATGCTTGTACCAGAGTAGATTCTTTGTGTCGCTGTCGTCGTCGCTGTTGCCTCCAACTCTTCCGTTTGACGCGCGCACACCTTGAAAATAACTTCCAAGGTTGACTTTAACTATGGAAATGATTGGTTATCTATCTCGCTTGCACGCTCTTGGCTTTTTGCACGTTTTTTTTTGTTTTCAGCAATGTGTGCTGTGCGCTGTGCTGTGTGTGTGCCCCGTGCCATCATGAGGCTTCCTTAGTTCCCCCTTCTTAAGGCACATGTACGAACATGCACGAAGGTTGCCGCTGCCGTTGCCGTTGCCCACTCCCTGTCAGGCTTACATATTTACTGCTACTTATAATATAGAAGTTGTCTTGTTCAACTTGTTCTCAACTTGTTCATCAACAGTTGAATAAGTTCTAGACTGGGTGGTTTTATGTACCAGAACTGCCGGTTCCGGCAATGGCATTGAATCTTTAGGTTGTACAACCCAGACAAGAAATCATTTAAAGCCTCTTTCTTTTAGGCAAAACCGAAATGTTCCAATTATGCCACATAATGAACGTTAAATTACCGCCGCTCTCTTTGAGAGGTGCCCCGTGCAGAGGCGGCATTGTCTGCGTCTGTCTGTATCTTTGACCCACTTCTGGGCGCAGTTGTAAAAATTCAATAACAGAAACGGAAAATTAACTGAAAACGGCACTCGAAAGCAGTCAAAATTGATAAGACTACACCCAAAGCCAAGGCTCAGCACGATTTCTTTGTACATCTGCAAAGCGAAACTTTTGTTGTTTTTTTTTCTTTCGTATTTTTTGTATTTTGGCTGAGATGCCCTTCGTAGCGCGCAACACCATGTAAACCATTCATAATACATGTGTATGTATGTTTGTATGTAGGTGCACCCATTTCCATGGCATTTCCATTTATGTGGACTTCGCCGCCATGCATAACGTGGGCCCCGCAGAAGCGACCATCGATGACAAGAGCTTCCACAGTGCGTGCGTACGTGATGCAATCAAAATGTTATTAATAACGCAATAAAGTAACCATAATTTAGATCATTAAAATGCACACATTTTGCGCTACGTGAGCACACCTTAACTACCGAAAACTGTAAAATGAAACAAAGCTTATGACTTTTGCTTGGCGCCACTCACTTGCCACGCCCCTGAATTCAATTGAAAGTTGTCACTCACTGATAACTAAGCCAGGGGACCGACCCTTTAACACCCGTCTTTGATCCGTCCCACATTTCCCTTTGGTATTGGTTTGATTGATGAGAATTGATTGACTGCTTGTGAGAAAGACCTTTGGAAATTTCATTTCTATGATTAATTTAGCTTAGTTTTAGGTTATGGCTTGGGCACATAGTAAAGTTTTCGACTACCACATGTCACGTAGTTAAATTTCATGAATTTAGAGTAAACCTTCATTATTCAACGCTTAGGTAAAGATGAACGTATGATTAAGAATAACAGAAATAACGTGACTTCCGTTGGACAACATCAGATTTTTCTTACACGTTTCACATTTTAATCATGGAATTGCAGGGTAATTTTCTTTATTTTGGTAAAGATTGTGTGTATTTTCTTATCAAAATTGAATATATTTTCGCTTCAGTTTCGTGACGTATGTTGAAGCCAATGGTCGCGCTCAGCAGAAGAACTTGTTCCCTGATCAACAATTTATACATTTCCACTGATCATTCTGCTCAACTCCAGTGTTAAGGTTTTATGAAAGCCAATTTGATGTATCATAATAGAGGAGCATGTATCGAGGAAATAGTAATCAAGTGATAGTGCCAGTTGAAATTGTATATCGATAGGTTTTGTTCGATAACGATATGCGTTTCTTGGTAGATTTTGTGCTCTTAATTAAAAAATGAAATTTAATTTTATTAAAATTTTACTGTCTTTAAATGTCCTTGTCCAAAAATGTAGCACTTCGTTTAGCAGAAATTGTTCGGTTAATATTTATGTTTTACCTGCTCAACGGTCGTTGAATACTTTTAAGCATTTTAACATACCATCGAAAACTATAGATATATATTTACTATATTTACCGGTGGGCTTAGTGACCTTTATTGTACTTTATTCAGGGATCTGAATAAACTGTTATGGAAAGCATAAACATTATTTCCCCGGCTTCATAATTTTGAGTTGCGAGACTATTAAGCAATGAATTTTTATTTTCAATTTTTTCCCCAACATATTTTAATTTAAATAGTTATCTTACAATTCTTAAATAAAATTGTTTTCAAAATAATTATTTGATAACTTCTTTGTTTAAATTATAAAAAATAAATTACCATAAACTCTTATAACAAAAAAATTGTATTATATAATATTATAAAATGATCTATTAATTATCACCTAAGCGACACAAAAACTACCATCCGGCTCTAAGGACCAATGAAATGTAGGGAGGGTGACTTCTTCCAAGGTGACTTTTCACGTTTACGTTTGGGTCAACTTCGCTCCAGATTTAAAGAAGACTTTTTTTTCACTTCATCTTTTCAATAAATCTTATTACTAATACAAATAAATTTCAAGCTTAGATCACCAAGAGGATTTGGGGACGATGGAACTAGGTCGAATCTGAACAAATATTATTATAAAAACTTAAAATTACTAACACTTCGTGCCAAACTTGGTAGGCAAAATAAATATTTAGAATTGCCCCTATCTACAACAACAAAATTGTGTATAATTAATGCAACGGAAATTTATTTTTGGCCATCCTTAACAGCAATATCAGACCAAATGTTGATCAACTTGGGTATTATATATTATTCGGTTGCTCACTCAATACGTGAACAAACAAACTTGTCGTATTTGTGGTGAAGAGCAGCCATAAAGTTTTCTGAATTTTATATGATACGTACAAACTTTAGGAGGCAATTAAGTATTCTATAGTTGGGCTTGACCAACTTTCTTTATTGTTTGTTATCGATTGTGTAAAGAAAGAGCCTTTACTAATAAATTTGAGGTCTCGCATTGAATGAAAGAAGGTCTGAAGATTCAAGGACACTGCATTCACAGAGATATTGATTTTTAAATCAGTAATACGGCTCTGACGATGAAGTCGTCAGTCGGAGAATTATCCATAAGTGATGAATCTTATTTAAATAAAAACTATTTAAGTATAGAGTGAAACATATTTTTCACTCCCAACCTTAATACAAACTGCTTCCCCGCTCGTCGCGGGACACAGAATCGTTGGGGTTTGGGAGCAACTCCCAAGTTGCACATATAAAATTATAAATTTTGTTTAGTAAGCTAAAAGAATTCCATTAAAATTTGTTTTCTATATTCAATGGAATGCTGCAGAAATAGTGTTAAGTTTCTCCAGTTATTTTCAAATGCATAATTTAGCAAAACTATGATTTCTAGTTCTAGTTCCCAGATAAAGCGATCTATGTATACTCGGATAGAATTGGACAAGAAGAATAAGTTGTCGAATGTCCTCGATTTCGTTGGTGTTGCAAAATGTTATTTATTTCCGTTGAGCCAGATCATGTCGCATCTTGCTTTCAGCACCCATGATACCGTCCTGCTATCTAGTTGGACCAGTCTACAGCCTGCCGATTCATCGAGGTCTTTGTATATTCGCGTCTCACTATTTATTTTCCTTTCGTAAAGTCTTTGATTTCGATTTTCAGCTAATGCACCTAACAGCATTAATCGGGTCTGTGCCCAAATAGTCGGTTACATAAGTTCCTCGCTCTAAACAAAGTTATAAGGCGCACTTATCAAACTTAGGCCTTATGCCCAAAATATATTCTTGGCTAATATTGCCTTAGACATAATATGTGGGAGACGGTCGTTGCTATAAGTGAATAGTGTTTTTTTAATGTACAGGGTTGTCCATATTCGACGGACCCATCTGGCAACGCCATAACTTTTGACAGAGATGTCAGATCGCTTAATGACATACCGCGTTTGAAGCGTCAGTCCAAGCAGATTTTTACCATGGAACAATACACGCCACGCGAGCGCTCTGAAATAGTTGAAATTTACATTCAACAGAACAAGTCAATTGTGAAAACTCAACGTGCTTCCGATGAAGCCCATTTCACATTGAATGGGACCGTAAATAAGCAAAATTGCCGTATTTACGCCACTGAAAATCCTCAGGAGATTCAAGAAGTGCCTCTTCATGACGAAAAAGTCACAGTTTGGTGCGGCGTTAGTGCGAAAACGGTCATTGGGCCGTTTTTCTTCCACAATGAAAATGGCCATGCTGTTACCATCAACCAGGAGCGTTATCGCGACATGATGACCAATTTTGTGATGCCAATTATTCGTCGAAAGCGTATGAGGCAGTTCTGGTTTCAACAAGACGGCGCTCCACCGCACACAAATCGCATAACAATCGATTTTCTGAAGAAATTGTTTCCGGGCCGTTTGATGTCGAAAAGTGGTGATTTGGACTGGCCACCGCGTTCGCCCGATTTGACGCCGCCTGACTTCTTCTTGTGGGGATATTGGAAGTCAAAGGTTTACGTTAACAAGCCAAGGACCGTAGAAGAGCTCAAGGACAACATTCGTGAAGAAATAGCCGCTATTCCGGCTGAAATGTTGGCGAAAACGATGGAAAATGCTGCAAAAAGGGCACAATACGCCATCAACGCCAGAGGCGGCCATTTGAGAGATATCATATTCAAAAATTTATGTAAACAAATCTCTTCGGAACAAATTAAATGATTAAGATTGCCAACCGCCAAATTTTTATTTTTTTCTTTGATTTTTAAAAAAAAAACATGGGTCCGTCGAATTTGGGCAACCCTGTATTTGATGTGCAAATCCAACATATACAGGCAGATGCTTTCCATGGGAGATAAAAGAAATGTAGTTAATGATAAGTAGAGGCAGGCCAGTTTGAAACAGGGTGACGGAGTCTAACTTTTATAATGATAATTAAAAGAATGCTTTTTGCAGTTGGTTCCATTTTAATAACCTCCTTTCGAAAAAACAGATATTGGCCAAATCTATGCCATCATCTTCATCATCGTCAAGTGGCAATTGCTGCCGCTGCTGTATCTGTCTGTACGTTTGTCTGTCTTTGGCATTATTACCTTACGGCTTTGCGACTTTCACGCGGCTATAAACGCCGGCAAAACGCATCGTTGCACAAATTTGCATTTGCCAACATACACACAAAAGCGTCACAAACATGCAAAATGGAAAGCAGCGGCGAAAACTGAAAACTACAACAAAAATAACTGACAACTGTCATAAACATAACTCGAGCTCAATTGAGCATTGTTGTTGTTGTTGTTGTTGGTTTGGCTTGGTTTTGCTTGATATAGCCGAAGCATATCACCGCATTATTCACAACTACACACACTCCCTCTCTTCTTAGACATTCACTTAACCAAGTTTTTCCACTGCACAACTTTTAATGATTTCTCCTTTAAACAAATTTTTTTGTTACTGGTTTTTGGTTTTCGCTGCTGCCTGCCGCCTGCCCTCCCTCTGCGTATATCTTTCTTTTTGCTTTCAATTTTTTTTATGTAATAGTTTATGAACTGAAACAATACGCCGCTGGCTGGCTGCCTATCATCCGCCCGGCGCTTTCTTTGTAATTCATTAGAAATTTTACAGAAATAAATGTAGATCCCAATGCTTCATTTTGTAAAGCTTTTTCGTTTCCTGCATCTTAGATAGCCACAATTTTTGTGACTGCATTTTGACCAAAAATAGTTTACCAACTAAAACTTCGGTCTGAGCTTATCATTAAGCCAGCGAATGGCAAACATTTTTGGCCAGAGTCAATATTGATTTTGTCACAGAGGAGAGAGACGTTTGTGTGTGCACTTGGGGGCTACAAGGGAATAAAGGCCAAAAGCCTCGTTGGCAATTGTTGTTCGATCTTCTTTCATTCGAACACGTTTATTGGATGTCGTTACTTTTGTTAGTTAAATTTTTCTCATATAGCCATCTGTGTGCATCTACATTAACATACATATTATGTACATATGTGTGTTTACGTTCAGTTTGGTTGGGTGAAATTTTCGGGGCATCGTTTTGGTTATGGGAAAGTAGCCTTAAATGAGCTCAAATTGTTACCCATGGAGATTCAGTGGGGAAAAATTGGTGTGAGAATGTGAATATGAGAACCCCTGAAGCAGTATACAAACCGAATAACTTACACAAATTTTGACACAGATTATTCAAAAAGGAGACAAGGATTCCTAGAGCTGACTTGGTTTTTAGAAAATCGCTATGAGAATATAAGAAAGATTTGTAAGAAGATTAAACCCAAAATAAACAAATAACATGAAAGAAAGTCGGTTAAGCCCGATTTTTACATACTCTGCACCAACAAAATTATACGCTCAGCATAATTTTGATGCTGCAGTAGCAGCTGAAAGCAACGCTGCAACTGCGCTGCAGCAGCTAACAGTCTTTTGATCATAACTCGACAACCGTTCATTCGATCTTCACCATTTCTTCGGCATATCTATAAGTTATCCTGATTACCAAACATGTCCAGAAGGTTCAAACCATCTCTCTTCAAAACTGTGCGAGTTATGACGTTTTTTACAAATTTCGGGGGCGGGAGGGGGCGTGTCCAAAATTGAAAATAAAGTTGATCTGCCTGCAGATATAAGAAGTTTTTATCCCATACACCTCAAACCTCTATCTCTAACCATCTCTGAGATCTGTGCGTTTATACGGACAGACAGATGGACATGGCTATATCGACTCTACTGTTGATGCTGATCAAGAATATATATACTTTATGAGGTCGGAGATGCTTCCTTCTGCCTGTTACATACTTTTGCACCAACGTATAATACTCTATATACCTACGGTACAGGGTTTAAAAATTGAAGTAAGTTCACTTCGGCTCGGCCGAAGTTTGTATTCCCTTGTAGCACGGTTTTCACTGACAACAAACAAGTTTTTCTCACTAAGACTTCTTTTCTGACTCTACTTTTCTATGACAGCTATACTATATAAATGTCCGATTTCGACCAAACTTAGTGGAATCATGGGAAAGCAAAGCAAACTAAGAAATACAAAGTTTAGAGGCGTTTTCTTTGAAAACAACCAAGTTTTCTTTACCAAATCTAGTTTTCCGACCGATCATTCCTATGGCAGTCATAACCTATAGTCATCCGATTTTGACAAAACTTTAAAGAATTGTGTGAAAGCTTACAAAATAAATATGTGCCAATTTTAAAGAGGTTTATATTAAAATCAACAATATTTTTATTACTAAGATTTTTTTTCTTACCTTATTTTTCTATCGCAGCCATACTATATAGATGTCCGATTTCGTCTAAACTTGACAGAATTATGAAGAAGCATAGAAAACTAGTAAATACGTAGTTTGGAGACTTTTGCATTGAAAACAATAAAGTGGTTCTCACTAGAACTAGTTTTTCGACCGATCGTTCCTATGGCAGCTATATGTTATAGTCATCCGATCCGGCCCGTTTCTAAAATCAAATTAGCTCGTCATGCTGATCAAGAATATATATACTTCTTGTGGTCGGTAATGCTTCCTTCTATGCCTTAAAAAAAATCTGGACAATTTCAGTACACAGTACAATACAAAGTCGGTCACCTTTGGTACAGAGTAGACAAACTTATGAATACGATAACATATCTGTTCATTTTATTGTTGGTGTGCAGCGTGAGAGTATCAGTTCTAGAAAGGAAGTATTTAATTTGATGCATACAAATCTATACTTTCAACCAAAACTCGACAAATTCGGCTAAGGTACAGTTCAACCCATCAAAATTGATTAAGTAAACCGTACCAAGAGCGCCAAGGCTTTCGCATGTCTAATACATCATTTAGCAAGGCCAATTTGCATATCTAATTAGTCAAGTCCTTAGCACATTATTTCAGTTACGTTTGTCAATATTTTTGTTTTTTTTTTTTTTTTTTTTGGTCACAGTTTTTCCCAACTTTTGCGTACGCTTTTCCCTCTAAGTATTTGGCAGCTGTTGTCAAGCAGACCGAAGCAATAGCAACAACAACAACAACTACAATTTTCAAAGGCCATTCAACGGCAGCGCGAAATTGTTGGGAAGTTGTTGTTGCGGCCATTGGCGTGAAATTTGTGTGAATAACTGAAACAACAACAACAATCGTACTTCACAAGCCGACAAGCTTTTCACTGCGAGCTGCAAAACTTATGCCTACAATCGGATCTGTGTATATATAGATAGGCTCTGGCCTCTCTGGCCGTGAAACTTTATGAGCAAAGTCAGCAGCAGCGCAGCGACGCGGACTGAGGCAGCACATGGGCATTGCCTTCAACTGGCCCGTCCTCCATTTGGACATTATGCGTGCGTATTTATTGTTTCAACTTGAGTTAGTTTGGCATTGTAGAATACCTTTTTAATGGTATACATATGCCAAAAAATGTGTACATCAATTTCCTGATTTTGCACCCTTGAGAATGGAAAACACGACTGCATTTACCATACTCTTCTAAGTGGAAATTGGATGAAGATTTTGTGAATTTAAAAGAATTTTTGTATAGAAATTATTTCGCGTTCGGCCATGGTTATCTTTTATTGAATTGTCAAGTTCAAATATTCTATTTCACATTTTGTATATAGAAATTAGCCAATAACAGAGTAAATTCTCAGTTTATTTGACACATAGCAGCTATCTAGAAGATGAGAAATCGGACCTTATTCAAAAATATATCAGAATAATATATGTTCCATGTGAAAAAAGGGTTAATGTTTTCGAATTTAAGTGAGTGGATGAGAAAAACTTGACAACTTGTTGTTAAAGCTTAATTTTTGAAAAGTTTCTCAAGCTCTTCCCGAAACCCTTAAACTCGAAACTCTTTCGAAACAGAAGTTTTTAAAATATTACGAAAACTGCTTAGTACAGCTACACCTATCGAAAGAATTATTTAAAGGAACAAGTAAGGGAGCTGTAGTGGAGTTCCGAGATTGTAAAATACCGTGCACTCATTTTCTATAATTTCTAAATTCTAATTATACTCTGTACCGTAGGTACATAGAGTATTATAAGTTTGTGCAAAAGTATGTAACATCCAGAAGGAAGCATCTCCGACCCCATAAAGTATATATATTCTTGATCAGCATCAACAGCCGAGTCGATATAGCCATGTCCGTCTGTCCGTCTGTCTGTCCGTATGAACGCACAGATCTCAGAGATGGTAAGAGATAGAGGTTTGATATGTGTGGGACATATGCTTCTAATGTCTGCAGGCAGATCAAGTTTATTTTCAATTTTGGCCACGCCCCCTGCCGCCCCCAATTTAGAAAAAACGTCATATCTCCCACAGTTTTGAAGATAGATGGCTTGTTCCTTCTGGACATATTTAGTTATTAGGATAACTTATCGATCCGCCAAAGGAATGAAGAAGATCGGATGAACGGTTTTCGAGTTATGATCAAAAGAAATTTTCTTGGTACAGAGTATGTTATAGTCGGGCTTGACCGACTTTCTTTCTTGTTTTCTATGTATACTTGCAATCACACATGAAGCATAATTTATTAGTGTCGAATCTAATGAGGCATAAGATAATGTCGGTGTGTCCCCAATATCTATAATTTACTTTACAGAAATGATACATTATTATTATTATTATTTACAGAATTCTGACATCGCAACCAACAATCTGAGACGACCGAACTCAAACGAACCGAAACCCACGCCCAAAAAATTCTTGCTGACACCTTGACGCATTTTTGTGTTTCAGGAGAGTTTGGTCCCTCAATTCCAAGTAGAATGTTATCCATTTCGGTTTTAACTTTTAGAAATCGTGGTTTAAAATTTATGTTCATTTGCACAAATCGTATTATCAGCAGTGATCCTTTTGATGGCAATCGTAAATTCCTGGAACTCTACTGTCTCAAATAAATCAGCTTTTTAGTGATTTTGAAGTTAAATCATTTATGATGGCCAACAATATTGTATACAAAGCGATTAAGCTAATTTAATAGAGTGTATAAAAAACTAACAGCCAGTGGTAAATTTTAAGGCGGATGCCTTTGGGATGGTACCCCCTACGGTTAAGGTTAATCGCCACTTTCGACGATGTGTCGGCTCATTGTCGGCTCAAAAAAAAAATAAAAAATACAATAAAATAAGCACATCACATAAGATCACATGGAAGCCATAACTGGTCATGACGCCCTAAAAGTCGCACATGACAGCAAACACAGACCAACGCCTAGGCGGCCCAATGACACAAACAGTCATGGTGTACCCCCTTCCCCCCCCGCTCGCTCCCCCAGCCCACTGGCCCCTGTCAACTTTGACGTGACGGCCTGTTGCCATTGATTTATGAAGGGATTAATTTCGTTGCTTGAATGTATCTCTATGTATCCCATGTATTTGTTTTACCTTTACCTTTTTTACACACATTTGACTTCATGTAGATTTCTAAATGGATTTCAACTTTGGGCTAATTTCACTTTGGCATGTCGTGAATAGCGTCACAAAATGATTTCATATTTATACCCTTGCAAAGGGTATTATAATTTTGCCCAGAAGTTTGCAACGCATAGAAATATTCATTTCCGACCCCATATACTATATATATTCTTGAACAGGGTGACGAGCTGAGTCGATTGAGCTTTGTCCGTCCGTCTGTCTGTCTGTTTCTACGCGAACTAGTCTCTCAGTTTTGAAGCTTTCGAGCTGATATTTTGCACAGAATCTTCTTTTTGCTGCACACTACTAATATGTCGGAGCCGACCGGATCGGATGACTATATCCCATAGCTCCCATAGGAATAATCGGTCGGAAAACTAGTTTTAGTGAGAAAACCTATTTTGAAACGTCTCAAAACTGTGTAATCGTAGGTTTACTATGTTTTTTTGTAGTTCTACCAAGTTTTATGAAAATCGGATAACTATATGATATAGCTGCCATACAAAAGATGGGTCTGAAAAACAGTCTTAGTAAAAAAACTTTTTTTGTTTTTAATGGTAGCATCCTGCAATTTTATATTTGTTTGTTTCACATGCTTTCACATAATTTTACAAATTTTTGACCAAATCGGATGACTATATCATATAGCTCCCATACGAACGATCGGTCGGAAAATGGGAAAAAGGGTTTGTTTTAAAAATATTTCAGCGAGCTCTTGCAAGGGTATAAAAACTTCGGCACAGACGAAGTTAGCTTGGCTTTCTCGTTTCTGTTTCTTTTATTGAAACATTTTATCAGAAATCATGTATTGAATGATGGACACACGATTATTGATGGATTTATGGGATTTTATAGATCAAATTCTTTTTAACCAAATTAACAATGTTTTACCTTTTTTTCCTCTCTCTTTCTTTTTTTCCCTTACAGGTATGTACATGTGTTGACTGCTGCCATAAAAGGCTACTCGTATGAATTAAAATGCAGCAGATGTTGCTGTAATTTGGGCACTGGTTTAGTCAAGGATCCTTTCCACATTTCAGGCGGGCGCGTGAGTAAATATAATTTATTTAAATCGATTACGCGTCGAAGCGAAGGGAAACCTCAGATCGATCGATCGATGTCTCGACCCATTTTTAAAGAGCTTGCAATTATTCATTTATAACCACACTAAAAACACAGCCGAAAAGCAGCGATAAGCAAACTGAAGCCAAACCAGTTGGTGGGTTTCATGCAATGAATTTGGCGTTTTTTTTTGTTTGTACCGAAAATCATGTGGCGACCAATGCGTGCCCCAAATACCTAGAGTTATTGGACTGGTTGAATGGGAAGGGAGTGGTGGGGGGGGGGGGGGTGCGAACGGACAACAATATGTCATAAGCTGTGTCGAAAGAAGTCACAACTTTTTGGGCCTGGTCATGGTTGTCATCTATTGCCCAACACTTGTTCCATGATGCCAGAGAAAAGATGGAAGATGGAAGCCTTTGGTCATTATTATACTACATGTTTTTTTTTTTTTTTTTTTTTGTGAAAAAGAAAGAAAATGAGGTCAAATTTTCACTCCAAACTCGGCATAAAATTTGACAGACATCCGACCCAACCGTCCAACAACCGCGTTTTGGTTGGTGGTTGGCATTTTTGTAAACTCTCGCGTTTACAATTTTAATTGCGGATGCGCACACTTTCGTTTTCCATACCCATTGTTGCTGTTGTAGCTGTTGTTGTTGTTGCTTGTGAAAGAGGCCTACGGTTAGATGTTATTTGCCACCATGGAGCTAAATTTTTATCACAATCAAGCCTTAAATTTTGCGTACTTGTTATAAATCTGTTGACTTAAGGATCAATAGCTGAGCGGCATCAAAAGTTAGTCTGCCCATTCTGGGATGATTAAGTTTATTTTGATAAAACATCCTTCTGCAAAAGCGGCTAGCAGGTATAAACCAAAATTTATCAATGGTTAAGGTTCGGGATTTTGAGGTTCTGTACTCCAAAACCGCCAGAATATGGTCCAATTTGATCATTAATATAATTATTTTTGAACCGAACCGATAGTTTAGGTTCAGGCTTAGCTTTAATACCTCAAGAGGTTCGGTTCACTATAAACTGAAATTCGAAATTCTGGGTCAAAACCGGTTTGCAGCCCTGGCTAGGATCTTAGATTGATCCTCACATTTTAGAAAAAAAAAATATTTACTGCGTTTGGCAACACTTAACACAGTTCGTCTGGCTCCTCACTTAAGAGTTATCAGTTCTCTACAAACTTTAACAGGTACGAAATATAACTTATTGTAAGAATTGATCCACTTTCTTCCTTGAATCTCATTGGCAGGGAAGTATAATAAAAAACACCAGTTTCGATATTGTATTCGATACTACAAAAGTATCATTTCGATATTGATATGATGTACAAAAGATCAAGCAAATGCTTTTTAAAAAAATCTGCTATATTGAGGAAATACCGTTGTCATTTGACACTAAGGTTGCCGCATATTAAAAAAATATCTGTATTGATATTGAAAGAGAACTATTTCGATACTGAAATTATCGATATTTTCAATATTTTAAAGATATTGCAATTTCCTAAATAAGGAAATAAAGATGCCAGCTGACATCTAATTAAAATGATCGAATCAGAGGTTAAAGACCTTTAAAATCTGGAAAGGTTCGTTGCACGGGTTCAAGCCAGTTGGTTTTCGGACCGCTTCCTTTACCTATCAAGCCTAAGGTTTTGGTTCGAAGCTTGGTTTTAACAATACCCGAATGGAGCTCACTCGATATCCGAAAGACTTTCACCTCAACATACACCAAATGGAAAGCTTACCTCACAAACCATCTATGTATGGGGTCATAAATATATGGATTTGTTTTGTCATTTCTCAACTAGATTTATGCTTAATTTTCTTTTCGAAATCGTAATATACCAGTACTGTAAAACTATTTTGATACGGTGAGTAAATTGGGATGATCCTTTAAATTCAATAAAAAAAACTGCCCAAAGGAACAGTTTTCCAAGCAGTTTTTAGAAGATTAACAACATAGACTGTTTGCACCCGAACCATACCGGTTCTCAAGGTAAACCGATTCCAGCACCAGATTCTAGTATTGGGAAAAAATTCTCAAAAAAAAAAAATAGCGCCTTTCAAAAATTAATCGATTTATAAGCGGCCAGAAATGGTGGCAGAAGACTAGTAATTAAAAGACTCTTCTTCAAAAAAAAAAAATATTTATATTATTGATCAAAAATACCGATAATTCTATGTATCGATTCCAGTATTGACTCCCTAATTGACACGCATCAATAAATAACTTTCCCATTGAGCTCAAAATATACAGATTAAAATCCTCAGGAAAAGGATTGGTCCAAGCCAAGGAGAGTCTACGATACGGTTCTCGGACCGATTCGTTTACTTATTAGAAATCTTAGTTTGCTGAGGCATTCATTAAAATTAAAATTTGACATATATTTGATAAGAAGGAAGCGGCAAGCTTTGTAGTATAAATTATAACCCGCATGAACCTCATTCATTATAAACCTAGAAATGTACTAACTTTAAAAACCCAGCAGCTCTCAATAAGAAGCATTCGAAAAGCTAAACCCAAATATCGACAACAAATATCACTAAAAAATTATCGATATTAGATATATCGACCAGGAAAAAAATATTATTTTTATAATATATATTATAAAAAAATATATATCGTATTTTTTAACAAAAATTATGACTCCTTATTACACCTCGCCTTAAAAGGCAGCGCTTATACTAACACTGTCGATATTTCCCAAAATAACAAAATCGACAATATCATCATCGATATAACGTTGTTTCTCAAAATCACCCAGCTCTACAAACCCGATATATGATGTATCTAGTACAAAAATAATCGATAATTTGTTATTTCTAAAAGCATTGTAAAATCCTTAAAAGTATTTGAAAAACAAGAAAGAAATGCGGTCAGGCCCGACTATAACGTACTCTGTACCAACGAAATTATACTCTCAGCAGAAATTTTGATGATGCAGTAGCAGTTGAAAGCAGCGCTGCTACTGCGCTGCAGCAGCGAACAGTCTTTTGATCATGACTCGACAACTGTTGTTCCGATCTTCACCATTCCTTTTGGAGGATCGATAAGTCATCCTGATTACTAAATATGTCTTGGAGGAACGAACCATCTATCTTTAAAACTGTGAGAGATATGAGGTTTTTTCCAAATTGCGGGGGGCGGAAAGGGGCATGGCCAAATTTGAAAATAAACTTGATCTGCCTGCAGATATAAGAAGCTTTTGTCCCATAAAAGTCGAACCTCAAACTATATCAATAATAAATTAAATAATCTCTAGCAAAAAATGCGATATATCTATTTATCGAAACGATATCGATTACTTTAGTTAATACTTAAGTTAGAAACCGAAAGGGTTCCCCAATTTTTATGGAATTGAAAGCTTAAATGTAAATTAACTTAAAATGTTTGGGTTCACTTGGGTCAAATGTGGTTTACAGTCAGTGAGGAAGTATCAATTCCTAAAGTCGTCCTCGTCCTCGTGATCCCTTTACTTCAACGGACTTTCATTTCCAAAATATTTTTCGATTTAGTTGATTGATTTGCCACATCGGGGCTAGGGTATAAAACCTGCGAATCCACAAACCCTAGCCTGATTTCCTTGAGTTTTGTCGCGCAGCTTTCAAAAAGCCACAAGCCACAGCTTACAGGTTTCACTTGAGGGAAATCGCACCGGGCGGCAGCGCCTATGACATAACCAAACTTTGCTGCCGGCGCCGTCAACGTCGATGTGGAAAGTTAAACAAATTTTGTGTGTCGTTTCAAAAATTTTGCAACTGTTTTCATTTCACTTGGAAAGTTATCTTGGTTTTTTTTTTTTGGGAAGGCAAACTGAATTTCACATTTGTTGCAGTTGCAATGACCAAAACGGCAATTGTGCAACCTTTTGGTCTTGTTTCGCATTTAGAAAGTAGATGATGTGGTGGGCGAGTTGAGGTCAAACTTTCATTTCAATCAGTCACTAAACACCAACGGATTATTGGAAATGTATGTAATAATAATAATCACTTAATTTTAACGCTAATTTGTGACTCTCTTTTGGAGCCCATTCACCACTTAATGACTTTCTCAAGCCGAAAGGTGATCTGCTTTTTAGCTTTTCCATTCGTTTCTCTGCTCTGATGAAAATTATGCAAAACAATGAGGCACTTTTTTTTTGCGCTCGCTGAACTCTTTGGCTTCTTTTGCTGGCTTTTATTTTTATTTTTTTTAGGCTTTCAAAGTCAAAAGAGTTGAATGCAAATCGCAAGCCGTTCGTTTGAAAGTTGGAAGGGAAATTTGTAGTACGAAACGCACAAAAAGTTCCCGTGGGTTAAAGAGAAGTAGGGAGGGGGTGGCGGCCCATTATAACAATGCGAACAGTTTGAGCAACTGGAGAAGGTGCATGACATTTTGACACGAAGATTCGTGTTTTTTTTTTTTTTTTTCTCTTTTAACTATTGTTTAATGTCATGATTTGTTTGTTGTAAATGCAGAAAAGAAAGAAGGAAATATGCACATTTCCAGAAAAGAGTTTTCACCTTTTTAGATTGGTATTTGAGCGAGAAATGAAAGGGCCAGTTTTTGATAAGGATTCCTGTCAACTTCAATGTGCTTAAAGAAAGGAGACAGCCGCGGGAAATATAATGGGCATAAAGTCCATTAACGAGACTTAAGAGAAATGTCTGATAAATGCCATGGATACTCTTGGCTAACATTCATATCAATGGTCAAGAAGTTCTACACTCAGAAATATCTCGATCAAATCTCAAACCTACAACCTATAACAAATTGAACTCAGATCAGACCCATTTTGGGGCTTATTGCAGGGGCAAGTGATGATACTCAAATGAACTGAGAAGAGAAGAAGAGCCAACAGATTGAGCATGTCCCTACTGGTCTAAATAGTTAATCAATGTACCACAGCTTTATACATAACACCACCTCCCAGCATCAAATCGATCGATTTCCCCCATTAACACCACCCAGCTGTGACTCATCCCATTGCGAATTGAATTTCCATTCGTTTTGCCAATCAATTTCAATCACCTGGGACCCCGAGTTGACCTCCCCGTTTCTTCTCCTCATCTACCCTTTGCGCATGCCGGAACTATCCATGGCCTAAAAAACAAATTCATGCACTTTTTGGCGATTTCACTTGAATTCGTAACACCCAAAAGAGAGTTGGAGGAAAGATAAAAACAAAACAAAAAACAACAACTTTAAATTTGTATTAAAACAAAAAACCCGAAAAAAAACGAAACCACCCGCGATTTGTCTGGTACAACAAAAATCTCACCCGCTATCACATACGACCAAAAAAAAAAAAAAAACTCTCTTTTTCTGTTGCTTGGACGATTATCTACACCTTTCACCTTTCACGCCAACAACAACAACAACAACCTCAGCAACAATGACAATAATGCTGGCGATGCTCTACCTTTGTTTTTCATTTTTCGAATTTGCTGCAGCCTTTCTAATTTCAATTGTCTCTACCTCTCTCACTCCCAGTGTGTGTTCATCGTTGTGCAATCGACTTAATTGTGAATAGATGTAGAGCTTCTGTAACTCCAGGGTGCACATTAACCCCACCCCAGTCCCACTACCACCCCACCCTGTTTGAGAGAGTGACATTTTATTTGCAAGCGCCCACATAAATATTACATAAACACTCTGGATGGATTTCCACACCAAATGTTTGGTGCAGTACACTTGAAAAAATTATAGAAAACTCAATCTCAGTTCCCAAACAGATTCAGGTTATTAAAGAAGAAGAAAAAGTTACAGGAATGTAGCCAGTATTCTATTCAATCTCCTTCTTTGTCTCTCTGGCATTGGTAAATTGTCCACTGCTCCACAAAGACTCAATATTTGGGTGCCGATTAGATCAAGCCATAGCAGCAAGAACATTCCACAGTTTGTAGTCCAATAGATTCAGGTCTGGGCTACCATCAGGCCAATCATCCGTAGAAATGAAGTTCTGTACATTGTTTTTTTTTTTTTTACCACGTTAGATTTGTTTTTGTCTTGTGCGCTGGAGGTGAAGTCTTGTTGATATGTCCACGGCTTGTTTGAATGAAAAGTCGTATCGTGAGAGGATTCACACACTTTTCCAAAACATTAGATTCATACAATTTCATTGGTGTTTTGACACCTTTTTTACAAAAATGTAGATGGTGACCTCTCTAAACTTTGGATTGAGTTCGGAAGCTTGTTTTGATGACACGTTCTTTTTGTTGCAGAATTCGTCTATGGGCATTGTTCGCGCACTGGCAACGCAATGCTTTCGATTTTGTCTTGCCTTTTTGTTTCAATGCTTTTGTGAGCAAGTGACCGGTGTGTTCCTTGTATGCACTAAATTTCAAGTTAAGTCCTTGCCGACATTCGTCTCACGAGACACGATTTTCTACTTGCGCAGTGGATCTTTCACGGCTTTGATGGCTTGTAGCGTTCGCTTTAGATCTCAACTTTAATTTTGTGAGGACTCCAGTTATCCGGATTATCCAAGTTCATAACATTCAAAATCAAATCTCACAAATTCGACGCTCGATAGATTAAGTCCACCAAGTAAAAAATGTGTGAGCGTTTACTTTCCAAATAAACCAAAGTATGACCTTGAATATGTCCAAGGATTTTGCCCAACTTTCACCAATTTCGAACTAACATTGGAAAGTTATGATCTGGGTCAAGAAACTTGACCATTCTGACCCTTGGGAACCTATATTATAACACCAAAGTACCTTTTTCAGTCCCTAAAAGTGTTTACCTACCAAGGAAACCTAGGTATAACATGGAATCCGTCTATACTTTTGTATAACTCCTACCACTTTAGACCTAGATTAATAAATTTAGGTATTCAGCATTTCTTGGAAGCTGTATTATCAATGTCAAACTTGTCGAAGCTCTATCTCTTACCATCTCTGAGATCTGATTGTTTGACTCAACAATTGATGCTGCCGGATGCTTCCTTCTAGCTGTTACATACTTTTGCACAAACTTATAATACTCTTTGTGCCTTTGGTTGGTAAAAAGTATATCAAAAAGTGACTCCCAGATAAAAAACTTTCTTATACAGAACTTTCTTACTGAAGTGTCCCCTAAATATCGCTGGAAAAATATCGATGATTACTATGTTTTTTCATATTAAAACAGCTACGAGGGCAAAAGCGCAAAGTTTAAGGCAAACACAACCTCCGAAGATACCAATATATTTATTTTAGGCAGGACTGTAAAAGGGTTTTGAACCGAACCGAACCGAACCCTGATCCAAACCGCTTTAAAAATAAAAGCTGAACCCGAACTTTTCCGATCATAAAATTTCGTTTCGGTTCTGCCTAGCGACATCATTTGGTATATGGTTGGTTTGGTGCGGCTAACCTCTAAAATGGGCAAGGAAGTGGAATTAAAAATCTAGAAAATCGTTAAGAATTTCTTAAAAAATCCCCAGCCATTATAGAATCTTCAATTTTACGTAACAGTAAATTATACATTGAACATTCCCATGTGTTCTATCAACCGATTCCGAACCAAAAACCACGTTATTCCCATAAAATTTTGTAGTTGTTAGGTCGAACGCGATTTTAAGAACACAATTAATATTGTACATAGACTAGACTGAAAAAAGGTTCGCCCCAAAACTATCTCCCAAAAACCTAGAATCTAAAATTTTCAAACTTTGAACCATTGTTTCATTTGGGTTCGAACCAATGAACCGGAGATACGAAAGTTTTTTTTTTTTTGGTTTGCAGGCCTGATTTCATGTAAGCTTTTACGTAATTCACAGATAAGTGGAATTTCAAGAGATATAGCTACCGAAAAAGAAGTAATCGCATCCTGAAATGGGGACAGTATTTTGGTAAGTTCTTAAATTGTGACTATTTCGTGTGGAGAAAATGGCTGTGGGGTCTTTTGAATATTTAAGAGATAATTCTTCAGGGGCTACTAAAATGTGCTTTATCATTTGAAATTCAGTACTCCACTGTGTAGGCACTTTCTGGATCGAACTAGAGCATTGTTATCTACATTTCGAAAATATGTTTTGCTCGTTAAATTGTTCTTCATCTTCGTATACAGGGTGCGCCATATAAAGTGTCGGGTAAGGCAACACTGAATAACTTTGACATTTACCAACCGATTGCTTTTGTTAGACATGTTTTGGAAACATCAATCTAGTACAATTTTGACCATGGAACGCTTCACACCAAAACAACGTGCCGAAATAGTGAGGCTGTTCATCGAAAATAATCGATCAATTGTGCTAACAAATTTTGAGGACCGATGAGGCCCATTTCACGCTTTCTGGTGGTGTTAATAAGCAAAATTGTCGCATATGGGGCACGGAAAATCCACACCGCATCCATGAAATACCTTTACACGACCAAAAAGTGACTGTTTGGGCCAGTATCAAAAAGAGGCGATATTGACTGGCCACCCAGATATCCAGATTTGACCGCCCAGACTTCTTTTTGTGGGGCTATTTAAAAAGCAAGGTTTACTCCAGCGATCCACAGACCATTGAAGAGCTTAAGGCCAACATTCGTGCCGAAATCGCCACTTTATCGACTGAGACGCTCGAAAAAGTGATGGAAAATGCCGCAAAAAGGGCACATTTTGTTGTGGCCAATAAAGGCGGTCACTTGATTGATGTTGTGTTCAAAAAGTAGTCGAAATAAATTGTACAGGACCAAATTAAAGGAACAAGATCAACATATAGCAATCGGTTGTTTGATTTTATATTTATTCAGTGTTGCCATACCGACACTTTATATGGCGCATCCTGTATAATCATAAGAAAACCGGCCTTGAAATGGCTGCACTTCATAAGCATTCATATTCATAGCTAATCTGTTCTTAAAATTTTTACATGTTGTTCTAATTACAAATGGCCTTTTGGTTTTCCTTTAATTGGTGGTCAATGGTCAATTTTCGACCACATAAAGTATAGTATATATATATTCTGGATCTGGATCGGATAACTATAACATAAAGCTGCCATAGCAACGGTCGGTCGAAAAACTAGTTATAGCTAGAAAAACTTTTTTGTTTTCAATGTAAACGTTTTCAAACTCCGTATTTACTAGTTTCCTATTCTTCTCCATGTTTGTGCTTAGTTTGGTCAAAATCGGGCATCTATATAGAATAGCAAAAACTACAAAAACTATCAATGTATCGATAGAAGTATCGATCGTTTTTCCATTTCTACACCGAAAGCACATAAGAATCGATGGAAATGCAAAAACCTCGGCAATTGCGATACCTAGACTAAAAATCGAATTCTTAAGATTGACCATAAATCCACCAAATGGTAAGACTCCAATAAATAAAAATTTTTCACTGTGCATTCCATTTGCCACAAACCTAACTAGCCTGGCAAGCCAGTTACACACACACACACACACACAAAGTGAATTCTCCCCAAAAAATGAAAATAAAAAAAAAAATACTAAAAAAATTAGTTTCACCTCTTTTTTATGCCGAGCGCTTAAAAAAGCGCAGCAAATTATAAAATAACCAAGACACCACAAAGAGAGGCAAACCCCGTAACATAGTGCCAGGAGAGCGACAGAGAGAGATACTCGCATTGAAGTTGCTGCTGGCTGCGCTGCAGTTGCAGTTGAAGTTGGTTTTTTCATACTTTTTTTTTTTGGCAACACCGAAAATTGAAATGAACGAAAAAAAAAAAAGAAAACGGCAAATGACAAAACGTAGCGTCGCCGTTGCCTCGTTCGTGGCTTATTACATAACAAGCGCGACGCGCTTTTTTTTTTCTCAAAAAAAAAAAAAGGGGGCACGACTGCCTCGTTGCCGTCGCCGCCATAAACAAAGCGTAAAGCGACGAACACAAACTGGGCTTAGTTTGCCGAACACTGTTTGCCGACCGACCGACCGACCGTCTTGGGCTTGAGACGAAGCTTTCAGCTGCAGCCGTTTCTGTTTCGGCTTTCTTTTCTGGCTCTGCTCGAAAAGTGTAACTCTCCAAAAGCAAGAAGAAGATGCTGTCGATGCTGCTTGCGCCTTTTGGGCCGTCCTAATTTAGCTTAATTACACATCCAACAACAACAACAACAGCAACAGCTACAACTTCGCATATTGTGCGTAACGACGGCGCCGTCTACTGCCCTCTCCGCCCCTCTCTTCACACTGATTGTTGCTGATTTATTTTAATGTTCATCTGTCTGGGCTCCCAAAAGGCATGAATACATTTTTTTTTATGTAATTCGCCTCTTTTCAAATTTTTTTTATACCTTTATTTTTTTTTGGTTGGTCTGCTAAATGTTTGTCCGCAACGGTTTTCACTCTTTCATTTCGAAAATTTACGTTTATTTACAAATTTGTCTTCATTTAGGGCGCACACATTTTGAGGCCAACTCTCTTTCGATTGTCACGCCAGCAGCTCTCTGTCAACTGGGCCTTGACGATGGTTTTTATTATGAATTGTTTGCTTTATTTTTGAGTTTTCCTGGTTTTAGTTTTGATTAGCAGCTGATTTGAAAGTTTGTGGAAGAATTTTGTGGGTTATTTGATGAGAAATCGTAGGAAAAGTCAGTTGCCATGTGGGGTAGAATAAGAAGAGAGAGAAAGTATTCAGACACTTTTTGGGCAATTTCTATAATTTCGAGCACATTAGAATCACTTTGCCGCTTCTATACATTCGATGATTCAAAGGTGTAATCGTGTATATCGAACTGACTTGGTCACTCTCAATATCCTGTCCCACTCCACGATCATGTTTCAAATCGACTTTGTGTGCCTGGTTTTTGTGTGTGTTTCAGCCCTGTGGTTCAATAAATTCTTGCATATCCGAATAGGCACTTCCGGTTGCGACACCTTGAAGTAATTGTATCATAACATGATATAAATTAATATAAAAATCGATAAACAATTAATCCTGCAGTGCAATTGCATTCCCATATCCAGACCATACCCTTTATGGGAAATTGTCCCACTGTAGTTTTTATTGATACAAGGAAGCCTTTCGAAAAATTCAACGGAAAGTTGGATAGCTGGAAAGTTGGAGATATTCCAACCAGGGACCGTATCCATAATGAGTTCTATTATAAAAATCAAGCTTTAATTATTATTAATTTTTTTTATTAATTATTATTTTTGATTTTCATTTCATAAGTCAAAAAATAATAAAATAAAAATAGTTAAATTTGATTTAAAAAAATAAAACTCAGAAATAATTATTATAAATATTACTCAAATGTCGATTACTACAAGTGTTTAAGAAATTGTGGCAAGATTGATGCATATCCCTAGTTAGTGAATCAAGTCGAACCCAATGCCAAGTTTGAAAATACAAATAAAATTCCCGATTTTTAAAAATTCATGATTAATTTCGATTTTTATTAATTTTACTCAAAAAATAATCATTATTGATTGAGCAATAAAATAAAAATCAGGAAATACAAATATTTGCGGAAAAGAATAGAATTGAAGTTTTTTCATGCTTGGAGTACCCGCATGAAAAACTTCTATTCTATTGATGATTTTTGAGGATGAAAAATCCACAAATAATCATTATTATCATTATCATAATCATCATTAGTATCGAACTTTACCCACCGTTTTACTTTTAGATTATTTAGTGATTTTTATCAATAAACTCCAAAAAAAAACTCTTTGATTTTAATTTAAAAAGGGACATAACCATTATTTTTTTATTTTTATTTTAAATAATTATTATTTGTAATTTTTTTTTAGTAAAACTATAAATTAAAATTATTTCCTGATTTCTAATTTTACAAATTAAAAATAAAAATTATTTTGTAGTTTTAATTTAAAAATCCAAAATAAAAATTGAGTGTAAATTGCGGGTGAACCAAGCGGAGTAGGACTAAAATTCAAGCACATAAATGCTTTATAAATGATCTATGGTTCAAATTTTATTTTCGGTATTTTAATAAAAAATTATAAAATAGTTTTAAATCAGGAAAAATAACGAAAAAAAAAATTCAAATAAAAATCGAAAAATAGTTATATCATAACTCCAAAAAATTATCTAGATCATGTCTACTCTGCTTGAAACTGAGTTTAAAAGGATTTTTGAAAATGCCTTCGAAAAATCCGTAAATCCTCTATAAGCGAATGGGAAAATGTATTCTAATATGAAAAATCTTCATGACAAAGGCTGATATTTAGAACAAGTAAAATATGTAGGCTTACAATCCACATAATCAATTGATCTGGCAACGCTACACATATTTATGTTCTCTTCTGCACTTCACAGTTTACTTATTTCAAAAAGGAAAAAGACCAACTTTGAAACAATAACCTACATCCTCAGGCTCATAGCTTAGAATGGTTTCATATTCCGAGTGCTGTTTTTTAGTTATAGAATTTTTACCAAAAATGTACTCAATTTTGCCTACATGAATTGGTCTTGCCATGATAAGAAACGTTACCTAAAGCTTGTCAACAAGTTCCCCCAAATAAACACCATTACCGGGACCAAGGTTATACTTAGACCGACTCCATTCCACTGCCACTCCTCTCCCTTAGGTTGGGTCATTAGCCTATTATTTTCTTATCTATAAAATTGTTTTGTGTTCGGCCTTCACAGTTTTTTTTCACCACTTACTTGAAGAATCAATCAATATCAACCCATGTCATTATTAAGAATATCATTGCCAAATTTGATTACTGATTATTTCCACCGAATCGTAATCATATTTCGAGGTCGAATTCCGTTGAGTTTGATTAATTGTTTTACCCTGAGCAACAAGTCGAAGAATAGATAAGAAACATGCCTTTCCTTTAGCTTTTAAAATCTATAATTCACTTTCAATTGCAATTGCAGTATTTGAAACTCCTAAATGTTTCAGTACTGAACACTTGAGTTGCTTGCCTTAACTAAGCCTAAAAGCACGGATGCCCAGTTCCAACTGAAGCTCTTTGATCTAAGGATTGAACACCAATATTATAATAATTAGAATTGTCGATAGCCAATAACTTTAAAATTTTTTTTAAAATTCGACAACAGCTATTAACGCCTGCAAAAAATCGCTTCTTAGACCTTACCGTCATAGAAAAGCTTAGTTTCGTGCATGTTTAATCTCCCAAAACGCATCCCACAACCGACCATACCGCCCCCGCGACTTGAAAGAAACTTTAAATCGTAGTAATCAGTAGTATTATATATCTGCAGAAGTAATTGTGAAGATCGGATGAACGATAGACGAGTTATAGAGAGAAAACAACCATTTATGCTGGGCAGCATCGGCTGAAACAGCGATGGACAGCACTATACACACCTTAACATTTTGTGTAATAAATACAAACTTTGAAAGGTGCAGAGTATATTATAGTCGTGCTCGACCGACATTCTTACTAGTTTTTAACTGCTGTTTCGGGGCATTACACGGTTTTTGAAGCCAACTGAACCGCGGTTTCGGTTAGGTCTAGGCCTGTTTTCGTGCTCTCAAAGAAATCCCGAACATTTGTTTAACCAGCGCGGAAATCACTCTTTTACGAGCTTTCAAAGTTAAGGCTAAAAATATTATATAAGATTGTGATATGATCCGAAGCCGATATTATACATTTGGAAACGACGTGCTAGAAAATATCGAATTGATATTTTTAAGCATAGAATATCAATATTGATTGTGAAAATTAACAACAGGTGTCAGGTTAAGCGTCCTTCACAGTGTTAGCTTAGTATTATAAATAAGTTTAGAGCATCAGAAACCACAAAATATTTTATTTACTTTACCTTTAATTGATCGAACTCAGGGCCTCTTTCACTTAACACGAATGGAATGTCGTCTTAACGTACAACTTAATGAAACTCTATTTGTCTCTTTCCATCTTTACATTTTCTATACGTCCCTTTCTCTTAATGGTCAAAATGAAATGGAATAGTCTTGAAATGTTATGAAAAAATTATTTTTAACGAAATATCACATAAACCAAGCCCAGATCATTTTTACCTAAACCTATCTGAAGTCCCGATCTGCCCCTAAATCTGCGCAGATATGTTATTTTGCAAACTTTCGAAAGCAAGGCAGTATGCAAAACGTTTCAATCAGCCATGCTCCGGCTTTCACGTATTTTTGCGAATTACGATTTCAGCAAATTCGTACGACTTCAATTTAGAGCGCTCCGAAATTCGCCAGTTTTGTTCATCGATAATGTTCCATTCCCAATTTGTTTTGTGTCATTTCACATAGCAAAAACAGCTGATGAGCGCCACTACTTATGCTATCGATAGTCATATATCGATATATACCATGGCCAAATCGCATATAGTTGTGTTTGTGAGCTGTTTTCCATCTCCTCAATTTTGTGTGTCTCTATTAAATAATTGATTAAAATATTGCCTCAATGCGAATTGAGTGGATGATTCCGTAAGACAAATCTAAAAAGCTTAGAGAACTGAATAAAAATAGTTCCGTGGGCTGTCTGTTTGTGCATCAACCTATACTTTGCATTTACTTTTCATTTCACGGACTCAGATGACGCCGGTTTAAAATCGGCAAAACTTTTCGATTTCCTAATGTCGGAGCACCAACTTTTACGATTTGGTGATCAAATCGCAAAGTTTTTGCGAAAGCGAAAATGGGAGCATGGCTCAATAACTTATTTCTCTTCTTAGATCGCCCTTAATATCAAAAATGATATGAGAAACTTGTTTCTGTTTAAGGTTTGACCCTTAATTCCACCTTAATGAACCTGTTCGGTTCAATGCTTATACCAGAGATGCAAACCGGTTCTGAGCTGAACCGGTTTTCAACCGAACCGAACCGCTTATTCCCGATGGTGAACCGAACCGCAAACCGAACCGGCTTCCTTTCAGAATTTCTGAACCGAACCGAAAACCACAAATAAAAACGGTTCGGTTCGGTTCAGTTCTCTGACGAGTTTTAACGGGAATTGCTTTCCTCCAGCCAATGATTTTGATTTATTAGGAAATTTGAATCGTTTCCCGAAGATAATTTTCAAACATTTCGTTCCACCCTCTACATATTTAGCGTTGTCGGATCGATGTAACTTTTAAGGATGACCTAAAGAGAATTTTACAAGTCTTCTGCAATTTCCCGCCGATCTCTAAATTTACCTGTCATCAATCTAAATTTGTTTTTTTCATTCGACAATATTTTCAATTTTCTGTGGTACTTCTTAACCTTAATTCAATCTTAATCTGCCAATAAATAAGGGCATTCCTCCAGGAACTGATGGACGAGTCCTGGGAATGCGACATAATAATCTTTGCAGATTGCTCTTAGGATTTTAAAGATATTCGATGGATTATAGGAATCAAATTTGAAAAATGGTCGAATAGCCACTTCACCGAAATCATATTTTATGCGCCTTTGTGAACCACGGAGCCGAACCGAAACCGCGGTTCATTTAAATCCAAAAACCATGTTATGAACCGAACCGGCGGTTTAGAAACTGTGCGAATTACTGAACCGAACCAGTACTTATTTTCGAGTGGTTTGCATCCCTGGTTTATAACCTATTATCTCTTTTTAAGATATCGAGTTCAGATTTTGCAGTGTAGTGTATGTGTCCAAAATCTACAATCTCACAAAGAGAAGGTTAAAAAACCAGAGCTGCAAACCAAAAAAAATATTCGGATCTCCGGTACACTGGTTCGAACCCAAATTATCGAATGGTTAAGGTTCGGAAACTTAAGGTTCGAGGTTTGTTGCAGAAGGTTCTGTTTCGAACCTTGGTTCAGTCCATGCTTTGTACAACATTACAAATTGTTATCTTCTATGTGTTTTAAAAACAGCATTCGATCTAAAAACTTCCCAAATTGTATGGGAACCGAATGGTTTTTGGGTCTGAATTGTTTGATAGATAACATAGAAATATTCAATATATAATTTACAGCTTAGTGAAAATACGTTTCGTGGTTTTCATAGAAAAATATTACCAAAATAATGTTAGACTCTTGCTTTTGAGAATTATTCAAGGAGCTTTACAATCGAGGAGCTTTAAAAGCAGAGACTGTTATGGGTAGGGATTTTATAAGGAATTCTAGTCATTTTACCAGATTTTTTTCCGCTCTCTTGCCCATTTTAGGAGTCAGTCTCACTTAATAACAGATGAAGTCGGTAGACAGGTCAAATTTTTTTGTCAGTTTTGTTGAACCGAACCGAAACCGGGTTCAGCTTTAATTTCTAAAGAAGTTTGGTTCAAGGTTCGGTTCATAGTAAAATAAAAGTTGTAATTCCGGGTTCGAACCGGTTCGTTTCAAAACCGGTTTGCAGCCCTGTAAAAAAACATTGCATACTTATCTGAGCCGCATGAGGTTATCAAACACTTATTGCCCTCAGTAACGGGTATTTCGTAGTGGGGCAGGGTCGACTTAACGTGTGCTCTTGTTTTTAAGTGACGACGGTTAGTTCGTTAACACAATGGACACATTTGCTTCTACCATTTCAACCTTACCTAACCTAACCATCCCCCCATTATAAAGAATGAAAATAGATTCAAAACCAATTTTAAGAAGCCTTTTCGGGTACTTCAATCATTTAAATCTATTCGATTCAAGCCCAACCAATTCACTTTAAACTCAGTTTATTACCCAAATTTCCAGTTAAATTTTATACTCAAGACAAACAAATTGCGAAACAATTAAAAAAAAATCTTTCCATCTATAAAAATCACTCAACCGACACCCAAGAAGATTCCCAACATACAACAACAACAAACACAACAACCTGTGGCTAATTTTACAACTAATTACCAGCTAAGAAGGCCTCATAATAAAAATAAACGGATTCTTAATGACCCTCCGCCCTAATCCAAGCCCTAAACGACCACAGCTCAGTGTCAAAGGTCAAATTAAAGCAGACAAAGAAAAGGAAATTAAAAAAGCGATGATGAGCAGCAGGATTGGTGTGTGTGTGTGTGTGTGTGTGTGGCCCTGGACTTGGTTTGTTTTGATTGCTCAAATGACAAAACCCGGCTAAAAAAATAAAAAGGCGAAGAGACCAAAAACAATTAAAACAGAATAGCAACAGTAATAAAAACAAAAGAAAAGCAAAAGCAAATGGAACGGGAGCTGCTGGCCGGCCAAACCAAATCGGGTGGGGGAGGGGGAGGGGTCAGAAACTGTGCGACAAACCAAACGTTTGGCTTTGGGTTTGTTCTCTGTTTGCTCTGTCGACGATGCGGCGTCGCAACGACGGACTTGGACGTTCAATGTTCCGGCGATGGCCACCAACGCTGCTAAAATTCGTGTGTGGTTCGCTCATCGTCGACGTCGTCATCGGGGTCTCAGTCTCTCTCTCTTACCGTCTCAACCGAGGCCGAGGCCACCTCTCATATGTGTGTGTGTTTAGGCTCTGCGTCTGCGCTTGACACACACGAGGCAACCGAAACTACTTTGGTGGCATTTTTTATTTAAATTATTAAACAAAAAAAAAACAAATCACAATTTTTTTTTTATTATATTATAAGCGAGAAGGGTTTCCTTTTTGGCTGCCGCATCCTAAGCGAAGCCACTCAATGGGCATTTGAATTCAGTGTTCCTTCACATTCAGCCTGCAGTGAACTCTCGCTACAAGCAAAAGTGTCTTCAGAGTGAGCTCTGACCTAACGTCTTATCATAACTCATAGCATCGCTCTAGAAAAGGACACAGGTCTGGTTTTCTTGAGTCCCAATCATATGCAAGTACGGTTCTGTTCAATTTCAACTACGTGCATGTTCGTGCGTGATTTTCCTAAACACGAACACCATAATATACTATTACTCATGTCAAAGCTGATCAAAATATGTGTTAGTTTGAGGAAGTCCAGTAATTTAATGAGCAAGTGAACAAAAATGAGTAGACCTCCAAACTAAACAAGTATAATGCTCTTCTTTAAGACTTTAAGATTGCATGTTTTGTTTTTGAGTTTTGCTTTAAGTACGGGCTGCTTAACTGAAATATAAAGAGAAAATTAGTGATTAGAGTGAGGGGTGGTGCTGTGTTCTAAACTCTTCTCTCTGAAAAACATATGAAAAACTTTATTTTAAAATTAACCTTATTCGTATTCGAGCTCGGGTACACTCGATAATTAATTGCACACTAATGACATGGCGCCTTAGCATTGTCCGCCATGATCGCTACGCGCCATCTAGCGTCAACTTACCTTAAAAAAATCAACGTCGGTTTTTGTATACCCTTGCAGAGGGTATATTAAAATTGTCAAGATGTTTGCAAAGCATAGAAGGAAGCATTTCCGGCCACAAAAAGTATATATATTTTTGATCAGCATGACGAGCTGAGTCGATATAGCTATGTCCGTCTGACTCTATGATATCTCCTCCGTCAGTTTTAAAGCTATAGCGACCAAACTTTGCACGAAGTCCTCTGGTACAAATACGCTGCACATTTGTCGGAACCGGCCGGATCGGATGACTATTAACATATAGCTGCCATAGGTTGAAGGTCGAAAAACTAGTACTAGTGAGAAAAACTTTACTTCCCTCTGTTTTTTCTTTAAGCAACGTCTTCTTAACTGAAGATGGTGATCTTGTGTTCCAAACTCTTTTCTCTGAAAAACTTGTAAAAAACCTTTATTTTAAACTTAACTTTTAAACGTAACTTGTAATTGTAATGTCAGCTTAAATTTTAAACTGTTAAAAATCAGCGGTGCTCAGATGTTCAAAAGTCGCCTTCGAACGTGGGGAATTCGAGTTCGAGTGCAGTAAGTGCAAAATGTAGGTTGATATAGGTTGCAAAATATAGGTTGATGCACAAACCGACAGCCCACGTAACTATTAGTATTCAGTTCTTTAACCTTTTTAGATTTGTCTTACGGACTCATCCACTCAATTCGCATTGAGGCAATATTTTAAACAATTTATTTAATAGAGATACACAAAATTGAGCGAGATGGAAAACTGCTCACAATAACAACAATTTAAGATTTGGCTATGGTATATATCGATATATGACTATCGATAGCATGAGTAGCTGCGCTCATCAGCTGTTTTTGTTATGTGAAATTATCGATAACAAAAACTGGTGAATTTTAGAGCGCTCTAAATTGAAATCGTACGAATTTGCTGAAATCGCAATTCTCAAAAATAAGTGAAAACCGGAGCATGGCTGATAGTGCTGCTTTGCACAATCGGAAGGGTGGAAGAAATAAACTCAATAAAAAATACAAATAACTAAAATACACTAACTCACTAACCTGACTATACACACCTTTAGGAAAAGTGACCCAGTATTTAGCTGCCTTTTTCTTCAAAAAAAATCTGACAGAAATTTTCTAAGTGAAAATCTGGCCGTTCAGTTAAAAAGTGGCCTTGAATGTTGAATACGAGGACATTTTTCGTTTTGGGAACAGTATTACCTTAATTCCAGGTTTTTTTTTTTGGGTGCAAGAAAACATCGAAACGGTAAAATAACACTATACTACTGGTGGTCACTTTTCCATGTGAGTGATTTTAAGGCAGTTCGTTTAAATGTTTGTACACTGCACAAAAATATGCGGATTGGAAAGTGGCTTACTTAAAGGGAACTTTCACACGAACTTCTAATAGGCAATATAAAGAAAACGAAATGAGGTTGATGAAGGCCCTCAAGGCAATGAGTAAACTTCTCATTCTCTGGACATGAATGATGTCTTTCGTGAGTGCTCACTGTACTCTGTTTGTGACGCTTGGGCCACACACAAAGCCCTACCATGCACGCACTTCAAATTAGCCTAGCCACAATCACACAGATACAAAATCTTCACCTGGTGTATGTGTGTGCCTGTGTGTGTTCTTTGCATGTCTCAGTCCCTTAGTCTCTGAAGCTATCCATCAGGCATCCATCACACAAAAGAGCAAAAGCGAAGATTGAATTATATGCCATTGAGGCGGCGTAATTGTTAGAGAACTATTTGTTGTCCCGAACGAAGAACAACGAGTAGGGGGAAGCAAAGAGACCACCAACAAAGTAAGTTCTCCAATGTCAATTTACAGGTGCTATTTGGGATGTAATGTGTAGCTGCAGCTGCCTGGCACCTTTTCTACGTTTAATGAGCGTAAACAAACGCTCAAAGGAGGAAGGCAATCCTTACTGGCTTTTGTGGTTTTTGCCTGCAGCAGCCGCCAATAGACAATTTCATAACTCACCTTCAACACAATTGCCACCCAGAAGACAGATCAGCAGGGGCAACCCGATGTTTTGACGTTTCTCGGTTGACTGAGATAAGATCGGTCCTTGGGTGTTCCATTTGTGTTTTGTCTCTTTGGGAAATTACCTTTTGCGTTTTTCTTTAGTTTTTGATGAAAAGATCTCCCAGGCGAGATAATCCAAACAAGTTGACAAATTGTCATAAGCTATAGAAGCTGTAAAATTTTGCAGATTTCTAGTAGATTGTGAAAACAGGAAGTGGAAAGGCATTTTTCTCAAAACTCGTCTCGCTTTTCTACATCAGCAACAAAAGCATACCAAATCGCATTTAAATTGTATAAATCATTTTATGATTTATCACCGAACTAGTTTCGATGGGCGCGTGACAGCGAATCATATATGTATATATATATTTTTTTGGTGGGTGCAAGCTATAACAAAAGATCAAACAATAAAATGGAAACTGGCTACAGCAAATAGAAAACGGCTTATACCATAAAGAAATATTCATTGGAATACATTTGAGGTGTTAATATGAAAATATGGAAATATGTATTAAAACCGAAACTAATTTTAACTGAGGTTTGTCCCTGGTTTTATGCTGCTAACGCAATTAAAGTGTGAGGAAATTTATTAGGACTGTTTGTCGATGTTTTGAATGCAAATTTAGATGAGCCAAAAATGAAATACTAAACAGATATTTTGAGGCAGCTCAATCTAGTCTGAAGACTAAAACGAAGAATAGTTAAACGTGCTGTACCAAAATTTGGCAGAATTGATGAAACAGCAATGTTGATGTACACTTTTTTCATTTTTTCCATATTAAACAAAGAAATTGTTGCTTAAATTTCCATTTTAACTATTTATTGACATTTTTTATAGGCATTCAACATTGATTTTTGAACTACTATGATATCATCGTACGAAACTATTACTAAGCCTTAAAATAAATGTTTGCAAATGGGTCTACGCATTTTTTGCAATCGCAGATATTAAAAACTAGCAAATTGTATCAGTGTCAAAGTCATCGCATTCTTCTGTTTAAAGCACTATTTTGGTCATTGTTAGACACTGTTTGATCACTGTTTGTGACTGTTTTAGTCACTGTTTTCGTCGCTGTTCTGGTCACTGTTTTGGTGAAGGCTTTGGTCACTGATTTGATTAATGTTTTGTTCACTGTTTTGCCACTGTCGTAGTCACCGTATTGGTTAAGTTTATAGTCTTCTGTTTTATTTATTGATTGGTCACTGTTTCGGTCACTGTTTTGTTCACTGTTTTGTTCACTGTTAGTCACTATTTAATGGAGGCTTTAGTCACTGTTTTGTTCACTGGTTGGACAATGTTTCGGTAACTTAATTGGTCACTGATTTGATCAAGATTTTATTTACTGTTTTAGTTAATGTTACAGTGACTGTATGGACACTGTTCCTTTATGTGTTTTGGTCTCTTTCTTGGACACTGTTTTGGTCAATGTTTTTTTTCAAAGTTTTAGTCACTGTTTCGGTCAATGCTTGGTGGCTGAATCGTTCACTCTTTTGTCACCCTTAGTGACCATGTTTGGTCACTGTTAGTCACTGTTTCGGTAACAGTTTGTGTTATTGTTTTGGTCAGTATTTAGGTCACAGATTTGGTTAATGTTTTAGTCACTATTTTGTTCACTGATTGGTCACCATCTCGATCACTGTTTTGCCACAGTTTTGGTCTCTTTTAGTTACTGCTTTAATTCTGTTTGTTACTGTTTTGGTTAATGTTTTAATTACAGCTTAGGTCACTATTTTAGTCAGTAATTTTTCACAATATTGGTTAATATTTTAGTCGCTGTTTGGGAACTGTATCCATCACTGATTTGGACAGTGATTTGTCACTGTTTTAGTCACTGTCTTGGTCCTTGTGTTGGTAACTGCTTTGGCCATTGGTTTGGTGAGTATTTTGGTCACAGTTTCGGTCAATGTTTTAGTCTCTGTTTTGTTCACTGGTTGTTCACTGTATCGATAACTGTTTTGGTCACATTTTCGGTCGCCGTTTTGGTCACTAATTGAGTTAATGTTTCAGTCACTGTATTGTTCACTGTTTCGTCACTGGATTGCAATTGTTTTTTCATTGTTTGGGACACTATTTTGGTCCCAGTTTTGGTTACCGTTTTGTAACTGCTTTTTTACTGCTTAGGTTATGGTTTTGACCGCTGTTTCGGTAAATATTTTGGTTATAGTCTTAGTCAGGCAGGAAAAAAATATCAGAAATCGGGATTGAAAACAGGGTAATCCCGGAGCAGGGGTAATCGCAGTTTTTCGGGATAAAAAAAAAAAGTGGGAGTGAAATCAATCTTTTCCGTGGTCGGCTCAAGAACCCTGTTTTCAATCCCGTTTCGGAATGACTTTTTTTTTTTTTTGAGTGTATTTACAGTTGGTGCATTACTTGGGTCAATTATTTGGTTACTGTTTAGATCACTTTTCGGTCACCGTTTTGATCAAGTTCCACATTCTTAAAAGAGCTTCGCTCTATAAACTGTGATCTGGTCTACCATATAATAGTCCGTATTGAACTGTAATTGAATTATTACTATAAGCATCTAAAAGTATGATAAAAATGAATTGAAATTGTACGAAATATACTTGACCACGATGTTGAGCTGAATTGATTTAGCCATTACCGGCTGTCCGTCCGTCTGTTTTAAAGCTGCTTTTTACCAAATTTAAATATTTTAAATGCTTACATTCTGCACATTTATAGGAACCGTCATCCGGATCAGATGACTATAGAATACAGCTGTCCTATGAACAATCGTTCAAAAAATTAGTTCTACACAGATAAAAAAAATTCAGAAATCGTGATTAAAATCAGGGTAATCCAGGAGGCAGGCTTGAAGTGATCCTGTTTTTTTTTCCGTCCCGACGAACAGGATCACTTCAAGCCTGCTACAATTTGTAAGCTATCGAGCTCAGATTTTGCAGTATGGTGCATGTGGCCAATATATACAATCTAAAAAGATTGAATCGGATAATAAATGGCAGAGTTAAAAAAACGTTGCATACTTATCTGAGCCGCATGAGATTATTAAACACTAATTGCCTTGAGTAACGGGTATTTCGAAGTCGGGCAGGGCCGACTTTAACTTACGCTCTCGTTTTCTTCTGTGTATTGAACCACTTTGAATCAGTTTTAAAAGGATCGACTAGGCCTGCCTTTTCTCAATTACTGTCAATTTGAAATCGATTCACTTTGGAGAAAGTTGAGAACAGCTTGAGAACAAAACTGATCTCTTAATGAAATCTACTTAAGCACTTAACGTTAAGCGTACGACAAAAGAAAGCACACGCAAAAAAAAAAGAGAGAAAAAAGACCAACAGAAACCAAACCAAACCAAGTCAAGACACCGTCAATGATGACGACAAAGCGCAGATTTCTATGCTCGCCTTTGGGTTTTTTGTTGTTGTTGTGTGAAACGCGGAAAGCGGCGCGCGATTGCCGCCTGCTGCTCCAATCACTCATTTGTTACATGAGCAACAAAAGCCAAACGAACAAAAAAGATTGTGAAAATGTGAAATGTAAATTTCACGAAACCAAAAACGCCAATTGCTGCAAAGTGATTACGAAAAGTCTCTCTCTGTCTCTCTCTCTCTCTGTCTCTATCTCTCCGACAAAACCTAAAAAAGTTTCACTCGCGGCACGAGTACGGAAGTGCTATCCCACGGCTTTTAGGCAACTATCTCATATCTCATAGAGCTTACAACTTCATTTGGCATCGATATCTAACGGATGTGTGAGCTCTCGTAACACGTTATCTGTCGCTTCTCTCTTTTTTTTTTGTTTTTTTGGCTTAAGTATTTTTAGCTTTGCCATATTTCGAATTTGGGTATAAACCGAAGCCAATCAAATCAATTAACACTTTCGTCAACGACGCGACGCTTTGCTAACGCGGCCCACGCTAACGCAAGCAGCCAGACAGCGCTGTCGACATCGACAGCCTCAAAACTTCGCTCAGCTGATGATGATTTGATTTCAATTTTGTCATCTGGCCTGGCTTATTTGGCTGGGGTTTTGTGTTATGTGAAAATTGGGTTATTGTTTTGATTTATTTATGGAAATTAGTGTCAAGTTAATCGTGCACAAAACGCACGGTCAGTCAGATTGCAATTTCTCATTGAAATTCAATTGTTGTGAAAGTCATGTTTAAGCAGCATTGAGAAGACACAAATCTTGATGATGAGAGGTGAACCAGTTGCTGCGGTTAATTATGTTTCCGCAAATCAAAAGGAAGTCAGCTAACAGCAACCGACACATGCGTAAAGGTCGCTGAACGTCCAAATGGCCTTACAGATAATTCAAAGATGTTTATGATGATGATGATGACGAGCAAACACACAAGTTTCAATTGCCTTATAAGGGCGGGGCTTCATCACGATGTGGGCAGGTGGGTGGGTTGTAGTGATTACATGGTGACGTTGTGTGGGCAAAAAACCGCTTTTAACTATCTCTTTCAAACTGATAATTAGTGTAGACCAAGCATTAAGTCTCTTGAAATTACAAAAGGGTGAGTTGCTGGCGACCGTGACATTCCCACATATCACTACCAGACATCCCTGCATACTTCCTATCTTCACGATTATATGAACCATTACGATATCCAATTACCGAGCTAATTTCACTCACTCACTTACCCCACCCCCATCTCCCAAACAACTTTCAACACCTTTTAATGTCGCAACTTCAAAGGAAGTCAAAATTTTCACACATTCAAGTCAAACGTCAGACCATGCCAGCCAACTAATGGGCAACTCCTCTACACTAGTGCAAAGTCCAAAGATCCGCACAAACAGAAGCTGTGACTGATGTGTTTGGTTGATTTTCCCAAAGGACACACACGACGTAAAAGGGCCTTTTGGCCCCTATGCTAATTTACACGCCATAAATGAGACGAATGTGTTGAGAAGTGGCATGTGGTGGAGTGAAGTGAAGTACACTGGGTGGGCCTGCCTTGGCTTAACCAAAGAAGACGACATATGCTGATGCCGACAACGCCCCTTTTGCTTTGGAATACATACGAATTGGCTAAACCACCCGAAAAAAGACAAACCTCAAAAATATAAAGAAAAGAAAAGAAAAGAAAAGGGAATGATAAGTTTAAGTCTTCTGTACATTTGTACAATGAGCAGATAAGAAGTCAGGCTGTGTCGGCTGCATAGAATAGAGCCATGTATATATGTATGTATGTGCGTGTGTTTGGAGGACCGCCTCTGTGACCAAATGATTACGGTTCATCCGCTACGCCAAGGACTGCCGGCTAGCGGCCTCGCTCAGCCCAATCCTGTTGATGACCACACACATATATACACACACACAACCAAAGTATTTATCAGCTGGCCCTCAACTAAATATGCGTTTGCTCGTGTCTCTCTCTGTCTCTCATGCTTTCTCTCTCTCTCTCTCTGCACTTGCGCTCAATTTTCAGTGTCGCTTGATGATACTTCCTTTGGCATATGTAAGCATCGACCTCACACTAAGATTTACCCCCGCACTCACTTGACTAATGAAAATGTAGGTGTGTGCTAGTAAGTGTGTGTGTGTGTGTGTGCACGTTTCGACACACTACAAACATTTTCCAAGTACAGTGGTGCTAGTATAACTTATCAAACATTGAATTAAACACAAAGAAATCTACAGCTGTAACAAAGGATAACCCTACATGTACTCAAAGAGGCGAAAGGAACACAATTCTGACATTTGAATACAGTACACTATTGACCTTTTCATTAAGTTGTTCGATAAATGTTCGCAAACTTACTGAAGAAGAGTAATTTGAAGGGTCAAAAAGAGAACTTTAAAGAAGGGCTTCCAAAACTTTAACCAATGAGATACACTAATACTCCGCTAACTAACTCTGCACTGGTGCGGCATTGACGAATTCACTAACTCTTGGTGGTTATTACTTGCCACCAGACCAACCACCAGCTACATTTTTGCCCAACGAGCTATGAATTGGAATGTCCACAAAACGTACCGATTGGTAGCACCCAACCTTTGAAAGATCATTTTAGCAAAAATTACCTTGATGAGTCTTTGTCGGGCACTTTTAATGATTAAAAGTGATTACTATTTCAAACGATCAAAAGTAGACTTAATAATGATTCAAACATTAGCTCAAAATATGACAATTGACTCGAAAATGAGTCGAAACTGTTAGAAATCCGGTTTCAAAATGAACCTTCAAGAAAAGTCGTCGGACAAAAGCAACATTATTGATCAGAAAGAGCGCATTTATTACTATTTTAAACAGGAGTCGACCCTGATCTGGAAAACGGTCTTAAAATGTTTCTATAAGAAAGGGCTAAGGTAGCCTTTTCTCCCGACATAGTATCATTTATGATCACAAAGTGATCGCCTGACTATTTTAATCACACCAGGGACTCAAAAAATATTGAAAATGTAATAAAAAATTGCATAAAATGATTGACGGGTGGGTACACACTGCTGTTTATGTATTAGAGTATCACAGTGATGCATTACCTGTAGTTAAGTGGTAACTAATGTCGTAAGTAATGGTCGCTAGGTCTTGTAGTGTCTTAAAGTTTACCTCGTGGTATTCGTTTCCATTTAATTTTGATGCTAAATATATATAAAAGCTTACACGAAAATCGACTCGAAACTAGAAAAGGCAGGGCCCTTAACCTATATTATAACCTTTACATTTTTAGCTGAGTTCTGAATTTTGGGCCAAAGCCCAAAAAAGTAAATTGAATAATTTGAGTACAAATGCTCTTGGATTTTTTCAAGATCTTCGATTTTGGATTAACACAGTTGGGCAAACACGTCTCTCAAGCCGGATTTTCATGGACAGTACAGAATATAATACTAGCAATTTCAGTACAGAGGTGTAGATGATTTGATAGTTTTCAACCATTTAATTTTGAAAAACACTATCAAATTTATATATAATACCCATTAGGTTTCCACCCGGCAACCACTGTGCGGCCCTCGCTCATGCCTTGCTTTATATGAAAACTAGAAACGAAATGAAAACTGAAACACTACGAGCAGCGCTGCCAGCGTCGACACCGAAAAACTGAAATCGGACAGCAGCGGCAGCACCAAACAACAACTGAAATGCCGCTCACTCGACAGCAGCAACCGCTCACTGTCGTCGCCCTCGTCGTCGTAGTCGTCCGTAGCAGCAGCAACAGCAGCAGCGGCAGCCACATGGGTTGTGCTTGCTCAGTTGACTCTGCTCTGTTCAGTTCTGCGCAAACTTTCAAGCGAAGCGGTTGATTCGTTTTATTTCGTTCTTCTCGCCTCGTGTGTTCATGTGTCGCCCACCACACAAAAAATAATAATAAAGTCCAAAAAGCTGAAAAAAAAGCTGAACAGCAAGCATGTGTGGCAACAACAACAGCAGCAGCAGCAACAGAAAAGATTTGTTGATTTTTTAAGTAGTTCAAATGAAAAATTTATAACCACAAAACAAAGAAAATTGAGCAATTTTTATTACGGTTTATCAAACACAAAGGAAAGATAATAATAATATTTATAAAAGTGTTGCAAATGTGCTAGAGTGAGAGTGAGAGTGAGTGTGTGTGAAACATAGATTATACATATAATTTTCAAAGGCCAATTAAGCAAAGAATCAAAATCTTGGCAACATTCGGATTATTGGTAAAATGTTTGAGCCGTATGTGAAAATCAAGAAAAAGCGTCATCTGAATGAAATCTATCAAAACGATAATGTTGTCGATGTGAATTTGGAGCAGCAGCAGCAGCAGCAACCACCTCAACTGCAGCAGCAGCAACAGCAACAGCAGCTCGCAACTGATAATTGTTGCTGCCAGAACGAAGTGCCACAAAATGTGGCCAACAATAATAGTGTCTTGAGCAGCGCTTTGGCCACGCCGCCCGAAACGGCAGCTGCCGCAGCGGCCAGCAGCAGCAGCAGTGGTAACTGCAGTCGACTGCAGCAATTGATATCAACGCCTCCAGTATTACTGCGCAGATCATCGCTGTCGACTTCGTCGTCGTCGTCGTCACAGTCGCAACAACACCCACATATTGTATCAACTCCACCGCCAACACCGCCGCAGCAACAGCAGCAACAAACTACCGCCGCTGCGCCCTCAGTTTTGCAACAACATTTGGGTCACCTGAATTACGAAAGTGGAGCAACTGGCGCAGCAGCAACCAGTAGAAGTAGCTCAGCAACACTGGCGCAACATTTGGCAACACCTAGCAACATATTCGGCGGCAGCAACAGCAACAGCAACTTGCAACATATCTTGACGCGTGCACAAAGTTCCTCAAATATTGCCTCCTCCTCTTCAACCTCCACCCCAACGGCATCCTCATCGAACAACTGTAGCAGCGCCTGTATTGGCAATACGCACTACAACGGCGGCAACAGCATTATAGCCAGCCGTTTATTTGGAGCTGCCTCTTCTTCTTCAACAGCTGCGTCCTCCTCCTCCTCCTCCACGTCCGCCTCCACCAACTCCCATCATCTGCATAGCCATCATTCCGCCTTGACCAATTCCATTACAAATCGCATCAATCAATCTATAAGGCGGCATCTTAACCAGCAGCAACATCAGCCCATCAGTGCGGCCTCCTCAACGAATTCCCCTTCTGCTTTGTCTTCTCCTTTAACATCAACCTCCTCCTCGTCGTCGTCGTCGTCGTCGTCATCTGTTTTATCATCGCCCCGTTTGCTGCCCTATCACCAACAACAGCAACAACAGCATTATAATTGCTCGCATCCTGCACAGCAGCAACATCATCACCACAGCAGCAGCAGCAGCAGCAGTAGTAGCCATCATCACCATCACCACAACAACAACAACAACAACAATCAACAGCAACCACAACAATCTCCTCTGTGCCTAGTATTATTAGTTAAATGCCCCAATTCTAAGGAATTTTGTAACGCCGCCGCAAATTTCTGTGATAAAAGGTAAATATACTTTAAAGTAAAAAAAAGTTTAAGGTACTTTGAAAACAAAAAAAAACCTTTAGTAGCTGTTTTTCGAAATCTTCTATTACATTTTAAAATACCTTGTTTTATGCATTTTCGCAGTGTCTGTCTGTAGCATATGACACAACAAATGCTTTCTAGACAAATTTGTTGGAAAACTTTTCTGGAAGAATATGTTTCGAAGGGTTCCGATAACTAAGATAGATCAAGATTTATCTCTCGCCCATCTTAGTTTATGGTAATTTACCAAAGTCAATTTTGTTTTTGAATTTTTAGACAAATTTGTAACCCAGTTTCGCTTTATGTCTCCGAAATGCTTCAGCTTCTTTGTACGTAAGCGAATATTTAGCGAACTTTTAACTAAAGATTTCAGTTTGATGCACTTTAATGTTAGTCCCTGTGCTTATTGATAGAAAAAGTTGAAAAAAATGTTGTTTCTTAAACATTAGTTTCTGTTTTCAAAAGCTCATTTTTGAACTTATTCCGTATTTTAGCCCAAAAACACACATAAAACCTAAAATTGTTTGACCATATTTCGGGTGTGGTGCAGCGGGTAATGTGTGTGCCTGCTGTGCAAGGCCTCAAGGGGTTCGATCTCGCCTCGGGTCATCTAATGAAAAAGTGCATTCTTTAAAATCTTACGCAGCCGGTCAACTTGACTAGCTATTGGCGTCAGCTTTAAAGTAACTAGCCATGAAAAAGCTTCTAAAACTTTGTTTTTCATATTCGGCATAAAAAAATTAGGTCCCTTTCTTACATGCAGAAATTAGAAGCACACAAGTCAAGAGAAACTAACCAAACTTAGTTTTTTGATCTCTTATCATTCTTTTAATAATTGTCAAAGGAACTTTCTGAAGTCTAAAGTCGTACATCTAACGAGTTTTAGTTCAATTCTTGCACATTTGCTTTGATTTCAATGAATCTGAATCTTCACTAATGACAATTCTGAGTTCAGTCAAGGCAAAGTTTGAACATTCTTGTTTTGCAACGCTCTCTCGATCTCACATGTGTCATCTCTTTGGTTACTTACTTCGCCCTTATCTATCATCTGATCTTTACCAAACTTGATAGACTGATAAAGAAAGCTGACAACAATAAATATTTCAAATCTGAACAATCTACCCACAAAGATGTAAGAGATATGATGACAACGGATGCTGATTACGAATACATTGCTCAAACTCATTATACCCCTTGTACCTTTTAGAGTGTAAAGGGTATAATGATTGATTGTTCAACCAAATTATCATGCTTTATCCTTAGGAATTTGGCCCATCAACTTTAAGGCTTTGATTAATTGGTTATTCTTCAAATTTTGTATTGTTCCGTAACCTTCTATATAAATATATAGAAAATGCTAAGGTGATTGCACAAACTCGTTAACTAACTAAGGACAAACATTTGTAGCAATTCAATTCATCTACACTTGAGATGCTTAGCTGACCCACTTTATTGGCCCTGTGTGTACATAACTCACACTCTTACACACATAGAGGACCTTTCAATTGCCCTGAACTACTTTACATTTTCCATTCGATGGCAAATCCTTGAATTACTGACACAACAACAAACAAATAGTTTGCCGCAAAAGTTTCTCTGGTATTTATTTTGTTTGCTTGTTTATTTGTTTGTTTGTGTTTTTTTCTGTTGTATTAATTTTGATGACTTGTAGTTTTTTTTTTCTTTTTTTTTAAATTTTGTGCTAGTTCAGTTTTAGTTTTCAACCTCGACGTAACCTAGATGGTTTATAGATAAATGACCTTAGTTAAGTAAGTAATTGGTTAATTCTGTTGCTGCTGCTGCTGCTATAGTTTTCCCAGTTGAAACTTGATGATTTGTTTACTAAACTGTGGCATAGAAATGTCGTAACTTTTACGGTAGGCAAAATAAACACAAACTTAGGTAATTAAGTTGTGATGATGGGGGTAGAGGTTCTTTTTCTCGCTTTCTTTCGCACACACACACACACGAATAACCCAAAAGTAGCGCCTAACCTAGAAAAGAAAACATTTTGGTAAACACTCGAATTTTTATGCTGATGCCTTTTCTTTTTTAGTTAATTAATAGGGACGTGGGCGGGGGCGCCTACTTTTTTGAGGTCAGCAAACAAATTGAAAGCTGTATGTATGTATGTATGTATGTGTGTATGCATGTATTTCTGCCATTGAAGAAGAGAGCTGGAAATTGAGCCCATGGCTCGCTTTGTGTTTTTCTTAATACTTTGACCATGTGCCAGTAATTGTCGTTTGCTGTTTGCGTTTTTATTTTTCCATTGCACTTGTTGCTTACTTTTCTTTGGCCTTGCCTGGGCACAATGTCTGCTGATAGACCTTCTTTGTCTGCCCTGAGGATGAGTCATGATTATATATGACTGGATGGGGGTCGGTTAATCAATGACTGGACTGAAGCTTATAAATACGTATATTAGGCATTTGAATGCTAAATTTCCGAGACTGTTATCTATTGAGGTTCACTCACTGTGGAGTGGAATATTGAAACTGTACGATCTTGTTAAAAGCGATTACCAGGTTAAGGGCTTAACAAGTGAAAATAGTGGTTTTTAAAGACGAAAGAGAATCTTCCCCTGTAGAAATAGTTTGTAAAGTCTTCAATCCACATATCTGGCACGAATTGGCAAGCCTGAAATAGGCTTCAATATAGATATTTCTCTCCTACCCGAATACGAGAAGAGAAGCTCAACTTCGAGTCAAAGGCGCAGAGAGAGTGTGAAAAACTGAGAACAAATTTCGTTCTCGCTCTCAGCGATGGCTTGGAATCGAATATAGGGAGTTGTTAAAATAAAGTGAGAGAGTGAAAAATTGGCCAAACTTCTATGAAAGCAATCGAGAGAATTTAAGTCACTTTTTTATACATTGTATGGATGTATCTGCCTTAGTGTTTGCGCTAATTTGTACAATAACTGTGGAAATTGTTTAAACCAGACACTTTTCATGCTTAAAACCAAGAAGATGTATGCTCAAGAGAGAGATTTTTAATGCTTACGACTAAGAGTATTCATTTCGAATATGAAGCAGACTTAATTGAAAACCAAGAACTTGCATAGTGGGTACGCCACAGGGAATGCTAATGAAAAGAAAAGTTTTCTAAAAAACTTACATACTCGGTCCCCTTTGCTAGCTATTGGCACCAGCTTTAAAGTAATTAATCATGAAAATACTCTTGCGTGTGCTTGTAGAACAGATGTGTAGAGGAGCAAGCGACAAATGAAAGCTTTGTCAAAAACATTTTGAAGTTTGCTTCAGCGTGTAAATTCAGTCTGAGACTGAGCCGTGTAAAACCTGTGTAATAATTATAGAACTGCTTAGAGTTGAGCTTTACAAAACCAAACATTGAGTAGGATACAATTTTGGTGCTTCGAGAAATATAACTTGGAGTCATACCCCGAAATCTATGACTTCATACTGCCACCTCAAAGTGTGATGACTATGGAATACAAGTTTAATATCGATTTTGAAATGCTGTCATGTAACGGGCAGGGAAAAACCATGCTGTTTGGGATCTATGATAGAATTTATAAGAAAATTATATATATATTTTATATATATATACATATATTTGGCCCATAACTTGAGACATCACTTTTTTAATCCATTTTGTGTGAATAGGAATAGCTGATGCTTCTTTCCGATTTCTCATAAATTTCCCCACCTCAGGAGATTTAGAAAAAACAAAGTGAGATGCTTACAAAGCTCGTCAGAGGTCCAAAATTTCTACTACTCTCGTCTTAAATGGGTTATTGAAGTCATTAAATGTTTCCAAAACGTCATCTAAAGGGTTTCAAAAAATTTCATCAAAATCGGATTGACTAGATCTAATGAAATGGGCTTAAAAAAAGAACAAATTATGGTTTTTAGGGTTTCAAGGGTATAACAAGTTTGGGAATTTGGGAAACTAGCTTAGCCTTCGACAATAATTTTGAGCATGAAAGTATTTTGCATAACATTTACTTTCTCAGTAAAGCTAATTATGTTCGAATGCTGCTTTCCTGACTTACAAAAGACATAGTGGTAGCAGAAAAGTTGCATTCAACTTGAATGCACCTGCATCCGAGACTTTTCGAGTAGTGACTCGGACAAGGACAAGGGGTATCGTTTTATATCGCTCTTAAAAGAAACTAAAACCAAAATCAGCTTAGAAAGCCAAGTTTTAGGATGAAAAACTGAATGAACTTTGGGATATACAGAGAAGCCCGCCTTTCTAAATAGAAATTGCAGGAAATATTACAATTCCACAGACTGACAGACGACTTTTGACGCTGATGGGCTCAGAAATATTTCTGTCTGACTGTTGCTTATATTTTTACTTGATAAAATGCCTTCTACTAATTGTTAATGATGTTAACGCTATCCGCTATCCAGTTCGATTCCAATTTGACATAAGTTTTAATTGAAACAAATTTTTGGAAAACTTCCCAACGAAAATTTTCACTTTCAATGTGAACAGTGAAATACTTTTGCGGTTTTTTTTGTTTTTTTTATTTATACTTTTGTTGTCTGCCCAAACGGAACAGGAAGTTTGCTTCACTGCAGCTCACTGAATTAAGGGGGAGCAACATGTTGCTGCAACATTTGCAGCTTATGCAACAACAAACCACAATTGTGGACTTTTACTTTACATTGTTTGCGACTTTCCCAACCGTTTGGTTTTCTATTTCACTTTTCACCAAATTCCTGGCTGCAAATTATCAAATACATAAAACAAATCGTGTTCATCTTGTTGATGCAACTTTCCTTTTGGATATCAATACATTGTTTCTCTCCTTTGTATACACAAAATAATGAAACTTTCATAAAAAAAAAAAATGTCAAAAATTAGATGACTAAATTAAATTAATTAACATAGCTCCCACCTCGTTTGTCAACATGTTGCCAACAACCTGACAACTGCCCAATTTGTGTAAACATGTTGCCGAGTTGCTTGAACTTCGAATTCACTTTGCTACAGTTTTCACTTTGTGTGTTTTTAACACATTTCACCCAATAATCGTAAAAAAAGACCACCTCTTTCACTCAACCCACATTTTATTTAGAACAAATCTCTTTGAAATACAGAAAAAAAAATGTCTAAGCCAATAAAAAACGATCTTTTAAGCCAAATACAGAGACAACAGCGAGAAGTAGAGATCACGACGCGTGCGCCCCCCGCTCGCTCCTCTAAAGAAAAAGTTGAAGAAATCCAATGTGTTTGGAGGGCAGCAGGAAAGCAAGGGGGGGTGTGAAAAAGAAAGCACGACAAAAACAAAATGTGAAAACGCATGAAAGCCAATTTCTTGCCTCGCACAATTTGTTTAGAAAGTGCAGAGAAATGGTAAAAGCGGCAAAATGCAAACAAGCAAAAGTTTATTTCTCTCGCTCTCGCTGTTTCTATTTTTTTTTTTTTTTTGAGTGTGTGTGAAAATTGCGCACAAACATGTTTGATCATTATTAATTTTATTGATTTCATTTCTGGCTTAATGATAATGATAATGATGATGCTTGGGTGTTGTGAAAATTTATTATACAACAAACACAAACAACAAAACAGCCCAGAGCCACGCGCTAAACGACCATGTGCGCGCGAAAAAGAGACAGAGAGAGAGAGAGAGAGTTCAAGCCACGACGACGTCATCAAACAAGTTTATGTTGTGCCGCAAGCTTTTGTGTTGGAATAACAGGGTGAGGCCAGCTGCAAGAGCACTCTAATGGATCTTCAACAAATGTTACTCTCAGCTGCTTACAAGCTTTCAGCCCTGCTTCACCGTGTTATTGCTTCATGTTGGCTATTACATAAAAATCTTGTTCGTGCTCTCGTTTCGCTTGCCCGTTCCGTTGTGTTCGGGTGAAATTCGTTGACGCTTGCCCGCCCGCCTACGCGACTGCGCACAGTGCGCGTCATACAAATAAGCACACAGTTGCGCGCGCTGACTTCGTTTGTAATTTTTTTTTTTTTGTGCTTTTTCTTTTACGTAATCACAAAATGTTTTCCCTTCATTCATTACAAACTCTGGTAAACTTTCATTTATGTTGCCAAAAGTAACATTGCATTTGTTGTGCCCTGACCACAAAAACTACTCGTGGATTATCCGAGGATGAGCCCCAACCGAAAAAACCAGCGGCAGTTATGTAAAAATTAACAGCACATTATGCGTGGAAAATGGGACACGTTGGCTTTTTTGTGTAAATCTATTGTGACATGTTTGTATCTGAATTTGGGCCACATTGATTTAATTTCTTTACATATTTTGGATACGCCTCTAGATAAGAGACACAAAAGAGCTGAATATTTAGGGCAATTGAAGAGGGAAAGTGTGACCTGGGGTGGGGTGTGGGAAATGTTTTACAACCAGGTTGTAGATAAATCTTAACATGTTATTGAAATTACATTTCTATCCCGAAACACTAAAAAACCAAGGCTCCCAAATTCTGGAGAAACTTCGGTAAGGAGGCTTAAACCCGTCTTAAAATCTTGGGCTCTTAGATTTATAGAATAGCTCTTATTGCATTTTATGATGTTAGGGTACTTTTTGTCCTTATTCTTCCACTGGATTGTAGCTTTTAACATAATAATCATAAAATCATCTCCAACTCCTACTCCTACATCTACTAATAGTATTCAGCTGTTTTTTGAACCGAAACTTATTCCAAAGTTTTAAAAGTTTCAAAAACCCGAACCTAAACGGTTATACGAAGCTCACGAAATATCAATCGATTAGGACATTCTAAATAACTTATGCTTCTCTATTGAACAATTTAAGAGGTATTTCTTTGATCTATGAAAATGCTTTTTAAAACTTTCAAAATTTTTACTTAGTCAAGATAATCTGTATCAAACCCATAAAGTTTTACTTTCTCTTAATTCAATGGACTCAATATGAAAGGAAAGGTGTTGAGCCGAATTACTCCATTAATGTTATAAAACAGCCACTCAGGGCACAAAACCAAACAATTTTTGAATGTGTCTTCAAATTAAGTGAAAACTATAGGATTACGCACAGAAATAATACATTTTTTTCCGGGTTTCGTTTGTCGAATGTCTTGAAATACTTTCCCCTAGATCATTCTTCTTTAACCTGTCAAGAGTTTAAGATGAATATGTTTCAGCTTGCATGGCAGTCAAGTGAAATGAGTTTGTGGTGGTTATGGTGCACACATTATGTCTCTTTGGACTGCGAATAATATTTACGAGCGCTAATATGCTACCCCGCCATTATAAATAGGTCCGGACATTGCGACTCAACGTTGTCCTGTCTTAAGCCAGAATCTTAAAGACCAAAAACAAATCATTTTTCTTAAATTTAGAGTTCATCGATTTTTTCACTCATGTTACTTTGGAATTCCCATGCAGTTATAGAATTGCTGGCATGAACAGACAGTTGATAGGCAAAGATTGCTACGGCATTGCGGTGGACCCTTATGCCGGCTGATTTAAAATTGTTGCCACTTTTAAATGTGTTAAGCTCTTGATTCAAGAATAAACGGTGTAGCTCTTGACCCTAATGAGCTCTTGATACACGAATGAACATTCTTGGCTTTTAAGAATGATAAAACTTGGATTTGAGTGCGTTTAGTACTTCATTCAAGAATTTTTCAACTTGATTTAAGAATGTTTCGTAATTGATTCAAGTATTGAAGCTCTTGAGTTAAGAAAAACGGTATGAAAAATATATACTGGGATAAAGAATTTCGCTCTTTGAATAAGAATTTTAATTTTGTACGAACTTCTGACATTCAACATTCCTCATCCAAAAATGAAATTCTTAAATTTGTCTCTGAGTGTAGAAGTTTCTTTTCTCTTACAATTAAAGATAATGGGCAATACACTACCTGTTACTTACAAATCCATACCATATCCAAATCTTCTAGGAAACTACACAGAGAAAAAAAAATGTCAATATCAATTCGATTTGGACTGGTTAATTTGACATTTTGACATATCATTTTGATGCTAAAAAAAATGTCAAATTAAAGCTAAATAATATCATTCTGATATTGAATATTACATTTTAAATTAATTAGTATCATTATTATATTTCATTAATAAATTGATATAAAGAACAGATCATATTCATATTTATCATATCGGCTTTTTAATGATATGAAAAAATATAACATTGAATACCAGATCATATCAATTTTTTTTTCTGTCTAGTGTTAAAACCTTTCCCACCTATTCAACATTCATATATTTAATATTTTCTTGATTTTCACACATAATCCGCTCTTTGATATAGAACATTGATATGCTTTGAACTTAATTTTTGGCTCTATAAACAAATTAAACAAAAAGCTAAGATACGAAGTAGAATAGTAAGGGATAAGTGTAAAATTATCGTAATCTGTATAATACAGGGGAATCTACAAAGATTCTCTGAAAATAGTTTATGGTACATATATGTGAATTTTCAGACCTGGGGTTCGATCATGGAAAAAGCTACTTCCGGTTGTGTCATGCATTTGCAAAACATTGTCAAGGTAATCTCTGTCTCCATTTGAAGAAGAACCCAACCAATCCAGCTAAACTCCCATCAAATAGGCAAAACCTGGCAAATTTCACTCTACTTTTTAATGATTTTATATATTTTATATAACCAACAACACAAATACGACCAAAGCTAGAGCTGCGCCATCGACTTTCACGAAAAACTGCAAGCCAAACTGCAGAGCAAGAGCCGAGCGAACGCTGTGAGGAGCTTTCTCCTTGAAAGCTAAAGGCAATTGGACGCAACGAATTGATGACGACTGAACTCCATGGCAAACAGTGAAAAGACCCCAAAACGAAAACTTGAGCGTGGGAGTTTGCTTGGTTGGTTGGAAATTAATATGCGTCAAAAGTGTTGACATTTTCGTTGGTTGAGCGGGGCTGAGCGGGGGTGAAACGAAAAGAAATTGCATGCGTTTGTTTTTGCGGGTGGGTGTCATCATGATTGAAGCTGCTGCATTTTGTAGAGGAAGTGACTCGTTTTTGTGTCTGAGTCCAACTTGGAGGAGTTTCTCTTTTGGTGGCTGTCTGTTGCAATCATTTTCATTGGCATGAAAGTTCACATTATTTAAATTAAATTGCCAGGCGGACGCTTCTTCTCGGTGCTGTTAAAAAATTTATCTTTGCATCTGGGCGACGGCGCCACAAAAACAAAAAGAAAAGCGTTTCCTTTTGCCAACGTTTTTCACTCCAACTCATTTGTTGTTGTTTAGGCGGCGAGTGAAAGGAGCATTTGTTTTTCATGTTGTTGTTGGTGAAAACGCCATGCAAGTGAAAACTCATGCGATAATTTGCTGTAAAAAATGAAAATTTTCACCATTTTATTATTGTGCCTTGGCTTTTGTTGTCGACTTTCGTACGTTTTGCGTTTTATCAAATTTCATTTAAATGCTAATGAAAAGTTGCCGGAAGTATAGTGGAAAGCGCACAAATTATATAACACTTTTTGGTGAAAAGTTGTTTTATCCCCCCCCTTCCCTCTCTTCCTCTCCCTGTCTGTCTTTATCTCTCTGGTTGGGCAGCTGGCTTGTTTTTGCCCCCCCCCTTCATGGGATTTCAAAAGATTTCCTTAACGCGTGCTCCTCGACCATTTGTCTTGGTTTGATTCTTTCTACGGTTGAGCCCACACAAAGGTGGATGTTTCTCAAAAAGATCACCCAGGGTGAGCACACAAGCACATTGCCAAGCCACGTCTGTGACCAAATGCATTCGTCTCAGCTGCCAATGATCGTTTGCACAGGCAACGGCACGTTGTGCCACAGAAGCACAACAGAAATGCAATAGGCTGGTCCTCATTAACCAGCATTTTAGCCAAGTGGTTTAACTAAGTGGTCTTTAAATTAATTTTGTGGTTTTTTTTTCCTAACGCTAATGAAAGTAGACTTTTTTTATGTGGCCAATGAGTATGAAAATATGAGAAAATATTTTATTTGAGACACTTTAGGTGTCTCGTAATGCGCTAAGGAACCTTATGATGATTTGAGAAAATATCAGGGCTTATATTTGCTTTATGTAGTCGAAAGTTTGGTGTCACACAATCAAAACAAACTAATCAGTATCAAATCTAGGTGTTTTATACTACCACAAGCTGAACATATCGGCTGTACTGTAGGTACATAAAAAGATGTTTTAGCTGATCAAAGGAATTTGATGATACAGTCTGTGGTTTACCTTTGCAATCTTCGAATTTTTGTCCACTCTATAAGAAAATATCGAAAAAGTTCATAAATAATTTCTTCAGTTTAGATTTATGCCGCTTAAACTGGAATCCTTATCGTCTACTAAGATCTTAGATTTGTAAAATGTGAATAATTTTGAATTTGAATGTAACCGCTTAGTGTAACCGCCAATAACCTTAGTAACCTGTGCAACCCTTAAAGCTAGTGTTACAGAGTGACAGATTTCGATATATCGATAAGTGAGGACTGATCGATATATCCGAGCGTCAAGAGTCAGTTTGCGCCGAATGAAAGGAAAGGAAGGTTCGCCTATAATAACATAATAACATAATACTTTTAAATATTAATTTAAGACATTGGATAATAAAGACCACGATTATAGATCAAAACTGCCAGCTTCGAAATACCAAAAAAAATGTCTTGGCCTAATGTCTTAGCTCATAAGCTAATCAAAAAGAATGATGATATGTGTTTCCTTTCAAGCCTGATACAATTTGCTGATCAACCAAGAGTTCTTTCAACTTGGGACTGACTTTATCAGTCGAGGAACTTCGAAAGGGCATAGTGAAAACGACATAATTCCGCCGTGTAAAAGCATATCTGCTCGCGGAGTTCTCGGAGAGATATCTTGTCCAAGATATGTCGTTAACCCGAAATAAGATACATAAACTCCAAAGTTTAGCATACTGTGCTCATGCGGCTTCTCATACCTTTTTGTATTTCTCACATGGACTATTACTCTAGTCTGATATCTCATATAGAAAACTACAATGAGATATCAGACAAGTCAAAATACAGCTATGGGAAGAAAATTCAAACTGTTCTACCTAGTCCTAAGAATGTTTCGAACTTTTTTTTGTAGAAATTTCTAAAAAGTCTCAAAGATTATGTGGGATTGATCACTTTCGGAGCATTTAATGCAAGGTTGTGGCTTTAAAACGTTATTCAAAAACTTACTTTTTGCACCTTTTCCTTTGCCTCAGCAAAGTCCCTGGAGGAATACGTAATGTGAATATGAAACTTCGATATAACAAGAGTGTGCTGTGCGTGTGCGAAGTATGCCAAATCAATTTAGCACACAAACAGCACACAAATGAAAAATCGATGATCCACATTGTGAATTTCTTTTCATATTTCTTTTCTTTTATAAGAGATAGAGGTTCGACGTGTAAACACTTCTAAAACTTTCGGGCAAATCATGTTTATTTTGGTAGTATGCTCCATTACGAAATGCTTAAGAAGTGGCAAAATATCATTTTAATGTTGTTAGTAATCTATATCTATATAAATAAAAAAAATCATATTATTGACTGGATAAACTTTTTATTCCTTTCTCATTATACGGCATAAAATTTCTTTTCGTTAAGAGTAGAAGCTGTTAAATATTTGGCAGATCCAAACCAAATAATGAACATAACCAAACAATTGTTGATTTCTTTTAACCTGTTCCTGCAAAGTCCGTTCAATTGAATTCAGAAACGAGAACCGGTCTGATTGGATTTCTGCATATGGCTGAGCCTAAACCCCAAAAAATAAGTATTTTCTAAATTTGGAATACAAAAATCTTTTAAAATCAGCAAATTTGAACAGAACTCCAATATTTTGTGAATTTGAATTTCAATTTTAAGTTCTTTATCGGTCACTTCTTTTTTAAAGGTAAACCGAACGCAATTCCACTATGGTTTGAGAATAGCTATACTCAATTCCGATTGAAAATGCTCACTTTATACTTCTGGCAAACCACGGACCAAACGGAAGCGGCACTAGCTAAATAAGAGAGAGGCGAATCGATCGAAATTGGAACATGAGAGACTTTTACGTTTCATTGTTCGTTTTTGATGACACTGCCAAATTCTTGAGACATTAAACAAAAACATTATTTTTGCAGAAAAATTCTAGGGAAAATCATTATGTTAAATAAGTAGCTGTATGGAAAGTAATTTGCAAATTCAATGATTCAATTCCGTTTCCAAAAAGTTCTAGTTTAAATGGAATTGAGAACATATAAACCCAGCTTCAGACTACCAATGATACAACACTAAAGGTAAGGCGGCGTCAGTGTGAGCTCTCTGCAAAGTACCTTTACGTTAAAAGTACTCATTACACTAACGCCGCCTTACCTTTATTGTTGTATCATGAGACTGCCTCAAATGAAGCTGTTAAACAACCCTTAAATTCTATAACTTCAAGTGTTTTATATTAGCTATATTTTGTAATATTTTAATGTTGGCTAAGAACAGTTTGTAGTTTTTAATTTATAGCTTGGATGTTTTGAAAAGAAATGATTTGCTCTGCTTAAAAAGCTACACTTAAAATAGGCATCAGTGCTGCAAAATGATAAAATATGCATTTTTAAACTGCTTAAACAACTGAACTAAGAACTAAACTGAGCTACTTGCAAATGACCACATTTATATTCTACTTTTCGGTCCACCCTAACAAGCCCGTGAGTTGAGTGTGAGTCACTGTGCACGCTTGGGAGTTCTACCTTTAGTGGGTTCTTCTGGCTCATTAATCTCTTGGCTGTTACTTATTTTTTCTTTAATTTAACCTTCTCTTTCTTCTCCCAATTGCCCCTCTCTACAATCCAACCTTCTGTTTGTGGCGGCGCCGCACAATAAAAAAAAGCTGTTTCAATGCCATAACAAATATCAATTTGTTTTTGGCTTTAGCCCTTGGCAGCAGATGAGAGTGCGAGAGCGAGCGGGCGGGCGGGCGAGCGAGAGGAGAGCGATGAGAGGAGTCAGGTGTGCGTGCCTCAATGCCAAATCAATGTCATTAACATTAAAGCACACTCACTAAAAGATTGAACAAAGCTGGCTTCACAGAGTACTAAACACTGCCGTCGACGTAGATGTCAGCGTCAGCGACAGCGTCAACGTTGCTTACGGTTTGTTCACCTTGACAAAATGCGCGTCAACCTTTTACACACACGCAGGCAGGGCTCATTGAAGGTCCTTCAGCTGGATTTTGCTGATGGCCATCAAAATCGCCAGCAGCAGTAGCAGCAGCCAAGCACCTTGAAAAATCTACAGCCTCGGCTGTTGTTGTTTTAGTTTTTGTTGTAGTTGCAGCCTTGCACAGATTTTCCGAGTTTTTCTTTGGTTAATTGTATAAAATTTTGTTGCCGCTGCTGTTTCCTTTTGCATCTGCGCCCCTCAAACAAAGGCAGATTCCTACTCAGTCTTCTACTCTTCCATATCCAGCTCCCTCGCCTCGCCCATTGTTTGTCAATTTTCCACTCTTGGCAACATTTTCGTTTTAGACCATTGTTTGTTGTCATCATCTGCGCAGGCTCTTTTCGACCTTTTGCCAGTTATCCTTAGACACATCCTTGTGTGTGGTGTATGTCAGTTATAGTTTGCTGCTCTTGCGCGACGGTTGTGTGTTTCTTTTTTTTGAGTTTAACTGATTTTGTTGATGTGTTTGGAGAGTTTGCTGTGTGGAGACTTGAACTTATAACCGCTTGAAAGCTTTTTCTCGCACTCGCCCTCGCTCTCGCTCTCGCTCTCTCTCTCTGTTCCTCTGTTTGCGGAATAACGGTTCAAGACAATTTTTTTCCTGGTTCGGCCATTATGATCGCTGCACTTTTTGGCGCACTTCGCTTTGTGTTGTCCGTGCGTTTGCGTCTCGTGTTTTAATTTTAAACATTTATTTAAGAATTTTAAGAACTTTGTCACTTCCTTAAATTTGTATTTTTGTTTTGTGTGTGGTGTGAACGTTCGGCAAGCTGGAGAACTCGCTGCTGTTGAAGCTGCTGAATTTACTGGCCAGTCATTCGAATTCCAATAGCAACTTTGTCAAAATTGAATTCGAACGCAGCATAATGGATCTCATACAAGAGCCAAGGTTCCTACTAATCCAACTATCCTCCCTCCCTCTGCGCATATCTAAATCCCACTAATCAATTGTTTTCCCTGCTCTTCCCATTGCAGATTGCCGGTAAACGAATGTCAGGCAAGCCAAACAGCTAGAGTCACCTCGAACCTGCACGCATCCAGTAGCACGATGGCGGTCAGTCGTGTACCCTCGCCACCCTTGCCGGAAGTTAATACGCCAGTTGCTGAGAACTGGTGTTATACGCAGGTAAGCTACAGCCAGGATTAAATTTCCAATGCCTTCGGGCCGACGGCGGGATACTTTGTGAACATTTTTGCACTGCTAGGGATTTGCATCCGTGTTGCTCTCAAGTATCACATTTGTGTAAACCGAATCCATTTTGTGTGGTGTGGAATAAAAATGCATTTCCGTTGTTAAATTCTTGTTTGAGGTTATGCAGGTGTGTGGCTCTTGTTCCAAGATGGACGACGACAACGTCATGGGAATCCAATGTGAAATTTGAGAACTTTTGCGTAGGGTGGTCTATGCATTGACAAGAGAGGTTAACTAAGGTCAGGTATGTTCTCTGGGAACATAGTTGAGCAAAGTAAGCAAAGACTTTGGTGTTGTCTTTTTTCTGATATCATCGACTCAACTTGTTCGTATTACCCTTACGAAAGAAGAGAGCTATAAACTACAATTACCCTAACGAAAGGGCGGAGCTGCGAACTACAATTACCATTACCATTTTTTAGATAATTAAATACAATTCCTGATTACAATTCCTTAGTAATTGTAGTTTGGAATTCTGATTATTAAAAAATGTACTCACAATTACAATTACTTGAGTAATTAATAAGTAATTGTGCTTGAATGTTGAGTTATTCAAGAATTTTTGTGTGTAAATTGAAGTTAATTACTACTTCAAATGCTCATAAATCAAAAAAGGATTAGTATTTAAATACTTTTTAATACTGCATTTATTCACCTTAAATTCGATTCAATTCCTTTTTGATTCGCTTGATCCAAATCATCGGATTCAAATTCAATGTCCATTTTTATTTTTAGAGACTACAAAGGGTCATAATTATATAAAATAGAGGGAATTATTCGCTTTTACTTGTATTACTATGATCAGCAAACCATTAAATTTGGTGTTTTTAAACTGGATTGGAAAAATGATCATAATTTTCACCCACAATTACATGAATAATTTAACTTTTCAAGCACAATTACTCGAGTAATTGTAAAAGTAATTACACTTTATTATATAATCGTTATTCCACGATTCCATTACGATTACTGAATAATCGAAGTAGGCAATTGCTTTGTCATTAACTAAATAATCGAAGTTATTGTAATGAAATGTAATTAAATACGGGGAAGAGGCTATTATTATGTCTCATAAAACAAGGCAAGGTAAATTTCAGCTTCCAATAGACAACAATTTTCATAAAATTTAGTTTGATGAACCGTCCTTAGCGAAGTCGAGTTGATGTAGCTTCTTACCTGTCACCATTTTCAAACGTTATTCCGCACATTCCCCACATTATCTACGATATTAAACGATTTAAAGAGCTTATGTATAAATTTTTTAGAGCTATTCTAATGCTCCCTGGAAATTGAATTACGAAAGTAAGCAAAAAGTCACAGATTCAACTTTGAAATCATAATATTCGAATCAAAATATAAAAAATACTAGTAAGCTAGCAAGTACTGAACCGAACCGAAACCGCGCTTCAGTAAGCTTCAAAAACCATGTAATGAACCGAACCGGAGGTTTTTCAAAGCTGTTCGAACCATTGTACGGAATCAGACTTTCTTTCCGAACAGTTTGCTACCCTGGATTTTACAATTTAGAAAATGTTTTGAAATTAAAGCTGCACCGTCGAGTACGTGCTGTCACAAATCAAATCAAAATGTAAAAATAATGTTTTAAAAAACCTCCCTGACAACACTTTTTATATAGCTGTTTCGATTCTACTTATATCTGTTAGATTTTCGCTTTATAACTCCTTGAATTTGAGCTTTATTTGTCATGTTCTTAGAAAATTAGAGCATATATAAAATTTTTATATTTCCTCGTGCTGCGATAGTTGAGCACGAAGATGCACGAAGTCAAATTTTTACTTGTCCACTACATTTATGCTCTTCTCGTTGCATGCTTAAAGTTTTTCGCCATTTTTAAACCAGAAAATTCCTTTACAAAATGTGAAATTTTTCAAAAATTTCTGTGGGTAAGAAGGTGGCCTAAAAGTCCTCTTAAAACCAGTTGAGGAGAATTGCACTCTTAAAAACCAATTTAGGTGTCTTAAAAAGAATTTTTTTAAATGTCTAGTTATCATTTAAAGCACTTGAATTTATACCTAGTGGGCCATAAACCGACTTAATGCCTTATATCAGGAAGAATTCGAGCCTCAGTTCTGTGAATCTGTTTTTGAAACGTAAACTGATTTAGATCTTACCATCTATGAGCGGTCAAATGGTATGGGGAAACCCTATGGGTTATCTAAAAAAATGTCTGATTTTATTTTGTTTTTTGCAGAATATTTGCAAATTGGCATTGATCTATAATTTTAGACAAACCCTCTATTAATATATCCTTGGTTACTAATTTCACATTCTCTCTTATTTTCAGGTCAAAGTGGTTAAATTTAGCTATATGTGGACCATAAATAACTTTAGTTTTTGTCGCGAGGAGATGGGAGAAGTACTCAAATCGTCCACATTCTCTGCCGGTGCTAATGACAAACTGAAATGGTAAGACGAAATCAATTGTTTCCCCCCCACACACAGACCACTAAATTTCCCCTTTTGTATTTGCAGGTGTTTACGGGTGAATCCCAAAGGCTTAGATGAGGAGAGCAAGGATTACTTATCATTATATTTACTATTAGTTTCGTGTAATAAATCAGAAGTCAGAGCCAAGTTCAAATTTTCCATACTAAATGCAAAGCGTGAGGAAACCAAAGCCATGGAATCCCAACGGTAAGAGACTGAAGCCATAATCAATCAATTGTTATCCAACTAATCTCTTAACTATTTCAGAGCTTACCGCTTTGTTCAGGGCAAAGATTGGGGCTTCAAGAAATTCATACGCCGCGACTTTCTCTTGGACGAGGCCAATGGTCTCCTGCCCGAGGATAAGCTGACCATATTCTGTGAGGTTAGCGTGGTGGCGGACAGTGTGAACATCTCCGGACAATCCAATATTGTGCAGTTCAAAGTGCCCGAGTGTAAGCTATCGGAAGATCTCGGCAATCTGTTTGACAATGAGAAGTTTAGTGATGTAACGCTCTCGGTTGGAGGCCGCGAGTTTCAGGCGCACAAGGCCATACTGGCAGGTTAGTAGAGAGATGATGCGATGCTATAAGGAGTATTGTTATTAAATATCATGTAATTACAGCGCGTAGCGATGTCTTTGCGGCCATGTTTGAGCATGAGATGGAGGAGCGCAAGCTAAATCGTGTAGCCATAACCGATGTGGATCATGAGGTTCTTAAAGAAATGCTGCGATTTATATATACGGGCAAGGCGCCCAACCTAGAAAAAATGGCTGATGATCTCCTAGCGGCTGCTGATAAGGTAAGCACTTATACGGTTAAAACCAATTGAAACGAATGAATCCCTAATGTATGTTATCTTTGCAGTATGCACTCGAAAAGCTGAAAGTGATGTGCGAGGAGGCGCTGTGCGTCAATCTCTCTGTAGAAACAGCAGCCGAAACCCTAATATTAGCTGATCTCCACAGTGCGGATCAATTGAAAGCACAAACGATAGATTTCATTAATACGTAAGTGAAGGCGAATGGAATGGATGATATGGTGGATAGGAGATTTGGTTTGGTTCGGTTGTTTTTTCAAAAACTCCCAAAATTAAGCTGAAACAAAATAGAAACGTAGCTCAAACAAAGCAAAGAACTGAACTAAACCATAAGCCACCTCCCTCCTTTAAGACTTTTTAACTAATTATGCAACTTTCTCAATCAACAGTCATGCCACCGATGTGATGGAAACCTCTGGTTGGCAAAATATGATCACAACACATTCACATTTGATAGCGGAGGCATTTCGTGCGCTCGCAACACAACAAATCCCACCAATTGGACCACCAAGGAAACGCGTGAAAATGAGCTGAAACAACAATTCAAGAACAACACGTACAGCGGCAGCAGCAACCGTAGCTGCAGTCACCAGAACAGCAATAACAAAACCCCACAATACAAGAACCATTGGCCATGCCGCCGCCCTCAATTGCAATAGAACTTTCCATAGGAGCAAACATGTGAAATATTTAATGAACCGAGTGGGCGCTAATCCCTTGGAGGAAGCATCCTACAACAATAACAACAACAACAACACAGCCACCACAACTAATAGTAACAGCAACAACAACAACCAGAGCAACAACAACAACAACAACCAGAGCAAGCAGTACCGTCTATTGTTTCGATTTCGAGTAATTTAACAAACAGCAAACAAAACTTGATTCTAAATGTATTTTATTTTGTTGATTTATGCCTATGATTAATATGTTTACGAGTAATAATTAATTAATTAAAGCTACACCTAAGTCCACACTTGAAAGAATCAATACAGAAAACACAAGTAATAATAATTATAATGAATACAAGAAAGGAAGGAATAAATGAGAAAGCATAACAACTATTACGATTATGATTCTGATTACAAAGCGTACACTTTGATTGTGATGTAAATTCCGATGAGTATGACTAATGAGTAATGCATAATGATACGGATATGATAATGAAGTTGACTTATATATATATATAAAAATTTGTGTATATGTTAAACTCTGCAAAACGTTTGAGAGCATTCATTCATTTCTTTGTGTGCAAAACAACCCCAACCCTCCCACCCACCTCCAAAACCCCCAAAGCCGAGGAGTGTGTAGGAACCAAACTGTAAAAAAAACAAAACAATTTATTCATTTAACATTAAAGGAGCTCCCCTTGCAGGCCACGCCCAAGCTCTCACTTGCTACCACCGCACATACACACTCCTCCCCGCTCATCTCTCGCCCCTGCGCGCAGCCAAAACAAGAAAAAAACCAACAACAATAGGATACGAAACAAAACATTGTGTACCTTCTACTTCAAACGTCTATCAGCTATTTCTCCTTTTTTTATGTTTTTTTGTTTTTAAGTATTTAAAATGCAAAACTCTTCTTCTTTTCGTTTAAGCGCAAATGTAATTAATTTGTTGTACAAAATCTAAAACAAACAAAACAAACAAAAAAAAAACAAAAACAAAACCAACACATTGTCGAAATAAAAGCAAAACGTAGCAATTTGTGTATAGTAAGCCAAATTCGCATATTCTTTCAATGATTCTGATATTTCTGTGTGAAAAGTATTCAATTTATAACTCTTACTAATATAGGTGGTATAGTAAGTGCCAGTGAGCCAAGGTATACTAGGCGTTCAGTTTGAGTTTTTCCAACCGAAAATTGTGTAAGCAGCTCCAATTTGGGTGGGTGACGAAATGATCGATAATTTTAAGCAGGTTTGGTTTATAATTTGCTTAAAAGAAAGCTCGGGGATCCAAAACTCCCAGAGACTTTAACTTTACGCCCGTTTCTTACAGCGGTAATACCGGTATGGGGCACAAAAAGTAATGCCTGTTCTTTTCTCGTCTCGTTTTTTGGCTTACTGGTGACTAGGAATGCTTGATTCACACACGACGACTAAGAAAGTGGTTCTCCAACGGTATCTGTGTTGTTTAACAGAGCAGAGCAACGCAGAGGTCGGCAATGGAAGCAGAGACGTTGGCAAAACTTGTCAATATGTTGAGCACATTCAATCGTGATGCAATAGCACTAGTGCCCAATGTTTCAATGTGTGGTTGGTCAACTTGACAGGCACTTTAAACAAATTTGAGTGTCTCATGATGTATGTGGCGTAACCGGAGGAACAAACTTAAACGCTCCTCATCCACCGGACTTTAGCCGCGAGCTCAGCCCCGATGAAACTATCGATATGCAAATAGCTGTCCGCACAATCGCTTTGTTTATTTAATTATTTGCTGCAACACAAAATGTTTATGAATAAATTAATTTTTCAATTCCACGCCATTGATATGCAATTCGAAGAGGCAGAGCATCGAATAAATAATGCAAGAAAGTACAGGGAGAGGCCTAATTAATTTACTAATATGGATGATGCCACATTTGTTGTTTGTATTTGTTGTTTTTCCCTTTCACTCTTCATCGCAAGTAATGTTAATCAACTTTTACGCAAAACCATGACCAGCAACAACTAATTGCAATGAAAAACAAACAAACAAACCAAACCGAGTCAGCTGTTCACTCGTTCGTTTAGTCAAACAGTATGGTCACACTGAAGCAGCGATAGGTATTTGTCGATATCAGGCGAAACTGCTGTTGAGAAAAGCAAATGACTTAACCTCTCGTTATCTGGACGAACAAATCTGACCGGTGGTTGGCTAACCGGAACCTTTGAGAAATCGGGACTAAGTCGAATTTAAGTGTCTCATGCTGTGTTCGGCGTAACCAGAGGAAAAAACTATACCACAACTCAAGACCCGGTCAACTTTTAACAGCTAGCTCAGTCCCGATGGAACTATCGATATTTTGTGCGATAGACAATCAGTTGAATACGTTGTTTGGTCTGTTGAATGAGAAATAAAAAGAGTTTTAAAATTGACTGCATTACTAAAATACCTTATTTGTTGACAGTGTCTGGTCGTTCAATGTTGAACCGGTCCGTGAAAACCAGTTTCAATCATCAATATTCTGGATTTTGAACAATTCGGTTATTGTCGGTTATTGGTTTTAGTATCGCTTATCATATCATGGGCGCCACAGAATTCACCAGCGATTTGCTTTGGTTAACGTTCGCCATGCCATTTCTCTTTAGCTGGCTCATTCTTTTCTTTCGAACATGACTTGGCAGAGTCATCAATTCCATACCCTTGAATTAATAGTTTAAGATGTAAGATATTTAGTTTATTTCTCTAACTAAACGCTATAAACCTAATTTCTTTCATCTGAGCTATATAAAATTGTTTGCGAAACCAACCAAATTTAATTCAATTTAAAAATGTAAGGTGGCAACTCTAGCGGCCATAGGAACGGTAAATCAAAAAGAAACGCTTATGCCTTTGGAATCTGGCGCGTCTGATGGTAAGCAACAATTTTGGGAAATTTGCAAGAAAGTTCGGAAAGCTTATCCTGCAGCTAAATCGACTCCATTGCCCTTTGTGAAATTAGACGTAGTTCTTATGTTAGTTTGAAACGCATTGAAATATTCATTTCCGACCCAATAAACGACGGTGACGAGCCGAGTCGGTTGAGCTTTGTCCGTCTGTCAGTTTCTACGCAAACTAGTCTCTTGAAGCTGTTGAGCTGAGCTGTCTTTTGCACAGAGTCTTCTTTTTGCTGCACGCAGCTAATATGTCGGAACCGATCGGATCAGATGACTATATCTCATAGAAATAATCGGTCGGAAATCTAGTTTTAGAGAGAAAAATTTAATTTTCACCTGTCTTTACATTCAAAGGTTTTCTATGTTTTTTTGTAATGCTGCCAATTGATGGAAATGGATTGATGGAAATCGAACAACTATATGGTATAGCTGTCATACAAAAGATAGGTCTGAAAAACAGTTTTAGTTAGAAAAACTTTTTGTTACTAATCGTAGCATGCTGAAATTTTGAATTTGTTTGATTCACATGCTTTTACCTTATTCTACAAATTTTTGTCCAAATCAGATGACTCTATCATAAAGCTGCCATACGAACGATCGGTGGGAAAATGGGTCGTTGTGGGAAAAAAGATTATATTTGAAAATATTTAAGCGAGCTGACGAAGTCTCGTTAATTTAAATAACACAGCTTACTTTCATTTTCGTCCTTGTTTTCGGTCAAAGACATTCTCCAGCGATGCCACTTTATTGAACTCAAATTGTCAGCAATCCAAACAATAAATGTTCAAAAGATTCACTCAAATATTACCTATCTAAATATTATTAATGCGAATAACTTTAAATTTTTGTATTATTTTTTTAACACAAAAGTCTTAAAACCAGATTCTATTAATTTCGAAGGTCAAATGTAAAAAGGTGGCATTACTGCTATAATACCGATTTTGTGTGTAGCAGCGGATGACAAATTGAATCAGTAATTTGTTAAATTTTAAATTTGATAAACTAAGGACCAATTTCTCATGTTCTACATAGCAGTTATGTGTCGGATAAACGAAGAATTTGCTCTGTTATATTTAGGTTTTTGTGACAGATAGCTCTATGTAGTAGACCAGAAAACGGCCCTAAATGTATAATTTTGTAACGTTGTTTATTTAGAAATAAAAAGGTTTGACACGTGTGGAATTGTTGACAAGGCATCCTAAAAGGCTACATTGAACCGATAAAAAATGAAAATTTTGCCAAATAAAATAGTATTCTCCTAAAATAGACTACTTAGAACTCGTCAGACGATTGAAGTACATGGTGATTAGAGTGTACGCAACTAACTAGACATAGGAAAACTTAAAATAACAAAACAAATTGTAAATGTTAAAATTTTTTGATGTTTCAGTGTATGTGTAAAAAGTTAGATTGTGCATTTTAAATTTGGCATAACAATGCTTAAAATTGGTAGTTGCGGGTGTGTGTGTGTGTGTGTGTGAGTATTCAGAGTGTAAAACTCAGTTCAATATCCTTTTCTTAGGTATGTGCATGCCCACAATAGATGATTTGAAATTGAAGCGCACGTAAAACACTTTTCAGAATGGGACAACAAAACTTAATTGTAATTGTATTAATCAATATAGAAAATAAATAATTATATTCTAAATGTGGGCTACTTCTTCTCCTGCTCGTCGAGAAACTGTTGCAGCAAGCCAGCTTCAATCGGTATGGTTAACTGCTCCGAACCGTCCACGCTACGTTTGGATTTGACCAGTTTGTGATCCAGAAATTCGGTAAGTTGGGCACGCAAGGCCAGATCCGAACTGACCAAGAAAGCCTCACGGCAACTAGAGTACAAGTCCTTAAAGGCCATACCCTGATAGTTGGCCAATCCCTTGTTCTTCAGTTGAAATTTAACAATGAGCATGTAAATGCCACGCGAATTGGTGGTAAGTGAAGAGAAGACGCTGCGCATAGAGGCGAGGGCCAATTCGCCAGAGTTCTGCACCAGCAACGAGTTCTCAAAGGCCGTCTCATCGGTGTAGGACAGCATGGTGGTGCAATCCCACCAAGAAAAGTTATAGTTGCTCAGCTTGTTCTGGTCCCATACTGCAAATAAAGGGAATTAGTGGGCGATTTTCTTGGGCTTTGAGTAAAAACTACTCACGTAAGGGCGTGTTGATGTGATCAATGGAAGCCAACAGATGTATGTTGGGAACGCGAGCCAATCGGGCCAGAATAGCCTGAGCCTTGACATTTCTCAGCATGGCACCATCCAAGTTATGCACAATCAAATACAAGTGTGTCTCTGGTATCAATGCAAACTCCTCTTCAATCATGTCTACAGCCTCATGCGCATTGGCTGGACTAATGCCCGCATCCAGTATTTCTCCAGTGATGCTATCCAGCAAATCCTTAAGCGTTAGACTGGGAAAGAAACCATTTACAACCAAAACAGTTTGCTGGGCCAACACCTCGCGGTGAAATGACTGCAGCAGCTGCCTCTTTGAGCCCAGGCCATAGAGCAGAATGTTGAAACCTTCGTTCAGTATGCACATCCATTTGGGGAAATATGAACGATACTCTTCCAGCATGGCATTGATGGCCACCTCATGCTCCGAGGACACTTTCATCTCAGAGAGTAGACTAAACAAACGATCAGCGGCCAGACGCGGATTCTTCAGACGATCCAGTGTATGATCTGAGGTGAGGATTTTCGTGCTGGCATGGGAATGGAAGTAGCCATCGCTTTCGGGCACATATTCATTCGATTTCTTCACACGCGCCGACTGACGCAGACGCGCCGCAGATGGGGTCTTGGGTAGCACTGGGACAACAATGGCACGACGTGATTTGCAGGGGGTCTTGGGCTCATCATCATCGGCGGCATCATCACTTTCGCTGCCGCTCTTACTGCTTCGACTGCTGCTGCTGGAGGAATCGGCTCCACTGGGCTGAAAATCGCTCTCATCGGCAGAGAAGTCCGAATTGGATTCATCTATGATTTTGGCTATCTCTGTCGGAGGTGGTTGAGGTTCAGGGGATCTTTCAATTCAAAATTTAAAACCACTTACGATGCTTGACTCGGGAACGCACATGTGAGGGCGTCTTTGGTTGATCAGCAGATTTGATTCGCTTGGGATCGGGCGTTTTGACACCCAAGCGTGGAGTCTTGGGCGTCTTGGGTGTGCGTAGAGCAGCCAAAGCCATGGCATCCCGCTTCTTGGGCGTATTGAATCCAAACAGGCTGGTGCCAGCCACATCATAGTCGGCCTGAATGAGCTCCAAGTCTTTGGAACTTGGCTTGGTAGCACCCACCGCCTCCTCTTCCTCGTCATCATCCGTGTCCTCCACATAATCGACCACGATGTGTTGCTTTCGTTGATCCTGCTCTTTGTAGGCTTGATATTTCTTTGTGGGACTTGGTCGGCGTGTTGATCGACGCCTGACAGGCTGAGGCTCATAGTCTGCTATCGACTCATCCGAGTTCGTTAGATTTTCAATGGACTTGAGATTGTTACCCTTGCGTGTTGATGTGGTTTTTCCCTTTTTTGGTGTCTTGTAGTCGCCGCCATTGGCAGCTGCCAGTTGCGCTTTGGCGGGAGTGGAACTCATTTTTGACCAGACTAATACTTTATTAGCGATGACACCGTGAGCTTGCTAAACGCTAAGGGTGGATGTTTTATATATCGGCGCGCTGGTGTGACCGTACTACATTAGGGCTACCAGCGCGTTGGCACTAGTGTGAGTGTTGGTAAACGTTGATGGTGCACTTCTTGTTCTTTTGTCTCGTCTTTCGTTGATGTGCAGTTCGGTTAAAGCTTATTAATTTGTTTAATCCTTGGTACACACAAAAGTTCAAAAAATATTGTTGCTAAATGTATGTAAATGTATAATTAAATCGTACGTTTATCAAATGTTGCATCAAAAACACCGCGATGATGAAATAGTTTTGTGCCTGCTGCATAACCGTTATGTCGGCCATTTTGATTTTAATTGTTTTTTTTGTTTTCAGAATTGACGCTTACCGCGTGGTGCTTTCGACAAGAGTTTCTGGCAAATTCGATATAAAATAAAAACCTAAAGTTTAAACAATGGTCAACGAAGGCGAAAAGTCGTGCTGTATAATTTGCGGCAATACGACTGGCTTGATGTGCCAGCGTTGCGGTGAGACTTACTGCAATGATAAGTGCCAGCGCAAGGATTGGCAGCGCCACAAGTACGTCTGCTCCATTATGCCGTAAGTGATTGGCCGTATTCATACGTAGGAAAACTATTAACAGGCACACATATATTATTTCAGGCCTTTGGTAGCGCGCAGTCCCCTGGCGTCTGACAAGGCTTTAAAGCACATCCAGCCTCCGGCTTTGAAGCCCATCCAGCTCCAGGCTACTAATGTGGACACCAAGTTGAAGCAACTGTCCCTGGTGGATAAGAGTTCGACTACCCGCGAGGTAGCAACGCTGTCCTCAAAGTGGCGTGAACATTTAATCCCATCTGAGGGAGGAGAGTTTTTCGAGTGCCGCGTTACTTCCATGAAGGACGATGGTGACATTTGGGTGCTGAGCGTGGCCAATACGGACAGTCTGGCATCGTTAACGGATGAGATGATGAAAGTCATGCAGAATCGTAAGCCTTACGGAGCACTGGAAGATATTGCTGTGGACTCTTTGGTGGGCGTATTCTGGGAGGGAACAATATTCCGCGCTCAGGTAACCGCTTTGAATCATACATCGAAGCAGGCTGATGTGCGTCTAATAGACTATGGCGCTTTAGTCAGTATTTCTGTCGAGCACATCTACCAGCCCGTGCCCCGCATGGCCGAAACTAGTGCTTATGCTTTTAGCGTCAAATTGCCCACCAATACGGGCGTTCAGATGAGTAAGAATTTGACCCTGCGCCTGCTGGGAACCAAGACACAGTCTGGCAGCTATCAGGTCCAACTGAAGCCCAAGATGACCATCCCGCTCAACTTACCAGTTGAGATGCTCCAAATTAATCCGGAGCTCAAGGTGATCAAGATCTTTCCGCGTGATCTTGCCAACAAGGAGCCGCTTGTGGGCCTGCTCCAGCTTAAGGTGTTAAATAACTTGAACGAGGACTTGAATAAGAACCTGAGTGACAAACCTGGCCAACTCTGCACTGGGCCCTTTCCGGATGGAGGGTGCCCATTTTTTGTGGCTGCCCGCACCAAGTTGGGCTATCGTCGCGCATTCCTTTTGGATTTCATTGAGAAACCCACGGCCAGTTACCTGGTCTATGAAATGGACGAGGGTCGATTGTCTGTCGTTCGTGAATTGCGTCGTATACCCAGCGAGCTTTTGGGTCATCCACTGCGCGTATGTGCCATCACCATCGGTGAAGATCAAGAGATGGTCTCTTGCGGTCGTAAACTGACCATTAAATTCAAGTCGGAAACCTTGCAGATTAAAGACAAGGAAAAATTGCGCAAAGCCAGTGCCACGCTGTTGTCCAATGGCGAACCCAAGTGTGAGGTACAAGTCAACACTTTTATCGGTCAGGTGGCCAAACTGGGACTGCAGTATTGGCGTGATCCCATTAAGAACGGAGACTTTGTGTACATCACTAGTGTCCATGGCTATGGCGAAGTGTCCGTCTCTTCTGTGGAAAGCAAACAATATGCTGAGATTTTCAAGCACTTGGACGACAAGTGTAAACCCTTTGCCGACACCACCCAAACACCAATTGGATGCATAGTTCTGGTTGTGTGCCCCACCCTGGGCCGATTCCGTGGCCACATCACTAGCGCCAAGAATGGTCAGTACTCGGTTGTAAACATTGATACAGGCACTGAGCACCAGGTGGCTCCAATGCTCCTGCGCATGTCATGTCGTTTCATTGAAAACCTGCCGGTGAGTCACGCACGCATTAAACTGAAGACCATCTGTGACATTCCTTCGGTGGCTGTTGCTGCCGAGAACAATTCCGCCCTCAACCTGTTGAAAGTGCTGTGCGCTCAGGAAGAGACCTTTAGCATTGAATATGTGGACTCCAGCTGTATTGTTGCTGATCTGCTGTCGGGCGAGCAGCAATCTTTGGTGACGAACCTTTTGCCGCTAACCTTTAAGTCGGATTCCGAAAAGAAAAAGCCATCGCCAGCTACTGTCTCGCCGCCAGCGAACTCCGCCCCCATTCGTCAGGCAACAACTCTACCACCTCTGCCGCCCTCACCACCCACCTCCCCCAACGACTCCATGAAATCGCTCGACGAGGTGAAGGCCATTGAGCGCTTTTATTTCAAGGACTTGGACGTTGATTCGATTCCGACAGGCGACAAAGTAAACATAATGATAATAACGGCCTTAGGATTGCACGAAACTGGACAATTCACAGGCTGCTACTTTCCGAACGAGAAGGTTGCCGAGTCTGTTCAGGACTTGCTTAATCGGGTTTCGTTCAACGGCCAATGTGAGCATAATGCTGTGCCTGGATATATGCCAGAGTAAGTTAAAGTCAAGAGTCAATTAACTCAATGGTCAACTCATATTATATGTATTTCCAGAGTCGGCGAAATTTGTCTGGCCTTGTTTATGGAAGATCAGGGCTGGTACCGTGGCGTCTGTAAGAAGATTTCTGGGCAAAAGGCCGAAATATTTTACTGCGACTTTGGCAACTCGGACATGGTTGACATGGCCAATCTCAAGCCAATAGCAAAAGACTTGCTGCAACCTATATTTGCCATTAAATGCCACATAGTTGGTAAGTTCTCAGGTTGCCATGCACTGAACAATTGATTTCTAATTGACTATCTTCTGTGTGCAGGCTTCGATAAATCGAAGAACTTCATCAAACTGGAAGAGCATTTGGGACGGAGGCCTAAGTTTTTGTGTGACGTACAGGAACACCCAGAGCCAATTTCACGTAATATCATTATTCCCAACATGGACCAAATCTTGTCCACAAACTAATCCGTGAACAACTTAAACTAATTGACAATATCAAACACAACTTGAATGACATAATCTTTTTCGTTTGTTTCATAACTACTTAAAGCTTACACAGGAAAATAATGTGTATTTCGCTTATAATTTTCGTACTTTCAATAAAATCATATTAAATGGTTAGATAGACGAGCCTATTGTATGGAAGCTGATACAGAATTTGATTCCCACGAGAGCGAGTTACAGCAGGTTAATCCTTTCCTGGCATACAACGCCAGAGGATTTGAGAAACAAGTAGGATTAGGGAGACACTTAGAAATATGAAATTTGTTTTAATGAAATACTCTTGTACGCCAGTTTAGTCGGTATGTCTTTGGTAGGTAATTTATTGGGGAAATATTCATTCAGGGCTGTTTGTTTGTTTTTGCTTAATCATCGAATGTCATCTACTCCAACGACATATTGCCGCATTTGGTGGACTATTTCTCTTTTCGAAGTCTTAGGAAACATAGTACAAAGACTTGTGCCATCAGTTTCTGGAGATAACCTCTGTCAGTTTGAAATCTAGTTTAATGAAACTTACCACTATGCCTTTTTTTTACAAATATTTTGCTTAGTTTTCTTAAGTGGACGGATTTGATGACTATAGCACATGGTCATAGGAACGATCGTTCGAAAAACTAGTTCTAGTGAGAAAACTTTGTATACCCTTGCAGAGCGTATAAGGGTAGAAGGAAGCAGCACCGCCAACATTAATTCTTGATGTTCCTATGCTATCTATTCCGTCAGTTTGAAAGCTATCATCACCAAACTTTGCACGAAGTCTTTTAGTACAAATTTCACTTAGTTTGGTCGAAATCGGACATCTATATTGTGCAGCTATCAAAGAGTAGTCGAGTCTGAAAGTAATGTTAGTAAAAAAGTTGTATACCCTTGCCAGAGGGTATATTGAAATAGTCGAGATGTTTGTAACGCATAGAAGGAAGCATTTCCGACCACATAAAGTATACATATGCTTGATCAGCACGACGAGCTGAGCTGATTTAGCCTTGTCCGTCTGTTTCTATGCTATTTGCTCCGACAGTTTTAAAGCTATTGGGACCAAACCTTGCACGAAAAACAAATACGCTGCACATTTGCCGGAACCGGCCGGATCGGATGACTATAACTGACTATGTTTGTCGACCATTAATAAATAAATAAATAAATAACAAATAGCTGCCATAGGAACGATCGGTCGAAAAACTAGTCCTAGTGGGAAAAACTTTATTGATTTAAAAGCAAACGTCTCCAATCTCCGTATTTACTAGTTTTCTATGTTTCTCCATAATTCTGCCAAAATTGGTCGAAATCTGACATCTGTATAGTATAGCTGCCATAGAAAATTAAGGTTAGAAAAATAGTCTTAGTACAAAACACATTTTTGTTATTAATGTAAACCTCTTTAAAATTTTCATATATTTATTTTATAAGCTTTCACACAATTCTTCAAATTTGTGTCAAAATCGGATGACTATAAGTACGTTCGAGAAACTTGTTTAAGTTAGAAAAACTTTTTTGTTTTCAAAGAAAAGGCCTCTAAACTTTGTATTTCTTAGTTTACTAAGCTTTCCCATGAATCCACTAATTTTGGTCGAAATCGGACATCTATATAGTAGTATAGCTGTCAAAGAAAAATAGAGTCAGAAAAGTAGTCTTAGGGCCGTTTTCTAATCTACTACATAAGCCTACAAATAACAGAGCAAAATCTAAGCTTATCTAACACATAGCAGCTATGTAGAAGGTGAGAAATCGGCCCTTAGTAAGAAAAACTTTATGTTTTTCAGTGGAAATGTCCTTCAAATTAGTTAGAACAACGTGCTGCAAGGGTATACAAAGATAACTTTCCTCTATTTATATGGCTCCAATTAGTTTCTGTTTGCTAGAATATTGTTTAACGAACTCATAAACTTTGAAACCCAATCATCCCCATACATTTTCAATGATATTGAAGTTGGGTTGTTAAGATAGGCACTGCAATAAAAGCACATTTTGGCCCTCAGTTCAAAGTTTAAATTGTCACAACATGTTTTCAAATAAGTTCTTAAAATGTTGGGAAGCGATTTAGAGTACGGTTTTATAAGTGTTTGCTTTCGTACTGGCTCTAAAAAACTGAAACTCATTTGTGCGATACCGAACTTCCATACCATTATGCCACCCACCCGACTATGCATGCCATCGAACTGATGTTTCTATTTCCGACCTAGATCATGGTCTTGGTTTGGTTTTGCACCAACTAGAAATGCTCTTTGTACCCTTGTGTAGAGAATATAATAAATGCAATAAAACTATTGAAATGAGAAAAATGGATGTGGTCTAGCTGCTGGGACACTCCTTGCTTCTCTCCATATCAGTCTGGCTCATCATCCCGTTGGATTATGCATCCCTTTAGCTTTAATAATTTCAATTTAATAATTATGCCCTTGCAAAGGGTACTATAATGTTTCCCAGAAGTTTGCAACGCATAGAAATATACATTTCCGACCCCATAAACTATATATATTCTTGATCAGGGCGACGAGCTGAGTCGATTGAGCATTGTCCGTCTGTCTGTCTGTTTCTACTCGAACTTATCTATCATTTTTAAAGCTATCGAGCTGAAATTCTGCACAGTCTTCTTTTTGCTGCACCCAACTAATATGTCGGAACCGACCGGATCGGATGACTGTATCTCATAGCTCCCATAGGAACAATCGGTTGGAAAACTAGTTTTAGTGAGAAAAACTTGTTTCTTTTCAATGGAAACGTCTCCAAACTTTGCAATCGTAGGTTTTCTATGTTTTCTTTATAATTCTACCAAGTTTTATTAAAATCGGAGAACTATATGGTATAGCTGCCATACAAAAGATAGGTCTGAAAAACAGTGTTAGTTAGAAAAACTTTTTTGTTTTTAATGGTAGCATCCTGCAATTTTGTATTGGATTGTTACACATGCTTTCACATAAGATTACAAATTTTTGGCCAAATCGGATGGCTATATCATAAAGCTGCCATACGAACGATCGGTCGGAAAATGGGAAAGAGTATTTGAAAATATTTAAGTGAGCACTTGCAAGGGATAAAAATTCGGAACAGACGAAGTAGCTTAGCTTTCTCTTGTTTTTTTTGTTTATTTGTTTTATCATAAACTACAATCCAATTATGAAGGTTACATAGGTGAGTAGGCTGGATAAAATGTATAAAATAAATTCATTGGACACTTCAAAGAGCCCCAATGGACAAACACGAAACTCGTACAAGTTAAGACGGTTCAAAAACATCTCCATCTAGAATTAGACGAAACATTTCGTAGAGCTATTCAGTAAGTGAATTATTTCCTCACCTTCAAATCCCATTCCTTGCTTGCGCCCATATAGTAGTTCTCCAAACTTAATCTGCGTACCATTTGAGAGCCGTTTGCCGCACCCTGCACAGCCAGTGTGAGGAGTACCAGATCTATAAGCCATTTTATGACCACAGCAAGCATTATCAAATCCGAAAAATGGATGTGTACGACCAGTTTGTAGCACACGACGGTTATCCTCAAGGCGGTAAACATAAACTGCGTGAATAGGGTGACATCGAAGAGGGCATTGAATTTTTGGGCCACATACTGAATGTCGTCATAGATGGCCACACACTCATTTAGGTTTCGGCTGGCACTTTTCAGCTGTCGTTGAGTTGGTCGTTCCGGCATTTTAAGTAGTCCGGGCAACTCGTAACGCACATACCAATTGATCTCGGAGTATAGCACACCCAGGGTTAGGTAGCCCACAAACAGGATGTACATCAGAATATTGCTTCCAATGCATATGAAAATGGTAGCGAAACTAGTCATGAACATGGTTAGGTTTCCATGTGGAAATTCCATGCACTGGCTGAAAATCTCAAACAAAAGACATGCAATCTTTATGAGAAGTAATACCAGCTCCCTTGGGCTACCGTAGCCTATATGCGGTTTGGCTGACATTCCACGAATACGTCGAAACAGCTGGAATATCTTGTTAGCCACTTGAAGTGTATCCTGTTCATGGCAAAGTTGTAAGTCCAGAATGCAAGCAGCTATCAAAAGTGCACCTGATAGTCTTAAAATGTGTAACAGATGTGTAATGTAGTCACAGAAGTCCATGAGGATTACTATGGAAAAGTAGCAATTGATACAACTAAAATACAGCCAACAAATCACACAGCACCACTTGAGCCAGCTGCGCTTGTGGACAACGAGACCACCGCCTAAATCTTTACTCCTTCTAATGCCATAGCAGTTGACTCCCAAGATTTTTGCATAATAAAATGTGTACCACAGGATAATGGACGCCAGCGTTGAGACGGGTGCCTGGCGTAGGGTTTCGAACATGTTTGGAAACTGACAGTTGGGTCTGGCTTCAACTGTGTGGTTGGTGGTTCTTCGTGGTAGGGGCGGAGTTTTAAAGATATGTATCTTTGCATTTCATTTTGTTAATGGTGTTTTAAATTGATGCGAGTGAAGTGCCATCAAATTGATAGCTTGTGGCTGAAATAACCAAGACGATAAACTTGCTCTAAATGATTGCTTAATTTGTACTATTGGTATACAGATTCAAGAGCAGGGTTCCAGTGTATCCATGAAACATGTACAGCCATTTATTTTACCTAGGCCGACTACTTCTCATTCCACTTTCGTACAATTACAACAACAATTCTAAACAATTATAAGATTACAGCAATAACAACATATATACAATCAATTATTCGGCTAATTTACTAAGAATTACCGGCAAAATTTTAACATCTCGCACAGCTATTAAGCCGCTAGCATTTCGTTTCCAATCGGAGTCCTCGCCCGTAGGCAGATAATTCAAAGCAACACCCTTCTTATCCTTAACACTGGCTCCATAGTCAAAAATATCGCCGCCCAAGGAACGCAGTATGGCCTGAGGAGCACAGGTATCCCATTTGAATGTGGTACCCTTGCTTAGTAAATACACATCCACTTCATGGGTGATAACTTTTAGAGCCTTGTGGCCAGCACCAGCCGAAAACGCGAATTCATAGCCCAAGCCCAGAAAATGCTGAAGTATATCGGACTGCTCGGAGCTGGAGAAGATGGCCAGTTGACGTTGCTCATCGCGTGCCTCAAAGTTGCAATTGTGGCACTGCAAGTTCTGCAAACAGATTCCCCAGAACAGGGATGAGCTGTACACATTCTCCTCCAGCTTGTTGCCAAAAGGTTGGGCCACCACGCCCATGACAGGCACGCCCGAGTCTCGCTCATAAGCGCCAATTAGTACAGTGACACAGTCCAAGCCAGTGGAAGTGATGCCCGGAAAGTTGGTAAAAATTGAATCGCCAGAAATGTACTCGGCGGTGGCATCTGTTTAAGCGGAGAGTTAGGAGTCGTATGTTAGTCGCCAGGACTACTTACCAATAGGATCAATCCAAACGCCTAGATTGTTATAGTCCAACTCCTGAGGTAGATCCGGAATGTGGCCAAGATTGTTGCTCTCATAGCTTACCTCACGATGCACTTCGGCGGCCAGGGCGGCAGCTGCGCTCTCATGACCACTGAGTACGGCCTCCAGACAGGCAGCGGTTTCGTTTTCCGAGGAGCCAACAGCTATGGTAACACTTTCACCCTGCTGGTTGGTAAAGTTGGGAGACTCTTCACCAAAAATGTCCTCCTTCATGGCTGGGAACAGCCTGGCCACATCATGCTTGATGGTCTCCTGTATGAGTACATCGGCTAGTGTTTTAAAATCATGCTCGAATCTTGAGTTCGCCTCACCCTCACTCTTTTCCTAGTTAAGCAAATTTGTTAATTTGAACTCAAAATGCTGTTGAGAACATTCACTTACTTGCACCAGTAAGGCCAACAGGTGTTCGTTGGACCGACAAGTACGCGCTATGTTTGCCGCTTTCTCCGCACAGTTAACCAGCACACGCAGCAAGTTGGGCTTGGCCTCCTCCGAACTCATCTTTCTGTTGGGTTTTTACTTAATTTAAAAAATGCATATTTTTATGGCTTCCTCGTCGACCAGTGTGACCATACAGTAACAGGCGTAAAAATAACAAGTCACGAATGACGAACTATCGTTGGGAAAATATCGATATATTCGATGACTGTGCAACTCTTAGGCAACCCTGGTAGTGGTAGCGCTTAACTGAAAAATTTGAAATTCAAATTCCTTGAAATTACTTAATGGCTTAAATGACAAATGCATTAAACATTTATATCCTTTATTGATTGAAGCCTATTAATTGTCTCCTTTCAAGACCTACTCCAGCAGCTTTCACAACTTCATCGAAACATTTTAATTGGCAATTAAAAATTACGCACTCGGCGATGGCCAAAAGTTCCAGGTGTAATTTGCACGCGATCTTATCAACGAGCATTGCTAATGATTCGCATTAATGATGCTGCACACACAGCCCCTCCCCATCCACCTTCCTCTTACGCACTTTGGGCATCTTATGAAATGAGCCCATCAATCAACCGCTCCTGGGCTGCATTTGCATATAAATTGCTGCTAATGTCGCGCTATCAAAGTGACTGCATCAACGCGGCTGCGGCGGTGGCTGTGGCTGTGGCATTCCAGCCATGCCTGGCCCCGCTCTGGGCTTATGCTAATTTTTCCCAGGCATCTCCAGCCCCAGTCCAATGATGTTTGGATAACGTTGGACTTGATGACTTTGCATAAATATTTGTTGTTGTTTTCGGGGCTGTTTTGGGTTAATTTTTCACTCAACCACGTTTTGACTTTTAATGTGTTAATATTCATGGAACAACAGCAACAACAGCGTTGAGCGGGCTTTCCTTCTCCCATTTTGAGTCTTGACGTTTCAATTTCATGCGTTGCGTGATCTTTGGACCAACAATTTTTCAACTGTTTCCAATGCCGCTGGACATTTTGCCAGCAACTCAGCCAAAAGCATTCATCAAACTCCGCGTTTGTCTGCTCCGCCGCAAGCATATGTAAATTTTTGGAAGTCTTGACGAGTTTGTCGCCCAAGTCTTTTGTTAGAGACGTTCTTTTCGTGCTGGACAAATTCTTAATGAATCTTTAATTAATCGCCCAAATGTGAGGCAGCCTACGAACGCTCTCTCAAATAATCAACAAAAAATTAAAATTTTAAATATGGCTTCTTGTGTCCCCCTCTCTTTCTCTGCTCTTTGTGGCTCCACCCCTGAGGTGTTTAGTTTTAAGCGAGTTTCGACGCTTCTAAATAATTTGTTTACATAATTATTTGGTTGTTTCCATTAATAAAACTTATCACAACAATAAGCAAATGATGATAACTGTGTTTTTTGATTTGTTTTTGAATTTCCAAAAAAAAGGGCGTGTCCCCAATAAGATTGTTAATATCCGATGAAAAGATGCAATTATGATAACTAAAATAAACAAAAAAGGTTTTTTCAATGGGCCTCTTGATTTTGGAGAGCTGCCAATGATCAAATAAAAGATAATGACCAAAAATGGGACTTAAAATGATATGAGACATTACATTCAGGCCACTTGGCTGTTTCTAAATCATTTTTCCCACAAAAAGTGCAAATGATGGCACTAGAGCAGGGGAGCCTGCGCTATGTACGCTTCAGGCGCATTTGTTGTTATTTCACGCAAAGCGATTGCCGAGCGTCTTAGACTCCCGCATAATGAAATTGCAGCAACAAATTCTCAAGAACCTCTCTTCTGTTTCCCTCCTATACCTCTTGCGAAATTGAAGGCAGCAACAATTCGTATGTGCTGATTTTGTTGTTGCCGTATGCATCAGACAGCTACAAGCACACACACACACACATAGCATTGGGCTACAACCTTGTTTCTCTTTCGTTTTCTAGTGGTTTTTGTTGCCTCAAAAACTATTACTTTACTTCATTTAGGTTTTGGAATGACGTATTTTGCAGCAAGTAAGTGACTTAGTCTGGACTTACACGGTGAAGCAAACTTCATGAAGTTTTTGAAAAAGCCTTTGCTTGTAGAAAAGAAGGATAGTGGTGCCGCCCGTGTATATCCAATCTAATTGTGTTAAGCTTATATATTAGATAATATTGACAACATGAGTGAAATGCGTCCACGTCTGCTTGTAAATTACAGCGGGAATCCAAATCATTATTGGTTTAACATACATTCAGCATACATTTGCAGCCTAGCCATGACTGACCCAAGCGACTGTGTTGGGGTACTCCAGAAGTAGCCTGTATGTTCCTAAAATATGAACTACCAAATATAACATTTTGGGTTTTAGTACTTAGGTTATCAGAAATTTAACTAGGCTACATGCTGGGTTAACCATTTTTGAAAGTCTGGCCAACTAGTTCGATTTAGATACAAACTTTGGACAATCAGTACTCAAATTTATCATGAGAATCTAGAAATTATCACTGAAAGAAAGTGTGATGGCAGTCGCCCACCAACTGCACTGGTCATGGACTCAAAATAGAAAAAAAAGAGAATCTTAGAATATAAAACAAAAGATTCTTTTAATTAAACTTTAAAGGCCACTTTTTAACTCAACGGCCACAATTTGACGAAGAAGATACATTTTCATGTGTTTTTTTTTTTGGAGATATTAGTCGCTTTATTTTTAGGTTACTTTTCCTAAGCGTTCGTAATGTTAAAACGTAGGCGTTGTAAGTTTTAGTCCCACCGAAAGCATAAACAAACAAAACTGAGTACACAGAAAAGAAAGATCCAGAAAGATCAATTTGGAAGGGATATTTCTTAAATATCCTTTTAGTCATCCAGTGGAGCTGCAAAATCATCCAAATGATCATCAGTTTTCATATTCTTTGGATGATTTTAAACTCCATTGGATGATTAATAGGATATTTAAGACATTTCCCGTCCTTTTTATAATAAAATTAGCAATAAGGAAAACTAGAAATGATGTACCAACATCGCATTTTCAAGAACTACTCACTTTTTTTTTCCAAAATAAAACTATAATTGTTAAGTGCACCCTAGTGGTGTATAAGTTCTAGTCCAAACGTACTATTTGAATTTCTTTTTTAAAATCAGGCCATAGTCGTTTTTAGGAATTTCTTCGTTGTGAGCCATTAAGAAATAAGTATTCCAATTTAAAGGCACCATTTAAGTCACTGGACAATATGCCCACACTATTTGGTTGTGTATTTTATATTCCTCTTTGGCCCATTTTTGATTGGTTTGCTTTGCCGCTTCCGCCCACTCATTTAAGATTCGTTTGGACCATCTTTGGATTTGCACTCAATTTTTAGCCTCCGGCAAAGAATTATTCTCTGTGAGAGGGCCAAAGTCGTTCTTTTTCGATTGTAGCCTGATTCTGCTGTCGTTTGTTGTAGTTTAATTTATGCACTTTATGGTGTTTTTGCTTTTTACGCTTATTGGCACTTAAGTTTCTTGTTGTAGCTTAAAAAATCGCCTTGAATGCAACATTTGTATTTGATAATGGCACAACATAGTTTAATTTGCTTGTGTTAATTGTAGACAATTTGTCTGCTAGACGAATGATTTCCAAATATCCCAGGGCTAATGTGAGAAAAGCAAGCGTTGGTAAATGGAAAGAGTATGAGATTTGTATGAGTATGAGTTTTGATTATTATGAAGAGTAGATAGATGGCTATTGTGGACGGACAAACAGTTTGAGCTTGCTTTAAAGATAGGCAATTGCACTTGGCGTTCTGTCTCGGTGTGCGAGGTGGCTGACCGCGCGGCGCCAGTTGCGGTAAAATAACCCTCAAAGCAATGGGAGCAAAGGCTAGCCCACCACTGCTTTAGTTTATTCTAAAGATGGGTATATAGGCTGATGATCAAGATGGAAGTGTCACTCAGAAAATACAAAAGAACTTTGTACTTCAATTAAGTACAAATGGTGTTGATAGTACGGTAAGCACGAAACCGCTTGATTGAAGTACCATATTCTTATTTCAAGTACAATCTTTCATCCCCCAAATACTAGATTTTAGATTGTTTCGGGATAAATTAACTTCATTTCAAACTATTTTAAAATTGTTTTAATCATACTTTTAGGTTGTAATTGTCTTAAGTCAAACCCGATTAATTCACAAAATAAGTACAAAACATTCTTTCTTATAGTACCATAATTTCGATCCAAAATTTCTAGTTAAAGTGAAAATAAGAGAACTTCAAACACTACCAAATGTTCTAAATACTTACTTTAGGTTGAAATTGCCCAACCAACACTCAAAATAAGTACAAAATGTCAGCCCAAAAGCATTCTAGAAAGCAGCAAGTACAATATGTTCTTGGTTTGAGCCACCAAAATTCAAAAGCTATTTTCAAATTGTTCTTAAATTAGATCTCTGTATTGAACCAAAGAAGACTGGCAATATCCAAGTGTCCTGAATTGTATAGCAAGATACACTTCAGAAATAGACCACGACCCCATAATAATAATTAGTTTTAGAATCAGTTGGGAATTTGATAAACAGACTCGACTGAATCTGATTCACACTTTCCGATGCACACTTTTTGGAGCTGGCATTATAAGTATAGGTTTGTACTCAGTCTAATAAATTTTGTAATTGAACTAAGAACTTGATGTCTTGAAATATTCGATTTACTGGAAGCGCAATATGTAATTTCTTACCATCTCTGAGATCTGTGCGTTCATACGGACATACAGACGGACGGACGGACAGACGGACATGGCTATATCGACTCGGCTGTTGATGCTGACCAAGAATATATATACTTTATGAGGTCGGAGATGCTTTCTTCTGGATGTTACATACTTTTGCACAAACGTATTATACTCTATGTACCTTTGGTAGAGAGTATAAAAATATCTTTTGGATGATTTCCCGGAAACCATTTGAAAGGGGTTTGTCTTAAATAGCCATTTAATCATCCAACGGAGCTAAAAATCATTTAAAGGATATGACAAATGATAATCATTTTGATGATTTTGCAGTTCCGCTGGATGATTAAAAGGATATTTAAGACATATCCCTTTCAAACGGAACATTTTGGTATCCTTTTCATTCTGTGCAGGACGTTTGATTTCATTTCAACAATATTAACAGTCATAATTCGGTTTTAGAATGGTTTGTACTCAAGTTAAGTACACCCAACAATACTTGAAATGTTAAGTACACAGAAAAAAAGATCCAAAAAAAGTATCCATTTGGGATGGATATGTCTTAAATATCCTTTTAATCATCCAACGGAGCTGAAAAATCATCCCAAGGATCATCATTTTTCATATCCTTCGGATGAATTTTAGCTCCGTTGGATGATTAAAAGGATATTTCAGACATATCCCTACCAAATGGATACCGGAAATCATCCTTTTTTTCTCTGTGTACAAAATGGTTTAAATTCTATCCTATTTGTTCAAAAACGACGGCTGAAGTCTACTTGTTTTGGCCTTAAGACAATACGCCTGGGATCTGCTACCATCTTTTTATAAATAAGAAGTAAAAGGCCGGTTGCGGTGCAGTGGGCAGTGTTAAGTAAATAGAGATGAAAAAGCTTCTCAAACTTTGTAGGTTCATTTCTCTTATGTAAAAAGAAGAAGCACACAAACTAAAAGATGGATAGGAACTCGGCTTAGACCTCCGGGGATATACTAAAATTACGAAGTTCCGGTTCCTTACAGATTTTACGGCTTCGGTGCAAATCACTTCTTATATAATATTTATTTCTTACCGTCTAAGAGTATGGGGAAACAGTCTTATTGATTATTTTGATATCAATCCAGGACGATTACCTTTAACGCTTTACAATAAGATAAGATTTTGAGATGCAATTTTAACTCTCCGGATTTATTTGGCAGTTTGGAGCGAAGAAAATAAACAACATGCCAGTTCTACTTGAGTATTGTGGGTGTTGATTCCTGGAGGAAGTATTAACATTATTACTTAAAGGTTGTTCCATCAAAAGTACGTTCACAGCTAAATCTCGTTTTAGTACCAAAGGTATTTGATGCAAGAATGCATGCCCATTTTCAGGGAGAAAGCATACTCACAATAATCCATTGTCTAATTGCACTCTCAATCTCTCATTCGAAACTCTCACTCGTTCTTCTTTCCATTCCATAAGCTCAGCCCATCCCCCTTCCCCCACCATGGTGTTCAGTGATCCAGAGCGGAAGCGTAAAATACAACACACAAAATCAGACAATGAGTTTGGTAATAAATTTGCCACATAGTTTGCCGTTTTGCCACTTTAACATTATTGTTATGATGATAAGCGAGCCAGCGAGAAGATCGCTCCATGCTGGGCAGCGCCTGCAGAGCGCAGAGCGCAGGCCCATCCAGGAGTCTGCTCACATTCGGTTTCACCTTGTGTCTGATCCTCAATGCTGATCTCGAGTCTTGTTTGGCTTTCCTCTGTGTGTATTTAAAACCATTTCATTTTCTGGGGGCCAAAGTGTGAATATAATTTAGTGTGTGTGAGTGTGCGAGTTGGCAATTTTCAATATCTGGTGTTGTCCCTGCCTGGTAAAAGATTATTTATTATGCTTGATTGGTTTTCAAGTGATCATAAAGTAAGTGATCGTCCGACGCTTGGCCAATTGTGGCGCTGTCCGTTGGCATTGAGTTGGCTTCGCCATGGCGTTAATATGTAGATTTGTTGGAGGCGTAGATTTATGCTCGAGCGCAGAGAGGAGAGGATGGAGCAGGTAATGAATTGGGGTTTCCTTCAAGCTTGACCCCACCGCAGAGATAGCTTCATCGTGGCACATTCCTTTGGCCATATCCTGCTCGAACTCCCACACGTTGCCATTTAATTGACATTGATGATTGTCGGCACTGGACAAGTCTGAGAATGAGCTTGTGCCTCGAATGCCAAGTGGCCTGGGCAAACAAAATTATTAATTTTCATATCGAAGTGGAGAGCTACTCGCATGTGTCAGTTCTGGTCGGCCATCAAGAGACAGGGACATGAAGAAGACGTATGAAATAAATTTTGTGGCATTTGCAGACAGCGCGTAGACAACCATGCCGAAGGTGGAGGTGTGCGTGTGTGTGTGTGTGGGTGTGTGTGCAGCAGACAAACAAAATATTCCGAAAGCATTTTCTAAACCTTGCGTTTGTAGCTTCCATCTTTCAAATGATTTCTCTATTCGGCAAAATGTTAAATGCCTAAAATCAACGCCATTCCGTGGGGCTGGTTGTGTGTTTTGTTTTCGCTTCTTCAAATGAACGTTATTAAGCAGATGTTTATCGCTGAGTGATTTATTCATTAAAAATACATTTATTAGCAAGAAACAAGCCACAGCTTGTGTGCGAGCGAGTGCGTGCCGGCTTACACTCGCAGCCAAAAGTATTTAACCATATGGCCATTGGCCGGGTCTCTTTGGCTTGGCCCGCTTTGACTCATTTGCGAGGCATTAAAATGCAAAAGCGTGTTTGTTCTTGGAAAAACTGGCAGAACCATCATTGCACACCTCCTTCTTATCAAATTGGTGGGTGTGGGCCAGCTGGCTGGCAACTGAGGCGTGCTGGGGCTTGCACTTGCATATTTTCACAATTTTCTTTATTGTTGCCAGTGTGTGCGTTTTCTATCACTTAATTTGAGAGTTTTTCTGCTTTTAATTGCCTTGAAGTCAGCGCAAATTATGCAATCAACTTCATGTGAGTGTTGGGGGCAGGAAATGCGACTTGCAAGCCAAGTTCGTGTCTTAAGTCTTTTGTTGTAAGGTTTGGCATTGTGACAAAGCAATCAAGGTGTGGAGGCAAGATTTATGTTTAGCCGGTGCATTTATATTGCAGTTGATAATTTAACTACAACTGATTTGAGTAGAACATAAGAAGACAAAGCTGTTTGCAAGAATGGGGGTTCGATGGTGAAAGTGCTTTCATTAGAAATATTTAGACATCTCAAGGTCCCGTTTCAGTAATCAACTCTTCATTTGTCCCAAGAGTCTTGTCACCTTTAAATGTTAAGGTTTGGATTAAGACAGTAGTAGCTGGGTTCCTTATCTGTAAAATATGCTGAATGGAGTGGCTGTTCATAGTCCAGTGGGACTTACATGGCGGAAGAACACCACATCTTTGCCAGATTTGACTGCTTTTGATTTAGGTGGATATGGATTTTCGAGTCTGTCAAAAAACCACGAATAATATTCACCCGAGATCCTTCTATCCTTTATTCAAGCCAATTGAAATTGTATATTTTCCTGCTGTCAATGAAGCATTTAATTCAAAAGACTTCACTAGCCAACAGGTTAAAGTATGTTGGAGAGTTGCTGGTGATTCTAATGATGTCGAGTGCGAAGCACGAATCTGTTTTCGGCACACGAATCTGTCACGTCGAGATTTTTGTCAGTTTGAGCTTATTAAGTTTTGGTTTAATGGGGAACCTTTTCGTTGTTATACCCTTGCAAAGGGTATTATAATATTGCCCAGAAGTTTGCAACGCATAGAAATATTCATGTTCGACCCTATAAACCATACATTTTCTTGATCAGGGTGACGAACTGAGTGGATTATGCTTTATTCGTCCGTCTGTCAGTTTGTTTCTAGGCAAACTAGTCCCTCAGCTTTGAAGCTATCGAACTGAAATTTTGCACAGAGTCTTCTTTTTGCTGCACGCTACTAATATGTCGGAACCGACCAGGTCGGATAACTATATCTTATAGCTCCCGTAGGAACAATCTCTCAGAAAACTTTTCTCTTTTCAAAAACTTTTTTCTTTTCAATGGAAACGTCTCCAAACCTATAAATACAAGGTTTTCTATGCTTTTTTATAAATCTACCAAGTTTAATGAAAATCGGACAACTATATGGTATAGCTGCCATACAAAAGATATGTCTGTGTATGATGTGTATGATAAGATATAAACAGTCTTAGTTTGAAAAACTTTCCAAATATTTCTATGATTTTTAAAGCGTTGATATACTATTTTGAATACATGTGCTCAAAATTACCCATTTTGTACTGCCCAAATGTTGTCCCAAACGGATGTTGTTGAAAATTATCATAATTATTCAATAATTATTCTAGCCAACTATTGTGATTTAAATGGATTTTTTTTGAGCAATTGAAAATGGTGCATCTCCGCTTAAAAAAATTGCATAAATTTTTCGAATAGATTATTTTAAAGCTAAGAAATAATACTTTGCTTTAAAATAAACATATAAACAAAGTGAGCCAAAAACCAACCAAAATATAAAATGAGCCTTATAAATTCAAAAAATACCTTTTAAGCAGTTATAAGCTCAAAATACCAAAAGTCCAGAGGTAATGGGCGACCTTCAAAAACATATTCGTGTTAGGCGCGCGATACCCAAGTAGAATCACTACCAACCTTGTCATATACTGGACCTCGTTGCATAGTCTTATAAATAATCCTATTGAAATAAAAATGTTCCTTCTAAAATCAATAAGTTTTTGAACTTTTCGTGAGCCGAAAAATTTTAGAATACGTCTTCTTAATTCGAGTGCAACATTTATATACACTGTACCGTAGGTACAAAGAGTATTATGCAAAAGTATGTAACAGACAGAAGGAAGCATCTCCGACCCATTAAAGTATATATATGCTTGATCAGCATCAATAGCCGAGTCGATATAGCCATGTCCGTCTGACAGTCTGTCAGTCTGTCTGTCCTTATGAACCCACACATCTCAGAGATAGAGATTTGACTTGTATGGGGCATATGCTTCTTATGTCTACAGGCAGATCAAGTTTATTTTCAATTTTGTTCACGCCCCCTCCCGCCGCCGCAAGTTGGAAAAATCGTCATATCTGCCACAGATAGATGGTTCATACCTTCTAGACATATTTAGTAATCAGGATAACTTATGTTATGTTGGTGTAGATCGGATGAACGGTTGTCGAGAGATACTGAGATACGAGAGATCCAAAATACTGTTCGCTGCTGCGGCGCAGTAGCTTTCAGCTGTAACTGCTATGTTATAGTCGGGCTTGACCCACTTTCTATCTTGTTTGGTTTGAGTCCGAACTAGACTTACAATGCCAACTCCGAAAAGCAGGCAACAAAAAATACGAATTATTTTCAGGCGATGCTGCCCTTTAAATTCCCAACTGGTTCTAACATTTTGTATAAGCTATAATTTAACTTGTCGAGATCTCATTTGAGATGGGTGAGTTGGCTGTAGAGAAAAATCATAGGAGAATTCAGATGGCCACTTCTCGGTCTGATGTCTTAGTTGAGAAAGTTTTATGAATACATAGAAAAACATTAGGATAACAAATTAGTCCAATTCGTAATAAAGTTTTTGCATTTCGGCCATGGAAGCAATTCAAGACTTTTTGATGTCAACCATCTTGGTCGACTAAGCTGACCTTGTTCGAATACAAGGGAGCGCCTATACCTTACACAAATACATAGAGATAAAAAGGGATTCTCGTTGATGATCCATTCAATGGTTTTGGTATCCATTTGGACTGCAAATTATTTTATATCTTTTTTAATAATAAAATTCCCATTTAATGTTTAATTGATCTTCGATTTTCATCCAGGAGATTTCGAAAAGTATCCATTCCAAATCGGAACACCATAATTACCTGTGGGTTATTTCAGCTGCACTCTTTTGACCAAATAAAACAGTATTTCTGACTCAAACCTCAATGAGTAAAAAACTGATGGAATTGAACAACTGAACAATAAAAAATCAAGTGTGTGAACAGTTCGATTGGATTTCTTCAATGTGCGTCAATCACACTTCCCTTGGGTAACTGTTGATGATGCATTTGTATCGACAGCAATTAAGGACTCGCGGGCGTGACACTGGGCGTAATGCCCACTGCGTGATCTGCTGACCTTCTCGCTAATCGAAGCACCGATTTTTGGGGCACGTATTCGCATTAAATGCTGCCTTATCAGCAAACCACAATGCCACCCCTCGACGAGCTCCCCAGAGGCGTTCTCTTTCCCATAAACTTCAGCCTGGATAGTTTAGTTAAATGCTGTCGTAAAAAGCGGCTGGACATAAAAACCAACAAGGCGAGCCAGCAACCATTTCCCACCCTACTTTCGATGATGGTCCACCGTAGATTTAATTGGACAACAGCAGCCAGAGGAGCGATGAGGATGTGGATGCTTCGATTAGCAAATTATCGCCACCGCAGCAAATTAATCGTTGCCAGGCTGCAGTGGCCTGCAGTTGCAATTGGCCGGCCCGGCATCTGCAACCTCATAAAATATTTGGGTTAACAAGAAGGATGCCGCAAATCAGATTCACTAAGTCGGCAACGAGATTTGCCAGGAACCGACCGCATCAATTTGTACTCCAACAGCTTGCAGCAGCTGCGAGGCTGCACCAGCCACTCCAGCATCCCTCTCGTCGTCAGCTGTCTGTGCGGTAGTTCTGCGGTTGGGGCCCGGAACAGATTGTTAAGGACTTTAGTCAAATATGAGCTCTCGCCCATGCCCATGCCATTCCCCCCTGGCCGCCAAGTCCAATGTGGTAAAATGTCAAATTAATGTTACAAACATGTCCAACAACTTTTGATGACATTTGACAATGTGGAGTGGAAATTCCTGCAGGTGGCGCAATTTCCCTGTAATTTGTTTGGCCGCACGTACTTGGAGCTGGACATGGAGCATTGTCAGCTCTGTGTTTGTGCCTGCCCAGCATAAACAAAGCGCGTCGCGGGACCAGCAATTGTGGTGAGTCCAGGGTTAGACAGGGGTCTGGCCTGTGGGCAAGGCAAGGTGTCGATGTGTGGGCATGTCGCTCGCACACGTGTTGTGGTTGCACTCGCCTGTCCCGGGGCCATAAATTAACTAAGTCCACTTGGCCTTTTCGGCGGAAATTTGTAAAGGAAATCGAATTAAAAACGGTATCAGTCTCACCAAAGCGAAATCCTCAACCGGCCGAACGTTGACCAGAAACAAAGGCATTCTAATTAAAATTCCCAAGTGTCAAAAAGTATATTTATACATGTATCTATCTGTGTGCCCAAAAATTATTGCATCAATCAAATTTTTGCACAACCAGCAATTAATTTTTGGCAGCACCAAAAAAAGAGGAAGGAGAACAGAGGGGAATAAAACTGCTCGGTTAAAATCAAATTGCCTCATCGTTAACACCCCACGAAACGGCGCGATTGGATTTTGGGTTTAGGGATTGGCGGGGTAATCGGTGACTGATTGTCCATATGAAAGCCAAACACTGTACTGCAAACAATTTAAATGCGTTCGATAAAATGAACCAAGAAGATTGGATAGTATCCGACGATCACATGGCATGGCGTAATCGAAATAGTTGATGAACAGCTGCTTAGATAATTCCTTCGTCAAATCTAGCATAGCTACAAAACCACGCTACACGGAATTAAAATAAATCCTAGATATCCGTGCTTAAATCGATCCCAAACAATGTCTGAAGGCTGTGAAAAATAAAAAGACAAACAAAATATTGGATTTATCTATGTTTTTCAGATCTGGTTTTGGGTCTGGAAGTGTATATGGATGTCCCATGCAACAAGGAGAGAAATAAATCAGGGATGCAAACCGGTTCTGAACCGAACCGAACGGCTTATTCCAGCTATTGAGCCGAACCGCAAACCGAACCGGCTTCACTTCAGAATTCCTGAACCAACCCGAAATCCACAAATAAAAATGGTTCGGTTCGGTTCAGCTCTCTGACAAGTATTAAGGCGAGAATCGCTTTCCTCTAGACAATGTTACTTATTTATTTGGGAGTTGGAGTCGTTTTCCCAGAATAATTTTTATACATTTCGTTGAACAAGACAATTTCGATTGATTGCGGAAACCAAGTGCATACACTTTTGCTCATAGATGTTTATGCTCTTCCACGTAAGCTAGGTGACTTTCTAAAAGTCTTGTTGCGTTAATTGGACATTGGGATCTGCTTAATAATGCCGTATCATCCGCAAATGTACTTTTAAGTCGAGGGTCTGTTTTTATGTCGGTAGAGCTTAGTACGTATAGAAAAAAAACCGAGAACGCTACCCTGTGGCACTACGACTCCCTATGGTGTGTCTTCATTATATCGAACCCTGCTTTCGAACGGCATTCCTCAAGGAACTTAAAGACTTAATAATATATATATAAATAATAATAGTATTTCATAATGTGCCTTTGTGAACCACTGAACCGAACCGAAACCGCGGTTCAGTTAGCTCCAAAAACTATGGAATGAACCGAACCGGCGGTTCAAAAACTGTGTGAACCACTGAACCGAACCAGTACTTATTTTTGAGTTGTTTGCATCCCTGAAATAAAGAAAAGGGAGAGGAATCTATTTGGAAGTAAACCAATCTCAAACATGCATAGAATGATCCTGTTTGGGATTAAATTGAGTTCGAATTTGCAGCTTAAGCTAATCTTTATAAGATTACCTCGAGACAAGTTCTATGTTTCTAGGACTTAAAATCAGTGGGAACAAATCAATATCTTTCGGTTATGCTCAACAATATACGGGACTACCCTGTTTTCAATACCGTTTGGGATTGATTTAATGGTTTAATTCTTTTTTTAATTGTAGCCCTTTTTTGGGTTTGTGACTACATTTCGTCCTCAATCTAAGATATCTGGTACTTCAAGAAAGAACGCGTTATCTAGAATCTTTCATCGTACTGTGAGTGAGAATTTTTGAAGAATGTGTGTTCACATTTTAGTTTTGTTTGCACCCATAAAATATTCGCCCTGAAAATAAGAAATTCTCCTATGAAACTTAGAAAAATTTGCTATAAATGAGAAAATATTTTCTTAATTTTAGGGTAAATCGCCTTAAGCCGGTTTTCATAGGGGAATTTTTTTTATCTAAGTTAAAACAAGAACAAATAACACTTGAATTTTTAAGTACAAAACGGATTAAATTTTATTCCGATCTCTAGATCGATCGTTTAAGTCGTTTTACTCTGAATAAACCTAACTGAACCTTGAATATTTGAAAGGTGCTCGGTGGACGGGACTGTATAAAGGGTTAAATATGGGACTGAATTAGTGTTGCAATGTTCATGAGTGAGTGAACAAAACTGAGCTATTCACTAAACTGAACAAGTGAACACGTCGGTCGGTAATTTTTCATATTTGTTCAGTGCGTCTGTTCAGCATCTTTTGTTTCGGAAGAGTTGTTTAGTGACTTTTTCACTCAGTTCAGTGACTGTTTTTTTTTCGGTTGCCCGATTGTACAATATAAGCAATATATTTAAGTATTATATTTCATTTTACCGGTTCATTTTTATGTTCCAACAACAGCGACGACATATTGCTGTTATGTTATACGATATTATGCACAGATCCTTCGGTTTTGCGTTAAAACGTCATACTTTCGAATTGCTTTAAAGAGCATTTCATATACTGAATATTTTAATAAACTAAAAAAACAATTTTCGATATATTTGGACTATTTTGAACTATGATAGTGTTGAAGTAAGTAGGAGTTATGTATATCGGACCATACTTTCTAGTTTACAAAAAATTTTCTCTAACTTTCAACGACCTAAAGCCGATGCGAACTTCAAACTCAGAATTTGCTCTAATAAATGTTAATAAGACATATAGTGCTGAGTAGGAAATGTTACATCGGCCGTAAGTGACTTAAATCAGCTTCCTGTAGTCTAGTGTTTGCCACAACCCTGGACGCCATCTCACTTACATGCGAAACAATTATGATAGGCCCAATTCAACCCTCCGATACGATACGATATTCTTGTGTGCACATGTTATTATTAGGTTTTGATGAAGTGATTGTACTTCAAGTACTCACCCTTAATGGCAAATAGATCGTCCTGGGACAATTGCTACAATTTCTAGTTGTCATAGCTGTCAAGTGAAAATCAAATTCCCCCACGACCACAAAATCACATAAAAGTCATAAAAAATTTGTAAACTTTTTTTTTATTATTGTTTTAAGGTCAGCGGGAGAAATGGACAAGCGAACCTCTTCAACGGTGTTAAACATTTCCAAATACATGACTCAAATGTCTGGCCCAAGTGTGTCAGAAAAACATCATTAAATTCGAATTGGATATGCAAAGCATTAACGTTGTCTCAGTTTTATTTGCACTCGTGTGCACAGTGGGTGGCATTTGGTATTGTGTTTTTATGTGTCTAATGGAAATCCTAAATTGATTTGTGCCAAAAGTTTTATGGCATTTTAAAGCCGCACAGCTTAATAACAAATGGAATTCATTGTTAACGAGAGAGAGGGCGATATCACCCCGCACACTGATGGGCTAATTATGGAACGACAAATATGGCAAATTAGCATAAAAATTTTGCAACATTAAAAATTATACTTTATTATGCTCTTTTTTTTATAGTTACTTTGTGACTAAATTGATTAATGAGGCGATTTAATAGTTTTTCGGCTCTTTATGGAGAATTTTTTATATGACACTTAAAAATTATGAGTAGTATGTTTTTTATTTTAAATTTCCATCTGAACAAATTGTTTTCGGCACATGTTGCACAATTTGTGTGTTGTATTTTGTTTTCGGTTTGGTATTCGGCAGTGAAAGTGGTTCGTGGGGGAGTCATTAAAATTTAGGGGCTTGGCAGCTTATTCAAGTTATGGCCTTACGTTTTAGGTGTTGGCGGCTTGGTTCTATGGGGATTACTGTGGCGTATGCGTATTTTGGGTAACTGTTTACGAGGTCCATTAAAATATCGATTGGATGTTTGCTTTTTAACATTTTGACGCTCTGTGACAATGACAAGAAACGTTCACATTAAAAGTGCTCATTTGACATGTCATTGTGCTGTGCCGCAGAATTTATGTGCCGTTATTGTGAACACTCTTCACCTGTGATACGGAAAATAGTGTCACATATCACGTTTCTGTTATGAAATTTTCGATTCCTTTAAGTTCCAAAATTATAATGTTCCTGTTTATGCACAAAATGACCAGAATACATACCAACACAACTTTAAGTTGTCTGCGCCACTGTATTTTATGAATTTAAGTCGAGTTCATGAATTAGTGTTTACACTAGAGCTGCACCCATGACGTGAATTTGACCGTGTCACGGTGTGTCACGACATGAAGTACAGAGTTCCTTGCGTGAACAACCATGATTCGGGCGTTTTTCGTGAGTGAAAATCGTAAACCCAGTATACAAGAAATTTGTTTTAATTTATTTTTTGCCTAACAAGTATCATTACTAGAAAATATGAATATTGTTTTTGGTATTTATCTAACAAAATGGTCAAAATCACTTAAATGTAACGAAATCAACTTTTCAAGAATTCCAAAAACCTCGAAAATTTTGCGTTTGCCAACTGCAGCACATTTGCTTTAAATTAAATGATAATTGTATAAATTAAAAATAAACAGCATACTTGGGTTGTAGTTTGTTAAGCCAATTGGTACGGATATGTATTTATTATCGTTCTAGATATCATTATCGTGCATTCGTAAGGGAATCGTGAATCGTACATGATTCGTGAGTGAGGCAAAACTCTGAAAATATTACAAGCGTGTACTGTGCGTACGGAGATTTTTCGTTTGTGACCATGTCAGAAAAAGCGCTCAAGCGACCAGCTCTAGCTTACACGCACTTTTGGATCCATTTTATGAAATGATTTTGCAAGATGAGCATAGCATAGGCGTGACACGGTGTAAGCAAAGCATTCGTGGAAAAGGTTTGTGTCCATGATAATTGTCCCGTACAACAAACAGTGTTGCATATCGCGCAAAAATAAAGTTCCCACATTTTAGCATGGAAATATTTTGAAATTAGTTAATTGTGGTATAAGTTTTTGATTCATGCTACAAATGTAATTCAAATTAAAATTATGTTACTCAAAATTAAAATGCTAAAATTAAAAATATTTCTGCGCCAATCATCAAGCTCAACTTGGCAACCCTATGCCCGTTTCTTGAATCACTATTTTCAATATGGCGCTATAAATGCCAAGGCATAGGCAGGGCTGATTTAGTTAATATGGCAGGCGGAAAAAAATTTGTAAAAAACACGAATCAGTTGTAAGCTCTTGTCCATGTTACAGTTCCCATTTTACTCACACATCTTGAGATAAAATGAGCTCGAGCGGAACACTCGTACAACATTTAATAAATTAAAATATAATTACAATAAAATACAAATAAATAAGACAAACCAAATGGCACTCACCTGACTCAATTTCCCAGAACTTGTACACTAAATAAGGTTAAATAATCCACATCTACATAAATTGTTCATTCCTCCCCTCATTGCCAACTTTAATTTATGCCAAAATAATAAGGTGCTACCATACACCCTCATTTCCATATTAAATATAGTTGTAATTACGCCTGCTACATAATGCAGTTTTGCCATTTTATAGACCATGTTCGTCCTTAATTAAAATAATTCATAATTGAGTTGACGCCAAGGGTGAGGGCTGGCAGAATTTCTTTTGTTTCTGTTTTTTTGTTGCAGAATTTTGCATTTGGTTTTAAAATGCAGCACGATACATGGCCATAAAGTGTAGCTGCGTTTAGCTTAAACAAGTCGACAATTTGAAAAGCCAATTTGCGCATAATATGTTGAACGTGAGCAAAAATTCAAAACAGAGAATTGCACACACGCACAATGCGACGGACAGGTAGCGGTGTGTGTTTGTGTGCGCGTGAACAATTGTAGACAAATAACCATTAGGGTAAACGTTCAAGTGCTTATTAAGAAATCATTGCCCGCCCACCAGTCTGACCCAAATTCAAATATTCAAACTTTCCGTTTGAGCGCGTGTTAGCCAACACTTGTCGCGAATAAGCAACTCTGCAATTGAAACAGTCTGGCAGCGCTGACAAATCGCATAAATTCGATCGAGTCAAACTTTGGCAAAGTCAACAACATTTGTATTTTTCTAAGCCACAAGATGCCCCGAAACAAGTTAAAAAAAGCTAATCTCCAAGAAGGTGACTTCGTCTTCGCCAAGATACGTGGCTATCGTGCCTGGCCAGCTCGCGTGCTTGAGGCGTCACACGGCCGCCTCTACAATGTGTATTTCTATGGAACCTGCAACACTTCCAAGCTGCCCCGCAATCAAATCTTTGAGTATGAGCAGCATAAGAAGCGCCTGGGAACGGTACGGCGGAAGATGGCCCGAAACTTCGCTTTCAGAGAAGCCTTAAAGCAAATACGGCTAGCTCATGCTAATCCTAGCAAGGATTGTGGTTACCTCCGAGTGCTGGCAAAAGTTAAGGGCGACCAAGTGGAGCATGTGATTCTGGAGTATGATGCAGCTGTTGAGGCGGAATTCGATGTGCGTTTGGAAGCTGAGACGGATGTTGCCGAGTCGGAGGGATCGTCGGAAAATTATTTCCATGTCACCGCTGAGTCGGATTGAAACAAGTGGCGACTGTTACCTTACTTACACTCATACATACATAAGTACATTAAATTTTCCATTATCTTCTAGTTTATAATGTACCTTAACAAACATTGATTCAAAGTTTCAAACAGTTTTCACTTACAAAAAACGATTTAATATCCACTTAAATTACTTAGACAAATCTTGAATTATTCTTTCCGTTAAGCAAGGTGGCCATCCAAATCTCTACTATTTACCCTGCTGAATCTATCTGGCCTGTTCCCGTTTCGATCAAATCAGCCCGACTGTTAATAACTGTTTCCAGTTATTTCCATTCAATACTCTTAATGACAAATCGTTTCACTTGAAAACTCCATCTCTTACCAAATCTGATGAATCGGAAACGAGAACCTGCCAGTGTATGGCCATTTCACTTATCCACAGATTAGGTAAGCTAATGTCGCCCACTGCGCTTGCTGGCGGCCAAGTAGCATATCCAACGCTTACACAAGTGTTCAAGAAACGAGTCAAACCATATGGGATTTGGATTATTCATATGACATAAGTAAGTTGTAGATGCGAAAATGGTATTATATTTTGGCTAATGCTACTAATTACTTAGAAATCTGGCGTCATGGTAAGTATGACTCACCATGCTATTAACTATTTTGGGAATTTCTAGCACCTTCAAATAGGGAATGACTAAACATTAGAGAAATTTTTAAGTAAGTTTTTATACCCCTGCAAAGGGTATTTTGAAATTGTCCAGATGTTTGTAACGTAGCGAAGGAAGCATTTCCGGCCACATGTATGTATGTATGTATACAAGTATAACACAAGTATATATATTCTTGCTCAGCATGACGAGCTGAATTGATATAGCCATGTCCAAGGTATACTTACTTGCTTCCTTGTTAAGTATACCTTGGCCATGTCCGTCCGACTGTTTCTATGCAGTTTTCTCCGTCAGTTGAAAAGAAAATGAGACCAAACTTTGCCCGAAGTCTTGTTGTACAGATACGCTGCAGTAGTATCGAAAACGGCCAGTTCGGATGACTATAGCATATAGCTGCCATAGGAATGATCGATCGAAAGTCTAGTTTAAGTGAGAAAAAAATTTTGTTTTCTAAGCAAACGCCTCCATACTTTGTATTTCTTATATTGCTATGCTTCCCCAAGATTCCACTAAGTTTGGTCGAAATCGGACATCTATTTAGTATAGCTGTCATAGAAAGTATACCCAGAAAAGTAGTCTTAGTAAGAAAAACATGTTTGTTAACAGTGGAAATGTTTGTTGATTTAAGAATGTTTAATACTTGGTTAAAGTATTGAAACTCTTGGATCAAGAAAATCGGGATCAAAAATTCAAACTTGTATCACGAATTTCTCTCTTGAATCAAGTATTTCCACTCTTATCTCACTTCTGACATCAAACATTCTTGATCCAAGTATGAAATTCTCTATTTTTTCTCTGAGTGTACCATCTCTGAGATCTGTACGGCCCAGCTGGTTGTGTTCGCATCGAAAAGACGTCGTAAGGCGTAGCCGCAGGTAACACTTAAAAAAACAAGAAAGAAAGTCGGTCAAGCTCGACTATAACATACTCTGTACCAACGAAATTATACGCTCAGCATAAATTTTGATGCTGCAGTAGAAGCTGAAAGTAGCGCTGTTACTGCGCTGCAACAGCGAACAGTCTATTGATCATAACTCGACAGCCGTTCATGCGATCTTTACCATTCAGATGGTAGTCCGAATAGTTATCCCGATTACTAAAAATGTCTAGAACGTACGAAAAACTTATCTTTAAAAATGTGGGAGATATTACGTTTTCTTAAAATTGCGGGGGCGGCAGGGGGCGTGGCTAAAATTGAAAATAAACTTGATCTGCCTGCAGAAATAAGAAGCATATGTCCCATACAAGCCAAACCTCTATCTCTTACCATCTCTGAGATCTGTGCGCTCATACGGACAGACAGACGGACATGACTCGGCTGTTGATGCTGATCAAGAAGATGATCGGAGATGCTTCCTTTTGGATATTACATAACTTAATACTCCGTGTACATATGGTACAAGGTATAAATAGTCAGGTATTGAAACATTGCTCCAAATTTTCTGTTAATTTTTGTACTTTTAAAGAACGCCTAAAAAACCAACCTTAGTTCGCCTTAATTGTATTTTCGGGTTATCTGAAATATGACAAATCCAGTTGTCACATATTTTTTAAATTTATACAGAATTTTGCTTTTCAAATGCTTCATATTTCGAAAACTGTTCAAATCAACAATATATAAAATATTGAACATGCTTATCACAGTTCCCACAGTTTTACTCTTCATTTGCCTATCTCTGGCACAGTGACAGCAATTAGTTATGACCCAACGGGTACCGCCACCTCGGTTATTGAGCCTTTCCCCACACATATTGTTTTTATCAGCAGAGACCAGGACCTAATGCCCTTGTTTAAGCTGTCTAACGAGCCCTTAATTTATAGTACTGTGCGCTCCGCTGACAAATGTCCGGCAATTTGATACCCAAAACAGATACAGCAACATGGCGTTGCGAGAGATTTGGACTTGGTTTCATTATACAAATTGAAATGTTTGTTTGTACCAGAGCTGTGCGTCTGTCCATTGTTTAGAATTTTGTTAATGTGCGCCGCAGGGTGCGAGGCGGAGGCGAACAAGTGTTGACCAAAGATCTGTGTTTCTCCGCTGGCCTCGTCTCCGCTCCAACTCATTTGTGGCGCTTTTGTGTGCGCTAGATAACCAATATTTTATAATCATGTCCAATAATGGTGTGCATATTAATTTCATGAACGTATAAAGCAATTTTATGGCTTTTTAAAAACTGCCATTAACAAAGGGTATCCATGCACAAACACAAAAGAGTCGGACGATGGCGAGACCCCATGGCCAAGATCGACAAATCTTCACTTCAATGTTAAATAGAGTTGTAAACGCATAAAAGGGTGTTCATTGTGGGTTCCATCGGCGTTGGCTTTCACAAATTTTATATGGGGCTATCAATTAATTAGATGAAGACATTTTCACATTTCGAAAATGGAACTTGGGATGGGGCGCACGGATGGATATGGCAAGGGTCTGCTAATACAGTCATTAACATTTCGGCTGTTCACTTTCTAGGTTTGACTTTATTTTATGACAGTTATCAGTTCGGTTCTGTTTATGGCCTTCTGACTCATCATCATCATTCCAGCTGCGGCTTTTGATTGTTGCTGAAGATCTTAAAGCTTTCTATCTGGCTGAGGGAACCCTTAAAATTAATAGCCAGCTCAAAGCTTATGCCTCGTGCAGCATTGTCACCGGACAGCATACCAAATACTCCAGTGACCAGCTCATTGGTTAGAACATGTAAGGGCTCATTCAGATGGAGCAAAGTCTGCTCCCAGTGTGTCCAGGGTGCTCTCGGTGAGGTGGAGAAACCACTGGATGCCTGCGTCTCACTCAACAAGAAGGATACATCAAAATAAACGATTATGGCATGAATTACTCCTGGTCTCAAGACTCTCAACTGAAAGTCGGAACGAAATCCAACAGGCTGATTCGGAACACTGGCCAAATGCAACGAGTGCACACGGCAATCCTCGGTGAGAAGTTGCTGTATGGTTACGCAATCCACCACAGCTTCATGGGCCACAGTCTGACGTATGCAACTCATATCAAAACCCTCCACATTATTCCAGAAATTCAAATGAGCCGCATGATGATGATCGGTCACACCAGCGACATAGATGTTGGCCACATTGGGGAGAATAAGGCCGCCAGGTGATAGCCATTTGTCGCGGGCATAAAGCACCGTTCGGAACATGGACTCCATGTAGAGGCAATGACTGACCAGGCGGTGGAGTCAACAATTATTTAAAAGATAGAGTCAATGATATTAACCTCTTACCCCATCCACTCGGACACTATGATGTCTACGTGCTTTATCCCCTCCGGCAGTTCGATTTCCTCTACCAAGCCCTTGACAACCGTTATCACATTCTCCCGATGATTATCCTTAATAATTTCTCTGGCCTTATCAGCTATGTCCGTATATTCCACTGCAATGACCTTGCTAGCACCTGCTTCGGCTGCGAACAGCGAGAGTATGCCCGTGCCACAGCCCACATCCAGTACAATCTTATCCTGAAATAGCTGCTTGTTCTTGTAGATGGCATCACGATAGGCCGAAGTTCTCACCGAATCCTTTAACATAATCTCATGCAGCTCCAGTCGAGCATAGTTAAGGAAATACGAAATATCCTTGGCATCTTCTACTGGCTGTTTGGTGGTAGCCTTCACAATTGTATCGTCCACCGACATGGCGGAAAATAGTTGGTGAAAATTTCTAAGTTTGTAAAAGAATAAATCGATTTCGTTAAGAAAATCTGACTAAAGAGAAATTTCTGGTGATAGAAAAAGCACAGCTATCGACAGGGGCGAAGAAACATGAAACTTTAGTACTTAAATCAAATCAGAAAGCTGTCAAAGTCTTTACAAATTCTAAATGTAACAGCGAGGTGATTTCTATGAATCTAAGTGAAGTCAGTTGACGAAAATCAAATCTCGTTTCACTTGGAGCAAGGGCATGTCCACTGCTGAGATAGACCAAGTGAAAGTTATCCTGAGGTCCGTTTAGCAACTTACTCTAGTAGACTACTTTTAATTATTCTTCCCGCTTTACTTAACCGTAGAGTTATATTTGGTGTAATCTTCATACATAGACTAATCAATGGGGAATTCGACTCATCTGAGTTGGTGTGCCAAATTAATCTCAATGTTTCTACACTCAACCAATAATAAATTCGAAACGAGATTGAAAACAGTGTAATCCCGGATGTTCTTGATCCGACCCCGGAAAAGATTGACTTCGCTTCCCCTTTTTTTTTTAAGTCCCGAAAAACAGGATCCCTTGAAGCGTGCTCAGGAATTTGTCTGTTTTCAATCCCGACTTCTGCTATTTTATACAATGTTCCCATTAAAAATGGGACAAGGGGGATCATGAAGTTGTGCGAATGTATGTAACAGGAAGAAGGAAACATTTCCGACCCCATAATGTTCTATACTTCTTGATCAGCATAAACAGTCGAGTCGATATAGCCATGTCCGTCTGTCCGTCCGCCTGTCTATCTGTCCGTCCCTCTGTTTCTATGAACGGGTCGATCTCAAAGACTATAAGAGATAAAGCCAGAAATATTTGCATGACGGTAGATGTATGACGTACGCAGATCAAGTTTGTTTCAGATTTTGAAAATTCCCCGCCCGTCCCCCACTAATCACCAAAAAACCGTCAGATCCTAGACCTAAAAAAACCGTCGGATCCACCAAGTTAGAAGTTGTTACAATATCTATCTATTCTGATAAGTACAATCAGAGCGGACCAAAAACACTGTAGTTATAAGCGAAACGATTGAGCTCACTAAAACTAGTTTCTCGACCGATCATTCCTATGGCAACTATAACCTTGGATCAAGAAGTTAAAGTTTATCCGATTTTCTGATATTGAACATTTTTGATACGAGTTTAAAATCTATCATTTTTTCTCTGAGGGTATTAAAAATCGTCCTGTGATGCTCTTTGAAAATAATCGCACTACAAATCTAACTAATATATCAACTTAAGTTACTTCAGTGAATCTCACCCTCGTGTATGTGAAAGAGAACAAACTGAAACAACTTAGTCAGAAAATGGAAGAAAAGCTCACCAACAAATCGTCTCTAACTCTCTGTATCTCTGGGAATCCCTGGATATGCAGCTGTTATGAGATACATTTTGTACGATTTGGCAAGCAATTTGCAGACAACATCAATGGTTTCTGTCGAGCCAAGTGCCAGGATACTACACTGCTGGTCAAGGTGGTGATAAAGGATTTATGCTCTCGGGAAATTTCTGCAATTGTCTACATTTTAATAGCAAGCATTGTCCTTACTGTCGCCTTAGACGGCTTGCAATGAGTTCGAGAGTGCATGAAAATGCGGTTTTATGATAAATCATTGATGCCCTATGTCCCACCTAGGGATTGGAATAGAAGAAGAGATGATATAAATTCAGGTCAGGAACAGACAGATATTTTCTTGGTCTTCAATTCTACTTCAAACGATTCCTGCCTGCTTTTTCCAGTCGGTGGAGGACTCGGAAAGCATTTTTATGTTGATGACATATAACTTCCTTACTTACTTCCTTGCTTACTTCTACCAAGCGGATCAATATCGATTCTTACACCAAAAAGTATCACCAGATTCTCTTTCAAAATAATTATCCGTTTGCATAAACCTATAAAACAGAGTCCATGGCAAGCCCCACTCACACTCACACGCACACTGTCAACTCGCCTCCACAGTGCTCAGAATTCAATTAGAAAATACAATTTACGAGCCAGCCACGAGACATAGCACTAATACCAGCAGCCTGGACGTGGTCTTGGTATAAAACGCCACAAAGCACATTAAGCAAACAAGCCGAAGGCGGCACGGGGGCATAAGCTACGCATGTAATTTGTAAGTAATTTTTTCAACTATCAACGGCCCAGACAAACGACAACCCATGATGACGACGACGATGACGATGACGACGCTGGCCACGCACTTAACCAGCTCCCCTAAAAACGCACTCCCGGTGCCGAGGCGGGCACAAGCCGGCGCGCGTTAAGTTGAAAAAATTAAGTAACGAAAGCATTTGAATGACCAAGTGAATAGGATTGGGAATGGCCATGGCACCGGCATAAATTATGAATCATTTGGACGCTTCCTTATGACACCAAGAAGCTTGGTTCTGAGTCCAGTTAGGTTTGGCTCTTGATGATGCATACACGAGTATATATACATATGTACATACATACGTGCCAGGAACACCAGGGCCATTCAGGTGGGCAGAGGGTAATGTATTTCTTTGGCGACTAACAAGTATTTATGTTACTTTGGTTTGTGCCAATTTGCCGGGAAATGGTCAACATCATCAAAATGGTTAATGCTAACGTTATGTTTAGCTAAATGCTAATTGAAATGTCTGAATTGCAGTGGATGTTCGAGAAAGCCAATTCTCTTTGATGGCATTTACAATTGGAAGTGAGAGGTGGAAACTCTCAATGGAAATCGGAGCAACTTGAGGTGCGGCTGGTATTGATTGTATGGCAATTAAATAAATGGTCATGGCACATTGTATCAAAATACAAGAAATCATAACTAGATCGAATAGGAAGAAATCAACTGGTTTGATAGAGGAGGATTGGTCGTGGTGGCTAATTAAGTTAAGTTCAATCGAGGATAGGAAGTTTTAGTGCACGAAGAAAGAGATGGGATGACTTTTTACCAAGGGCACACAGAGTATATTTAGCAGGGATGCAAACCGGTTATGAACCGAACCGAACCGCTTATTCCATCTAGTGAACCGAACCGCAAAACGAATTGGCTTACTTTTAGAATAACAAAAAAAAAAAAAGAATTGAAAAACGGTTTGGTTCGGTTCAGTTCTCTGTCGAGTTCTAACGGGAATCGCTTTCCTCTAGCCAATGATTTTTAAAAATTTGAAAATTTTAATCGTTTCCCGAAGATAATTTTTAAACATTTCGTTCGACCCTCTACATGTTTAGCGTTTTACAACATGTCTGCTGCAATTGCCCGCCGATCGCTTAATTTACCTGTCATCAATCTAAATTTGTTTCTCCATTAGACAATATTTTCAATTTTCTGTGGTACTTCTTAACCCTAATTCAATCTTAATCTGCCAATAAGTAAGGGTATTCCTCTAGGAACTGATAGAATCCGACATAATACACTTTGGACATTGCTCTAAGGATTTTAGATATATTTAAATCGAGCAAAGGAATGAAATTTCAAAAATGGTCGCAAAATCACATTAATACAGAAATCATAATATTTTATAATTTGCCTTTGTGAACCACTAAACCAAACCGAAACCGCGGCTCATTTAACTCCGAAAACCATATAATGCACCGAACCAGCGGTTAAGAAACTGTGCGAACCAGTACTTGTTTTCGAGTGGTTTGCATCCCTGATATTTAGTTTTTGGAAGTGTATGTGGCTGTAAAGTAAAGAATATATATTCTTAACCAGCAAGATATTCGGGCTGAAATCAATCGTAAACGATGTCAAGAGTCGGCCAATATCGGACTAACTTCAAGCATGAGGGGGATTGACACGAGTTTGGATTTTATATCCGGAGATCAAGCCTGACTTAAGAACTGGACAGCTTGATCTTAGGTCGATATAGAACTATTTCAAAAACAGTATGGATCGAATTTAACGACTTCCTGCAAACTTTCATTAAAATAGCTTTAAAACCGACGGAAAGACAAACGAACATGGCTTCTTCAACTCAGTTCGTCATGCTAATCAAGATGAAGACTAGATTTACACGGTGAAGCAAACATCATAAAGTTCTCTTAGTAAGCGGAATATTCTAGGCAAAGTGAATACGTTTTATAAAGGAAAAGTTTAGAATCTCACCTGGTTCTCTTGCCTACAAAGAGACCTCCATGAAGTTTGCTTCACCGCGTAATTCTAGTCTAGGTATAAATGCTTTAATAGGTCGGAAATAGCAAGGTCTATTTTATGTAATATTAGCTGCAAAATATTTTAAGAACACATACTCTTTTTTTTCGGAATTTTTAAAGCTATGTTCACACGGGCAAATTAGTTTGTCAAAAACGACGAAAATTTGTCAAAATTAGTTTGACTTGTCTCTGAAAGTCAAGTTTGCCGAGTTTGTTCTTACAAGGCAAATGTAAGAACAAACTATTACCCCGTTTATTCACATAAAGAATATCATGATAAATGCCCCTAAAAGTATGCTATTTTCAATCCCTTATTCTCAACACAAATAAGAAACTGCAAGTGAATTATGCCTGCGTCATACATAATGCACTCTTTGCATTCACTAAGATAGACGGACTAATTGAAGGTATTCAAAATGAGTTAGTAGTCAGCCAACTATTTATAAGACAATTATTTTCCTGAATTATTTATATTATTAAACATAGCATACTTTAAAGAGCATTTATCATGATAGTTTTGTTGTGTTTTAACGGGTATGCGTCAAGCATCACATGCTTGTTTGAGTAATTAAAGTTGCTTTGACGTTTGGAAAAATTTTGTAATATTTTGTTCGGATAAAAAGTAGCAAAATTGTGTAAAAATAAGTGCAATAAAAATGTTTTATTGAAAAATTGCAAGGGGTGCATGGTAACAGCCCTACGCTAAAATGTTATCGCACTCTAGGGTTGTGAAAATATGTACAAAATATCGTATCGATGATTATCATTTTGTAAAAATATCATCAGGTTTTTGCAATATTTATCGCCTAAATATATCGATATATCTGATATATTTGATATTTTTATATTTCAGTATATAAATCTTAAACACCCCAAAATAACATTAACTTTAAATGCATTATAATTTTTTTGAGCTTTTTATTAATTAAAAATAAAACAATAAACTTTTTTCCATTAAAGAACAGAGATCTAAAGGTTGAATAGTTTAAGTTAGGATACAAGAAAAAACTTAAAAGACTTCATTTATTTTTTTAAACAATGAAAAGTAAAATTTTCAAGAAAAATGGCATATATTGGTAACATAATTTTACCTCCAATATTTGGATATATTATCAACAAGCCCATCGCCCTTTTTTTGCTTGTCTATATATCTGTCTGTATATGTACTCATTGTGTCGAACAAAATGTTTATAAAGCCCATGTCAATTTTTGCAAAAATATTAAGCAGCTAGAGATTTCGAATAGCCCGATATTTTAAATCGGATTATTTGTCAAATGCCAGACAAACCAATTGGTTTCTTGGAAACACAAAACTTTCGCAAACCAAGTTTGCGAGTGTGAACACTAAACCAAATTCAAAGCAAACTTTCGAAGTTCCGACAAACCTATTTGCAAATTAATTTGGCGTGTGTGTGAACACCTTTACAAATTTGGCCACAAATCAGACAAACTCAGCCATCACAGTTTGTGTAAACCAATTTGCCCGTGTGAACTTAGCTTTAGAGTCTTCACTAGTTCATAAGAGTGTAGTCTAACGATGTCAATAATCGATTGTCGGTCTCATTGACTTCAATGTCAAATGTATTTTGAGCGCATACAAAAATAAAGTTTATAGAATTACCCCAGAGCCCGATTTCTGCGAAATGAACTGTCCCGACGATATGGTGGACAGCATGCTAAGCGATGTGGTTATTTCTCGTGCCTACAATTATTTTATTAAGTCCCATGCCACTTTCTTTAAGGATAAGGTAAGCTGCCTAATAGGAACGCTTTCGCTTTAAAAACCAATTGTCTTCCGTCTACAGATTGTATTGGATGTGGGCTGTCGCAGTGGAATGCTCAGCTTAATGACCGTTGAGGCGGGTGCTATAAAGGTTATTGCCTTGGGTAATATGAAGAGTGCCGATTATGTTAAAAAAGCGTTGGCCAATGGAGAGAAAGAAGATATCTTCGAGGCGATCGATGGTTGTATAGAGAAAATAGTGCTGCCCTGTGGACTGAAGAAAGTGGACATTATTGTATCTGAATGGATGGGGTAAGGGTATATCCTTTATCTTCTAGAGTTGTAGGCTGCTCGGGAATAAAGAGTTGGTTCGACAATTATCATCTTTTCTCCACAGACATGCCATCTTTACGGAATCTTTAATTCAGAAAGTGATCTATGCTCGAGATAAATGGTTGGTCAAGGGAGGTCACATCATACCCAATGTGGCACAACTTTATATTGCCGGCATCTCAGATCATCCTAGACTTATGTTACGTGAGAATAAGGGTAAAGAACAAACTGTCTCTCTCATGGAGGACTATGTGCCGGCGCAAAAGCTAATGACAAAAAAGTGTCTGCTCACAACTTTGAACTTGAGGACGGACAACTATGATGACCTTGACTTTTTCGATGTAGAATTCGAGATTAAGGCCTTGCGGGAAGGCAATATCAGTGCATTTGTCTTATTCTTTGATGTGGCTTTTGTCAACGCGAAGGGAAAGCTGAAAAGGCTATTTTCCATAGGACCCAAATCTCCCAAGACCCACTTGAAGCAGACTGTATTATTTCCCGATGAGAGGTGGGAGGTGGAGAGGGATCAGCTACTGGAAGGTCACATCGAGATGTATGCGAGTGCCGACGAGCTGCGTGGAGTGGAGTTCTCTCTGGGCATAAAGATGAGCGTAGATGAACTGTCCGAGTTGGGGCTAAACTGAAATAAAGGTCTGAGATGTATTCATGGTTGTTGCTGTTTTTTTTTTTTAGTTTTTTTTAGGGGGCAGTTCGCCTGAAAGGCCAACACGTCGTTCGAACGATCAAAATTTATGGCCGTGCTGCATCAATTAGGGCGACGGTGATCCGCAGACGACTGCCAACCAGAGACAATGTGAGGATCGTTTTTGCTGACCTGATCGGTGTTTAGCTTTGACGTTGGTACAACGATTTAAAATGATGTCGCGCATAATTCACTGATCGGGCATCGACGAGGAGCGTCCAACGTCTTGCCAGACTGTGCGTCGTGATCGCGGATTCTGGGCCTGGGACTCCTCTCTGCGTGCTCTCCTTTACAGTTAAGTTCTTTTGTTCAAATCTCATAACTGAGCTCGTCGCTGTCCTCGAGGCTGGCGGAGATCGCTCACATGCTTAAGTGACATTTCGTCTGCGGATGTCGTTGGGTCCGGGGTCCTCGTGATGGATTAGCATCATTTTGCCTTGCGGATAATGTGTCGTCTGCAATGATTTTCGTTGACATGTTGGCTTTTTTGTGTCGGCCTGTACCTTTCTCGGAAATAATTATGCTACTTTTGTGCAAAAATAACAGCATTTTTGTACAAATTGCATAAAAATTTAAATTGCACCGTCCGCGCGCGTTTTTGTGTGCGCGCGGCAAATCCAGAAAATTGCTTAATAATGAAATGCCAATGGATTAAGCGCAATTTGTGCGGCATGCGGCTGAATTCTTAACCTTATCTCGTGTTTTTGTGCCCAAAACAATTGTTCCCAACAGTGCAGATGCAGGATCTCGATCTCCTCTGCCCGTGCGATCGACTCATTCTCACGCACGCAGCGCTAAGTAGTCGCGTCCCTGTCTGGCGAGGCCTTGCAGCGTTTTCATTAAATTCGCTTAATAGCACAATATAATTTAAACAAGTAGTAACATAAAATAAAACTCACAGCCACGCATTGGCAGGCATAAGGAGAAGCAAATGACTCCAGACCGCTGCAGACGCTGCACTGGGTCGGCTCTGGGACTGGCCTGGCCTGGCCTGGTCCGGTTGGGTTCGGTTCGGTTCGTTCGCCAGTTATGGGCGCATGGGCGAGACCGCTCGAGACTCGCTAGTGCAATAAGTTGGCTTAACGAGGGTTTAATTTATGATTTGTTATGTTTCCGGTTCATGTTCTTGGTGCTGGATGCCTGCGAAAAAAAATTATTGACCATAAAGCCAAGGTGTGGATTATAGTTGCTGGTAGCTTAGAGAATGGTGAATGGCACAGATTGTGCGTTTCAGTTGGGACATTGGGCGAAGTGAGCGAAATTAGTTGGCTCCGTGAAATCAGCCCATTTGATAAGCCTGAAGTGTATTAATTTGGCATAGTTTTATGAAAATGTAAAAACTACGACTTTGCCTGAGTTTCATCGAAGGTTTGACTAATAGGAAGCCTTAAAGACTTTCAAGTTATCACAAATTATTCGGTAGAGGTCGAAAAATGACTAGACATTTATTTGCTCTTGATTTTGTTAATTTTCAACTACTTATCTGAGTTAAGTTGAGGCCTGTCCTTGCAGTAGGCAGCACAGAGATGTAGGGTGAGTTGTAAGGTATGGGAACCGGTGACCAAACAGTGATCGAAACAGTCACCATAACAGTGACTTAATACTGACTTAGACAGTGACTAATCAGTCACCAAAAAAGTTACCAAAACAATAACCAAACGGTGACCAAAACAGTGATCAAACAAGGACTAAGCTTTAGCCGAGCAGTGACCAAATCAGTGTTCAAATCAGTCACCCAACACTAATCAAACAGTGATCAAAACAGTGATTAAATCAGCGACCCAGCAGTGATCAAATAAATGACCATACAGTGACCAAAATAGTAACCAAACAGGGACTAAACAGTGACCAAAAGAGTAGCCAAAACAGCGACCAAAACAACAACCAGACAGTGACCAAAACTAGGACTAAGCAGTGATCAAAACTTTAACCACAGACTGACCAAACGGTGACCAAAACAGTGTTCAAATCAGTCGCCCAACAGTGATCAAATAGTGAACAAAACAGTGACCAAACGGGGACTTAGCTGCAAAGAAAACAGTAACCAAATCAGTGATCAAACAGGGACCAAACAGGAACCACATAGTAACCAAAGCAGTTATCATTTTGAGCACGAGTTTTAGAAGAGATGAATTCTGGTCAAATGGTATTGGTCTCAGCACAATAAAAAACAGGTTAGAAACTCAGTCAAGCCCGATTATAACATACTCTGTACCTTCCAAAGTTGATAAGTGCTGCCCATCGCTGCATTCCCTTGGAGGATCGACAAATAATCCTAATAACTAAATATGTCCAGAAGGTACGAACCTTTTATCTTTAGACTTGTGGGAGACATGAGGTTGTTTTTCAAATTGCGGGGCTGGAATGGGCGTTGCATATATCGAAAATAAGCTTGATCCGCCTGTAAGAAGTTTTAGTCCCATACAGGGCGAACCTCTATCTCTTAGCATCTCTGAGATCTCTGCGTTCATACGGACAGATAGACGGACATGGCTGTTGATGCTGATCAAGAATATATACCTTATGGGGTCGGAGATGCTTCCTTCTGGCTGTTACATCATTTAGCACAAACTTACGTCTTGTTTATCGAATGTCAGTTCAGCAGCTGTCTTTCCATGACAGCGACATCATAACTGCTTGGGAATTACAAAGCAGCTTGAGAGCAAAAACAGAAAGACACTGGCAAAGTAGACAGAAGCCCTTGTGTGTGTGTGTCCCAATTGACTTTACCATGATTCACGGTCCGTGAAGTTGGCTAGCGTATGGTAATTCTCGTTACTCAGGGAATCTATTGCTTAACAGCCTTCTCTAGTGTTAATTAACAGAGCATCGAACTCAGCATATCTACATAATGCTAAAAAGAAGCACTGCTGCTCCGAAAAGTATGCAACGTTTTCCTATAACATTTGTAACTCAGCCATTTATGATGCGATCTTTTTGAAAATATGAGCTCGGACAGGCGCATAGACTGATATGACAGTATCGAGTCGGCTGTTAATGCTGATCAAGTTAACCGTTACTTTAGAATACCGAAGATGCTCCATTTCGCCTGTTACACGAATATGTACGACTTTGGCATACCCTTTTTATACCCATCGACAATCGAGGCCACTGCTGATATCGAATTTTGAATTGCTTGTAACTCTTAAGTATATCTGTATTTTAAGTTTGTTTCCATTTGATCTTATAGATGATCTGAATGCCACAATTTTTGATAAAAACTGGAACGGCAACACCAGCTCCATCAAATTGTCACCATGGGATACTTTGTGCCTATGCCACTAATAATCCTTAATCCGCTCCACACTCCACACCAGCCAAATCCGCAACCAAGAAGCTCTCATCGAATTCAATGTGGTACGCGAAACGACTTTGCGTCGCATTGCGTTGAAAATCGATTTGTTTTGGGTTGCGCCTGCGCAAACAACGCCAGCCTCATGGATAAGAACGGATAAGAAAATAAGCAAAGACAACCCAAAGACACCAACGGCCCAAAGGAGGCGAAATGGTGCAAGGCAACGCCAACGAGTATCTGGTGGAACATAAATTACGCGACTAACAAGCAGCGCCCCGAGAGCTAAAACAGATACAAAAAAAGCACTAAAAAGCGAAAACTTCATACTTGGGAACAGAACTGGGCCTGGACCAGGGCCAGGGCCAAAGTGAGTTGCACAAAATTATAAACGAAAGCGGGTGTTGGACGCTGGTCTCCGTCTCCGTCCGCGTCCACATGGCACGATTAGGTGCAGCAATTTGGCTGGGCTGCCTGTGATTGAGACCGAGGCAGCCCTGGAAACGAAGTTAAAAATCAAATTAGCGAATGTGTTGAAAATTAAAAACAAATTCACGGATAAATTGCATCTGCCAGATACGCAATTATTATGAGGGCAGACCGAGGGGTAGCCGGAGGGACTTGACTGACTTATGGACTGCTGTTCTGGTTTTCTGGGATGCTGGGTGCCGTGCGTGCATGTGTGCATGGGCATGGGAGTGTGTATGTGTGTGTGTGTGTGTGTAGTATGTGTGCCCTCAAGGTGTTGCAATTTGACGTTTTTTACGCGAGTTTTTATTCCCTGAAATCCACATGTGGATGCAGCAGCCTCACGCAGTGCAAATACTTGCTCCTAAATGGCTCTTTTTGCGTTGTTGTTTTCCCGTTTGGTGGAAAAAACATGTCGAATTAACACGCTGCGGAGGCAGCTGTGTAGACTACTCCTCGGCAAGGATGATCAGCCTAAGCTTTGTGTATATTTAAATGTTGGCAAATTAGCTGAAATTTCTTCAGCAATTTGCATTTGGTGTGTGTGCGAGTGTGCGAGTGTACGAGTGTGAGACATATAATTACAGTTGATTTTTGTTTTCTGTGTTTTCTGTGCCTTTTTTTTGTGTGCGCCCCCCACTCCAACCCGGGGGAAGATCTTTCTCAGCTGGCGCCGTGTCTGCCGTCGACGGGCAAATAAATCGCGCTGCTGTTGAACTTTTCTGCCTGCGGGGAGACAGTGCGAGTTGGAAGGGGGCGACTAGCTGCAAGCTGGTGAATGGCACTGCCAAGAGTTTGCAGTCCAAGTCTGAAGTCAGCCACGCCCTTTGTTGTCCTGTGCTTGGCTGGCAACTTCTCAAGTCGGAGAGTCGAGGCTGTGCCGTTAAAAAAAGGGCGCAAATTTTATGAGCGCATCGTTTAACAAATGAATTTACAACCGTGCAACGCCCAAATGTCTGGCGTTCAAATTCAAATTCCTTTGCAAAAAGTGCAGAAAACAACAAACGAAAAAAAAAACGAAAACGAAAAAGAAGATATGGCCCAAAACGAAACTTGGCACAAAGGATGACTTACGTGGCACACGGAGGCGTATGCGCTATGTACATACTTTCATATAAAGAATCTACCAAGAACATGAAATATGTCTGGCATTTGGCCAAATGATTTAAAACAAATACAAAATACATACGTGTGCCCAAATACAGAGCTTTGCCGATATGGTGAACTCGTTTTCATCCTAACTTGAAAAATGATCTGAAATATTCAAGCGAATTGTCATAATTATTTGATAACTTCGGGCCGATTTCTCATCTTCAATATTGCTGCTATGTGTCAGATAAAGTTCGATTTTGATCTGTTATGTGACAGATAATTCTATGTAGACGGAAAATAGGTCAGTTTCCCAGCGGCGTACAGCTAAATGTGTTCTGTCGAAAGTATGCATTACGCCTGACGAAAAAGTAATACACTACACCTGCTTCTAATCTATTATATAAAGGGATAGTAAACAAACTACGTACGAGCTGCATTACAATTTTGAAAAAGTAATACGCATTTGTAATAGGAATCCGACGCCAGTTCGGCTCTAGCATACAACCTGTATTACCAGTAATGCAGGTTGTGCGCACACCGTTTACAAAGCGGCCATGCATATGGCAAAGTAAACCGGATTGTATGGAACTATTTCCGGCATACAGAGGGCAAAGTAATAGTCCATTATGTAATGGCAATTTCCGCCGCTGGTTATATACATCTTTTATTACCAGTAATGCAGGTTGTCCGCACCCCGCTTACAAAGCGGCAAAGTAAACCAGACTGTATACGATTATTTCCGTCGTACTGAAGGCAAAGTAATGAAGGAGTAATCTATTATGTTATGTCGATTTGCGACGCCGGGTCATTCTGAGTTGACTTTCAAAAATCTCATAAGAGAACTCAAATAGACAACTTCTCATGCATCTTCTCAAATTTTTATGAACTTCTCAGATGGACTGTTACTCTTGTCTAATATCCTTTAAAAAATATCAGACAAGTGAAAATACAGCTTTAGTATATATGTCAGCAACTCATATAACATGTCATTATAATCTAAAGCGACTTTCTAATAAGACTGCTAAACTTAAAAATTTTGAAAGAGGTTAGATCAAAGGGTTCGAACTCATATTAAAGTCTAAGGTTAAGGTCGCCGATCGGTTTCTAAACTTATTGACCTTAATGTTTTGGTTCGAACCTTTGTTCATAGCTTTACTTTTATTTTCAGGCCATTTAAGCGACGCTATACAAATTAAGACAAATATATTTAAAATGACAATTACAATTACATGACAATTATTGACGAATTGACCATAATTATACTCTGTACCGTAGGTACATAGAGTATTATAAGTTTGTGCAAAAGTATGTAACATCCAGAAGGAAGCATCTCCGACCCCATAAAGTATATATATTCTTGATCAGCATCAAGAGCCGAGTCGATATAGCCATGTCCGTCTGTCCGTCTGTCTGTCCGTATGAACGCACAGATCTCAGAGATGGTAAGAGATAGAGGTTTGACATGTATGGGACATATGCTTCTAATGTCTGCAGGCAGATCAAGTTTATTTTCAATTTTGGCCACGCCCCTCCCGCCCCCGCAATTTAGAAAAAACGTCATATCTCCCACAGATAGATAGATGGCTTGTTCCTTCTGGACATATTTAGTTATTAGGATAACTTATCGATCCGCCAAAGGAATGAAGAAGATCGGATGAACGGTTTTCGAGTTATGATCAAAAGAAAAATTTTCTTGGTACAGAGTATGTTATAGTCGGGCTTGACCGACTTTCTTTCTTGTTACCAAAGGTTTTGTTTATTGTTGTTTATGTTTCAGCAAAGTTTAATCAAACTGTTTAAAGAACATTAGTAATTATTAATTATAATCTGAATAAGACAAACGAATATTTCTTTTATCTAGCGGAGAGATGAATGTGGATGTATTGGTTTAGACGAAGGTCACGAAAGAGTTCATGATGAGCATACCTAGTGCTCGCAATTGTTTTGGTACACGGTTTTAACACCCTTGCAGAGGGTATATTAATTGTCCAGATGTTTCTAACGCATAGAAGGAAGCCCTTCGATCACATAAAGTATATATTCTTGATCAGAATGACGACTGCAGCGCCCTTATTTGTTTGCATTGTAAGCTGTAGCGGAGTCTTGTTAACAAATTCACGGAGTGTTTGCAAATAATTTCATGCTAAGAGGCTTCACAACCTTTTCCATACCCTTTCGCCAAAGTATTGACTGTTTTTTTTATAAAAATAGGGCTTGGCGACCCCATCAAATTAGATTCACCACCAATTTATGACTCAAGCCGGTTATTGATATCTCTGAACTCTTGGAATGGGGTCGGACGCTGATCTCAAGAGACATGATTTTTTATTTGCGCAGTGGATTTCGACGAATTCGATCTTTCCCGGCTTTGATGGCTAGTGTCTTTCACACTGCCGGACGGCCAAATTTCGCGGGATCTTCCATTCCAGCAGTATCCTTAAATAACTTTACGTTACACAAAGTTTCGGGTGATTCGAAGAACAACATCGAGTACTTCGTATATTAGGAGAACAGCATATTATTTATTTTACTCTCTAAGATTTAAATTTGAAACAGACGTCTCCCTCTAAGAGTGTAGGAAACATAAGCCACTAAACGAATGGGTTTCAGTGACCTGCAGCAGTTCATTATGCCTAGTGTCTACTGTTGTATACACTATGAAAGTATTACAGGGCATCCGTACCGCTACCGCCGGCTTCCATTTAACATTAACGCTTTCATTAGCCCAGTTTTCGCATCGCTAACCGCCGCCCCGTTTATTGAGTCTCCATTTTTGGCGCTCATAAATCGAATTCATTGCCAATTTGCCGATCGTTGCTGCACTCGTTAAGTGCAGTTTAATGAGCTCTTCGTGGATGCGGCTCTTGGATTTTGGGAGTGGTCATGACGAGTGCGTGCTGGCCCAGGGGTTATAGTCCGGTTTTTGGGTAATTGCCCTGGCCCGTCAATAAGTTTTTATGGATTTCAATTATGTGCAGAGCCTGAAAATGCGCTGTGTACTTCCAGTTGCTCAGCAATTACTGACACGATTGTAAATTACCGCCACTTGGAGTGGGTAATTGTTGGATTTGTGGACAGTATGTGAAAAGACATCACAAGCTCTTGACTCACATTTAACACCTTAGCCCAAGCCATATGTAAATACTGTCCAGGGCATTGTGCACATCAGCTGCTGCTTGTTAAGAGTCCTCAAGGACTCGTCTTGACTGCCATTGTTTGTCTAATAAATGACTGGCCATTGTCAGTGGGTATAAATGTCAAAAGGTTGCCCCTGACACCCTCGGGCCCTGAGTGTCGGCGCGGCGCGGTCCAAAAAAGAGAGCTAGGACAAATAAAACTATGTACGGAATGGCCGTTTTTCGCAAACTGTAGCAAAATGTACTGGCAACCCCTCGGCGAGCGATCATTTAAGTGTCATTAAGATGGAGAGAGGGAGAGGATCGACAGGCAGCTGGCGCAGCTTGAGCTCGCCATTTGGTCAACTAATGGAGCTGAGGTGCCGCCCATATCGACAGAGCGGAATGATGAAGTTGTTGCGGTGATCATGGACGATGAACGATCGAGTAAGCCAATTTGTTTGCAACTCGTTTGACGCGTTTTGTCAATTAAAATCAAATTCGTTTCGTTGCTAAAGCAAATGTTGGCCACGCAAATGGAGATCGGCCAAACGATGGTTGGAAGGGGGGGAGGGAAAGCATTAGTGATGAGTTGTTCAATTTGGAACCCGAATCACTAACCGGAAGGAACCGACCTGCTTTCAACTTCTTGTTCTTCTTTGATTTCTTTGTTCTTCACATTTGGTACGATCAAAGCAATGTGAACAACTGAGCAAGTGAGAGAGAGAGAGAGAGAATGAGAGAGAGAGCTGCTGATCGAATGAACAAACGACAACAAGTGAGCGACCAAGTGAACAAAGAGCACCACTAGTGAACCGAGTGACTCAACCGACTTTGTTCACTGAAACGACTCGATTTACTCAACACTGGCGTGCACACATAGGTAGACGTATCCATTAACCACTTAGGCGCGACTGCAATAACTTTTAATCAACCAATAAATTTTCAACAATTTATCAAAAGCAAAAGGCAAAACGTAAAAAAATCTTGTTCGACCAAATTGCCTCTAATAACCGCAATCGATCGTTATTTTTTGTGGTTATTAATACGGATGCGTGTCTGAGCTGTAGCTGGTTGCCGGAGCCATCTCGGCTTCTCAGGTAGTTCACAAGTAACTGCAAATTGCTGCCGTCGATAAAACTCCAAATTGGTTTGGCAGCATCCGCGATCGCCGTCGCTGGACAACTGCAGCAATCGATCGCTGAATTTGCCTAATGGCGACGGCCACTCAACACAAACACCGGCCGGGAGACTGGGAATTGCGGACTGGGGACTGGGGACTGAGGATGCTCAATCTTGATTGACAGAGCCCGGCCGATCGCCAAGGCCCCTGCAGATCGCCAGATCTCAGCGATGTTTACGCGCGCATTTAGCATGTTGTAAAAGTCTGATGGCGTCCATTATAATCAATTGGCCGGGCTCGTAAAATTAAATGATCCCGCAGGAGAATTAAGCGCCAATTACGCGCAGCTCAGAACGAAAATGAGAGAAGAAAAAATATGTATGGTTGCCATTGGCGCTGGTGGAGTCTCAAATTTGGGCCGCGATCAGAAAGCCGGGAACAGCCAGGCGAAGCAGAAGAAGCGGAGAGAACCAAAAACAAAAACAAAAACAACAAAAAAAACCCCGACTGGCCCGACTTAATTGCAGCATTTAAGTTGTCTTATTGATCATAATAACTCCATAATGGCGGAACATGTGCGTACAATATAATAATCAGGCAAAGGATCGAGTGAAAATTGCAAACGGGAAATGCTGAGACAAGACGCTGAGATCGCCGATCGCCGATCGCCCCAAGGACCGAGCACAAGGGCTTCGAAAGTGGAGCAGGCGCTGATCTCGTTCTGCTGGCCGCTTCCAACTTGTTGTTGCTGTAATGAGAGTGTGAAAGCAAACAAGCTGTAAAATTAAAAGCAATCGTGTCCCCTTCTCCCAGCGCGGCTCTCTCCCTCTCTCCCTCTCTCTCTCTCGCTCGCTCGATCTTCCATGATCAGCTTGCAGAAAATTGATCAACTTGTAAATGGGAAATGAGCTCAAAAATTCAACTCAATCAGCTTAATGGCCTGCCAACTTTGTAAGCTGCGTGCACCGAAGGCACTTGCTGATGATAGCCAGAGAAGACAGAGTTAGAGGCACAGCAGATCTTGACGAGCTTGGGCAGCGTTTTGTTTTGACGAGGCAGAAGGCAGGTGGCTTTTAATTAAATGAGCAGTTCTGGGTTAATCGAAAGTTCAAACAAAGTTCAGGTAAACTGGAACTTGAAAGGGAAGTGCCAAAGTCTTTTTATTAACCAGATCAAGGCAGATAAAGGTTTCATTCGCCATGAACACTCAAACTTTGACCACGCTCAGATAAAAGCAGAAGGAATAATTTAATTAATTTAAGTTATTCGTTTGTGGAATTTCAAGAAATGTTGCTCTTGAAATCGAACTATAATCGATCTTAGTTTGGTGTTTTTAGGCGAGAGGAGTGAGCACCATTGCTCACACCGTAATACAAACTTTGGAAGGTACAGAGAAGAAATGGGCGCGTGTTGATTATTTTCAAGAAGACACGACTCCAACACGAATGGCACATTTAAAACACGCATGGAGAGAAATTTTATACACACAACACGACAATACACGCCCGACTTTATTTCTTTAGCATGATTTTGGTCCCTATATTCGTCAAGATCTTTCAATTTTTACGGTATAGTTCATGTGTTACGGACTACACTTAAAAATTAAATCAATCCAAAACGGGATTGTAAACAGGGTGATCCCGAATATTCTTAAGCCGACCCCGGAAAAGATTGAGTGTTGTGACGCTAATAACTGACAAGCACGAAATTTAATCTCGTACACGAACACGTCGTGTTCAGTCGTGCTTGTCTGTGACACCAAGAAAACCATGACAAGCGACCAGCTCTAGTACAGAGTATGTTGTCAAGGAAATAATGCTACTGACATTGATGGTATAGGCATAAACGAACGGGCGGTACGCAAGGCGTGTTTAAAGATAAAGAAGCAGTCAAAACTCATGGGCTTAGCAGTGAACAAGGATTTTGTCTAACTCAGAACGATGATATCCAGCGACAACAACATCAGTCGGGAAATTCGAAGAAGAATTACTCTAGAAAACCGATGCTCAGTAGGGAGCCTAAAAATTGCACTTTAAAAGTCGCTTATTATCTCAGTCCTGCAAAACGGCGCAGAATCGTGGACATTAAAAGCAGCGGATAAGGCGGCAAGAGAGGATCACTATGGATCTGTATAAGTGGGTGATGAATTTTGTACCCTAATGATCGGCTAATTGTATGAGGAGAAACTGATCTAGTCTAAAATCATAAAGAACAGCGGCTGCGCTGGATTAGACATGTTACTTGTATGGATGAATAAGCTCCAACAATTAAAGTGTACAAACGGAATGCGAAAGACTATGGGAAAAGAGCCAAGCTGGGACGATCGAAACTGAGATGGAGAGACCAGGTGCTGGAAGATGCTGGAGCGCTTGGTGTGACCAACTGGTGCCAGCTCGCACAAGACAGAGGCGAGTGGCAGGCTATACTTGCAGCAGCCAAGACCGTTAAGCAGTTGTGTCTGAAATGTCGGACCAAAAAAGAAGAAGAATATATTATAGTCGGTCTTGGCCGAGTTTCTTACTTGTTGATTTTGACTTTTGAAAAAATATATATGATTTGCTTGTGATTTTAAGATAAAAGTTTAAGAATTACTTAATACATCCAAATTCTGATCCACAAGTTGAGGGTATATTAAAATTGTCCAGATGTTCTTAACGCACAGAAGAATGCATCTTCGACTATTATTGATCAGAATGTCGAGTTGAGTTGATTTAGCCATGTCCGTCCGTCTCTTTTTGTGCTATCTCTTCCGTAAATTTTAAATGCTATCTTGAGCAAACTTTGCTCAGAGTCTTCTGGTACAAATCTTCTGCAAATTTGTCGAAATCAGCCGGATCGTACGACTATGGCATATAGTTGTCATAGAAATAATAATTCTGAAAACTAGTTTTAGTGCGAAAACCTTTTTCTTTTCAATGGAAACGTCTCCAAACTTAATTTTTTTTTTTTAAAAATGTTTTTTTGCAAATTGGACCATAATATGGTATAGCTGCAATACAAAAAATAGATGAGAAAATGGTCTTAAAATTTGGCACTTGTTTATTTTAAATACACAAAATTATGGCGAAATCGGATGGCTGTAGCATATAGCTGCCATACGACTGATCGGTCGAAAAATGCGTCTCAGTGAGAACAAATTTTTGGAAGTGGAAGAGCTCTTAAGCTTGAAAATATTGAGTGTTATAAACTTCAAGTGATAAACGCTCTTTACTGTATTTGCAAAATTTGGATGACTATATTTTATGGCTGCCTTATGTTAAAGTCGGCCCTGGCAGTCTTCGATATACCAGTTACTCAGTGTGACTACAGTTTAATAGCTTTTCCTTATGTTAATTAACAGAACATTAACATTAGGGTAATTTATCAACATTATGATAGCTGCTTTAATACGCATGCAACATTTTCTATAACCTTTACAACTCTGCCATTTATAGACCGATCTTTATAAAAATGTTTAAGAATGTCGATATTAGACATATACTACATATACTACTACATCTACTATTACTACTACTATAATGCTAAGTACACTCAGAGAAAAAATAGAGAATTTCACGCTTGGATCAAGCATTTTCGAGATCAATAGTTCGATAAGAGTGAAAATTCTCGAACCAAGAGCGAAATTCTTGATCCAAGTATGAATTTATGATCCCGGTTTTCTTGATCCAAGAGCTTTAAATCTTGATCCAAGTACGAATCATTCTCAAATCAAGCAGAATAGTTCTCGCATCAAGTGCTAAACATACTCGTATTCAAGATTACTCATTCTTGAATCAAGGGTATATAGCTTTGTCAAAAAACTTGAATGTTCTTCCTATTATCAAGAGCTCATCAGATTAAAAAGTAAGATCGATTACTCTTAAATCAAGAACTTCACAGAATCCAACCATACAATAATTCAAAATCAGTTGATTTTTTCCATTTTGTTAAAAATTTATTTCATGGGAAATTAATTATTAAGCCATGTTGCAAGTTTTAGCCGGCTTGAGGAATACGCACTTCTAAGCAGCATCAGTCTTTGTCTGTCAACTATCAATCGAGCAGAGGTCTCTCCATGCCAGCAATGCCATAGCTGGTTGGGAATTCCAAAGCAAGAGGAGTGCAAAAATCGATTACGCTCTCCGCTCGATAGCTTACCCACCACACCACTCTCCCATAAAATAAAAAACTGTAAGAGCAGACTCAACGCTATTCCCTCAAATGTGCTTGCTCTCCTCTCTCAGTTTCAGTACCTCACTCCCCTCGCCTAAAACCACCAAACTGATAACGAATTTAGCTCGATTTCAAGACCGAAATTTTAGAAAATTCAAGAATGAATAAATATTTTTTCAAGAGCGTTTATAGTTGAATTATTCGTACTACTTTTATCTGGGTGAATGATCTTGTTATCTTTATTTAACAAACTTGATCTGCCTGTAGACAAACTAGGCCATATTTTAAGTTTGGTTGCTATACAGATGGCCGGTGCTATATCGATTCGGCTGTTGATGCTGCTCAAGAAAATATATACATACACTTGCTCGACTTTAGTCCCTTTATTCTCTAAGATTTTCTTATCAACATTCAAATTTAACGTTCACTTTTCCGTTTCTTCGTTTATTACTCTTGTAGCAGCTCTTCGCTGACCTCAATATTGACCTCAAATGAAGTGATGTCCAATTGCTATGCGAAACAATTTGCCAATCTACCCACTCACTCGCGCCCCTCGAAAGTGACATGTTACACTCCGCATGGAATGCCACAGTTTTTATTACAAACACATTGCACGCTTCCCTCCAGAGTTTTTGGCAACCGAACTAAGCATAATAAATTAAGTCATTTAACATAATTTCGCTACCAGAGTACGTCGAACGGCAACAGCTGGCCAACGAGGGGACAACGCATGTGCCAAATGCCAAATGCAAAACGCAAACCGGAGCATAAGCCAATGGGCCAGACAATGGCGGAGCGTGTGGGTGCAATCAACAGGGGAGACGGGGCACACACTCTCCTGGGTAATTTACAGCACTGCAACTGGCCACTGAATAGCGCAACTAATTTTCAAAAGGAATGCCAAACAAAAAGGCTGCAATAAACGATGTCCACTTAGCCGAACAAAAGGACCCACAAAAGGATCTACCACTGTAGGCGTGCCAGGAGAGTGAGAATGCGAGGATATCTATATCCAATAAAAATTGGCTGGCTTTAATTAATGAAAATGCAATGACTCGGAGGTGTTGCCCCCGTTGCCTTATCCGTGTCTGAGATCGCGCTGAAAGACAGCTGCTGCTGCAGCAGACCTTAGGGTCCTTCAAGGAGGACGGGCAGGCAGTCACATTGTTCCTGTGCGGCTTGACAAATTTATAACAAATATTCACGCGTGCCTTTGTCACCTCGCCATAGTTCAATTATTGTTCTCCAATTGCCACTTTAGGTGTTCTTTGATTTCACATGAAAAATCGCGCCATTGTCTGGCGTTTGCACATTTTGTGCCGAGTCAACAATAAAACCCCTAAAAAAAACACAGCAGAACAATTAAAACAAATTTTCGAATCCAATGACTCTTTTATGTGTTTTCTCTGGTCTGGTCTTTGTTCAGGGGTTGCCATTGGGAAAATTTCTATGGAACTTTAAGCGTCAAATAGGCCAGTCACAACATTCCCAGTCAAAGTCAATTCCGAAACAAAACACAGTAAAAATGGATTTGCACGCCGCACAAAACAAAAAAAACTGCCAAAACTGCCAGCCTGGGCGTTAATTTCATTTGCATGTCCCTGTCTCTGTCCCAACTGGTTTTCGATCCTCTCCTGCATTTCAGCGAAATCGCGCGATAAAATGCATAACAACTTCATTCACAGCAGGCGATGCCATAAAAGTGTTTTAAATCGTGTTAATAATTTTGTGCTGCGAAAAAATTCCGAATTGAGAAAAGTCCTGCTGTGCGCCCGGCACGTCATCCACACCAGCCTGTCCCCCCAGCTTGGCGTGGTGTCCCTGCGCATATTGCACTCCAAGAACGGTTTCATCTCGTTCATTTCCACATTTTGGAGCCTGAAGGGCATGGTGTACTCTCTTCATGGCCTATTCGCACCTGCGAGACAAAAAATTAAATTGCGCCTGCTGAAATGTGTCTGCAGGCTGCTCGATCTTCATCTCGTGATCAATGCAATTAATTATAATTTGTCGTTAATAAACAGTAAGGAAAAAAAAAAATAACCATAGAGAAGCAGAAGGAAAGGTCTACTTGGAACGAGAGCTGTGCATATAATTTCAGCAGCCCAGTTGGAAGATTGCGTGTGGAGAATATTTGAATACATAAAGATTTTGCCTTTATGGGCAATTGGGAGTGTGGACATGATGATCGACAATGATTGACAAAAGGGTTCTGAGGACTTAAAGCAGGGAACGAGAGTTTTGTTTATTTTCTGGTCAACAAAGATGCAAATTTACTGTCCGATTAGCAAATACGACGTCGATTTGATATAGTTTCCAGATTTGGTTTTATACTTGAGTTAAGCAAAACCCGTTTCAAGAGTATACTACTTCAAGTAAGATTTATTAAATCCTAAAATACTAGATTTAAGACTATTTCAGAATTACACTAAGAAGAAGGTAGAATGATTTAAATCGACCTTTTTCTTGAATTTTAGGAACATCGCTTTTAAAATCGAACTAAATTCATTCTTATTTTGGTGTAGTTAAGTGAGGGAAGTGAGTTGGGCTTGGGAGAATAGCGTGCTGTTCGCTTTCACAGTTTCGTTTTGTAAGGGAGATGGGTGTGTGGGGAAACTGCCTAGCGGAGAGCGCCATCGAATTTGCACTCATGTTGTTTTGAAATTCCCAAACAGTTATGGCAGGCACAAAGAGACGACTGTTGAACTGACAGTTGACAGGCAAACACTGTTGCTGCCTTGTGGTGCTGAGTGTACCTCAAGTCGTCTTTAATATGCTATGAAGTTTGACAATTACACAAATGATTTTGAAAATAGTTGTTCGATTGGAATATAGATGCCTTTCAATTCGAAACTCTTAGTTCAAGAGAGATCTTACTCTTAAACCTAATTGATACAAGAACGAGCATTCTTGGTATTTGACAATGCATTGTGCTCTTGATTCAAGAATGAGGAAACTTGGATTAGAGTACGCTTAGCGCTTGATTCAACAATTTTTCGTAATGATTTGGAATGATTCGTGCTCGTTTCAAGTATTTAAGCTTTTGGATCAAGAAAAACATAATCAAATATTCATACTTGGATTAAGAATTTTCATTCTTTCGAACTAAGCATACTTGATCCAAGTATTAAGCTCGCTACTTTTTCGCTGGGTGCATTACTGTAGGTCAGAAATCTTTTATCATTCATGGCAAAAGTGTAAGAACCAGTTGGGGATTTTAAGTACAGATTCGTTGGGAAAAAATTCTCAATTATCCGTTGCACACTGCCTGGAGTTTTCATCGGAAGCCTATTTTGGAAGAAATATCTCCTTCAGTTTTATTGACCTCGAGCCAGCTAAACCAGCATTCCACAGTTTTATAAATAGAAGGCTTGTACTTGCTGCACATCTTTACTAATCTAAATAGTTGATTAATTTGTCAAGGAAATGAAAAGATTGGAACAAGGGAAGTCGAGTTAAGAGCAGAAGAATGTTCATTGCAGCTGCTCCATAGCAGCGATGCTTTCAGCTGCAACAGAAAAATTCAATTTGTGCATACACTTTCGTTAGATCTGAGTATAGTACAGTCGGGCTTGACCGATTTGCTCGCTTGTTCGGAGTTAAAAATGTTTCGTACTGAATTAAAGTTATTTGAAATACAAAACGGAATAAATTCCACTCAGCCAGTCGTCTTTTTTCTAAATCTACAAGTGCATATCAATAGTATTCTTAAGCGAGGCAACGATTTTAATTTAATTCATTCATCGCTGACACTCAGCTACTCATCTTTGTGTTTCAACCCATCCGTGAATCGATCTGCAGCTCTCCTTCCTCCAACCTCACCACCAATAATTTTCCTCAATTTTTTCTTTTGTTATCCGGAACTCCCGTTTTTCGTGCTCTCATCTTAAATGGCAATAAGAACAGCAATAACTTCAGTTCGGCCTGTGGATTTGGGTCTGTCTCGATTGGGTCGTCCCTCTGTTAGGCCTGAGCACATAGCCCGATGCATATTTCACATCATAATAATGAAAGCCTTACGATTGGGGCCCGGACTAGGAATATTTATGAGCACATAATGTGATAATAAGCATGCGCTGAATATCCTGCGGAACTTTCGTCCAAGAACCCTGGCCAGAGGTTCAAATGTTAAGACGCTTTTCGTGTTGCAGCTCAATTGCTCAATTATTAGGTGCAGACGAGCGATAGGCGTGGCAAGGCGGGCGGAGGGGGACGACGGTCAAATTATACGCCTGCGTTAGGCAAGTGAAATAAAAGTCCATTACAAATGAAATCAACAACTCATTGCTCATCGAACGGGTGAGAGCAGCGATCCCAGGCTCCTCCGCCATCTGTGGGCTGGCTCCGCCGATAAGCAGCAATTTTTGAAGTTGAACCCCATTAAAATATGATAAATTGCGTCTATTCTGTGGAGTTGATTTTAACAAGACAATTTAACAAGCGTAATTTAATATTTGACAGAGTGAGCAGTACCATCGCCAGCCGTCTCCCTCTAACCGCAACGACCATGAAAATGATGTAAAGCCGCTGGTTCAACGAGAAATGTATCTCACCCTGGGGAACACTTGAACGCCAACCGAAAAATTGCCTGGGTTGGGACTTGAACCGTTAATCTCGGCGAGGCCATTGCTGGCACTGTTGTTGTTGTTGTTGCTGTGTCTGTTGTCAGCGGTGGTGGCTGGGAAAGGGAAACATTTTCTGGGGTGGGTTCCATTGTTAAGCATTATAAATTAAGTGGGTCGCTGCTTGCGATAAGGTAATTGGGGTGAAATGTGAGCATGACATTTCGGCAGTCATATTGGTGAGAGGATGAGTTACAGGACCAAATGCTAATCACTCCAATGTACTCCAATCGAATGATTTATGCCAAAGCATGTTGCCTGACTTAACCAATTAAAAGTGGATTAACTAAATGGGCCAATTAATTTAAAAGAAACTTCAAAGCTTCAAGCAAATCGCATGTTTACTCTATCGATAATTACCTGCTTTCGATGCAGTTTTGGCTTCGGGTAATTAACCTGATCCACATAAACCCAAAATTGCCGTCGGCCATGAAACAAATTTATTGCCACAGGCCGAGCCGAAAAAAAAGGCTAAATGAAACCCGCAACTAAATAGCCACAAATCAAAATCTGACTTTAATTAATTAACCTCTTGAGTGAGCCAGATTGAGAGAATTGAGAGTGTGGGGCAAACCATTTGATTGAGCTGTGAGCATAAATCTTCAAATGGAAGGCTTGATTATACCCTAAGAATTCTAATTGGATGTGGGAAAGTTGTCGTGAAGTTTTCTAGCCACTCGTGTGTTTAGAGAAGGAGAAATTTTAATTTTTCTCATTTGGAGTTGCTTGAGGCATCCAATATCAGGTTAAGACGTATTTGATCTATTTTTGACTATAGCTTCCGAAATGTTTCTATGTAGATTGCCTAAGCTTGGTATTACTTATCGGTTTGGCGAGCTAGAAAAAGACCGGGTGTGGTGCAGCGGCTTCCTTTCCGCCTCTGGACATTTAATGAACAAGTTTTTGCTTTAAGAAGTTGCACACCCGGTCATCTTCACAAGCTATTGGCGCCAGCCTCAAACTTTGCCCTTCAGTTTCGGCGTTAAATTGTAGCTCCCTTTCTGTTCTGCGAAAATTAGAATTATACAAGCTAAAAGATTGAGAGGAACTCGGCTTGACCCTTTGGGCAGAGTAAGGCCAAATATCATTAAAAAGGCCAAACGAAGGATAACAACATTATAAGCAATTCATTTAAATGTATACAGTCAAATAGTTTGGACAAACATTGGTACAAAATTATCTATAAATTGTCAGGATTTTTGAAAATCGGAATTTAGTCTTTTCCCCTGGTGGAATAAAACATACATCGTCACTCTTGACTAACACTAATGGAACATAATGCAAGAGTTTCTCTAACTCACCAGCAAACCCTACACATCCCCTATAGCACTACATAGCACCCATAGATGGACAATCAACATCCCACATTTTCAAGATATTTTAGTCAAATTTTCATCGGAAGTTGTGCAAACTAAAGCACAAATAGTTCGTAACACACTAAACCAGGTCTGGCCAACCGTAGCCCCTGGGGCACGAAGTCATAAGGCAATTCGTACCGAATGCTTGCCGAAGTCAATCATCACTGAATATCAGAAAAAGAGCTGAGCTGAGAGCGCACAGTCAGCTTTTCCATACCTGTACAGAGTAAAACTAGAAAGAAAGGCGGTCACGCCCGACTATAAAATACTCTGTACCAACGAGATCATACGCTCAGTTTAAATTTTGATGTGCTGCTACTGCGCTGCTGCAGCGAACAGTCTTTTGATCATAACTCGACAACCGTGCAACCGATTTTCACTATTCTTTTGGCGGATCGATAAGTTTTCCTGACTACTAATTATGTACAGAAGAAACGAACTATCTGTCTTTAAAACTGTGGGAGATTAGATGTTTTTTCTAAATTGCGGGGGCTGGAAGGGGTGTGTCCAAAATTGAAAATAAACTTGATCAGACTGCAGACATAAGAAGTTTTTGTCTCATACTCGTCAAACCTCTATCTCTTACCATCTATGAGATCTGTGCGTTCATACGGACAGACAGACATGACTCGGCTGTTGATGCTGATCCAGAATATATATACTTTATGTGGTCGGAGATGCTTCCTTCTGGCTGTTACGGTACAGAGTATAAAAATATCTATTTTACGATTTCCCATATCCATTTGGACTGAATATGTCTTAAATATACATTTAATCATCCAACGGAGCTGAAAGAACATGAAAAAAGATCATCATTTGGATGACTTCCAGCTTCATTGCATGATGAAGAGGATGTTAACGACATATCCAGTCCAAATGAATCTTTTTCGGATCTTTATTTCTTCTGTGTGGTTATTGTATCATGGTTTTATAGATACTTAAATCTATTCGTGGTTTCTTGAATGTGACCAGGTGCGCTTACCCAGTTTCACTCTGACTCTAAACTTAGTCTTGAAAATCCTTGGACATTAATGGGACTAACATATTCATGTTTCGTTTTCATTAGTTCATAAAAAATCAATGCTAAGTGCTTTTGCAAATTTTTATTAACGAGCCACATTTCAAACCGCATATCTATTCCTCTAATTAAATTTAACAAGCCAATCAACAACATTTTATGACATTCAAAAACAAATCTCTTGAAACAATGGCTGCAATTAGCCGCTCACAAATAAACCGCAGCCATTTTTTTAGTCTTCATAGACCGCACACCATGTGAGTTTTAATACCACGCTTGAAGTGGTTTTGCAATGAGCAGCGAGTGAAGGGGAGAGTGGTGGCCCACTCGGAAATGTTGACAGATAAAAGTTCAGCGAACCCCGAAAATATAGAAATTACCAACCAATGAGCAGGCATTGTTTAATGGCCGCCATATCAGCGCAATTATTTCCAAATTGTCTCGTTAGGTTTTGAAAATGCACAGCAATTACAATTACCCGCTAGAAGTATACAGAGTATGGTGGAGTTTATATAGACTCTATAGCCAGAGCGTTACGCTTCAACTCACACAAATATAGAACATTCACACACAGTCACAGGAAGTGTGCACTTAAGTAGATTTTGAATAGTTTCTAATTAACGGCGACAAACGGCGTAACGAGAATGGGGTTGAATGGTTGAACTGAATGAATGACTGACTGACGGACTGCGGAGCTGACGGCGAAGAGTGAGAGACAGAGAGAGGGGGTGTCACCTAAAATCAAGGGGCAGACTTCTCAAAACTAGGTCAGAACAGGACTCTCAATTAAGCTAGGCATACATCACCTTATAAATACAACCCTCTTGTTTCAATTTTATACGAATACAGAACGAATAGTTTAAGTAAGACGCTCTTGAAAGTCTATTCGTTCTTGAATTTCCAAGAGATCCGCTCTGGAAATCGAACTTAAATTGTGGTCAGCTTAGTGTTTTTAGAAGAGGGGAGTGAGAGGAAAGTTAATAAAGGAGAGCGATCAGAATTGAGAGAATAGCATTGAGTTCGCTCTCAAAGTGTAGTTTTTAATGGAATATTGGTGTGTGGTGCCAAGCGAAAAGCACCAAAGATTTTTGCTTTTATGTTGCTTTCGAATTCCCAACCAGCTATGACAATGCTGGCATGTATGTTTAAGTTGTTGTTTGATGGGGCTACCTTACTTTGCAAACAGTTTGAACTGATTGATGATTTAATGATATTACAAATTGAACTTGATGAGTTCTTGATGCAAAGTGTTTTTGATTCAAGAATGAGCAATCTTGGATTTGAGTATGTTAAAGTACTTGTCGAGATCTCATCTGAGATGGGTACAAAATACCTTGGGTTTTTGTACTTCTCAGGTGGACTGTTACACTTGTCTGATATCTCGCTTGAGAACGTTTTAGTTTCTGGCAATATAGCTTTAGTAGTTGATTCAAGAATTTTTCTTCTTGATTTGAGAATGTTTCGTACTTGGATCAACTATTGAAGCTCATGGATCAAGAAAGGCGTTCAAAAATGCAAACATGAATTTAGAATATCACTCTGACGTTAAAAATTTGATTTTGATCGAAACTCCGACATTAAGCATTCTTAATTCAAGTATAAAATTCTACATTTTTTCTCTAAGTCTTTGGCTACAGCAGCTGGTATCTTAATTCACTACTGACGGTCGAGAATAGTGCTTTGACTATTTCAAAGAAGTGTAATTGTGGATGAAACTTTGACTAAGATTAGAGAACAGTCAGCTATTCAGCAAAGAAGATTCGGTGTGGTCATCCAATATGCAAGCTCTTCAGATGGTAGATTTTCATTCAATGTTGTGCTTCGAGCGATAATTGTCTGGTAGGCTCATATAGAGTTGTGCACGTGTTTTCCAATTTTTTTTTCCGTGTCACGCACGAGCAAGCATGCATTTTTAAATCCATTCTAAGTAAGTCGTGTTGAATTAAAGTACAAAACGTACATTTTTAAAGTTTTCTCAAATGTTTTCATTTGCAGGCAAAAGTTGTAGTGATGTCGGCTATTACCTCTACACTAAATGTGCGCCCGAAACAAATATCACTTTACGCATGATTCAAGCACATAATTTATGGACTATATAAGGAGGCAACACGAATGATCACTAACGACAAAAATGTTTCGTCAAATTGTTTGTATAAGTCCGATTTCACTGGGTTCTTGTTGAATGCACCGGTGTCACAACAACCAAACTGTACCACGCTGAAAGGATCATATCAACAGTTCCTAGCACAAAATGCTACATGCTAAATACTGGGCCTTGACATCAATTTCCAGAATTGAGCACGACACTTCTCTTGGTTTGTGGTCTCCGCTATTTTTATCCTTCGTTTTCATTAAGAAGGTTTCGTGGTTCCTGGATTTAAGACTTGATGAAACTCATTAATGGATCGAACCCTTTGATTATGAAGAGATAATGACCTTGATCTTTGGTTACAAAAAAAACCTATTTGTGTGAGTCGATAGTTTTCTATCTCTTTTACTTGAAAACCGATTCATTAAGCTAACTCAAATGTCATATGCAAATAACATGTGATTGTCTGACATAAAACCGTTTTCTCTTTGGGTGGCTGTCCAAATCTTTTAGTCCAATAACGTGCCGCACCGCACACGACGGCTGCCGTAAGTCGCATTCCCCCCCCCCTTACAAAAAAAAAAGAAGAAATTCTTTAAAAAGCCATTATCAGAGCTTAACTATTTGATACATTTCCGAACTGAATGGCTACTGTATGGCCAATCGATGTTGGAATTGGAAATCTGCATTAGAATGTGAAGTGGTCGCCGTCATATTGAAAATCTGGGCCCATAAATTTCAGGTGCTTAATGAAAGTGTTAGAAATGGGCTGCCTTATGCAAGAGAAAAAGAAACCCATTTGAGACAGGTTCAGGCTGCCGGTAAGGCATAAGCCCGGCCATTTGATTTATAGCGAAATTATAACGCATTAAAATCAAAATATATATCCGCGGCAGAGTCGCGGCACGAACTCGAGCTGAAAACTAAACAAACTAGTTTCTGACATTTTAATAAATCGCTGGGACACAAAACGCAAGCGGAACGGGCGACAATGTCTTAAGCCGATAATATTATTAACTCTGTGAGTTAAATCGAACGTTTTGTATGTTTTGAAGTCGTTTATCAGGCACTTAAGTCGCCCAGCTTCCGACACAGCGACATCGGCGTCGTGTTAATTTTGAATTATTAAAAAGCGCATTTGACATGACTTGTTTTGTAATTGAAAAGCGATTTGGCCAAATGGGCGTAGAGCACCGAGCGGGGTGACTCAGGCACTGTGATTCCAGATTGAGATAATCTGATTCCAGTTAATTACATAAACGCACACAGTTAATGGGGTAGCCGGTGCTTCGGTGCGTCGTCTGTCGCTTGGTAATGATACCTCAAGGCATCGTGCAATTATTAAATGAGCGCAAAACCGAGCACTTGCCATACATAAATTAGTGCCTGCCTTATATGGTCTCCCCGTCCGCTCCATGTGCTTGCGTAAGCTGTAAGGAGGTCGCATCCACGGCCCCTGGAATGTTGACACTCTGGGTGACGCCCACTTCTGGAAGTGGGTTGCATGTCTGACGGGGAAGCTGAGATAATCTGGAGTGCTCTCAGTTCAATACAGAGACTGCGCAGTAGTCACAGGACTAGAATCCGGTGGGTACACTTATATATATATATATATTCTTTTATATTGTATCCGCGATGTACATAGGAGCGACTGTTTCACATAGGTGACTGAAATTTGTGGACTTAAAATGGTTATTAGATGTGAATATAGAAAAAGATTTGAAAAAGTTTTTTCTAGTTGAAACTGTTTAGTAATGAATTGGGGGCCATTTTGTGTTATGTTTATGTCATTAGTTTAAAACGAGTGGTTGGACCTCAAAATACTGATTTGGATGCAATGAAAGAGTACTTTTGTGAGTGCACTTTAGGACACACTATGATAAACTCCCTGGAGCATTATTGCTCGATTTTACCTAAATTAATTTACAAAATAGCTAGTAATTCTGATCTATCATTAAAAACGGTTCATTGTGCTTACTGGCAGAGTTACTTGGGGCCGATTTCACATCTTCTTCATAGCACTATCTACCACATAAGCTAACATAGAACAGAGTAAATTGTAAGTTTATCTGTCACAAATCAGACTTTAAACAAGTAAGAAGGTCGGCCTAACCCCACTGTAATATACTTGATTTTCGTACCAGCAAAAGTGTATGCTCAGTATATACTTTTCTGATTACCAAATATGTTTATATGGCTCAAAGCATCTATATACGACATTTCGCAAGGGGGCATGGCAAATAGTGAAAATAAACATGTGATGCCTTCATGATGATTTCATAATCTAGTAGGCCTTCAGTTGTCATGTATCCAGAGGTCGAAAATAACCAACAACACTTATTTTCAATGTGTTTCTCACTGACGGAAACACAAAAATCATAAGAAATTACTGTTTCGCACAGTGCTTTATATTTTTAAGAATTGTTTTTGAAAATTCTCTTGGCTGTTAATTAAAAAAAAAAATAATTTTTGTCTTTAAGAAGCACTTTGAAAAGCACATGTATACAAAGCGATTTTTGTTAACAGTCAAAGTATAACAGAAAAACAAAAGTGGATGTCAATAAATGGACTTATTCTATTAGTTACCATTTACTTGGTGGATATGATTGGACAATGATCTATACAAATTTTTTTATTTACCAGTTTTCACTTGTTCACTGTACCAAAAGGCAAACCACCAAGTATATTACGATTATATATTTTTGATCAGCATCGACAGCCGAGTCGATGTCGATGTCCTCCCGTCCGTCTGCCTGTCTGACGGTATGAACAAACACATCTCAGTGGTAGAAACACCTAGAAGAAACCTTATATCTCCTACAGTTTTGCAGATAGACGGTTCGAACAGTATAAAGATATAGAGTTATCAGCATTTTGCATTATTCCGTCAAATAGTTGGGCAAACTCGGATTAATAAAAGGCAAGTTATGATCATGAGCAAGTTTGTCACAAAAATAAGTGTCTATGATCAAGAGAAACCCAAAAAAAAAAAACAAAATATGTATTCCCCACTGATCGAGACATTTTAACTCAAAAAAAGGCATTCTCTCTGTTGTGTGAGATATTCCATAGTGTCCCAACTTCAACAGTTGAGTGAGATATTTTCGACCTCTGCATGTATTCAATGTAAATAGATTATCAATTGACATTTTTGAATCAAGTCAAAATGTCAAATGTCAACAACAGGCAGATCAAGTTTATTTTCAAGTGTGGCTACGCCCCCTTTCGCGCCCGCAATTCAGTAAAACATAATATCTAGCACAGTTTGAGAGATAGATGGTTCGACCTTTAAGTAATCAGGATGGCTTATTGATCCGCCGAAATGGTGAAAATCAGATGAACGGTCGTCGAACTATGATCAGAAGCTGCTGCAGCGTTTTGAGCTTTCAAAACTTTATATTGCTGAGCGTATAATTTCGCTGGTACAGAGTATGTAACATATAGTCGGGCTTGACCGACTTACTTTTTTTTTTTTTATAAGTAAAATCAGCCAAGACCATGAAGTAGGTGAACATGTCTCTGTTAAATTCATGGCCGAAAAAAATTTTCAACAGAGTTTATGTTACCTATAATTAACAGAGCACTAACATTAATGCTAACATTTTAATATAACATCAACATATTGGCAGTCATCGGATTCTGATTTTGAAAATTGGGCAGATGTTTTAGGATTTTTTATTGCTTTAACTCACCTTGAACCGAGACAAGTGGACATGTTGTTGTAGCGGTGTTGCAGTATGTACATGTAGGTGAAAAGAAAGAAAAGTAGGAGATAGATCGGTTTTATTGAACTTGGAAAACAAGGGGATCTAGGGAAGTGGAAATCAAAGCTTAGTTATTGTCCAATTTTGGCACCTCTTTATAAAAATTTTTTTTTTTTTTAAGTTTTTCTCAAAAAAGGATTATATTTCTCAGCAGAGACTATTCGATGTAGTTTTTATACCCGTTACTCGTAGAGTAAAAAGGGTATACTAAAGTCGTGCAAATGTATGTAACAGGCAGAAGGAAGCATCTTCGATATCATAAAGTATATATACTCTTCATCAGAATCAATAGCCGAGTCGATATAGCCATGTCCGTCTGTCCGTCCGTCCGTTTGTATGAACACCTAGATCTCAGAGACTAGAAGAGCTAGAACAACAAAATTTTAGATGTAAGCTAGTATTGTCTGAAGGCAGATCAAGTTTGTTTCAAATTTTGGCCACGCCCCTTCCCGCCCCCGCAATTTGCTATAGCAAATAACAAGATATATCTTCCCTAATGCAGCAGCCTGGAATTGTTAAAAAACAGCAAAATTTCTGCGAATTAGAAATCTACACTTTTCATGATTTTTAGACGATTTTTTGTGGATTGTAAACAAATGCCAAAATATTTCGAGTTTCCTTCTGGAAGTAACAGCACACTGACCCCAAATAAGGTATTTATTACTGCCACGATACTTTGCTTACTAAAGTTATTGTCCCACCCCCATTTTATTGAGAACGAAGAAAGGTTCGCATGATTCTTGCAATTGATTCGTATTGCTCAACCATTTTATTGTATGGCTATAACCGAAGTACTTTAAAGTGTAACCCAAACCATTACTAATTTAATAAGCCAACCAATTTTCTTATTTATGGCCCTTGAAATTGCATTTCTAATTGGGCATAAAATTTAAATATCCGTTCAAGTGCACACACACTCACTCGCACACACTGATGCCTGGCAGATCCCTGTTGATTGCCATGACAAAGGATGCATATAATTACATAAGAGCTGCGTCTGTGCAACTGTGTCGATATGTTACATGTGTTTTCGTTCGAGCTACTTACTTGTTTTGTTATACATTTTATGGGACACTTGAGTGAGCCCGCTGGACCACACACAAATGTATGTTGGAGCGAATGAAGTGATAAACCTAATTGCTCAAGTGTGGCAGGGAAACATGAATGGGAGGGCCACATCGTAAAGTATTTGAATGAAAATGCCACCACCGAACGGAATTTTCTCATGCAAAGTCATTGATTTTAATGGGACACTAAGCATACGCCTCGTTGGCTTTGGCTTGGTATTTGGCTCGTATATATGTCGCGCACTCTCATTTACATACATACATGAGGAAAAACACTAAAATTTCTAATAAAAACACACACACAAAACTAATGTCAAACAATGGCGGGAAACAAAAGGCTATTTTTATTACAATCGAAACAACAACCACATTTTAGACAAGTTTCTGTGCTCGAAACGCGTTTTAAAGTTGTGAACTTGGCGGAACAAATTTTTGTTAATGATGGGCCATATAAACCGAAATTAACCAAAATTGTTATAAAAAACAATTTTATTGTTTTGTGTTTATTTGCCTTGGCAGTTGGTTGGTTCGTTTTCGATATTATGTTCGGTGTAACCCTTGGACTTTTTGGAACATGATATTTTGTTTCAGATAGTGTAAGTCACACAAATGCTTTCCTAATGACAGGAAATTAATTCTGAAGGCTATTTTTATAATATTAAGTATATGCATATATGTATGTATGAATGGATTGGATTTGGCAGACTTGCCGCATAAATCATTTTAGTGCATATTAGCTTAATGATTGGACAGATTTTATGGGCGTGGGCGCGGGGCTTAAGATGTTGGTTGGGGTTCATAAATAATGTTTCAAGGTGTATGGAATTATAATTTTTTGCTTTAGTTACATTTATTTAATTTTCATATTATACCGTTTTTTTAAGCGTTAAATGATGTTTTAATAAATTCTAACATCGCATTCTCAAATCTGAGAGAGAATAGAGATAAACTCTATTTCTTTTGCATTATGAAAAAAAAGAGGAAAGTTGACTTCGGCTAGACCGAAGTTTGTATTACCTTGCTGCACGTTTTTATACACTTGCAAAGGGTATTATATTTTTGCCCAGAAGTTTGCAACGCATAGAAAAATTCATTTCCGACCCCATAAACTATATATATTATTGATCGGGGTGACTAGCTGAGACTATAGAGTTTTGTCCGTTCTTCTGACCGTCTGTCTGTCTGTTTCTACACGAACTAGTCTCTCAGTTTTGAAGCTATCGAGCTAAAATTTAGCACAGAGCCTTCTTTTTGCTGCACACTATGACAAAATGTCATACCTCCCATAGGAACAATCGGTCGGAAAACAAGTTTTGGTTCGAAAAACTTTTTTCTTTTCAATGGAAACGTCTCCAAACTTTGTAATCGTAAGTTTTCTATGTTTTTTATGATTTTACCAAGTTTTATTAAAATCTGACATCAATATGATATAGCTGCCATACAAAAGATAGGTCTGAAAAACAGTCTTTTTTTTTAATGGTAACATACAATTTTGTATTTGTTTGTTTCACATAATTTTACAAACTTTTTTCATAAATCGGATGACTAAACATCTTCATGTCAAATCATGTTTTAGTCGTTTTTGACAATATTAAATTTTATGCATATTCATGAGTCAATTTCGAGTCTCTTTGAATCGTACATTAAATAGTTATTTATTTTTAATCATCAAATGAGATTGGAAAAGACTTATCAAAAAGCAGGGATGCAAAGCGGTTCTGAGCCGATCGATCTGAGCCGAACCGCACCGAACAGCAAAATCGTGCTCGTAAGCCGAACCGTGAACCGAACCAGCTTCAGTTTGAAAATAAAGAGCCCACTGAAAATTTTGAAACGTAGCGATTACCTAAAAGCAGTTTTATTTTGGAAATTATATTTGGAAAATATAGTGACTGTTAATCGTCGTGGCGTTTTAGAGATTTCGAACTACTTTAAGGTAGTTTTAAAAGATAAAACTACACTGTGTGTCCCTTTTTTAAATATATCTGACATTATTCAGCAAAACCACCATTTCGTTTCCCATATCGTCGTAGTTTAGAATTCAATAGATACTCTCTGATTTGAAGTTTCGTTAAGGTAGTCTGCTAGGTAAGCGGGAGTGCTGCTCTGTGGCAATCCGATCGACCACCAGGTGGTAGGGTGAGTGTATCGTTAACTGGAAGATTTCTGCATTTCCACAGGACTATCGTCAAATGTAATTTAATAATTCACATAAATTACAGTCGAATTGAGTTTCCAATTAATTTATTTCATACCAATCACCCATATTTTCACCTCGGCAACCCGAAACCAATCTCAAATTTGCTTACGACATCACACACAACCAAACGGAAAACCAATAACAATATCAGTAACAATATACACAACTATAAACGAACAAAAACCAATTTACAGTTTTATTATATTTTCACACACAGGATACCAGAACCTACGAATAACAAGTCAATACAACAAAATGGCCGACACACAGGCAGTGCGAAAGAGAGCGGGAATGGACGAAAGAAAAATACCAATAAACATCGAAATTGTCGCATTGCGAAACGGCGCGGAATTGAATGGGAATCAATTTGCTTGCGAATCATTGAACAAATTGAAAAGGGCATAAGGACCAAAACATGTATCGATAACATGTGGCTATCTGCAGGATAATGCCAGAGCGAGACGCAGCAATTGCTGAAATTGCTTGCAAAACAAATAAACACCAACAAAAAGGCAGACAATCGGGGCCGGGACGAAGGTCTGGCAGCCGGAATTGAGGCAAAAGTGTTATTGATCCTTAACCAGGAATGGGGATATGCGGGGGGCGAAATGCAAACAAGCTTGTTGTGCCATCGGGATGAAGGGGCCGGGCCAGAGCCTGTGTCTCTGCGTCGCTCCATTGCGATTATGTTTGCGCAGCCATCTTGATTGGCAATGTTATAAAATAAATACACTACGAGGATGGAGCGCGGGGCGGTTTCCATTCCGGATGCTCGTGTAGCGTTAGCCCAGCAGAGGCTGTCTGGTTGAGGGGGAGTTGAGTGGTTGGTGGGTTGCTCTTTGGATTAGTGCGCATTGCCAGCAGCAATTGCTGTGGGATTTAGCCGAACTGACACTGCACAGTGTTTTCGGATTAAGCAGAAAATTTTGGATAGGACAGTGGAGACTAAAGTATCTGGTATACTTGGCGTAATTGCAGTAGTTCCATCTGATAATGTCGTCGTTTCTGTACAAAGATTAAATAAATATTAGAACAAATGGCAACTATTTCAACCAATGCATCATTTAAAATCGGAATTCTTCCACAAAAGAGAGCATTCAACCGTCAACCTTTGACGAACAAATCTAATAGAGCTTTAAATAAAAATCCGCTACCATTTGGTGAGCTTTGCTGAACGAAACTGTTACTTCTACAAAAAAGGACAAAGGAAGAATCGTTTTAGCCCCTAATATATCTTACAAAAAAAATGCCTTAGAAGGTGTAAGATACGAATTCTAAAGTAGCCAAGCTTGGTGTATTGAGTTGAATGTAAGTTAAATTAAGCGATATTTACACACACGGACAGAACCAGTGGCGTCCGCAGGGGTTTCCAAGGGGGTTTTAGAACAATTTTCAAAATCAAACAATTGATTGGGGAGGAACCTCTTAAATGAAATGGTTCTTTTATTAAGAAGGATATTTTCTTTCTCTTTTGATTCACTTCAGTCTTCTTTCTGAAAAACACATAAAAATTATTAATAATTCTGTTTTATTAACTTTACCTTGCCACCAAGCTCGTAAGCTCGGTGATACTTCAATCACTTAAGACATCTTAGCGCATTCGACTATCAAGCACTCGCGTGAGACACTGTAAAGAACCCTGTCATAGGCACTCAGCAAGTCGAATAGTAACCTTTTGTATGTCATATGCAGAGACTTATAATTTAAGAACATCTCTTGGTGTCTTTTTAAAATATTTATAAGTCTTAGGCCGATTTTTTACACAAATTTTTAGCTTTTCATGTCTAATTTCTAACAAATTTTTCATAAACTTAGAAATGTTCTTTTCGAATAAATATAAGACAACCTGCAATGTTCTATAAAAAATATAGAAAATGATACAATAACTACAAGGTGCAGCTTCGATATTCTCACACGATCTTGGTTTGATAATTTCTGCATATCGATTTCACTGGGTCGCCGTATTCGATTTCCTGATTTAGCGAGCTTCCTCTATTATGTATCATTAAGAAAAACTATCATTAATCTTCCAAAGTTTGTATTTATCACACAAAGTGTTATTGTGTGTAAAGTGCTGCCCATCGAAGTGCCAGTCAGTGCTGCCCTTCATCAATTTTTGTTTTGTCTATAACTCGACTATAGTTTATTCGATCTAGGGCATTGCTTCGGTGGATCAATAACTAATCTTGATAACTAAATATGTCCAGAAGGTAAATGGATCTATTTGAAAAATTGTAGGAGATATGACGTCTTTTTTCTAATCCCGGGGCCGGGAGGGAATAAGTCAAAAAGTGCAAATAAACATGATTTGCCGTCAGTCATAAGGTTTTTTTCCCATACATGTCGAGGATGTATTTTTAACTATTTAATGGCTATGTATAATCGGCTGTTTTCTAAATGTATTCGGCGAATTTCTAAAAACAAGAATATAGATTTTCATCAGTGTGAACTCTCAAAACAAAGACATTCAAAGGTTCAGAAGCTGAAACATCGAATCCCAAGTTTTTGTCGTTGAATTTCGCATAAATAAAAAATCAATAAATATTTGATTTTTGTCCTAGCCATTTTTTTTGCCACATTTTTCGCCTCATCTCGAATCACAGTGCCACTGGGTGGCTAGATGCGGGTATTCTATGCCAGGGGGCACTGTGCTGGTGGCTTATTGGTTTTCACTGCCATGCCAAACGGAAGGATAATGTCAACGGCTGGCTGTTTGCTAAATTGAGCAGCGTAAAGTGCGAGGGATATACACAACAAGCGGGGGGGCTGACGGTAAATTGCGATTGGGAGCTTAAGGTTGGTGGCAGAGATGAAGTGGTGGGGTGTGGGGCCATGGAGAATCAGATGATGACAATGGCAATAATAATTTCACAAAATCGTTTGTCATTTACGCATGGCAAACGGTTTTGAAAGTAAACAGCCGGGTCGTCATGGGTCCCGGACATGGGATGCGGGAATAGAACCGGAGCAACACCCCAAGAGATATTTATGGCATAGAGTGGATATTGTTCATTTCACTGTTGGCAGGCAATTTTGTGACTAATGTTTGATTAGCTGTCGTTGCGCATTTGCAAATTCGTGTGCTTCTTTTTGTTTTTGGGGTTGGGGAATTGGGCATTGGACAGGATGCGGGGGAGGGGACAGGATGCTGAGCAGAAAAAGAGGGGATACATGACTGTGTTGCTTTTGGGTTTAAAATGAGCTAAGCTTGGGGACATGTAATGCAATTATGAGCACAAAATCTGAAATCGAGATTTGTTGTTCTGCTGGAACGCAAGGGAATTGCGTTGGAATGAAAAATAGTAGATAGATTTCCACAATCACATAGCAAATTATTTTGCAAACTGAGTTTCAATTCAGTCGAATGAAAATTTGATTTTTGCTTAAAGAAATTTAAGGAATTTTCTAGAGTTCTCCGCCCTGTGGGAGGAAATTTCAATGCTGGAAAATCCTAACAGAGTGTCAAGTCAGTGGGATATAAAATAGTTTCCCTTACAGACTTTTCCGGGGACTTTTATCCACTTTGGGATCGAATATTTAAAATAACTGAATGTCAGCGGTCTGGGCTAAGGGTTGATGGTCAGCCAGTCAGTCGAGTTAAGAGATTTGTAAAATTGGTAAACGATAATTTCACAAATTTTCCGAAGTAGTTTTCGCCTTAACAACTTATATTTTCAACAAACGATCCCACCTTAGCTTGAAACTAATCACATGCGATTTTTATGTGTGCTCATATAAACTAAGTCACACAGCTCTTCACAACTCCGCCGCCTTCAGATTCGCTTCAATACGAAGCGAAAGAGTCAAGAATGTTTGTCACAATACATCAAATGGCTGCGAAATGACACAAAACATAAGCGCGTCACTTTCCATCACTCCAAAGTGCCAGACCGACGAAAGCTTCCCTGGGAGGGGAGCGAGAGGAGTGCCAGAAAATGGAAATGCCAGCAGCCGCAGCCGCCAAGTGGTCCGGCTAACAAGCCGCCAACAAACCAACCAAACAGCCAACCAGCCAACCAGCCAGCCCAGCCAGCAAGCCCAGCCAGACAGTCTGACGCAGGCTGAGGTTCCTACACAGATTAACTGCGCGCATGCGCAACTATTTGTGCGCATTTTAAATGGGCCGTCGCAAAATGCTCCGCTGGTGTATGGGGTATGGGGTACGGGTACAATGCACCTTCGGGCAGAGGAACGCTTTCTTGGTGACACTTTGTAGACGTCGCTGGGTCTGGTCGAGTTGGAGTTTAATCCGCCAAGCAATGCGGCAACGGCAACATCATGATGATGAAGACGATGATCGTGGCGATTATTTGTGGCGTGTTGTGAGAATTGGAGATGGATGTGTGAGTCACGAAGTAGAGGTTGAGTTTTGAAGAATATTGAGCTCACTTACAAGGTTTTGGAATTTGGTATTATGCAGGCAGTCTTAAGAAATCGGAGCATGATATCTTAAAAAACCTTTTACAAGAAACTCCTCAGATCTGCTTTTTTATAACCTACTTTGAAATCTATGGAATTTCAATTTAAAACATTTAACACAAATATTTTCGAAACTGATATCGATTTTGGTTAACTCCCTTGGATCCTATTAATCTTCCAAAATGTTGAGTCTTTGATTACACTGCTGCTTTCGATGCTTCACGCTACCATCTTTTGCCCAACTGGCTGCTGCACCCTCTTTCTGATACAGAAAAAAAGATTGCTTTATTTTTGTTTCTCTTGTCGCAGCAATCTTGTCTGACCAAAAACGACTAACGAGCTGTAGCTGGAAGCTGCCGCGCTGAGCGACTGCCACAGTTGATTTTCCCCGAGAAGTCTTCAAGGGGGACCCCTTTGGAATCGGTTGGCATCATTAATCCTTTGCATTGGGCCAACGCCTTGTATTGCCAGAGCCGCCGCGTAAGTTGTCATGTTTTTGTCGCTTTATGGACTTCTAATCGTTCAATTCTATCAAAAAGCTTACGCACTAACAAACGCCCAAAAACCCAAAGTCGGAGCCGGGAGACAGACCAATTTCAGGCAGACCCAGATTAAGATATTTAGATTGGCCCACGACGACGACGACGACGCACAGCCAGCCGAGAGCAACTTATTTAGCACCTTTTGCCGGCAGAGCGACCCACGGGTCCACAATGGAGCTTGAAGTTGCGAGTTGGAGCAGCTTGAGGTGACAATAAGCCTGTGGCTGGCTGCCTTGCGCCCGGACCAAACAAAAATTTGGTTCAATCTGTTTGCCTTTTTTGTGCACGAGGCCTGATAGAGTCTTCTTTTGTGGCATTTGATGGGCGAATTTGTTATTTAGCCTGGCAAACACGCAATTGTCTTCGCCTGGGCAGAGGCAGAGGGATAATCTCCTTCGGACGTGCCACGCTGGGACAGCAGGGGAAGGTGTGAATTGTGCATAAATTGTGCGAATGAGCATTAGATGGGGTTTTTTTTTTGGTTTTTCTGTATCATTCATGCTACATTGATTTCCCAAGGAGAGAAGTGAGTGAGGAGGAGGAGGGTCTGAGTTCTGTAAATTAAATTGAATTGCTGATTCAGGCGAGTTTTTATTGTTGTGTTCCTTTTGTTACCTAAATTGTACCGAAAATCATATTTAATTCTGATTTTGGTTGGAAATTTTATAATCAAGGCGCCAAAAACCATTCAAAAACAATTCATGAATTTTTGACATAATAAATTGAACAGTTTGCTATTCTTGCAGAGAGTTTCAGAGAAATCGTAGCCAAAAAGGTGCTTCGCTTTAATTTTGATCGACAATTATTGGAAAAATGTATATATACAAGAGTTTTTCCACGGTATTTGATAAAGAGAATATTGAGTTGTGAGTCTGATGCTGTGGCGCCGTCGTGCTGTAAGCAAAAGTGAGCCGTCAGAATGCCCGAAAATTATTTAAGGATTATCATTGGCTAGAACCGAACATCAACTGAAACGAGCCTCATGGGTGGGTCATGATTATAAATCTCACAATTCAGAATAGCTGCAGGATAACAGCGTGTTTTGGTGGTGTGCAAAAATTTATATAATATATTGATTTACTTTGAACGCGCGCCGATGGCCGGATCGGATGACTTTATATATAGCTATGGCTGCCATGAAGAGGCTCGATCGGCAGACTAGTTTAAGTGAGAAAAATGTTTTTGTTTTCAAAGGTAGCGGCCATTCCGATTTGGATTCATTTTCCTGTTGTCAATTCAGAGCAAAATTGCTAACTTGTTGCGAACCTTGGGCCACACAAGATCGGCACTAAGTCAGAATCAAATCCGGCCTAAAGAGAGCAGTCGATTAGCTTTCTTTTTTGTGATTCTCGCTTAAAATGTAAAGGCATGATACAACAAGGAAAGTAAGGCGCTTATTTTTGTTTTGAGTACTAAGCTTTTGCGCGACGAACCTCACGCTTCAAGAGTACGCGAAACACTGAACGCTTTAAGTACTTTGCTGAGGGCGCAAACTGCGAGCTCCCTACCTTTATTGTTATATCTTGAGACGAGACCTGCACTAGATACATAAAAACGAAACCACTCGACCCAACAAAAAGATCGAGAATGGATCTTTCGTAATTGAGAGAAGATTTTCAGGCCTACTCTCATTTCCGAATTTGATTGATCGGAATTGCAACGAGATCTCATATCAAAGTAACATTTTTATTGGCTTTCAAAAAAAGGATGAATGACCAATCATTTTTAATTTTACTTTTCATAAGTCAAATGGAATGTTATAGTTTCGAAATGATATGGAAAAAATTACATTATCCAAAATATGAAATAAATCTGTCCATTTCAAATTGATATGGATGTTACTTTCCAAGTTTTTTCTTTTGCACTCTAGGACATCAGGCTAAGGACTGAACCAAGACCATAAGAGTAGAAGTAGGAAGGAATAGTAGCCCCGCGAAACCAAAAACCATTTCAAATTGGAATAGAACTATCATAATTTAGTCGAAATTGAATTGAAAACCTGTTTTTAAGATCGTAAAGATCTAGTTCAACAACAACATATAGTAAATATTGAAACATATACAAAACATCTTAGTTATTTTTTCTTCAAGTGTATTTGTTATTCAATACATGCCGCAAAGTGTAAAGATCAAACTGATTTGCATGTTGGTTGACTTTCAAAACGGGCCCAGAGCTTTAGCCAACAATGCAGCTTCTTGGGATATTATAATTAATGTCAAATTGGCCATAAAACACAACATTTGCATGTCCAACAGCGGATTTCATAAGCCATTCCTCATTCATACATACATTTTTGGCGGAAGTTTCCATTGTGCGTTCGACTGAAATAATTAAATCTTAAATATGATTAAGTTTGTGTTTTTTTTTTGTTTGTCATATATTGCGGCCCACGCCAAGCCATAAAGTATCTACTTATAGAAATGCTAAACGGCATTCAAATATAAATAAATGTCAAATTGTACACATTTGGCCATAATCATGCGAAGGGGCGCGGCCTTAGAAGTTTCGCTAAATGCAAATTAAAGCTGATTAATCTGAAAAGATATTTCGAACAGCGGGACATTAATGTGCTTTGCACTTGGTTTTGTTTGATGGTGACTGAACTCCAACTGGTTTGGCATAGAAAGTGAGTTTGGATTGAAATTGCGTCTGGCATGACGCTGGATGGGGGGAGTCCGAGTGCTCGTAAAACATGCCATGATTACTTTATTAAGCCAAATGTTTCATAAACAATCGCCATGTCGTACATAAAACTCGAATTCGATACTTGGGTTTCGGTGTCTGCGCGGGCGTTTCTCTCATGGAGACGGGCAACATAATCAAGCGTTGAGCATTTTGCTTTAGATAAGTCACTTGAGATAAATCTTTCTGTCTCTTTTCCAGTGTGTGTGTGTGTGTGTCGTTGTTAAGAAATTATGGGTTTTAGATATAAGAAAGCAGATACCGATAGACAATATACTCATAAAATACACCGGCTGCCATATGAAACGAGGGCTGCCATTTGTATATGTAGCTTTTTGGTGAAGATGGATTCCAATCTGGTCACCAAAAACTTAAAATCGTAGATTGGTCTTGAAGATGTGAAATCGGCCCTAAGATAATGACACTTTCGCTCACAATTGGTTACTTTCTAAACAGCATTTTAAAGACAGCTGCAATTGCTTGCTTTGGCGTCGACAACTGTCGAATTGGTAATTTATTTTTGATAGTCGTAAACAAAACGAATTCATTAGGTGCGAAGGCAGGGGCCATGAGGCGGATAAGCCATTAAATTTATGTTTTGAGTACTAAAAAAATCTGTGTAGTGTGAGCAGTTACAGAAGACATCGGGATATCGTAAAGGACAATTAGCCCTTGGCAGTTGGTTTTCTTTAAATTTCTAGAGTCTGGCTACATGCAACTAGTTGTATACCCTTTACAACCAACGTGAACCAATTCTCGAAACATACAAGTTAGCCCTCGTGGCCTACTCTCTGGGGGGGCGTTCGACCATAGTGTTGACTATTTAAAAATTCAAATTAGTTTAGAGTTTAACTAATTTTATTAAATTGTACATTTGTTAAATTTGGCTGGCAATCGTTTCGAATTCGGTAGATTTCGATCGATCATGAAAAACCGTTTGCAATCAGGTTAAAATTGTTTTGCATAATTAATTTCGAAATCGATTGTTGATACCCACCAAATCAGTGGGAACTTTGCCTTAAGTGTCAGCTGCGAAAACTGCATATTTTCAGTTTGGCCATTCATAAATGTCAAATAATGATTTACGATCCATTGGGTTGCTTATTCAATTAACACATTTTATGCTTTTTGCCTAACTATGGGAAAAGTTGTCTCGAAGGTCTTGATTTTATGTCTCTTGGCCATAAAATAGACGTTGGTGCTTACGATACACCCACACACACACACACACACGCGATCGTCAGCGATTCCAATGGCCTTAGTGCCACAGTCAATTGTCACTTCCTTCCTTCAATAAGTATTAGGCTTTCCCACTACTGAATTGCCGGGTGTCTGCTTAATTTTACTATCAAGTTCCGCCATCTGCTCCAGCAGTCAACTCCGCTCATTGTCGCCATTGTGGCCAACATGGTCGTCGTGTCTAGCGACAAATTTAATGACTTACTTAACCCCATTGAGTGCTGCAGACATGGGCGACAAAGTCTCCGCCTCGTTTCTGCCACGACCGAGCCTTCCTTCGGTCTCGCTGCCAATCGCCTGGGCCCGGTAACTTAGCATTTTTTAATGACTTAATTTACGTTGCCAATAGGTTCCACCTTCCATGTTTATTATTTTGACTAAGTACACACACACGCACACACACACACACACACAGAGAGTATCTGGCTATATGTATGATGACTCTATATGGTTTAGTCGTAGAGCGTGCGACGCCCTCGAAACTAAATTCGCTTCTAATCGAATCGCTCCCATCAACATCGTTGTCGTCGACGCCGCCGCCGACTGACTAAAAGTCTTAAGCCAGGTTTAGTGCTCCAACGTAGGCAGCGAATAATTGTGGCCATAAGCCGAAGCTTGCATTTGTTTTAGACTCTCCATGCAAAAGTACTTGGCTGTGTGTCTGTGCATTTGGAGTAGTGGAGTAGCGGAGTAGCGGAGGGAAAAGTGCACGATGGCACAGTTTATTGTTAATTTAATTGGCCAATTTCGTGAAAGTGTTGGTGGCTTTTGTATTTCTCGGATCAATTATATGCACAGTGGTTTGAGGAATTCTGTGAAATTTATGCATTTACACAGGTATGCCTTAAAGTGCTCCCACTCTAGCTGGCCCATGGTAGATCGTCTTGACTTTATAACATTATAAAGAAATTTCAGAGTTTATGGCATATATATTAAAACTTTCAGAGCTCTGACTTTAAAAATGTGGGACATTTTGGCATTAAAATTTTTAGTAAGAAATCCGTTATAAAAAGTAAAAGTAGAGAAATCCTGCTCTTTCTATAAACGTGAACAGAAGATGTAATTTTATGAACGTTTTGTGCCCCTTAACACGAAAGTCAGCATCTTAACGCAGACGACAATCGACCTCACGCGAGACATTGCGATAAGTCATAGTGCAAAGTTAAACCATACGGCTTAGCACTCATCTTTCGACTGGTCTATACTTTCTTAGCAACAAACTGATAACACAATTAATCTTCAGCTAATAACCCTACTACCCAGAAAAAAATCAAGATATCCGAACTAAAAGCAATCCCATATGATGTCAGTAGTTGGTCAATCAAACACGGATTTTTCTAATTCAGGAATTCTTGTCTTGATCTCGACGTTAGATCCCACTAGCTTTATTTTTGATTAATCTAGCCTTCATTAGACAATTAGGATTGATTTGTGCTTGGTATACGAACTCGTCTAGATTCTTTAGTGGGATCTTTTCAAGAGGGCCTGATATTGATTTAAGCTCGACATACTTAATTGATATGATCTTGATATCGTCTTGGTGCAAGTTTGCCCCAGATGAAAATGTGCTCGACATTCGAACTGCATATAAACGTAATAATCATTACTTTATTAATATCCGAGATTGAGTTCAGGTCGACTTTCAATCTTATGTTACCCCAATAGAAGCTTCGCACAAAAGCATCATGTGACTTATTTAACAGCCTCTTTGACCTCTGCTCGAGGTCATTAGTTGTTTGCCCCCTCATGCCAGCATTGCTATGACTGTTTGTGAATTCCAAGGCAGCATAAGTAAAACAGATAGCAGAGTCGGTAAAGCCCGACTATAACATACTCTGTACCATGATACAATATGACAGGTAAGGTGTGATGAGTACTTTTGCCAACAGCTTACGCTTCAAGAGTACGCGCTGCACTGAACGTGAAGGTACTTTGCAGAGAACTCACACTGACACAGCCGTACTTTTACTGTTGTAGCATGCTCTGTACTTTCCAAAAGTTTGCACAGGGTGTATTTTTTAGTAACTTTCGAATTTTACTAAAAAAAAATGCTAAATTCAGAAAAAAGAATGTAATCTTAGAATTTAGTGTTTAAAGCTGATTTCATGTAATTAGTCATTTTGATAGGTGGGTTAGGTTGTCTCTTGAGTTAAATAGAATAAATTTAGGATATTAATCAGAAATTTTAAAAATCACCGGTGTATCACAATTTATCTTTATATGAATCCTGCTGATGCTCGGACCGAATGTTCTTGAAACATTACTGCATTGGCTATTGTCTATTTTTGGTGTATAATTTATTAGTTCAATTTTACAAACAATTGTAATATCTTTATACTTTGACCTTTGAAATTAACTAATTTTTCGAAAAAGTTAATAATATTTCTCTAAACTTGTTTGTTGTTTTTGAGAAGAATTGATTAAGGCAATTATAAGCTAAGTTAGAGTTATTGTCTTGCAGTTATACGTAAAAGATCCTTTCCTTAAGGTAAGCGATTAGATTCAAGTCGACGAACATTTTTTTCAAAGATCCAATTTGTTATTTCCCAAGGTCCAAACTTCGAACCTAAGACTTAAAATAAAGGAATTTTTTTTACAGTTTTTAAGCTAAGGTCCGAAAAATAAATACTTTGCCAAAACTTTGATTCACATTTGTTTATTTAAAACAATAATAAATAATTGGCTTTACACAGACCAAAATTACAAGCCGAGCTCTTCTCAAACTATTGAGTGCGTATAGATTTCGCACAAGAAAAGGAGACCTACAGTTTGACGTCGAGTCCGAAAGGCAAAGTTTGAAAATCTTTTGCATGACAAGTTAATTCTCAACAGCAGGCACACACACTACATTCTGCACCACAGGAAAATAACCCATGCTAGGTAGGGCTTTCATCAAAATGAGGGCAAATTATTTACCTATGAGAACATAGTTTTACTCGTTGAAATGTTCTTTGACATCTTAGACAATATAGTTCCACTGTGCAGCAGTGCGTCTTTATAAAATGGATGCGTTTTGTTTTTAGCTTCTCTTAAATTTATTTGCTGTTAGCTTTCGGGAACACAAGTGACAATAAAAATCAGCTCGTTGATTTAATGAATTTGCGTGTTTTTTTTTTTTTTTTATATTTTTTCTTTTTTTGGCGTGGGCCGACCGGCTTACGCGTCGTATGAGTTATGCGGCAGTGGTGCTGTTTCGGTTGTTAAGTCAAATATACGAGACTGCGACACTTGCTGCTCGAGCGGCACCCTTTGATATTATTCTTTGGAAATTAACACAAAATCTGACTTACAAATTGACAGCTAACACGGTGCTTAAATTAGATGGGCCAAAAAGTAAGACAAAAATAAAAGAAAGTTATTCGCAAATAAGGCAGAAAGCGGGCAACATTTCAAGTTCAATGCCGAACGGCGCGCCAGGCATGTCGGAAATTAGGAATAAATTCCTTCGGCTCTCTGACCATGTCGATGAGATGCTCCGGACCACGGAAAGAGCGTGTCGCCAGTCATGTTATGCACATGTAAACCGATCTAAATACGGTTTGTTCTCGTGTGCTTTATTGGACCACGAGCCCAAAACCAACAAAATGCATTTAAAAGCTACAAAACTACATTTCAGATATGCCCGCAGGGCGGGGCAGGGCCCGGACGCCAATGTCCACACAAACATGACTTGACAACTCATCGAACATTGAACACGTTGTAATGTGATACTTAAATGCTTGATTGGCTCGTAAATATTTTCACTTTTGTGGTGTGCTCAAAAGCCTTTGCAGCGAGCTGTCGTTTCTGTTGTTAACAATAATTTCTACAAAGTATCGCTGGGCCCTTTGTCCCTTGGCCAGTTCGATCCGTTTTTTGCGCGCTCTGTTTGAAAAAAGCGCCAAATCTTGCACTAAAAACACACCAAATACGACTTCAAAGCTATCGCTGCGATCGATCTGGTTCGGCATCGGTATCCTCGCGTTGACAGAGTCAGGCGCAGAAGGGTCCCAAACGCGCACAATTGTAATTGTTCGATAGAGCCGCGGCCAGCTCGAATCAGTACGTTCCTGGGGCCACACAAACTCCAAGGCCTGTCCTCATCATAATGTTAATGTAAATGCATTTTAAATGGACTCGCGTACAGCATTTTTTGTGGCACTTTTGTGCCCCTCCGGCTGTTGTCGCGCTCTGTGTGGACAGTTCGACAAGCAGGACAAGGACAAGCTGTTTGCAACACGATGCGGGGATTGGCGCACAAATAAAACTGCAAGTAAAATGATTAACAAACAAAAAAATACACTGGACAAAAATGCAGCTAAACTGAGCCAAGATAAAAATATCTTCAAAATGAGAATAGTTTCTCAAATTTGAAGAGATCGCATCTTTATGGCTATTATATAAAGGTTCTCGTTTCTGATTGTAACGGCATCACTCCCCGATTGACTATGCATATTTCGACAAGAGTTTGCAAGCATTTTTCAAAGTGTACCTTTCCCCCATATAAATACCTCAAATCTGTCTGCACTCCGAGTGGCTTAAAATGCACAAACAAAACGTTTTTAGTGTCTTACAACTGAAATCTGACCAACGCGTCTCAAGTTAAAAATAACTAAAGTCAAAAAACCATCTAAAACAATTTCAACATAATTTAATCAACACTAATTCGCGCTTGCAGCTTGACAGATCTGCTCGGCTGGCGATGTGGGCGCATTTCCTTTCAGACTGGTATTTCCGCCCTGCTAATTGACCAGCCTCACTTTCCAGCATCTCTTTCGATTCATTAATATTCCTCACCACAACCTGCAGCTGATCGCAGCAGCCTTCGGAAACAGGATGCTGCTTATCAATTGGCATCAACACCATGAATGGAAGATACAAGAACAAGGGGAAGGAGAGCATGTCAAATAAATACCCTAACAATATTGAAACAAGTTCATTAACCAAAGCTGTGGAAACTAAAGAAGAATTGATTCTAATCGACAGTTCTTTGTAATGGAAAAGCAGAGAAAAGTGTGAATGAAACCAATTACCAAATAACAAGAAAATACTTTCTGTGAATTATGTTATAAATGAAATTAGGTGCAAGCCAGTGGCCTAGGAAATGCGTTTAAAAAAAGGGGCTAATTGTTTTTGGATTTCATTTTCAGGCTGATATATTTACTTGTTGTCTTTAGGAGCCAATTCATCGCATGTTCTCCATAATCTGTCATTTTATCTGACGCATAGGGGGCATTCAGAAGATGAGAAATCGTTGTCTGAGTCTTAATATAATCCAATCTTTTAAAGAATATATGAAATGATCATCCGGCTTACTCAAAATGTTTTCCATTAGTAGAAATTCTGTTAAATGACATTTTCTTAAGCTTGATTGGAAGACAAAGATAGTTTCCAAAAGCAAACACGTAAAGGACCTGTAGTGCTCCGTTTCCTGAACTTCATGATCGCCATTTACCCATTTGCAATGGGTACAGGGTATAAAAAATGAACTATAACCCAGCAAACATTTTATGAAATTTTTGATTAGACATTAGTCTTTTTCGAGTCCTCAATCTAATTAAAACAGTCATCAAAGCGCTCGTTTTCTGATCGTAAATGATACTTTTGTCGGGAGAAAATGGTATCCTAGCCGCGACACTTCGTGAAGAGTCGTTTTTAACCGGCTTTTCTGATCAGTTTCGACTCATATTTGAGTCATTTCCGGGTCTTTTCAATTCGTATTTCAATAAATCACATTTTGAGCATTTGCATGAGCCATTTTAGAGTCTTCTTTTAATCGAACAAGATAGAAATTATTTTTGAATCATTAAAAGGGCTCGACGGAGGAGTCAATAAGCTGATTTTGCCAAAATGATTTTTCAAATGTTGGAAGCAAACATTTTATGAAATTTTTGATTAGACATTAGTCTTTTCCGAATCCTCGATCTGATTAAAATAGTCATAAATGCTCGTTTTCTGATCATAAATGATACGTTTGTCGGGAGAAAATGGTACCCTGGCCGCGACTCTTCATAAAGAGTCGTTTTTAACCCGTTCTTCTGCACAGTTTCGAATTATTTTCGAATCATTTGAGAGTCTTTTTTTAGTCTCACTTCACCAATTAAATTTTGGAGCCTTTTCATAATCATTTTCGAGTTTCTTTTAATCGCACATAATAGGTATTTCATTTTAATCATCAAAAGTGGTCAAAAACGACTCATCAAGATGATTTTTGTGAAAATGATCTTCCAAATGTTGGGTGGGAAGTATAAGAAAAATATCTGTTGGTATAGATCAATATTATTTTATACACACAAAATGTTCTGATTTTTTAATATTTACTCTTGGTTTCTAATATTTTCATTATTGGTTTAAAGTTAAAGATTCGTAAGCTCAAAGTGTGCAAAATAATTTGGACTTTATTATACCCTTGCAAAGGGTATTATAATTTTGCCCAGAAGTTTGCAACGCATAGAAATATTTATTTCCGACCCCATAAACTATATATATTCTTGAACAGAGTGACGAGCTGAGTCGATTGAGCTTTGTTCGTCCGTCCATCCGTCTATCCGTCTGTTTGTCAGTTTCTGCGCGACTAGTCTCTCAGTTTTAAAGCTATTGAGCTGAAATTTTGCACAGAGTCTTCTTTTTGCTGCACACTACTAATATGTCGGAGCCGACCGGATCGGATGACTATATCTCATAGCTCCCATAGGAACAATCGGTCAGAAAACTAGTTATAGTGAGAAAACCTTTTATCTTTTCCATGGAAACGTCTTAAAACTTGGTAATCGTAGGTTTTCTATGGTTTTTTTTTTATAATTTTACCAAGTTTTTTTTTAAATCGGACAACTATATGGTAAAGCTGTCATACAAAAGATAGGCCTGAAAAACAGTCTTAGTTAGAAAAACTTTTTGGTTTTTATGGTAGCATCCTGCACTTTTGTATTTGTTTGTTTCACATAATTTTGCCAATTTTTGGCCAAATCGGATGACTATATCATATAGCTCCCATACGAACGATCGGTCGGAAAATGGGAAAAGGAGTATTTTTTGAAAATATTTAAACGAGCACTTGCAAGGGTATAAAAACTTCGGCACAGCCGAAGTTAGCTTAGCTTTCTCGATTTTAACCTCTTTAGCTCTGCCATTTATTATCCTATCTGCGTGAAAATATTGGAATTAATACACAGAAAAAAAAAATTAGGGAGATAAAATCAAGCTTATATCAAATTTATTTTATCTCGACCTTTGGATAAAATTGGAATTTCAAGCAAAAGTCGTAAAAGATGCGACATATCCGAGATCAAGTCAATTCTATTCGTACTTGGAATGAGAAAATCCGGGATTGAACGAATTCTGAAAACTTTTGGGATTGATATAGTCCCGGATATCTCAGATATCTTGATTTCTTTTTCTATGTAGATTTTGGGCAACTGTAATAGTTTGGAGCATTTAGTATCAATAAATATTGATGAAATTAATATTTTTTATCATTTTGTCCGAAAATGTTCAAAATGTATTGGAAGTTACAGATTAATCATCCTATAATCTTTCACTTCACTCTGCTTTTTTGGCCTAATATTAAATATAGTTTTATTTACTTTACCCATTCTGGATTGGGAACCTCATAAGAATGGAATGGCGTCTTAACTTACCCCCCCAACGGACAGTCGTGTTGTTGATCAAATTGATATAGACACTTTTCTCCGTGTGGAATAGTTCACTTCCATGAGAACTCGAAATGATATAACAAATTTGCATTGTCTTAATATAGAAATCTTCCAATTAGCTGGCTTTCTTTCGATCCCCTTTCTCGGTGACGCCACTGCCCCCCCCATCTTCATTACGCTTCTACGCCTTCATATTCCTTTATGCACAAACAACGCCGTACACTTCATTTGTTACGCTTAGAACCGCACCACGTCACGTACGCACGAGATTCTGTTTAAATATGGCCGCATGGCCAACATATTAAACAGGCGCGAGCATCGAGCGCCAGTCCCAGTCCCCGTGCTGCAGCCGAAATTGGTTTATGACTTCCTTCTAACCAAAAAGCCAGTGATTTGGCCTGATACGAGCTCGGACTACTCTAATGGTGGCAACGGCTGAGTTAAATGCCTGCACCAAGGCCAACATAAATAAGCAATCCAAAACGGGGAGGGGACTGGACGGGACGGGACGGGACGAGCGCGGCGATAAGATCAATTATGTTAAGTTTTACTTGGCGTTAAAATTATGTTGACGCATGTTTCCAAAATGTTCGAACACATGATATGGCCCATTGCGACAGTGGACATATATAAATTTTCTTTTTAGTTCCAAAGCCAAATTATGCAAATCCCTTGACAATCATTTAAAGCTTTTTAAAGGCATTAAGTATGCAAAACGATGGTGGTGCGCGGCGAGCGGGGGGTGGGGAGGGAGGGCGATGGATTAAACGTTGTGATCGGAGCGCACCTCTAACCCAATTTATAACGACTTATCGACAGTAATAAAAACAAAATACGAAATAAATTTATACACATGTTGCGATCGATAACGCCAACGCCTCATTTGCATGCGGTCGCCAGGGGTGCGGGGGGAAACTGGGGTGTGTGTGTCTCTCTCTCTCTCTCTCTCTCTCCCTCTCTCAGTTGAAAGATCGGCCGTTCGCTGCTGCTCGACACTTGACATTGTCAAATCGGCGCTTAATTAAGCAATCGATCTTTTTGCTAATTTCCGAACCATGTGGGAAAGTCTGAACTTTGGGATTTTTTTGCTTAATCCCCAGTTTATTGTCTCGACCTTAAACCGTTATAAAGCCTAATGAGCGTTATTTATCTGCACTCGGCCATCTCATTCCGTCTGAAAATTATTTAAAAAGAAATTAACAAATTTATTCGAGGGGCGCCCAGCCCGCAGTTTTTGGCCTGACTCACCTTTCCGATTTGTGTTTTTTGGGGCCTCATAAATCATGCGGACTTTTGTGACATTATCACGCTAATAAAATCGCCTGCCAAAGCCGCCAAGTCGCCAACAGGCCGGAGACGACGACAACAACAACAACAACGGCAAGACAAAGAGAGTTATTTACAACAACACTTGTATGAATGACGGCAACAAATGATGCCCGACGCTTTTGTGGACATTAATATTTGACATTAATTGAAATTAATATAAATTTCATATTTGTTGTACCAGAGGATTAACCCTTAATGAAGCTGTGGGCCTAAAAATTATCGTGTTGAAGAATGCGAACAAAAAAATAAAAATTCACTTAATAATTCGGAAAATCTTATCTAGAATTTGTTATTGGTTCAGATATTGGTTAAGATCCAATTCGAAATCCATTTAAATCATTTTAACAAAATTTATCATGTTAAATGCCCCTTAAAGTATACTTTGTTTTAATGAAATTTATGATTTTAATTATATATTTGTAATATATTTGTTTTTTTTATTTGTTTTATATATGTCTTAGCTTAACATTTTATGATAAAACAATAGCTTTCCCAACAATTTGAGTGAATATGCATGGCTTCGATCTTACGTAAGGATAAAATGTTTGCATACTTTGAAGGGCTTTCCAATTAATTTTTTTCTTTTTTGTTATCACATTTAACTGATTTCTTTAACTAGTCAAATGGATGTTCGCTTTTTATTGGCTAATGAATTCAGCTGGAAGTCTGAAGTCATACGTATATCCGCGCTGTCTTGGGCATGGCGCCACAAAGAATATTTCCAGCTGCTTATTATACCCTAATTCCATGTTCCCATTGAAAATGGGAAAAGGGGGATCATGAAGTTGTGCGAATGTATGTAACAGGGAGAAAGAAAAATTTTCCGACCCCATAAAGTATATATATTCTTGATCAGCATGAACAGCCGAGTCGATATAGCCATGTCCGTCTGTCCGTCTGTCCGTCCGTCCGTCTGTCCGTCTGACTGTCTGTATGAACGCGTCGATCTCAGAGACTATAAGAGATAGAGCCAAAAATTTATTGCACGAAGGTAGATTTATGCTGTACGCAGATCAAGTTTGCTTCAGATTTGAAAAATTCCACCCCGTCCCCCTTTTATCCCCAAAAAACCCTAGACCTCCTCTAGAAATCCTAGACCTAAATAGCCGTCAGATCCACAATTTTCAAGTTAAAGCCTCGTGGTTTAGTATACATCAAGCTAGGCCCAATATCTATCTATTCTACATAGTATAGTACATATAGTACAATCAGATCGGACAAAAAACACCGGAGTTATAAGCGAAACAGTTGAGCTGATAAGAGCACCCCCACCCCCAGTTTATGGTCAGGACTAGAAAAAAGTGTTGCCTACATTTAGGTTCAAAATAACAAAATAAATGAAAACAAATGAACAGGGTATTTTGTGGTCGGGAAACTCGACTGCAGCGCCCTTACTTGTTAAAATCTCTTTTATTTACAGAAACTCCTCCAAATATCTGCTAAAGCGCTCTATCACAAAATCGGAAAAGCGGTGTTGAATGCATTTTTCAATTCCCAAAATGTCGCTTGTCCCTTCCAGCCTTAATCTTCATGCAACTTTATAGAAACTTCAAATAGAGTAACCCGAGCGTTAAGCACACTATTCGAATTACTAAACCATTTCTAAAATTATATATTATATATTCTTTTTCGCTCTCGTTTCCAAACTACATTTGATCAGGAAAGGGACTAAATTGAGCAGAATATCCTGCAAATCGCGATTGAATTTTGGAGATATTTTTTGGGTCTTGTGATTAGCATGACGATCTGAATTGATTTACCAATGACCGTTTCTTGGTTAACTATCTTCTTCGTTCGTGTTAAAGCTATTTGTATTGATTGATCGAAAAACTAGTTTTAGTCATAAAAATATTTTGGCTTTCATTGGAAGCGTCTAAAAGCTTTTCACTTCTTAATGTTATCCATTTAAAAGAGCGGAAAACCATGCTATTGCCTTGTCCTATATTCACCCAGGGAAAAATCTTTGAGCGTTTTATCCTTCGAAGATTACGATTTTCAGTTTGGACTCCAACTAAGCCATTGAACTGATTAGAAACCAGATTCTCGAAGGGTGCAAAGGCAAATATTAAACCTTGACATCCAGCAGGCCTTTGATAGAGTGTGGCACGAGGTTCTGCTCTTTATAGTCAGGGAACTTCTCCTAATCCAAGCTGTATCTGATAGTCAAGAGCTTACTGAAGGGCAGATCCATTAAAATTGTACCGGATGAAGCGGCTTCTCAGACGCGAACTATTAGTTCTGCACTCAAAAAATGAATTTTTTAAATTTTAGAAATTTGCCTTAAAATAACTTTATCTTCTTAATTTCAAAAATATTTCTTGTTTTTAAACTGCTTTTTCAAAAATCTTCGAAGGTATAAGTCCAAAATTAAACAGTTTAATAAATTATTAAGTCTTAAACTTAACAATTCGGTTTAATTTCTCTTAAAATTAGGTTATTCTTATACTCTATACCGCAGGTACATAGAGTATTATAAACTTTTGAAAAAGAATGTCACAGCCAGAAGGAACCATCTCCGACCCAATAATTTATTTATTTATTTTATTAATGGTCGACAAACAAAGGCTGTCAACAAATTTGTAAGCACGTTATAAAAAGGCTTATTTACTAAGGAGGCATAAAAGGAAAGCCTAACAAAATTACAAAATAAACTAATAACGACTCCTACTCGGTGGGTGATTTTTATTTAAAATATATAAGTATACATATATATACTTGATCAGTATCAACAACCGAGTCATGTCCGTCTGACAGTCTGTCCGTCTGACGTCCGTATAAACGCACAGATCTCAGAGATGGTAAGAGATAGAGGTTTGACATGTATGGGATCAAGTTTATTTTAAATTTGGGCCACGCCCCCTCCCACCCCCGCAATTTGGAATAAATGTCATGTCTCATGTTGAAGTTTCCCCGAGGTCCCGAGCTCAAGTCCCAGACAAGGTAAAATAAGAAAACAAAATAATATGATCAATCAGTTTTATGTGATTTTCGGAGAGAGACTTTAGTAAACCAACAGAATGAAAATATCATTTAAACATAATATACAAGGGGTTATACGCGTCTAAGTGTCGTCTTTCTGTCTTTGTCTGTACTTCCCACACTCCCTTTCCCATCTAATACAGCGAATCACAAGGGGACAAAACTAAACATCGTTTTATAAAAAGTTTGAAATATAGAATTGTTTGAATGTTGATCGAAATTGCAGTGCTCTGGAAATTAATTCGCTATAAAGAAAATGACGTTGTACGGGAGATCGCAATAGAGAAGTTAGAATGTAACTAGAAAATATTTTTTTTTTTGTATTTTTCGAACGTTTAGATGTGTTTTTCTCAAATCTATTGAATATTTTTTTTTTCTTATTAAGAACCAATTTTATAGCTAATAGTAAATACTTTCCTTTTTTTTCTTTCTAACTTTCTCAATTGGAATAAGTCTCCACCCTATTATAAGAAATTATTTTTCAAGGCTTTTCAGTCATGTCAAGGCCAAGGCAATTGCTTAGGCAGTGTCAACAAAAGTTCACCGTATGAACTCCAAGAATAAGTTGTAGCTAAGGAACAAGCTCATTCTAGCTGTGGCATGGAAGTATGGTCTACAGATTTATGCTATCGCGGCAGAGACTCACATGACTAAAAAAAAAAAAAAAAAACATTGACAAGTTTTCTCACCACCCAATCAAACTGTTGTGTAACTTGCTCAGAGGATACAAGTAACCCGAAATACGCTTGGAGATCATAACCAGATCGAATTCTCAACTGTTTTCTTTCAAAATTATCCATTTCAATGGGGATGTCAGTTAAGTAAAAAAGATTCCAATGGTTGGTCTGCTAAATATTTATTGTTCGATCGAACTTGATCCCGACTTGCCGCTACCACAATGAAGCACAATTGGAATACCTTCAATTTAGTGGCCATTCAGTACCAAGTGAGTGCAGCGAAGCTCGGCTTAGCAGTTCTGGTCTGCCGCATTTGCACTGTTGTTTTATCCCAGTCAACAAGTGTTTAAATACCCCAAAGTCAATAAAAGGTTAAGGTCTGTGTGGATGCTGCGGGGGCGCCTTTCCAAGCCAGCTTTTCCCATTCCCCCCTCTCAATTACGGTCATGTTGATGAATTGGCATTTTTGTTCTCTAGCCTGCATGCTGAGAGCAACTGGTTACTGGACCTGGGATTTGGACTCCAGTCTCGCTCTCCCTCACTCCTCGACTCTCACATGATAAGCTTGAACTCAGCACGACGATTCGCATAAATGTTTAAAGCCAACAACTTAATTTGTAGTCGCTGGGTATTAGAATTTAAGTAACGCGTAATGAATGTGGCCAGACATTGTGGGGATTGGCGGTGGGGGGGCTGGGGTCCCGAGGTTCAAGCCAAGTCACGCCACATATGCTGAGGTTATTTATTGGGATCTAAGTGATTTCCGATGAGATTGTAAGGCAAGTCTCCAGCAATTGAGGCATCATCTCGCAGCAGGTGGCCAGAGGCAATCGATGGAGGTGGGGGGGGGGGGGGGGACATCAAACTCCGGGGTCTCCTGATGTGTGTTTTTTGTTAGCATCAGGTGAGAAGGCATCACAAATGGGTTTCACTTTCCTTCTTCGTCGTCGTCTCTTCTCCTGGCCGCTCACATTTTGGGTGTGATATCATTAGCTCCCCTCTGGAAACCCGTTTCGTTACCTGTCCCTGACGCTGACTCTGGAAATTTATATGATTAGCGTGAATAAAAACGGTTTGCTGCCGATATTTGCGCATCATTAAAATCATCAAATGAAGCCAATTAAAAGTAAATAAATAATACATTTTATGAAAGCAATCAAATCATTGTTGCTGTTTGCCGTTGTTCATCAAATTATGCGCTACGAAAATTATAAAGTTTTGTTCAAACTTAATTAAGCATCGCGGCGTAGACAAGTGTGGGCCGGCAAAGGAAGGGAGGGAGAAACAGAATCAGCTATGGGATCAGCAAATTGGCAAATGAGATGTTGATGTCTGATCGGCCGTTGTTGTCTCAAGAGGTTCATTAATAAATTAACAGCAAATAAGAGGGAGCAAGACAAAAGGCAGCAATGTGGATGGAGGGGATTTATGGGACAGCCGCAGGGGTAGAACACAAAGATTAGCTAAATGCGCGCTGAAACTATATTTAAAATGAGACTGGCAAGTGTTGTTTATAAGATCAATAACATTCGATTAGTGGCTTTGGAACAAGGCTTGCTAATTGTATCAGATCGATCGGATTAACGCAAATGTTAGATCAAGCAAAGATAATGTGAAAGTAAGCTCATGAATTTTGAATAACTAACTATGATAATAATAAATTCTTACTTGACATTCTCGGCACTGAGTTAATTTAGCAGCTTTCACTAAAGATACCAAATCCTCAAAACTGCTAGTAATTGGAGAATCCTGGTACAAAGAGAGAGAGAGAGTGAGATTTGATTACCAATAAATTAACCGATATCAATTTAAATTCATCCCAAGACCCAATAGGTTTTGTATTATTCAGTGGACTTCAATAATATAAGTCAATGGTTCAGATTGTGCAAATGTAGCCAATGTAAAACTTAAAACAAAGTTTAACAAACATAAAATTAAACATCTCTTGGGGTAGTTTCCGGAGAAACCAAGGAAATTTGATTTCAGTTGAAATTTTCACTAAATATATGGCCGAGTTCCTCTCAATCTTTTGGATTTTAAGTATCGCACATCTGAAATGATTCGGCTATTTAACGCCGAGTCAGAACGACAAAGTTGGAGAAGCTTTTTCATAGCTAGTTGCTTCAAAGCTATTACCAATAGCTGCACAGATCCAAAAAAGATCCATTTGGTCTAGATATATCTTAAATATCATCTAATCATCCAACGGAGCTGAAAAATCATCTAAATGATAATAATATTTCATATTCGTTAGATGATTTTCAGCTCCGTTGGATGATAAAAAGGGTATCTGGAAATCTGCTAATTGTTAATTTTAGTATCCTTTTCTCTCTCTGTGTAGTAATTGTGCCCGGGTATGTAAGCTTTTAAAGAAAAACTTTCTCATTAGATGTCCCAAAGCAGAATCGAAATCGCACCCCCTTGCACAGTAGGTACACACACTACCCGCTGCACCGCACCCCGCTAGTAGGGTGGCAGTACTGCTTTCAGCTGCCATCAATTCATTATTTGGAAGATTATTCTCAAAAAAAAAAAAAAAACACCTTGATGAGTCTTTTTAAGTTTTCTTAATAATTAAAAATGGATTACTCTCATATTACCGATTAAAAGAAGTCCTGCTCAAAATTTAATTTACTGCATAAAATCGACTCTATCAGAAGAGTCGCGGATAGGGTGCTTATAGCTCCCTACAAAAGAATGATTTATAAACATTAAAAGAGCGCATAAATGACTATTTGAATAAGACAGAAGAATCCAAATAGACTCGAATGTGATCGAAAATGACATAAAATGTGTCCTGAGTACTGCACTATCCAAATTCGTGCTGAGCTGAAACTTTCGTTGGTACAGAATATATTAAAGTAGAACTTGACCGATTAACTTGTTTATTAACCTACACAGGAAGCAATTTTAATACCAACAATTTTTAATATACGGCTAAGAATTTAAGAAGCTAGCCACTTTCTTTTTAAAAACAGTTCACATCAACTATTTGAGTCCTTTGCGTAAAAGTGCAGACACTTCTGTTTTCAAAGCTCAAAAACCAACAAGCACACTTATGATTTCAAAGCAACAGCAAAATAGTCGATACTTTTGCTGAAACAACTATTTTAACCAGGGATGAAAACCACTCGAAAATGAGGACTGGTTCGGTTCAGTGGTTCACACAGTTTCTGAACCGCCGGTTCGGTTCATTACATGGTTTTTGGAGCTACCTGAACCGCGGTTTCGGTTCGGTTCAGTGGTTCACAAAGGCACATTGTGAAATAGTATGATTGTTGTAATAATGTGACTTGTCGTACACTTTTGAAATTTAATTCTTACAATCCATTTAAATATTTTTAAAATCCTAGAAGAATGTCCAATGTTTATTATGTCGGATTTCCAGGAGTCATCCAGATGAATACTCTCGAAAATTGAGAATGTCTGCTAAAAAAGAATACGTACTATGCATCTTAATTATTCTATTTATCATATCCCTTAAGTTAGGCTCAGAACTGAATCATAGCTGAATCAGCTCAGAAATGAAAGGGCTGGTCCTGAATTCATGACATCATTTGACATGTCCTACTACGTCATGACCTTAGTTGATTTTAGGCATGATTTCAGTCAGAGAACTGAACCGAACCGAACCGTTTTTATATGTGGTTTTCGGTTCGGTTCAGCAATTCTGAAAGGAAGCCGGTTCGGTTTGCGGTTCGGTTCACCGGCTGGAATAAGCGGTTCGGTTCGGTTCAAAACCGGTTCGGTTCAGAACCGGTTTGCATCCCTGATTTTAACCTTTCGAATCTACTAGTTATATGAGTATAAACAAATTGTATCAACTATTCTCTTCTCACGGAATTGCAAATCGAGAACTACAATCGAGTTTCTTATAGTCATGGGCGGTGGCGTTGAGGTGGCATTCCACTAGCGAAATCCTCTCATCATTTTCAAATCCATTTACAGGGCTGCAAACCGGTTTTCAACCGAACCGGTTCGAGCCCGGAACTACGAATTTTATTTTACTGTGAACCGAATCTTGAAACGAATTTTTTTAGAACTAAAAGCTAAACCCGAACCTGTTCCTTACCTGAAATAAAGGTTCAGTTCAACCAAAATGGTAGAATAATAAGAACATTTGACCTTCTGTCTGGCAACTCCATTTGTTATCAGGTTGGTTTTGAGCGACTTAGACTAAAAATGGGTCGGGGAGTGTATTAAAAAATCCTAGAATAGCATTCAGAACTACTTATTAGGAACTATTTTTTAAGATCTTTGACTCCAAAGCTCTTTCAGTGATACGCAAAAGCATAATATTACACTGGAAATATTTGTCTTGGTTTGGACATTGGCTTTAAATATATCAAAAACGTTTCCATACATTTATTTGGAAAAATATAAAAGACAATCCAAAGATTTATTCGGTGTCCAGTTTACAGCAGATTCTTGGAGCTAAGGATAATCTAGAGGTGACTGATTGATACAGTGATTAAACATTATATATACTTTTTCCCAATCAAGTTCCCAAATATCCACACTCTTTTTGTCTTCCAAATGTAACCATGTTAAACACTCTTCCCATTACCCCGCCCTGCCATATTTTGTTGCGCTCGCATTGTCCGGGCGCACGCTGTGTTACTTAAGTGCCGCATTTCACATAAGCAACTTTTAAAAAATTATTTACCTGCAGCTCAGCGACATCAACTCCAACACCTTCTGCTGGCCAGGGCTGGAGATGAAGATTCTGCAGCTCGGTGCGGATAATTAATTGATTAAAATGTTTTTGCATATTATGGCGCGTATCATATTTCACATAAATGAGCGCATTCAACACGCCAAAGTGCCAAAGTGGCGGAGTTGGGGACGCGGCCAGCCGACCAAGACCAAGAGATTAGGCAGGCAGACACTTGTTGCCACAACTTACCACCTAGGGTAGGCCGAGCCGAGCCAAGAGCCGCAATCATGATCATGGTGATGTGGATGAACCGAGAGAGTCTAGCGCCGCATGGGGGCCGCAAACGGGCTGCAGGGGTGGGGGGCCCAGACCGAAGGCGACTCCAAACACGGAACAGGGTGTTTATGGTGATTTAGTCAGTTATGTGGATCGTAAACATTTTTGATAGCTAAATTTAAATAAACGACAGATATTTGTTGCTCCGCACCGGAGTCCGGGCCGGAGCTGGCGTTGCAGATGGAGGCGCTTAGTCAAGTTGAGAATTTAAATTAATTTTATTACATTGAAGTTTTTGTGTAGTTGGCGCGCGCGCGCACGGATCGCTCTTCGTTCCCGACCAGAAAAAGATCAAATTACGCAGGTAATACGCTGGAAATTAATGGCGCATCTCTCGGCCAAGAGATTTTGTTACGTTTTACTTTTATTTAGTTGGTAAATTGGCCATAAAAGCGGGCCAACACACACACACACACACGCAGCGATGCGAGCGATAAAGGCCAAAGAAAGCATTTCCAATGAAGCGGGTTTTCGTCTGACTTTGAGTAAACATTAACAAAATAAATATTTTGTTTAAATTTTCCCGTTGACAAGCGTTTCAGATGTCAGTCCACTTAATTGGCTCACATTTCTCTTCAGGGTTTATTTTGTATTTTTGTTAAATTGCTCGGCCTTGGGTTACCTGTTAGAGTCAGCGGGATTTTCGCCGGGCATTTGCCATAAGCCTCTCGGCCGGCTCTCTAGTTCCAGCCGGGATTACACTTGTGGCTTAACTTTCGAAATCCTGTTAGTTTCTTTCGACTACCGATTTCCATTCAACAAATAATAATCCTGCGACTCCTCTACCCCTACCCGACTGCCGAGTCATTGTTTGTGGTCGAGTTTATGACCAGGCCGGGGACAGCGTTGGCCGCTGCCACGCCCACGCAAATTTGCATGCCTCGGCATTGACTTATGCCTTTTGTCACAAGTCAACCAACTCCCGGAGTCGGGCTCAGAAATGTTCATATTTTAATAAGCACATAATGGCAATAATCATAATTTTACTGCGAACTTGGAATGGCATTGCATCTTCTGGCCGGCCCAGTCAGCGGGATGCCCTTAAAGGGTTTTGCACAAAGGGTTCGGCCACCGACACGGAGGCTGGAACGGACACAGACACACAAACTGGGAGGCGTTGCGCACATTTAATTAATACGTTTGCTGGTTGCCTAGTTTTTGGTCCTCTGCCCCGGGCCGTGGGCATACCAGCAATCTACAAGCGTATGTATACAGCTGCTGGCTTGGGTGGGCGTGCCAACAGATGATTAGATTTTCCTCAAATTCCATCCAAAAGACCCAGTCGTTGGTGTGTGTGTCATTTGTTTGCCTTATTGTTTCAATTTTTATGATGTCCAGGCCAAAGCTTCGTTTAGTCTCCGGTCAATCCTTTTGCCCCTTTTGCGCTCGCCCAGGCGGGGGGTTATTATTCTGTGGCCGAAAATTTCAACGGAAGCCCCTGGGATGGGACTAAGTGTGGTGATTTGGCCAGAGATGTTTACCAAAGTGAATTTAAGACGGGATATGAGTCGATTTTTTGGTCACTTGGTTCGAGATGGGAGAAGAAAACAAAAGACTTAGGCAACGAACTTGCTTGAGTTGGGGATTTGAATGGATTGCGTGAGTTGTGTGTAGTCGACTGAGGGTACAATAGTATTATTATGACTAAATTCTGGCAAATTTACACATTTGTAGTAGTTCTTCTTCCCAAATGTTCACTTTCGATGAGAATTTCCTTGGTCATATTCAGAGACGTTATAGCTTTAAAAGGGTCACCTATCGTTAAACTTAAGATTGATGCTGCGATCTTTGCTCGTTTCTTTTAGTTAATACGTTGGCCCAGCCATTTCTTTCACTTCTTTCACCAACTTCTCTATATTTATAAACAGCCAATTCGTCACACAGTTGGTGACTATCCGACGCCCACTCTCCCATCTCCGTTCATCACACTTTATTCACTTAGGGCTCACATTTTAATGAAATGCAGTCAGCGCCCAACAATTGTTCAAAGATCAAAACAGACATTGGAAATATTGAAAAATTATGCAGCCACAGGCAAAGGTAATCAAACAATTAAATATAATTTTGTGGTATTCACGCCCCAAAACGAGTGCGTGATGTCTGGTGATAAATGGAAAGCCACAATGCTCAGAAATTCGAAGGAAAATATTGTCAACATAATGCTCGTAGATTATCAACAGAACACAGAAGCGCACCCAAAAACATTCTCAATACAGTTTTGACAGCGTATTTCGTAATAAAATTGAAAATTCATTGAAATCGTTGGCAACGGCAAGTGCATATCAATTGGCCCTGCAGTTGGAAGGGGGAGAGAGCGGGAGAGCGAGAGGGGTGACTCTGTTTAGACATTTTCCACGGACATTAGATTAGCATCAATTTAAAATCAAATTAAAACATTACCGGAGGCCCACCCCTATGCTGGCCCGGGTTGGGTCACCGTTACGCCAACTGTTGTTTCTGTTTTGTTTGGGGTAATTTAGATAACAGGTACAATGACAGGTCAGGGGCCTATTGACAAGTGGCATTTTCCGGGAAAACAATGGAAGACGCAGAGGGAAAAACACCTCAGCGGTGAGGGGCCCACGCACATTTTTTAACGCTTGACCAGCATCGTCCAACTGGCCGGCCAAGTGTTGTCCTTTTTTCTAAAACAGTTGTCGATGTCTCGATGTCAATGAAGATAATGCCAAACCGAGTTTACCTGCTGTGCGTAGGCGTAGGTGTGTGTGTGTGCGTCTGAGTGTGTGTTTGCTCATTTTAATTGGAAATTAAACAAATGTCCTGGGACATTGGCTTATTGTTTGTCCTACGGTTTTGCGTGATTTGAAATGAAAGGCACTTAGGCACTGCAATTGTTGTGGTCCTGGACATTGTTGATTGTTTAGCTGAATTCTTTACGACTGGGAACCGTTAGGGAACCACAGGGGGAGAGGGATGTTGTTGTGGGCAAGGCTTCTTTATGTATTTTGTTTTCTATTTTCACTTGTGGGAACAACTGCAACTGACTTTGGTATATTAGTGTAATTACTAGGAATCTTTTAAGGTAATCAAGTGATTTTCGGATAACTGATGATAGTTGTAGATTCCTTTTTTATATCCATGTCTGTATTAACCCAAATTGATTTTTCAATAACCTTACAGTAATGCATTTCATTATAATTAAGACTGTTTAATAATTAATAGACTCTTTATTACTCATTAATACTAAACATAAACGAAATGGCTTAGAGTTAGCCCAGTTGCTTAACCGACCCCTCCCCGTCTAAACACTTTCAGGCTAAATACGAAACTAAGAAGCAGTTAAGATAAGAGACAATTTTCTAGAACCAACGCTTACAAATGTTGTATAAAATATCCTCCATTCGAAACAAAATCGCGAAATAAGCTAGTGTTAACATTTAGTGTGCGCTCACACAGGTTGCCAGGCTGTAATATTGTTAATTGTCAGCTGCTGCCTTACATGAGTGAGCCCTGCCAATGTAGAGCCAGTTCACTGCCAATATTCTCATGTATTTCACTCAGTCTGAACAGACTGCCAGATAACTGGCATACAAAAAGCTGGCAAACCTACCAGTACAGGATCCCTGCGATCCACCCCCCAGGCGGCCCTGGATGTAATTCTGAACCTGGAACCAGTAGACACTTTCCTGAAGTATGAAGCTTCGAGAAGCGCAGTAAGACTCCGGGAACTGAAACTTCTTAAAACATCTACTTCAGGCCACAGCAGTATCCTACAGGAAGTAGGAATAAGTGCAGAGACAAAGGGAAGTGACTACTGCACACCAGTTCAGAAATAGAAAGACAACTTTGGAACACGGTTCCCGGAGAGAGAGGAATGAAAGCAAGACACTACCATAAGGGACAACGCGCTATTCATCTGTACAGACGGTTCAAAAACGGATGAAGGCACAGGAGCAGGCATCTTCTCCGAAGAACATGCGACACAGCTCTCATTGCGTCCACCAAACTGGTGAAGCGTTTTCCAGGCAGAGATTTATGCAAGCTGGCAGGCGGCTAAATTGATATACACCTTGGATGAAACCCCAAGGAACATTTCAATCTTGGTCGACAGCCAGGCGGCTATTAAGGCTCTGTCATCAAACGCCACTAAGAGCGTCCTAGTCCGAAGCACGGCGACAGCAATGAACCAAATCCAACAGCACTCCATCACCCTCGTCTGGGTATCTGGTCACGCAGGCATACCGGGCAACGAGGGAGCAGACGAGTGCGCTAGGAACGGCTCAGCGCTGCCAGCGACACAGGCGGTAACGGACATTCAAAGACCCCTGCAGGACATCATGACGGAATTGAAGTGGAGGGCCAGAAATAGGGCAGAACGACAATGGGACCTCGCACCCGCTTGTCATATCTCCCGATCACTCTGGCCAAGATACTCACCTAAAGGAACTTCCCAACTCCTATGCTAGGAGTCATAACGGGGCACTGCACCATCGGTCAAATGGCCACCAGGATGCGCGTGCCCCACCATGACTACTGCCGTAGCTGTGGGAACGAGAGGGAAATAGAAAGCATCCATCACCTTCTATGCAACTGCCCTGCACTTCTTAGGAAACGCACCCAGCATCTGGGCAAACCATTCTTTGAAGACCTGGGCAGTCTGGCAAATGTGCCCCTAGAAGACCTGGCTCTTTTTGTGGATTCGTCAAAATGGCTTAAATAGAGAGTTTGCGCAGAATCTGACCGTCAATACACACTACCCCCTCCCCTCCCAAACCCCCACCCCCTTGCTAGGCATCACAATGGGCCAAAAGGCCTCTCGGTGAACTCGGCCTCCGCAGAGCAGCCTATTTAACCTAACCTACCAGTACGTCTGTACGCACCCTTACACATTTTAGAAATCATCGCGCTTTTGGAAGTCATGCACCAAAACTTAAAGGCAATTTACAACTCACTTAAATTTTTTACTTATGCTCCGTATTTACTAGTTTTTAATGCCTTTTCATAATTCTGCAAAATTTGGTCGAAATCTGACATATATTTAGTATACCTGTCATGCAAAAGTAGAGTCAAAAAAGTCTTATATGGTCTTATTGGGAAAAACTTGGTTGTTTTCAGTGGAAAAAACTTCAAATTAGTTAGAAAACGTGCTACAAGGGTATACAAACATCGGCCGAGCCGAAGTTAACTTTCCTTTATTTTTCGCTATATAAAATTCAACTCTAAAATTTCTTTAAACTTAGACAAATCTAAGAAAAATATCTTATCTTTAATATGAGCTTTTTATACCCTTGTTTGTTTTACAATATTTACCTTGTAATTTCCTAATTTTAAGATATTTCATTGGCAGCTACAAGAAGTAATCATCCGATCCAAAAATGTCAGACATATTTATTAGCAGTGTGCAGTGGAAACATGAATCTATGCAACGACTAGTTTGCGTAGGAACAGTCAAACGGAAAAGGTTCAATCGACTCAGCTCGTCTCCCTGATCAAAAATATATAGTTTATGGGGTCGAATATAATAATTCCAATGCATTGCAAGGGTGTAAAATTCGAAAATTAGTATAGTTCCAATAACCTTTTATAATAAGGATGATATCAAAAAAAGGCAAATGATGTTAATGTTGTGTTCTATTAACTAGTTAATTTATCAATTTTTTTCAATTGACAGATGGTTTTCAAGAATGGTTTAAATATAAAATCTCAGAATATCAGAAATATGTATGTCTTTCATATTTAAGTCCAAATAATGGTAGCTTAATAACCAGAACCACACTTTGCTTTTGGCTTTTCCTAATCGATATTCAACTCAGTTTATGTCTAAATAAATATGCACCCAAAAATATATAGGTAACTTTTGCTATCTTCTCTGGTGCAAAAGTTGGACCAAGTTTGTAAGCCTGAATTATCAGCTTTCTCATGTTCCTGTTTTTGCAAATCCAGATGGATTTTACTATTTTTCATAGCCCATGCTGCAAATGCAAATTCACTAAATCCACCTAGACTTACAAAAACAGGAACATGAGAAAACGGCCTTAAGAGTCAGCTATGTCAGCGTCATATATATTCCACACTGTACATTTACGCAGATTGTCCAACCAGTTAAAGATATTCAAAATGAATTGGAGGTAATACCAAAAATTGTGTGCAAAATATTTGTTGTTTTCTTAAATATTAATAAGCATAAGCATCAAGTATACTTTGAAGGGCATTTATCATGATTAGTTTTTGGGACATAATCTAGTCCCTGCAAACATTTTGTTGTGCTTTTTACCTCTCTCGATAAGGATTCTGGTTGACCATAGTTTGAGTTTAAAATTAGATTTGGTATCGCATTTAGTTTAGATTATTTATTGAATATCCCAATGACACAAGACATAAATCTTATAAAAGGGTGTTAGAAAATTATAAATATGCGAATTGATGATATGCAGGAATGCGATACTTGAGTATTAATTGGTCGCAATATTTCATCATGCATTCTTTGAATTTGCTATCACTAAGTAGACTGGAATATTAGTAGACCCGTTTATTTTGAGAGTGCATGTTAATTAAACAAGGTTTCTCATCTATGCAAGACACATATTGTTCAATTTTTTTTGGACACATAGCTATGTTAATTCAATATAAGTGATATCTTGACGTTTAGCATTAGCGTGTGCTTGAAACGGCAATGCTTGAAACGGCAATCCAAGTGTTCCGAATTCAAATCCAATAGTAATCATGGTATATGAATTTTTATAATTCATTGAATTTAGGAACATTCTCTTAATGTTACGAAGAAACATATTCGTATCTCAAGGCACAAAATAGAGGAAAGTTAACTTCGGACGAGCCGAATTTTGTGTACCCTTGCATCACATGTTTCTAACTAATTTAAACGACATTTCCACTGAAAACAAACAAAGTTTTTCTCACTAAGATTACTTTTCTGACTCAACTTTTCTACAACAGCCTCGAAAACTAGTAGATACGGAGTTTTCAGCCGTTTACATTAAAAACAAAAAAGTTTCTCCCACTAGAACTAGTTTTTCGACCTATCGTTCCTATGGAAGCTGTATATTATAGTCATTAGATCCGGTTGGTTCCGACAAATGTGCAGTGTATTTGTACCAGAAGACTTCGTGCAAAGATTGGTCGCGATAGCTTTAAAACTAACAGAGGAGATAGCATAGTACCAGACGGACAAGACTATATCGACTCAGCTCGTCATGCTGATCAAGAAAATATATATTGTTTATGTGGTTGGAAATGCTTCCTTCTATGCGTTACAAAACAACTGGACAAATTCAATATACAAGCGTAAAAAAATACATTTTTAAACTCAAGGTTGAAGCCTTTTTTATTCCCTCAGAGCAGATTTTGTTGTATCCTTAGGAAGAAGCGATTTCTTATCGCTAAGAAGAGACTATTTTCCATCTTCCAGAAGTAAAGCTTTCTTACCGACTGCATTGTGATACCGCCAAAGCAAAGCGTTTCCCATTGGCCAAATCGTTTTCTTAACTTGCATCATAACAAATGTTTGCTATGATGCAGCATCGTTTGAAATGAAAGGGAATGATTCGTTTTCAATTTATTCTATGAATAATTTTATATATTTGTAAAAATATTATGACTGCTCGTTCCCCGCAGGTATTGAACTTATTGTTCTGATATAATAAAGTTAGTTTTATTTGTCTTAGCGTTTTATTATTATAAGATTTAAGTCATAAACTTAGAAAAATGGTGCACATTACTTGTATAATATATGTTTACAACTTATGCTTTAGAGGCTTAATTTTAGTACACTGGCCAAGACAATTAGTTTTATTTCTACTTTTGCTGTAAGGGTAATGCATCATGTACAGGGTTGTCCATATTCGACGGACCCATCTGGCAACGCCATAACTTTTGACAGAGATGTCAGATCGCTTAATGACATACCGCGTTTGAAGCGTCAGTCCAAGCAGATTTTTACCATGGAACAATACACGCCACGCGAGCGCTCTAAAATAGTTGAAATTTACATTCAACAGAACAAGTCAATTGTGAAAACAAAATTATCATGTCCGATGAAGCCCATTTCACATTGAATGGGACCGTAAATAAGCAAAATTGCCGTATTTACGCCTTTGAAAATCCTCAGGAGATTCAAGAAGTGCCTCTTCATGACGAAAAAGTCACAGTTTGGTGCGGCGTTAGTGAGAAAACGGTCATTGGGCCGTTTTTCTTCCAAAATGAAAATGGCCATGCTGTTACCATCAACCAGGAGCGTTATCGCGACATGATGACCAATTTTGTGATGCCAATTATTCGTCGAAAGCGTATGAGGCAGTTCTGGTTTCAACAAGACGGCGCTCCACCGCACACAAGTCGCATAACAATCGATTTTCTGAAGAAATTGTTTCCGGGCCGTTTGATGTCGAAAAATGGTGATTTGGACTGGCCACCGCGTTCGCCCGATTTGACGCCGCCTGACTTCTTCTTGTGGGGATATTTGAAGTCAAAGGTTTACGTTAACAAGCCAAGGACCGTAGAAGAGCTCAAGGACAACATTCGTGAAGAAATAGCCGCTATTCCGGCCGAAATGTTGGCGAAAACGATTGAAAATGCTGCAAAAAGGGCACAATACGCCATCAACGCCAGAGGCGGCCATTTGAGAGATATCATATTCAAAAATTGATGTAAACAAATCTACTTGGAACAAATTAAATGATTAAGATTGCCAACCGCCAAATTTTTCTTTTTTTCTTTGATTTTTTTAAAAAAAACATGGGTCCGTCGAATTTGGGCAACCCTGTAGATGCTGGTGCGCTTTATGGGAATGTTATGTAGATTCTTCAGATTAGAGCCCAGCGAGAAGCTGCCAAACTTTTCAACTTGCTTACATAAATACAAATTTGTGAAATGTGTCCCCCAACCCTACTCAGAAATAGAATATTCTTGTTAATTTATTGCAATTTTATCTTCCCATTAAGCCCATTAAACTTAATTTCGCAATAATCGACTCAATTACTAAGTTTTGCCTCTACTTTAAACGCTAACTCGTGGGTGCTGCTATTTAATTAGTTTAAACCATTTAATAGGAAAATTGTTAGCTGTTGTTATTTCCCCGATTTAATCACGAAACCACAGCTTACCCAGGCCAAAACCAAATTCCCACTATTTTATTTTAAATAAATTCGCATTACCATAATTTATGCACAAATGAAATATTCTAATTGGATTTTAATTATACTAAAATAAAAGTCTCGTGTCGGAGCTTCCACCTTTGGCAATTGACTAATTGCCCGTGGTAATTACATTATATTAGATGAATGACGCCCCAGAACAAGGCACTAATGTGTATGCACACAAACGTACAAAAGCCAAGTGCAGCAGGCGGCATACATATATAATTGAAGCGACTTAATGGCAAACCTATCATTAATATGGCCAAGTCCGGGCACGCAAACGGAGCATTTGTTATTGAGTTCTGGGAGTGAGGTTCAAGACCCCAATGGGGGAACATTTGATTGGTATCGGGGGGTAAGCCCTATTGAAAAATCACATATGTTTTAATTCAATAACGGTATACATAATTCAGTTGCGGTCAACGCTAATTGATTGTTCCAATTCAGCTAAATGTTTTAGGCGGGCCAAGTTAAGTAATTTGAATAATGCATTGCACTCTGGGCAGTCGTGATGAGGAGAAGGTTAGTCGGTTGGTACAGTGGGTCGGAATGAGGCAAAAATTGGAAGTTGGCAGCTGATTGGTAAGGTAGTGAGTCACGGATAGTTGTCAAGTGAATAAATATTGTTACTTATTGAAACCCCCCCTGATTGAGACTGATGAAACATCAAAGAACTATGGGACCTGGAAATAGACTACCAAAGCAAAGCAGCAAAAACTAAGGCTAGAATAGTTAGTCAGCATCAGAACTGAATCCTCGAACCTTGACAAAAGCACTCCAATTTCATTTGGAGAGCTCAAGTTTAGTTAGTTCTAAACCACTGTGCTGGAGGCACGCTGCGTGGGCTCCATAATAACCAAAATGCCAAACAAGCATCAACCGTTGTCATAAACATCACAAATTTATGTGACTAATTTGAAATAAAACATAAAACTCACCAAATAATATTAAGAGTTTTGGAATCGGAGTCGGTGCCGGTGCCGGTGTAGGAGTCGCCGTCTCCCTCAACTGAGATGCATATCAACAATTAGAAGCACCCCATGGAGCTGGCCACAAAATTGAGAAATTTGACGCTTTTACGAGCAATCCGGCTGGAAGCATAATGTCTCTCTTTGATACACCAAATTAAAGCATTTTTTTCCCCCCCACTGCCCAGTTTTGCATATGAAAGAGACGAGACTGGCGCCAGGGGGCGAGCGATCCACATAATTGAGGCAATTAGAAAACATCAAAATATTTGTGGAAACTGGCCCAAGAAAATGGTTAAATAAATAAGCGGCTAACCAATTTTCGGTACATCTTAATTAAGCACTTGAGGGCTTAGGGCCAAGGCAAATGTTTATGTAAAGTCTGGACGCACAGCGGGCCCAAGCACTTGCCGATGACTCGGCGGTTTGTCCCGCTGCCCAGACCAACGCCCACTCCGTGGTTATTCAATTAAAACGCTTAGGAATTATTATGACAAAGAAAAGTGATGCCAATCTGCTTAACTGCAGGAAGTGGGTAAACAGAATTACAAGCAATTGGAGTGGAGTGGAAAACGTAATGCCAGCTGATCGATATCGCCGTCTTTCGTGGATGACGGAAGTGAGTTTCGGGACAGGTTCGTGGCCAAAGTCTTTCGTTTTCGTTCGCTTTAGACAAATGCCACGACATGGACTTTAAATTAATTACTTAATTTAACACAACACGCGGTCCAGCGACACCTTCTGCCTCCATGGCCATCGACAACAAGACAAAGCACTAAGCCTGTACATCACGATCCTTGACTTAACAGATTAGTTAGCATATCCCCATATCAGGGTAATTATTGTTAAATGCGATAACGATCTTGTATGGCGTTGACATTTATTTATTTTCCTTAATTTCGCTGTATTAATCTTCCACGAATCACGTCCCGATCTCGGAGGGGGCCCCGAGGGACAGAAATGTTGAACGGGCTTTTGACAATTTGCATTATGCAGGCAATCGATCAACGATCGTCTAATTAATATGAAGTGCCATCAAAGCCGAAACTCAATTAAAAGTGAACAAAGTAACAATCTCTCAAACGCAGCTAATTTAACCAAATTGGATTACTTAATAAACTTTATTGGATAAATAACAACGAGTTATGCGTTGGTGCCCATAAAGTGAATGTGTTGTTGTTGTTGTTGTTGTTATGGTTATGTTTTCTGTGTTTTGGTGTTTTTTTTTTCTCTCTTCTTTTTGAGGCGCGCCACAAACAGACCTTTTGAGGCATTCCAAAATTAAGCCACGCGGCAAAACAAGTTGTACATGTGGATATGAACAACAACAACAACAACGAAATATACAACAAAAATTGTGTGTTAATTTCTGAGAATTATTAAAGGGATTTCGTTTATATTTTGGTTGGTTTCGTTTGGTGTTTTTCATTCTACGGAAACATTTCAAATGATATTGAGAAGAATGCAAGAAAGGAGGCCAGAGATAAGCTTCAAAACCAATGCAATGTTTACCCTGAAGTAGGCGTTGCTATTTTTTTATATTGATTACCAATGATTTTTGATGCAAACCAGTCAACATGAAGGCTGAGGGTTTGGGTACACTTGGGGAAAAAACAGTGTTGTAAATTTATTCGAGGGTCGCTCAAGAACGATCAAAATAAACTGATTCTGTATCAATTCAAAACTTGTGCATTTTGATGAAGCTGTCACAGCTAAAAACTGCGATGCAGCTGCTAACATTCTTTTGCTCATAACTTGACCATAGTTCATCCGATCTTTATAAATTCCATGACAGATACATTAACAATACGCATTACCTAATAAGTCCAAAAGGTGCGAACATAGTATCTAAAGAAACCTGTGGGAGGTTTGACGTATATGCAAATTGCGTGTTCGGTAGGGGGCGTGGCAAAAATTACAGGTATAAGAAGTATTAAGTCCCATAATTATCGATACTCTTCTATGCCATCTATGCAATTTTCATGACAATCTTAACTCATTGTATGGTTCGATCTTTACCACCCATTTCCATTTGTTTTACCATTCAATCTAGATATTTTACAGTCTACAATATTCTATAAAAACTTGTACATGCTCAACAGTTTGGTTGTAATATTTATCGCTTAAAGGTCTTTCACCACTGCCTCGGCAACAGCAGCAGTAAATTTCTGGCATCGATTGCTCGTCAGCTCCGGCTTTTTTGCAGATCTTAGACCGGAATGCCGTTTAACTTGATCTTGGCTCCGCGCTTGCTGTCGTCGATTGCTCGCTTGTTGAAGAATGATGAAAATTTCCATTTTTGTATTCTTTTGCCGTTGCAGATTTAAGCATTCAATGCACATGTGAAAATTTATAATATTTCGTGGATCTTTTATATGGTTACAGAAAGTTTAATAGCCTGTATGATATTCTAGTCATTTCTGCGTGAGTGGGGAATAAACTATATACATTTGTAAGATATCATTCAAAAGTCCTTAACACAACCTCCTTATTATTAAATGCACTTGTGCAATTAACAGCCTAAACCCTGACATTTATTGATACTTAGACCCTACGAACAATATGAAGCCTCTGGATTCTTGAACTAATACATAGTTCAAGTTGATCGCCACGAGGTTTCGGCAAAATAAACATATTGAGCTTAGAATTCTAGGCAGCGATTTTTGGACCAAACCTTTTCGAAACAAAGTAGGTCGGTATACAAATCAGAAAGCGGTTTAAATATTATATATTAATTTCGATGCAGAGTTTTAACTCAATGCAAAACTTTAATAAAACTGAATTGTTACTTAAGTTACCACCATAAAATTTATATATTCTTTCCAAAGTGCACTAGCCCCGGCAACGATTGTGCGTGCCGCTGAGCAAACAATTTCAGTGCATTCCCTCGCCCATATACCCGTAATTTGTGGTGATGTTTGTTTTATAGGTAAATGCGATTGAAATCTTTTTAAGCCAACTTGTGTGTATAATTTACTCCACACTGATTTATGCCTTTTACATTGTAAACTTTGCCATCTCAAGTGGCCAGTTATCCAACCGACTAAATTATAGACAAAACGTCGCCAGAGCCCCCTCGCCCCCGGTTCAATTGCTAAACTTTGACAAACTGACACAATTTAAAGCTGTTAACAGCTAGTAATTAGCCTCGATATAGCGGTTAATTAGCCATATCGACATCCGAGTGCCTTGTTGCCGGCGCATTGTAGTTTGCCCATTGCAATTAGCGTTGCATATTCATAAGATTCAATCCAGATCGATGGCGATAGCTCGGCAGTGCCGCACTTGTCGCATAAATTGCGGGTCAATAATCATAAATTTCGACTGCAAATCATTAGCACACCTCGAGCTACCAAAGCGCCGCGGTGTCAATTTGTTAACCAGTTTGGCTTTTCGATACCCGTCACACCCCCTCCACCCCCACCAACCCCCTCAGACTGTTTGATCTCACACGAGCTGCGCTCAATTAAAATCCACAATAAAACACGATTTGCATTTTAAATTGTGCAATTAAAATGCTTATGAAATCTATAAAAATCGCTAAATGCATTTTATGGTTGCCTGGTGCTACGCTGAGCCTTCTCCGCAGCCACCCTCTCCCAGCACCTTTCCACCTGTCAGCCATCGAGTGGACAGCAACAACAGCAGCGACAATGTTAAATGTCACACGCTAATTAATTGACGGCGCATAATTTTAAGCCCGGAATGAGGCAGAGATGTGCTTAGTGGAGGGAAGTCTAACTGGATCTGTGGGGTTGGGGTGAATGGAGTTTACCATTTGTGGAGATCGTGGAATTCACTTTAGAAATGTCTTAAATGTCTTTTGTTCAAGAAGGCAACGAACGTATAGCACAGACATAAAATACTAAAGTTATAAGATGAAATACTAAAATGTGACACAAAACCAATTTAAAAAAAAAAGAGCGTTTTACAAGTACGAAATTTCAAATACAAATCGTAGTTGATTGTGCTGATTACAAGCAATGTGTGAAACAGAAAATCGAATCCTACTTGAAACTTAAAGAGTCCTGCATCAATATATAACTAAGTACGGATTTTCAATAAAATGCTAAGGCACAAAAAGTAAGCAAGAGCCAGTTAAAGCTAAGCTTTGTTAACTATGTGTTTCTTATCTGGTATCGGCTATTGACATTATGCCTCTTTGGTTTCCTCTACCAAGTTTCAGCACAGTGTCAGGCACTAGAAGGCATTGAGCAAAGTCTACTGAAGATAAAAAGAGACAAAAAATGTTCAATTGATATAAGGAGGAAGGATTGAACCCACGACCTTTTGTGCAGCAGTCACACACACCACCTGCTGCACCACACTCGGCCATAACTGAAGATAGGGAGTTTCTTAAAACAGCTGTAAAGACTATGTGGTGTTGAGTGTGTTCTGTTTTAGGGAACTCAAAATCATAGCACACAATGTTAAGAGTTCTCTTAGAAAGCGTCTTTTGGGTTCAAAATGAGATTGAATATCGAGCTTTAATCAGTGTTGGAATATCGAACTCAGTTAAATCTTCGTTATTTTTGCACTTACGGTACGGTTTTGGAAAACTACGTTGCTGAGGAGCGCTAAAGAATTATAAAACCCGATGTCTTTTGTGCACAGAAAAAAATGTTGGAGATATCCGGGATATTCGGGATTAAACCAATCCCAAAAGTTGTCAGAAGTCGGCCCATCACAGATTTTCTTACTCCAAGTTCAAATACGATTGACTTGATCTCGGATATCTCATATCTAGTATTAAATTGCTTAATTTTTCAATCCGAAGGTCGAGATAATATAAATTTTTTCTGTGTGGTTTCTTTCCTTCTAAGACAAGAATTTCGCAAATATATAGATATTCTGTTTGGTGCGACTTGGCTCCAGTTGTTCAACTGAAGCTTGATAATATCTTGTCGCATCAGGTCTTCTTATTTGAGTCTCGATCATATACACAGAAAAAAGTAGAACGAATAACATTTATTCGTTCTTGAATTTTCAAGAATTTCGCACTTGAAATCGAGCTTAATTCGTTCTCATTTAAATTCGTTATTTTATTTAGGCAAGTGGACTCAGGTAAATACATCGAGAGGCGAGTAAGAAAAATAAATTTAAACAAAATGGAAAAAATCAGCTGATTTTCTTAATCTGTGAAGCTCTTGATTTAAGAGTAAACTATTTTACTCTTGAATATGATGACTTCTTGATAATACGAAGAACATTCTCCGCTTCTGACAATGCTGTATGTTCTTGATTCAAGAATGAGCAATCTTAAATTCGAGAATGTGTGGCGCTTGTTCCAAGAACTATTCTGCTTGATTTGAGAATGATTCGAACTTGGATCAAGTACTAAAGCTCTTGGATCAAGAAAAACGGGATCAAAAACTAATATTTGGATCAAGAATTTCGCTCTTGGATATCGCCTATCGCACTACTGATATCAAAAATTCTTGATCCAAGGATGAAATTCTAAATTTTTGTCTGAGTGTACCCAAATTACCTCTTACCCATGGTCCTTGGCTCTCTTATTCTTCATCGGACTTTCCAGGCTAAAGTTATTGTTACTGGTTGTTGTTGTCATTGTTGAAGAATTTTGACAATGGTGGGAAGAATTGACGAACGATTAAATTACCTAACATTCCACAGCGTGTGTGAGCCATTTATAGCATTTTTCCGCCCTTATTGAGTAGCCGTGTATATAAATTAGACCGGACCGGCCAAGGCTCCGGGTGACTGAAGTCACTAAGCAATTCTCACCCAATGCTGAGCCATCCACAAGGGTTGAATGTTAGCAAACGAATAGGGTTTACGCTGCCACGACTATAGATGTCTTCACAGTTGTCATACATCTCCAAAGAGACTCTTAAACGGTCTTATAGTAGACAGGAGATGACTACCTAAATTTGATAAAAAGTTGTATGTGGAAATTTTGGGAAAGCGACTCTTTGAGTTGTACGACTTGAAGCATTCAATTTTTGGATAAGCCGGTTCGGGTTCCAGCATGGTTCTTGAATCATACCATAAAGCTACATTTTAAGGCTGTCTAACTGAACTCTCCCTACCAAATTGCGAGTTTTATACCCAAGCAAGGAGTAACGATAGTACCATCGTAAAGAGGTTTCTTGATAAAAATGCAAGGAAGGCAATTTAGAAAATGTGAATTTAGAAAACCAAAACTCGACACGAAATAACTGCCGAATCGTCCTTACACAGCAACCGTACTGAAGCATTCTACCTTGAGAGCATTTCTGGTCATGTCCACAACGTCTATGTGTAATAAAGTGTCCAACTCTCACCCAGCCTGTGGGTACACAGCCTGCTGTGTTATGGAAGGTTTCAATTGCAGTGGGGCCCCGCTTGCATAGTAAGAAAAGTACATATAGACCATCGACCCTAGAGGGGAACCTAGTAAAAAGGTACGACAGGTAAGAGCCCAAGAAAACTACTTACCCACCCAACATTTGGAGATCATTTTGACAAAAATCAGCTCTATTAGTCTTTTTCAGGATCTTTTGTTGATTTAAATAATATTACTATCAAGTGCAACTACAAGAAGATTCAATTGAACGGTGACTTGAAAATGACTCGTAAATGACTCAAAAAAATTTCCGAACGGATCCGACGAACGTGATTTTGATTTAAAAGAGATTAGTACCCACCCAACATTTGGAAGATCATTTTCACTAAAATCACCTTGATGAGTCTCTTTCGACTCCTTTTGATGCCTAAAAAGAAAGTCCTATCAAATGCAATGAATTGAGACTCGAAAACGTCTCATGAATATGCTCAAAATATGATTTAGTGAAATTCGACTTAAAAAAATGACTCTCAATTGACTCGAATATGATTGGAAACTGATCAGAAGAAACGGCTAAAATCGACTCTTCAAGAAGTGTCGCTGCTAGGGTACCATTTTCTCCCGACAAAAGTATCATTTACGATCAGGAAACTGTATTTTATTAAAAAAGACTCGAAAAAGATCCGCGAATGACTCGAAAATTAGCCGAATCAGAGGAACGGGTTAAAATGAAATCTCGAAGAGTCGAAGTATCATTTATCAGGAAACGAGCGCATTTATGGACTGAAGCATCCCATCAAACATACAATGATATATTAAATCAGATTCGACTCTATTTCGAGTCCTCGGTCGGAATAAAATAGTCATAAATGCGCTAGCTTTTTGATCAGATCAGATTATACTTTTCTCTGAAATAAATAGCATCCTAGTTGCAACAGTTCTAGAAGAGTCGTTCTAACCCGTTTTTCTGTTTAGTTTCGACGGATTTTCGAGTAAATTTTGATGTGTAAATAAATAATTCCCACTAGGAGTATTTGCATTAATCATTTTCAAAACTTCGCCTAATCTGACATGATAATAATCTCTTTCAAATCATCAAATGATCTTCCAAATGTTTGGTGGTATAATGGAACACGCGTTTTGGAAGAGACGGGAGTGTACGGAATGAATCGGACGCAGTATTAAAGGGAACAAAACGAACTTCATCCTCATTACCAAGAGGTACAAGTTACTACTTCAATGGACCTCCTGGGTTATTAATAAGATATGTGGGACATGTAAGGGATATCGGATAAAAACTTCAATGTTCGAGATACCAGCTGTGGTATCTCTTGCTCTCGCTAGTTACTCGAAACAGACAAAACCATTTGATAGAACCCGCTAACACTTGATCCTTTAACTCCATTGGAGTCTCTTTTTGAGAATCAAAACAGTTTCGTACGCCCAGTCGGATCTGAACCCACCGGAATCCCCTCCCAAAATGTGAACGCAACACGCTAGTTTTTTTTTTCATTTCATTTCGTTTATATTATATATATTTTATATAATAATATTTGTTGCATAGACTTTTCTCCACTTGGCTTACAAGCTAAGAACTAGCGAAACTAAAGCTACTTCAATCTGGTTCGTGTTAACTGATGCTAGAAATTCGTGCTTACCGAAATAGAAACATAAATACAAGTTTATAGCAATTCTCTAATTAAAATTAATGTTCTGGTTGCTAGTCATAAATATTTACACTCTTAAACAATTAAGTTTGTACAATTGAAATGGTTGTTGTTTGTTTTTTTTTAGGATTGTTTCTCATTTTTGTGTGTGTGTTTTTTTTTTTTTGCTGATTTTGGCCAGAGAGCGAGCGAAGCGAAAGGTTCGCCCCGGGGATCTCTGGGACTTTGAGCTCTACTCAAACAAACTCAAGACCGGCCCCTTGCGCGGGGTTCTAAGTATGATTTGGCACAGTTTGGGGGCGTGGCAAGGGGGGGTCTTTCGTTTCCTCAGGACATTATTTACATATGCAGCCTAGCGCTTTCCTTGGAACTTAGAATATATCACAACAAAACTATGTTACTTGCGGGGAGATGCTGGTAAGGAACTCATGGATAAGCCGAACAGAGCAGCAAAGTTAGTGACTCGCGTCTAGCTCGTGCTCCTCATCGCTCGGACAGTCATCCATTTCCATGTCGATGAGTTCGTCATCGTCCTCATCCCCACTGCCATGGTGCATGTTGCGGTCCGAGGAACCGCCGCCCTTCTCGTCCTCCTGCTGCATGCGTTTGTGCTTGGTGCGCCGATTCTGGAACCAGACCTTGACCTGTGTCTCCGAGAGATTCAGAGACTGGGCCAGTGCCTTGCGCTCGGCACCCACCACATATTGATTGCTCTCGAAGGCGTGTTCCAGCTTCAGCAGCTGTGAGGGCGAGAAGGCGGTGCGAATGCGCTTCGGTTTGCGGAACGGAGGTACCAGGAAGCCTGGAAGAATCAGAGAGGGAGAGAGCCAAGAGGGAAGGGGGAGGGTTAGTCATCTGCCGGGAGGGGGTTTAAGTCGAAGGGTTACTTACTTCCAGGGAAACGGTGTGGAAAGATGCGTCCATGACGACTCAATAGCCAGGGATACAGCTGATAGCTATCACGCGGCATGCCAGGATTGGGCATGAAGGGCGCACCATGGGGACCCAAGACATGACCCGCCTGCAAAGCGGCTGCCATTTGGAACTGAGCAGCCGCTATGAGATGTGGATTGTGCTGGGGCGGCAGCTCTTGTGGCGGTGCATTGATGTACGGAGGTAAGGCCTTGATGTCGGGCATTCCTGGCTGTCCCTGCTGGGGCAGCGGGGGACCGCCCGGACCCATCGCGAAAGGTCGCACCAAGCCAGCTGGCGGCATGCCAGGCATCATCATTCCTCCAGGACCGGCGGGATGCATGCCCGGGGGCTTGGGAAAGTTGGGTACTTGCGGAGGAGTGTTGTGTGGACTGCCGACCAGCAGTGTGGGCGAGGAGGAGGGCTGCGAGGACTGTGGCGACACTGACTTCGGAGGCGTATGAGGTGGCTGGATGCGCTGAGAGGGATTCTCGGCCTGTTCGACGGCTGGGGGAGCCGGTGAGCGCTCGCGCTTGATGGACACCGCCGCGGAATGGGCATCGCTGTCGGGCGACAGACGCGTCTGCAGGGGACTGAGGCCACTGGCCATGGCCGCATTGTGATGCAAGCGCTGCAGCAGCTCCTGAATGTCCTGGTGTGTCTTGGGAGTGCCCTGCTGTTGCATCAGTATATGCTGATGCAGGGCATGCTGTTGGGCTGGTGACAGGTGCGGATGGGGATGGGGATGGGGATGCGGTGCCATGTGCGGGGGAAGCGGCTGCATCGCATGTGACGGTGGAGCCATCAGATGATGTGGCGGTGTTCCAGGCAGCATGGTGATAGACGAGGGTGGCGTTTGGGGCGGTGAGCCGGGTCCATTGCGCTCGGGCACTGGGCTGGCCGGCTGCTGGGTGGGCTCGGGGCTGGCTTGCGGATTGCCGGCGGTGCCGGCGGCTGAAGCATCATGGCCCACAATGGACTCTATGCTGAAGCCGATCTTCTGCTTGGGTGTGGGCATCATGACGGCTGAGGTGGGTACCGGCGGAATCATCTTAGTCATAAATACGCGCGTGGTGGTGGCGGGCGAGGCGGCGATTAGTTCGGCTATTTTGGCGGCTGTGTGAGACACGGTTTTGGTTGCTGTTGCTTTTTGCGGGTAATCCCAGATAGCTTTCGGTTTCAGTTTTCCTCACACTTGAAGCGACATTTGTGCGCTTGCTTTTGTACACATTCACTCAAAGGGTTAATCACTTGCGACCACGAAACAAACAACTTTCTCAGTCTCGGGGGCTTTTATGTTTGTGGAAACTTGTGTTGCGATTGACGCGCTCGATACGGATCAACGTGCTCACTCGACGACGTTCACAGTCTGAATAATCGAGAGACGGCACCGGAGCAAGACCAAGTGTACGTAGTGGGAATGCGTTGTTGGTTGTCCGCACGCAAACACACACAGATGCAGCCGCACTCTCTCTCTCTCTCTCTCTCTCTCTCTCGCACGCACACATGCAGAGAACACGTCAAACCGGTCGGAGCTGTTGCGGTGGTGCGAAACAGAGCAAGCGAATGGCAGCTCGCTTGCCATTGCAGTCGCGCCCGCTTGTGGATTTTATCTAGCCCAGATAGGCGCTGGCCACGGCGCGAGCGAGATGGCCAGCTGGTGCTGCCATTATCTTGCCTCTGCAGTGGCAGTGGCAGAGGGCAGACTCTCCGGCTGAAGGCGGGTCCAATTTAATTCGCTACGTTTAACGCTGCTTTTTCGGGTGTTTGTATTTCCCTTGCATATGGCTTCCGTTGGTATCATCGGGTGGTGGTGGTGGTGGTGGTTGTTGTCTCACTTTTGTTGCTGTTGTTGTTGTGGCATTGTGGCCTGCCCCTGTGTAATTTGGCTTAAACTGCCATTCATAGTTCTTGTGGTTAGAGTTTTTCCTACTATTTTTTTGTGTGTTTGTTCTAAACTAAGCGTTAAATGAAAATCACAGTCACAAGGTGGCAACAAACTCCTGTTGATATTTAGTGGGGCAAGGTGTAAGTGTAAGCCGTGCGATTAGTACGCCATTTTGGTAACAAACAAGGGCAAAGATTTTGCTGTTTGTATGGAATGCCTGAGCCTGACATTTTACTTGGAATTCCATGTTTGTGGAAATTTCTTGAAGCTCACCGAAAGGCAAGCAAGAAAATGTGCTTAGGGATTCATTTTGTGTAAATGTTGCAGGGGAAAATCTCAAGTGTTTCATGCTTGAGTCCTTCTTTGGCGATTATATATGAAGTTCGATTACTTCGAAGCCTAGGAACTTGTGCTCTAAACGGACAAGAACCAGTCACATAATAAAGAACTTAACTCTATTAGTAGAAAATTTGTTTTAAGAAAGTGGCATTGAATTTAATTGTGCTTTTTTTCGATTCAGTCACGGCTCCAGGCTGGTGCGAATCGGAGCAGATGAAGCTGGTTCGGTATGATTTTCTAGCTTCTGTTAGGCGGGTCCATGAACTCAGCCCTCTAAGTTATTTACCAACTGAACCCTAGTATGAATTAGTGTCTTCGTAACATTAGCTCGTGCGATTTTCGTATTATTATTGATCTAGCTCTCACCTAAAGCTCTGCTTCAGGCTATTGAGTTTTACTGACCCCTTTGATCGTTCTCTAAGACTCAATAAGAACCATTATGTCCTGTATTAGTCACGGGATCTTACCTCTTTAAACCCAGAAATTATTGGGTCAAAGCTTTAGAAACCACTCGATGAACAGAAAGTTTAGTCTTACACGGGATGGAACCTCAGAATATAGCCTTCGGACCTTTGGAATTTTTGCTCGTTTTCGTTATTCGGGCCCGATATCTCTGATACTTACGCCAAGAAAAAGGTATCTAAGCCAGGGCTGCAAGCTGGTTTTGAACCGAACCGTTTCGAACCCGGAATTCAGAATTATATTTTACTGTGAACCGAACCTTGAACCGGACCTCTTTAGAAATAAAAGCTGAACCCACCGGTTCAACAAAAATGGTAGATATACGAAAAATTGCCATTCTGTCTAGAGATTCCATCTGTTATCTGGTTGATTGTAAGCAACTGAGTCTTAAAATGGGCAGCAAAGTGAATTAAAAAACCTAAATTTGCATTGAAAGCTACGTACAATATTTCTATCTATGGTAGCCTGATCCTTGACTCCAAAGCAATCTTAATGATTCACATGGGAAATATTTTTCTACAAAAACTACGAAATGTTATAGAAAAAATGTATTTTAAAATGTATTTAAGTATCGATTAATGGAGCACATGGGATTAAACTAACTTCTAAAATTTAGTAATGTTTAGTATCTAAATAAATTTATTGCTTTGTTTAATAATTATACTGTGTCCAGCATGGACTGAACCAAGGTTTGAAATTTTTGAACCCTAACCAATTTTGGTTTGAACCCGCGTTCCGGAGATCCAAAAAAATGTAAGGGTTTGCAGCCCTGATCTAAGCAAGCCAAATTGGAGAGTTCGGCAGTCGGGATAGAAAAGAAATACAGGGACAAGGCAATGCGATTTTTATTAATAATTTTCATTCTTGCACATTGGAACAAACATCATACATTTTTTAATAATTCTTCTTTCGTTTGGAATTCTTGTGTAATTCTTGCATTCTTTTGAAAAAGAGGTGTATGGAAGAATGAGACACCTCTAACCTACAAGCAAGACGGGCTTTTTACGGTGAGGCATAAGCTCTTGCTTATAGGAGAGCGGTGTAGTGGTATCTCATTTCTCTCTAAGTAGGTCTTTCCTGTAACAGTGTCGCTTGCCCCTCTACTCCTCTTTTTCATAAACGGATGCATTTTTTATATCGGTTTGAAGTTTGCTTCACTGTGTAAAATCCATCTAAGAAGGGATTTATACGGTGATGCCTGAGCTCTTGCTTGTAGGAGAGAGGTGTACGGTTGTCCGATTGCTAAGTGAAGCTAACTTCATGAAGTTTACCAAGAAGCTCTTGCATGTGAGAAAGAGGACACTAAAGCAAGCGACACCACCACACCTTTCCAATACAATCGAAAGCGTCTTCAAAAACTTTATGAAGTTTACTTCACCGTTTATATCCTAAGGGTGCCAGCGACGCCACTACACCTTGCATTTAGTAAAGCCCCCGTAATTTAAGAAAGACTGATCCTAAAATTATGAAAGTAATTTGAAAAATCTCTTTAAAATTTAGAAATTTTAATCTAGAAAATAGAAAGAAAATGTACCATGCAAAATTCCATGTAGGAGGATGTTATTTAGACGTCTTGGTGTTGTTCCATCCATATCTCTTCCCCTTTACTGCCCTCACTTTTTTTCTTCTCTAATACTTAAATAAATACAAAATATTTTATATATTGTAAAATATAAGATACATTTTTTTTTATATTAAGAAAATGTTGTCTGGATATATTTTCTTAGTTTTAGAAAATTATTTGCTTTATTTATTTAGAGCGACTTCCCCTTTTTTTGATATAATTCGATAGTCACTCCACCTGTAAGTTAATAGTTTCGCATACTTGTTCAAGCATTCCGGCCGTTATGTTAGCAATGGCAGCTGTATTGTTGGCTTCCAGGGATGCAACTGTGACTGGCTTGTCCATCAATTCGTCCATGGTATCACTTGACGTATGTCATGTGGCACCATCTTGTTAAAACACCATGTCAGCCATTTCCTAAACTTACATTCGGGATAACCAAAAAGTCGGTAATCATCTCATCATCTCTCTTCGTCGTTGAGCACAAAATTTTGGTGATAAAAATCAATGATTTGTAAGCGCTGTTCGCGTTGCTGTCTATTGGCAAACCTTACTTGGCATTTTTGGCGTTGCCACTTGATACGAATCAAGCGTGAGGTGTCAAAAACCGTACACTGGAAACCCAATTTGCACGAAAACCATATACATTACATTTAAGCTGTCAAACAGAATTAGAATTAGTACATTTTTGTATATAACACTCGACTGACACACCAACAGTTATCTCTAATAGAAAGATGTCGATCAACATTCACAGCTGGTCCCATGGATACCACCCTCCCACAACACGATCACAGTCGCAGTCCCTCGTTCACCCATCATCGCATTAGCAATTCTACACCACAAATGCAATTCAAAATGGTTGCACAAATAAATCATACCCAAGACATATCTACGTACAGATTCTGCGACAGTTTTACAATTTAAATGTTAATTTTAAGCATTATCTGGCTTCTTTTTGCCTTTTGGCACACGACAAACTTTGCATAATTTATGTAGACTCCGCGATTTGCTCCGATTCGGTTCGGAATCGAAATCAGAGCAGTGTGAACTGCCGAAACGTGTCAAAAATTCACGCAGCTGCCTTGGACCGCGACACAAATATCAATTAGTAATCAGCAAATAATTGTTTTTAATAATGTGTTCTTCCACACTTTTGTTGTTTTTTGGAATGTGTGAGGGTTATCGGTTTGGACACTTGGCGGGTTAGTTGTGGTTGAGCAAGCGGAGATTAAAATCAAATTTAATGGCTGCTAATTAAGCCACACGATTTGCGTGTTGGGTAACTGAGAGATGGAATCAAAATCAACTCTCTAGCCCCATTTAATCATAATTATGTCGACTAATGGAGTCTGATTGCTAGTCGAAATCTTTTGGAAAGTTCATGTTAATTTGTTCAATTTCACACGCCCACCACTCGACGCTGGATGATGTCCTCACCGCAGGACCTGCCCAAGCAACAATTGTGCTGTTAATGAGCAAATAAAGATATCTGTATAAACCGGGAGCAGTCCAGCAGTCCAGCAGTCTCACCCTCTGCAGTCACCCGCTGCGAGCCCAACAAAAAAAAACAAAACATTCGCCAACCATAAAAAATGCAACACTGGAGGGAAAACAAAAGGAAATTCGTATTTATTAGATGGAAATAAAGCAGCAGCAACAATGTTGCTGGCCCAGTCGAAAGGTGTCAAAATCAACAATTTTGTTTCGGCCTGGCAAGCGATTCCACAGAAAACAAGGCACAGCGTGATGCAATTTCGCTTCTCCCTTCCCCCCTGCTCCTCGCAGGGCCCGGCAGACTAACAATTTTCGTTTTCGGTTGAAATGATGGAAAAATAAAACAACAATTTCACTTTTCTGCCCTGACTCTGACTTGGAAAACAATGAAAAACGTGGCAAATTTCCCTTTGTTTAAATTGTTGGTGGCTACGAAAAAAAAAAAGGGAAGACGAAAAAAATTGACTTTAATGATGATGAGTTGGCGATTAGAACGCTTGAAGTGCTCAAGGAGTGCCACTAAATTCATTTGAATTGTGTTTTGGTTTTTGTCTGGATTTTACACTGGAAACGGTACAATTATGGAGAAATCCGAGAGGACGGTCCGTGGGGGAGCTCAAATGTTTTGGCTGTAATTAATTTGATGGAACTCAAATGCTGAGCGCTTTGTTGATGTAGCTTAAAGTGTAGCTTAAGCCGCATACTCTGGTGCGAGGTTTTCAAGCAAGCTCTCACTTACAATTTCTGTTTACTAAACTGAATACGGCATGGTTCGTCTTCATTTTCCCAGAAAACGAACTATCGATTTCACAGTTTTCATAATAAGTTCTCGTTCCCAAACCATCAATGTTGTTGCATCTCTCTCATAATTTGAACGCTTGTAAATCCACGCGGCACTGGAAATTATGATGGATGACTTTTGTGGCTGCATTTTCACGCTCACGAACCGAGAAATGGTAGCCAGAAAAACTCGAAACTGACAGCGGTTCCACAGCGGCTGCTGATGAGGGCGGGGGCGCGTGTGGAATAGGCACATCAAACAACTGGACAGTGGATGAGCCTGGCGAGTTCCCAGAAAAACCTATTACCCCCCCCCAAAAAAAAGGGTGAAGGTGAAGGATCATCTGTGCACGGCATATTTGAAAATTTGAAATTTCTGGCACGCCACACATCGAAGCTGCTTTCAGGGGTCGAATCAAGAACAATAACTACAAAGGCCATAAAATCATATTAAAACACAATTTTTGGTCGGCAACGGGAGCGTGTGTGCCGAGTGGGGGGGGGGGGGGGGAGCTCATAAAACATTTATATCTAATCCTTGACAATCATAAAATTAAACACACAAACGACATGACAACGCCAATCAACTGAGGAAAATGGGAAAAATACTCCGAGCTGTCGCCAGCGGCAAACCATTCTTTAAAATGTCGGAAAAGTACTCAAAAATTACAGCATAGAAATAAGAAGAAAAACGACACTACTTACAGTAGTCAGAGGAATGTCATAAAAATGTATGGACCCGCTCTCCTCGCTTTCCCCCCTTTGGGCCTGGTACGTGTGTGCAAAACACTACTCCGGGCCATCCAAAAAACCAGGCATTTTTATGACACTTTCCGCAACGAGCACTCGAGCGTGGCAAGGACTATCCTTTGAGTTAACCAACCAAACAACTAACCAACGACAACAAATCGGACATAAAAGAATAGTTGCTGGAATGAAATCAACGTAATTTTTATGGCTTTTCGCCGGTACTTTGTATGTGTGTGTGTTTGTGTGGAGTTTTCCCTTTGATTCCTTTACTCCCTTTTTTGACACTTTCGCTTTGGGTAATGCAAACAATATTTTTGGTTGACAGGTACTTTTGTTCGTGTGTCATTATCGTTTCGGGCCAACATTCCCGCTTAACGGGGGTTTGGTCCTGTAGATTTATGAGCAGGCGGCATGATATGATTTGATCGAGTTGAGATAAAATTTGATGGTAAATAAAAATAAAGAAATAAAGTCAAACCGTTAACGGTGGCAGTTCAAACAACTTCTTTTTGAAAAGTCATAGTTAGGAAAGAAGGAAGGCGTGGCCCGAATGCGAGTACCGAATACAGCAGAATGCTATAAAACTAGGAGGAGGAGAAGGTAGTTGCCGAGAGAGGACCAACGGATTGATTTCAGCATATCTTTGCTACAATCGAGCTTACTCACTTAAGTTTCTAGTATAAGTTTAGATTCTTGTTAACAATAGATTACATCACACATCTTCTGAAATTTTTAGATATTTTTCGAGTTTTCGGTCTGATTAAAATAGGCAGAAATGCAATAGCTTTCTGACCACAAATTATACTTTTGTCGGAAGAAAATGGTACTAGGTCTTAGCGGTAAGATTGTGAGGGAAACAAATAGTTTTATACCAAAAGAAAATGGGTTTCTAACATCTGTAAAAACGTATATGTAAAGGTAGAAACAAAAACGAATATTAAGAAATATCCATTGAATGATTTCCGGTAACCATTTGTACTGGATATTTCTTAATTATGCTTCAACTTATTAAAAAGATTAATCTGTACTCCCTTTCCAACCTGCTATCTGCATACTAATCTGTATTCATAATACTGTTAAGCAAATTTCGCGAATTTGAACTGTTCCCTCCCAGTTCCACCAATCACCCTTTCTGAGGTGAAAGGGGGAAATCAAGGACCTGTTGATTAGCAAGTCCCCAGGCATTGATAGCATTGACAACAGGACAATGAAGCTCCTGCCAGACAAAGACATATTGTACTTGGTGCTTAACTTTAATGCGGCTCTGAGACTAAGCTGTTTCCCATCAACCTGGAAGAAAGCCAGAATAGTTCTCTCCCAACACCCTCCTGCCTTGATTCCTACCGGCCGATTAGTTCTTTGTTCACAATTGGAAAGATCTTCGAGCGGTATATATATCTCATGTTCGATGTACGATCTACGCAAAAAACCATCCCCGATTTCCAGTTTAGCTTCCGCATCGAGTGGTCAACTACATCCTCGAAGGGTTCGACGGTATAGAGTATATAGTAGCACTCATTCGATCTAGAAACTCCTTCCCCTCCAACTGTACCTGCTAATCAAGAGTTTCATGACTGACAGAACCTTTGAGGTAGCACAGGACGGAGCGACATCCCAAACAAGAACCATCAGGACTGGTGTACCGCAGGGTAATGTTTTGGGCCCTACGCCATATTCTTGACTTTCATGACTGACAGAACCTTTGAGGTAGCACAGGACGGAGCGACATCCCAAACAAGAACCATCAGGACTGGTGTACCGCAGGGTAATGTTTTGGGCCCTACGCCATATTCTCTGTATACTCACGATTTGCCCAAAGCCTGTAGCATTCCGCTCGAAAACCCCGAAGCCATTCTTGCATATACTCAGCCGCAGATGCCCTTGAGGAGTACCCGAATAGGATTAGCAACTGGGCCGCTAGATGGAATATTGGCATTAATACGGACAAGTGTGCTTCGGTGACATATACCACGCATCGTGACTCCTGCCCGGGAGTATTCTTGCATGGAGCATTAAGCTGCCCACAAATTCCTTGGGGTGACACTGGTCGAAAGACTGACGTTTGAACATCATGTCAAGGTAGCAGCTCAGGCAGTGCCTGCCAAAGCACGACGCATGGAATGTCTCCTGAACTCAAGGAACTATCTGACATTAAGGAACCAAGTCCTAATATACAAGGCTACCTGGCAAAGATTAGAGTGGTTCCTGAGAACCAGGGCCGCCAGAAACCTTCACAAGCAATCACACCAGCCTAACAAACTGGCGAAAATACTGCTAAAAACACGCAGTATCCATGAGGTACGTCAAAGGAGAAGGCTAAAGAGAGTCCTATTTAAGGACCTCGGAAAACGGCATCTCTAGAGTACCATTCACACAATAACCTTCACTAACACTAACTAAATAGTTCTCACCTAACACATTTTACATTATCGGCAAGCCTAAATGGATACTGCCAAGTGCTGTGAATATACTCAAAGTACAGACTAGTAAAAACGGCCAAATAAAGGTAGCAGAAAGCTAGTCAATTAAATCGCATAACAAAACAAGAAAGAAAGTCGGTCAAGCCCGACTATAACGACTATTGTTTTTTGATCATAACTCGAAAACCGTTCATCCAATCTTCACTATTCCTTTGGCTGATCGATAAGTTATCCTTATTACTAAATATATATAGAAGGAACAGCCCACCTATCTTTAAAACTGTAGGAGATATGATGTTTTTTCTAAATTGCGGGGGCGGCAAGGGGCGTGGCCAAAATTTGAAAATAAACTTGATCTGACTGCAGACATAAGAAGCATATGTCCCATACATGTCAAACCTCTATCTCTTACCATCTCTGAGATCTGTGCGTTCATACGGACAGACAGACGGACGGACGGACAGACGGACATGGCTATATCGACTCGGCTGTTGATGCTGATCAAGAATATATATACTTTATGGGGTCGGAGATGCTTCCTTCTGGATGTTACATACTTTTGCACAAACTATGTACCTTCGGTATAGAGATTAAAAATATATCTGTTCAATTGATATCGTCTATGCACTCCACTAACGTTGTCATTATTCTTCATAGTCAAAACTAATACAAAAATTTTAAAAATGGTCCGATATTTCGGAGCTTTTAATTTACCATCCGAATACTTAGATAAACAAATGGTAATCAAAACGCGAATATAATTTTTGAAAATGTTTTCAACTTTCAACAATCCTCTTAATAATCTAAGCTCATTTGATAAGTTGGCAAATTTCAGCTTGGTCTCCTAGCATTTGCTTCTACCACTTATTCGGCAGCTCTTTGGGACGCTTTGTGTTTGTTCTGTCGTCGTTTGCTTGCTTAACTGATCGAGCCGCTTTTAGCTCTTTGAGATGCCATGTGTAGCATATTTCTAGCGTCGATTGCACTCCTGCTCTGGTCTTACTTCAGATCTCAACCTGACGTGACGCGCTTTTGATTGTTCCTTTGGGATGCGATGTGTTTAGCAAATTGATGCTGTCGAATGCTCGCCGATTCTGACGTTTCTGCAGGTCTTCTATCCGCTTAATGGCTTGCCTTTCGCATTCTTCTCCTTATGAGATAGACTGACGGTTATAAGCCTAGTCGTATGAATCTTTAATGTAAACCAATCTCTGTTTAAATTTGTAATAGTTTGTGCATCAATTTCACGACTGAATTTAATGTACATAAAGATGACGACTACTTCTACAACATCTCATGGTTTATAAAAAAATCACCAAAATTGCATTCTTCGAATTTTTGAAGTATATTTCTTTCTTGCCAGCAAATCGATCTGCGACTTCAATAGTCCTATGAAAAAGTATCCATTTTGTAAGTTTCTCGGTTCTTTTTGATGCAATGTGTGTTAGCTTCTATGGCTTTAAAGTGTGCTATTACGATTTATGTTCAAATTGGGCCATGTCATCCTTGTTATCGCACAGAAGGAAATGTTTTTTCACCGATCTGTAACAAGATTTATGGTTTCGAGCTTTGGCTGCATGCAGCCAAAAGCATTTCTACTTCTGAAAAAATAGAAACTAGCACCAAGGCCGTGTCTAGTCTTACCCAGCTTGTCTGTAGCATCATTTCCCTCTATGCCAGGATGTCTAGGCAACCATATGAGATGAGTTTTGATGTCTCTTACTGTCTTATTCAGAGAGTGTTAAAAAACAATTCGCTTTACAGGTTGTCCCACCTACTCAGCTTGGTCCACAATTCAATGTTCAAGAAGTTGCAACGATATATGCTTAAGTCTACACTCAGGGAAAAATTGCATAGTATAACCTAACACAATCATATTTGATTTAACTATGCCCCTTTTGTATTAAAATGAACTAATAACTACTTTGAATTGACTAAAAGCATACTAAATCGGCGAATTTCAGTTACTTGAGAACTACAAGCAGTCTTATTTTTGCAAAATGCCAGTAAGATATTTATAAATAACTGTAGGCTATTCAATATAAGTAGAATGTTAGCCATCGATCAGCCAGCATACGCGATGGCAAAACTGGTTGAGACGCCATTCCAATCGAGTTCAAGTCCAGAGGTCCCGAGTTCGAGTCCCACCACAGAGTAAGTTTAAAACTTTTATAAAATTAACATAATTCGAAGTTTTTCAGAACCAAATCTAAACGAATTCTAACTTCTGGGACTCCATTGCAATCAAAATTGAGTATATAGAAAAGAGATGTGGTGTTGGCTTTCAAAATTTTTAAATAAAAAAAGTTTTTAACTATTTCCATGTTAAATTTAACTATTGCCAATATTTAATTTGAAGTGTGCACTTCTTATATATACGAATTCCATATTTAACGCTAAATCAATCAATGGTGAAAATATTCTCAAGTCAAAGTGTAAATATTAAAAAATCAGTGTATTTTTCCCTGAGTGTAAGTAGGCGGAAGTCTCCTTCTTCTTTTCGTCGAGTTTAGAACCAATCGTGAACATTATGAGTTTTAGACTAAGTATTGAATATGGAAAGTCGTTTAAGGTATAGGGACAGAACTCACTGTAAATTTTATTTGCAAAACTCTGTCTTGCTCTCTTAAGAGCTGATTATAGGTACAAAAATAGTTCATATAACCTGTTCAAAAGTCACAGTCCCAGCCCCATCAGTTATACCAATTACTCTTCTCGCTCTTATCTAATTTCACATCAGCCATTCCGCGCATATTAATTCTTTCTGGTTAACTTCCCCAGGGTGAGAACACTTAATAAATAACACGCCTACTTTGGTAGCGTGCACCCCCATTCTCCCCCTCCATTTCATTCTCTCTTTCTGTTTCCCTCTTCCCCTCTGCCATATTCAGGCATATCAAAACTAATGATGACACCCAATAAAATATTCAAACAAATGTGTAAATTTGTAAAAATGCTCAAAAAAAAAAAAAAAATGTCCAAAAACAGAATAAACAAGGAAAATGAATAGTGGAAATACATGGACATGCTCGAGTGACTGATGAGGGAATGTAGAAAAGAAATAAATTTGTGCTTGTAACTAGAAAATGTCGCTGCCAAATGTGACAAAAATAGAAAGAAAGAAAATTGGGTATGGGCAGGGGATCGGAATCGAGTGGCGGGGTGCCTTTGGCAGATGACTCAATTTACACACAAACGAGCTCTGTAAATTGCGCCTCATTTTGTGCGCAATTTTTCCTCTGACATTTGCCAAAATGTCAGAATTGGATAATGAAATGGAAGGAAGCGCGTTGTGTAATGCATTTTTGGGTGTACCCTGATTTTCCAGCATTTCCCGCCACCTCTTAAAAAGTTAACTACAAATTGGCCAGCCTAATAAAAGCAAAATTAGCAACGAGCCGAGGGATGAAATGATTGTAAGGAGGAGGGTAGGTTTCCCAGCCTTATGGAAATATTAGAAATTATGCAAGTTCTCGGGGCTGACTTTTGGGCAGACTCGTTAAACAAATGAATTGCCATAAGCGTCGGCTGATTGCAATGTCACTTTAGATGGTTGTTGTTTTTTTTTTGCTGTCTGCTAAGCTGCCAGCTGCCTGCAGGGAGACGAAACATCACTTGGCAAGCTTTCCAACAAAAACAACAATGACAACAGTTTGCACATTTTATGAGCCGCATCATGATGCCATGGCTGCTGTCGTCCTTTCGCTCTGCCGGGTCTGCCATTATTATACGCCATTTAAATAATATTCGCTTTCATGCTGTGCCGATGTCGACGATGGCACGTTTTCGCCCTTTCCAACCACCCCCCGAAGGAACGCAAACACACCCCAGTCGGCGTTCTCCTTCTCGCTGTGTGCCATTTTTCAGAGGCAGCCGCTCCGCATAATCAGCGCACATCATCAGCATTTGATTGCGACAAATAATGCCGCCACTTTGTGTTTGTTTGTCCCAGTGAATGATGCGGCGCGGCGCGTCGCGCCGTTTGCCAGGACTTAGGGGTGCACTTTCCAAAATGGCGTCGAACGCGAAGCGCGAACGCGTGTTAAATTAAAAGGATTTGTGTGTTGATTAACTGCATGTGGAATGTGGAAAGGGTGGGTTTTAGTATAGTTAAGGGGTTAGAGGTGATTGAGGAACGGTTCTTGTTCCACTGAACTACACAATGTCTCGTCTGTGGAATAAAAATTAATTGCAAATTTGAATTGTAATTTGGTGCATTGTCGAAACCAGCTGGAGCCAGAATAATCTTTCAATTCATACTTTCGGGTTATTCTATATGATGCAGAGAGCGGAGGAACAATTTGAAAACGGAGAACTGATCTTCAGGAAGTTTTCACAATATATTTAAGTCAATTCCGAAAGTGTCTCGTGGAATGGTCTAGGAATGGTGCGTAGGAATATCTAAATATCTAAATCAGATCCATTTGAACTGGATATGTCTTTAATATATTTTTTATCATCCAACGCTGCTGAATATCATCCAAAGGAGAGTAACGAAAAGAATATAAAAAAATATCAATTGGATGATTTCCCGTATCCATTTGGACTAAAAATGTCTTTAATGTCCTTTTAGTCATCCAACAGAGCTTAAAAATTATTCAAAGAATATGCAAAATTTTCACCAAAATTATTTCAGGTCAGTAGGTAGTAGTGGTATATATATATTACTGGTTCAAGATCGGTTACGCACCTAAGAGAACCAGTTAAAAGCGGATTATAAATACATCTTAGAACTAAATTAAGCTACACTCTTAGAAGAAATTGAGAATTTCATAATTGAATCAAGAATGTTCGATGTCAGAAGTTCGGTAAGAATGAAAAATCTTGATTCAAGAGTGAAATTTTTGAATCAGTTATGAATTTTTGATCCGCTTTTTCTTGAAACAAGAGCTTTAATACTTGATCCAAGTACGAATCATTCTCAAATCGAGCAGAATTAAGTGCTAAACATACTCGAACTCAAGATTGCTCATTCTTTAATCAAGAGCATACAGCATTGTCAAATACCGAGAATGTTCTTCCTATTATCAAGAGCTCCTCAGATTCAAGAGTAAGATCGTTTACTCTTAAATCAAGAGCTTCACAGATTCCTACCATATAACAATTCAAAATCAGTGGATGTTTTCCATTTTGTTATTTTCATAGATAATTAATTTGTAAACCATATAGCTAGAAGGAATACACAACACCTCAAAGCATCATTAGTCTTTGCCTGTGATCTGTCAGTCGAATGGCCGTCTCTCCCTGCCTGCAATGCCATAACTGATTAAGAATTCTAAAGCAAAATGAGAGCAAAAATCGATTGCCCTGTCCGCTCGATAGCTTCCCCTCACACCACTCTCCCATAAAATCAAATCTGAGAGAGCGATTTCAACGCTGTACTCTCTCAAATGTGCTTTCTCTCCTCTTTCTCTACTATACTGAGAACGATCTTGTGATCATTACTTCCTGTATTTAACTACTTTTGATTGCAATAGTCTCAATTATTCAGATAATGAAAAATCAATTCCTAATTACGTTTTATTAGCTATCGGAATTGTAACTTGTACTTACGATTACACCCTTAATATTTTAAGATGTAATTACTTGTTCAATTACTTTAGTAATTGTACCTGTAAGGGGGGACTAGTACCTATGCTACAGAAGTTGGACTAATCAGGTAATTGTGGGTGAAAATACTGTTTGTCTACCCATGAACATCAAATTTTAAGTGATTGCCATGAAAATCCAACAAAAATTTTTGTTCTGAACCACATTAAAAGTGTTCTAACTATTTCATCAGTCATCTCAAAATTAAGTCCATTAGCGTCCAAAACTCATACAATTTTCGCACACGAAGCGTTTTGCGAAAATGAAATGAAATTAATATCAAAAGCTATTTTCTCATACGTCCCGAACCATTTCAGTTCTAATCCAAAACAACTGCAAATATTGCTACATAATGTACCCATAAACTGCTTCAAGATCTACTTACTCCTCTACCTAACCAACACAGCAGCGCACACAAACAGTAGCCAATCTTTCGGATGAATCTTTAACTGATCCAACAATGTGATAATGCAACATATATGAACTTCAATAGTATAAACAAGCCGACAATTGTAACTGGATCATAGCCAAATCCCATTTCGGGGCACTTGAGGTGCTCAAAGTTAAACTGAAACCAGCTGATGCTCCTGGACGATCGATCTCAACATTGTGATCTTGTTACAAAAGTCAGCCCGCAGGCAAAAGAACTGCGTGCGGGTGTTCCGCAGACAAAGCATTCCTCCATGGATATTACAGAAGCGGAAAGAGCCAAAAAGTTAAGCCACAAACATACAAGAGGATCAAAACGGATTTAAATACAAAGTGGGAAATAATGAAGTGCCGACTCTGGCATAGGGGAAACGTAAGTATGTAGTTGTACCTAAAAGCGAGGGTTGCACTCGGACCTTGGAACTGGGAACTGGGAGATGGGTGCGTGTGCCGTTGCGTTTGGCTTATTAAAGTTATAATTAAAATATGTTAGCCTGTCGTCCGTTAAGCAGTGAGTAGTGGCAGAGCAAGTTTCCACTCTTCGAGTACAAAACAACAGCAGTTTTCCCTGAGTTAAACTATAAGAATTCTGTTTTAATTGGTTTTGTATTTAAATTCAAAGAGGTTCGCACATTTCAGGTAGGATTGTGGAATTGGTCCCTTGTCATGCCTTGGAACACATGGCGTGTCATTTGAATTCATTAGGATTACGGAACACAAAAGTCAACAAGAAGCCATTAAAAACTATAACTGAAGCACCCTTCAACCCCTCGAATGGTGAAAGGGATAATGCATCCATTATTATATTACTTGCAGCGGGAAGAAGTTCCATCGCACATCCTTGACTTAACCTAAGCCAATTCAACAACCATTGACCAGAAGGATCACGCTCTGATTCTGAGGGATGCAAGTGTGTTCCTGAGCCTTAATTGCTTTGTGAGAGCTCATCAGGCACACACACACACACACACACACTCACATGTGGCATTATCCTGTGGCTTAACTTTGTGCGATGTGGAACACCCGCAAGTCGCTGACTTTTCAGAGCGAAATCACTTGAGTGGCCATGTAATCGTAATCCTTGGAACTCGCTCCTGTGCTCGCCGCACAGTAGCCTGGGTACTTTGCGCACGCCATTATCTAATATCCCATGGGCGGCTTCCACTCTCTGATCTCCGCCAGCGGGTTTCTTTGTGCCACATAGCCGTGTAATTAGATTTGTGCTACTTTCGGTCTCTTGGATGTCTGACCCCTCGAAACGGCCTATCAATGCAAATGTAATGTGTCCAACTTTTTCAATTATGATGTGGTGCGTTTGCTTTGTCAACAGTCATTGCCCATTTTCATAATTTATTGAAATATTTTTTATTAAAGCTAATAGGCCGACAAAGCCGGAGAGTCTCGTGCCGAAGTCAAAGACAAGACCAATTAAAATGCCTCCGCATAATCGAAAAGCCCCAGCTGGACAGTTCCAAAGCATTCATATCAATTGGTGTCAATGCACGCCGAGATATTTTTACACTAACCCAAATAATGTGGACCCGAAAATGGAAGCCCTTGAAAGCAAGCGAAATGTGGAAAATAACAAGTTTTCAATTTGATAAGCGGGGAGGATGAATTCTTTTCTTTTGGCCTACTATGCGACTTCTTCGATTTCTTCAAATTGTTCACTGATGATCAGTTTTCGCAGGTGAAGCTATCGACTACAATCAGAAAATCAGGCATGCCCGACTAAACCATACTCTGTACTTCCCAAAGTTGGCATTTATCAAACAAACTGTTGAGTTGTGTTAAGTGCTGCCCAGCATAAGAAGTTCTTGTCCCATAGACTTAATTTCCTCATTCGATTAGCCATGAGCTCACTTACTTCAAGATACATTTTAAGCCATTTTGAGAAAATCGCGTTCAAAGTTCTCTATTGATTTTACCCATTGAAAATGATTCTTTTAGCTTGAAGTAAATCTAGTAAAATGTGTGAAACTGAAAATGAATCTGTAAAATGATTTGGGATCTCTTCAAACACGTTGTATTTCAATTTTCCTTCAAAGAAAGACAGAAGCTTATTCCGTGGACAGTCTTTATGTAAGGAACATGCAAAACGACTTGGAGTGTGACAGTAAAATGTATAAATGCTTCTAAGGGGATTGCGACACTAGACATCTCCAGAAAAGCAACAATATTGTCATCTACACCACCTATTCTTTTGCTTTCTGTGTTATTAGGTGAATTATGAACTGTGATCAATTCTTTACTGCGTTTAGTCGTACTGTCAGGTGGGACGTCGATAATCGTCTGCGTTGAGATGGCGATTGCGTAAGCGCTACTGCGCAGAGTTAGAATCCGAGAGAAGGAAAGGTAAATTTAAAATCGAATCCGTTAGAAAAGTGAGGGGTAATTTTTTTTTCATTCAAATGTTTAAAGAATTTTAGGTAATTATTTCCTCAATTTTAAGACTTTTATGTCTTAAAGCTTTTGGAATTTTGGTCTAAAATTTTAAAACCCCATATCCTTGACGGCATTTTTAAGTAGTATTTCCTAAACTTTTAGGCATTTTTTTGGCTTCTTAGGCAAATGTTTTTAGGTGTTATTCAACGAGAAATCGGGTAAAAATTGTAATAATTTTTGATGTTTCAGTGTACTTTTGTATCCATTGGGAATATATATTAGATAATATCCTTTTGTAGATCTTAAAATATCAAATTCAGACCAAATGGCTTTCAATAGATATATATTTTATTTTTGTATACTTAAGTTTTCTTTCATTTTCTTTTAACCGTCCTAATTACTTTCAGGGGTGTGCACCAATACAAATGGTGATATTTATGGTGATTGCTTGTTGCTGTAAATTGTATCTGTTGTTCTGTGGAATTCTCCAAGAAGCATGGGAGAGAAAGAGAAGTTAGCCCCATCCGAAGTTATTGTAGCAAGTTCGTTAAGCGCAGAGTGCTGTACGCGTGGTAATCGGTTTGAGCACAACAACAACGAATGCTGCCGATGCGTATAGGCTGCGGGCATGCCTGCATTAGATAGAGTGAGGTGAGAATTGTATTGCGTCTTCGGAACATAATTCTGCACATAATGTGCACATAATTGTTTGAATTTCGAGCGAGAGAGATTGGTAAAGACTCGTTTTATAAATAGCCTTACTCCAACTTTTCAGCAAACCATTGTTGTAAAAAAGTAATTAATATCTTTAGATGACTAAGATGGTCATAAGATCTACTTTCATGTTGCCGTGAAGGGATACAACAGATATCTATTCCCAGGAAACGTTGTTCACCTATTAAACAAATGAACACCGTGTTCTGGGAATGGATAGTTTTGCATCGATAAGACTAATGAACTTTGTTTTTTGTGTTAGCTTTCAGTTGTATCCCTTACTCCACAGGATGATCTTGGAACTAATGATTACCATTAACATTTAAAAACATTAATTAGGGCTCCTTTTGGTATTAGATATTTCATTTTCATATATTGATGGTTGCTTTATGTAAGAATAAGGCAAGCAGTAAGAATGTTCCGGGCGCACAGTTTCCAGACCTAACATTGGGAACGTAGTTAAGACACTGTCTTTTGCGACTATGTTCAATTGAGATCACCAAATGGACTCAAATTCAAGTTGGGATTGCTTTTCAAATAAACCTCAAGATCTCATGGACTACGGGGACTAAAGAGTTCTTCCGACAGTTTAGATTCAGCTTAAGAAGTTTACATTTCTTTCTTAATCATTCCTTTTTGTTATACCCTTGCAAGGGGTATTAAAATTTTACCCAGAAGTTTTCAACGCATAGAAATATTCATTTCCGACCCCATAAACTATATATATTCTTGATCAGGGTGTCGAGCTGATTCGATTGAGCTTTGTCCGTCCGTCCGTCTGTCTGTTTTTACGCGAACTAGTCTCTCAGTTTTAATGCTATCGAGCTGAAATTTTGCACAGCGTTTCTTTTTTGATGCACGCTACTAATATGTCGGTACCGACCGGATCGGAAGACTATATCTCATAGCTCATATAGGAACAATCGGTCGGAAAACTAGTCATAGTGAGAAAAACTTTTTTCTTTTCAATGGAAACGTCTCCACACTTTGTAATCGGAGGTTTTCTATGTTTTTTTTTATAGTTCTACCAAGCTTTATAAAAATCGGACAACTATATGGTATGGCAGCCATACAAAAGATGGGTCTGAAAAACAGTCATAGTTGGAAAAACATTTTTGTTCTTAATGGTAGCATCTTGAAATTTTGTATTTGTTTGTTTCACATGCTTTCACATAAGTTTACAAATTTTTTGGCCAAATCAGATGACCATATCATATAGCTTCCATACGAACGATCGGTCGGAAAATGGGAAAAAGAGTATTTTTTTGAAAATATTTAAGTGAGCACTTGCAAGGGTATAAAAACAACGGCACATACGAAGTTAGCTTAGCTTTCTTTTGGCTTAAACTGGCAAATTGTCAAAAATATTGAGTTATATCTGGTTCCGCATCCGGTCAAAAATAAAATGCAACTTTAATTGAGAGTTCTCCAAAATATCTTAACTTTTTGTGACATAAGCATGTCAACACAATTCTGACGCCGGGTATGCAGCTATTCCGAAAATCAAGACTAACTCTTCCAGTTTTTCTTGCAGTGTGCAACACTGCTGCTCACATACCACCAGAAGTAAAATTTGTGTTTCAAAATTAGCGTGCTTTTTTTTTTTGTTAAAGCCAGCGGCAAATTTTGTATGTTTTAATCAGCTGCCACTTGCCAAAAGACCTCACACATCAGACGAACCCCTGAACCCAAATCTGAGCGGTCGAGTCGGGCTGAATGCCTAATTAAAATTGATTCGATTTCACTGACACTTTTTCCAAATCAAAGCCGCATTGTTCGTCACGCCACTCACTCGCAGTGATGCCAGCCAGAGTTGGTCAGGCAATCATTTGCCCAATCGTTTCAATTTCACATTTTTGATTGATATTTTCGTTGAAACCAATACAAGCCACCAGCACAGCAAAGGGGGAGCCGGAGAAGAATGCTGTTGTAGGCTAATTAAGCCAGTCCCGCGTCCCGGCGCTAAGCTCATAATTATACGAAAGCATCCAACTCAAACATAGATTGGGTTTTCGTATTCCTCCGGCCTATGGGTTGTCATCTTGGCCATATATCTTGTTATGGCCACGCCGCATAAGCGTCTCGTCAATTAGTTTGGCTGTCAAAAAGATGATGAACTCGTTGCTTGATGAGGGTTTTTTTGTTGGCCCAGCTCCGCCGAGGATCGTTCCACTGTCCAATGACTTATCACAGTTTCGAGCGAATTACGACGCGTCGCAGTTTTATGTTTTAATAGTTTTGCCAGTTTGGAGTTGGAAATGCCTGAAATATGAGTAACAAATGTTTTGGTGGACAGCGTTTCGTCAACGCGTGCGGAATGCGTGTGGATATCCCAGATAGCATCGATAAGTGGACGTGTTTGTAGACCACGAGGATGGTTGTGTGTGGTCGGTCTGGTCATGTCGTTGACATTGTCAACGCACGTCAAGTGCTTACACTGTGTGTGCGTGTGTGGTCCATTTTAGGGGGTGTACACTATACATCTGCCAACACAAGTCACATAATTGCCGAAGCTTGTAAGTGAAACTGAAGATCACTCGACGCGGATGACTCACCCGATCATAGATTACGAATGGCCAACAAAGTCGCGACTTTTTAATCAGCTAATTAAGGTCAGGCCATCGTTTGAAGTGTTTTTGTTTTCATAATTTCGTCCAAGAGTCGGCACTTCACAAAGGCTTCCGTTTAATGCGAGGATGAGAGTTCATGGAATTCATTTGGTTAGATAAGAGGGAAAAAGTCTTTTGCATAATTGGCGGCTAGTTAGCTTTTTAGTCTCAGTTGCTGATTCAATTAAATTCAAGAGGTTATCGGACTGCAGCACACAATTTTGATTGGTTGCTAATTATTATGATTTTCCACAAACACCGACACACACACACACTCAATTGTGGGAAAATCGAAGGGAAAACTCCAGACACGACGTGTGATTAATTTGAATTATTTTTGGAACGCGGTGAAATGCGCCTACGCTCCACTTTTGTTGCTCCACAATAATTTTGTTTGTTTATTTGTTTGTGGTTTTTCGTAATTAATTACAGTTTTTATAGCCACAACTTGAGGTTGAAGTCGTACATAAATATGTGTAATGTGATTTATATGAGAATATTCTGTGGATACTTTTCGTATGTGGAAAGTGCCATAAAATGTTTGAGCTATGCGGTGAACTTTGGATGAAATTGTGTGGGGCAATTCGTCAATTGCATTTTATGAACTGAGAACATATTTCTCTTTCGAACGCGAATTGGAACAAGGGCAGGGTGTGGAGGCTTGAATGATTTAAATGTGACTTAATTGCCATTGAAACAACAACCAGGCAAAGGTTGTGCTCTGCCGGTGGAGGAGATTTAGGGTCCCCCCTTTTTCCTCCTTGTTTTTAAAAATCTTTGCCTTACTAAATTAGTAATCAATTTGCAACATGTCGATATAGCATCTGCATATCTAAATGTGGAACATCTCATTAAAAGATTTCTCATTAAAAACTAACACACCCGGTCACCTTCACTAGCTTCTGGCGCCAGGTTTGAAGTGAGTAACCATCATACAAACATAATTATAAGCCAAGAGAATGAGAGGAGCTTGGCTTTGGCCCTTTGGAATGTGCAAATGCAAAATTAATAAATATAAATTAACAAATTACTAAAAACCTAAAATATTTTTCATGATTTCATAGGGAATCAATTTAAATGAAGTGATGCAAGCCAATCTTACTATAGTTCATTACCCAAGTAAGTAAAAGTGCGCAAACACAATTTTTCTTATTCTTATACCCTTGCAGAGGGGTCCAGATGTTTGTAACGCATAGAAGGAGGTTTTCCTATCGCATAAAGTATATATATTCTTGATCAGCATGACGAGCTGAGTAGATTTAGCCATGTCCGTATGTCCGACTGTTCCTATACTATCACCTCCGTCAGTCATAAGGCTATCGCCACCATACTTTGCACGAAGTCTTCTGGTACAAATACGGTGCATATTTGTTGGAATCGACCGATCGGATGACTATAACATAAAGCTGCCATAGAAACTATCGGTCGAAAAACTAGTTTTAGTGGAAAAAACTTTTTTGTTTTTATTGCAATCGTCTTCAAACTCAGTACTTACTAGTTTTCTATGCTTCTCCACGATTCTGCCAAGTTTGGTCGATATCGGACATCTATATGGAATAGCTGTCAAACAAAAGATAGGTCTGAAAACTAGTCTTAGTCTTACCATATAGTTGTCCGATTTTAATAATAGAAAAAGAAGAGTTGAGTCAGAAAAGTTTTCTTGGTGAGAAAGTGAGAGATGGTAAGAGATAGAGGATAGACGTGTATGGGACTGAAACATCTTTTATCGGTAGGCAGATCAAGTTTATTTTCAATTTTGGGAACGCCCCCTCCCGCCACCGCAATTGGGAAAATACGTCATATCTCCCACAGTTTTAAAGATAGATGTTGCACACCTTCTAAACATATTAATTCCTCATAATTATTTATCGATCCGCCAAAGGAATGACGAAGATCGGATGAACGGTTGTCAAGTTATGATCAAAAGACTGTTAGCTGCTGCAGCGCAGTAGCAGCGCTGCCTTTAGCTTAGCTTTAGCTGAGCATGCACTTTCGTTGGCACAGAGTATTGTATAATCGGGCTTGACCGACTTTCGTTCCTGTCTAGTATCATTTTTCTCTGTTCAAGTGTACTAGAAGAACCAGGAAGAGCCAGAAGAACAGCGTTAACCGATCTGCCTAAATCTGGACTATTCTAAGATTACGCAAAAGTGGTTCTCCTGGCCTTTGTCGACCTTTGAGAAAGTATATGTAGGTATAAGCTTACCCCTGAGAAAGTGCATAAAACTACAGGCTGACCCATGTAAATACTCGCTTAATTGCCACTCCAACTTAAACTTCTGTTGATCCCACGGCTTTGGCTTTGCATGTCATCATCATCATCACCAGCATCATCATCGTCATAAACATCATCACCAGGTTTAAGTTGGCCGCAAATTTGCGAAAACATTTTAAACCATTGCCAGGCAACTAAAGTGCAAAACACATGCAATGCTGGCTAATTAAGCCGGAGCTGGAGAGAAGGCCAAGCCGCAGAGTGCATTTAAATAAACAAGCTGGAGATTCAGCTTGAGACTCGGCCTCGACCGCACCTCTTCACAGTAGCCAAAGTCTCTCTCTCTCTAACGGAAGCCATACTTCAGTCGAAAATCTGACAACTCAAATCTAAGAGATGCGCGACGAGAAACTGAAAACAACAGACGACGCGTCTCCTCAGGAAGTGGGCTGTCCGGCGGAGGAGACGGAGTCGGTGGCATCGCTGATACGCCCTGTGGGCTGCAATAAAAATTAATTTTCGCTTGTTAACAGCGCTATCAAAAGGCAAAGTTGACAAGCGTTTACCCAGGCGGCTTCTCATCTTTTGGTTGGCCTAAAATATTTCATCTCTGGGATAAGCATCGCGCGTTGACCAACAAAATGCAGCCCCGAAAACAGCGATGGGGCGGCAGCTGGCAAGGAAGGTGTGAGCGGCCAGACACTTTGTCATCGCATTTCCGCCGAAGACCTCCGCCACCCTCTTCTCCCCTCCCCTGCCCGGCCCTCACCGGCCCCAGTTAGTGTGTCATATCTCTGCGCAAGCGCGGCAGTTGCTAATTAGTCGGATGAATGGAATTGAAACTTAACGCGACGCACACCTTCTGGCCCGGTGATGCGGCTTCTTGGTCTTTTGTCTTTGTCGTGTGAAATTTTAATGGTTTGCAGCTCTTTGGCCGATGATAATCTGTTGGTTTCATATGATTGCCCAGTGAGCGTTTCCTTTTTTATTTTCGCTTTAAATTTAATTTCTCAAATTGGAGTTCAAAATGTGAGCAGGTGAGTAGAGCTGTGAGTAAGTAATGGAAAGTTTTGTGGGCCAACCTATTTCATTCGTTGTGATTCATCATTAGAAAAGTACCGTCCCTTCCCACAATCCCATGGATGATCTACCCACATTTTTCTTCCCTCTCCTCCACTGGTTTCTCCTTCGATCTCTTAACTTCCGCATGCTCATCTTGAGTACATTTTTATTACACCCAATTAAAAATCTATTTAATGCCTCTTACGCACAATTCCCGACGACCTCCGCGCCGCATGCAAATGCGTTTAACACTCGAAGATCTTTGGCGAAATGCGCTTTTAATTGCAGTCGATAAATCAATGGCCGAGAATTGAATACACAATAATAAATTAAAAACGCGTTGGCCAATTGAAGCTCTAAGCCAACGCGAACTCGCACACGAGCGAACGGGATGCATAAATCAATTGGTCCGGGGCTGCGAGAGTTTTGGCCCTGGAATTGGTTCGGTAGCGGGTTGCGATCGTAAAAATGCAATTGCCAATGGAAGTGTCGGCGGCCATTTTGTGAGTCTTTTTGGCGTTATTAATTGCCACTGTTTGCTTTTTAGCATTTATTTATGGTCTTTGGACGCCGTGACTCCGGTTGGTCTGAGCGATGCCATTCAAGTGACACGCATTCAATTACACGCGGACCCGTTCAGCCACTGGGTGAGTGAGTGAGTGAGTGACTCACGGGCATATTGGTGTTGGTGGGCTGCGGGGGAGGAATGCAATCAGCTTCAATCACATTCGGGTCTGCCATATTTATCGCCTTAAATGAGCATAAATTGTGGCTTAAGCAAGGCTTAGAGCAGAGTTTCCCTGCTGCCAACGATGATCACACATGTTGGCTCACATCGATTGTGGCTACTTGACAAAATGTATTGCTGATTGCCATCGTAATATGGATGACAGTGCAAGTCCTAAAGATTTAAACAATATATATCTGTATCGATATATATATCATGACACCCAATCTATCTTATAACAGGGCCTATTCGAAGCTCGGTTTTGTGGGCTTAAGCGAGATTTTGACAATGCTTAGGGTACAGAAATTTTATATTCCAGTTTGTCGGCCAAAGTTTTTAATTAGAACCTTGATTCGGCAAATGTTTTTGGCAAGTTTTAATAGAACAGCTATTGGTTTACAGAATATTCTCAATATTATTTCATTATTCTGATTATTGAAATGTAAAGTTTAAAGATTTTTTAAGTCGATTTTGACTTCGGAGGTCCCCTATCAATACCATCAAAGGCTCCACAGATTCGTAGACTTTGTAGGGCAGTATCAGCCAAATGCTACTAAATTTTTAGTTAGTATGTCAGATTTTAGTGCTTCTTACCGGTTTGGAGTCGAACCAATTAACAAACTTTGTCAGAACTCTCTATTAAAGTCCTTTGATTGGAATTCGGCTATAAATTTGCCCAAATTGTTGCATCCAATTTTCTTAACTTGATACACTTGTCTCACACAAGTTTTGAAATCTTCTGCAAAAGACGGTAATACTTTATTAAAGTGTTTAGAAAACAACAACAACTTGAAAAGAAAAGTATAAACGAATTGTATAATCGACAAAAGGAAATAATGAAACAAATGATTCTTTAAAATGGTCAGCTTCTGATGAATCTTTAGCTTAGGAACTAGCCAAAAAAAAAACGATAAACTGCTTCATTTGTCTTTTTCAAATTTTGGGAAAACTTTCATTTTAAAGAAAAAAGGATATATAGAAAAATGATGACCGAACTTCAGTTCCAACCTGACCCTGGGTTCAGCGATCTTAACGTGTTCCATGAACTCGAATCCAAAAAGTTTCGATGGCTTGAACGCTCCTTACTTACTTACCATATATATTCTCAGCACATAATAATGGAAAAACATTATTTCTCCAGCTATTGGTTCCTGGCCATATCGTCGAGCTCCTGTAAATGAATCGTAAAATTCCATTCCACTTTCAAACTGAGTTGGGAGCGTGAGGCTTGTCAAAAAATTGCTGTGCTTTTATAAGAACATTCTGATTTGGGTCTGTTACTAACTTTTTGTTGGCTTCTCTCCCATAATTGACACCATTATGTCAGGTAAAAGCTCTTGGCCTTAGGAACCTCAAATAGAAATTATTTAAGTAAAAAAAACAAATATATTTTCAATATTATATTTTCTTATATCAATTTAACGCCGATATTATCAACTTGAAAATGAACGTTTTAATATGTAATCAATATTCAAAGATCAAATTGCCACAAAAAATGAAAAAAATATATTGGAAACGATTCAGTATGGTGCAAGATATGTACTCGATGTACCATTAGTATTGCAGTTATTCCACCTTTTTTGTTGGGGAGCGTGGCAAACATTAAAAAAACTTGATCTGCCTGCAGACGACTACATCTTAAGTTAAGTTTATATAGCTCTTCCATACTCTGAGATCTAGTTGTTCCTACAGACAAAAGGACAGACAAACGGGCGGGCATGGCTATATCTACTTGGATGTTGATACTGATCAACCATGAACATTCTTTATTCAGCTTGTTACATTCATTTGCACGACTTAAGTATTTGGAGTGCTGTGGACAAGCATCCGAACCGAATGCGCGCGTCAAGGCAAGCAGTTCGACGGCAAAATTAACCATGAACATTTTGAAATGTTCAATTCAATTCGACGAAATAATCAATGTTAATTATTTCTAAGTGTATTTCAACGATTCTTTCTTGGATTTCTTTCAGTGTATGCATTAAGAGATACATTTTCAATACCAGTGGCGTTTAATTAAAATTGTACAAGTGCCCCAATGTCAATCGGCATCAGTCACCTCTCCCCCACTCCCACTCCCACTCTCTCTCTCTCTCGATCCATCAGAAAAACACGTTAACAGCCCAAACGTGACAACAGCAGACAATGACAAGAACAATCCACTGGCTACCACCTCCAACCATCCGATTGTCAATGCATAAACGACTTTTGGAGTTTACTTCGATTCGTTTTTGATTTATGCCCCTCGTCGTATCCAGCAGCAAACTGTCCCATGCCCAGCAATGGCCGCCTCAAATTGAATGTTAATATATGCAGTTAATAAGTTATTTCTTGTTCGTTTTGACTTTCCGATATTTTATGGTAGCCCAGCGAGCTGTCAAAACTCACACAGGCAACTGTCAGCGTGGATAATTGCTAGCGGCCCACGCGATGCGTCCGGCGAGGCATACAAATGGGCCGGGAATCAATATGGGTGGGAGGGGGGTGGGGTGTTTGTGGATCGCTCCGGCCATGTTTAGTATAAACGGTTGACAAGCTAATTTGTTCAATAATTGCGAGAATTTTGACATGCCCATTGGGCTAGAGCCTGGGTTGCCAGATCGATTCAAAGTCAAACAGGCTGGGAAAGGGTCGCCCGCCCGGTTGAAGGGGAAATTGCTGGCCAAGACAGATTGACATTAAACAAGTTGTAATTCGATACTTAATTGACGCCTGGCTCGTAAATTTGCAATTGCAGCGAGTCGGCGACCGAAGTAATTCCAATTAAAGTGGCCCAAGGGGCCGTCGCCTGTCGAATTGAGGTAATGTAAAAAAGTGAGAATATTGCCCACACATGGGCATTGGCAAGACGTCAGTTGGAGGGGCAATAACTTCTCTGCCTGACCTTTCTGCTCTTCAGTTTTTATTTACTTTTTGGCCCATTTGCTGTTGCAGTTTCACTGTACCCCTGTACCTTGGCCCAAAACAGCCGCTCGGAGATGTATTACAGTTTGGTTTTTTGCAATAAATTCTCGTTCGTAACTGTAACTGGCGCTGAGCTGAGGTTTCTGCTTGGATTTTATGACCCAACAACGCTACATTAACACCAGACCCCACCATAGTGCACACACAAACACACACTCGCCGAAGCACTCCCCTGGGGCACACCGTGGGTCGGGCTTTCTATTGAGAAAGTGTAACTTTTACTTGTCGATTTTAAAGCTATAAAAAATGTTTTATGCCCTTGCCACACATATTTTCCCAGTTTCATTTTAATGCGGCGCTAAAACGAAAATTGTCTTACACCTTCGATTCTAGCTCGCCACTTTGTGGTGCCCATCACCTCCATCTCCTGCTCCAAGTGGAAGCCACCGACGACACAGTTATTGATGCGATTTATTTTATGGCAAATTTTATTGGCTTTGAAATTTGATTGGAGTTTTTTTTTTTTTTGATTTGGGCTTTGCTGAGGGATTCGGATTAGACAAGGTATCGAATTTCAAATGAAGTTTGGTCGACGGGAGAAAAGTGGACTGGAAAGTACTCCTTCCTTTCATCACTTAAACCTACTTAGCCAGTTTCTGGATCATTCTTGCCTTGCACTTCGGAAGTTTCTAATGTCAAACTTTTCGGATCCCAGTCACATACTTCCCATAACTCACCCCGCATCTTCGAGCGACTCAAAATCGAAAATAATTCAAAATATTTTGTGTGTGTCGCAAACGGAATTAATAATTTTGTAGAAAACTCAAACACCTTGGCGTACCGACAATTACTTTATGAGCACTGCAAATATGGCGTCGATCATAATTAGACAGCCGGAGGAATGAAAGTGACGGGCGAACTTCCGTTGAGGAGGAGGAGGAGGAGGAGGAGGAGGATTAGGTGTCATTGACGAACATGACAACGGCGACACAGATCGAGGGGAAGTTTGTACAATTGCCAAGGGCCAAGGTAATTGCGGCACAAGCCCAAAGTTCAACCGGCTGCACACTTAAAATGGCCGGAAAGCGACACGTGGGCGCTGATAAGGCTGCAGAACGATTTGGGGAGGCGGATGTGAGCGATTTGGGCCAAGCTCTTTCCAGCTGGAAGCCAGACAGTTGTTAATGTCTTAATTAACTAACAAGAGACGACGACAAAGGGCTGCTCTGATTCCATCTCCCATCAGCTCTCGCTCTGGCTCTGACTTTGGTTCTTATCGCTAAATTGTAATCAGTAATTAAGTCTCGACGCACGCGCTCCAAGTTCGAGTTCTGGGCTGGGATGCCCGGCTGGGGACTGGGAATGGGCCCTGACTATTATTAAGTTATTATGTGTTGATTTACATGCGTATTGTTGTTGTAATTTGATTTGATGCGGCACGGGAAGGAGGCAGCTAAGCCGTTAGCCTGATTAAGCAATTGAGATAGACAAGGCGTACACACAAAACGATAAGGATGATGATGTGACGCAGTTGGAGCCATTCAACGGAATTCATTTCGGGATAGTTTCTGGGAAGCAGACAGCAAGAGGCTACCTAGGCAGCACTTATGTTGTTAATAGTTTTATATTCAAAAGTTTAGAAGTTAATTTTTACAACGAATTCAGTCTCTGAGTTTGTTAACCATTCTTAAGCCATTTAGGAATATTCGTTTCATTTTCTGGTGAAGTAATGCTGATAAGAATATTAACATAAATAAAAGGTCTCAAAGCTTGGTAGGTCAGGATATATTGAGGATTATAGAGCTGTAGCAGTAGTTCAGTTAATATCCATTCAAAAGACAATAATAGGGCAGAGTAAATGTATAAGAACCGTCAAATTTTATACCCTTTCCTCCTTGATCCTTACTTACCATATATGTCAAACCTCGATCTCTTACCATCTCTAAGATCTGTGCGTTCAATCGGACCGACAGGCGGACAGACTAAAATGATGGACATGACTCGACTGTTGATGCTTTTCAAGAATATATATACTTTATACGGTCGGAGATGCTTCCTTCTGGCTGTTACATACTTTACCACAAAATTGTAACTTTACTTACTTTATAGCAGGTATACTATATAGTGGTTCGATTTCGACCAAACTTGGCAGAATCATAATGCATTTAAAACTCGTAAATCCGAAACTAGTTTTTCGATCGATCATTCCTATGGCAGCTATAGTCATCCGATCTGGCCGGTTCTGACAAATATGCAGCGTATTTGTACCAGAATACTTCGTGCAAAATTTGGTGGCGATAGCTTTAAAACTGACGGAGGAGATAGCATAGAAACAGACGGACAAGCCTAAATCAACTCAGCTCGCCATGCTGATCAAGAATATATATACTTTATGTGGTCGGAAATGCTTATTTCTAAACGTTACAAAGCATCTGGACAATTTCAATATACACTCTGCAGGGTTATAAAAAGATCGATGATCTCGGCCTTTAGATTGAATTTTAAGGTACGATTCGTACCAGATGGACCTCGAAACAAGCTTAAATCAATCCTGACAAAAGTTTATCTATCTGAAAGGCCAATTTCAAATATACCTTACTCGAGATTCAAGTCAGTACGGATGTGCTATGTCAAAGCGAAAAAATTTCTCATCAATGGGCTAGGTGAATACACTAATACACAAAGGCTTCTATCATATCTATTTTGTCACTTATGATGCCTTGGAATACCCAAACAGTCATGTCAACATTCAACAATCATGCTGGCATAAGGAGGAGGCTGAAGTCTATTGAAGATGGTATGCACACTACTTATGACATCAAGCCTGCATGAAATTAGATAAGACTTTAGATAGTCACTGGTGGGCAGCCCAGACACAGTTGCTGGAAGGCCCAACACACTCGGCAATTCATACCGAATGCTTACCGAAGTAATGCATCAGTGGGTGTCAGAGAGAGACAAATAGTCTCTAGATAGACCTACTATTGCCTCCAGTCGTGTTCGAATACCGAGCTTTAAACAATCAGGTGTGTGATTGTAATACATTTTGGTCGAGCTCTCACAAGCTAAAGTCGGGATTAAGACAAGAATTCCGAGATTGAAAAATCCGAACTGAAGTCAATGCTGCTCGAACTGGGAATTGACCAACTTCTGACATCGTTTGGGATTGATTTAATCCCGGTTTTCTTGAATTGTTTTCTGTGAATGCTTAAGCGATAAATAAGAAATCATCATGTCTTACATGATGGTTTTCTTGAACTGTTCAAGAGTGTTTGGAAACACTTTTTACTATCTTCCTTTTTATTCGATCGAATGTATATCAAAAGAAATTCTGAATGCCAAACTATCCTGTCGGTAAAGCAACGACCCGATCTGCCATACAGCTACAGCAGTATTAGAGGGAGAAAAAGAAACACTTTCTCTGTCAAATAAAGTAAAGTCGCCTAAGTTTCACAAGAAGATAAAACCTTCAACCTTCTGCTCTTACAGTTTTGTATTATATGGGAGAGGGGTGTGGGGAAGCTATCGAGCGGAGAGCGTAATGGATTTTTGCACTCATGTTGCTTTGGAATTCCCAACCTGTTATGGCATTACTTGCATGGAGAGACCTCTGTTCCACTGATAGTTGACACAGAAGGACTGATGCTGCTTTGAGGTGTGTATTCCTTGAGCTGGCTAAAAGTTGCAACATGGCTCAACAATTAGTTTTCCGTGAAATAAATTTAAACAAAATGGAAAAATCTACTGATATTGAATTGTTGTATGGTTGGAATCTGTGAAGCTCTTGAATTAAGAGTAAGCGATCTTACTCTTGAATGTGATAAGCTCTTGATAATACGAAGAACCATTCTCGGTTATTGACAATGCTGTTTGCCCTTGATTCGAAATTGAGCAATCTTGAAAACGAGTATGTTTAGCACTTGATCCAAGAACTCTTGTGCTTGATTTGAGACTGATTCGTACTTGGATCAAGTATTGAAGCATTTGGATCAAGAAAACCGGGATCAAAAACTCATACTTGGATCAAGAATTTCGCTCTTGGATCGAGAATTTTCGCTCTTATCGAACTATTGATCTCGAAAATTCTTGATCCAAGTATGAAATTCTCTATTTTTTCTCTGAGTGTGGATATATAACATTGTATAATTTTTTCCTAAGCTCATAGATGAACCCATGTACCAATCTCATTGGAAATCTATGTCGACTCCTTTCAAATTGCTTTTAAACAAACTCAAAATCAGTTTTTTTTACCCCCCAACCCCAACGATTTCGTTTAAGATAAAACACGCCTCTGAAAAGTTGTTTGCCAATTTTTTGTCAAGTAACAAAAACCAAGTTTTTAGCGACTATTCAACCCGAGTAAACTAAATGCAGATTGCGTAAACCTAAACTGGCGTTAAACGAAACCCGCGAAGTTTTTGTTGTCTTTTGTTTTTGCCAGCAAAAAGTAAAATTTTTACGACTCGAAAATTGCAACACTTAACAATAAATCGGAGTCAACTACCAAAAAAAAAAGGGACGGCTGCTAATTTCTGCTTGGCCAAAATAAACGCTTTCAATTACAACAACAATCACAAACGAAACAATGGCAGTAGTGATCCGGCGGAGGGTGGGCTGGCTGGGGGTGGGGAGGGGAGGCAACCGTAAAATTAAACCGCAAAATGCAAATAAACGAAACCTAATAAAAGCAATTTGGAAAATTAAGTAAAACGCTCGAGCACCTCTGAGCCCGATAGCTGGCAACGAACACGGACACCGACTGCGGGCAGTAAACAAGCAAAAGCTGTGCTAATTTTTTGTAAATAAAACTACCGATCTGCCAGCCAACAACCACTTGGAAAATCAACTGTGAAAATCAGCAATAGCAAACTGTGCCAAATTGCTGGCAGATCGTGAGGCGCAAGGCGCAAAACAACAGTTGCAATCCGAACGGAATGCAAATTCTGATTTAGCTGCAGCCTGTGTGGTAATTATTGTGCTAGGTTCAAGCTGCGAGTGTATAGCAGGCACCCAAAAAGCAGCCAAAGCAGCCAAAGCAGCAGCAGCAGCCTCTTAGCATTAGAATCTCATTGTGAGCAGCATGTTGCTAGCAGCATGTTGCATGTGGCCTGCCTGAATACTGCGAATGCTTATTACATTGCGATACCCTGCCAACAAGAAGAGTGTGTGTGCAGGAAGGTCACTGGGCTCGTTCTTCCATTTTGCGGACGGGTCTTTAGAGAGATGTTTTCAATGTTAAGTTTTCATTTCAATTTACAGGACTCAAAAGTATACTTTCTGCAAACTAAGAAAAGATAAATTGATTCAATCCGGCCGGTTCGAAGTGATCTTTTGCTTTCGCACCACTTTACACACTTTACTTTACTGGTAGATCGTACATCTGCTTCAAGAGGAGCCACCCTCTCTCATCAGCTGTCAATTTTTACACTCAGAGAAAAAATAGAGAATTTCATACTTGGATCAAGAATTTTCGAGATCAATAGTTCGATAAGAGTGAAAATTCTCGATCCAAGAGCGAAATTCTTGATCCATGTATGAATTTTTGATCCCGGTTTTCTTGATCCAAGAGCTTCAATACTTGATCCAAGTACGAATCAGTCTCAAATCAAGCACAAGAGTTCTTGGATCAAGTGCTAAACATACTCGTTTTCAAGATTGCTCAATTTTGAATCAAGGGCAAACAGCATTGTCAAGAACCGAGAATGTTCTACCTATTATCAAGACTTCATCACATTCAAGAGTAAGATCGTTTACTCTTAAATCAAGAGCTTCACAGATTCCAATCATACAACAATTCAATATAAGTAGATTTTTCCATTTTGTTTAAATTTATTTCATGGAAAACTAATTGTTGAGCCATGTTGCAACTTTTAGCCGGCTTGAGGAATACAAAGCAGCATCAGTCCTTATGTGTCAACTATCAGTGGAACAGAGGTCTCTCCATGCCAGTAATGCCATAACAGGTTGGGAATTCCAAAGCAACATGAGTGCAAAAATCCATTACGCTCTCCGCTCGATAGCTTCCCCACACACCTCTCCCATATAATACAAAACTGTAAGATCAGACTCAAAGTTATTCTCTCAATTGTGCTTGCTCTCCTCTCTCAGTTTCTATACCTCACTTCCCTCGCCTAAAATCACCAAGCTAAGAACGTATTTATCTCGACTTCAAAAGCGAAATTCTTGAAAATTTAAGAACGAATAAATATTTTTTCAAGAGCGTTTGTTCTTAAGTTATTCGTACTACTTTTTTCTGGGTATACCAGCTGTCAGTCCATCAACAGAGAGACCCATGTCCGACATACCTCAAGCCGGATAAAACTGCAGGCTTACGTAGCAGAAAGATCGTTAAAACAGTCACACATAATAAACAATATTCTTAAACGAGCGTTACGTACTTTAAGCGTTAAGCGATTTATCATTTATCTGAAGTTTAGATGCTAAACTTAGCTGTTTAAATTTCTTGAAGACCACCTTCAAATCATCAAAAATACCTTAGGTTAGTTTGCTTAAATAATGGAATCATTATTGACTTAAGTGCTGTTTGTACGTTACACAAATGGAAAGTTGTATTTGAAATCAACATACATTTTTTAGGCTTTTAACGATTTTTGCTGCAAAATCAAGAAAATGGTTGGGGCATTAAAAATAGAGAAATATTCAAGGATTCTATGCCCGTCTTGGTGTGCACAATTGATTAATTCGTTCGTCCACAATTGATGATTTCATTTACTTTTATGTTACGTTACATTTAATTTGCACCATTATAAATCAAGTAAAAGGGGTCAAGGTTGAAAAGCCTCGTTTACATAATTGATCACACTGTGACAATTAACAGCCTCCCTCTTATGACACTTTATGCAGTATTTCAAGAGTTCTGACGGCAGGCAGAGGCTCATACCTCTGGCTAGAATGGAGAAGCTGCGTTATGGGGGAGGAATCAGGGAGGACGCAGGAATCTCAACAAATTTACACGCAGTTTTTGTCCAACTGTTTAATATTTGTCTATGCAGAATTTCTCAATGGCAGTTGTGCCAACTGCGGCTCATGCAAAATTAGTTCGACTAAAGAAAATGACCGAGATTTCATAGTTATTTTACACTCTACCCTATGCAAGACTCCATCGCAACTTTATACACCCCCCTGAAAATAACCTTAAATTCATAGTTATTTAGCCAACATATTGCGCCAAAAAATATATTTACCTTAATTTAACTTTTTAGGTAATTTTTATCTTGGTATAAGGCAAAAAAACTGCCCTGAAGTATAGAATTTTGTTCCTAAATGTGAGGTAACACATTTCTTAGGACCGATTTCTCATGTCCTAGATAGCAGTTATAAGTCAGAACTCTGATTTTGATCTGGCTTTTGTAGGTATATGTGTCAGTTAACTTTATGTCGAAGATTAGAAATCGACCCTTAAAAATGTTCAAATATGTATACCCACAACAGATCACTGGAATTCCAGCTCGGGTATTTGAATCCAGTCAAATTTTTAGTCATAAATATAAGGTCACTTTTCATAAGCGTTCGTAATGTCGTATTGCCATTTTAAGCATCAAATTATTATAAAGTCGGTTGGCTTAGGTGTTGCAACGATGGCTTCGAGATTAAAGGCTGTAAGTTCGATTCCCATTGCAGACTTAAAAGAATGTGTTTTTGTTTGTTTGGAATTGTAATTTTGTTATGGAATGGTTAATAATTAGTTTATTACCATATTTGACTTCACATTTACAATGTGCCAAACACTATAGAGCTGATTTGCTCGTTTGGAGGACCCAAGTACACTTGTTAAGAACTAAACTCATTGTTTAAAAAAAAGCAATAACAAACTAAAAAACACAAGAATATGAATTTGCCTGATGTGTGACTTCTCAACGCTCTAAGGCAACGTTCGAACATCCAGCTGTACAGCTGAGAACAGATAACTGATTTTTCAATCATGTAGGAAAAGTTACCTTATCTTTAGGTGAGAAAGTAAGAAAGTCAAGCCGGACTAAAACATACTCCGTACCAACAAAGGTGTATAAAATAGTAAAAATGTTGATGCCGACATAGTCACAGAAGGCAGTGCTGCTGCAGCAAACATTCTTTTGCTCATAACTTTACTTCCGTTCATCCAATCCCTTGGCGGATTGATAAATAATACTGATTCCAGAAGCTGACAGCAATAAAACTGGCAGAGATATGACGTTTCTTCTTAATTGCGGGGGCGTGGCAAAAATTGGTAATAAACTTGAAGTGTCAGTGTCCCGCACATGTCAAATTCTATCTCTTACCATCTCTGAAATGTGTTGGACGTGCCTATATCAACTCGAAAAATGATGCTGATCAAGAATATATATACTTTCAGAAGTCGGAGATGCTTCCATGTGGCTCTTACATACTTTTGCACAAACTAAATCTACTCTGTGTACCTTTGTTGAAGAGTATAACAGAAGGTTCGCACTTCTAATATGAAAACTTCTTCCACATTGGATTATGAATTCAAATCGTTGAAAACCAATTTATCTGCACCTTCAAATCAAAGACCCTCATAGTTGATTCTAAACGTATTTCACTGTTTCTAATGTCATCAAAATCCCCAATAAATCATTTCCAAATCTGTAGTGTATTGAATAGTCGATGCATTCCTTTCCAGCCACACACTTGCTGGCAATTTGTGAATATGTCTGCCTGCAAGTCACGCGTTGACCCCGCCCTCTTAGCCCCACTTCCCCCGTCTCACCCCATTCGGGCTGCCTGCTGCACTGATTATTTGCTTAAATTGCTGCTAATAACATGACGTGGTGGCATTCAAAGAAAGAGAAACATCGCTGGCCCCCCTCGATTTGCATGCACTCGACGTCTGTCCATCATTTGTTAATTTCTTCATGCAGGGGAGAGGCAGCAGCAGCAGCAGCAGCAGCAGCAGCAGGAGGAGGCGATGTGGATGGAGCTTGAGTAGAGGTTGCCATTGCCACTGTTTCTCAAGCCAAATTGCTGCAAAATTAGTTGACTTGTCTATTACACATGCAGATGGCCAACCGGCAATTGCATTTCGAAGATGTTGCATGCCTCACGGTAAACGCTTCGGTTTAGTTGCTCATAACTGGAGGGTATATGGATATGGCAAACGGATCCACTTGCCGCCAATTATGGCAGCAATTACAGTTGTAGCTGCACCTGATCTATAATTTCCATTTGGCCAACGAGTGAGTTACTTTTCACAGCTCGCGGCTGCATCGGTCATGTGAAATGGGCACAGCGGGGGATGGCCGGAGTCGGAATTCGTGTGCCGTGATGCAGTTGCAAAAACTTCAGGTTAATGAAAGAATAATAAGCCGGGGTGACACTGACACGGCACAAATCACAAAAGCAAAACATTATTCTAGTCGAAATGTGGCTCGAGGGTTGTGACTTTGCATGCAAAACGAGGGAACGGAGAGTCGAAATGATGGAGAATTCTGCTTTGAAAATAGATGCAACGTGGTTTGGAATGAGTTCATCACCGAAGTTACAACAAAATGGGAATGAAATATATTTTCGGCAACAAGTTTTTCATAATCTCTTTAAGCTTTTCCATCTACATATGAAAATCAGATCACTGCCTCCACTTCTTGGCATTGAATGCCTCATTGCCTCATCAACGAACCACTGAACCACTTGCCCCTGCCACAGACTGTCCGTGTCAGTCTGATTCCTTCCCTTTCCCACCAATTCCGGCGCCTGGGAGTTAAGCACAACTAATGAGGGACAAGCCCAGAAAACTGTCAAGCAACACCCACAAGAAAAGCTGGGCAAAGCTTCTTCTGCCTGCTCCCCCTACTCGCCCAACCCGCGCCCCCCCTCCGACCAATAAAACAGAGCGAACACAAAACAAATTAAGCAAAACATTTTGTAAATGTCGAAGAGACAGATAGACAACCCACAAACACGGAAAGCGTTCAACTGAAAATTAATTAATTGCCTTAAAAAGTATAAGTACTACAGCAACAACAACAACAACAACAACAACAACCGAAACCAAATGTATCTGCATTTGTTGGAGCTGCATGTGCGTACATAAATCATGGGAACAACACAAGGATTTCGGCCATGGCGCCAATGGGCTCCATACAGATACAGATCTCCGGCCAACTGACTGACTGACTGACACTTTCTTTTGGAAACAATGGGAAGCTTTAACCGTTACACTCGGCTGTTTTCCCTCGCCGATCAGCGTTAATCACTGATCAGCATGGCGCTTGTTTGGGGATTATGATGATGATGATGATACCTCACGATGTCGTGAGGCGTCTGCATTCGTGAGCTATTCAAGTGCAACTAATTGCGGCACGTTCGCACCCAATTAGCACCGAAAGAGTTGAGCATCGTCTGCGCCAACTAAGTGCAGCTATCAACGGCATCTGCATCTGCATCTGCGGAGCAGTTCCACGAATTATGATTTACATATTTCACTCAAAAACAGAAAAAACAGAAACATCGTTTTTTGAACTTGCTGCGTCAAAATATTGAACACGAAGAGGCCCAACGGTGGCCCCTAAGTGAGGGGTGTTGACAAATGTCTTTTGTGATGGCACTGGAACACACTCGCACTTTCTTTGCTACCCTTGACTTGACTTGACTTGGCCGCATCCCCTGCCGGCAGCTGCTTGTAATTTTCACGCAACATTTTCCACTTCATGCCTGCGTTGGCGTGGGCGTTGCCGGGGGCCATTTGTATCCATCAACGCCATCGGAGTGCAATTGCAATTGCGGTCACATTTATGACTTGTGCATTTGCCAGCGATGATGAGTGAATATATTAATGATCGGCGATTTGTCTAGAATCTAGACGGTGGGATACGACGCCCGGCGACCCGCGCCCCGCACATGTGCTGCCCATTTGTCTAATGGCAATTTTAAAGTGCTTCCATAATTTGGAAAATCTGTTTATCATTTAATTAATAGAAAACTTTTCGTTCAATTTGACTAAACGAAATTTACGAGCAGAAACAATTTACGGGAATTGTTGTGAGAAGATCAGCCTGAATTTGGGGAGTGAATCAGAAATTGTAAATTGGGGGTCGCCACTGTCTTAGTCATTCTTTCTTGGCAATCGACTTATCACCTAATGTAAAAACATTTCAAGTTAACAGTCCAAAATACACTCCCAATCAATCAGATACACGGCACCAAAAAGCATATGGAGTATATTTTGTTTGTGCAAGAGTATGTCACAGCCAGAAGGAGGCATCTCCAATCCCATGAAGCTGTTATATATCTTGATATCTTGATCATCCAAAGTCTGTCCATACGAACGTTCAGATCTGAGAAATAGTAAGAGATAGGCGTTTGACATGTATGAGACAAAAACTTCAGTCAGATTTAGTTTATTTTTAACGAGTTTTTTTTTTGCTAACGAAATTGAAAAAAAAAAACCTCGTATCTCTGACAGTTTTATACAGAGCTGCAACCTATCGGATACAAGGACTGGTTCGATGCAAAGGCTCACACCGACAAGGGGGTTTGGTGTACTAAATTGATTTTGGAGCTAACTAAGCCTCGGTTTCGGTTCAGTTGAGTGGTTCACCCATATTATACCCCTTGCAAAGGGTATTATGTAAGTTTGCAACGCATAGAAATACTCATTTCCGACCCCATAAACCATATATATTCTAGATCAGGGTGACGAGCTTAGTTGATTGAGCTTTGTCCGTCCGTCTGTCTGTTTCAACACAAACTAGTCACTCAGTTTTGAAGCTATTGAGCTGAAATTTTGCACAGAGTCTTCTTTTAGCTGTACGCTGTATCGCTAGTTTTAGTATGAAAAACTTGTTTCTTTTCAATGGAAACGTCTTCAATCTTTGTATTCCCAGGTTTTCTACGCTTTTTTTTATGTTTCTGACAAGTTTGATGAAAATTGGAGAACTATTTGGTAAAGCAGTCATACAAATGTTGTGTCTGAAAAACAGTCTGGGCATGAGCGGCATTAATGTGTGGGATTGCTTGATTCGAATACTCACACAAATTATTTACAAGCTTCCAAGGAAGAAATGCAGTTAGATGGCTGAAAGCATCTTATGGTATTAAATGGACAAGGACAAGGATAAGGACTTCGGAAATTAATTAAACTAATAATCGGACAGATCGTATCTTGGGGTATCGATTCAAATTAACACAATTTCGAATATCTTTGTCTGAAGGTATGCGCTTATCGTCCTAAAACTCGTCAGTGATCTGAACCAAACCGTTTTCTTTGGGGTACCCGGTATGGTTCAGAATTTTGAAAGGGATGACGGTTCGGTATGTGGTTCGGTTTAATAGATGCAATTAATGGTTCGTTAACGGACTGGTTATGTTCGGTTTAGAACCGGCTTGCATCCCTGGGCTTGTACATAATCAGGATTCTTTTCATCGACCTGTTAAAGGATTGTTAAAGATCGGATGAAAGATATGCGCAATAGAATGTTCGCTGCTGCAGCGCTGAACTGAATATATTACAGTCGGGCTGGAACGACTTTCGTGTGTGTTTTTTATGCAGATCTTTCTTATTTTGTGAAAGTACAACTATAAAATACCTTTCACTATGAGTTAAAAAACCATGAAAAATCAGACTTAATGCTAAATTTTTAGGCTTTCTCTGCTAATTGATGGTTTGAGGCAGTTGGGCGAAGAGTTAAGCGTCAACATGGCGAATATATCTTTTCGAAGCACAGCACTATTTGGGCTTTCCAGTCTATAGGAAAGCTTTCATTGCTCCGAGAGTTATTTTTCGGGAACTGGTGCCACTCTGTCGCCCTAGCAATTAGTTCGTTTCGGAGTGAATTGCAAAATCAAAATCGACGCAGTTCCAATGCCAGCTAGGCGCACCAAATACACTTAGTATGTAGACAGCTGTTTGACTTGAGCCTCGCAGATAAGGGTCAATGTAATCTTTAACAGAGGTACAATTTTCTTTCTTTCTAACTTTCTTCCAATTACTCCAATGAGCTTGGAGGTTTGTCAAAGGATTGTTGGATGATGAATTATGAGGAAGAGATTATAACTTACATTACTCACGAAAACACAATCTTTAAACAATTTGAGATCTTATTTCAATACACCTGTATTTTCCATTTTTTCTCTTAGAATCAAAGTATAAGACTTTGAACTGAAATATACAAGAATATTATAAAAATAAGAAAAAAAGAGCATACCTTAGCTTATGACTCGACTACCGATTTCTGGTCACCTTTACCAGCTATTGGCGTCAGCTTCTCAAACATTGCCGTTCGGAATAGGCGCTAAACTGTAAGACCCTTTTCAGCAAAAATTAGAAGCACACAAGCCAGGAGATTGATAGGAGCTCGGCTTGGCTCTTTGGGGCTTTCTAAAGCCAAGTATAAATAAATTAAAAAATATTTAATGTACCGAACCGAACCTACCGTTTTTCAAAGTCCCTGCATAATCGACTATTTTGCAGTAATTGGAGCAATTTGCGGAAAATTTTTCCGATCTAACTTTTTTTATAGCTTACAAAAAAACCGGAAAAGCTAACATCTAGAAGGTCTTGTATGCAAAGTAATAACTTGCAGGCATAATAAATTGGCGGTATCCTGACCAACCTCACCCAGGCCTAGAGACATTCTCTAAGATGAACACAGAAAACCGATTTGGCTTCCATTTTTCCCAGAATGAATCAAATTGATTTGAATTCTCCCTTCTTAATATGATCCTTCAAATATTTATATAAAGCGCCCACATAAAATTCCAATAAATATTTGGGATTTACCCTCAAACAAGCTCTGGGATCAAACAGAAGTTAGTCTAGCTGTAAGTCCCAACCTGATCCAAACTCTGGCCCATACGGTGGGTAAGTAGGCAATTCAGGGAATCAAAACAATGTCGCGCACACATGATCAGCGCCTGTTTAGGGCAACAAATCCGCAAACTTAACTTGGAATTTGTGCGCCTCAAGCCATTCGCAAATCCAAGATCAACGCAGGACTAACGTGTCCATGGCCAGGATCGCGCATTTTAATCCAATTATCAATGCTGGCCTAAGAGCGCGCGCGACAGGAACCCGAAGTCGGCATGTGGAAATGGAAGACGAGCACGAAACCCGCGTATCCTTTCGTACCCAACAAATTAGAAGCTGACTCAAGTTGAGTGGGCGGACCGAAGGGATTAGAGGGTCATAATGTGAAAGCGGAAAACGGGTGCGGAGTGTGGGAGGAGTAGGGTCTGGTCGCAAACAGATTATTGGCATTACCGCAATTATGGAACGTCGGGCAGGTCCCGGCGTAATTTCAATGCGGTTTTCCGGCGGCAAGCGTGTCCAATCGAGGGCCGACGACGCCTACCTGAGATCGCCGGGGATGTGGCTCGTCCGTTTATGGCTCATTTGGGGTCTAAATTTCGCTTCAAAAACCCATTCGCATTTGCATAATGAGACAATGAAATATTTTGCTTGCATCCCACGACTCAACACGAATTGCGTTAATTTGCGGCAGTTGTCGCGCCTCGATCGGATCCAAATCGGAGCCCAAATCTCCACAGCCCCAGCCCACTCCCACCTGATCCGTGCCACACCTAGCAGTCATAAAACTCATTAAATAATGGCCCTCGCTCGGAGAGCTGAGCGAAATTTTAATTAATCAACCGGCCTTATCCACGATCGGTTCACTCCGCGCTCTCGCCGGCCGCTTGATGTTCTGGGAATCGTTGCCTGGCGCGGCCTAAGCCATTCACCCGCCCACAACTTAGACCAGAGGTTGCAATTTCCCAAGACAGCATCGATAATTGGATTAAATGCGCGATCCTCGTCGATGATCCTCGCGCTGATCTTGGATTTTCAACTGGCTTTGTCTCTGAGGCGCACAAATGCCGAGTTAATCGTGGGCTCTGGCCAGGCTGTCCTTGGCCAGATCCTAGCCCGACTAAGCAGAATGCAAATCCCAAATATTTATTTGCGTTTAATTAAGTCGGCGAGCTTAGGCCAACGCGCACCGGAAGTTTTGCGTGCCCGAAAATCCGCGCAATTAAAATTCAATTTAAATTTTCGTAGAGCCAAACAAACAAGAAGTGTCACGAAACGGTGGAACCCCTTTTTTTTTTGCCAGCTAGCCTCGGACGAAATGAAGCAACATTTTTAATTAAATCAGTGCCCATGGCTGATGCCAAAATGCTCAATTATTAAAACAAATAAAGCCAATTAGTTGTGTCAACACGGGAGATCACAGGAGCAGGAGGCAGCGCAGACGGGCCAAAAAGATGGCGGCCAACCCTTGTGCCAATTATGTTACCACTAAAGCTTGTCCAGCCATTCAACGGCAACCAGGAAGCGGCTTTAATTGACAATGAAATGCCGTCGCCATCATCAACATCATCATCGTCATCGTCATCGTCGGCGTCAGCCACATGAACTGGCCTCCATTTGTGCGTCTAATAAAAACGCTAACGAGACATGAATACACGCACACACGCACACACTAGCGTATATGTGTATGTACTGCATATATATATATATATAATATATACCATACCGACTGTCTGACATTAGTGCAAAACTTTTAGGCGACGCAATCAATTTACTTTATGCTTTTTAAAGGGTACACGGGGCATACACGTGATGGGCTACAAGTGTGACTTTTCGTACCGCTTACTCCTGTGCGATGTGCATCACAGCTGTAATTTAATTATCAGTTAGAATTTTTAACTAAAATCCAAGCAAAAAATATCCAATATGAGTTCAAACTTTTTCTTACCCAAAACTCGAAAATTTTCAAAAAATTAGGCAAAAAAGCAACGCAAAAATTTTGTTCCCAAAATATATTCAAATAAACTTTGGATTGCTCCCAAAATGTGAACATAGTGTATAACCTGCTTTAATGATTCCTTAAGTAAGCCGAAATACTAACAAACTGAAATCCAAATGTTATTAACCAGTATTGAACCGAACCGGTTCGATTCCGGAATTCTGACTTTTATTTTACAGTAAACCGAATCATAAACCTAACCTCTTTAGAAATAAAAGCTAACTAAACCCGAACATGTTCCGAACCTACAAATTCTGTTCGGTTCAACAAAACCGATAAACAACAGAAGTCGGACCATCGGCTTAGCTGATTCTTTTGTTATATGGTGTGCTTAGTGCGACTGACACCTAAAACGGGCAGAAAAGCGGAGTAAAACTTCTAGAAAAACGTTAAAAGTTATTTATAAAATCCCCACCCATAATCTTACATAACATGGTTAATTCTTCGAGGAATACTTCGAAATGAAATTCTACTTAACAGCAAATTATATATTTAATATTCCCATGTCTGCTAGTAACCGATTCCGATCTAAAAAAACCACACGATTCCCAAACGAATTGTGTTGTTTTTATGTCGAATTCGATTTTTAGAACACAAAATTGATAATTATTGTATAAAGTATGAACTGATCCAAGGTTCGAACCAAAACATTCTCCCAAAAACCACGAACTTGAATTTTCCGAAACTATACCATTGAATTATTTTGGTTCGAACCAATTACCCGGAGATACATGAATATTTTTGTTGATTTCCAGCCCTGTTATTAACCGATCACCGAAACGTTCATGACGTCTTCGATTCAACATAAGTAGGGCTTATTTTAGCTTTTCAACATGCATGCCCTTTTCCCCCTGGGCCTAGAAAGAATTTTGTTTTCAAATGAATATTTTCAATTTACGATATAGCTTTCGAATTTATTGATCAATCAAAATTACACATGTGAAAGCGATTTCTCATCTACTAAATAGCTGCTCTGTGTCAGATAACGTTACACTTAGGCTAATTTATGTGAAAGATAACAGTATGTGGGATATAAGAAATCGGTCCTTAGAACGAGTTCCCTATAATTGTGAATGTAAAATGAACATATCCGAAAGCCTTTTCCAGGGAGCGTCAATTATGAATTTTTGTAGATTTTTCCACCCCAAAAAGCATCAACTTGAAGATCCGGATGAAAAAAAGTGTTGGAAAACGCAACTATGCAACTATTTCAGCTTATTTAATTTTTGTTTATTGCTCAAATAATTGTTATTTTTCGAGTAAAGTCCATAAAAATTAAGAATGATCATTAATTATTTAAAAACCGAATTTTAATTTATGTTGACAAGCTTGAAAATGGGATTTATTGGATCGATTTGAATCTCCTATTAAGGATATGCATCAAACTTCACCCTTATATTTATTCACTAGTCGTTTGAGCTTAAATATTACTGATTAATGATTCATCAATTATAAAATAAAAATCCAAAATAACCCTTGATATATGATTTTTCAAATAGAGCTCATTTTGATTAAGTTCCCTGCCATTTTCCTTGCAATTTGACAAAATTTACTTCCAATTCAATTCTTCTGCAAACTACCAGCAAAACTTTGTTCCATCAGTCTTCACGGGGTATTCAATAGTCGACCAAATCTCAACTCTCGCGTATTCCTACTCCATTCATCTGATATTTATATATATATAAATGCCGCTTTGGGATGTTGGAAAGGAGGCTGCTAACCAGACACAACCAACCAAATGGGGGCAGCACCAGTACCCCCTGCTCCACTCTCTCACACACACACACACACACAGTCTTAAGCGACCCACTGCTGCTCTCTCATGGAAAAGCCGTGCAAAGTACTCGTGATAATGAGCTCCATCTCGTTGGCAATTATTAAATGAATTGGATTTATACATTGCCTCGTCAGCTTCAGGCAAGCACCAACACCACCAATGCCTTGCCTTTGCCCCTACCCCTACCCATACCCATTCCAAGCTGCACTCTCTCCTTCCTACTCATGCTCAGTCGCTCGGCCCAACCCCTCGATTGCAGCTGGTGTAGTATCATATGGCTATCTTATTCTCACACACGCAGCTGCAATTGTCAGCCAATCACGGAAGTCTTTTGAATTTATCTGGCTCTTGATGAATGTGGAATGTGGAAGCTGCTGCTAGCTGGGCTGTGGATTCTATTCGAAATTGTCTTAGGGGCTTGAGAGGCGCTTGGGTTTGAGATGGGGGTACATGGGAATAGAGTTTGGTTAATTTTAAATCAAAATGGCTTTAATTAGTGGCAGAAAGAAATCCATGCGGTATTTTAACCACCGCAAAAAGTATTCAGGGTGGCTCATAATTTTTTAATAAATTGTGTAAAAATTGAAAAAATTGCCTCTCTGAAATGTAATTTATGCGTAAGACGTTAGAGAACAATCGAATCCCTTCAACTTTCTTACTTTAACGCTTGCACAAAAATAAAAGACCTGAAAGGTTTTGCTCACTTGTGGTTCCATATTGAGAATGCAAAAACTGTACTGACTCAAAATGTTTATATTTTGAAAAACTTTCAAGCTTCAATTGGATCCAAAAATTTGATAACATTTTGGAATTTTATATTCGTCACAATTCTTTGCATAATTTGATATATTTTGGCTTTGCTTTGATGATCATGAGATATTTAATGGGGCTTTTAGGGGAAGTGTAGTTAGGAAAAGAAATTGAGCGAACCAGAACTCACGAAATCGTTTTTTCTGGGGAAGCAATCGAGCGGACAGTGATCTTATGTCGTCTTGAAATTCCCAAGCAGTTATGGCATTGCTCGCACGGAGGGACGGCTCCTGGACTAACTGAGACTGCTGCTGGCAGACTCATAAAACATTCACCCTGAAAAATATAATTTCTCCCATTAAATCCTTTGAAAATCACCTTGATTTTGGCATATTTTTCTGAAACTTAGAAATTTTCCATAAATGTAAAAATATTTAATTTAGTTTTAGTGAATCGCATTAGGACGGATTTCGTAGGAGAATTTCCCAACTTCAGTGCGAATTTTTTTATGAGTGTATGCAGTGTTACGGGTTCCTCCAGTAGGCTAAAACTTGCTGCATAGTTTTGGTGTCCTTACTTTTGCATCTGCGGAGGCCCTGATTCAAGAGTGAACTATCTTACTCCTAAACCTGATTAGCTTTTGATACAGGAACCAACATTTTTAGTATTTAACAAACTCTTGATTCAAGAACAAGCATTATTGGAATTAAGTACGTTTAGCCTTGATTTAAAATCTTTTCTACTTGATTTGAGTATGTCTTGTACTTGGATGAACGATTGAAGCTCTGATATGCATTTGAAAATCGATAAAAACATCAAAATATCAGTAAGACTGATTTAAACTGAACTTAATTTGCAAAGTCTTCTAGGAAGCTATATATAAATACCTTAAAAATCAATAATGCTGGTGCAAGTGGGACTGATTAGAAATATGTTCAGTGTTTTAGAATAGATATGTTCTTGTTTTTAAGAATAGATCAAACTTCTTAGAAATTCGAGTGAGTTCTATTAGCTGTTGAGGCAAGTTTATTATACTGTCTGGAGAGTAAATTGAATTGTTTTCTGGTAGATAGCTTGTAAATGTTAATAGCATATCATTATATTAGTAGGGTGCATTTTTGATTCTCTTTACGAGCTACTTTTTGGTTTAATACTCACTTAGATCCTTACGGAATATCCAAAGTCACTTCACATTTGCAGAGTTTGATAAAGCATTTGACCATAATGATGGCATGATGATTTAGTCAGTTGCAGTTCTCCTTTTAAAATGGTCCTTCTATTAAGAAGTCGGATCGATGAATTTATCGATAAAGTATGTCATTAAAGTGAACCAAACAGATCCGAACAGTTTTCTATATCATAGGGAAATCGTCTCGATTCGATTGAGTTCGGCTCTGAGCCGGTCTGCATCCCTGCTTTAGTTCCGATTTCCCTTATTCTATATAGCTGCTATGTATTAGATAATCTTACAATTTACTCTAATATTTTAAAATTGATCTGACATTAAGCATTATGTAGAAGATGAGAAATGGGCATAAAATTTAGGATTTGTTGGGCTTAAGCATGGAAATTGTGGTTCGTACTTTCGGTTGAATTTGGTTTGGACTAGCACCTTGAATCAGGGGAATCAAAGAAAGCGCCCACATATGGTGAATAAGATTCAGTTCAGATTCAATTCTGTGCCCTTTTCTGCACATAGAAATTAAAGGTTATGTCTGAAACCAGTTGCCTTTTGTCATTCTAATCTGTACAAAGAAACTATATGGAAAATATTGATATTATTATATATTATTATATATTGGTTCTTTCCATCACTCCTTAAAACAGGCTTTCGCCTGAATATTGGCCACGACAAAGATTTTATTTCTTTCTTTGCTATCGCCCAACAGGTTCATTAGCATAACACCGCATTTGCCTGCCCAACAGAAATCCTTACCTCGGGTATTCCTACTTGGGCGCCAGCTTAATAAGCCACATTGGATTCTGCTGATGTTGTTTAATACTTTGCGAATTTTCGTTTGCTCTCCGTTTCTCGCTTCTTAACATTATGTGGTAATAAATAAGAATTAATACCCATCATCTGGCCCCTGGCAGATCTTTGGTCATATTTCAATTACAGTAAAACTCTCCAAAACACGCCTCGAAACAACAATAAAAAACCACATTGACTTGCGATCGATAACCTTTTCTTTATGTTACGTTCTGAGAGCGCCAACAGCCATAACAATATGGCGTCAAGTGTTGGAGAATTATGGCCAGCTTCGCTTCTCGCTCGCTCGCTCTCTCCTCCTCTCTCTCTCTCTCTCTCAACTCATTGCCTGACTAATTAAATGATTTATCCCGAAACGTGAGGCAGCCCCGGCAAACACTTTTGCAGCAAAACCAAAACCAATTACAATTACCGCACCCAAAGGTGCCACAACCAATATACGGGAACTGCAGCAGCCAACAACAGCCAGCCCGGACCTCGGACCTCGGACCTCGGACCTGAAACCTGGAGCAGCGAAACCTTATCTAGATGCATACAAATCCAACAAAGCGCACGTCAATTTATTTGCCAGCCTCTGCTCCATTCATGGGGCTCCGTGGAGCCGGCTGCTGCCGCTGCTGCTGCTGATGATGATGATGATGCCTGGTCAGGAGGTGGGGAATGGCCAACCAATACAGTTGCATATATTTTACCTATGTTGGCGCTGCATGTTTTATGCCTCCTCCTGCACCTTTAACGAGGTGTTTATTTTCACAACTCTCAGCCAGAGGATGACGGTGACCCATGTGTGTGTGTGTGTGTGTGCTTGAGTGTGTGTATGTGTGTGTACCCTGGCAGTTGCAGTTTATGTTGAAGGTGCAGAAACCAAGTTACCGCCCATTTTCATGTTCAAATGTTGGACCAACATGATGCAGATGCCAATTCAAGTTGGCTGGGCCTGCATTGTGAGTGGGGTGTGTGGAAGTGGATATATCCAGCCAACTTTGACGACGGGGCGTCTATGAGAATAAGCGATGACGTTGACGCCGCTGCAACAAGGAAAAAACAGTGGTAAAAGGTAAGGAATACTTAAAGCAAAAAGATATCACAGTGAATGGAGCTAGCGACTCGATTGCTCGACTGAGCTTACTCCCACTTCTAAAATAGCCAAAGTATCGTGTATTTTCGTGCCCGGTTTGCTAAGCTCGGGCACGAGCTCACGAGCGCGCATGAACTGAATTATTGATACAATTCTTGTAAACTCTGAAAAAATGTACAACTTTGTACTAAAATTTGGTATATGCTGTGTCAATAGTATGCTTAGTACTTAAATACTTGATTCAGACACAAAAATCTTATTTCACGTATTATGTCGTTTTCTCAAACCCGAATCACATGAGTTAAGACTTTTTCGGAATATTTGTAGTATGCTTCGAATAATTTTTTGGACTTTTTGATCATACTTTTAGGCTGTAATTTGTTTAAACTCTTAACTCCCAACAAAAGTTAAAATATTTGAAACCAAATAAGAAAACGTTAAAGGCATTTTCAACTTGAATTACCAAAATTTTAAGACATACGGTAACTTCGAAATGTTCTGGATTGTGTCAATTTCAAATATATTCTTAACTCAAGCATGTTTGGAACATTATTTTAATACTTTCAAGAACAAAACAGGTTTAAGACTTTAATGTAACATGAAGCATTGGTTCTATTTGGATAAATTCCATACTAGAATTGAAGAGAGACCTGTGCTTGACCTGAAGGTCTCACCAATGAATTAAGCAGGACGCACATACATAGGACGCATATCTTGAGAAATAAACTCAGACAAAATTTAAAGAATTTCATACTTGAATCAAGAATGCTTAATGTCAGAAATTTAATAAGAATGACAATTGTTGATCAAAGAGCGAATTTCGTGATTCAAGTGCGAATTTTTGATTTTGATCCTGTATTTTCTTGATCCAAGGCTTTCAATACTAGAATCAAGTACACATATTCTCAAACCAAGTAGAAAACTGCTTAAAACAATTGCTCAAATCCAATATTGCTCATTTATGAATCAAGTACATGGTGCAATGTTAAATACCAAGAGTGCTTGATCTTCAATGAAGAGCTGATCGGGTTCAAGAGCAAGATCGAGTACTTTTGATGCAAGACCTTCACAGATTCAAAAGAAGCTTAACTCCCATCAAACAACAACTTTAAATATTTTGGTTTTCTTTTTCTTTTTGAACTTAACTTTACTTCATAGAAAATGAATTGCCAAGCTATGTAGCAAGTCAGTTCGAGGAATATGCAACACCGCAAAGCAGCAGCAGCCTTTTCCTGTCAACTGTCAGTCCAAAAGAGCCATCTCTTCATGCCAGCAATGCCATAACTGCTTGGGAATTTCAAAGCAACATAAGTACAAAAATCAATGTCACTCTCAGATCGACTATTCCCCCCCAGAAAAAGGAAACCATGAAAGCGTACTCAACAATATTCTCTCTTATAAGCAAGCTCTTCTCTCTCAGTTTCTTTACCTTACTCCCCTTCACCGAAATGAAAGAACTTAGCTGAAATTTAAGAGTGAAATTATTGAAAATTGAAGAACGAATAGCTTTTTTTCACAAGAGCGTCAGTACTTAACTCATACGAACTGTTTTTTTCTGGGTATAGACTATTTTTGACAATCTAATCGTTGTTGGGAGTTCTTCATCCGTGGATTCGATGGCACATATACGGTCAAACCCGCTTTAATGTGGCGGGTGCTCCATCGCTCGCCCTTAAGTTCAAAAGAAGCCACAGCAAGGAGTAAGACATAAGCTATTCCACTATAGTTCTTTCTAACACTTCTCCACTTAAGATTAGCTTCAGCCACTCCAAAAATGACTTCTCTAAACGAGTAACCCTCCCATTTTTCTGCACTCCCCGCTCCAAGCGCTGACCTCAACACCAATCGACCATTTTGACCAACCCAGCTACCACGGTGCTAGTCTTTGACTGTCCATATTGCCTACTACCCACTTTTCAGCCAATCTCTCTCCCCCCCGTCCTGAACCCCCCTGCCAACGACAAACCGCCACCAGCCCACGACTGTGGCACTAAAACCACAAACGCTTTAATGATGCTGTTTTGTTTAGCGCAAATTGTTTGTTTCGCTGTCATAAACTGGTGCGAAAAATGGCCAAGAGAGCGAGAGAGCAACATTGCGCCAGCGAGAGCAACCGGCCCGGCCACTCTGCTCCACCAATACATAAGTGGCTCCGGGGAGGCTCCACAGCGTTTGGGGAGCAGGTTTATCTAAGCTGCTTTGGCGCAGGCGCATCAGCCGGCGCGTGCAAGCGGGACGGCCATAGTGCTGAAGGCTCCAGCTCCACTGGAATGCCGCGGCATGAAATCGAAGCAGACTTTGGGACTGTGACTTGATTGTCTGCCCGACACTCGAGCGACGGCCACGCGACGCGAACTTGCGTTACTCCAGCGAAACGATTTGCCGACGCCCCCACAGCCAAAGCAGCTCCCAACGTGAGGAAGGGAGGGGCAGCGAGGCTTGGCTCTGCTCGCCGCTCGACAATTAGACGCCTTTAGCCGCTCCATAATGCTAATGGCGTTGACAGTGCTCATCAACGCGGCAACCGCAATCGACGTCAAACTAGCTGACAATTGTCCATTGGAGCGGTACGGTCACGCTTCGCCAGCGACGGGAATATCGTTGCTGCAGTGCTCCAGTTTATCAATGTCAACGACGGGATGCCAATCGCTGATGCATTAAAGTCGACTCCGGACGTGTGTGTGCGTGTGTGTGTGCGTGTGTTCAACCACTGATCACTGACCATTCATCGATCGGGCTGCGTGCCCGGCGCGACCCTTCCTGTGGCTTTCGTTTTTTTCAATTAACCCAAAACTCTCGAAACGGACTGGTTCAGTTTCGTGCCAAATGGTCACGTGCGGTCGTCAAACGTTCAATATGCTGCCAATGGCGCCGACGAATCCTTTTGTGGTGGCTGGCGCCGCTGTACCAGCCAGCAGTACGTCCGCAGCGTCCTCCTCCACCACCACCGCTAGCAAACCCAAATTGGCCTTCAGCATTGACTCTATAGTGGGGGAGTGCTCGACGAAGTCCACTCCGTTGCGGGTCAGTGTGATAGCCTCGCCACAGCGTAGCGAGAGTCCTTGTTCGCCCACCAGTGCGAGGAGGTCGCCGCGTGGCTTCATCTACTGCCGGCGACGCGACTCCTTGGATCGTTCGCGCAGTCCGCCGCGTTCGCCACATAGTCGTTCACGATCACCCACGCCTCCAGCCAGTGCTGCCCCCGCTTCGTCTGTCGCACCCGTCCTCCCGGGCCTGATCAGACCGCTCCCGTTGCCGGCGCCGCCAAATTTAGCTTTACTCAGCCAAGCACGCACCTCGCCCTCAAGTGTACGGCCCGGAGTGGCAGCTCCACCGCCGGGACCACCACCGTTTCTTGCCGCCCAGTTTCAGGTGGCCGCCGCCTTGGCCCACCATCATCATCAGCAACAGCAGCAGCAACAGCAGCAGCAGCAACAACAACAGCATCCTCATCCGCCTGTGCCAACGGGACCGCATGGTCCGCCACCCCATCTGCCACCGGGCCACCCACTGGGCATCTTTCCCGGTGGCCCGCATCCTGCCCATCCGCCACCGCATGGCCATCATCCCTTTGGGGGTGCTCCTCATCTGATACGTGATAGCTATCCATTATATCCGTGGCTGCTCAGTCGCCATGGACGCATTTTTCCACGATTTCCGGGCAGTAAGTAAAAGAAACTTAAATTAAACACAACCGATTTCGAAATCGAACCGGTTGGACAGCTTTTAGATTGTTTAAATGGCATCAAGTTTCAAGCGTGTTTCTTATGAGCCACTCTTAATATATCCTTAAGCTTCTCAGCATAAGAAATGGGTGAAATACCCTTTCCAGACTACGAAATCAAGTTTGTCCGCACAGGTTACTGCATTTCCGATCCCGCTAAGTAAATTTTTTTGATTCTGAATCGAGAAAATTTGAAAATTTTAACAAAATTTAAGTCTATTATTGATTCTGGCTAAAATGTAGGCTACAACGCGGTCTAGAAGCAAACCCTTCTGCGCTACTTCAACCGAACATTTCAAATATATGACTTCTGGATCCTTAATCTACAACGGTTCAGCTATTACTGGAACAAGGCGCGGTTCGAAAATTAATTGAAATAAATTTCCTTAAGAAAGTTGATATTTTTCTGAACTGCATTTTTTGTGATATTTTGCTATAATAGGTACGAAATCAATGTTGACTATATTTTAGAATCCCAGATTCGAAGAGGCATAAAATCATTTTCAATATGTTCGAATCTAATTCTCAAAATATTTTATATATTTCATCATATTTTCTTTCTGAGAATGCCGCTTAAGAGTCTTTCATCAGATAAACTGAATAACAAAAAAGAAGCTAGGTCAGATTTTTGTATGTCTATAAAACAGTGCTACAGTGGGCAAAACCCTGGAAAACGACCTAGCGTATGCTGCAGAGCAGGTCGAGAATAGCACTTGGTTACTCCTCGGGGTCCTAAAAATCGGAAGATATGGCCCAAAGTCCGTTAAGTGCTCATTTTGTTCACTTTAATTGGAAAAACACGCTAATGGACCATCTGATTTTAGATAAACTTCCAATACCAATGGTAACAGAACTGCATCCCGATGGTAGATAAATGGGAGTTACAGATCTGATAATATGTGCCTTTTTTTTTTTAATTTTCAGCAGTGGTGCTGGCTTAACAATTCTACTCAAATCTATTATTTCTTAGAGTTTTTTAAATTAATCGATTTAGTTCTTCGTTGGACAAATGTTGTTAAAATGACATTGGTTTCCGTTTGTCGATGTTATTAGCGTATTTTTACGCAAACATTGGCTTTCTAGTATTCTTTTTAATGTGCTTAGAGGATAACAGTTAAGTTAAAGCCAAAGAAAGTTAAAGTTCGAGACAGTTTTAGTCTTTGATAATTTGCACTTTGCAAAAGTCGACCAAATATCCCCAATTTAGATGTGAAGATCAAAGTTTTTCTAAAGTATATTTTTTTTTGTTAGTTTTGCCCGAATGTCAACAAATCTGATTACATTTTTCAACGAATTCATCAAGAACTAAAGTTCATACATGGAAACTTCGTTAGGGGTCTAGTCCGCGGAAGCAGTCTTTAGAACATTTTCAATGACAATCAGGAGAGAAGTATGGGCTATGTTCCAAGTCTGTCTACCGGTTATAAAACTATATAAATCAGATCAAAAAGTGGTTCATTAATGATATGGAGCTTGATATTTTACCAATTTCGGGTGAAATGCAAATATGGACTGGTTTTGTTCAGTGGTACACACAGTTTAAAAGCGCCAGTTCGGTTCGCTAAATGGTTTTTAAAGTTCATTGAGCCGCTACTTCGGTTCAGTTTAATGATTCACTCTTTATTATGTATATATTTTTTGACGGGCTGTTTCCGTTACCAAATCTCCGAATATTTGGAATTTATGCACAGAAAACATTTGAATAACTTTAATATCTAAATATCAGTAAATGAAATCAGCTTGAACAGCAAAGATTCGTCGAATTGCTGAATTCTCTTTTTAAATGTTTAAGAGCATTCAGGAAAATATTCTCCATGCTAATATCGTTCCATAGATTAACGGAGATATTCATACAAATCAATTAGCAACTTCCAAGAAGATATGCTGCATGATATGTTAAAAGGTCGGTGGGCTATTGCTGGAGATGTGCGGGATCATATTTTTGAAAATGGTTGACAAATCATTCTTTACACACTAAATGAAACCGGTATTGTTAAGGAAAAGTTAAAATCTAAGTTGATAGTCAGATGAATTGTAGCTTAGGCACTGGTTAATATATCCCAAAACTACAATTACCATTCTCAAGGATCCAAATCGGTTTTGCTTTTTCAAAAGAAGGCAGGTTCGGTTTCCAGCTGTAATTATTGGTTCGGTTCTGAACCGGCTAGCATCCCTGAATTCAGTACCCTGTCGAACCGGTTAAATAGTCCCAGAAATTATAAGTTATATATGCTATGGAAGTTTTATATGTCTAGGAATTGTTAAGACGACTTCAAAAGCTAATATTCTCTTTTATAAGAAACTTATCCACTTAGTTCATAGATTCAGCTAGATGTACCAGCCGTCTCTCATCAAAATCGATTACTTATCCACCATTAAGAATTTTTATTTTGATTTCATGTGTATTCATGTTTGAAGACCATCGTTGAATCAGATGTGCTTAACAGTCCAAAGGGTCAAGCCTAGCTTCCATAGATCTTTTGAGTTATGTGTTTCTTACTGTCACAAGAGAAACATACAAACAGTTTACAGATAAACTCATTGGAAAGTCGTGTCATGGCTACTTAGTTCTTGTTTACACGGTGAAGCTTTCCTTATGAGTTATCGATCGACCTTAACTTTACCGGATGAATATAACATTTAGCTGTCATGGAAATTATCGGTTGATAAACTAATTCTATGAAGAAACCCAGCATTTCTTTTCAATGGAAACGCCTCCAAACTTCTTACTTATTAGTTTGCTATGCTCTTTGATATTTTCACTAAGTTTGGTCGTTGGGACATAAACTTTACCACTTAAACCTAGAAAAGATAACTTTTATGTTTTAAATGGTCGCGTCTTAAGTTTTTGCGGTTACTTATGTTAAGTACTTTCACGAACTGCAAGAGTATGTATACTTCGGAGCAGCCTAAGTTAGCTTTCCTCTATTTTCAACCCTAAAAAACGTGGTGCATAGGCTAGTGTGTGCACCTGCTGTTCAAAAGCTGGTAGGTTCGACGTCTAATGAAACAAGATTGTATTTAAAAAACTTGTATTTTTATTGGTGCCAGAAATAACTACCCATTAAAGAGCTTCCCAAACATTTCGTTCTGACTTGGTTTAAAACTGTTATTCCTTTTTTTCCCCATATTCGACTGTTAAAAGAAGACTAGACAACAGAATATTCCAAAATTTGGTTAAAAACTTATAACAAACTCACAAATACACTGAGCTTAAGTTGAAATCTGTTCTTCATAAGCCAACTGGTGTTTGAAAAACAAAACTCGCCCAACTATTCATTTGGCTACCCCGCACTGACTTCTACACAGAAAAGAACTTAACTTCAATCAAGCAATTATTCAGTTATCGAAGTTGTTCTTGTTGCCGTTTTCGCTGTTGTTCATTTTCCCCACTCTCTCTCTCTATAATTAAAGTTAAATAAGCAAATGGCCAACATTTATTACAAGTTAATTAGACGTCTATCAGCCTCATCATCATCAACAACAGCAGCGGCAATATCCATCCAGGGCGAGTTCTGGCCAGAAGTGCGGGGAACGAACCGAACCAAGCCCATTTTGATAACTATTTCCAAACAAATTACATTTTAATTAAATTGTTTAAACAACATTACACACATCGTTAGGTCAAGCAGCGTACCTAAATGATGCGTCTGTGTGTGTGTGTGTGTGTGTGTGTGTGGACTCAAAATTACCATTAATGGCCGACGGACGGCGCCAGTTGCTGGAGCCCATGCGGCGTATGTGTAACACACACACACACACAACCTGAAAGTGCAACGAGCGAAATGTTAATGCGTTTTTAATTGAGGTTTTTGGGGCATCCAAGCAACGAAAAGAAAAGCCACGCCGGGCCCAGCCCAGAGCACGGCCAGAGCAGTCCCAAACCACAAAACATGCATCTTGAAAAACATTGTCATTTATTATTGTTTAACCTTTTTTTTATTCATATGCTGCTCTCATAATTACAATTTGAATTTTCACGGCGCACCATTCCCCGCTGCCAGCTGAAGTATATATGTATATACTTATGTATGTACGAGTTGGTAAGCGGTTTGGGGTTTTTATTCTGTAAACAATTTTCGGCACACTCACACGCCTTTCACCTGCTCCCGCTGCTGCTTTCAACGTATCCCGTTCCGCCTTAATTATGTTGTTTGACTGTTTCATTATAAAACAGGCGGAGTCTTATTTGACTTGGTTCCTCTCTGTAATTTTCGCTTGATTTATGAACGTGAAATGTCAATGTTTCGCATAACGATTTCATTAATTGTAAGTGTTTTTCGGTCGCTAGTAACTCGTGCGAGTAGTTTTTTTGGTGTTGAGGGGGGAGGGGGTGGTAAATAGAAAGGGAATGATAATGATGATGCGTCAACAGCTCATTCCAAGTTGTAGTTTTCTATTTAGGGTGTTGCCCCTCAAATGAATGGAAGTCAAATTTTTGAAAGGTTTTGGTGGGGAGAATTCCAAAAGATCTGTGAAAGATATGATATGTTGTTTCAATCTGTGATGAACAGCGCTCGGAGAGACCCGGGGGCAAAAAAAGCCGTAATTAATTATAATTAATATTTGTAAAATTTTCATCCACAAAAACCAGCAATTATTATACCCTTGCAAAGGGTATTATAAGTTTTATACCCTTGCAAAGGGTATTATAATTTTGGCCAAAAGTTTGCAACGTATTGAAATATTAATTTCCGACCCCATAAACCATATATTATATATTCTTGATCAGGTTGACGATCTGAGTCGATTAAGCAGTGTCCGTCCGTCTGTCTGTCTGTTTCACGCGAACTAGTCTCTCAGTTTTGAAGCTTTCGAGCTGAAATTTTGCACAGAGTCTACTTTTTGCTGCACACCGGATCGGATGACTATATCTCATAGCTCGTAGGAACAATCGGTCGGAAAACTAGTTTTAGTGAAAAAAACTTTTTTCTTTTCGAGGGAAACGTCTCCAAAATTTGTAATCCGTAATTTTCTATGTTTTTTCATAACTCTACCAAGTGTTATTAAAATCGGCCAACTATATGTTATAACTGCCATACAAAAGATATGTCTGGAAAACAGTCTTAGTTAGAAAAACTTTTGTGTTTTTAATGGTATCATCCTGCAGTTTTGTATTTGTCTGTTTCACATGGTTTCACATAATTTTAAAAATTTTTGGCCAAATCGGATGACTATAACATATAGCTGCCATGGGAACGATCGGCCAAAACAAGTTCTAGTGAGAAAAACTTTTTTCTTTTCAATGGAAATGGCTCCAAACTTTGTAATCGTAGGTTTTCTATGTTTTTTAATATTTCTACCTAGTTTTATTAAAATCGGACAATTATATGGTATAGCTGCCATACAAAAGATAGGTCTGAAAATCAGTGTTAGTTAGAAAAACTTATTTGTTTATAATGGTAGCATCCTGCAATATGGTATTTGATTGTTTCACATGCTATTACATAATTTTACAAGATTTTGGCAACATCAGATGACTATAACATATAGCTGCCATTGTAACGATCGGTCGAAAAACAAGTTCTAGTGAGAAAAACTTTTTTGTGTTCAATGCAAACGTCTCCAAACTCCGTATTTACTAGTTTTTTTATGCTTCTCCATGCATTTTGCTAAAATCGGAGGAATGATCGGTTGAGAAACTAGTTTTAGTTAGAAAAACTTTTTTGTTGTCAAAGAAAACGCCTCCAAACTTTGTATTTCTTAGTTTTCTATGCTTTTCCATGATTCCACTAAGTTTGGTAGAAATCGGAAATCTATGTATTTAGTATAGCTGTCATAGAAAAGTAGAGTCAGAAAATTATTCCTATTGAGAAAACTTGTTTGAAAAAGTCCTTTAATGTAGTTAGAAAAACCTGCTGCAAGGGTATACAACTGTCGGCTGAGCCAAAGTTAACGTTTCTCTAGTTTCTTTATTGAAAATATCTATTTTCAATTTCTGCTTTCTGAAAATCACATTAAAATTAGTAATAATTTTTTTAATTTCTCAATTCTACCAAGTCTGGTACTTGAACTCGGGGGGCCTTGGGGAAACTTAAACATGATATTCTCACATTCGACTACCAACCAAGCACTTGAGTCACAGTAAAGGACGCTGTCAAATGCTAAGCACTCAGCTGTCTCAGCTGCAGGGAATTCGAGCTTGGGAAAATTTTGTTATATATTTTGCCAATTTTTCTAAGCGATTTTCGACAAAACTTTGTTTTGTACTAGGGAAAATTGCTCAGCAAGCCAAAACTTCAGCATTCTCTTTTTTATTCCAAAAGCGGGGAAGTCTTTTAATGTCTTTTAGTAATTTTCTAAATTTAACTGCGATTTTCTAAATACTTCTTTCCATATATTAGGGGGGAATTTTTAAACTTAGGAAATGTTCATTGCTAAAACCAAGTCGTTTCACTAGCATTAACTGTTGTCGCACTAATTTTAGAATCCATGCTTTGTATATTTTCCTTATTTGAGGGTAAATTCGCCCCTTATTTATGAAAGTATTTAGGAAATCACTTAGAAAAATTACCCAATTATATGAAGAATCAAACCGAATTAGTAAATTTCAGAAATTTGATTTCTAAAAGTTTCAATAAAAGAAAAAGCTGCATAGAATTCTTTAGATTAAACTGAAAACTACAAAATTAAATTTGAGTGTGCATTGTATGCAATGATTATCCACCTGTCAAAAGAAAAGAAATACTTAATTTAATATAGTTTCGGATTGGTTTTCTTTTGCACAATGCCATGAAAGCCTTTGCTGCCTGTTGGTACACGATATACAAATCTCTTGCTACTCTAATCTAAGCAGCAAAAAAAATGTCGGACTAATAAAACAAAGTAATAATGTGATGATAGCGAAATTTGTTAGGCACCTGCGGGCCAGGCGTGATCATCGCTGCTTTCATCCTTCGGTTCATCTTAAAATCATTTGTGCAACCATTTCCCCATTCACTTCGACAAGGTGTGCGAATAACAAAATCAATATTGACTTAGCAAATTGAACTGCAAGGGCAAGCATAACAGGATATCTGGCTTCGTGGCCCACAACACCGAAGCTAAGACAAAAACCAAACAGCTTAAGGGCGGACGAAAGGCTCGACCGAAATGTATCTTGTTAGCGTTGCCAACGCCTAGAAAAACAATAACAAAACAACAAGGGGCAACAAACAATGTAACTGGCTGGGAGAACTTGTCAATTTGACACTTCATAAATGCAGCCTCGGCCCATTGATGGCTTATACTGTGCGTATGTGCCTAAGAACGGATCTGTATCTGACAGATGCAACTGCCTTCGTTGCGTCGTGCGTGCTTCGTTTTTGCTATGAACTTGACAAACAATTGCCCAGGCCTGATCCACTTTTTTTTATGAACCCCGGCGATTTCTTGACATTTGTTACATTTGACAGCTAACAATGTAGCTACAAGATACACGCGGCAGTGGCTGCATCTGTATCTGCTACTTAATTATTTTGCCATAGACTCGCAGATAATGCATCTATCAATGAAGTTGGCCAATGTTTGTGGTGTTTGTTTTTTTAGGTCCCGGCTTAAAAGAAACCGCCGTGCGAAAATACGCGCAATTGACAATTAATTGATGTGTCCGCTTTGCCGCTGCTGCCACATTGTTGCTGCAGTTGTTGTTGCTGTTGCAGTGGCAGCTCCTGCTCTGGCTCTCTGCTCACACCCTTGTCAGCTGTCATTGTTTTTTCGTACATGATTGAAGTGCCTCGGCCTCTGTCCCATCGATCGTTGTTTTTTGTGTCTGCCTTATTATTTATCACTTATGTGCAATTGTAGTTTGTTGTTGTTGCTGTTTTTTTTTTTTGTGTACGAAGTGAGGGCTTAATTTTTATGCTCTCATGATTTTTTCATTAATTTATTGGCACTCGCTGTTGGAATTGCCAGGACAATGACTTCTGGATTGATGGAAATCGAAAATGAAAATCTAATGTGCGCCAGTTGTTCATTTTCGGACGCAGTTGCATTTTGCATTTATGGGGATGGGTTGGTCGGGGTTGATGTGTTTATCAATGGATCATTTTTTGGTGATTGTAATGAAAGTTTAGTTCGAGAAGAGAATGAAATTAGAGAAATTCGATGATTACTCGGACTGAACGAGTAGTTCATACAAAATACCGTAATGGTAGATAATAGCTCTCCCTTTGACTTGAAATGTATTTAAAGTTCTCAATGGCTGAGTTCAGCAGGAAAAATGATCACTCAGCAGGTATCAGAAAACAATGCTACCATTCAGTTAAAGCAACATAATCATTGAGCCTGCAGTTTTTAGCCAGATCGAGGTCATGTTATGCTTTCGCACAGCTTTTAACAGAGACACAACACCAAAAAGGAGGCCCTCTAAAATCAGCGATCATTCAGAAAAATAAAGGCTACCGGCGCTCTAGACCCAACGGGATAGAATTTAAGCCGATTTGTACTTGAAATCGTTCTTTAGAGTACTTAAATTAAGTACTGTAAAAGTAGAATTGGTCACGGTACATATTAATTGTAAGAGAATTCAATATTAACCACAGTAATCAACACTGTACATATTATATTAATAATAAGAGTAATCATTAGTAATCATTGTAAACAACACTGTACATATTAGTAACAAGAGTACCCTCTATGAACATATATTATAAGTTGCATAAATACACTCAGCCTATCGGTATTGTACAAGTAGTGAGCTTTGGTCACACTAATGATCGAGCGGGCGAAGATAGCGTCACTTTCTGACGAGAGATGATGAAATAAATACGTAAAATATTATAAAAGACCAAGATTTACAGTACGAAACATTCTCAACTTGAAATATGACTGGTCATATTATTGAAATGAGAACAAACCTTTTTAACTTAAGAACATTTTGTACTCACAGTAAGATGAAAGTATCTAGAAAAGCGAGTTCTTAGTTCATGTACAAAATATTTTAGATTGGGTAAAAAATAGACTCATAGTCCTAGCTCCACAAAGTGCGCTACAGAAAATACGAAATATTTTTAAGCGAGTCTGTTCTTAAAATTCCCAACTAGCTCTAACACTTTTGGAATGGAATGATGGTAAATTTCTGAGCTACAGTATCTCTAAGTTGCTCTCTGGCCTTGGATATTTCTTTGGTTCAATACAGATACCTTTTTCAAGAACAAAGTAGGAAAAGCATATAGAAATATGGGCTCAAACCAAGAACGTTTTGTACTTGTTTCAAATACTTTTACTTTCTTCCTAGAATGTTCTTGGGCTGGCATTAGAAATTACTGCACTTTAAGAACGAATGCTTTGTACTTATTTTGAGATATAATCGGGCTTGACTTAAGACCATTATAAGCTAAGAGTATGATTAAAAAAATTACAAAATAATTCATAATATACTTAATTTATAGCAAAACAGTCTAAAATCAAGTATTTCGGAATTGAAAAAATCGTACCTGATTTTAGAGTTTTTTGCTTAAATCAAGTATTTTCGTACCTACCGTACTATTGACACCGTTTGTACTTAATTCAAGTACAAAGTTCTTGGTTTTTTCCTGAGTGTACCAACTGAATGAAACTTAATCGGGCCGGTGGCATAGCCGTTTGGGAATTACAAAGCAGCATGCGCGCAGAAACATCGAGAGGCAGCGTAGAACACTGTCTGTTCTGTTCATTGCCTTTCTATTTGCCACTCTATTTGCTCTTTTATTTGATACTCTCCCCGCTGCCAAAAACGGTGACTAATCCACATAATATATATATCATGCTTAAAGCCCTTAAAAGTATGCTACTTGTTCTTAAAAATAATATTAGTTAAGTATTAATATACATTTTTCTTATTTCAAAATTGTACCCACAATTATTAGCAGAGTCGAATATCTATGACGCGGCCATAACTGACTAGCAATGGCTTCGATCTTATAGATAATTACTAACTTAAACGAAATTTGCATACTTTGAAGGGCATTAATCACGGAAAATATTGTTTGTGTATACACTGGAACACTGTTTGTACCTAAGTCTACTTACCAGTAATTATTTTTTAAGACCTATCTATTTGCAAACAACAAATTAACACTTCATTCATACGAAATAATCTGTCATGTATGTACTAAATTGCTTTTTGAAAATAAGAAGTGTAGCATTAGACTTGTCCTTGCTTTTTATCATAAATATATATCATTGCAAATAGTCACCTTCTGAACGATCTTAACTTATAAACAATTACGAAAATCGATTATGCCCGTCTATCGGGCCTGTTCCGGTTTTTACTGTTACTTAATGTGCTCGAATTCGATTTTGTTACCTGTTTTTTGGGATTTTCATAGTTCGATATATTCACTCAATTTGAATTCACATTGCTTGAAGCCGATGAATTCCAAATTAAGGCCCAGTGGACGTAAATCGATCAGCCAATACGGACAAACATTTTTACTCAATTGCATTTCAGTTTGTTTTCAGCCGGTCGTCCCTTTCCAGGGAGAGCTGCACTGACCCGTTGTTGTTGTTCCAGAAATAAAAGCACTTATTTGCATTGCTTATTTATCTGCGAATTTGTAATTCGTTGTGAAAAAATAAATAGTTGCAATTAATTTTCCTTGTTTGCAATGGCCATATCTACGTTCTCATATGAACATATAGTATACATTTTGAGGTAATTGATATTGTTTTACTATGCTTAAAGGGGGCTTTACATTCGTATGAAAATGTAGTGGCTTATTAATATCTAGATTAACTCTCTTGCGAGATTTATTTGGTTTGATTTGATGATTCAGCTGAATAAAGTGGAAAAGTATTCAATGGAAACAATTTAGAAGTGAAATATTCAAATTGCAATTCAAATGCAAAACGTTCGAGAACCACTACAGCCATAACCAAATCATTCGATTTGGTTATCATTTGAAATCAATTAAATATGTGAAAACTGGAACATCCCTGATAGGCTTTATGTCATGTCTGTGAATCGTTAATAGTTATTTAAGTTACGAACTTGAAAGGTTTATATATTGAAAATATGGAGTTGAATAATTTATTGGACTAGATCCTGCTTTTAGAGTGGTACCGGCTGTAAAGTAACTAAGATCCATATATATGGAGGTGTTTAAGCCACGAACTTAAAATTTCTGAAGGTTGGTAATTTGGAGATGGTTCAGTTTTTGGGATATTGGAGATATAGAATTCAAAGTCATATATTAAAAGTTATTAATAGTCCTCTATGGTGTAGAAACTATTTTTATACTCTGTACCGTAGGTACATAGAGTATTATAAGTTTGTGCAAAAGTATGTAACATCCAGAAGGAAGCATCTCCGACCCCATAAAGTATATATATTCTTGATCAGCATCAACAGCCGAGTCGATATAGCCATGTCCGTCTGTCCGTCTGTCTGTCTGTCCGTCTGTCCGTCTGTCCGTCTGTCTGTCCGTATGAACGCACAGATCTCAGAGATGGTAAGAGATAGAGGCTTGACATGTATGGGACATATGCTTCTAATGTCTGCAGGCAGATCAAGTTTATTTTCAATTTTGGCCACGCCCCCTCCCGCCCCCGCAATTTAGAAAAAGCGTCATATCTCCCACAGTTTTGAAGATAGATGGCTTGTTCCTTCTGGACATATTTAGTTATTAGGATATAATATCGATCCGCCAAAGGAATGAAGAAGATCGGATGAACGGTTTTCGAGTTATGATCAAAAGAAAAATTTTCTTGGTACAGAGTATGTTATAGTCGGGCTTGACCGACTTTCTTTCTTGTTTTCAATTTGTTTTGTATAAATCAAAAAATTAAAATTATTAAAAAATATTATCACAAAATGACTTTTCATAATTCGGAATACCTTCGGAGATAGAGCTATTTTTATAAAGCAATGTTTTGTATTCACAAAAATCTTAAAACTTTGATCCCTTTTTACTCGAAACCACGTTTTTCCAAACGGTTCACAGCTTTTCTCAACTTCTACAGAAATCTCTAAGATGTGCTTGTTCATGCGGTTAGACGGACAGGGGCAAATCAACTCGGCTGTCGATGCTGATCAGCATATAGTTTATAAGGTCTGAGCAGATGTCATCTGGCTGTTAAATGCTTATGTATAAACTTAATATCCTCTGTTCTGAATATTATTAATGAATATTTTAACTTCTTGCGTTTGCAAATCATTCAATAAGCTTGGAGGATCAGGAAAAATTCTTTAACACAGCCGCATGGCTCCGATGCCGAGATACTTTCGCAATGAATCGACCGAATAAAGTGGTGTGTTCTTGGTCCAATTTTTTGTTCGATATAAAATTGTAAAAAATAAAGAATGTATTTTAATCTACCCCAAATATTATCAGAAGGAAAGTTTGCAATCTTTTTATACTCTGTACCGTAGGTACATAGAGTATTATAAGTTTGTGCAAAAGTATGTAACATCCAGAAGGAAGCATCTCCGACCCCATAAAGTATATATATTCTTGATCAGCATCAACAGCCGAGTCGATATAGCCATGTCCGTCTGTCCGTCTGTCTGTCCGTATGAACGCACAGATCTCAGAGATGGTAAGAGATAGAGGCTTGACATGTATGGGACATATGCTTCTTATGTCTGCGGGCAGATCAAGTTTATTTTCAATTTTGGCCACGCCCCCTGCCGCCCCCGCAACTTAGAAAAAACGTCATATCTCCCACAGATTTGAAGATAGATGGCTTGTTCCTTCTTAACATATTTAGTTATTAGGATAACTTATCGATCCGCCAAAGGAATGAAGAATATCGGATGAACGGTTTTCGAGTTATGATCAAAAGACAGATTTTCTTGGTACAGAGTATGTTATAGCCGGGCTTGACCGACTTTCTTTCTTGTTTGTTTTGTTTTAGGTCTGTATTATTTCTAAAAAATTCACGTGCTTCTTGTCTTCTGGTCAACAATATTTAGAAATTTTGTCAAATTTGGGAGCTTAGCTGGAAGTTGTGGACGAGCTTATAATTTCCAGTTTGAACTTGGGAACTTTTTTTTAGTTTTTTAAAATGTCTTACATTGGCAGCGTTCAGCCGAAGAACTTGCTACCTGATCTATCATACTTTTTCCTGATCTACTTCCAGTGATACGGTATGTGGACGTATCATGATGGAGGAGTTTGTATCGAGAAAAAGTTCGCTCCCTGCAAGTGATAGGATTTTTCAATACCGATATCCGTATCTTGGTTATTTTTGTGCATTGAATTTAAAAAAAAGTGTTTTTATGGGCGATAAATAGTTAGAGATGGCTAAAAAATATAAGCAAAGCAGTAGTTTGACAACTATTATGCAATTTCCATGTTGACTTCAATAACGACGAAGCTTTTAAATAAATGTCTTTGTCCAAAGAATTAGCACTTCGTTCAGCAGAAAGTATTCGATGTAAAAATTTTTTCTGATACCTGCGCAGCGATCAATCCTTCTGCTGAACACGGCCATTCTCTTCAATGGCATTAAGGGAGTTTTGCCTACGAGAGATCAAGAAGTTGCGCGTACTCACAACTGTCAGCATCTTTCGCGTTTACACTGATTGTCCATACAGAACTGTTTTAATAACCTTACATTCCCATCACCAGTAGGCTTTATGCTGGCATCCAAATTTAATGGTTGCATTCAGCGAGTAAATACGATTTATGATTACTCATCAGAAGCTTTAAGCTTTCTCGCTTAGCGTCAGCCTAAAAGCTCCAGCAATAGAACCACCAATTGGACGCTTCTCTTCGCCACTTCAAGCTGAATTGCTGCCAAAATCAAAATCTCTGACCCATCTCGCACAGTAGCCCATTGCCCCTGCCTGCCACACACACACACACACCCACTCATTGTCTCATATCAATATTCAAATTGTGGCTCAATTGGAAATTTGTTAACTCAGTGCCGCGTCACGTGTGCTTGGGGGGGCCATCGGAGCCGTTCCAGAAATCGTGATAAACGTCAAAATATCACGTTGTGCAGGCGCTGAGAAAGAACAATGCCAACATAAATGGAGCCTGGACAAGAAGAAGGCGCGCTTGTTGGCGGCTTTTAGGAGCGCTAAAGTGTTCAACTTGGCGTCCACGTCCCGGCGAGGCCCCAGCCCCGAATGCTTCTGCCTCGTTTGCAATTGTTTCGCTTATCAGCGATGTTGAGACATGGCAGACACAGCGCCGACAGCGGCACGATCCAGAAGCTTCTTTGTTTTGTGGGGGCCATGTCTGGAAATTTGTTTATTGTTTTGTAATGAGTTTTTTCGGCTCGTTCGGCATCTTTTCAGCACTCTGTCGGGGCATTCGCGGAAATCATAAGCCAGGCAATTTGGAGGGGGGCCGTGTCGCCTAATTGGCATGCGTTGGGTCGCACCGCCGGCGACTGATGGGCGGGGTGTTAAAAAGCAATTAACAAATTGTACACCCAAAAATGTGCGCGTCACGCTGAATCGGCCATTGCCGGTTGGCAGCCATATTTGAGCAGTTTCTCGGCATTTAATGGGAGCCAAGTGACTTGGGTCAAGTTATGCTTCAGGGGGCACCGCAGCCATGAGAGCGGAAAGATGTAATACTTACATCGGACTGAGTTAGCCATTTTCTCTCCAGTTCTCCACAGTCGAGTGTCAGCAATTGCGGCACCCATCGACCACTCTCCGATTTTCCCATCCATTTGTATATATATTCAATATGCTAATTCTAGATAAATAACAAACTAATTTCACCCGCAATTTCGGTGAACACTTCCGCCCTTCTGGTTTTCTCACGCACTTAACTATCTCATCATCTCTTGCAGATTTCCTCTTCCAACCGTTTCGTAAGCCGAAACGAGTGCGTACCGCCTTCTCGCCAACGCAGCTGCTCAAGCTGGAGCATGCCTTCGAGGGTAATCATTATGTGGTTGGAGCTGAGCGCAAGCAGCTGGCCCAAGGCTTGAGCCTGACGGAGACACAGGTAAGCGGGGAGGAGATTTCACCCACCGCAGATAGCAACCCTTTGGCATGGGAGATGGCCGCACTTAATGCGCATCAAATTCAATTGGAGTAACCCCTTTGGAGTAAGGGAGTTAACTGTTTGCATGTCAACTGGTCGTTAGGCCTAAAAGTGCCGGGAGTTGGTCGAGTTATTAGTGGAGGGTGGCGAGCCTGCAACACCCCTCGGGGCATAGTTGAGAGGTAGGCAGGCAAATAGAATTAAAAGACTCGTTAAATTTATTTACGACTCTGACGAAACCAAAGGGTTGAGTTCCCCAAAAATGATAATACCCACCCCCCATTACAATTGTCTATGTGTTTCTCGCCCCTGGACAGGTTAAGGTCTGGTTTCAAAATCGTCGCACCAAGCACAAGCGCATGCAACAAGAGGGCGGCGACGGCAGCGATACGAAGAGCAATAAGGGCAGCTCCTCCGGCGGCGGTGGAGGCAGCGGCGATGGCGAGGATGAGGCCAAACACGATGGCTCTCAGCACAGTTACGAGGATGCAGAGGAAGTGGAAGATGATGACGATATCGAGGAGGATGACGAGGACGAGGTGATCGATATGGAGGATTATGGCAGTGAAATGGATGTTGAAGAGCAACAGCGTCTGCGTGAACAGTTCCAACAGCAATTGGCCCAGCATCAGCAGCAAGTGCTCCAGCAGCAGCACGGAGAGGTTGCCGCACTGACCCCGCAACAGCAGCAACAGCTGCTGCAGCAACATCAGCAACACTTTCAGCAACAGCAACAGCAGCAGCATCAGCATTTTATGCAACAACAGCAGCAACTCTACCTAAGGGAGAGGGAAAGAGAACGCGAAAGAGACCGCGAGCGAGAGCGAGAAAAGTAATTTTGGCAGTAGCTTTTATTTGGCTGCTAATTTGTGTTCCTTTTCTTTTGTAAATTATTTGAAATCTGTATAAATTAATTTAAAAACTGTTTAAATTTTATTGCCTAAATAACAAATATGATAAATCAAAAGAAAAATGTTTAAACGGCTCTCTTGGTTCACAGATGATTGGCCACTAGGTATAAGTAATCCGGAGATGCGAAGGATTTTGGTGAGAAGTTATCGAGCATCTGCTACGAACCGGAAGTCATTTCTATTTATAAAGTAAAGCTACTAATGAGAATGTATGTCAACTTACTTGATTATTACGCACAATAGTAAGCAGTACGTGAAGATGAGCTCCAGCCTTTTAGGCAAGCACAGTATTAAATAGAGTAAGACAGCAAAGTTATGTTCTTCTATGGCTTTTCAGGAAAAACTGAAATCATGCATCATACAATACCCTTACATTGCATCGCCTTATAGAAATTGCAATTTATATCTATTGATTATAGTGTTTATACTTCAATCAATCTTAGTTCAATAGTTTATTGTTTAACAGTTTATCCCTCGAAGTGCATTTGTTCAATAGTCGTTCACTTCATTAGGTTCGGAGTGTTTTCCAGTCCGGTTGCAACCAGAAAGACTGTACCATAGGGCTAAACGAATGACTAAACCATTCAACTTAGAACTAAGCGATCAATTGAAACAAAATTTAAGGTTCAAACGAAACTATTGTGGAAAGCAGGGCATTGAGCCGAATTGTATTTCGGTTCTGATACTTGTATCCAGACATAGATTGTGGGTTCGGCGGTCAACGACGCAACATTACCTTGTTATTTGTTTCGCTATGAACTTAATGGAGCAGCTGAAACATCAGAAAGAACTTTTGATATTTTATTTAATTTAAAACACTTAAGACTCTGTTCTAAATATTTTTATATAGACCTACATTTAGGTAAGACTTCATAATATGGTAAAATGAGATGAAAAAACTGCCGGGGTGTAAGTTCATTGAAGTGTGCTGAGATAGCCGCAAAATGTGAGTTATCGAATTTTTAAGGTGCGGACCGAAAACACATAAGACGCTTGAAAATGTGTGGTGAGTTTGACTCAGTAAACTACAAGGGTGTATGCGTGCTTCAGTAGGAGAAAGGAAACAACAAAATCCTTAAGCAAACAACAACATGAAATACTCTTTGCTCTAAAACTAAGACGCCAGATAGATCTGCTTATCTGGCCGGTTGTGGTGCAGGTTCGACTTGGAATGAAAAGATTTTTGCTTTAAAAACTTACACACACTTCCCGGTCACCTTCACTAGCTATTGGCGTCAGCTTTGAAGAAACTAGCCATGAACAAGTTTATCAAACTTTCCTGTTCGAATTGGGCTTGAAACTCTAAGGGCCGATTTCACAACTTCTACGTAGCTGCTATGTGTCAGATAATCATAGATTTTGCTCTGTTATTTGTAGGTTTATGTGACAGAGAGCTCCATGTAAAAGATTAGAAATCGGCCCTATGTCTATATCTCTGATGCCAAAATGAAGAGGACTTCAGCAGAGAAATTGAAATAAACTAGGCTTGGCCTTTTGGGTAATTTAGAGCAAACCGGCGGGGAAATACGGATTGATTTTTTTGATTTTTCCCTGATTCGCTATGAATTAATTATTAATTTATTGAATTTCGAAATGTTACCTTTCAAACACTTTCAAAACTGAATTCCTAAACGTCGTTTGAAAAGGTTTTGAATTCTTATGCATGAAGTCGGATTTTTATGCTTCGTCCAAAGACATTTCATTTCTCATATATAGCATTATTTGAGTGCTTGCCATTTTTCGTCTTAAAGCTCGTCAGTAAGCTGAACCAAACCGAACCGATTTACTAAGTGCTTACCGGCTCGGCTCTGCCTGTTGTAATGTTGCCGGTTAGGTTTGGGGATGGCTTTATCAGCAAAGCGGTTCGCCTACGAGTTTTTGCTGTCAATTTTACTTACGCTCTGCTGTTGAAAGCAAAGATAACTTTGTTTGGAGCTTGAATCAAGAACCATGAGCTATCAATAACAATCAGTGGCGGATCTAGGAAGAGGTCTAAAGGGCTTGAAGCCCACCCAGATCATAAATAACTTAGTTCACTAAATAGAGCTTTCAGAAAAAGCTGGAAAATGTTTAGAATTGGACTCTGGAGAGGGCTTGGGCCGCTTGAGCCCCCCTTCTATATCCGCTATTGATAACAATTGCCCTATTGAGAGAGTGCAAGAGTCGGTTCCATTTGTACCTATAATTTCCGTGAGCAGACAGCAAAGCAAAAATTCGTTGACTTGCACTTAGATGATATACAAATTTACTTTAACTCCGTACATTAAATGAATATAAGCATTTTCGAACAGCTTCGAAATCTGAATGCTATTGAACAGCTGTCTTATTTAAATCAGGTGTTTTGTATTTAGTCTACACCTTACATCAAGTGCATCAACATCAGTTAGTCGATGGACATTTTGTATAGTTTTGAACCCACCTTTGTTTTGTATTTTCAGTATTTTCTGGAAATGGCTTACTTCGTGTCTGAGTTCCGGTTTGATTGCTAGGCCCTAACACTTATAGTTAGCTTTAAGAACTATAGAAACTATCAAACAACTGACCTTATCATGTGCACACGGGCATTTCATTGCGATTCCATACAAATCGCTCTTATTTTTTAGGTAATTCATTTTGAAAACAGTCCAATAGATCAAATTTTGAAGCTTGGCATGATTTGCATGCTCGACAATAAAGACTTTCGGATGCCATTCCCTTTTCGTAATAAAAATATTATAATTCCACAATAAATATCGATCAGCTGCCAACCGACAATCACTCAAAGGGCAAACAACAATAAACAACCCAAAATGCTGGGAAATGCTAACAAGCTTCCTTTATTGAGTTGTTGATGGGCCGCCCTTCCTCCCCCTCTCCCACGTCCCACGTCCCACGTCCCACGACCCCATCCCATCCCGCCCATTGGCCTAGCATATTGTGTGCTAAATGTTGACAGCAAAAAATGCAATCGACAATTACGCTGGAGCATTACGGTCTCATAAAGCGGCCAAAAAATCAACGTCAGTCAATAACTAAAAGCCAAATTGATTGCATCTGCAGACAGCAGCGTCCATGCGAATTTGATATTATAAATGCAAGCGATTGGCCATCAAAATTATTTACTACATACTTACCATGTATCGAATCGGAAACGATTGCCCCCTGGCGCGCCGGAGCAGCAACGACAACCCAAGCTAATGGGCTCAGCAATTTGGCGTCATTTGAGCTGCAACGTGAAATAAACCAAAAACCAAAAAACCGAAACTGAACTGAACCGAAGCGACCCGTGCCCGGCAGCTACGTCTGAGCAAAATAAACTACAATATAAATAAATTTCTCGATATGGGAGCGAACCCCAGCTAAAGTTCAAGGTAATTGCCGTTGTCAAAGCAGCGCAACGAAAAGTGGGCGTGTCCCGTGAAAAGTTGGCCAACAATTTATGGGCCACTTGAGTACAAGCAAAGGGTGTTGAGGTTGCACGCGAGCAATCACCAGAACTGGGTGGTGGTGGTGGTGGCGGTGGTCGTGGTGGTGCATTGGCTGTGCTGTGCCGGAGTGGGCAGTGGCCACTGAGGTGGGACCTGAGCTAGGATGGTGCATGAATATTCCTCGTATTTTGCATAAACGATGTGAGAATTACTTAATTGCAGATGGAATGGGTGTATATCAGAGTGGTTCGGGTGGGATATGTGTGGGCTGGCTGGATTTATGGCCAATTTATGGGCGTTTAGGCACAATTGCCAGAAGAGCCAGACAATGAAGTTGTCTGTTGGTGGGCAGGTGGTACTATGCAGCGAGAGGACTACCCCTATTCTTATTCTCATGTCGTTGCACTGATTTGCAATCACGGCAGCCCGTTTGTTTTCACTCGAATGGTAGAACATTTTAACAAATATGTAACTACTATTAGATGGCCAAATAAGTTGATATTACCAACATGTTCTTGGTAACGTCAGTCAACAGTGCACAAAGTGCACGGCATGTGTATTAAGTATACACTATCGGATAACATTTTATACAATTGAAATCAGATTGTTATCGTAGGTTTGTTCACCAAGTCAAAGGGTAGAACTGAAGTTTTGTGAGTTTGTTTTAACAGCAAAATAGTTTGCAGTGTAAATCCGCACTCAGAAAATGAAACGATCGGTATTACATTTAGACCGGGTTGTACTTTAAACTGGAAGAGAGTTTTGTTCTTGGATTTACTTAGTTTTAGTAATAGAAGTAAGTTGATTTTGACCAAATTTGGCAAATACGGAGTTTGGAGACGTTTGCATTGAAAACAAAAAGTTTTCCCTTCTAGAACTATGCATCTACAGGGTTGCCCAAATTCGACGGACCCATGTTTTTTTTTAAAAAATCAAAGAAAAAAATAAAAATTTGGCGGTTGGCAATCTTAATCATTTAATTTGTTCCAAGTAGATTTGTTTACATCAATTTTTGAATATATCTCTCAAATGGCCGCCTCTGGCGTTGATGGCGTATTGTGCCCTTTTTGCAGCATTTTCAATCGTTTTCGCCAACATTTCGGCCGGAATAGCGGCTATTTCTTCACGAATGTTGTCCTTGAGCTCTTCTACGGTCCTTGGCTTGTTAACGTAAACCTTTGACTTCAAATATCCCCACAAGAAGAATTCAGGCGGCGTCAAATCGGGCGAACGCGGTGGCCAGTCCAAATCACCATTTTTCGACATCAAACGGCCCGGAAAGAATTTCTTCAGAAAATCGATTGTTATGCGACTTGTGTGCGGTGGAGCGCCGTCTTGTTGAAAACAGAACTGCCTCATACGCTTTCGACGAATAATTGGCATCACAAAATTGGTCATCATGTCGCGATAACGCTCCTGGTTGATGGTAACAGCATGGCCATTTTCATTTTGGAAGAAAAACGGCCCAATGACCGTTTTCGCACTAACGCCGCACCAAACTGTGACTTTTTCGTCATGAAGAGGCACTTCTTGAATCTCCTGAGGATTTTCAGTGGCGTAAATACGGCAATTTTGATTATTTACGGTCCCATTCAATGTGAAATGGGCTTCATCGGACATGATAATTTTGTTTTCACAATTGACTTGTTCTGTTGAATGTAAATTTAAACTATTTCAGAGCGCTCACGTGGCGTGTATTGTTCCATGGTAAAAATCTGCTTGGACTGACGCTTCAAACGCGGTCATTAAGCGATCTGACATCTCTGTCAAAAGTTATGGCGTTGCCAGATGGGTCCGTCGAATATGGACAACCCTGTATTGTGAGTCTGTGCTTCGACTTGGTGAAATAGAATTGTTTTCCTTAACATACAATTTGCTAAAAACCTTTGATTAATATTAGAGTGTTACCCGTGACGTGAATTTGAACAAGTCACAGTGTGTCACGAACTGAACGTGAGCAATTACAGAGTTTTTCCGTGATCCATGTGTGATTCGTATGAGAGAATGGGTCAAACACCGTGAATATATGTTATTGAGTATTCACGAAATTTATCAAATTCTATATCGATTAAAAGTAATTATCACTAGAACTGTTTTATGGTACTGCTGACGAATTGCAAGAATGATCTCCTCAGAGTGACGACGGTTGTTCGCTGTGACTCCGGTGCATTCAACAAGAACAAGAATTCAAGAAGAATGTTAATTCCATTTTTATGGAATCCACTTTTTTCGATCGTGAGAATTCGTGACGAGGCCTTGCACGTGGTTCATGGATCACCAGCGTGAATCGTGCGTGTCGTGACTCGATCGTGACGTAAAAGAATACTCGCTCACATGCACAGCTCTAATTATTGGTCATTTTGCAGGTAATCAATGTAGATTATGCCAGAATGTATGTAAGAACGTTCCGTGAATTCTTTATTCTTCCAGCAGCACCATTACCAAGGTCTTTCAATTAGTGCCCGAAACAGCAATTGTTTGCTTTGTTGCTGTAAATTATGCATTTTTCAATGTTTTCAGTCTCATCAAAGACATGGACCATCTGAATGTCAGGTAAATTTGCAATGTGGACCCCCGATTTTACATATGTGTGCTGTCTGTGTGCCAAGTTTGGTAAACTTCGCACACGTACAGCCCACATATAATAAATCGTAAGTCTACATTGAAACTTCCCCTAGCCATTTAATTGTATGGCCGACACCCATCTCGTGGTTCTATGTCTGTGGTCTCACTCTGAGCAGAGATGAGCTTCTTTTGGTATCGCTCACTCTTGTGGGAAGTCTCCTCAGGAGCCAAATTACGAAATAAATGGACTTTCTTCAATCTGAAGCTGATTCGAATCTGAATCATTAACAAGGAAGTATGGAAATGTAATAGCATGAAACATTTTCAATCTCAATGCGATCAGCTCTGTTACCTTACGAAAGAGCATATCCTAATCGGCTTGCCACCACCTTTCCAATCGCTTTCCCTGTTTGTATTACCCACCTACTGCGGCAAAATATTACGATGGATATTTGCGTGTTGGCGTACAGCGGAGACTTTGAAAACAAAATTTGCGCAAATGAGAGGGAAATGGCTTTTAGCCAAGTCAACAGCTTTACCGTCAATGGGTCCGTCCAATACACTTGGAGCATATTAAGGGCGTCATTAGGCGTCGCAGGCAGAGTAAATTTGACAGGTGAGACGAGGAGAAGGCAGGCTGATGAGCCTGACACTTGCTGCAGTGCCGCAGCGGACGTGCCGGCAACAGCGTAGGCGGCTCATTTGTTGTTGTTTGGCGACTGTTTTTTTTTTCTTACCTATTTAGAGGCAATTTGCATGGGCAGGAGTTGGGGCAACAAAACCCAAACGCTTGCCAAATGAAACGGAATTGCAGTTTAAACCTCATTTGGCGCATTTGACGAGCTCAGCTCAGTGGGAGATGTGGGTGGTCGATGATTAATAAACGCAAACTGCACCGTCTACACTTTCCAAAACTGCACTGGATTTCCAGGCCATAAATCAAAGAAGTCTCGTGGCGCCACGCATTTAATTGAAACGAACCCAAATCGCCTGGAAGACTCCAAGGCGTCACTTGGCAAATTGGTTTCCATGTCAGCCAAAAGGAAAAGCTAATTTTCTGGCGCCATAAATAACACATTGATCGACTGCAAGCCAAATGAAGTGTTCGGCGTTGATGGGTCGAGGGGCGGAGGGAAAAGAGCTCGACACTGCCCTTGGGGTATTGTGCGGACAGGTGAACAGCACTGGGGAATGCCAATTGCCGATTCGCAGCTCCACAATTTGAAAACTGCATCAGTTTAATTTAATGCCTTTTTAATTGGAATCTGAAGTCCCCACGACGTAGCTGATGACGCTGCAGCAATTAAGTAATTGAAATTTAATGAAGCAGATGATGCGAATGAAATAACAGACGATGGAATTTGCTTTTAAGGTTGACTCAATGTATACCATAAATATGTATGCATTTGTTCAAATTCAACTGTGGCACATGTGTTGTTTTACAAGACTGATTGAGTTTTTTTTGACTCAAAAGTATAAACTTAAGGTTTGATACCGATAACGTTGCTAGAAAGAGAACATATACCACTTTCGAGTTCACTTAAGTGAGATGGGAACATCTCTGATATTGTAACTATTATGTACTGTCCAAGACTATATTCCCTGTACCCATTGAAAATGTCGATTATGAAGTTGTGCAATTCGATGTGACAGGGAGAAGTAAACATTGCCAACCCCAGAAAATATATGTCGATATAGCCCTTAGTCGAGACTATGAATATCCATAAGATGATTTCGGTATTCATTTGAAATAAGTTAGGTTAGGTAGTTCCAGATGGGGTCACACATAGATCCTGAGGCCGTCTTGGGTATGTTTGACTTAGAAATCCAGGAGAATCTTTGACGTTTTGACGAATGCCAATAATTGTAGTGGGGGCCTCTTGGCCGCTTCTTCCAAAGAAGCGAACCTTTGGGTTGTGGAATAACTTTAATCTTATCGTGGCAATTGCTGATGAGGTGTTCTACAGATTCTGCAACGCCAGGTTCCATGCATTTCCTGCATTTCTGCAAACCAGTTCGGAGTCGAAGACTACGAAAATTTTGGGAAGTCTGAACCAAACCCGAACCGGAGCAAATATAATTTTTCCGGCCGAACCTGAACCGGATCAAAACAATTAAAAAATATTACTTATTTTGAAAGAAGTTTGTATAACAAGCTCTGCAGATATAATCGAGTTACACTTAAAGTCATCAGATTGGGATTGGGTTATATTTTGGTGGGAATTGTTGCATTCAGTTTACAAAACATTTGTAAAATAACAGAAACTCATACCTCTTTCCAGCGATTTCTACACAACTTGGTACACATGTCGCACACAAATTCTAAAATCTTCTGCAAAATACAGTAATACCATACTTAAGTGTTTATAAAAACGTTCACATATTAACTTGAACTCAGTGCAGGGTAAACTAATTAGTTTTTTTAATCAGCATTCCCAGCTCAGCTTAAACTGAGCTCAAATTTTATTTTAAAAACATCAAGACACTAGTCATCCATGAATAAAATGTGATTTTTTTTAGAGTTAACATATATGTCTTATAAATTAATGAAACACCAATTTCCATACATTCAAATTATCTATTCTATTCAGGGATTCAAACTCAGCAAACCTGGGTACTGAGCACACAACTTCGACATCTCAACGGAGTTGACTATCGACCTAGCGTGTGACAGTGAGACAGGCGACAAATCACAGTAAATTATGCATTTAAGCATTCAGAAAGCAAGAAGTCCAACATTTAAGGCTTTTCATTTCTTAAAATTTAAGAAGAAACCTTTTTGTGAATGTTGCTAATAATTTTATTAGAGGTTGGAGTCATTTTATGCCTCTTGGATGCACCTTAGGTATATCCCCCACCCCATCATTTTAGATCTAGACTGTTATAATATACACCTGTCTAATATTTTGACACAGTAATTGCCATGCTAGGTGACTCTACTGACCTCTAAACACAAATACCGCAATTTGCACATATATCAATATGCTATGAAGCTTCTTTCAAGCATAAGATGCCAACCATACAATTGTAGGTGATAAGAAATGTTGGCCAGAAGGAGAGAAGCAAATGTATTGCTTTTGATTAATTTCCATCCCTGAAAGAATCGATCAATAAATCGTTGCAATCCCCATAAAACAATACAAATGGCTTGTTCAACTAATTGTCAATTAACTTAAAGTGCGAGTACATTTGTCGCCGAACCACTTCACGAGGCTGTTGCTCCAATTGATTAATTGCTACCACCCAACTTGGACAATTCACATGTTTCTTAATACTTTTTCTTCACCCATCCAATCCAATACAATTTGTGCACATTTTACTTGCAATTCATTGGAAATTAACATTAATTAAGCAAGTTGCTTGATGCACGCCAACAACAAATTCAATTTGAGGCATTTTTGGTTTATTTGAAAACTAATTTTCTGAAAATTAATGAGCGCTCATTTGGCGCACTTGCCGGCCACGCCCACAACGAGCACGCAAGGGCGGACGAGACAGCAGCCATGAAGCTTTTGTGTAGAATCTGCTGCCTTAGTTATATTTATAAATTAATGGTTCAAGATAAATGGCAAACGATTTATATTAAAAAAAAGGCGCTTTTGAGGAAGAAATTGGGCGCCGGGACCGGCCAAATGAGTTCTACTTTCTTGATGTTGGGTGTGGAGGGCGCCTGAAATGTTTTTTGAATTTGTTTTTTGGGTTCAAGGGAGTGGCATTTGGAGCAGCTTTGGGTTTATGAATTAATGATGATGAGAATGAACAGAAAACCTAATCAATTTTCGATTGAAATCCAAATACTTACACTTCGCCTCACTCCTGCATGTCGGGCAGGTGCAATTTGGAATTCTCTAGTATTTTCACTCAGATTTGGGCATTTCCCCTCTTGCGGCGTTTAGCCAGAAGATGTGTTAATTAGCTGCTCTTTGTGCCAGCTGTTTATTGTGCTTCGTGCTCAGCAAATGGCATTTCACAGCTCTGTCGAAAACTCCACATCAGCCAGGTGCCAGTGGTCGTGCTCAATCCCCTGGCAAAACCATGAAACGTATGGAACCCCATAATTTAAACGATTGTCAGCGGTAAACTTCGACCAACTTCAGTTGCGGGCCGCACCCACTAATTATTTTAAAGTAGTTGGCCGACGCGACTTTGGCTTTTCAGCATTTTCAACAATTTGCCAGATTTATTGGCCATGCCACAAAAACTTTTAGCATAAAACCGACGACTCCTTGCCAGCCCCTGCAATTGCGTCGTCTACATTGTTAACGGCAGGTACCAAGGGTATTTGTAATACGAGGGAAGTTTGGTGGGTAAGTGGGTTTGCTGTGGAGCAGCACTGCAGTTTTAGGCCAGCTACTTCTCTTTGATTTGAGACAACCCTGTGAAATCCAAAATGACCGAGAATAAGTAATAATAAAATAGTCTCCTATTTTAGGTTTCTCTGACTTCTCCAGCTACCCTCGTGGCAACTTCAATGTCGGCATTTTGTCAGCGACAAAGCAAAATGGCTTTTAAATTGAGCCCCGCTCATATTGTGCGTGGGCGTGGCACGCGCCCACAATGAAAGCTTATTGATTTTGATATTGCTTGGCCCAAACAGAGGCCAAAAGGTTAATTAGCGATTGGGTTGAGCAACAACAACTTGACTAAGTGGCCAAATGCATCAAATATGCATCTAGCAACTTCCTCAGCCGGTTGATGCGCCTCCAAGGAGGAAAAGCTGTGCAAATAAACTTAAGTTAATTAACTTCTGGTTACATTAATTTATGCAGCATGATTAATTACCCAAAAAATGAGAACCAGTAGGAGAGGAGAAGACCAAGCTGCCTGCCTGCCTGCCTGCCTACCAGCCAGCCATGCTGGCCTCGAATCGACTCTGAGACGGCACGTCAGCCGGCGGCCTGTCAGCTACCGGGAGGCAAGACCAAGACGACTTGACTGCCACAACTCAAACTTCTCGCTTCGCTTCGCTGCTGCAGTTTCGCACGCATTTTCGTGTGGGCACCGGGGTACGTACAGCTGCCTCAACCCGTTGGAAAACAAAAAAAAACACCATTGGTCATCAGCAGCGCCGGCCATTAAAATGACATAGAGCCCAGGCACACGGAGACCAGTCCGGCATCAGTTGGTGGAGCCCAGGCAGCCGGGATATGCATATGCGTAACTCTTGGGCAAGAGCTGACGCGGCTGGTGTACAATTATTAACCCAAACACATTGCCCGCATCCTAGACTCGGTCCGTCTTTGGGGCAGTGCATGTGTTAATGTGGACAGCCACAACAATTAAACTTCAATTAGCAGAAACACACGAAACTCGTCATTTAATTACTCAGATGGGGTTATTGGAAGCGTACGGTTAAGTTTGGGGTGTAAGCAAGTCAAAGGATCCTCCGCAAGTTAGCAAAACCCTAAGGACTAAGCGATAACAGAAGTAACAAAGGGGAATGGTGGCCTGCGGCAGGAAGAAACTATATCATATCACATTATCCTTTTTTGTTCAATATATTCTCTTTCCTTGTTTGGTGAGTTTTACATTTTCAAGCAGCCTAAATTGACTTTTTAGGCGCTTTTTATGGGGTACTTATACATTTGCTTGAATGCTCTTTCAAGTTATCGTACAGTACTTATTCTTAAAAAAAAAAAAATATTTCAAAAATTGATAAGATTTAGTATGCTACACAGAGAATATTTAGTTTGTGTCAAAATAAGTAACAGCCAGACAGAAGCATTTCCCACTCTAAAGACCATATATATTTCTGATCATCATCTACGGTCGGATGTCCCTCCATCCGTATCAAAAAACAGTTCATAGAAATGCTAAACGAATTAAGTTTCACATGTATGGATTATAATCTTCTTAGACGCAGGTCAAGCTAATTTTAGATATATCCAAGCTGTGGAAAGTACAGAGTATGTCGTTATTTTTCCATCATAGGTTCGGAACTGCAATATCTTGTACTGCCATAATTATACAATGTATCATCAAATATACCATTTTCATAAGAATTCCATACACTCAGGGAAAAATACACTGATATTTTAATATTTTTACACTTTGACTTGAATATTTTCACCATTAATTTGGCGTTAAATATGGAATTCGTATATATTTAAAAGTGCACACTTTAAATTTAATATTGGCAATAGTAAAATTTAATTTGGAAATAGTTGAAAGCTTTTTTTTTTAATTAAAAATTTTGCCAGCCAACCCCCTATGCTCAATTTCCTTTGTAATGGAATCCAGGAGTTGAATTCTTTTAGATTTGATTCTGAAAAACTGCGATTTGTAATTATTTTACAAAAGTTTTAACTTACTCTGTGGGGGACTTGATCTCGGGACCTCAGGACTTGAACTCGACTCTACGGTTTAAATACTACTTATATTGAATAGCCTAAGCAAAACTCAGACTGCTTGTAATTCTCAAGTTGTAGTTCCCTGCATAGGGGATATAAAAGGCATAGGGATATATAACTGAAATTCGCCGACCTTATATGTTTTTAGTCAATTCAAAGTGGGTTTTAGTTAATCTAAATACAAAAGGAGCATAGTAGAATCAAATACGATGGATATATTGTTATGCTAATTTTCTCTGAGTGGTACAGATGTCTAGCCCAGTGTTTATATTGCTCATCTTCTAGATAGCTGTTATGTGTCAGATAACACCTTTATGTAGAAGATGTGAAATCGGTCCGTTAAAGAAGCAAAAGTTGTGAAATTCTGATTATCATCTTAGCAGTATGATATTTTGGAATTTAGAAAATTTGTGGGTACTTAAATTGCTGCATAGCAAATCTCAGAAGACTGTGTCAAAGCATAAGCAAAATAAAGAAAAGTTGTAAGTCGGTAAAGCGAATCGGCAGTCAATGCTTTAACAGTTTTTCGATCAATCGACTGAGACTCACAGTGTGCGCCCTCAGCAAAGTATTCAAAGTGTTCAGTGTTTTGCGTACTCTTGAAGCAAGTACGTCGCGCAAAAGCTCAGTACTTAAAAAAAATAAGCGCCTTACCTTCTTTGTTGTATCAAGCATCTAATCTAAATACTGAAAGGTAAAAAATTCAATTCTTCTCAAAAAAAATACAAATAACTTTGTTTTGTATAACACATCTGTAAGTTTAACCGAAAATTAGTGCGAGAGGACAATAATATATATTAAGTGCTCATTTATAAAACCACTAAATTCCTCCGAAATTTATTTTCCGAATTAATAATCCAATCTGCTAAAATATTTCATGGATGACCAAGGCTTTCAAGAAATTTCTTCAAGAAATCGGTAGTTGTTTAGTTCACCAAAAGATTATCATTATAATAAAAAATGAATCTGTTAAGAGGACACCCAGTCTATATTTCAATTTCGGCCTTAACATGTTGGCATAATCGCAAAGACGCTATGCCTTCTTCTTGCGCTGTACCAAAAGCTTGGCTTAGTCGGCGGCAGACTCCTTGGACAGCTGGCGATTTTTGTAGAGAAAAATGCGTCTGGCTTGAAGTAGACTCTGTTTTTACATTGCAAACCTTTGAGCAGTAGAACATTTTCTTAAGTCATGCACACGTACTCAAAATGATATATATCTTCGCTTAAAAAATCTTTGAACTGTGAGTGTTAGAACATTTTGAAGGACATGAAGTACTGCGCTTAAAGTTCTCAATAGGTTTCACCTAACGACAATAGTTCTTTTAGTTTTGATTCAATTAAAAATTGAAGTCCGCAATATAGAAATTCCATAATTTGATATTTTAACAATTAACCGAAAGAACTTCTTAAAATATCGTGTGCATTGCACACTGTGCAATATATGTGAATATGAATATGAACCTGTAACATGACATACTGACATATTTTCACCTCACTTGAGATAGAAATGTGTAAACTTTACACCAAATAGAGCACGATATCGGAAATATTTCTGCATCTTTAACTCAAAAATTGTGCATTGTGCTTAAAATTAACATGTTTTATACCGTCCATAGAAATACAATGGATGTTGTTGCAAATTTTCGTAAGAGTTTAATATAAATGAGTAACCAGCTATTGTGAGCTGCCATAGCATACTTTTGGGCAGTAAATAATTTTCTCATTTTGAACATATTTATTGAATTTGGGATAGTTAATTTTAAAAACATGGAGAAAAAAGGTACGATTATGTTAAAGAGCGCTCAAACTAAAAAAGGTTTTTACAAATGATCAAAATAGAATTGATAAAAATAGAAGAATAGAAAATAGATAAAATAGAATAGTATCGAAAATCTAGACGACTAACTTTGCACCCAGAAATCTAGAATCACTGAATCATCTAGAATCACTGACAATCTTTCAAAATACTGAAGAAGTCGGATTTTGTTGCCTTGTGTAATCAAAAAATCAGAAAACTATGCTTGCTTGGACAAAAACTTTATGAAGGAAACATTTATCAGTAAATGCAAACTAAGACCGTCTTTGTCAATATTATTAATAGCTAAAATAACCAAAGTAGTACTGGATAAGTGTAAGGCGATCGACAGACGATTTAAAAATAAGTCGATGAAAATCTGTTCACTTTATTTTTAGTTTATGATATTAATTATGTTATTATATCATGGCAAACAAAACTGAAAATAAAGATACTACTACTAATACTACTAAGAAGGTGCTGATTACAATACCCAGCTGCTTTCTCGAAATCAAAGTTCTAAGATCTGATTTCAAAACTTATATTACTGTTGCTCTATCAGCTCTGATCTCAAGATATGCCGGATTTCCTAAGACAACATGAGAATCCTAAGCCATTAAACCAGCAAAATTTAAAGGTTTAAGCCAAATATTGCTTGAGTACTATTATTAGTAAGGTAAGGATTAAAGATGAGTCTCTTATCATTTCACATATCTACTTAATAAGGCTACCAAAGGATGTCCTTTATTAAACAGCACTCTGGCATATAGGAATCTGGTTTCGGAACCTCCGGTTCTTGACATTATTCGAATTGCATTCAATTACAGTGTAGGCATCAGAAAGAAGCATCTTCTATTAATTTTTTGGCTCAAGGATGTCCTTTATTAAACAGCACTCTGGCATATAGGAATCTGGTTTCGGAACCTCCGGTTCTTGACATTATTCGAATTGCATTCAATTACAGTGTAGGCATCAGAAAGAAGCATCTTCTATTAATTTTTTGGCTCAATATTTTAATCACGACCGCTTTATGCCTCTGTCTTGTGCGAGCTGGCCCCAGTTAATCGCCTCAAGCGCCTCAATATCATTCAGCATCTGGTCTTTCCAAAAAAAATAAAAAATATGCATTAAAATATGGCCCACAGCTTATGTTTGTTGCAGTTGGGTTAGTTTTATTGATTGACGATGTGGCATTAGTTACCGCTCTCTTTTATTTTTGGGGGGGAACTGGCCTAGTAACGAGGCTGCTTTCAAACACTCAAGCATGTGTGTTTATTTATCTCAGACACAAATTCCACAAAAGACATTCCCTGGCATCAACGGGTCCAGTCCCTTCTTTTAACTGCTTGCAAATTTATGTCTCAGCTTAAGAAAAACACTAAATGAGTGCCATGCATTCGCAGGCAGCAGCAAAAATATAAAAAATAAAACTAACCCGAGTAAGAAAGTCGACTGTTATATACACTGTGCCCTCGAAAGTGTATGCTCAGCATGCCTCTGGTACATCCGATCCTTACTATTCCTTTGGCGGATCAATTAATAAAGCTGATTTTCTTACATGTATATACAGAAAGTTCGACCCATCCATCCATCTACAACTCTTTGGGAGTTTTGGCGATTTTCCACATTTCATACATATCGAATCACTTGCTCCACATACACTTGCACCAAACTTATCTACCTTTCCTACAGAGTATGAAAAACCAACCGGCCAACGACAACAACAATATGCTAACCAACACAACAACTAATTAGACATGTTAAAGAACTTGTTCAGATGGTTGCTGTGTGTGTTGTTGTTGCTGTTGCTGGGCATTAAAATGGTAACAGGCCAAAAAGTCAGCAAACACATTTAAAAATGCTCAACTTAATTAATTGCGCAGCAAATGCAGATCACAGCAAGGGAATGCAAGGGAATGTTAGTGGAGCTTAGGGACGGACGGTGACGGGCCAAGCCCAAAGCCAATGACTTGATTTTTAACGCACGATAGGATACCCTCAGCCAGAGGCCGGGTACCCTTGGGGAATATGCTCTTTGCTCTTTGGTTCTGTGCTGTGCCTGCGTACGTTTCGCTTTTCATTAAACAAATATCCAAACACTTTTGCCGCTGATGCGGCGACACAGATTAAGTCCCAGCAACACCAACGAGTCCCGGGGCCGAGGCACAGCCGTTTTCAATTTCGTTTCAACAGGCGACAAAAAGTCTACCAAAGCCTTCTTAATGAAGATTTTGCGCGTGCTGTGCAGCAAAAGGCGAGATATTTGACACAATCGAACGTGAGCAATTCGTTGTTGAAAGGAATTTCAAGTTTGACATATGTCATTGACTTTTTAAATATATTTGGACTTACTTTAATTGCTTACAACGTGCTTACTTTTTGTTAGATTTATCAAAGATTATAATTATTGTTGTTCAATAACATCAGCTTCATCAGCTTAGATCCAGAATATTTGACAGGTAAGTACAATAATATTTCATTTCAATTATATTCTTTTTGTTAATAATCAATTTAAATGCACTTTGATTTGATTTGAAACATATTTAACACACAAATTGCAGTTGCCCCCTTTATACCAGCTAACTAAAAATAAGTAGTATGTTAGGCGTGTAGCCGCAAGTGTGTGCAATGGCGCAATGCATTGCGGCAACATTCCAATCAACAGCTCAAAACCCAGAGTAAGTATTAAGTGTCATACACATAATTCATTTTATATTCTTGAACTAAACTGGTTCAGGTCTAGACTTAAAATATTAAGCAATATATTATTTACTTTTCCCATTTTACGAGTCTCATCTTTATAGCCACATCAATATACAAAATTAGTTAAGTCAATTGGAAAATTTAAAAATTTCAGTGTGATTTTTTCTCACATACCAAAAGTGGGGACAATATATCTTATCTCTGATATCTCTGAGATCTGCAAGTTTAAACAGATTGATTTTTGATAGATAGATATTACTCTGGTTTCCATTTAATCAGGGAATATAACCGAAAACGCATTTTCTACCAGACTAGGTCGGGTTTTGCGAAAGTGAAAATGAAAGAATCGAACCAAACCAAACTGTAACCGAACCGCTAATACCGATGCCGAACCGGTGACACCAATCAAAACGGTTCGTTTTATTGACAAGATCAATGATACTTGTAATTTAGTTAGATTTCCTAAAAAAGTTCCCTTTGAACTTCGGATAAATTTCAATTCACTCATGGATCCCCTAATAGGGATACCTCTTCAGGACCAACTAATACTTAGCGCTACCGCTAGTCATCTAAGGATGACTCTTCTCATATAAAAACATCTGATCCCGTACAGCTACAGCAATTGTTCGCAGATCACTTAATATACCTTTCATCAAAATACATTCCTGAGTATCCTATTTTCTTAATGGTACGATATTCTCAGTTACCTACGGCACTTAGCAATTGTATAAAATTGCAACCACTTATAGAAGAATTTTACGGGTTTTTCAATGATTTTCTTGGAATTGAATTTTACAAGTGTGAGAAAAGTCACATATTCAGTGTAGAAATCATAATAGTAGAAAACGGAAAGGTTTATACATGGAATATACAAAAAAGGATGAGAAGAACTGAACCAAAACCGAGGACGGAAGTTAGCTCAAAGAACCCTGTAATGAGCCATGAATGAACTAAGACCCTTTCGGACAGAATGAAAAACTAACCCGAAGAAATGACGTGTCAAATGAGTATTCGGGGGTTCTTTGACTGCACCGACTTAGTTTCTGGCAATACTTATCCAAACGGTGGGTTGGGACTTACTTATGGAGAAATAAACCAGGGATGCAAACCGGTTCTGAACCGAACCAAACCGCATATTTCTGCTGGTGAACCGAAACGCAAACCGAACCGGCTACCTTTCAGAATTGCTGAACCGAACCGAAAATCACAAATAGAAACGGTTCGGTTCGGTTCAGTTCTCTGACCAGTTGTAACGATAATCCCTTTTCTATAGCCAATGATTTTGAATTAATTTGGGAATTCGTATCGTTTTCCGAAGAAATTTTTTTTACATTTTGTTCGACCCTCTACATAGTTAGCGTTGCCAGATCGATATAACTTTTAAGAATGTAAGTCTTCTGCAATTGCCCGCCGATCTTCTAATATGCCTGCCTTTAATCTGTATTTTTCCTCTAGTAGATCGTCTTTTCAATTTGGTGGGGTACTTCTCTACCTTAATTCAATCTTAGACAGAAGAGATTTTTCTCATATAATCCCTGCAGTTCTACATTTCGGTATTGAATTTTTCATGGCTGATTCAGGTCTGAGCCCAAATTCAAACATGTTTTAGTACTTCCCATGAAACTCACCCACGAATTCAGTACCGAAATCATGCCTAAAATCAACTAAGGTCATGACGTAGTAGGACATGTCAGTATAAAATCCATGGCTGAAACTTATAAAAAGGATGTCATGAATTTAGGACCAGCCGTTAGATTTCAGAGCTGATTCAGGTATGAATCAAGGGATATGGTAAATAGGGTAACTAAGATGCATGGTACGTATTCTTTTCTAGCCAACATTTTTACTTCTCTAAGGGCATTCCTCTAGGAACTTATATATATATTATATATAGGAACTTATTTCGTAATGTGCCTTTGTGAACCACTGAAACGAACCGAAACCGCGGTTCAATTAGCTCCAAAAACCGTGTAATGAACCGAACCGGCGGTTCAGAAACTGCGTGAACCACTGAACCGAACCCGTACTAATTTTCGAGTGGCTTGCATCCCTGAAATAAACAAGTAAGGGCGCTGCAGTCGAGTTTCCCGTCTACAAAATAACCTGTTAATTTGTTTTCATTTATTTGTTTTTAAATTTTTGAAGATAAAGGTAACTGGTTTTTGTAACAGCTATTAAATCGTCATCCTGAATGTAGGCTACATTATTTTGACATTTAAGCGGTTCTAGGACTGACTAATAATTGGGGGGGGGGTGCCCTTTTCAGCTCAATCGTTTCGCTTATAACTACGGTGTTTTTTGTCCGATCTGATTGTACTTTTCAGAATAGATAGATATTGGGACTAGCTTGATGTATACTAAACCACGAGGCTCTAACTTAAAAATTGTGGATCTGACGGCTTTTTTGGTCTTTAGGGGGAATTTTCGAAATCTGAAACCAAATTGATCTGCTCTATCTCTTATATTCTCTGAGATCGACGCTTTCATACAGACAGACGGACATGGCTATATCTACTTGGCTGTTAATGCTGATCAAGAATATATATATACTTAATGGGGTCGGAAAGTTTACATCTCCCTGTTACGTACATTCGCACAACTTCATGATCCCCCTTTTCCCATTTTAATGGCTTAAGGATAAAGGTAAAATCTATAAACAAAACCAAATGGGGTATCCTTCAATAGGTTTTTGGTGGCTCCGATCCCATTTACCGAAGGGTGGAAAACTCTAATACAAGCTCAATGGGGTTATTGGGAATATTTATCCGATCTGGAGATTGATGAGTAACCCAAGGAAGAGAAGGGCAAGAGTTTTTGCACAAATTTTCAAAAAAAGAGTTTCATTTGGAGGTAACCTAAGACTTGTTTTTGGGGCACACTTATTTTATGTGTAGTATTGCATACTGACTTAGTTGGGTTAACTTCTAGATATAGCCCTCAGTTCAGTTCTTTATTCTGTGCCTGTGTGCAGCGTGTGCGATGCTGCAACTAATCAAAATTCCAGCATACCAATCGCGTTCAGTTCGAATGCGAGAGCAAAAAAGAAGCTTAAACAAATTTGTATCTAAATCTAAAAGAATTCTGGTCTGGATGCATAATAAAGGAAAAAGAGTTTCTGTTGGTAAGAAAAATGTATGCTTAGGAACATATTTTGTTTCTTTTTGCAATTTTAAATTAAAGTGCATACACTTTTAGCATACGAATCGCATATTTAAGGCTAAAACAATGCCAAAAATATTAAATATTGGAGCAATGCCACAAAAAGAAAACAAACTTGCACAGCAAATTTTTACAAAGAACCTTTACAACATCGATTCAACCTCAAATTGGCAGTCTATGGTGGCTCTGTCTCTCCAACTTCATTCAACCGGCATTGGTCGGGCTTCATTAAGAACAACCACGCCCCCCACACCGACAACAACAATCAATGATCGATGATTAATTGATCATATGAATGCATCAAACATTTGACGGCACAATCAAATTAAGGCAGCAAATAAATTGTGAGCCAATTATTAAAAACTTAAATTTGGATGTAGACACCGGACTCCTCGCATCCATTTCACGGCAAACTAATGAGCCCGACATGCACTTGGCTGGCAAAACGAATGTTGTATGTTTGTTGTTGCTGTTGTTGTTGTTGCAGTTGTTGTTGGTTGCTGTTGTTGTTGTGGCTGATGTTGTTGGTTGCCTGCCTGGCAGTTGTACAACTAATCAAGCTGTTCAAGCTGCCAACTTTGATGCATTTCCCAAATTGATGCCCTAGATTGATTGCTTTGGACTTTTTGAGATGCTCTGACATATGCAAATGATTTGTTGTTGTTGTTGCTGGAGCACTTTGTCCGGGATGGGACAATGAGTATACCAAATAAATGAGATGAACATTCAGACAAATGACTAACAACAAGTCGGCAATTGGACCCAGCTCCCAATCTCCCAACACCCTGACCTCTTCCCAATATCCCGCCAGGCCCATCGAATCAGAAATATGTAAAATGCTGTTTTTTCCAAAAAAAAAAAAAAATCCACGTGTATATCAATATCTTCCGTTTGTCCGAACTGCGCCAAATTAACCGCAGGCATTCAGTTCGGTTTCGGTTTCGGTTTCTCTTTGGTAGCCCAGCACTGGGGGAGTGTGTGCGTTTCTAAGGCCGAGCCACTTTGATGAGTATTGATGAGTTTCAATAAATTGCTGATGAGTTACCGAGCGAAGAAGATTCACTGGCACCTAACAAGCCTCAACACGCCTGCATCGGCTGAGGAGTGTTCATTAATTTGAGTGATGCGTTTTTGAAAGTGGCGTTGAATTTCTCAACCGTGAAGCGCCATGCAGAGCAGCGGTAATTGAGATGCTGCCCCTGGGAGTTGCAGTCGGAGACGCTGTCCGGTGAGTGCAAGTCCGAGTGTGTGTGCGAGTGTGTGTGAGGAGCGTGGAGCATCGTGTAGTCGTTTAATTGCCACCATTATTAAACTCATTTATCGTGTTTTAATTTTCAACATCGGACCATCCAGCATCAGGTGTCCGTGCCCATGCCCGTTCCCGTCCCCTGCCCGCGATGCAGATGCAGCTTGCCCATAATTAGTGTGCTAGCTTCAGAGAGCAGCTGCCATGATTTTGGCGCTGATGCAGCAGTTTACACGAGAATTAAGTTGTTTTTCGTTAATTAATAAAAGTAGTTTTTAATGCCGCGCCATTTGGAGGAGGCAGGCACCAACTAGAGCGGTGCTCCAACTTCTGATCGACAAAATATTATGGTTGTGTGTGTCACTCAACACCATTAAAAGCGTTTCTTGTGGACGATTTTTGTTGCTTGGCGTTTTATTGTCAAACTTCCGGTTTTAACAGAATGGTTTTCTTAAACTAACTAAGGAGTCATCCCGCAAGTGCTAAGTATTTCGACATAATGTAGAAGTGGGCTTCTGATTGCAAAAAGAGATCATTAGATCTTTAAAGAGACAGGAGCACTTAACCACATTCGCTTTTGGGTCAAGAACTTAAGCTTAAAAGCAACTTGAGTAAATAAGGAATTCTATTAAAGAAAATAAGAATCCTCCTAACCAATGTTATTCGCAATAAATTCAGCTAGTGCACAAGTATGAAAAAAGCAGACGGAATAGTTTCCTAGCCTATAAATTTTATATATTTTCGTGATCAGCATCAACAGCCGAGTCGATATAATCACATCCGTCTATCCGGATGAACAAACAGATCTTAGAGATGGTGAGAGATAGAGGTTTGACATGTATGGGACATATGCTTCTTATACTTTCATGCATATCCAGTTTATTATCAACTTTTGCCACTCCTCTTACCGCCCACGCAATTTGGAAAACACATCACCTTTTGAACACATTTAATAAGTAAAACAAGAAAGAAAGTTGGTCAAGCCCGACTATAAAATACTCTGTACCAACGAATTTATACGCTCAGCATAAATTTTGATGCTGCAGTAGCAGCTGAAAGCAGCGCTGCTCCTGCGCTGCAGCAGCGAATAGTCTTTTGATCATAACTCGACAACCGTTCATCCGATCTTTACCATTTCTTTGGCAGACCGATAAGTTATTCTGCTTACTAAATATGTCTAGAAGGAACGAACCATCTATCTGTATAACTGTGGCAGATATCACGCAAGTTTTTTCTAACTTGCGGGGGCGGGACGGGGCGTCTCCAAAAATTAACATAAACTTGATCTGCTTGCAGACATAAGAAGCATATGTCCCATACATGTCAAACCTTTATCTCTTACCATCTCTGAGATCTGTGCGTTCAAACGGACAGACAGACGGACATGGCTATATCGACTATGCTGTTGATGCTGATCAAGAATATTTATGGTTTATAGGGTCGGAGATGCTTCCTTCTGGCATACTTTTGCACAATCTTATAATACTCTGTATATATACGGTACAGAGTATAAATATTTGTCAAGTTATGGTCAAAAGAATGTTCGCTGCAGCAGCGCAGTAGCAGCGCTGCTTTTTGCTACCACTGTAGCATCAAAATTCATCCTGAAGCCCAGTACTCAGACGCCAAGAAAGTTCCCTGAGTCCATGTTATTACATTTTTCTAAAAAAAATTCTCAAAGCACATTCTCAGAGCGTGTGCTCAGACAACGCAAATGCTCTCTCAGAATGAGCAACGCCCTGCCAACTAGTTTTATGCCAAACAGCTAATACATTCTCGCAGAAGTTATGAAAAGTTAATTGTTTGATAAGGCAAACAAAGCTTTCTGCTGTTGTCTGGTCACACTACACTCTTAGAGGCCGATACATGATACAACAATACAGGTAGGTAAGGCGTGATAAGTGTGATGAGTACTTTTGCCAAAGGCTTACGCTTCAAGAGTACTCGCAGCACTGAACCTGAAGGAACTTTTCAGAGAACTCACACGCACGCCGCCTTACCTGCATCGTTGTATCACGAGGCCGATCTGAGAACTAGAAAATAATTCTCTCTACAAGAATATTCTCTGCGTCTGAGTACTAGGTATAGAGTATACTATATTACAATTATTATTCGACTTTCCTACTTGTCCTTAGGTTCCGAGAGAGATCTGAGCAATGAGATTTTTTCAAAATATCTCAATATTGGTTATCTTTGATTCGTATTTGTTGTAATGAAAGCTCTCCATGTCACCCACCTCTTTCCTACTGATTTCATACAAATTTTGCTTAGTTTAGCAACAATATGTCTCATGTCACACTTTCGAGCTCATCAAAGTAAAACAGCGGCAGACTAACCCGAATTGCCCTCAAAAAAAAAAACTGTCGCATCAAGTCGTATAATTAACATAATCATAATCAACAGAGTATAAACATTAAATTGAGGCTAATTACTTTATAACCGACACTCAAACTACGAAACTTCCGACGATGTTGAAAACATGTTCACTTGTGGCAAACTCGTTTCAATTATGAGGAATCCAGCCAACTGAACACCAACCCGGCCGGATGGGGCCAAAAGTGCGAGTACGCGACAGTTCCAAAAGCGACAGAAATTTGATTTAATTTTAGTCTAAATGGTGGCTATGATCACGTTTTTGATGGCTGGCTTTTATACATTTGAGTTTGCAAATTGTCTTTTATATTGTCTCCATACACTGTACAAATTCGTGGTATGAAACGGAGTTAAAGTCATTTAAAGTACATTGTTCTTAACGTGATCTGGACATAGCTTTTATAATGTTATTGCTAATTCATGATTTCTTTAGCTTTTTGTATGTTTTCGAGATGATGAGATCAAACAGCGTAAATAAACTGAAAACGAATTCATAGTGCCGATTTCACAAGTTTTACAAAGTGCTTTGGGTCACATAAAGTGAAAGAAATCATAGAGTAAAACTTAGTTTATCTGACACGTTATTAGATGACACAAAGCCATCTTTCGTTTGTATGTCTAATTCATTATATGATGTTTATTGACACCCTTTCGGACCAATTTCATAAAATTTCATATAATCGTATATGGTTATCTCTTAAAAAGTAGTTGTTCTGGAGGAAGACAGCGATATTCCTGCCTTTTCAGCTCGTTTCATTTTGTATTGGTGTCTTAGAGATGCATGTTTTGGTTTTTGTGATGACCTGTATAAATTGGCCATCTATCATATCTCCGTGATAATCAGTCTCATTTCAAAATTTTTGCAAATTTGAGTGGTTTTCTTGCACCTTTTGTAAATTTCGCGAATTTCCACCAACAACCTGTATGGAAGTTTCAATAACAGTAGATGCATGAGTTTCTAGTGATCATTTGTCCCACTTTTAAAACAGTTTCGCTATCATCGGATTTCTAATGTTCTGTTGGCGAATAGTTTGATGAGCTCATTGTGCTCGTGTAAATTTTACTCCAATTGCTGGTATATTTTTCAGTAATAGAGTGCATGCGTGAGTGTGTGCACGGCTGCGATTATTTGAGTATACAATCGGCTAAAAAATTAATGAAAAATATAGAGTAAAGTTAACTTTGGCTCGGCCGAAGTTTGTATACACTTGCAGCACGTCTTCTAACTAATTTGCAGGACATATCCACTGAAAACAAACAAGTTTTTCTCACTAAGACTACTTTTCTGTCTATACTTTTGTATGACAGCTATACTATATAGATGTTCTTTTTTGATCACACTTTGTGGAGTCATGGGAAAGCATAGCAAACTAAGAAATACAAAATATGGAAACGTTTACTTTGAAAAGAAAAAAGTTTTTCTCACGAAAACTAGTTTCTCGACCAATCATTCCTATGGCAGCTATAAAATATAGTCATCCGATTTTGACAAAACTTTGAGAAATTGTGTGAAAGCCTATAAAATAATTATAAGCCAATTTTAAAGAGGCTCACATTGAAAACAAAAAAGTTTTTTCACTTAGACTATTTTTCTAACCTTATTTTTCTTTGGCAACTTTACTATATATAGATGTTCGATTTCGACCAAACTTGGCAGAATCATGGAGAAGTATAGAAAACAAGTAAATATGGACTTTGGAGACGTTTGCATTGAAAACAAAAAAGTTTTTCTCACTTCAACTAGGGTTTTGGTCAATCGTTCCTATGGCTGCTATATGTTAAACAACAAATGTGCAGCGTATTTATACCAGAAGACTTTGCAATGGCTTTAAAACTGACGGAGGAGATAGCTCAGAAACAGACGAACGAACAGACGAACGGACAGACAGACTAACTAGGCTAAATCAACTCAGCTCGTCATGCTGATCAAGAATATATATACTTTGTAATGTTCGCATAGTAAGCCCCTCAAGATCTATTTGATATCATTTTATCTGATTCCAAACATTAATTCAGTTGGTTTAGACATTAGAAATTAAAATGTTCAATTAATCCGTTAAGGCTTAAATTCAAGTTTGGCGGCTTTATTCAAGACACCAACCCATTCTTGAGATAATCGCCTCTGATAATAATCAGTAACGATAACGATATCGCAAGAGGCCAACTGTCAAGTGGCTCTCAATTCAGCCATACTGAGGTTCCTCTCAACTGCCAGTTCCGGTGCTCTGTCTTTCTGTTTCGAGAACTCAACCAGAGCAGAGGGAATAAGCTCCCGCAAACGAGGATTGAACCTAAGCCTAAGTAAAAATTAATCGGCGAAAAAGTAAGCCATCCTAAGCAACAGAGGCTTATAAACTATTTTTCTGAGCTTCATCGGCAAGGGGCTAAACGCCCGACACCTTATTTTTTGCTTCGTAAGTAAAAGTTCAAAGCAATATTAGTGAAAATATATATTTATATATATACCCAAGTATATATAGACATATATTGGAACCAAGACCCATTGGGTTCAAGGCTTAACCAGTTTTCTTGATTTCCAAGGTTTTGCGGACAATATCTCTTGGTGAAACGGCTGGTTTAGTCTCAATTTGGGTCCCAGTGAGACTACCACGTCGCCCCCCCATCTGTGTATGTGGGCAGAGGGTACAAGCAGAGTACATCTCCCCGACTAGAGAGAGGCCGTTGTGGGAGCACCCAGCTTTTTGCTTCGTTGGAACAGTCTGCAGTGGCCAGCACACACTTACAGCGAATCTAGGAGCAAAGCATGCCGGAAATTCAGTGATATTGGTCAACAACGTGTAATCCCTCGAATGTTAACTTGCCGTCTCAACAAAAGTGTCGTCTGGCCTAAGAGGCAATACTTAATCAATTCTCTCACCGAACGAGGCAGTGATTAAGAAATTAACGACGGTGTACAAATGTCTATAAGTTTTCCTCAAAAAGTTTAAGAATTGCCAGAGAATAGAGAGGAAAAAGCAACAACAAAGAAAAGGGTTAAATAAATTCTGTGCGAAAACTATGTACATGTCAGTGATCATACATACGCGTGTGTAAAGCAACCAAGTAAGGTTGTTTCAGTGCTTGTCAAACTGTATGGCTACCACCCACACGCCAACCCACGCTGGGGCTGACGTCCCAAGTCTGAATTAAAATTTTGATTTATTTTTTTGTCGAATCGGAAATAATAATTGTGAAGTGATTTCTAATTTAAACCTATTTAGGAACCAAAACCAAAACTAATCCCCACAATGATCATTTAAAACCCATGGAGCGCTTCATCGGAATTAAACCGGGTGAGTTGGTACCAGCTGATTATTTCACATTTTATTTTCCGATATTCCACATAACCCACAGCTGTGAACGGGAGTAAATTATATAAAGAGCGCCCCTACCAATTCTGAACTCCGGTTCAGTATTGCCTTGTGTGGGTAACCTGTGGGTTTACCGCTGTTTATCAAGTATATAAATCAATCATTTACATTGGCATGAGTGGCCAAGCCAGCTTTATATAATTTACTGTTGGTTCAGGAGCTAAAGTGCGGTTGCTTTTGGTTTGTTTCGCAAAACCCTCGCAAGACCGTTTGCGTCGTTTGTTTTGATTATGGATCTGCCCCAGCAGTAACGAAACGGAATCCCGATAAGAAGGTGTGTGGTTGCTGGCTTACGAAAACAAAGCATGCGCGCATGGTGATCAGCGACATCCAAAACAAAAGATTTTAAACATTGAACGATACGAAGAATATGTCCATTAAATTTTCCTTCTATTTTCTTAGATTTTATTTTGATTAAACCTCTATATTATATTCCTCATTACCGCCAATTAATTATGATAAATTTCCCGTTTTCTTAAAAATGAAATGTACTATTCACGCCATACGAGGGCAGTTTGAGAAGTTTAGCATCTAAGCACAAATCATATGAACCGATTGTTAACCCATGGAAGTAAATGGAAATACCCATACCAAATGAATTTAGGGTATTAAATATCGAATTGAAAATGAATTTCTAGAGACTTATTTTTTTCCGTGGACATGGGAACATAATTTGAAATGAATACCTAACAAATATTGGGGTCTTCCGAGAACTACCACCGGGAAGACCATGGTTGGGTGGGTGCAGAAAGCGGAGCGTGGCAAACAACACCAAAGTCCACTGCTCCCTATTTTCCGAAATAAGAGTGTGCTTTAATAGTTTTTTTTTCATTTTAGTTTTTGCCTTGGTTTAGCTATCAGTTAGAACCCTTCTTAACCAGGTTGGTGTTTATTTTTGATTGAGGATCGTCTCATTTAGGTCGATTCAGAAGGGACTCTAAAATAAAATCAAATGTAGTAGAGATCTGCAGCGGCAGCAACAACCCCCCCATCCCGCAAGAGCTACGGTCTTAAAGGGTCCCGCACGCGGCTTAGCTGTTGGTCCACAGGCCAATTGGATGCAACCAGCGCAGGAGGCTACTAGCTGGGCATTTGCAATAAGGCGGTTGCTACATAAGTATTTTTGGCGCCCGAACGTGGGGCAGGCAGCTATGATGAGTTTTTCAGGTCATAGTTGTGGTCCCAAATTTGATAGAAGTGTTGCAAACTGATCAAGTGTTAGGTTTTGGCCTCTGGATTTCGATGATCTTTGCGTATGCGAAATTATTTCGACCGAACAAATTGCCTAACATTGAAAACCTATTCTTTGGAAAAGGAACACATTTTGACCAATTAACATCAACTATTTTGCTGGAAGGTATATTTATAATAAATTAGGATGGCCCTAGTTGAGTAGATTTCCTGTAGCAAGAGAGCGGTCGCATACAACACTATATCAAATTAACAGCTCGTTTGTCTTCGATTGGAATTTAATGAATTAGTTTAGAATTTGTTTTGACTTGAGTAATTACTGTTTATACATTTCTGGAATTCGAGTGTTTGAGTATTTGAATACTATCGACCGAAATTATTGGTATCAAGATTTTTGCGTAGCATTACTTTTGCTTGAATTTATTCATTGTGTTTCATGACCTTGGTTTCTATAGTGATACCGATTGTGTTTAATTTTTTTTGAATCTTTTGTTCTGCTGGAACACAAAAGTTTATGCGCATGTGTATCTTTGTCCGCGGAATATCGATCAATTGAAGTTTAGCCACTAAGGATCACAGGAAAGCCAGTAGTTTCAATAGCCCAAATTTAATTCATCCTCCACTCTTAATTTTGGAAAAAAATTGTATTCATTTTATTTTATGTCTCCCAATTATGTCAACGGAAATTTTTTTTTATGAATTATGCCAGTCAATCATAGTTTTGACGAAAATACAGAGCAGCATCAGTCTGAGGCTGATCAAAACGCATGCATTATTTGTGGTGAACGTATGGAAGATACGCAGCCTTGTGCTATCACCAAATGTCAGCACGTGTTCCACAAAATTTGCATTGAGAATCGAGTAAAAACCCAAAAGGAATGTCCAAGCTGTTTTAAGCTTGTTCATCCTAAAGATTTGAAGTATGTAGTGGGAAACCATTCCCCCAAACCAAAGAAAAATACACAGAAAGTTCCCCCGCCAGCAACACGTCTTTGTACTCGCTCGTTAGCTAGAGCGTTAGAAAACGCCGATGATCAGGCCGGAGGGTCCTTAAATCATCCGGAAGGAGAAGCAACAAGTCCTAGCCATGGTAATATACCTCCTGTGGGAAGCACTCCCACCAATCAAGGAGCAGTGCCACGTAGGCAACAAAATAGAAATGCACCTCGCAAGAAAGGCAGACCTCGCCGACCTCGAGCTCAACAGCCAGAAGAAAATAATCCATTGGAGAATTTTGAGTCGATAGTCAAAGAGACAGTATCTCGTGTTTTAGCCTCAATAAACGTATCCAGTATAGGGACGGCCCCAGAGCAGGCATCAGCTGTAGAGACTCAATCTAGTCAGCGAAGTGCTAGGTCCTCAAATTTTAGGGAAGTATTAAGCTCCCATAAAATAGCCGATATACTCCAAAAATGGGGAGTCAGATTTGATGGTACCCCTGATGGTTTATCAGTCGAGGAGTTCTTGTATCGAGTGAAAATCTTAACTCAAGAAAACCTTGATAACGATTTTGAGTTATTGAATAAAAACATTCATCAGCTGCTGATAGGCAAAGCCAGTAGTTGGTTTTGGCGATTTCATAAAAGGGTAAAAACATTTACCTGGACTGAATTTTGCTTAGCTTTGCGTGAACAATATCGTGAGAGTCGGTCTGTTACCGAGTTGAGAGAACAGATACGTTCTCGCAAACAAAAACCCGGAGAGTCATTCGATTATTTCTATGAGGCAGTTTGTAAGCTCATGGATAAATTGTCTGTAAGCTTTGCTGAGGAGGAATTGGTCGAAATGATTCAAGGAAATCTGCTTACAGAAATGAAAGACAGATTATTATTTGAAAAGATATCGTCCATCTCGGAGTTACGTCGTCTCGTGCAGAAACGAGAAAATTTTCTCAAAGAAATTGGTAGACTACGCCCAGCGCCACCAAAAGCGAAAGAATCAGGCACATATCGCGTATACGCCCTTGATGAAGAGCCAAACGAGGATAGTCCAATCAGTGATGGCGAACTAGAAATTGCAGCAGTCAATAGAATAGGCCCGAATAAGATAGTTTGTTGGAATTGTGAAGCTCCAGGACACATGTGGGAAGATTGCGTGGCAGAGAGACGCATCTTCTGTTATGGTTGTGGAGCTCCCCAAATTTATAAGCCGAATTGTCCAACCTGTAAGCGCAGATCGGAAAACCGACAGGCGGGGTCATCCAATCAAGGGAGGATGCCCCAAAAGTAGAAATTAACCCGAATTTAGCCAGTAAAGTCGTTAAAGTTCTAGATCGCAAGCATGAAGTCAATGAAGACAATAAAAATGAAGGTAAACGGAATTTTCTACCTTACCATGAGAGGTTAAGAAACTATTATTTAGTTAGAGATAGAATTTTTTCAGGCCATATGAAAAAGAGCCGACGTAATACTATCCGCATGCGAAAATATTTCGGTGTGATTAAGTCAAAGAAACATCTTCTTGTTTCTACTATTTTTCAAAGTAATATTGATAGACGTAGTTATGCTAGTGTTTCGTTCCTGAATTTCTCCGAATTAGGACTGCTCGATAGCGGAGCAAATATTAGTTGTATCGGTTCAGCACTAGCCCAAGAAAATTTTTCTGAGTTTTCAAATTTTAAACCTATTGTGTCACAAGTACGTACAGCTGATGCCAAGCCACATCAGGTACTTGGAATCCTTCGTGTGCTAATGAAGTACAAAGATCAAGAGAAGGAAATCGACCTTTACGTGATCCCTTCTATAGCACAAAGACTGATCTTAGGAATAGATTTCTGGCATCTATTTGCATTAGCTCCCGGAATTATTAGCTCCGTATCGAATTCTGACGGTATAGAAGAGCCAGCTTTAGATAAATATCCTTTGTCCGACAGTCAGCTAAGGCAGCTGGAAACTGTAAAGGACCTGTTTCCAAATTTTGAGAAACAAGGGTTAGGACGTACGGCTTTAATTAAGCATCACATCGATATCGGAGATGCCAAGCCCGTAAAGCAACGGCATTACCCAGTAAGTCCGGCAGTCGAGAAACTAATGTATTCCGAAATCGATCGAATGTTGAGCTTAGGGGTGATTGAGCCCTCGCAAAGTGCGTGGAGTTCGCCTATGCGAATGGTCGTAAAGCCCAATAAGGTTCGCTTATGCTTAGACGCGAGAAAAGTGAACGAATTCACGAAAAAGGACGCGTACCCTTTGCAAAGTTTAGATGGCATATTCGCTCGTCTTCCAAAGGCAAATTTGATTTCCAAATTGGATCTCAAAGATGCCTACTGGCAGATTGAGCTAACAGAAGAAGCGAAGCAATTGACTGCTTTCACAGTACCAGGCAGATCTCTGTTTCAATTCAGTGTTATGCCCTTTGGGCTTTGTAATGCGCCGTCAACAATGTGCCGCCTCATGGATGAGTTAATTCCTCCAGACTTGCGCCATTGCGTCTTTGGCTACTTAGACGATTTATGCATTGTATCCGAAGATTTCGAATCCCATCTATCAGTGTTAGTTCGAATAGCCGATCAATTTCGAAAGGCTAATCTTACTTTAAACGTGGCTAAAAGCCAATTCTGCGTCACGAAAGTAAACTACTTAGGGTATGTGATCGGAAGCGGAGGGATAGCTACGGACCCGGAAAAAATTTCCTGTGTTTTGAACTGGCCAACACCCAAAAATATAAAACAGGTACGAGGTTTCCTCGGGGTGTGTAGTTGGTACAGACGCTTTATTAAAAATTTTGCGGAAGTCACATTTCCAATTACGGAAGTCCTATCGACTAAGAAAAGGTTTAATTGGTCTCCGGAAGCTCAATCGGCTATGGAGAATCTAAAAACTCTTCTTACTTCCGCTCCTGTACTTCAGAATCCTGATTTTGATCGAAAGTTCTTCCTACACTGTGATGCCAGCGACTACGGCATTGGAGCTGTGCTCGTGCAGTTGTCCGACAGTGGAGAAGAAAGGCCCTTAGCTTTTATGTCCAAAAAGTTATCCAAATCACAGAGGAACTATAGCGTTACAGAACGCGAATGCCTTGCCGTAATATTGGCAATCGAAAAGTTCCGCTGTTATTTGGAAATGCAGCCATTTGAGGTAGTGACGGATCATTCTAGCCTACTCTGGCTGATGAGACAGCAGAATGTATCTGGTCGACTAGCTCGCTGGATCTTTCGCTTACAGGCTTTTAAGTTCACTATATCCCATCGCAAGGGAAAGGACCATATTGTGCCTGACGCTTTGTCACGGATTTGCGAAAATGATATTGAGGGCGTAGAACTTATAGGACCGGAGATTGATTTAGAATCGTCTGCTTTTCTCGATCAGGAGTATTTAGAATTAAAATCAAGAGTCGAAGAGAATACTGACAAATTTCCGGATTTGCGTGTTGCAGACAAGTTTGTCTATATCCGAACCGAGCATCCTTTAGGAAACGTAGATCAGGACTCTGATCGTTGGAAACTGTGGGTGCCGGAAAAATTGCGAGAAAATGCGATCCGCCAAGCGCATGATAGTATTGTATCTGCTCATGGAGGAATGCAGAAAACCATTGAAAGGTTAAGAAGACACCTATTTTGGCCAGGATTGTCTAAACAGGCTCGAGACTATGTACGCACGTGTGATGTGTGTAAAGAAGCGAAAGCTCCGAATATAACATTGCGTCCGCCTATGGGAGAACAAAGTGTATCATGTAGACCATTCCAACGGCTTTACATTGATCTTTTGGGCCCTTATCCGCGCAGCAAGAAGGGTCACATCGGACTGTTGATCGTTCTCGACCATTTTAGTAGGTATCATTGGCTGTGTCCATTAAAAAAGTTAACCACGTCCTTGATCAATGAGTTTTTGAGTCAAAGGATCTTTGCAGAGTTTGGCGTTCCAGAGTCGATAATTAGCGACAATGGATCGCAATTCAAATCCAATGAATTTGAAGCTCTGTTGACCAAGTTTGGTATTCGGCATATCTTTACAGCCCTTTACTCCCCCCAAAGTAACGCTGCGGAGAGAGTAAACCGCTCATTGTTGGCAGCAATCCGCTCGTATCTTCTAGCTGACCAAACTGAATGGGATCAGCACTTGCCTAGTATTTCATCTGCGTTGCGTTCTTCATTGCACCAATCGATTGGTTGCTCCCCTTATAAGGCGTTGTTCGGGGTTAATATGATTAACCATGGAGAGGACTATAAGCTCTTGAAGAAAATTTCCATGCTGGAAGAATCTACCATGCTCGCAAGAGCTGATCAATTAGCATTGTTGAGGCAGGATATAAAGAAAAACAGCAGAGAGGCGTACGAACGAAATGTGCGGCAATACAATCTCAGATCGAATCCAGTGTCCTTTAGAATTGGCCAAGAGGTTTTCAAACGAAATTTTTATTTAAGTAATTTCAGCCAAAATTTTAACAAGAAGTTGGGACCTCAGTTTTCGAAATGTCGCGTAAAGAAGAAGCTGGGAAATTCATTTTATCTGCTAGAGACCTTACAAGGAAGAGAGATTGGAACTTTCCATGCGAAGGACATCAAAAGCTGATTCCAGCTAATCGTGCCTCGTAAACTCTTCAGATTATCTGTGGTTGTAATGTTCGCATAGTAAGCCCCTCAAGATCTATTTGATATCATTTTATCTGATTCCAAACATTAATTCAGTTGGTTTAGACATTAGAAATTAAAATGTTCAATTAATCCGTTAAGGCTTAAATTCAAGTTTGGCGGCTTTATTCAAGACACCAACCCATTCTTGAGATAATCGCCTCTGATAATAATCAGTAACGATAACGATATCGCAAGAGGCCAACTGTCAAGTGGCTCTCAATTCAGCCATACTGAGGTTCCTCTCAACTGCCAGTTCCGGTGCTCTGTCTTTCTGTTTCGAGAACTCAACCAGAGCAGAGGGAATAAGCTCCCGCAAACGAGGATTGAACCTAAGCCTAAGTAAAAATTAATCGGCGAAAAAGTAAGCCATCCTAAGCAACAGAGGCTTATAAACTATTTTTCTGAGCTTCATCGGCAAGGGGCTAAACGCCCGACACCTTATTTTTTGCTTCGTAAGTAAAAGTTCAAAGCAATATTAGTGAAAATATATATTTATATATATACCCAAGTATATATAGACATATATTGGAACCAAGACCCATTGGGTTCAAGGCTTAACCAGTTTTCTTGATTTCCAAGGTTTTGCGGACAATATCTCTTGGTGAAACGGCTGGTTTAGTCTCAATTTGGGTCCCAGTGAGACTACCACGTCGCCCCCCCATCTGTGTATGTGGGCAGAGGGTACAAGCAGAGTACATCTCCCCGACTAGAGAGAGGCCGTTGTGGGAGCACCCAGCTTTTTGCTTCGTTGGAACAGTCTGCAGTGGCCAGCACACACTTACAGCGAATCTAGGAGCAAAGCATGCCGGAAATTCAGTGATATTGGTCAACAACGTGTAATCCCTCGAATGTTAACTTGCCGTCTCAACAAAAGTGTCGTCTGGCCTAAGAGGCAATACTTAATCAATTCTCTCACCGAACGAGGCAGTGATTAAGAAATTAACGACGGTGTACAAATGTCTATAAGTTTTCCTCAAAAAGTTTAAGAATTGCCAGAGAATAGAGAGGAAAAAGCAACAACAAAGAAAAGGGTTAAATAAATTCTGTGCGAAAACTATGTACATGTCAGTGATCATACATACGCGTGTGTAAAGCAACCAAGTAAGGTTGTTTCAGTGCTTGTCAAACTGTATGGCTACCACCCACACGCCAACCCACGCTGGGGCTGACGTCCCAAGTCTGAATTAAAATTTTGATTTATTTTTTTGTCGAATCGGAAATAATAATTGTGAAGTGATTTCTAATTTAAACCTATTTAGGAACCAAAACCAAAACTAATCCCCACAATGATCATTTAAAACCCATGGAGCGCTTCATCGGAATTAAACCGGGTGAGTTGGTACCAGCTGATTATTTCACATTTTATTTTCCGATATTCCACATAACCCACAGCTGTGAACGGGAGTAAATTATATAAAGAGCGCCCCTACCAATTCTGAACTCCGGTTCAGTATTGCCTTGTGTGGGTAACCTGTGGGTTTACCGCTGTTTATCAAGTATATAAATCAATCATTTACATTGGCATGAGTGGCCAAGCCAGCTTTATATAATTTACTGTTGGTTCAGGAGCTAAAGTGCGGTTGCTTTTGGTTTGTTTCGCAAAACCCTCGCAAGACCGTTTGCGTCGTTTGTTTTGATTATGGATCTGCCCCAGCAGTAACGAAACGGAATCCCGATAAGAAGGTGTGTGGTTGCTGGCTTACGAAAACAAAGCATGCGCGCATGGTGATCAGCGACATCCAAAACAAAAGATTTTAAACATTGAACGATACGAAGAATATGTCCATTAAATTTTCCTTCTATTTTCTTAGATTTTATTTTGATTAAACCTCTATATTATATTCCTCATTACCGCCAATTAATTATGATAAATTTCCCGTTTTCTTAAAAATGAAATGTACTATTCACGCCATACGAGGGCAGTTTGAGAAGTTTAGCATCTAAGCACAAATCATATGAACCGATTGTTAACCCATGGAAGTAAATGGAAATACCCATACCAAATGAATTTAGGGTATTAAATATCGAATTGAAAATGAATTTCTAGAGACTTATTTTTTTCCGTGGACATGGGAACATAATTTGAAATGAATACCTAACAAATATTGGGGTCTTCCGAGAACTACCACCGGGAAGACCATGGTTGGGTGGGTGCAGAAAGCGGAGCGTGGCAAACAACACCAAAGTCCACTGCTCCCTATTTTCCGAAATAAGAGTGTGCTTTAATAGTTTTTTTTTCATTTTAGTTTTTGCCTTGGTTTAGCTATCAGTTAGAACCCTTCTTAACCAGGTTGGTGTTTATTTTTGATTGAGGATCGTCTCATTTAGGTCGATTCAGAAGGGACTCTAAAATAAAATCAAATGTAGTAGAGATCTGCAGCGGCAGCAACAACCCCCCCATCCCGCAAGAGCTACGGTCTTAAAGGGTCCCGCACGCGGCTTAGCTGTTGGTCCACAGGCCAATTGGATGCAACCAGCGCAGGAGGCTACTAGCTGGGCATTTGCAATAAGGCGGTTGCTACAACTTTATGTGGTCGGAAGTGCTTCCTTCTATGCGTTACAAACATCTGGACATATTCAATATACCCTCTGCAAGGGCAGCACCTCAACTTGGTAGTCTGCGAGTAACGGATATAAAAACACAACACAAGACATGTCTAAGGAAGTCGTAACTTGGATTAACGATCCGCTCAGCCCCTGGCCGGCTGTTATCATTAATGAACGAACTTAGCCAATTAATAAAATCGAAATGCACAAGCATGGAGAAATGCCATCCCTTAATATTGACGGCTTTACGATTTTAAAACGATCGTTATTTGTTAAATACAAGATTTAGTTGCTACACCAAAAAAAAAACAGGGCAAGTTCAAGTTGAGGTAATTGAAAAATAAAATTGTTAAAAGGCACTCAAAAATTAATCATAAGTCAAGCAAAATGGATTAAGGAATTCTGGGACAGAATGGAAAACCGACTAGCAGAAATTTCATAAGTCGAGGTTATAATTCAGGTACATTAAGTGGCTAAAACACGGGCCAATTAATCCTGTTCCGTGAACTTTGTTCCGCAGTCAAGGAACCCAAAGTCGAGCATAGGAGGATAATTCAAAGGAGAATAATTTTTGACAATTTATAGCAGATGCGTGCTATGTTATGGCCATATTTCTGGTTATTGGTAAGTCTTTTTGATTCATTTTGTGTTTCTTGAGGTGAAAGAATCAAGTTAAAGAGGGCTGGATAAAATGGATAATGGATAAATAGATAAATTTTGCATACTTTGAGCCTATACTGTAGTCCCTAATCTTGGGGTGGGGAGAAATAGCCAAATGTGGAACAACCTTCTCTTTTTTAGAGTGCCCATATATTTTTGATTATTTACTTTGAATGGGAGCTACTTCTGGAAATTGTTCGATCTTAACGAAACTCGGCCAGAATGTTAGACTTAACATTAGACTAGTGTGTAACAAACTCTATCCAAATCGGACTAGTCTTAAGAGTACCCTTTATGGACCTTTTTTTGTGGGAAATTGTACGAAAACCAACTAAATTTTTAGTAGAAATGAAATTGTAGCACCGAAAAACTTATAAAACGACACCTGAAGCGATTTTTGGTAAATTCTACCATTTAAACTACCTTATGCAAAAAGTATGGACGGAAATGAAGTCAGAGCACCCTAAAAGACCCGAGCACAACGAGTTTACCATTCTGTCACAGTTTGTAATGATGGGATTTTAGGATGTGAGTTGTGGTGCCACCACGGGACCTATGTAGGGACTTAATAAAATCTCTCAAAATGTTAATGTCCTAGGACTCGTCAGTAAAGTTTACCGAAACATTTTGATTATCGGTTCGGTTACGGTTTGGTTGTGTTCGGCTCACAGCCATCTTACATCCCTTCTAAAAGTGTATGTTTAATCGATTTGAAATCGGTAACCGATTCATAACCGGATCGAAAAAATAGAGATTAACTAAACTGAAAGAAAATGCTATTTTACACGAAACTTATTTTTCTCTTGGTTTTATTTTCTGCATTCTACACATTGTGTGCTATTTCAAGCTTCTAAAATTCGCCACCAATATTACACTGGTCTAACTTACGCTCGCTTTTTCCGCTTCAAATATTTTCCCCATTTTTTTTTGCGCACTGTATCAACTGAATATGCGCGACGAGTGGACAGTAGCAGCTGGCGGTAAGCTACTGCAACCGGTATCAGCCAACTGCACACGCAGACACTTGAGCGAGATTTAGAAAGAGAAGAGAAAAAGCCAAGTTAACTGTTTTAAATTTTTATGACAAGCTCATGAATTCGTGTGCAATTGTAAATGCGCCATATAATTTACAGATAATTATAATAATTACAGGTTATTTTCAGTTAACATATTTGTGGATGTTGTTGCTGAAGCTATTGCTGTTTGCAGTTGTTGCTCGACTGCCCACTGTTGGTTTGTCCAGATATTGTTTGCCAAGCGGCTGCTTTCGGCCATTGCATACGCCAAGCAATTAGCCGGCTATTTTTCAAGCATCAAATCAAACTATGGGTAAAATTGTTTTATTTCAGCGCTTTAATTCAGCTCGGTTTTTTGTAATTAGGCATGAAATTGTTGTGTTCATGATGGTTTTGCTAAATTAGTATAATAATAATAATATGTGTGGCCTAAGTTGTTTGCAATGCGAAAAACAAACGAAAGACTTAGGCAACGAACTTGATAATTAAATGGGGGGGTTGTTATGAACCTATGGAAAAAACCGGAGTTGAGGACTTTGTTGCCGTTAGTTTTGTTGGGTGGTTATATTGTAACAAAATGTGAGCGTTCAGCTTGAATTTAGGTTTAATTTTGATAATTTTAAGATTTTTAGTTTAATTGGTATAGAGGCAATCTAAAACCATAGAGTTCATTTTAGATTCTGTTGACGAGAGACGCAAAAGGTACTTAAAAGAACTACATAAACCAACGGCTTTGGTAAAAAATGACCTCGAATGTAAGAAAATCATTCTTAGTCATCCAAAATGTATAGTTTTGAAGATGAAACACTCATGCTGTAGAGTGTAGAGTGTAAATCAGCTACTGCACACTGGTCCATATGCCAAAAAGGTTGACAGAAACTACAATTATTTAGATAAATGTCCCAAATTTAGTTTGAACTCATGGTTGGGGTCCCCAAGACATCTCACAAAGACTCGCTCGTTTTAGTCCATTATTTTATATAGCTGCCATTTAGCCGATCCAGCCAACTTTCAGAAGTTTTGTGGTTTTTGAAGCAATTGAACTAAAATTTAGTTTATATGCATATTTTGCGTGCTCAGGGCGACTTACCAAGTTTGGCTCGATTTGCGGCACTATTTTATATGGCTGCCATATAACCGACGCGGCCGAGTTGCACCAACTTTGTTAATTTTCAAGCAATTGAACTTAAATTTGAGTTCTACACCTGTTTTTAGCTTCCTAAGCGACCTACCAATTTTGGTTGAGTTTAAAAAACTATTTCGCATCCAAATGATATCCATTTGGAATGGATATGTCTTTAATATCCTCTTAACCATCCAGAGGAGCTGCAAAATCATCCACATGATCATCAGTTTTCATTTCCTTTTTATGATTTTTAGTTCCGTTGGATGATTGAAAGGATATTTAAGACATATCCCGTCCAAATGGATACCGGAAATCATCCAATGAATTTTCTTTAATATCCTTTATTTTCTCTGTGCAGCAACTTTGATGTTTATTTTCTATTTTTAAGTGTTATATTTACAGAACCGGGCTAAAAGTAGCAAAAAGATTACAATACTCGCATTATATACATATTGAAGAAAAATAACGTGTTAGTAGTTACGTTAATCCAGGTAAATCCAACATACTTTGATACCAGGTTAAAATTGCTTAAAACATCACTTTACAAAAACAACGCACATTAATCAATGAATCTACACATATATATAAAATTGAAAGTATGTTTGTATGTTTGTATATTTGTTCTTTATGGGAGTCTAAACCGCTGAACCGATCTTCACAAATTTTTCACAGTATGTTCATGTCGATCAGGAAATTGTCATAGGCTATGTCTTATGTCTGTGACTTGGTCCAAAAACCGCTAAAATTGCAAAAATTCAACCGTTCATCCGATTGTGTTGATTTTAAAAAGTGACTGCCATTTCTGTCAAATAAATTTGTGATAAATTTGTCAATAAATTTGTAAAAAATGCCTCCAAAGAAATCATATATTGGGCAACGTGCTCCGAGAGCTTTGAAACGACAAACTCAAATAGCAAATGAAACGAGTGAAGAACGTGAAAATCGCCTGAGTGGGGTTCGAACTCGAGCGTCCACTGTCAGAGCAAGTGAAACAGCTGAGGAGCGAGAGGTACGTCTCCGAGGTCTTAGAACTCGAGCTTCCACTGTGAGAGCAAATGAAACCACTGAGGAGGAAGAGGTTTGCCGACCCGAGCAAGGTCGGGTATTCAGCTAGTACATAATAACATGTAAATTATGTTTTTTCACAAATCAACTATTTTCCTGTAGCATGTAACTGTCAAACATGTTCAGTTTGGTCCATAACGTAACCATGCATCGACTTACAAACGAACATCGCTTGCAGATTATTGAATTTTATTATCAAATTTCTTGCTGGGTTAGAAAAGTGTATCGAGGACTTCTTCCATTTTATGGTATACGGAAACATTTCCGACTCCATGAAGTATATATATTCATCATCAGAATGAACAGCTGAGTCGATATATCCATGTCCGTCCGTTAGATACTATACCTAAAGATCAGATCCACAATTTTCAAGTAAGAGCCTCTTGGTTTAGGATACATCAAGCTGGGCCCAAAGTCTACTTATTCTTAAAAGTAAAAAACACCGGAGCTATAAGTGAAACTATTGGGCTGATAGGGGCACCAACTTAACTCTAACTTTACTTCGTTTTAAACATTTTTATTTTGTTTGGTTCCTACTTAACTTAATTAGGTTTAGTAATTTTTCGTCTTATTTGTAAACCTGCAGTTTTTTAGTTTAATTGTGTAGATTTCCTTTTCTTTTTCCTCTTTATAATTTCTATATTTGTTTTGTGTTTTTTTTTTTAGTTCTAATATCGACTCTGACTTCAGCAGGCTGTGAATCGGGGAATCTCTGGCTGGACAGGCAAATAAAATTCTTCCACCGAGTTATTTTGCAATTTTGTTAGACTTTATTTTTGTTAGGTATCCTTTGTTGATTTGCCTTTTTAGAAAACTTGTTGACAGCTAATATCACTTAATTGTTTCAACTTTCTCAGCTTCAGCAGTAAAGTTGTGATCGCATTTGCAATCGTAAGTGTGAATTATAATTTTCCACCGGAGTCAGCTCATAACTTCTTCTCCAATTATGCCTTATCGCCACACCAGCTGAACTGAAAGGTTGCAAAAAGAAAAAAGAGGAACTGAAATATGTTTACTTTGGCCATAAATAAATTTGACAGTCCAAAAAGGCAGACAATCTATGGGCTGGGCTCTGCCAGGGCGATAAAAATCGCTGGCAATTTGTTAAATTTAACGATTTCCAACATAACAAGCCAAACGAAAACTGTGCCGAAAGTTGAGTAGACGCCTCCTCCTCTTCCAGTTTCGACTGTTTTACGACCAAATAAATAATTAAAATGATGCGTGGTGTTAAATGCGACCACGTCCAGCGAGAGCGCGCTCTCGAGAGGAGTACCACACGCCGTGTGGTCATTTCTTTTGAAAATTTGTCATAAATTTATAGCTTTCGCGGCGGGTTCACTAAACCTGAACCGTGCTGAGCCGCACAGGGCACGTACTTTTGTCAGAGTCCGAAAAAAGCTTAATTGCATGTCATGTGGCACACATTTCAGCCTCATCTAAGAGACGTGACCCTCGGCACGCGGACCACACAGCGTTCCGAATCTAATGCTAATATTTGGCAAAAGCCTAGTCTAACATTTTCACAACCTGGCCCCGAACCGGTTCGCGGTTCATGGAATTAAAGCACCGACAGACAATTAAAAAGGCGGTCAGAACACATAAGTTGAGAGACGATGTCAAGTCAGAGTTCGAGTTGAAATTTAATTAAGAGTAAGAACCCAAAAGGGCTGAAGGCGTACCAGCCATTCAACCGAAGAACATTAAACTAAGTAATATACTTTATGGCTGCTCTCGATGTTCCCCACAAAATGTCACTTGTTGCAGCTTCTTGTCTTTGGAATCTAACAGATTTTATGGCTGTGCGCTGAGATCGTAAAAGACCAAACGGGGCGGAAGACATGAAAAATGATAATCTTAACTGATCTTCAACTGCATCTAAGAAAACCCCAAGTAGCAAGTGAAATGTTTCCCAGTAAAGGCTGTCAAAAATTGTAAAATACTTTCGTTTATGGTGAATGGTGTTTAGACTGGGAAAAGAAATGGGTAGTAGCGTCTTTTTTAAGAATGTCATTTCAACTGCATTTATGGTCACTTTTTGAAAGAAAACAACACGTGAGGTTATGTCTTGTACCTACCCATCAGCTGAGCAAATCTATGTGTTCTAAACTAAACCAAACTAGAATCATCAGCCCAAAACAAAACTTAATTTGACTGGGAATTACTGCGAGGATGTTGTTTAGGTATTGGTATAAAATCCATAAAATTCTCACATCAAGTCCTCAGACTGCTGCGTGATCGTTAACACATTTCTGCTGAACAATTTCGATCCTCCAACCAAATGCCAAATTTTATGACTCTATTAGGATGCAGCTCTTTAAGAAGGCCAACTAAAGCTCATAAACTTTACTACCTTTGACTCCCAGCTGATCCTAAGTATATACCTATATGTATATATAGTGCCATGCTCTTCCCTTGCGCTCTTGGGCCTGCTCGTTCAGTTTTTACCATACCCGACATAAATAACATTTTATTGGCAATTTAGTTGGGAAATTAATGATCATACAGTTGGCAACTTTGGTAATTTATGCAAATAAAACGATCGTAAATTTGGCATTAAAATGCTTATTAAATGATCGTTTATTAGCCACATGCATACACCCAAATAGGGGAATATTATTTTTGCAAACGTGCAACAAGGTTGCGATTTGTAGCAGTTGCATAAATTAAGTGATTAACCGAATTGTTCTTTAATGTTGGCAGCTACTTACGAGATTGCTAATAATTTATGACAGCAGAAGGAGAGAGCGAGCGGGGCGAGGGAGAGTGTGTGCGTCTATAACTTCTGGGAAACATGGAAACAGTGCCTAACCTCACATATTGTATAATGTATTAGCTCGCGCATTGTGTGTTAATTTGACACATTCCTTGGGAACGCGCAGGCAACAGGCACTCAACACTCTGTCGTCGACAAACGAGCCTTGTTGCTGTCAAAAGGAAGAAATATAACCATATAAAATCAGTCGGCATGACCATTGGAGCCTCGTCCGCTGTCTCCTGACAAGCCCATCATCATCGTCAGCAGCTCAGAGCTGGATTAGCAAAATTAATGCGGCAACAAGTCTGAAAGAGGCTGCGATCCCAAGCTGTCAGCGCTTTGAGTCCTCACTTTATCAGTCTGCAAAATAATCAACAAAAACAAAAAAATAAAAACAAAAAACAAAAATAAATTCTGTTGTTTCCTTTTGTTATTTCAGGAGTAGCGATTTAAGTAAGAAAGCTTCATGTTAAGTGGTAATTTTAAATGTCATACAATAAATAAAATGGCTTTTGGCAAACACTTTCACTTAGGGCTACACACCTTCTATAAATGGGCATCGGTGTTCGAGCTAGATTAGTCAATATTTCATCGATATTTCAGATCTTTTTAATATTTCTCATTGAAATCGTTAAAAACGTTCTCATTGTTCTGTATGTTCAATAAAAACAATAAAATGGATTCAAGGCATTTCCTTAAAAACCTTTCATCGAGCTAATTATGTGGCAAGACAAAGGCTCTAGACCGATAAGGTAATGCAAAGTCTTATAGATATCGCAAAATAACGGGGTTTCATAGGGATTTTTTTTAAATGGCAATATCTCGGGCCCCAAAATAGCTGGAGGCGATTTTGGTAGCTCCCGCTAAGACGCCACCCTAAAAGTTTTACGTTAGCTTCTTCGAGCCTCGAAAGCTTACAAAAAATCGAAGATACGCTCTCAAAGAAAAAATTAAATATATACCTTTGATAATATAAGAAAAATTATAATATACATAGCCAATCTAGGTATATTCACCCAGTATATTCAGAGCATGCCGGATTAGATGGATCATTCATGCAAAAACCTTATTAAATAATTTACTGCAGGAACGGGAAATGATTTTTTCCAATTATTTGCTTAAACACTAAATGCTTTGAATATAAGAAGATGAATTAAAGGTTTTACACTCGAGAAATATCATAGATGTCTTCAATATTGATAAAAATTATCAAAATATAATTTCACAACTATCAAAGTAAGGACATATACCTTAGAATTTATAAACAATTACATACATCCAACTTAATACGAAATTAAGCCTAATAAATCATTCCAGAACTCATCGATTCATCAGGGCAATGCGCTAGTCTTAAAATCTCTTCACACAAAACAATAATTGGTATGCTTAAATTTTGTCGAGCAATTATCTCTTTAAATTTTATAGATTTTCATTGTCCAAGAATTCGCACTTCAAACCAGGGCTGCAATCCCTTACATTTTGTCGGATCTCCGGATCGCTGAAATCGAACCAAAACTTACCAATGGTTAGGGTTCAAAAATTTTAGATTCGCGGTTTTTGGGAGAATGTTTTGGTTCGAACCTTGGTTCAGTCCATGCTGGACATAATATTAATATTATATAAAATAAATCAATACATTTATATAAATACTAAATTATATAAGTTAATTTAATCCTATGTGTTCTAATAATCGTTTTCGACCTAAAAACTACTGAAATCGTATGGGAATCTGGTTGTTCTTGGGTTGAAAACGGCACACATTGATGTATTGAAAATTCAAATTATAATTTACCATTAAGTAAAATACCATTTCTTAGTTTTTGTTAATTCCAATGTTATGTTAAGCTTTTGTGAATCGTTGAAAAAGCATGGGAGTCAAGGATTTTAAGCACGGGCTATTATGGACGAGGATATTGGAACCAACCAACACACCAACTAGATAACAGATGGAATCGCTATACAGAAGGTCAAATTTTCTGATGTCTACTATTTTTGTTGAACCGAACCGATAGTTTAGGTTCGGAACAGGTTCGGGTTCTGCTTTTCATTCTAAAGTGAGGTTCGGTTCAAGGTTCGGTTCGCAGTAAAATAAAATTCGGATATCCGGGTTCGAACCGATTCGGATCGAGCCCGGTTTGCAGCCCTGCTTCAAACTGAAATACGGAACGTAGGACAGGAAACGATAGTTGCCAAACAGTCGTTATTTTTAATCAAATAAAGGATTCTCCCTCCTATCAGCGTACATACATTTTATTAAATACAAATAAATATCATCAATTGGATGCTTATTCCTGCATTATCTGAAAATGTCCTGAAATGATCAATTATGCGAAGGAACAACACTTATTGATTTTTCTCCAATGGTTTGTAGTTATTCAGAAATATAACTATATACAATCGGACATTCAATCATACTAAAAATGTGTGGTTATTATTTTTAATCAAGTAAAGGTATATTTTTGGGCCCGATCAGTCTGATTTGAAGTAACATATTGAATTAAAAAGGAAATTTTAAAATTCCCGTCATTGGGCAGCACCCCTTCCCTTCCATTCCCTATCGGTCTAGACTCTAGACCCTTTAAGATGTGAGAACTTTTTCGAATCACTTTCTAATAATGTACAAGCACTTGGGGCCTAGTTCTCATTATCGGATAATCTAACAGTTTACTAATTTTACTAATTCCACCCTCAAAAGCTTCTGGTTATTAAGATCCACGACTCCAAAGCTTTTTCAATAATTGACAAAAGCCAAAGATCCGCAAAAGTGGTTAGGTTTGAAGTTATACTTATAATATAACTATTTTCATATCAATCGGATACTATTTAGATTCAAATAAATGACCGATCATCATATCGATCATTATCGTGATCAATCATACCATCTTGATACTTTATCAGATGAAGCCCTATTTGATACTTAAAAAACCCGTATGATACTAAAAATCTGTGTAAGTTTGTAAGGTGTGTTTCATATTTATACGACATGCTTATATTTTTTAATTTTATACAAATTTTTGAAACAGATCTCAGAGATGGTAAGAGTTAGAGGTTTGACGGGTAAGGGACAAGAACTTCTTATCCTTGCAGGCAGATAATGTATAATTTCAATTTTGGCCACGCCCGCTCCCGCCCCCGAAATTTGAAAAAAACAACATATCTACCACAGTTTTTAAGATGGATGCTTTGTACCTTCTATACATAGTTAGTAGTCAAGATTATATATCGAACCGTCAAAGGATTGGTAAAGATGGTATAAAAGGTTGTTAAGTTATGAGCAAAAGACAGCTCGTTGCTGCAGCGCAGTGGCAGCGCTACTTTCATCTGCTATAAGTATGTTATATTCGGGCTTGACCGACGTTCTCTCTTGTTTTACTTAATGATTTCTAATGAGTTTCATAAAACGAGAGTTTTCAAAATCGTCGCCAATTCGAAATTCATGACCATAAAATTCCTTACTCTTCCAGTCGGCAGTGTCTTTTCATTCATCAGCAGAAATCCCCTTGTCAAGTCGATATTACGTTTTTTTGTGACATTTCTGTTTCCCCTTTAAAAACACAATACAATTTATGTATTGATTGATGTTCACAACGGAATGGCAAATATTTTAAAAGCGCTCAACGATTAGCAAAGTGTCTCTCAGCCATTAAGTTCTTCCGTTATAAACGCCTCAGGAAGTGAAACTCATTTTTGAAATGTCATTCGTATTCAGATTCATTCATTCATACATTCATTCGAGTAAACCTGGTTGATGATGATGATGACTTAATAATTGAAATTTATCAAAATGCATTAAGCAAATCGACTTTAAATTTAAATGCCACATTAATTACAATGTCTTAGAGAAGAAGCATTTTGAAAGAGTTGTCTGCCAGTGCCTGACAAATGACCAGGCCATTCATAACGACCCACGGAGCTGGCCTTTTTTTCTTAAGGCTGAAAGGAAATTTATCAACAAATAGACAATGACCACACGAAGACCGAAGAAGCGATCAGCCGTTGGAGTGTCACAAACTTGGGGCTAATAAATATCAACAATTTACAACAATCAATTCATAAATTTATTAATGAATTAAGTTATAAGATAATTTACAGTTGAGGCTCGGCCTCCACCTCCATTCGCTGTTGCTGCTGATCGAAATGCAATCTCCTCAAAACAAAATGATGATCACTGATGATCGTTGCAATATATCAACTGCCCAGACATGGAATCGAATTGTGGGCCCAGGGATCAGCAACAGCAACAACAACGAACATTGAACAAGGGAGGGCAGCATAAAATTCTCAGAATTGGCAAAGGCAACCAAAAAGAAGAAAAAAAGATCGAAAATTTAAATGAAGCTGTGGAAGGCAGAAGGCTCTGGCCGGCTCTCGACTAGCGATGTGAGCGTGAAGAGCTGGCAAAAATTAAGACTAAAGTTCGTGAAATGAAGGGGGGTGGTTAAGAAAGCGAAAAACAATTCAAATTTGAGTGATTTCAATTTTAACATGCCATAAAATTGATTTGTGGTAATTTATTCCGTCATACCATGGGATAAAAACTTATAAAAATGATTAATTAAGACTAAAAAAAAACTCTTGAATTGAACTCAGCAAAATATTACAATGCCAAGCCCCTAAAGTATGCTTCAATATGAACTATTCTCACACGAGTCTGCCCTGAAAATGCTCTATACTCCCTCTCTTTGTCTCTCCACTCTAACTTCCTACGCTCTCGCTACACCGCAATAAACATTTACGCGTTTCTGTTCATTTATTTTATTCTTTTTATGAGTTTTTCTCCAACACTGCCCTGTTAGTCGGTACTGCTCAGATCTGTGTACTCAACCAGACAAAGAGCGCGATTCCACTGAAAAATTCAGTTCTGCTTCATTTTTATCTGTCTTTAATGTGTGCTGAGCTGAGTGAAAATATGTGTTAATGGCTGTCCTCGAGCTCTGCTTTGTAGGGATGGAGCTTACCTTATAAGTATTGGGTTAAGCAAATGCTTGTGTATATATTTCGCTCCATGTTCTCATTTCAAAATCATGTTGAAACTATTCGAAGAACATTTTGAACAATGTTTGAGTTTCAAAGTGCCTGTAGTTCGGCTGCACCGGTTCGACATTAACGAATACCCTGTCTCTTCGTAGTAAGCACTTGTCAAGTATTTGTCTAACGAATATCCGCCAAATAAACCAATCGATACCGCATGCCATTACCAGTCGCTAGTGCGGTGATGGGTGCATTCTTTTGTTCATGTATTTGACTAGCGCTGTGATGCATCTCCTGCTGTTAACGATGAATTACACAGCACCGACTCAAGCACAAGACACTCGATCTTTTCTGAGTGCATTCGAATGAAACTAATTTGATCACGCTGCCATCTCCACCGTTTTCTCTCCCAACTTGGCTGCACTTTGTCTGCGGCTTATTTCTATGCAAAGTCTAATAGAATGCAAGCTACATGATTAGCAAAACACGTTGGCGAAGGACTTCGACTGCCACTTCCATTTCCATAATCGTTATCAGCCGCACCATCATCATTATCCCACATCCAACAGTCGGCAACAAACTTTTTGCATTTCTCGCTTATAAATTGGAATTTAAAATTAATTAAGTTGTCGTTTTGCGCTTTTATCCAATTTATAACTAATATGACACCGATTATACGAAATATGTTCACTAATTAACGAACCCAGCACCGCACACCTGTGCCCCCTCCCCGGCAACCTTCTCCTACTTCTAACTAACCCAGTCTCGGTCCGATTGCCGGAGCCCGGGAACGAACCAAGGCAGACAGTCAGGCAACAGTCCAGTTCGAGTCTCTGGCCTTCTTGGACTTCGTGTCCGCGTGCTCGTAATCTGCTCGCTGAAGACGCGTTGTAAATTGTCTGACAAAGCTTATTTTATTAATTTAAGCCATAAACGTTGGCCTCTTGTTGCTGGCTGTTTGTTTGCTGCTCCTTTTTGCATAGCCATCGCCATTGCCATTGCTGGCCATCCACTGGCCGCAGCCACATCCACAAGCACATTCAATTTATTGCCATCGTAAAAAGCCGTTTGCGTTTTAATAAGCCATGCCAAACACGCGGCGGTTGTTCGGTTATTTGGTTCTTCGGTTGTTAACAGAAGGCGTCGACATCCCAGGCGATCTCTCTCACTCGGTGCGAGTAAATCCCAGCATTCTTGGGCATAACGAATGGAAACTCCAATATTCCGATGCCAGAGTGTGTGTGTGTGTGTGTGCGAAGCAATTGGGCAATTGAGTGACATTGCTTTATGAAACTGAAGCTCAAAAGGAAGCCCCTAACGGAGCTTAATGCCGTCAGCTGATTAATGCGAAAACGGTTAGTTCGTATTAGTATAGCACGATGCCTAAAGGCAAATACTGATGCAAGCCCCAGGTGACAATAGACAAATCGTGAATATTGAAAAACATCTCACTGGCAAATGTATTAGTTCATTGTAGAGCACGCCCTTGCAGTCCGGTCTTATCCCCCAATGAATTTATTCTCAGCTTATGAAGCAAACAAAATCCAAGTTTAAAATGAATGCCACCTAAAAAAATGTATCCAAAATCTAGTGATGTAGTGAGGTTTTGGTTCGGACTATGAAAAATATAAGGAACATTTTAAGGGGAAATAAATTTTTTCATTGGATTTACTTAATTGTCAGTTAAGAATCGGAAAACTATTTATATGCTCAGTACTAGACCGGGGGCACGGTTTACCAGCGTTATCATCAAGAAAAATAAAGAATAGTTGCATAGTGCTGTGCTAGTGCTAGTCTGTGTGGGCTTGTGGCTGTCTGATGCGCACGAAATCATTCCTCGCACAACAACAAATATTCTTCGGTTCGCGGACCGGTTCTTGGAATCCCTGAACCAAAGGTTCTGGTTCGAACCTTTGTTAGCTTGCACATAAAAGAATAGTTGGTCTTTTGATTTATTAATACGTTGAAAATGAAACATATATGCCTTCTATCCATTTGCTTAATCATAATGATCATTAAATAAGTTATTTCAATTATCAAATCAATTAGGTGATATTAACAGCTTTTAGAAATTGCGTAGTTTGAGGTAATCAGCATTATATCTTCCAGGAGGTGTTTATCTTAGAAAGTAATAAACAATGTATTGCTGGAGATTTTCGAATGTATCGTTGTTACTTAAATCGGTGAACCGAACCTCATTTTTCAAAAAAGTGGTCCGGTTCGGGTTCAGGTTCGCGGAGTCGAAAATGTAAGCCGCCTGGTTCATGGTCCGGTTCGCGAACCCCAAAAACCCGAACCGAACCGGTTCTCAGGCGTTCTGTTCCGGACCGGATTGCAGCCTTGATAGAAAACCTATGAATACAAGTTTGTAGACGTTTCCATTGACAAAAAAAGTTTTTCTTACTAAAACAAGTATACCGACTGATTGTTTCTATGGGAGCTATAAGATATGGTCATCCTAGCCAATCAGTTCAGAGTTTTTAGTAATGTGCATTAAAAAGAAGACTCTGTGCAAAAGTTTAACTCGATAGCTTCAAAACTGAGATAGACAGACGTGCGGACAAAGCTCAATCGAAGCTTTTCACCCTGGTCAAGAAAATGTATGCATTGCAAAATTCTGGCCAAAATTATAATACCCTTGAATATAAGGATAGTAATATCTATAAATTATACAGCGATATCATTGCAGCGTAAAATAAATCATCAAATTAAACTGAAACTCGGTTTTAGAGCAAAGTATGCCAAATCTGTTTATTAAAATACGCTAAGCAAATCACAAGCAAATGTTCGTCTCCCCTTTTAGCATAGTTAAACAAATTAAAATTATACAAGATTTAAACCGTATGTTGGCATGAGAATTGTGAGTTGTCGAATGCCTAAAAATAACCAACTAAAACTGTACTTTTCCACTTAATTCACTAGAACATTTTGTGCAATGGTTAAGTTTGTTTCAAAATATTGATAACTTTGTGGATATTGCATTCGGCCAAGTAACTTGTTTTGGTTTTTATGTGTACTTTGCAAGTCGCACAATAACCTCAGAAGATTCCTGGTTTGGTTTACACATTTACAAAATAAATAAATAAATAAATTTACAAAATAAATACCTCAATACTTCTCAACTTTGGGCAAATCCAATCTCAATGTAGGGGAAGCAGATTCAAAAAACAATATGAATTTTCCAGTTGCAGCTTTAAAGAAAAATGTGGAACGGGATTTGAAAAATTTTGATCTCGAAGTGAATGAAAGTGGCGAGAAAACTTTGGCTGGGGATCATTTTTGTCATCCGATTGTCCTAAATCTTGGTGTGCAATGGTGTGAAAATGGCATGAAATTCTATTATATTTTTCGTAAGCGAAATAATTTGAGAAGTGATTTTCCGATGTTGTAAGATCGGCCACCAGGGGAGAAAACTACAGGAAAATTCTGCAAGCAAAATGGTATTTTTCATTCGACTGACTTAAGTCTCGGAGTGCTGCACTTCATCTGCAAAGGACTTTTAGAAAAATGTTTAAAAATGAAGTAGTCAGCAACTTAATCCCAAAGAAATATACTTCAACATGACAAATCCTTGCGAATCCATAAAACAAGGCGTTGAAATTGAGAAAAATCCCCATAGGTGTATCACCCATTTGAGAGCGTGAGGGGGAGGCACTGAACAAACAAACTGGCCATCAAGATGTGGCCAATTGCAAAATACAAATACACGCGTACGTGGCCCAGACGAACGTACTCCCAATCCCTGTACAGGCCCCGTCCAGGGCGATGGGCATGAAAATCGTTTACAAATAAATCAGAAAGCGATAAATAAGGATTTTGTCTCGTAATAACTCAGCGGGAGCCATTTAACATGCAATCATAACGAATCGATGCTGAACGCTTTAACGGACAGAACGGCGGACAGAGCCAGAATGGGAATGAAGTAAGGAATGGGTATGGGGATTGAGATTGGACATTGGCAACACGCTTTCACACCAGGCAGTCGCCGGGCCAAGTGGCAAGTGTGTGTCGAATTGTTGTTGACTTGCTGCAGATGTCGCTGCTTCTTGTTATTCGCCTTGGTATCCCCAAGGTATTTAAGGGCATATTGGGCCGAAGACATGCTAATTGTTTCCCATTGAGCATATACGAGTTCTCTGAGTGGGACAAGTGGGGGTCGATCAGTTTTCTACTGGCTGTTGATGCTGTTGCTCCCGCACCTGGGCCATGAAAATAAAGTTGCAAACACACATGTCTCCTTCCCCACATCCCGCCGCAGCCTTATACCCAATGACAGGGACTTTGTTTGGCTTTTATGACTGACGTTTTTTATTACGCCCCTCATCCTGGCCCTCCGACTATCACTAACACAAAGGCAGCTCCAAAACATGCACTCGGCTGCACTTCATAATTTGCCATATGCATTCAACTCTTCGTTGCTTAATTATGTTGTAAAACAATCTGCCGTCACTTCGAACCGAGTCCTGCCAGCTCCTTTTGGCTAACAACTCTCCAGCCAAGGGGAAGTAATTAAAATTACTAAAGTCCAGCGTTGACGTTGAGGCCTCAAAATGGCTGCCAGACACGCAGGCGTATACGTGATTTCTATGACTAATTGCCAGAACTGTGTCACAGGAAGCAAGCCAACGAACCTGGCCGCGGCAACGGCGGCTTATGGGGTCAGGCACGCACACTGGGCAGGAACGCCACGCCACGCCAGCTCGGCTCTAAGGCTTATCTCGATGCAGTTGCATTTGGTCTGCGGGCTAACAAGAAATTAAATTCCATTAAGCTTGCTCAAGTCAATGGAAAAAAGCCAAGCGAGGGGAAATCGAGTGAGCAGGTTGGCCCGAAGGGGGAAAAGCCACTTGTGCATGTGTGCAGCACAGTGGTTAAAAAATACGTTAAAGTGCGAAATTTCAGGGACATTAGAGGAAGTTAAGGTAATTATTTGCACAAATTTTGTGTGTTTGCATGTTTGCACTTTTGTATGTTGGCATGTTTGCATCGTTGCAGCTTTGCACTTTTCATGGTGACCATTGATACGATACAGGATTGGCTCCGCTCTCACATACCACCCTCAGCTGGATCAGCCGAGAATAGGCAATTTTTCTTTGTTTGTGAGTTTGTATGTTTGCATGTTTGCACGATTGCATGTTTGCAAGTTTACATGTTTGTATGTTTTATGTTTGCAAGTTTGCATGCTTGTATATTTGTAATTTTGCATGTTCGCATGTTTGCACGTTTGCACGTTTGCAATTTTGCACGTTTGCATGTTTGCATGTTTGCATGTTTGTATGTTTTATGTTTGCACGTTTGCATGTTTGTATATTTGTATGTTTGCATGTTTGCACGTTTGCATGTTTGCTTGTTTGCATGCTTGTATGTTTGCAAGCTTACATGTTTGTATGTTTGCATATTTGCATGTTTGTATGATTACATGATTGCATGTTTGAATGTTGGCATGTGGGCATGTTTGTGTCTTTGCATGCTTTCATGTTTGTAAGTTTGAATGCTTGTGTGTCTGTATGTTTGCTCGTTTGCATGTTTGTATGTTTGCATGCTTGCATGTTTATATGTTTGCAAGTTTGAGGGTTTCGATGTTTGCAAGTTTGCATGTTTGTATGATTTATGTTTGCAAGTTTGCATGTTTGTATCTTTGTATGTTTACAATTCTGCATGTTTGTATGTTTGTTTGTATCGTAATCGAATCCATAAACCTATCAATCGAAGCTGTGAACCTGTCCCTGTGTCAATACTTTCATACTCACTTAATTTATTGCACTATTTGATTTTCCGCACTTTCATTTTGAAGCGTGACATCTGCCCCACGGTGCAGCGGGTCGCCTCGCATACGCACGGCTAATGAAGAGGTGGTAATTTATGTGAACATCTTCACCTGTTCCTAGACACGTTTTAATATGAGAGCCATGAATGAGGCAAAGTGGCTGAATGAAGATGTGGGCCCAGGCTCAACAAGCCAACCAACCTGCTAGACACTGTCTAGTTAGTATGTTGTTGTTCGTCTTGCCAAGTGCAGGATTAATTAATTGCCGCTGCTCGTCAGCGAAGCCGGTCACACATGACGTATACGTGACACTTGAGAAATGTTCAGCCGCTTAATGTGGCGACATTTTGTTGGTTTTTGTTATTTCGTTTTCCGTCCTCCGCCGTTTGCTTTTGGCCATCATCAGTAGCTGCTGCCTTAATGCAATTCTGTTTTGCATATTTTGTGCATGTTCTGCAGTCAACTTATAATGATGAGCTGAGGAGACGAATGACTTGCGTAAATTTATCGTAAATGCCATCAAACCAGGGGCAGGCTTTTGGACTTGGAGCGAGCGTCCCATCTCGAGATTCGTCATGCAGTCAATTGGCTGCAGTTGCCGTTGCCAGGCTAATCCTCGTTAATCCCTTTGACTGCTTGCTTGCATTGCTGCACATAAATTTGACTCTGATTGTGGTCTTTGTTGTGGTTGTTCCTCTGGTTGTTGTGAACGCGGCGTCCCCCCCTCCGACGCCGCTCCAATGATATGCTAATGAAATGCAGCTGGAAGTTGCCTTTTGTTGGGTTGGCGGAGGGCAAAAGCTTGCGCCACTTGGCTTGGCAATTTGCAATTTGCATGGATGGGACTAGCTTGGGCGCATGGTCCCCGGGTTTTCGGATTGCGTGTTAACGGTTTGTGTAGATTTGACACATTTAATTGGAAGTCAATTTGCTTGGAGTGATTGCTGAGGTGGCAATTGGTGAGACTTTTGAGCAGAGATGGGGAATTCAGGTCAAAGTGGACAAAATTTGACTCGGAAGATAAATGGTGAATAATTTTGAATACAAAAATTAATCAAATTTGCAACGGAACAGAATGGGTTGAATATTGGAAACTAAGACTTGGGACTTCCAACTTCAGTCGCTTATCAATGCTCACTTAATTATAGTATACTTTTAGGCCGATCTAATAAGTGCAAGTTCAAATTTAAAACACATCCGTCTTATCGAATCCAAGTACAAACTTGACTCAAAAATTAGCCATATTCCAATAAACCAAAGTCCAATTCATGCCAACACCCAAAGGATAGCGGCGACAAGAGGCGCTCCAGTTGATCAGGCGCACACACACAACATTTGCGACATTCGGCGAGGCCTCCAGTTTTGTGTCCGTCGCATTGTCATGCCCGTGCCTGGCCTATTGATTGGAATACAATGGATCCTTAAAGTGTGCTTACAAGCGCCGTAACTCAAACAAATTGCAGCGCCCAAACGCCTGACTCAAATGGACGGCGGCGGCGAAGCGACAACAACAACAGCAGCAGCAGCCACAAATACGATGATGACGACGACACTGATCAACAGGCGCGGCGACATGGATGGGTCCAAACAAAGGAGAGGAGAGGCAGGGGGCGTGTGCTTGTATGTGGCCGGATCAATGCGTTTTACATGATGGCTACACGACAGGACGGGAGCGGCCAACCGGGCGGACAGTTCAACCAGATAAGCCTGCACATTGGTACAACATATGGCATTTTCATCTATGTATTCAAACAAGCAAGGCCTCATTAAACCCGGAACTAATACTGTTTAAGTAATCCATGGATTCGAGAAACGTTTGGTGTGTAGAGTGATGACATCCAGATATAGTCCGTCCGTTTGTCTGCCGATGTCCGTCGGCATAAATAAACAGATATCAGCAATGTTGAGAGATAGAGGTTCGACATTTATGTAACAAAATTTTTCAGTATCGAATCGGCCTTTATCTGAAGAATACCCAGTTGATATGATCGAAAATATCACTCGTACATTTCGAACATATCAATGTGAAATGTTTCAGATCAACAATCTGATATTTGTTAATATACCTGATCTATTTTTACAGTATTAATATTTTTATAATATCAATGGGGTATTATTGTAAAATGTATTATTATGTATCAAAGCTACATTTGTATTGTATTGGACATGGTTCAAATGACAAAGATATATTAGAATTAAAATTAGTGACTTTAGCTGGCTCGAGGTCCCGAAAAGTTGCGTTTTTTCACAACTGTAAACCAATTATGCATTTATATACACCAAAAAGAGCTGGTTGCCTTTATAGTTCTGTTTCATGAATCTCCCGATTCAACCTTCAGTAGGCATTTCGCTAATGGCTGTCGCTGTTTGAATGTCTCTTCATGCGCTCACCGCTTTAAGCAGTTGGGAACTGCAATCAGCAATGAAAGAAAAAACAGACAAATCGGAAGAGTATTCGCTGTCTCGCTTGCTGCGGCAGAGCCATGTACATTGTTTTTGCTTTTTTCGAGTTGGACTACAGCTGTCTCTCTTTGTTTTAAGAAACTCTATTTGTCTCTGTCTGCCATCAGATTTTCGATGTCTACTTTGATCTGAAATCACATCATTAGGGTATTTTTCATATCACTGTGAGAATTTCGCATATTAATATAATATTTTTAGTATCAATATAATACTACAGCATCATATTGATATTTAATAGTAACTGTAGGATATTTAAAAATTGATATTTTTGAAATCATATTGGAAGATCAACTCGATAATTGATCTTATTTTTTTCTGTGTATGCTCCGGTGAAGGTTCTTAACTATTGGTTTTTTGGTTTTGAAAAACACAATCCCAGGTAATTGAATAAAAAGTTTCTTAACTATGTATATGTATGAAGAACCCTCAACTAAGAATATAGCTTCTGCAATAGATCTGGAACTACGCACTACCTGATCAGCAGAAAAGTTTCTATATAAAATCAAGTTTATTTTCATTGCGAAGTTTTGCTATTTTATGATTCGTTTGTTGCCATAAAATGAATTAAAGTACAATTCTTCACACTCCTTGTCTTAAACTCTGATCTCTATCAATTTATCAGACTGCAACAAGCATATTACAGATTTCGTACTTAGAACACTTCGCGTACTTAACTTAAACCTGATCCTCGCATTAGAGACATATTTCTCTATATGTAAAAGCAATTACATATTCCGTAATAAGCCAAAGGTGGTGAAAATAATCATAAATAAGTATTTAGGTTTATGATTTAATATATTCTACTTTTCATGAAACAAATTTGTATCCAATCAGATACTTTTTGTGTCTTCCCATTGAAGACCCAAAGTTTCATTATTTTTATACATTGGGATATAGACAGAGAATAAAATTAAGAAAATACGTTTTGAAGTTAAAAATATTCCCATAAGTTTTTGATTTAATTACGAAAAATCTGTGTTCACGAGCGGTTTTTATCCCAGGATCGGTGAGTGGAATTGTGGTTTGGATTTCTTAGTGTTTGTTCCACAAATTGTTAGAGCTCAATATAATTATGTTTTTATTTGAGTTTTCTATATGTGCCCAGATCAAGATTCATTAATCCTTGGACTAAGAATTTTTGAATCCAACAGGCTAAGCCATTAAAAATTTAGAATCAATTTTCAACGATCCAAAATCAATACGGAAAACTAATCCTTTTTGGCAATTTATTCTATCCTGTTGTCAAATCGTTTCCTTTTTTAGATAATTTCCAACTTTTTCTCCAGTCTGGCTTCATTCGATCAAGACGAAGACGTATAAGCAGAAGAGAAAGAAAAAGATTGATTTTTACTAAGAGAAGAAGCTGGATTTCCATTAAGTACGAAATTATCTTAAATAATGTCATGTTTTTTTTTTCAAATTATCTTAGCTTTTAAGTAATTTTTCCATCTGCATGGTGAAGTGCTTATGGTAGTAGAGATTCTCTTTCACAGAAAGTAAATTATTTGTCAAACAACAACAACTACACTAAAGAGATGGAGAAATACCATATGCTATACTTTGCCTACTTTGAAAGCAAAGAAAAAAAACTCAAATATTTTCCAGTGTTCTTCCAAAATTTTAATCGTTCATTCCTCAAACACTTTCACACTTTATTTTTAAATAAGTTCCGCACCACTGTGCACTGTCTGGCTGGAGACTTTTGGTTAGCTTTAAATTATTCCAAGCTTGCCACAAAATACACGATCCAGAGGCGCTACTGACGCGCTTATGTTAAATTTACCAAACAACCGATTTGTATGCAATTTCGCGATCGCAACGAGTGCTGGAAGAAGGGGAGGAGGCGGGGAGAGACTTGGTAAGCTGAAATCCAAATCCCAGCGAGACATCATGACGTCGTGGATTTGCAGGGTCGACTGCCCATCCCCAGCCACAGACTCAGGTTCAGTCTCCGCTCCAGCAGCATTGTCATTGTCTTGCCTCTGCGCCGACGTCGCGAAGTCTAGTTTATTGGCGCGACTTTTTATTTGCATTCGAAATATTCCCCTTGTTGCCGCTGCTGCTGCCTGCCACTGCCACGTGATGTATGCGACTTGGCCGCCCCAATCCCCAGCTCCAGCTCGAGTCAAAGGCAGGGCCTGTTCGCTGACCACACAATTGCCATAAGTTTTGGTCGCTCTGCAATTATTTGCGGAATTCCTTTTGGAATATATATTGACTCGGACTCGGACTCCGACTCCCCAGCCGAGACTTGAGCTTTGCGTTCCGTGTGTGCATGTCCATAAGCTAAGCCCGGCCACCAACTCCCGACTAGCTTTGACAGCCATACAAGGAAGCTTAACCAACGCCAGCCGCGTCGAGTGTTTGCGCCGGCTTTGACTTTGACTTGGCATTTGTTGTTGTTGTTGTTGACATTTTGGTTTATGCTTTTGTTAATTTGTCATGAAATTTGCTGTTTGTCGCATTTTCTAAATGCCATGCGAATACCCCGAATGAGAATTTTATTGCCGCAGGTCAGGTTGGGGTTGAGAATGAGCTGTGATGTGTGTATAACGTGTGAAAGTTTTAAAATTCAAAGAAATCTTCATCCCAAATTTATTTAAACTATCATTAAAATAACTTTGAGTCCAGTGAATCGGTGCAAAATGAGTTCTTGCCATAAAAAGACAGCGAAAAATTAGATAGAACCCCTTGTACTAGTGTGACCCTATTTGGCCTTACTCAATTAGTGTAAGAGATTGAGTCCCCGCTGCTAAAACGGTGACCAGAAGGTTTGAGTGCTTGTTTGAGTCCACTCTTTCTCAATCCGTTTTTTTGCGCTTATGCTGCCTTGAAATTCCCAAGCAGTTATAGTATCGCGGGCATGAAGAAAAGGCTGCATCCGTCGACCTAGGTCGTTTCCCTAAACTATAGAAACCTATAAATCGGCCACGCTTTGACAAAAAACATGGCTTCGAAATAGAAGCCAATCAAGAACACTAACAAATTATAGTTTTAAATGCTTTGAGAATAGGATGAATCATTTGTATTAATGAATTATAAATGATGGGATCATTTTTAAATGGGACAACATTGATTTTTCTGACTAAAAAATACCTTTTTAAAAAAGCACAAAACAAGCGATATAAAAAGTATGTAACCTCGTATACTAAAAGAGGTTCGGTTCACACAATTATTTAAGCAAACAAATTTAAGAACTTTTTCTATTTTCTGTATACATTGTTTTGAAATATGAATGAAGAAAATTTTTATGTTATCTGGATTCAAGCCTTAGGTATAAATAAAAATTTATATAAATCGTGAATTTTCAATATTTTCTAATATGAAGGAATAAAGGATTTCGCGTATCTGCAGAAAAAAACGAGAGCGTAAGTTAATGTCGTACCTGCCCGACTTCAGAAAAGTATGCAACGATTTTTTAAACCTCTGATCTCCGATCTTTATGAAAATTTATGAGATTGTTCATATTGGCCACATGCACTACACTGCAATCTGAGCTCGATTGCTTACAAATTGTAGGGGATATTCATATATTTGGTTGCTCTAGCTCTTCTAGTCTCTGAGATCTAGGTGCTCATACAGACGGATGGACGGACGAACAGACGGGCTGTATCTACTCGGCTTTTGATGCTGATAAAGAATATATATACTTTATGATATCGGAGATGCTTCCTTCTGCCTGTTTCATACATTTGCACGACTTTAGTATACCCTTTTTACTCTACGAGTAACGGGTATAAATAACTTCTAACCCATTCAAAAGTGAGTTTTTTTGTATTCCGGATCAGAGACCTTTTTTTTTGGTCTCTAGTGAGAATCGGTCTCTTAACTTTTTGGAAGAATCGTTTTCATATTTTGTTTTGAAAAGATTTTTTCTCACCGCCCAGAAGTAAATCTTTCTTATCTGCCAGAAGGTCGCAGAGTGGCACATTTACTCCCAAATGAACATAAGAGTGCGATAGTAATGCGATATCGTACTGGTCCTCGATAAAAAAATGTCTGCTGGGATAGTACACAGAAAAAAATTCGAGGTATTCGGGACTTAATCAATCCCAAGCGATGTCAGATGTCGTCGATCCCGGGATTTTCTCATTCCAAGTACAAACAAAATTGTCTTGATCTTGGATTTTTCAATTCTTTTCTTGATCCCGACATTATTCCACATGGGATTGATTTTAGCTTTATTTTCGAACTCGACTTGATCCCTTGGTATTATCAAACCAAGACGACCCGATATTGACTTAAGCTCGAAATTCGTACTTGATTTGATCTTGAAATCGGCATAATGCAAGTTTGCCCGAGAAGCAATTGACCTCTATATCTACACACAATCTGAAAAATTGTTTAAGAATTGTATCAAAATTACCGAGATTGGCTTTATCTCTTTTTTGAACCTTTATGTTACCCCAAATGAGCTTCCCACAAGAGCCGCATGCTACTTATTTTAAGACTATTTTGATTTTCAGACCAGCAAGTTCTTGCCTGCTCGGGGTCGTTTATCGTCTATTTTAAATAGACTTTAGCTTCCTCCTCATGCCAGCATTGCCATGACTGTTTGGGAATTGCAAGGCATCATAGTAGCAAAAATCGACACATAATAGAAACACTTTGCGCATATGTGTGCTCTCATTTAGCCTCATAGTATTGACGAGAGAGATTTTCTTCCTCTCAATTTCCTTCGCTGTTTCGTTTTGACGTGGTGCATGCGTACTCACTTCAATCTCGAGTCAGGATTATTTGACTTTCAAGTACGCTTTTAAGATTGACCGTTGCCTTTTCTGATTGATACATGCTTTTCAGAATTGTATCAAGCTCAATGTAGTAAGACTCGAGCTTGAGATATTAATCCAAAGATAAAATAATCCGAAGATAAAATCAATCTTTATGAGCTTGCACTAAGTAATTCACCATTCTTGCAGCTCTCAAGCCCTAATTTATCAGGATGGCTATTTAAATAGGAATCTGCAAATGGCTAAATGGTGTGATAGCCTTGAAGTTTACTGATCAAATGCGCCGGGAGGCCTTCGGAACAGTATTGTCTAAAGAACGATTGCACTGCGCATAAGCCATTTTTGTTTTCTGTGGAATATTGGATCATAATCAATCCCTGATCTGAGCCTGGGCCTGTTTTTGGACAAAACAGATGTAAAAATTTCTTTGCTTCAAAGGGGAGTCGAACCCACCGCTCTAAGAGCAATAGTCTGGATGTGTACATCATCGGGCTTCTTTCCCTGTGCTTATGCTTTACTGATAGTGTTTCACACTGTCACGCGTGAGGTCGATAGTCGTCTGCCGCATTTCATGTGAAGTACTAGATCCTACACTGAAAAAAGAAACAGGGTAATCCCGGATATTCTTGAGCCGACCCCGGAAAAGATTGATTTCGTTCCCACTTTTATTTTAATCCCAAAAAACAGGATCATTTGAAGCCTGCTCCGAGATTACCATGTTTTCAATCCCGTTTCGGATTGATTTCAGGTTTTTTTGTTTTCTGTGTAGATTCGATTCGCTTCAGAGAAAGGATAAGTAATAAGAAGTGAAGTAAGAGAGTCGGTAAAGTCCGGCTAAATGATACACTTAAAGTATTAAGGTGATTCAAGTGATATCCATCTCTGTTTCAGCTGGTGCTGCCCAAGAGAAATTTTTCTGATTTATGGAAAATTTTCAAAGTTTCAGAATTTTTCCATAAATGAGAAATTTCTTTTTTTTTTTCCTTTTTTTAATTTTAGGGTGAATTGCCTTAGAACGGATATCATAGTTTTCATAGTTCTAGTTTTCAGGTCGAATATTGTATGAGTTTGGATGTAAAAAAACCCAAGAAAGGAAGGTCAATTGCAAACTTTTTATTGGCAAAAGCTTAAGCACTTAGTCCCAAGTCTTTTAAGTAGATTTTTGGTGAACAAGTTCCATTTAAGACAACCAAACGTTTTGCTCAACCAGTACCCAAGTGCTCCGCTGAGCTCTTAAGCCTAATGGCACGAAATTTCAATCAAACGAGATGATCAATTCAATACAAGCCCCCAAATTAGCACTCATTTCCATAGACAATTTTCAAATACCAAAAGCTAACAGAACACAGTTCAACCACATTTGCACACACACACACATTTATTATAAGCAAATTGTGCAACTGCCCCAAGTGTCAAATTAGACAAAAAGCAAACTCAATGCAAAAACCAAATCAAATGCTCAAATGCAAAATTGCAAACACTCGCCGCAAGCCAATTGGCTGCTAATTTTCTGCGAATCGCCATGGACTGAGTGTGACGGGTGGGGCGTGAGCGGAGATCTTCGACTAGATTTGCATGTGGGTGGTCAGCAAATTGCCAGAACGTGAGCACAATCTTTAAATTAACTGCACCAAAGTGGATAGAACGGCAGCCAGCGAGACAGCGAACGGAAAGTCTGAGGCGCATTCCAGGCACACAAAACTGTTGCAATTAATTGCATAAAAGTTCTAAATTGTCAGCCCTGCCTCCATCACCAGCGCTACCCGCACCTTGAGTCCCCCCCCCCCCCCCCCCCGGAATGGCGATGGCGTCTCCCCGTTCCTGTGTAAACTTTGCAACTGCAACTGGGGATAATAATGCGAGGCCACATCACAGCACAGTGGTGCAAAAAGGTGTTGAAAGTGGTTTAAGAGTCTGTTATGAAATAAGATTTCGCTTTGCATTTCAATTTTATGATTAGAAATAAACCGTTTTTCGGTATTCAAATTAATTCATGCATCCGTAACTCCGACTCCGAAGGTGTTGCACCGCAAGCCCACTATGCGCATGCATTGTTCCCTTCATGGTCGTGCCTCTCAGCTTTGAAACGTGATCGATAGACAGACGACTACCAACCAGTCCGGCAACAACAACAATTGCTTCAACTGCAAATTGGCCAAATGTTTGGCCTTAGTCAAATTATGTTCTTTGCCTCGTTTGATAATGAAATTGCAAATTGAAGTTGTGTTTCGCTTGTAGCCCCACAAACTGTTTGCTCACACCGTGTTTGGGGCTGGACAACGACAAGACGATCCGGGGCAACGCTAATGATTACGTGTTATCGTGTTGTAATTTTACACAAAAACTCTAATGATGAGTCTGCGCGCCAATCCAAGGTACCCGATCCGGCCGGCATTCACATCCATCTTCATGCATCGATCTCTGGTTCGATCTGGCTTCGGGTTATATGGTTTAGATCATGGCAGCAGACACTAACTAGGCTCATCATGGAGCGTTAACAAGCTCATTTTTCTAAACTTGACGTGGCGAGACCACAAGACAAAGGAAAAGGTGGAAAGCGAGATCTGGACGGGCTCCGGTTATTGGCACAGACTCGGGGTTGGATCATAAATTTGCTCATAATGGAATTGGATGGGTTAGCGTAAGCGCATGTGGTTAAAACAGCCACTTGGGATGCAAGTTTGAAATATACTTTGGATGATTGGGGTACTAAACCATCAAAGGGGATTATATGAGCAAGCAATCCTTATAGAAAGAGGAGGACATATTGTCCACCAGCTATTCAGGAATATGAGATGTTGTAGGGTCAGGTCTTTGACATGTATGGACCAAGCAGCGGTCCAGCCTCTGGAAACATTTGAAGCATGCCACAGAAAGAACGAGTTGGGCGGGATCGATTTGAAGAATGTAAGATTCTGCGGGCGCCTATCTATTGCTGGGTCTCCTAATACCTCAAACAGCTAACCGCTAGCTCCTTGGAGGAACAGCAGCATTACATTGCTTCAGCAGTACTCCAAGGTTCTGTGCTAGGTCCACTTCTTCAGAATGTCACGATCTAGGTTGTAGCTGTGAGTCTAGCCCCGCCTGATGACTGTACTCTGGTGCTAAAAACTTGGCTCTTGAAAGAACAATTGAACGAAATCACGGGTATTTGGAATGGAAAAACTGAAAATGCGCTCCTGTTAGCCGAGAACAAATCTGAAGCAGTTCTATTGAGTAGCAGAAAGAAAGTGGAAGTGTCTACGGTGCCAAGTCAATCAAGTCACCGACAGCCATCGAATACCTAGGAGTAGGGTTCATGAATGCGAAAGAATCTAGGAAAAGAGCCAGGAGAGCAAGACCGAAACCGAGAAAGGAAGCCTAGAAGACTAGGTAAAAAGGCAAATAATTGACTTTACAGCCCCAAAGGGCCAAGCTGACCATCTCTCAATCTCTTCTAATTTTCGCACAAGGAATTTAAGAAATTTCCCTAAAATCGAGCCATTTTCTTTCTTAGTTTGTCGCTTTTATTAGAGGAGAGTACGAGGGGAGAGCAAGCACATCTGAGAGCTATTCGGTCCCTCTCTCATTGTTTTTTTTTTTTTTTTGGTAATAACGCTGAAGCGCCATAAATTTTTGCACTAATGTTGCTTTGAAATTCCCAAGCCGTTATGGCATTACTGGCATAGAGTGACAAAAGAGACTGTTGGACTGAATGACTTTCTAGTGTTGTATGTTCCTCGAGCCCGTTAAAACTTAATACTTACAAAATTTGACAATTTATTTGTCATGAAATAAATTTAAACCAAAAAAGAACAAACATCTGATTTCAAATTGATTAATGATCTTATTCTGGACCTTAATAAGCTCTTGGTTCTTGATGTGAGCAGTCTTGGTCTTGATTAAGTTTGGCACTTGATTCAAGAGTTTTTCTACTTGACTTGCGAATGTTTCGTACTTGGGCCAAGTACTGAAGATCTTGCATCAAGAGTAACGAAATCAAAAATTCATACTGAATTCTGCTTTTGGATCAAGAATTTCCTAAACATGGTTGACCCAAGTACGCTATACCACACCCGGACGGAGAGATTAGGTGCTGGAAGATACTAGGAAGTTTGTTCTTACCGACTGGAGCCAGCGCTCTCAAGACAAGGACGACATCAGGCCAAATCACAAGAAGAGAGTTTACAAAAAGTGGTCCCTTTTTACAAACAGTCGGAAAACAACAGTTACCATGAAATACAGAACCGAAATGACATTACACCTCTGTATTTTTTCATCGAGCTCATGTTCGTTGAGTTTTTTTTATTATATGCTTTGGTTTTTGGAAAAGTATGTAAAAGCCGGAAAGAAGCATCCCCATAAGGTTTATATATTCTTAAACAGCATCAACAACCGAGTCGGTATAGCCATGTACGTGCGTATGAATAAACTGAGATCGGAGATGTTAAGAGATGGAGCTTCGACATGTATGAAACAAGAGCATCTAACATCTACATGCAGATGAAGTTTATATCAATCTTTTGCCACGCCCGAGCAGTTTGAAAAATACGTCATATCTTTCACAATTCTAAAAATAAAAGTTTTATACCTTCTGGACATATTAAGTAAGCAGTATTATATATTAAACTGACAAAGAAATGGATGAAGACCGGTTGAACGTAAGCTGAGATATAGGAAAAGCAAACATGTACGCTAAGCAGCACCGGCTGGATCAGCGATGGGCAGCACTTTACAAACCTTAACACTTTGTGTGATTTATTCCAACTAACGAACTTTCTTACATGTTTTTTGCTCCCTTTGTTCATTTGTTTTCATAAAACTGCAAGTGTGTATGCGTGCTAGGGTGCTTCCATCGGAACAACTTGACTATCGACTCGATTTCCTGATGCTCAGCTGCTGAAATCTGAGCGAAATTATTCTTTTTAAGCTGTAACGGTACATTTTCATCGAAAAACTTGAATAGACCAGTCAAATATGCAAAAAAATAAGGGTTCAATGGTAGAGTATAAGATTAGTGACATATTTTGATTTAAAAAAATATTCAGACACCCCAAAGTTCCTAAGGGCAGAGAGCACGCAGAACTCAGCCATACTCACTGTAATGGAAGGTCAACGGTGAGCCTCAGTGAATAATACCCTGTATAAACCTTATTGGAGAGGCAGCAAGATTTCGGAGACTTTTGAGACAACCATTAGAACACCAACACGAAGGTGTATAAGAGTTTTTAATTTGTTATCTCTCAATCCGAGGTAAAAAAGGAAAGAATAAAAATCCAACTTCAACTGTTTTGTTTATATTTTGAAGAGTGAGCGAGTCTGTTTAATATGTACCTGTCATTTTGGTGAGCAGGCAGAATAGAAAAAATTGATTGACCATTTTTGGCGCGATTTTTACTTGTGTCAATTGTATCCGGGACTCGGTTGCACCAACGTCTATTTGTCTTAAACTTTAAATGTGATCTTGAACCAAAAAGTATGCAACATTAAAATCGGATGATGCCGATTCAAACTAGTTTCGATTTTCTACACCCACCAGAAATAATTACATAAACTATCTCAAAACAGACACAATCAACACCTACAGACGAACTTGATCGTTCCAATAACGAACATTGTCCATGATTAGGCCAAAGATACTAAATTAAACTGATTTTATAACCACCAAAGACAAAACGTTTTCCAGCGAACGAGCAGAGCAACAACAAGAACAACGGGCCCGAGAAGGCGATCAAGGCCCGAGCATATTAAATTGAATTTTTATGTTCTCACAAAGCAGGGAAAATCATGTGCCAGGCCATAAAAGCCAAATGCTGGGCCTGGTTTACAGTGTGTGGGTTAATAAATAGCCCCCGCCGAACCTGCAACTCCCAAGGAGACCAAGAGACAGAGCGAGAGAGAGAGAGAGAGAGCGAGCGGGCGAGACGAAGCGACTGGAGATGGTGAGGTAAATTATGGTTATTTAAATAAACAGCACACGATTTGATTTGGCAGCCCAAAAGTGTTGCAAGCGCGCCTCCGAAATTGGGAAGAGCTGCGACGTCTGGAAATTATGTTGTAGTTCCACTGATCGTGCCCAGACGCAGGCGGATAGGCAGAGCCCTGGCTCCTGCTCTGCTCTGCTGTGCACTGGGGGGTTGTGCCATCAAGTCATGATTGAGTAACGCCCAGAACTGGCGTCTAATTATGATTCCCAGTCGCAGCAGCTGACGTCTCTGATTGCAGACACCAAGGCCGTAGGAGATGCGCTCGATGCACTGCGACAAATATGTGGGTCCTGGCCCCTACCACTTGCCACTCCAATATTTATATATCAATATTTAGCAAAAATTGCTGGTTCCTTTTCCTTTGGCTGGTTGACTTTACAGCTGTTTCGATACACACCGAAATCTCTTATCAGAAGTCTTGCCTGTCTTGATTGTCTGCACGGAAACAGTCTTTTCATGATCGCGTCGCTATAACTGTTTGGGAATTTCAAAGCAGCATCACTGAAAAATACAAAAAGGCAATGCCAAAGCAGACAGACGCTCTTGTGTGTGTGTGTCCACTTTGGCCTAACCTATTTTGTGGTGTTATGTGTATCTTTTTTAAAATTATGTGAAAGCATCACTAAAATTTAAACTTTACTCATCATAAATAGTTCGTAAAAGCAGTGACATATGTCTCTATATAAAGTATAATAAAGTGTTAAAGACACTTCAAAATCGATCTGTTTAAAAATTTTTGAATTACCTTGGGACTTCATTTTAAAACGCACTTTGACTTTTTATTGGTGGTAATTCGGTAAAGAGTTATGATATTTAACGCCCAACAACTCTTTTTCGATGCGCTTTCGGAGCTTCGCTGTCACGGAGTAAATTATTGTTCCTTTAATTGAAATTTTGTTTAAAGATACCTCAGATGTTATACCAAAACATGTATATGAAATAAATTAACCAACACTGATTACAACTCCAAACCAAAATAAAGAAATTATCAAGAAAATCAAGAAATTCGAATTTAAAACATTACTTTGCTAGATTGGCATAGGGTTCAAAATATAGCTAGTGTTATGCAAATGAAATAACTCAACTTTATAGCTGCAGCATAGCTACAAGCACAAGGCTGAATCGATTCGCTATTTAGACATTTAATATGATTGTTACGAATATCACAATCCGGTTTTCCAACTGAGATAGTTTAATAATTCCAGAAAAAGAATAGAAAATTGTAAGATCCCTGCAGTTTCTAGTATGCTTTTGTTAAAAACTTTCTGACTGAACTGAAGCGTGGCATTAAAAGATATTTCTTTAGGTTTTCATCGCTGATACATAGTTTTTAGGCTCAGAGGACAAGAAAGTGTCTGAAATTTTCTTCAAGCAGTGATCCGCTTGGACTAGTTGTTTAAGGGCCGATTTCTAATTTTCTAAATAGAGCTATCTGTCACATAAACCTACAAATAACAGAGCAAAATCTATGTTTAACTGACACATAGCTGCTATGTGGAATGTGAAATCGGCCCTTAATGTTTTAATTCAGGAATGCAAATCAATTCTTAACCGAACCGCACCTAACAGAACCTACACAGACTGGAATGACGACTTCTGAAAGCCAAGTATGAATTAGTTTTTCTTTAAGTATAAGAGAGATGTGTGTGACGATATGAACATGTATGCGACTACTGATTTGGCAGACAATTTAGTAGAGTTATGAACTTTTGGATCTAGCTAAGGCCCTGATATTTGAACTGTTTGAACAAGTTTGGTCGATTTATCTCAAAATATATATTTCAATACCAACAAAAATCTAAATTTTCAATAACGATATTTGAAATATCGAGACCCAAAAAACCAACGGATCGATGCTTTATAAGACCTACCGAAAAAACTGTAATGATTAATTGTTGGGTACGATTTTTGGTTTATGGACTTACCACTTGTTTGAAAGAAATGGATCTCATACAATTCAAATTGCGTTAAAAGTATAGTTTTACCCCACAAATTTTTTTTTTAGTGTAATAAAACCCGGACAATCATTGTTTTTTTTTCGAGTGTGCTGAAGGCATCATTAGCTGATCATGCCATTGACCTTATCCGATAAGCGTGATAAGCAAACACATTAAAAGCAATGTGCGTTGATGACCTTTCGTACCTTTCGGGAAATGCAATCTTTTGGGTCCCCCCCCCTCTTCACTCCGACCCGGGCGTTGCGGTGTTTTGTTTATTTTGAAGCTATAATTTAAGCGGGTAATTGCACGCTGGCGGCCAGAATTTGTAACTAAACTGCAAATTAGCAGCCAATTCTCGGGCCGATTAATAACCATAATTATTGGCTCAAGCGCTGACGAGCGAACGTCGCAGCGCTCCTCTGTGCCACAGACTCGGGCCTGGGCCTGGGCCTGGGCCTGGGTGAGGATCTTGATGAGGAGGCTTGGCAAATTGCCCAAGAATACGACGAAGTCTGAGGGCCCCACAATTGCCAATTCGTGAGACGCGTATGGGCCACAGTCCGGCAGCAATTTAAATAGTGAGCGCCTGGCTTAATTACATAAAACAGGCAACACGAAAGATGCATCCACTGGTTGGTTGCTGCCGCCGGCGCATCCGTCAAGCACTGGCGATTCCCCAGCCATTTGATGGACATGTGTCTAATGGAGCGACCTAATTAATGTGCATAGCTTAACCTGCTTTCCGAGGCAAGCAGCAGAACAGGAAGAAACTACCATGTTTATCTAATGTGTTGAAAGGTCCAAAGGATTCGGAATTGGTCTGCAAATTGCGGGTATTATGTTAAGGGAGCAAAAAAACAAGCAGAACAAATTAATAAATGTCGATACCCAATTAAACTGTCCGAATATAATGCACGCCATAAATTTGAGTTACTGGGGGGGGGGTGAGGGAAAATCTGTGGTTTGCCCACATCGAATAGAGACATCCGACTATCCAATTATCGATGCGAATGATTAACTGCTCGAGGTCAGCGGCTGCAAAACGAAGAAAAATGAGCGAAAAATAATTGCACAGCCATTGAGAAGAGGAACCCACTGGTTGCTAAAATTAAGTATTCTGATTTGTGAGATTGTGATTCTAACGTAGTCTACTTTTTGGATTGTTTCTACTGCTCTCCTTTGAAAACCATTTTATGAACTACCAATTTTGACTTTATTTGAATCTGACAATAATGGACGTGTTCAGCAGAATGATTCAAGCGACACTTTAAGCGACTGATTGGCGCCCCTCAGCGCCAAGTTCCATAAAAGAAGTCAAGCTAAAGTTTTAAGATACACAGAAAGAAAGAAATCCGGATTCGGGATTAAACACGGGCTGATCCCGGGGCATGCTTGAAGTGATCCTGTTTTTCGGGATCAGCTCAAGATTATCCGGGATCACCCCGTTTATAATCCCGTTTCGGATTGATTTTTTTTTTTGAGTGTAATGTTTAGTTTACTCAAATGTATTATCGCCCATAATATAACTCATTTTTAAATTGAGTGCATAAAATGAACCAAGCTTCGAAATAACCTATCGATATACAACTGCAGCTGGTGGTAACAGTATCTCTTGAAAGTAACGTACTATTTTCACGAAACATGCTAATACGTCAAATTGGCAATCATGATACCGGATCACTGGAGTTCAGCAGAAAGATCATCAAAAATGTATTATTCAGCAGGGAGCATGTTCTTCTGCTGATCGCGTCCAATCTTAAACTGCCTTCACAATGTTTGATTCATGAGAACTGACAGAGTTAGGCTGCCTTCACGCTGTTCGACTCATGAGTCACGATACAATGCGAACAAAATACTACATTATCGAGTCTCTTGTGTCGAATAATTTAAAATTAGGGTGAATATTACAAAACGCCCACGGACAAAAAATGCCCATATTAAACTGAATTATAGTAAGCATCGAAATTTAACTCAAAAATGTCGCGAGCCTTATTTCCACATTAGATTCGGACATAATTCGTCGAAATTTTCGCCCAGATTAATGAAAATCCGTTAGCTGTAAACAAATTTGAGATGTCGCTTGAATTTGACTTCCTGATGGGTTCAAATCAAAATTGCTGCCACTTGCTTGTGAAAGAAAATGAAGATGAAGAATGGGTTGACTTATGAAGAGAATATGGTCGCCAATGGCTGTACCAAAATAGCCAGGCAGATGCCTGACATTTCATGTAAAGTCTCGCAACCATGGCCGATTGTGATGCAGCGGGTAGTGTGTATGCCATGAGACGTAGTGGGCCAGATCAATTCAACTGTACTACTCAATCTCTTGAGTAGAAGCACAAAGCACTCAAGAGATTGAGAAGGCTCGGCTTTTCATGAATAGTACACATAGTGTAGTATAGAGTTATCAAAGATGATGGAAACTTTTTATATGGGCCTTATGACCATGGACGTTTTGTCATGTCGCCTTATATTAGGCACTCCTGCTTGCCTAGCTAGTTCTACAGATCTTTAAGGCTGTCGTCATAAGGCTGGATTTGCACACCAGCTTTAAGAAACAGCTAAGTTAATTTATCCAAACTTTTTATTTGTGGATGGAAAAAGGTTCTGAACGGAACTGAATCCCAAAAAAATTAAGCGGTTCGGTGGTTTGACATCATGAACCATGTATTTTTTTGTACATCTCCAGAAATTCTGCTCTAGTCTCTTTATACGGTAGCAAACCCTGCTTCCGACTGCTTTTTCTACGTATATTTTTCATTCGTCATTCCACTTGTTACGGTCGAATCAAAAAAAGAGCAAATCGGTCCAAGCATTTGTTCATCACTGAAAAAACTTTCCATGTTGGCATTGATAATGAGGATCGATAACACTTTTCCAACAATTATGGTCAATTGGACGAATCCGTCAGAACTTTCGAAAATGTCTACCCATTTTGAATCGTCCCTGTCGGTAACATCAAGATTGATCGTCAGCATCCATATTAACCGCCGTCAGCCACTCAAAGAAATAGTTTTCGGTCTACTATTTCGTCGCCAAGGTTCAACACTGAAAAGTGTTGAAATGGAAATTTTTCAAAATCGTACCATTTTCCAAATATGTACAATATCGATGGTAAACTAATAATGCTTCTCACTCAAATTTTGGATCGTTGATGCTGTGTCAAATGAAATGCGTGTTTGTGTGTAAAGATGGCTTCAGGCGCGTGATCGGCATAAATGTCGTAATTCCTTACGCGGAAAACTCGAATTTATTTAGTAACATAGCGGCCCGTCGAAATTTTCATTGGCCCGGCGGCCCGATGATCACTTCCTAGGCCAGGAATAGCCGTGCGAGGCCCATGTAGGTGGCAACCCGCTGGCATAACTGTTTGGGAATTCCAAAGCAGCATGCGCGCATAAACCACGAGAGGCAGCGTAGAACAGACTGTCGCCCTTGTGTGTGTGCGTCTCTATAGAGAGTGATGAGAGAGTGAGTGATCATGAGTGATTCATACATAAGCAGTCATGCGTGAACGCCTAGGACAAGCAAATGTTAAATTTACGTATGATTTGCATAGGAATTCACCAATGATTCCTCGATACACATGTCCAACTTATCGGTAAATCCTTGGTGATTCACTTATAACGAGAACTGAAGGGCATGGCCTTACCGTACTTAGTGTAGTTGCTAATAACGGTAACAGTTTAGACAGTTTTTTGTTAAACTTAGATAGAACAACCTGGAAATATACTTTTCAAGAATTTCTGTTGGGATTAGTGACCTAATCTAATTAATTGATGTGAACATTTCAGGCTCAAAAAAGGATGCAAACATTGTGTACAACCTAAGGGTCTTTATAAAAATTTCAAAAATTTTAGATTTTGCACACATACACTGCAAAATATGAGCTTGATTTTAGAGCTTTTAGCGCGTGAACGATTTTACTAACATGGTCACGAATGATTCACGAAAGAAAATTTTCCGTACGCACGACTCATTTGCTCTGATAGATTGTGAGTCAACAAACACAGAACACTGCATTTACGAAGCTTGATCCTAATTCACTCACGAAAAACGCACGAATCACGCTTGTTCACGCACGAAACTCTATGTTTGCTCACGTTCACGTCGTGACGTGTCGTGACACACAGTGATACTGTCAAATTCATGGCGACTGCGCCGATGCGAGAGAAGTTTGTTTTGTCCTTTTGCGTTCTGCGTTCTACAACAAATAAAATATGGCGCCAACAACAATGCTATGCCAAGAGAGCGAGAGAGAGTGGGAGAGTAAGTTCGAGTGTGAGAGCAAAACGGCACAGATGCACACACAAATAATCACTGGAAAAAATGGGGAGATGAAATCAAGCTCAAAAAAATTGATTTTATCTCGACCTTCGCATTGTAACTTCAAGCAAAAGTCGAACGCCGAATACCATTGTTCCACTGATACATTCTAAAGTCCATTCTCAAGAAGTGAATTTTCCTTGTTCCACTGACGAATGTTTCTCACGGTTACACGAGAATGGTTAAAGTTAATCTAAAGTAAACAAAGATCAGCTGTTTCGCTTATTTTGATTTGCAGTTGCAAATTCAAAGTTTAATTGGCCATAAATATTTTACTGAAATGGATTTAACTGAGTTGCTGCTGTGGTTTTAATTGAAATGTTGAAGCGATATGGCTTGCTTTGGGAGGGACATCTTTAACATTCTTGTAAATTGCTTGGAAAGAATAGCAAAACAGGACACGAATTACCAGATATCTATTCCATAAGATAATCAAATTGCAATTGCCTTGTATGCGCTTGGCTCCTCAGCCTAATATCAGATAGTTGGCAGGTTGTTCGGCGTATCGACTTCTATGGTCGGTAAAATCCTTCACGAGTTCTCAAATTATTTTTTTTTTAACGAATTCAAGTTTTGCCGCTTACCTTGACCTCTCACAATCAGCTGTTCTATTGATGACACCTGGACTTATCGATAGAAAATCTAGCCTTCTAGCGCCAAAGGCTAAAAAAAAGCCCGGGCGAATGTCAAATGTAGTCACAGTGATTTGATCATCCGCAGCGAATATACTTTCGAATGGACATTTATCTCTTATGGGGAAATACACAGGAGGAATGAGGTCATTCAGCTGATCCAGCGAATGACCTCACGAATGTGCCAGTGGAACAAGGCTATAAGTGGTATAATAGATAATGACCCTTAATTCCTCACTTACTCTTTGCACGCTGAACATTGTGTGGTAAACAGCTGATAAATGAAATCTAAAACTAATCCAAGTGGCTCTCAGGAATACCACCAAGGTTCCCAAATACTGCTGTTGTCACGTTCAATGTTTGGTCACTGTTTTAGTTATTCATTGGGTCAATGTTTTGGTCACTTTTAGTCACGGTTTTGGCCACTGTTAGTTACGGATTTAGCAACTAATTTGGTCTCTATCTCGGGCACAGCTATTCACTGTTTGGCATTGCCTTGGTCCCTTTTTTGGTCACTGTTTTGTTCACAGTCTTGTCCACTTTTAGTCACTCTTTTGGTCACTGCTTTACTAAATTTTTCGCACTCTTTTGAGACAGGTTTTGGAAACGGATAGTCACTGTTTCGGCCACTCTTTCTGTCGCTATTTTGGTCACTGTTTTGATCAATTTTTGGCCACTGGTAGTTACTGAATTAGCAACTACTTTGGTGACTTTTCCAGTCACCGTTTTAGCCACTTTTCGACACTCTTTTGGCCCAGGTTTTGGTCACTCATTTCGTCTCTGATAGTTACTAGCTTGGTCACAGTTTCGGTCGCTGTTCTGGTCACTGATAGTCACAGTTTGGTCACAGTATAGTCACCGTTTGCTCCATCTTTCCCACCTACCCAGATCCAACCCACCTGCTGGTATGTGAAATTGCAACAGCGGCTCTCTTGCAAAAACCAAAGCAGCTGACATTGCAAAGTCAAAACGTGCCCGTTCTAGGGGACCCCCAGGAATATTTCCAAAAAAAAAAACAAACCCTCTAAAAACTTATAATCTAGTTACCGTTTGCTCACCTTTCTAGCTCCCCATACATTGAGTATGCCCGATTTCTCAGTCTTCAATACAACTCTAACAAATAAACACTACATTGAAACATCTACCTACCTATACATTGACAACACAACACCATGGACAACCTCAAGGTGCCCATGAAGGTCCACCGCCACCTATTGAAGGCTTTACACTACCTAACTGAAACAGACAAGGAAGCTGGAATTGACGACATTAAAAATGAAGTGAAGTACACGATGAGAAACCTAAATCCTGTAAAGAACTTGGAAAACTGCATTGAAGCATCGTTGAAGCATTTCATAAAGTTGGGCGTACTTCAAGAGACACGTGAGGGCAGAGCGTACACATTTCGCTGCGACCAGAAACAAGACATATCCGAGCAGAGTTTGCCGAAGAAGCGCAAACTTAGCGAGTTAACTGGGGCCACCAGACCCATGCCCAATAGTATATTAACAGATTTGTTTGGAAACTATAAAATTGGATCGGTTCTCTACTACCGCCCGCATGAGAAGAAGGATATTAGCTTGGACTATATGCCAGCCAAGCGGCGTCGCATGTCGAGTGAGGTTGAGCTCAGTTCATAGAAGGATTTGTAACAGTATATTTTTTAAAATTTAGTTCCTGTTTTCAATATATTTTTTTCGGTCTAATTAATGTGCAGCCTTTGCCTTCTGCAATACCTAAATAGTTCACCATATTTCACACACCGTTTTGGCTCCGTGACCTCCGTGGAGGGACTCTTCCTGAGATGAAATGAAGTTAAGGACGAGGCACTAAAGCCAGAACTGTTTCGTGTTCCCTTCAAGAGCAACAACTATGAGCGCTAAGTTTTGCCAAGTTCAACGTCCAACTTTGTCCAAGCTCGCCTTAGAGCAACTGAATAGCTCCCATAATACCAAATTGCAGCATCTGGAGTTGACGGATTCGCTGCAAAGCCGGAATCTAACCCAGTTGGACTCACCGCAGAGTGCTCCAAGAACTTTGTCCCTAAACGGAACCAGCAATAGCAGCAGCAGTGGCTCAGCTTTGCCCTGGCTGCGTAGCTTATCGATTTTTGGGAATCCCTGGCAATGCTCCTGGGAACTGTTGCAAGCAATACAACTGACTGACAAAGCTCATGTCCAATCATCAGTGGATTGCTCAAGGCGCAAATCATTTTTAAATCGTTTCTCAAATTATACGAGCCATTGCTAAATTCATTCTAAATTCAATCCTTATGCTTGGTTTTTATACTGAAGAACTTCAAAACAAGAATGGCCATTTTATTTTGTTGGATCATAATGGATAATGCTGAGAATGGTATCGAATGCTTTATACGCCAATTGTGAAACATCAGACTAGAGGTACGGGACCCAACATAATTTGGAGCGTGGTTGATGGATTTTTAGCCAGTGTGTTTGAAAGCTGGGGTACAAGTGAAATCACATTTTAACCAACATTTTAAAATTAGCGCCCTTAATGACCATCAGCCTATCGTTATCGATAGCTTTCCCCCTGTACCCAAATACTGAAATAATGGGTTTTGGTATTTTTGTGCCGCTCAATGTTTTATTCATTCGCGCTGCCTGGTCACACTGTTTATGTTCCACGTCAAACGCCGAAAAAACACGACTTGCATTTATTTAAATTAATTGACAAATAATTCAACAACTTCGCACTCAAAATGGTGAGCCTGCTGCAGGAGATCGATACCGAGCATGAGGATATGGTGCACCATGCCGCCCTGGACTTTTATGGCCTGCTGCTGGCAACCTGCTCGTCGGATGGCAGCGTCAGAATTTTTCATTCTCGCAAAAACAACAAGGCACTGGCGGAATTAAAAGGTCACCAGGGGCCAGTTTGGCAAGTGGCATGGGCTCATCCAAAATTTGGCAATATTTTGGCCTCTTGTTCATATGATCGCAAAGTAATTGTATGGAAATCAACAACGCCCAGAGATTGGACCAAGCTGTAAGTACACACACACACACACACACACACATACTGTCTTATCTTCTAATTGGGTTGTTGCCACATTTCAGCTACGAATACAGCAATCATGACTCCTCAGTGAACTCAGTGGATTTCGCTCCATCCGAGTACGGCCTGGTGCTGGCCTGTGCCAGTTCGGATGGTTCCATTTCGGTGCTCACCTGCAACACGGAGTATGGCGTGTGGGATGCCAAGAAAATACCCAATGCACATACCATCGGAGTCAATGCCATTTCCTGGTGCCCCGCTCAGGGACCCGACCCGGCGTTTGATCAGCGCGTCACTTCCCGCAACACTGCGGTCAAGCGCTTGGTCAGCGGTGGCTGCGACAATCTGGTCAAAATTTGGCGCGAAGATAACGATCGTTGGGTGGAGGAGCAGCGCTTGGAGGCTCATTCGGACTGGGTGCGTGATGTGGCGTGGGCTCCGTCCATTGGGTTGCCGCGCTCTCAAATAGCCACGGCCTCGCAGGATCGCCATGTGATCATTTGGAGCAGCAATGCTGATTTATCACAGTGGACACCAAGCGTGTTGCATAAATTTGATGACGCTGTCTGGAGTATTTCGTGGTCAACCACGGGCAACATATTGGCCGTTACTGGCGGTGACAACAATGTCACCTTGTGGAAGGAGAACACTGAGAACCAATGGATACGCATCAACTATGAGTCGGGAACGGCCATACAATCCAAGCAGCCGTCCCATCATCTGCACCATCAGCCACAACAGCAGCAGCCGCAACAACAGCAACAGCAGCCACATCCCCCTCAATCATCGGACTCTGAGCATAGCTCGAACCTATCCAATTCGAACTTGTCCAACTCTCAGCTGTCCAACTAGCGGACAGTCTGCATTGATCCTAGTTAAAGTCTTGGTCAAAATGTTATCTTACATATACAAAATACACATTTAATATCTGATAAGAAACCAGGCTTTTGGGCACTTCATGCCTTGAGTCGCCATTAGCTGGGGAATAATGAGTTTCGCTTTTGTAATTAATACAGCAAACGGAGCTCGATTGCATGGAATTAACCCCGTTCTATGGGACATTGACTTGCCGTTGCGATAATTAGTCATAGATTAGGAAAGCCATAAATCCAAGTTGAACTGTTGGCCAAACGAATTTCGGGTGCGAAAATTGAAAATCCATGAAACCTCACCCCGTTCGTGTTTTTTGTTTTGTTTGTTTATACAATTGTAAGTAATTTTTCATTCATGGGAACGGAAGTTACTCGTTTCGTGTAAATTTGGGACACGTGCCGCGATAAAGGAAACGAAAGTGGGGGGAAAGCATCGTAGGAACTGGTGGTTTCAAGTTGAATTTGTTGACTTGGGGCGGTGCTTTTCTTATCTTGACCGCAACTGTTGAACAACTCGAAAAGTTTTGTTTTATAGTTTCTTGTCCTAAAGCCGTATGCATGATTTAAAGTCGCAAATGAATATAAAAACGAAGACTAAAACAGATACTCCCATGTACAGTAAACGCTCCCCAACGTGTTCTGTACCCATTTTTTAAATGCAGATTACAATGGAAAGTTTCGAAATTAGACTAAGGCGCTAGTGGTACGAACTGATTAGTCAGCTGAGTATTCGTCTGAGTTGCTGACACCCCGTATAAGCACAGAGCAGTCAACTGACCTACTCAGCCTGAGCTGTCTGGAGAAATAGAACCGTTTATAACTGATCTGACCGCTCAAATCGTCGCCCTATTGAAGTGTTCCAGCGTTGCCACTTCCTGGCTTTTCATGCAATCGATATGCCTCTGTTATCGACTTTAAGCTATCGGCTTGGTATTTTGTGTTTGTCAAATCTTTTTTTTTGGTTTTGGGTCATTTGTTTCTACAAATAAAACGGTTCGGTTTATTTCAAATATAAATATTTTTTAACTAGCTATTTAAGAATTTGAAAATAATTGCAAAATTTACAGACTTATTGTTTTTACGCTATGTTGCTTGACCGAGCTGCCAGATCAGCATGACGAGCTGAATTGATTTCGCCACGTCCCACTTTGGGGCGACTAAAAATATTGAAGAAAGTTTAAATGTAACTTTAAAGATGATATGAAAATAGTCTAGGACGTTTGGTTCTCCCATAACACGCATTTTAAAATCTCCTTTCGAACTCAATTTTAAGTAATTGACAGAATAGGGCATTTTAATGTCTATTTGCAATTGTTCCACATGAATTGTTTTACACCATTTCTGCGGATATGTGGCAATTGAAATTATAAGTTTTGACTTTTCTTAGTTCATTAACATAAATAATGTTTTCAAACATTTCAAAACATTTTTTAATGTTTTTATACATTTTTTTAATTTAAAAAAAACTAAAACTAAACAAAAATTTTTGTTAGTTATTGTTGGACAAAAAGAATTTACGAGGGCTAGATCCGTATTTGAAATTAAAAAAAAAATAAAAATTAAACAATTAACTTAACGTCAAAAGAAAATTAGCGTGCACTTTTTTGCGTCTTCTGAGAAAATCAAATTTTAGTAAATGATGAAGTGTTTCTTTTTATAATTATCTCTGAAATCTAAAAAGTTTTGAAAATTTGGCCTGATTATTCCTTCGGAAACTATAAGATATGCATTTCCGATTGTAAACAAAATTGTTTAAGTTAAGAATTTTACCAACGAATTGTGTTGGCTAGTTTTTAACTTCCAATGTTACGAAAAAAAAATTTATTTGTCAAAAACTGGAAAAGTATTAAAGCTCTTGGATCAAGAAAAACTCGTACTTGGAGCAAGAATTTTTCTTCTTATCGAACCTCTGACATCGAACATTCTTGATCCAAGTATGAAATTCTGAATATTTCCTCTGAGTGTAGTCGCCCTAGTCGTTCTTCCACTTGGAAAATTTCAACTTAAATAGTGTGAAAGCTCCAAACTTTTGTCAACCGATACCTGCGATGCGTATTCTGGCATATATGAATACGGAATAAGAGAGTGCCGACACCTTACTACGCAGGATGAAATGGAGCTGGATAGGACATACATTGGGAAAAAAATGGAACAACCTCGATAGAAAGGTAGTGGAATGGAACCCGTTGGACGGAGTTCGGTGCACACCTGGTAGATCCCAAAAAACTTGGGGAAGGACTGTCCGAAGAGATGCGAAAAGCACTAGATAAGAAGAAGACTGTACACACTGAGGACTTGCCAGTTCCGGACGACCAGAACTAGCTGATAGCCACTCTGAAACAGGATTGAAATCAGGGTAGTCCCGGATATTCTTGTGCCAAGTAGAATAAATATTGATTTGAACCCACTTTTTTCAATCACGAAAATAAAAAATTTCTCCCGCCTTTGTCGTGAAGATTAAGTTAAGCAATAAATTCGAGTACAATTTTATCCAATGCATTGGGTTTCCATTGCAACAGCAGGATAATTTTAAGCATGTTACAGATTAAGTTGCGCCCCAGAAAGACATTCTTAGCACTTTAAGACAGATCCACACATGCCTTTTTTGATTTATTTAAAACATCTGTAAAAAACCAGGGATGAAAACCGCTTATTCCAGCTGGTGAGCCGAACCGACTTCCTTTCAGAAATGCTGAGCCGAACCGAAAACAACTAAGAAAAACGGTTCGGTTCGGTTCAGTTCTCTGACTAGCTTTATCACGCAAATTGATTTGTTTTTGTCAATTACATTTTTTTTGTGGAATTTGCCTAATGAATCCTAGCCTTAATACCTAAAAAATCTCACCAAGACCAACTCGTTACTGTTTGGGCAGGGTTTTCAGTTCCAAGGATCATTGGTAAGTTGGTATCGGGCCATGAAATCGGATTTTGTTAAGTCAATTCTCACAGCTAAAGGCTTGAACAACTGTGAGGAGTGCGTTTTATGTACTGGCTCAAAAAGGGGGGTGCCCACGGCCTATGCACGCAGAGCACTCCAGTTTTTTTTATCAGTAAGTTTTTGATTATGCTAAAAGACCTTCAGCAAATATTACCCAGCTTTGTATATAATTTTTAAAATTTCAAATCACACAATACCGTTTACACCCCAAGATGACTCATGCCAATGTTTCACAGCCAGCAAAGGTCATGCGGTTTTCCATGTTTAATGACAAGCAATTGGAAATTGCATGTCGAACAGGACTCTTTGTGACCAACCAAAGAAAAATAATTGTATTTTAATAATACACAAGAAACATCGAGAGAAACGATTAAAAGCTGGCGGTTTCCAATTTAAACTGCAATTAAGAAATGCCACTCAACTATTTGTCGTGGGCCACCACAAGTTCACTGCTCTTCAACGAACTTATTAGAATAATTTAACAATATGCATTCGAATTCTTCAACTTGAATTCTAGCATTACCTTTTTGTACGGCCGAGATTGGGTGCTCTAAACTCCACCACCCCACCCCCTGATTCACACGTCACTCCGGTCTGGCCACTTAAAGTTCATTTCGGGTGTGGAGGAAATTTCGAAGCAAACAAATCAACCCGAACTTTGGCACCGGTGATGTCATAGATTGCGTGCAGAAGAGTTAGGGACCAACTTGAGCTTGCCATGTACTTGAGAAACATTCGTGGAGTTTTGCGCTTGGCAAGAAATTGGTCTACGAAACGGTCGTAACCCATAATCAGTGCGGTTTAATCGTGTTTTCTGGCCGCCACCCGCAGTGACCACCAACTTTCGGTCTGCCTTTTTGGGATCTGGGCCTTTGCTACCATATGTAGGGGAAAAATCAATGTTTCTCCACTTTTTCGGTTACTTCGTTTAGGTTAAATGGGCGGCTCGAGAACTTTTACTTTTTGTTGTGCGTAAATTTGCATATTTGTCGGCATACAGGGTGCCTACTAAGTACAATGAAAGTTGAAAGTCGAATACGGTGACGCACTTAGCATAAAAATCGTCATTCCTAGGCTAACAGAAGGGATTTTCCGGAAACGGTGTGCAATGCAGAGGTGGCCACACTTGATTAGTTTCTGGCTTAGACAGGTAGTTAATAGCATCGTAAAACCGTTTTTATGGCTTCTTGGCCATAAGGTGCATATTAACAGCGGGCTGAGGGTAAGCAATAGGCACCTAGACCTTGACAAAGCTTTCATCCTTGGATGAACATGAAAGGAAATGAAAAAAGGGTTTAATTTAAATACAAATTAGCTATTCTTTGTTTGTTCATCAAAGGCTTTTTAAGCTACTTAACCGTTTTTAGAAAGACTATAACTGTTTGTCCTTGAGGATCAGAATAAGAGTCAAGTCTAAGTACCGATATAAACACTTCGAACCTGCCGAATAGCTGTTTATTCGCTCTTGAAAAGTTCTTCAAAACTTGGTTTCTTCAAAGGTGGGAGCTCCTCCTCCATAAAAACCAACAAGGCATTCCCAAAAGCCTTCGCATTCATCAAAGAGTCTTCCAGTTTACGTTTTCACAAAAAGATTAGCCTATCTTAAGCGCGCATTTGTTTTGTAAACAAACAACAGCTGACCAGCACATTGTGACCGTTTCAGAATCAGTGAAATTTTCCTGTTTTCTGGTCACACTACAGTCTTAGAGGCCGCTCTGAGAATTATGAAACAATTCTCGCTGCGAGAAAATTCTCAGCGTCTCCGTATCTAGCTTAAAGCAGCGATCATGATACAACAAGAGAGGTAAGGTGGCATCAGTGTGAGTTCTCTGCAAAGTACCTTCACGTTTAGTGGTGCGTGCACTTTTGTAGCGTAAGCTTTTGGCAAAAGTACGCATCACACTGACACCGCCCCACCTGTATTGTTGCATCAGGGCAGCGATGTTCACCCACAGCCGAACACTTTAGGCAATTCATGCCGAATGATTGCCGAAGTAATGCTTCAGTGAGTGTCAGAGAGAGACAGAGAGCTACAGAGAGCCTCTCTTCTTGAACATCGCTGGCTTAAAGCAATTCCCGAATTCAGTTTCCGAACAACGATATCCTCAAAGGGTCCAGCAGGCGTTTAGAAGAGTGTAGCACAAAGGTACATAGCTTTTTCCATCGCAACTGTTATTTCTAGTTAAGAGATCTATGAAGAGCATACTCGCTATACACCCTAAACGCCCTAAACACGATATGCCCAAAGCCAGCAGCATAACGCTTGGCCCAACAACCTATTTATCGCAACATTCGCGGACAACACTGGAACAATGAACACAAAGGCCACTGTTGCCTTCCAGGAGTACATGAAAACTTGACACCTGCCCTGGTGTATTCTTTCACACTCAATTTATGGAGCACAAAGCTGCCGTTAAAATGCTTTGGGACACAGTGTGTGAACGATTGAACTGGAAACAAGTACGAATTGTCATTCGGGAACAATATTTTGCCATTCAAGCTTATTCATATACTAAAGAATGTAAAGTAACTCACCTTATAACCATATATTCCTTAATTAGCCATGTCCGTCTGTCTGTTTCAAATGAACGCACAGATCTCAGAGATAGTAAGTGATAGAGGTTTGACATGTTTGGGACAAATGCTTCTTATGTTTGCAGGCAGATCAAGTTTATATTGAATTTTGAATTTTTTTTTTTGAATTTTGAGTCATAGATTTTCAGTATGTCAAATAACTGTAGCTTTTGCTCCTTGGGATGCTCCCAAAACTGCTTCTAACAGTTGCTGTAGCTGCTCCACGTAGTTCTACCAAACCGTTGGCTAAAAACTCAATACTCAATTGTTTGACTTGATGACAAGGGTGGCAGAAATACAAGATAGATGAGATGGCGTGATTATTAGGAGCTAAGAAGAATTCTCGATCTCAGTTTTGGGCTTTTTTATCGCTAATTGTAGGCCGATTCAGTTTTTAGCCAACGGTTTGTGAACTCTCTCCATTTTGTTAGTAATTTCCTGTAGCGATTTGGTGATATTTTAATTCTCTCTTCTTTTATAAGGTGACTTATTTGGCCCTCCTTTGTATGGAGGTATGATCTACAGATCTGTGGCATTGTGGCGGAGACTCATCAGAGCAAAATTAAAGTAGTCCAGGCTAAAATCCCAAGAACTGTTATCGAAGCTGAATGGTACCTTAAAGAGAGTGACATCGCAGAGGACCGTGCTTTCCAGGCCGCCTACAGCTTGGCCCACAGATAGATAAATGTCAGATCATATGTGGGGGATGACAAAGCGAGAGTCTGAAAGAACTAGCAGTTTAACGGTAAATGCTAAATTTTCTATCGATATTCTATCGAATTCAAAAAAGTCACCAAAAGCAACAACTGTTGGTCAGTTTGGTTGACATGGGTAAAGAGGGTTTTAGCAAAGTAAAAATGGTCGTGAGTTGTGCAAGATCAATAAATAAATCAGGGGTTCACAACAGAAAATTTAGATTCCTAGGCTAAAATCTACCCCAATCGATTTCAGAAGTCTCAAAGTTCTCTGACCAAGGAGACTAGAGGATTGACTCGTGTACGAATTTTTCCATCTCAGAAATCTTGTCTTAGTTCCGAATGTAGCTCAGAAGAGCTTCATTTTAGTTCGAAAACACACGGGACTGAATTAGCTTGTTATTTGAACTTGTATGAGTGTATCAAACCACAAAATTATAGTTATCTCTCAAAAGTCATTACACTTGCAAAAAAAAAACGGTATAACTCTACTTTTGCCAACGAATTGTCTTGGTTTCGGTAGATTTTGAACGGATTTTTTCTGAGCTATTATGACAAGAGTAGTCTGTCGAAGCTGAATATTGACGAATCGTATATAGAATATAGTGAAATGGCAGTAAATCTGGGTTTCACATTCAATAAAACCTTATCGTGGGATGACCACATAAGTAAGGCCATTGGGAAAAGTCAACTCATATTAGACGGTTGAATCTGACAAAGAAATTCCAAAAAATTGACACGCTTTCGCACACCCATTTAGCTTCACTGTAAAGGAGCGAAAGCATCTTATTCCGAACTTACTTCAATACCGTGTCAGAATCATTTGGCTTTCAAACATGGAGCAATCATGAAATAAGTCTTTTTGAATTGACACAAGAATTTCAGAATTTCAGTCATAAAACAATTTGGTGTTTATCATTAAATGGTTAAATTAAGCTGATTATGAGACGATCCCAACATTGTTTCTCCACCCTTAGCACTCCCCTCCCTTACTGCGACAACTAATCCTACCTCCATTCCGAATGACGTCTTTACTTAACCACGCATGACTTATTAGAGGCAGTTTATGAGCATTTAAATGTCGTGCTTTTAGTTTTCCTTTTTCGTTTGTGTATATTTTTGGTCAACATGAAATGCAAATTAGTTGGCGCTGTCCTCGTCGCGTATACGTAATAAACAAATTGGTGCGCGAGAAGGGAAAGGCTTCTTTCTGTTTTTGCCGAAGTATGTTGGGCAACATGTGACGCAGTAGAAATGTCCCTGCCCCGTCACATTAACAAATGAACTTGAAATAATCGCAATGCAATGCAAATGCATTTTATTAACGCTCGCTGCTGCAAATGATAAATTAGGGGAAAGTCATGGAAAGGTTATGTGGTCAAGAGGCCAAGAGACAAGGCTACGGAACGTGTGACTTGCAACTATTGACGTTGGCCAACCCAACTTGGCATGCAACTTTCGGTGGCCAAAACATCAACCCCCAGCCCCTCCAGCACTTGGGGTGTGTTTGTGTGTGTGTGCATGCATGTCCAGGAACGCACGAGAAACAACTTGCATGCACAACAACAAAAACACCGTGCTCAAGTCCAAGTCGCAATTAGACTTGGCCATAATATGAAATTAAAGGGACCTAATTCGTCATTTACTCCAGAGTTAATGTTGCCTGGGCTGGGTTCCGGTTTAAAGGCCTGTATCCAGCACTGCGGAAAATTCCTGCCAGGAATTTGCTAATTATTTTGAGTGTGTGGAACCCAACTAAAACAAACTGTCGTTCAGAGCGTTCTCTGTCTCTCTCTCTAGTCTCTGTCTCCCGCTCTCCAAGCGTTCTTACTGTCATTCGCTGGCAAGCATATATAACATTAATGAATTTAAGAACTTTAAACACTATTACAAGTATTCAGCCTTCTTCATTAATTTGTGCTGCAACACTATCTCAAGCACTTTTCACAGAAATGTTGTCAAAATGCTTTTTCTCTGTGGCTCGTGAAAGACATGGTCTTGCTTCAACTGCTTATATTAAATCAATCTTCTTCTCACAGTTTTTGCCTCCATCTTGTGACAAATCACTTTCGAAATAATTGTAAACAATATATTCCTGGCCTGAATGACAGCTGTTTCTCGTTCCACACACGCTTCCGAAACGCCGCTATTGATACGCCGCTATCTATAAAGTGTGGATTTCGTTCGTGTTGCTGGATACACAACAAACGAAAAAGCAAACTAAAAATTCCTGGCACAGTTTTTTTTATATGAAGTTTGGCAGTAATTTTTAGTTTCCGCTGTGCTGGATACCCGGCTTAACACTGTAATAATATCTGAAACAAAATGATGACCTCTAAGCATGAGGGGCAGAGATTTCGTGAGAAAATTATATATAAAGCAGAGGAGGTCCAAGAAATGTTACAGTCGCTCCAATTAATCATCAGCTAAGAACAAAGAGAAATAGTTCTTTAATTACCAAAAGGGGCGTTACTCCATGCGTTGCACCAGCGTGGCTGGTTCGTGATTTTTCCATATAATTTTCTAGGCATTTTTTGGGGCCACAACATTTATCAATAATGTCAAGAAATAAATATATATATATATATATATGAAATATGGTTTGCTGCATGAAGAATTCTTTGGCCCAAGAAGGTAATTAAGAATGGCATGCAAAAGTTTTATTGCTGGACGAAAGGATTTGCGTAATTACTGCGTTGCTACAGTGGGGCAATATTAATTTTCTTAATTCGCCTAAGTAGGCACAATCAACTCGCAAGATCTTTCTAGAGAAAACGTAGATCTTTTTTATCCTGAGTCAAAACAACAAACAAATCAACAGCTAACCACACACATCACCAAAGTGGCCAGAGTCGAGCTCCTCTCAATGTCTTGGTTTGTGTGTTTCGAGTTTTTAAACAAGAGAAAATGACCTACAGTTTACCAGCGAGTCCGACAATGATTTGAGGAGCTTTTTCATGGCTAGTTACTTCATAGCTGGCGCCAACAACTGGCGAAGGTGACCGGGTGTATAAGTTTTCAAAGAAAAATCTGATTCATTAGATGTCCCGAGGCGGGATCGAATCCATGGCCTTCGACAAAGTAGCTAAACTCAATAACCGCTGCACCACACCCGGCCTGAACCACTAGGGTTGTCAATATATGATCGATATATCAGTATTTCTATTCCGATTAGATATTTTTTTTGCCGATATATCCATATTTTTAGAATCGATATATCAGAAAAAAATTACAATGGTCACATAGAAATGGGCTGTTCGGTGCATTTCCGTCGATTCAATAATAAATTGCACCCCGCATTGCGCATTGCCTTTTAGGAAGAATAAAAGGCATTAGTAGGCATTTTCGGTTAGTCTTTAAGTCTCGTTCTTAAAAAGACCTAACATTTCTTTTGTCATAAACTAAAAACCAGGGCTGCAAACCGGGCTTGAAACAAACCAGCTGGAGTCCGAAATTTCGTTATTCAGATTTCTGTGAACCAAACTTCTTATGCTTTTTAAGCTGTACCTGAACCTGTGCCAAACCTAAAATTTTTTTAATTAATATTTGACCATTTTCCAAGCGCCTTCTTCTGCTATTCTCATGGTTTTGGACTACTGAATCTTACATTCGGCAGGAAAGTTTAACGAAAATGTCAATGAAGTGCTCCGAAGTACCATTAGTTCCCACCCCTATTAGTGTCTGTTTTTTAACTTATTGACTTATTTATTATAAATAATAGCCCACTGTGGTAACATTTTTCGTATGAAAACTACGAAATATAATTTTTCTTAACAGTAAATTATACTTAGAATAATCCCATTCCAAACCAAAATTAATACAGATTAATTGATACAGATTATGTGGTTTTTAGGTCGATTACTATATAAAATTTTATAAAGCATGATTTGGATTTTCCAAATCCGAAGCAAACTTGATCTGCGTACGGCATATGTACATCTACCTGCATGCAACAATTTGTGGCTCTATCTCTTATAGTCTCTGAGATCGACGCGTTCATACAGACAGACAGGCGGACAGACGGATAAGACTATATCGACTTGGCTGTTCATGCTGATCAAAAAAATATATTCTTTATGGGGTCGGATATGTTTTTTTCTCCCTGTAACAACATCATGATCCCCCTTTTCCCATTTTAAATGGGAACAGGGTATAAAAATCCACTATTAAGACTCTGAAAACAGTCTTATTTTTAAAGACTAAGTCTATGATATGATATCATTAAGTTATGCTATTGGAAAGATCAGATAGAAGGACCACTTGCACTGGTTATTAGCAGTCTTATGGTGTAGACCCTCTTTAATAATTTGATCGATATATCGTTGTTTTTTTTTAACTCGACATATCAAATATCGATATTGAAAATTTTGATTTTTGTTAGAGAAATGTCAAATCACAATTGTTAATGTGGTGTTGGGTGCACATAATTATTCGTGTATTTGGTTTGATTCTTTAACTGTCGTTAACGTCGGACACCAACACAACTACAGGGTAGGAATTTCGTATTAAAATTAAGACTTTGGTAATCCCATTTAACCATCGCATTTTACTTTTTAAAAGGGAGGTCAAACCAGACAAAAACATACTCTGTGCCTTCCAAAGTTAGTATCTTTGACACAAATTATTACGGTGTGTAAAGTGCTGCCCATCGCTGTTCCAGCCAGTGCTGCCTATAGTGCTGGATTTCATGTATGTGAATTGTGTAACAGCCGGCCTTAACATTGGTTTTCATCAAGTCCCAGTATTAAAACAACCATTTCTCAGTTCATTTCTTAGACAAAAACACCAGTTTATTTAAATATCGTACTTGTATCTTTTTATCCTTAATTTAACATAGTATAGCATTCATGGGAATCAATCACAGACAGTTTTACAGTTTTCAATTCTTAACAGCAAAATTAGTCCCAATTTTGATAGTAAAACTTTTTCTCGTATTGCTCGAATATACTTTTCGGCTCGGTAGGCTGTTGTATGGTACTACTACGTCTGAAGTGACAGTGTCCAAATCCTTTTTCTTTTGATAATGCCGCTGGCAGTGTGTGTTCAGCAGGCTCCACTGAACCATGACAGCATGCCGAACAATGATGATGGAATCGTCGATAATGATGATCTGCCCAATGATGATGGCGCCTTTGGCAACCATCATTTGGCTCTTTATTACTGCACCAGAACATTTTCTTAGCTGACTTTGCCAATCTAGAGGTAAAACTCGACTGTCGACCACATTATCAAATTGTTCCTTATATATTGTGCGAGTAGCCCCAAACAAGTTTTGTCTGATAAGCTTGCTACGTTTCTGGTGTAATTTTTTGTTGTGTTTGCGTTTGAGCTGTTTATCTCTCAGCGGTTGGACACACACAGCCTGGGTAGATTGTGAAATACAAATATCTATAAATACAATATGTGTCTGATAGTCTCTCACTATGAAATATGTAATTTGAATTTCATTCATGACTGGTTTGTGTAAATCAGAAGAGAAACAATGGTTTTTGATGAAAATCTTTTTGTTTGACCTCGTGAAACTTTATTAATTTTATTATTAATCAGGACAAGAAGTGGCTGGATTCTTTTGCTGGTATGAGATCGGATTATAGCTGTCATAGGAATGATCGGTTTAACAAAATGGGATTAAAGCCTTTTCTCAGATCGACCATACATAGAAACATTTTTAAAATATTTTTTAATATTTCACAAAGTTTTTTAAATGATAATATTTAAATGATAATTCCCGAATACAAATCGGGATATATTTTTAATTGCTTCTTAATTATATATTTAAATTTTTAAATTAAAAATGTATACAACAAAAACTATTTTTAATTATTTAAGATATAAATTTACAAAAAAAATTGATAAAAAACTTTTATTTTTAAAAACAAAAAATTTAAATTAAACTCAAATATTTTTTGGACCCAAAGACCGACTACCAATGTATATGAATGATATGTGATGTGATGTGCATATGTATGATTTGTGATTTGTTTGTATTTATATGTGCTGGTGCTTTTAATGGTATTTATAGCCAATTAAGGGATGAGGTTCGATGTAAAAATAATCGTTAATATAATGGACAAAATGAAACCGTGATATTGAACCAAACTCTATGTAATATGAGAGGTACTGAGTTCAAACGGAGTTCAGAGACTGTCGGGTGACATCGACCAGAAGTTACCACAAGAAGTCATAAGTTTACAAATGGGCAAACATGATTTCCACTTCAATTTGAAATTTTTCTTCTTAATTTTTTAAGACGAAATCTGTCCAGAAAATCGCCTTTAAATTAAGAAAAATATATAAGAGACACCGCTTGTAGTTCTCAAGTACTAATTCCCTGCATTCGGAGTACATAATGGGCAACTGATATTCGTCTTGCTAAGGGCTAGTGTTGGGTTGTTCATGAGTGAGTGAACAAAATTCAGTTGTTCACTAAACTGAGCAAGTGAACATGTTCTTCATTAGTTGTTTATTTTTGTTCAGTTGCTCATGTTCTGTGAGTTGTTCACCTAGAGTTGTTCAGTCGCTCAGTGAGTCTTGTTCTGTCAGAGTTGTTTAGTTGCTCTTGTTCTGTGAGTTGTTCATTGAGAGTTTTTCAGTCGCTTAGTGAGTCTTGTTCTTTCAGAGTTGATCAATGGTTCTAGTTCAGTCGCTCTTGTTCCGTGAGTAGTTCATTAAGAGTTGTTCAGCCGCTCTTGTTCTGTCTGAATTGCTCCGTGAGTTGTTCAGTATCTAGTTCAGAAATTTGTTCAGAGAATTGTTCAGTATCTAGTTCAGTGAGGTGATTAGTGACTGTTCACTTAGTTCTGTGTCTGTATGGCAACTGTGTTAAGCAGTCATCATACCTCCCACTAAACGCAGATACTGACTTAGATCCTGTTTTGTTATAAACTTCATTAAAGATTAAATTAAGCTAAGTATGGCTTGCATTTCAATACACATTGGCTCGTGAACTACTCAACAATTAAGCAACTCAACAACTCAACAACTGAGCAACTGAACAACTGAACAACTGAACAACTGAACAACTGAACAACTGAACAACTGAACAACTGAACAACTGAACAACTGAACAACTGAGCAACTGAACAACTGAACAACTGAACAACTGAACAACTGAACAACTGAACAACTGAACAACTGAACAACTGAACAACTGAACAACTGAGCAACTGAACAACTGAACAACTGAGCAACTGAGCAACTGAACAACTGAGCAATTTGACTGAGTTGATTCACTTTGAAAAAAAGAACAAGTGAACATGTTCACTGAAATGAACAACCTTTACCCAACACTACCAAGGGCTAATTTGACTGCGATCCTTACTGTATCTCACGCTTGAGATAGTCGAATGCTCCAAGTGGCATTTACATTTTAAACTCACATCCTCAACTCACAGACAAGGTAAAGTTAAATAAATAATTATAATTAATTTGTATGTTTTTTTCAGAGAGAAAATAAACATTTACGTCCACGACTCTCCCTCTTCTGCCCTCACTTCATTTCTTCTCTAGCGCTTAGAAAATATTTTTTAGAAAATACTTGTTCTAAATTAGGAAATATTTTTTTTAAATAAGGAAAATATTTTTTTTAAATTAATAACAAATTTTCTATCTTATATGAAATGGGTTCTTAATTTTAGAAAATGATTTTCTAAAATATTTGCTGAATCGCCTTTGACTTCTTTTGTAAGGCGAGTTTCCTAATTATATGACGATTTCGCCTATTATTGTCTTGTGCATTAAAATTCCATGCCATTCGTGTTCAGTCCTCCATAGACTACAAGACTAGTCAAAGCTAAGAACCAAATTTTTATCTTCTTAACTTTTTAGAGTTTTTATATAAAACAAAGTTAGTGTGTGGGTCTTGAAGTCAATACACAAAATAAAACTGGGATATGAATGCAATCTTTTAAAAATTCAATCACTGTTTTGCAGGATAATCTACACAATTCAATCCCTTCCGAGATCAAATGTTCAAATGAAAGAAAAAAATAGCATTTTCTGTGCTTTGGTGCTGTGCGATGAAATGCCATTCCATTTGTGGTCCACGCAAGGTTGTGTGTTCGAGTCGCAGACAGAAATACAAAAACTTATTCATTTCTTTGTTTTTCAGATGTTTTCTATAAATCAATAATACGAGTGTGGATATGTCTTGAAGTGGATACGAATATCCAAAGGAATATGGACGAAACAGGGAAAATAAAAGAAATCTTTCTATAAGCATATTCTGGAACAATCTGTAACGTGCTTAAAATGAACCTGCTTCTGAATTAAAAAGTACTCGATTTTTTTTTGGCTTTATTGGCCATGTTTTGAATAGTTTGGCTCTCCAAATCGCTAACCTTTTTGCGAATGCAAAAATGGAAGCATGACTGAGAATGATGACACTGTTTGAAATATATTTATCAATCAGCCACAAATATATGGCATTGGTATGATAAGAACAAGACTGCTTAGAGTCTTTTAAAACTACTTTAAAGAAATTGTAGTTTTTCTATTAACTTTCTGCAAAATGTTGACCAATGTACTTGAAAATGATTGCCTTATTACTTACACTAGCCTCATCATGTTTTCTGCATATTTTAGTTTATATTCTTGCTTATGTTTATTGTGCGTGCTAAATGAATTTCTGTATCGACTGGTTTTTGTACGAAATTTAAATAAATGCTCCACGTTTAGTTAAGGGCAAATTGCTTTGCTGTCGCAGCGATTAAGACGATCGTTTATAATAAGATTTAAGCTACAGATAAGAGCGGCTGTTTGACATTTTCCACAACAATTCCTTAGCCGAAAATAGACGAAATTTTCATGTTTGGCAAATTGACCTCAAAGCATTTTATTTGGGGGTGTAAATTATTTGCGGGTGGCCCAAGCACTTGAACTCGTACTGCATTGGGTTTGTGGGTGGACAACAGACGGAAGCTATCAGGCAACGGAATTTCAAACAGAAGACACAACAACAACACAACCAAATAACACGGTGTAAAAACTCAATCTCAAAATACCATAAACTGTTCGATATGCAGAAATGGTGATTTGTTTAATTTTCATTCTCATGGCTGTGCGGGCGTGGTTTGTAACCTTTTTTTTTTTGGGTAGTTTGAAGTTTTTTTGAGTGCTGCAAAGCAACAAGCGCCCGCTCAACTCAAATTTTAAGGGCGCGGTGGTGCAAGTAAAAGGTAATTAGGGGCATGCACCATCCTGAAACAAACGAAAACAAACCAAAAGAATAATGGGCCAAATAACTAAGTATTTGCCGCGACTTCCACTCAACTTGTTGTTGTGCGTGCTAATGTTATACTTTATGTGATGTTGTTGTGGTATGTAACTATGACTATGGGGCTAAGGGCCCCAAAATGTAGGCTATGCGATGGCTCTAATGCCTTCGTCATTATTATAATGCACACACACACACACTCATATACACATAGGCCAAGACGAGGACGAGACGAGGTCGCACCCCTAACCCAAACCCAAAAAAAAAAAACAGCCAACAACAGTAAAAATTTGCACGAAGGTAAAAATACTGAAAAAAAAATCCATCTTCGTTAACGAAACACACACGAACAATGAGCAACTTCCAAGTGCGTTGGATATACTCACAAAAACTCAAACCCAGAGGCATATACAAACAAATTACGAGCTCTGAGCCAAGTTCAAAATCTGCCTAGAGATTTTGCGCCGTCGTGCCTGCTCACATTAATTTGGAATACCCTTTGCTGAATACGGGGATGTCTTAATAATGCATGCAGGTGACGTTGCCAAAGCACATTTATTTTCATGGAGAGCAGCACAACGCACGATGTCGTAGTGTGTATGAAAACTAATAATGAATTTGTGGGCATTAAATGGAGATGTTGGGTCTGATAAATTCAGATAATGTACACTCAAAAAAAATATCTATCCGAAACGGGTTTGAAAACGGGGTGGTCTCGGATATTTATGAGCTGATCCCGGAAAAGGATTGATTTTACTTGCACTTTTTTTTATTACCCCCGAAAAACAGGATCACTACAAGCCTGCCTCCGGGACTACCCTGTTTTTCATCCCGATTTCTGATTTTTTTTCTGAGTAGGAATATCAAATTCTTAGGGCATGATATAAAAAATATTAGAATTAACTAGAATAACCTTTTTGTTCAAAAAGATTCACCTAAATCTGAAATTTTTTTGTCTCGAAATAGACAGCTCATATTCCTTATGACTCTGAAGAGATCAAGCTCAACAGATCAAGTTCCAAGTATTTAAAGTTCCTTTCACAAGGAAAGTGACCAAAAATATTTGTGCTACAACATTCGGAAGTTCGGCATAAAACATTCGGAAGCAGGAAATGAGATCAAAAGTTTAGGTTCAAGAAGAAAGCAAGAAACTGTGAATTACTCAGTAGCTTTCTAATGTTGATTTACAGTTTTCACTTGCCAAACAAATTTCTACCTTACTTTATTGGATTCCAAGGACAGGAGTTATCTGTAAAGTAATATCTTTCACAGTTTTTTGTTTAGCCAGACCTTTACTTTTTCAAGAGATTATCAACAGAAAGTTCGACTACTGCAGCAGCCAAATACCTACTGAGTATACATTTTCCTAAATAAAAACTACAAACTTAACACTGTTTTTTCCATGATCAAATTTAAGAATTGAATTGAATGTGCACGATGCAGGTACCTGGTGACAAATGCCCCTGTTCAATATCTTTAAACATCCTATATCGATTCAAAATCTTCAACTCTTCGGGTTGCAAAAAATGATTTTACAGCATTTTAACTTCTATGCGATTTGAGCTAAAACTCACTCGTCAATTCGCTTTTTTCTTTTAATTATTCTTGAAGTATTCAAGGGGTGCAATACTTACAAACTATCCAAGTAGGGTACTCATGTTTACTACTTTGTTTTGGCCATTCTATTTGTGATAGAAAAATATTTTGAAATACACTCGATGCATACCTCTTGAAAAATCTAAAATCCATTCTTTCTTGAGCTATCGATAGCCCCGCAGAAAAATACCCATCAAGTATAGTTGTGGTCTTTACTTGAGACCCCTTATTGTGAGTGAGTATTATCAAAAATGAAGATAAATAAGAGATATAACTGATATTTCACAGCAAAGTATGGTAAAAAATAAGACAATATCTTTTGTGCTGGTAGGTAGATGAAATATCAACGGCATTGACAAGTAAATTCCCTTCAATATCTCTAAACATTTGAAAAATGTAGCTCTGTTTGATAAACTAGATTTAGAGATTTTGATGAATAGGAGCATTATCATTTCAAAACCATATCCAAGCTCGGCATTTTCCGATTTTGAAAAGAAATAAAGCAAAAGTCAAGATATGGCAAAACAAATTTACTTTTGCGCTTACGTTCATTTTTTACAATCGCTTTCATAATGGTTTTTTTTTTAACAAAAATGTCCAAGATTCTGTGAACAAAGCCCAATGGATTCGAACCACCGAACTGTACCTCTCCATAATTTCAGATGCTAGCCTGCTTGATACTTTGATCATTAGATTTTGAGTTCAGTTAAAACGTAGATCTTAAAGCTTGTCAAATGACATCTAACCTACCGTAATGACCCAATTAGTCGAAAAATATCTAAATAGTAGGTATTTTTACCGTTGAATATTCAAATCAAAATAATAATTTTAAAAATCGTCAAACATACCGAAATAGATATACTCATTTGCAATAGTCGGCCACGCTAGACAGCTTCAGAATTAATAAATTAAGAGTCAAAACAAGGTGAATCATTAAACGAAAGAAATAAAAGCAACTTATTATTATTTGACTGCATGAGTTTATTTATAAATGATTTCTAGTGGTGTCAATATTCTTATGCCCTAGAAGATAATTTTATTTTATCCCTTAATCTTCATGAAAAAAAACAATTTCGTATCCAAAAGAACATTCAGTTCCTTGTCTGCTGAAAAACACAATTTCTTTTCCTCCAGCAGTGTCTCAGAGTTTCAGATTTCTTCCGATGGGAGAAGAGAATGTGACATTACTGACGAAAAGGGATGCCTACATGAAGAATCGCGTTCTTTTATTCCGTCATAAAAAAATGTTCGTTGGGCTTGTTGTTATTTACATTCAACTAACAACAATCACATGTGTTATAAATATATGACAATTTTCTATTAAATTGCATCAGCCATTCTTGATCATTTATGCACAGCTGAGATAGATATATACAGTAACCCTTGTATAACGCTTGTCGTATACTGAAATAAATTCAGTCATTAATAAGCTCTTAAAGAGATCGACTCTTTCTTTTGATAGGAACATATATTTTTTTGCAGACTTTGCATATATTTTAGTGCTTAATGTTAACTGTTTTCGGTTTTGTTTTATAACTTTAAGCTTTATCCTCACAAAAATCTTACCTAAAAAATTTGTTATAAATTAATATGTTTAGTTTTGTTAAAATTCATTAACAATCTCTATCTGACGAGATGACAACTAAAATCTAGGGTTAAACCAAATAAAAAGAACAACAAGTAACAAGTGAAGTAACTTAAAACACAGACAGCACACATATGTAAAGTCTCCGACTTTCACTTATAGCCTGCCGAACAAAATTTGCACACAGACAGCACACATATATAAAATCGAAGATCCACATTGCAAATGTCTTCGACATTCACTTAAATGATCGTTTTGCATCATGTTGTTTTATGTCTGTGGTTAAAGGACCAAGCTTGAATGTACGGCTCTTCCCGTTTCCTGTTGCATATTTCAAATTTCGAAAAGCCTTTATCTAAATTGATGTCTAGTAAGTAATGTTTTAGGGACTTTATTGAATGGAAAGTCTTCTTAAAAAGCTTAATCATTTTGTACAAAATTAACATCCAAAAGTACTTCAATCTATACCTGTACACTGAGCAAAAAATCAGTCTTTAACCTAAATGGAAAATCTCATTTTCGAGAATATTGCAATCTTATTAGAAAAAAGGTTTAAAAATCGTGCAGTTAGAGTGAAAACCTCAAAATCAAGATTTATCATAGCTCCTTCTGTTAACCAATTTTTTTGCTACTTGGGTAAATTTGACAAAATAAAAATGGAAATTAAAGACCAAGGCGCGACCTAACCGTTCTAAGGCAACGGTTTCAGCATCTCTATAACTGGTCTAAAAGGTTTTACTCAGGTTCGACGATGAATCTAGCATTGGGCTGATAGCCCAGGGGGTAAGTTGCCATGCAAGTTTGTGTATTCAGTCACCCGAGGTACCGAGCTATATAAAAACGAGAAAGCTCAGCTAACTAAATATTTTCAAAAAATACCCTTTTTCCCATTTTTCGAACGATCGTTCGTATGGGAGCTATATGATATAGTCATCCGATTTGGCCAAAAATTTGTTAAATTATGTGAAAGCACGTGAAACAAACAAATACAAAATTGCAGGATGCTTCCATTAAAAACAAAAAAAGTTTTTCTAACTAAAACTGTTTTTCAGACCTATCTTCTGTATGGCAGCTATACCATATAGTTGTCCGATTTTAATAAAACTTGGTAGAATTTAAAAAAAAAAACATAGTAACCCTACGATTACAAAGTTTGGAGACGTTTCCGTTGAAAAGAAAAAAGTTTTTCTCACTAAAACTAGTTTTCCGACCGATTTTTCCTATGGGAGCTATGGGATATAGTCATCCGATCCGGTCGGCTCCGACATATTAGTAGTGTGCAGCAAAAAAAAGACTCTGTACAAAATTTCAGCTCGAAAGCTTCAAAACTGAGAGACAAGTTCGCGACAGACAGACAGATGGACAGACAAAGCTCAATTGACTCAATCGACAACACTGATCAAGAATAAATATAGTTTATGGGGTCGGAAATGAATTTTTCTATGCGTTGCAAACTTCTGGTCAAAATTATAATACCCTTTGCAAGGATATAATAATATAATAAAACAACAATAAAAATAAAACAAAAAATGTTATTTATTTTGTTTTTCCTTTGTATTCTAAAAATGAGATTGTTTCATCTTACAGTCGAGCCTTAAAAATCTTTTCTAAGATTCAAAGTTATAATCTTGATTTTAGATTTATTTTGTTCGCAGTGTAGACTCGGAGAATATGGGTCGACAAAAATTTCAGTGCTTACAGAATATTATTATTTGATGCAAATGTTGTCCTCAAACTTGGAATTATGTTTCTCAGTATAAATATCTTTACATTTATCTTTGGGTTCTCAAATGAGTTGAAGGGTATACAAACAGCGGTGTTCTCTACCTCACTTTTTGTTCTTGCTGTTAATGTCGTTTGCTGTTGCTTTCGTACTTGAGCGGGGTGGGACATGGCAGCGGTGGGCATGAAGCGTGCGCGAGCGCTAAGTAGCCAAGCGAAACTTAAGCTCCGTTTGCGCCACAAATTCTTCACTTGCATTTCGAACGCGCAGGCGACTGGTTCGTTGAGCTGTCCCCAAAGGGAATTCAAAGACATGAAAGTGTAAAGTACCTTACAAAATATACAAATAATTAATTGCTCAGTTGCTGGCTAGCATCAGCGCACTACAACTACTAACAACAACAACAATCCATACAAAGTGACTTTAACTACGGCAGCGGCTTTCGTGCAGTTTATTTTGTTTTCGACTTTTGTGGAGCGCCAAGGAATTGAATTGTGAACATTTGCATAATATTGCCTCGAAATCCTCACGTACGGGCCAGTTGGGCAGTTGGGAACGTCATAGTGCGTGAGAGTGTTTGCTTGACCCCTCTGGGAGTGGTTTATATAACACTTGCTGCTGAATTTCGACAGTCACTAAAATGCAGCCCTTGAAGCGCTTCACACAATGCGGCAGCCTAACCATGCTCTTTGGCGTCTTCATCATACTCTTTGGCGTGAGCTCCACGGCATTGACCACATTCGGCAAGACCAATAATCAGCCGCCACCAACGCATGTTCCCATTGGTAAGCAAATGGGTGGGAGCTAATAAACTGGCTTATAATACAAATTAATTGGTATACTAAGTTTAGGGTAAAAACTATTAGGTCGCAAGTTGTTGCTGGGGAAAATGTAAATATAGCTTTATCAAATCATAAGACATACCTGAAATGTATTAATCAGCTACAGTTTTTATTAGTATTCATCAAATTTAGTTGTGTCTATATATAATCGAAGACGTAGCCTAATTTAGTGGGAAATTTAAACAAACTGACCAACGCACTGTGGGACAGTCATACCCGTTTGTCTGTGCGTCGGTATGAACAAAGAGATCTCCGAAATGGTAAGAGACACACATATTTTTCCCACGCCCCCTTCCACCCCGGTACTCCTTGACAGATAAAAGGTTCGTACGAATTTAGCGTGCAGAATTCTTTATCAATGCGCCCAGAAATTGTGAAAAATCGTATAACGGTTGTTAAGTTATGAGCAAAAGAATGTTCGCTGCAGCTGTGCAGAGCTCGATTCGTATCATTATAGACTCGTTAGACATTAAAGTGCAAATTTCGTCCAGACGGACTAACAAATTAATGTCAAACATATGTGTTGAAGTTTAAGCAGTAAAAACTAGATTTAGGACCCAGTGCATACACTCAGAAAAAACGGCTGCCGGTGTTTTGGACCAATCGACATAGGATTTAAGCCGTTTTGCTCTTAAAGTTTTAAGTAACTAAATGATTCGTGCTTGAATGTGCCTTAGTTCAGTACGAAACATTAAAATATGATCAATCGTTCTGAAATCAAGAATATTTTGTGTCTACAGTATGATGAAAAGTTCAAGAAAAGCGTACAATTACAAAATATGTTAGATTGAGTACAAAATAGACTTAAAACGCCAGCTCCGAAAAGTGCACAACGGAAAATGAAGTTCATTTTTCAGCTAGTCTGTTCTTATAATTCTCAAGTGGTTCTAACACTGTTGTCAAGAAGTGATGGTAAAATTCTACAGTAATTCTATCATTTTCTTTAATTAGTTCATGTCCCCTGGATAATTTCAGCCTTCTTTGGTTCAATGCAGTGGCCTCGTTATTGAACAAATTGGGAATAGCTTTAGAATTTGATAAGCTCATACTCTTATTTTCGTTCTACAATGATTTTGGGTGGAGATTAGAAATTTCTCGACGTTCAAAGTTGATCCAGCTTGCCCTAAGACCATTACAACCTAAAAGGAGGATCAAATCGGTTTTAGAATAATTTGAACAGTATCAAGTATTTCGCGATTGAAAAAATCGTACTTGAAATAGGAATTTGTTACTTGAATTAAACATTTTTGTACTTACCGTACCATTGAAACCGTTTATTCTTTATTAAAGTACAATTCCACGAAAATAATAATAAAAAAAAACACAGGCTGTGCTTAAATTATTTAAAAATCTTTGCTCGAAAGTGATCCCACATCCTTGCTCTTTTACGTCAACGACCTTTCCATCTGCACCACCATTCTTTTGCGTTAAGCTGTGGCTTTTCATTTCAGCTCGAGGTCCTGAGCTTGATTCCCAGAAAAGAAAAATGTAATATTATAATAATTAATATTATACAAGCTTTTGTTACAGATTTTCCAAACGAAAGTTGACTATGAGATAGCATTCTATCTATGATATGCTGCCAGATCAGAACAGGAACAAGTCTGATATCGAAATATAGCTAGATTAGAAGACAAAAGTAAAGCGATTTGAAATCGACTGTTTAAAGCTATAATAGGTAGACTTGGTTTAAAGGGTTTTCTTTCGAAAGATCCTAGCAGGAAAACCTTTTCTTCAAATAAAAGTCTTTATTTAGATATGAATTTAAGTTCGCATCTTAACTAAATAAATCACAGAGACTTCAATTTCTATAGACTTGGATAATTTTTAACCACATATGATGAGGTTAAGTTCGGGTTAAGTTGAAAAGTTGTGGTTCTTGGTCCATTGCTCAGGGATTTAGGATAGTGGCCATATTTACTGACCGAATTTCTAACTTGTTTTTTCTGTTAACAGTAACACCACTACACTATATTGAAAGTTTGGTGGTGATTCAAGTCGATTTTCGTGAGCTAAGCACGAATGTAATTTCAGAAATGGTTCATCACGTCTAGGCTTATGTTAATATAATGCTTGAAATGCCTATTTTGACCCTTTTTATGGGTATGCTATACCATTGTTTTAACTCTCATTGATATTATCGCAAAATATTACTTCTTAGCTTCAAAACAAACCATCGCAAGTAGCTCAGCGAGTATTTTAAGCAAAGATATACCATTTTGAATACAAATGCTAAAAACTATAAAATTATTTACTGCCCAAAAGTATGCTATGCATAATCACTATAGTTGGCCATTGATTTGAATTGCATCCTTTTGAGAATGTTAAACAACATCCAAAGCATAACTTTGGGCGATACATATTATAATATGGTGATGCTGAACCCATGTCATCAAAATTAAATACCTTCGCTTTAAAAATACTCACAAATATTTGGGATAAGTAATATTAAAGCTAAGAAATAGTTAATAGTCAAATTACCAAATTCAAGAAGTGATGGACCATTTTCGAAAATGTTTATATGTTCAGCACACCTAAATCATCATGGAGGTACTGAACATTGTTGCCTAGTGTAAATAATCTAGTGACAGATTAACTCAATACCAAAAGATTTCTAGCAATATTTTAAATATTAGTTTTGAGTTCAAAACAGTCTTAAAGTAAGTGAACGATTTGGATTATGGATTTGCGTTCGAGCTGAGTTTTCATAGCATATCCCCCTGTATGTTTTTATTCAGCTTTATCAAGATCGGACTATATATGTACCGGCCACAGCAATCTACTGCTCAGCTTGTAACAATAACTATAAGATAGTGCTTCGATATTCTCAGTCGATCTTGCTTTGATGATTCAAAGGTGTATTTCGGTATATCGAACTGAAATGAGCGCGTTTGATATCCGGGTGTTGCTTTTATCAGAAGATGTCAAAAACGTTAACTGTTTGGCCCTGGATATTCTGGGTGTTTTCGCCCAATTGCGAACGACAAATTCTGCCGCAAGGGAAAATGCACCAACGGTTGCGCTACCTTGTATTTATTATATCATGATATTAGACTAACCAAACTAAGTTAATCATTTGACGATGCTAACTTATTAATTGATTTGCTGCTATGATCATTCTTAAGTTATTCAAACTTATTTTCTTTCTACAAATTTCTAACCTCTAACTTCTTGATGGAAGCTTGCATTAGGAAATGAATAAAAAAAATATAATTTCTCATCTGATTAAGCCCCTTTAGCCATTTATTAACTTCATGAAATGCCCAGCCGTTGATTGTATGGGTCTGTAATTGTGGCACAGAGCCAACTACTTATATAATGACATGCCACCAACTAGATATTCCAATAGACTTGAACATAAATCAAAAATTGATCAAACAAGTCAGTCAAATGCAATGACAACAACGCTAATAACAAAAGCGGTAAACGACGTCAAGCGATAAACTACAATAATCGAGGAATCACGCGCAGGAGTGGAAATGTGGGTGGTATGGCTATGTGGTTGGCACACAAGATGAAGACAGAGATAGGCCAAATAAGCGTTCATTTGTGGGGCAGACTTGATTAGTGGCCAATTAACAGGCTAAACAGAACTCTCACAAATTACTCAAGTAATCAAACTAATCTTTATTTGATTTCCAGTTAAAGGACGGGACTGCACCACCCACGATGAGTGCACGGCGATAGATAGAACCAGCTGCGTCAAGGACCCCAATGATTACAAGATGCGCTGCCTCTGCGGAGATGATTCACCACCCTCAGCCGGACTCTGTCCAGATGTGCTCAAAGGTAATTCTTGCTGCCAGAAATAGAAGCTAATTGCTAGACATTCGTGTTACATTTATTATTGAAGAGCCTGCCTGTTTTGTTTTTTTTTTTTCTTCTTGAAACCTCCTTCAGAATCTCTGTGTGCCTGTCCAGGGGCTCAAGTGTCAGTCGCCGACTAAATGAAAATTAAACAAAGCATCATTGCCGTCATCGCCATCCTCACTTTGCTCACCTTGCCTTCTGCTGGCTGGTGCATGTTTTTATTATTATTTATTCAGTTTTCGTGCGCAATTCACACTTGTGCTTCCTTCTGTGCAGCACCAACCGACCATTGTTCTGCCCACTTTGTCCTGGCACCAGAATTACTTGCTGCATACAAGATTTGGATTTGCTGCTGCTGCTGAAGGTTTTATTCTTTATGGTATATGTGGCTATGTCGTGACTGGCAATCCGGTTGCAGTGCCAATTTGAGACATGCACAGCTCAGAAATTTTGTAAATGTGCAATTGGATGTACGGTATTTACATACTAATGTATATGGGAATTTTTACAAAATATGCGCCATAATGCTTAAATGCAAGTACAAAATTTCTTGATAAATTTCATCCACGTATTGATTAATTAGTATTTGCTACGCAAAAAAAAAAGAAGAGGATTTTCATATTTCAGTTGATACAGGGATATAGAGAAAATCATTATACAGAATGATCAATTTCTTTCTTAATCAATAGATTTAAAATCTTTGCGCTTTCTATCATACAACAACAGCGTATTTCCAAAAAAAATGTTTGCAAAAAGTTGTATATGTGGCCCTCACCAAGTACTCAGCTCTCAGCAAATCAAATCAAAAGTTCGAAGTTTTTTTGGTACACAGAATTTTGTCCATAAAATGAAAACGAATGAATATATCTTAAAACTTTGTTCATCTTTTTATTCGATCACTCATGCGCTACATATCGTAGAAGAACATATTCGAAATGGTCGCCTGCCTAGTGCCTTCCAGCTACGCCAAAGAATTTCTGCCCAGTCAACCATCTCAGAGTCAACCTACTCGGTCAAGGCCTCGCTTCAAAGACTCAGTACTTGGGTGTCGAGTAGGGCAAGCCATAGACTAGAGATCGGAACACAGATTGTACTGGATTACCTTACATTGATCTGGATTACCAGGAGGCCGACCATCCGTAGAAATGCTGTTCGATACATGGTTTTTATGCCAATAATTTCGTATTAAGTAGCTTCACAGCAGTTTCCAAAACCTCGGATTGATACCTTATTCACACAATGGAGCTTAGTGACCAGATCACAGACTACGCCCCACCAAGCCGTCCAAAAAGACGGATGGTGACCTGTCTGAACTCTCGGCATAAGTTTGGACGCTTGTTTTGATGTCACAACACTATCGATCTGTTTGTTAAGCGATTTCTCTTTGGTGAAAGTTTTTCAAGAGTAAACAGAATTAGTCTGTGGGCATTGCTCGCACACTGGCGACGCAATGCTTTCGATTTAGTCTTGCGTTTTTGTTACAGTGCTGCTGTGAGCAAGTAGCCGGTGTATTTGTTGTATGCACTAAGCTATTAAGCGATTAAGGTTACAAAAATGTTGCATACTTTTCTGGGCTCTAAACGCTGGATGCCAACAACATCAGGGAATGCTATAATACATTGATTCCCCTGAGTTACAGGTATATCGAAGTCGGGCGTGGTGGATTTTAACCAGAGATTGTAACAATTATAATTTTTATAATAAAAATTACGTTTACGAGTAATTTTTATAATAAAAAAAATTACGTTTACGAGTGTTAAATGTTGATTTTTTTTTAGTTACCTCAAATCAAACGAACTATTAGTTTAATTTGGATTTTTAATAAAAAATTGATTTCAAACATTATTTTCCAATTTTATTTCAAAAATGTATATTAAAAATTATTTTAAATTTGTATACCCTTGCAGTGGAAATAATGAAATTGTGCAGATGTTTGTAGCGCATAGAAGGAAGCATCTCCGACCACATAAAGTAGATGTATTCTTGTCGATGTAGCCATGTCCGTCCGTCCGTCCGTATCGCGACCAAACTTTGCCAACGCTGTACTAGTATCGAAACCAGCCGGATCGGATGATTATGGCATATAGCTGGCATATGAATAATCGGCCGGAAAACTGATTTTAGTAAGGAAAAGTTCTTGTTTTCAATGCAAACGCCTCCAAACGTTGTATTTTTCTTAGTTTGCTATGCTTTCCCAAGTTTGGTCAAAGTCGGACATCTATATAGTATAGCTGTCATAGAAAAGTAGAATCAGAAAAGTAGTCTTTGTGAAAAAACCTGATAGTTTTCAGTGGAAATGTCGTTCAAATTAGTTATAAAAATGGCTGCAAGGGTATACAAACTTCGGCCGAGCCGAAGATAACTTTCCTCCATTATTTAAATTGAGAATAAATATTGAGCTTAAATATCATTTAAACCAATCGGCAGACCAAGATTATTTTCAGTTTATGCCTTGACCAAACCTGCCCCGGCAATTTGAAGAGAACGTAAAATCTTCCACAATTTTTAAGATAGCAGGTACCTTCTTGGTTTGAACTGCAGGCTTGGTTAAAAGCTTTGAAAAATATTGGTCGTTGCAGTTTAAAACCTACCAATCATTGTGGAAGGACCACATTTCGTATTGTTATGTCTTTTATAAAGGCTTGCAAAAGTGACTGGTCTTTGAATTTTGGAAGGTAACCTCACCTTCAAAGTACATGAATATACGAGATTTAAGTTCTTCCTTCCTCCTCCAATTTGACAACCTATTTTTTGCATTTCGAAGTAGCTGTTTGCCGAATTCGGGTTTCCTAGATAGAAATAAAAGCAACGATATCATCTGATTTTAAAGATATCATCGATGTGTTGATTTAAAAATACATTTTGATGAGAAGTTTCTTCTTTTCCCCAAGTTTAATTATTGTTTAGAATTTTAATTATATTAGAAGTTATGTTTACTTTGATTTCATAAAATTTTACCTAAAAAATTGTACATATAAGCTAAAAAAAAATCAAAGTAAAATAAGTTTTTAATATCAACTCTTTTTTCATGATATTTAAGATGTAATTTTCTAATTTTAAGAAGTTTTGGTGGTAATTATTAAAAGAACAAGTCCCCCAAAAGTTATTTTAGTTTTTAGTCCATAACTTTTCAGAGCTCAATGAATATGATGGAATGACTGTACATTTTGGACATATTTAGCTCTAGGAACTATTTATCGATCCACCAAAGGATTTATATAGATCGGATAAACGATAGTCAAGCTATGAGCAAAAGAATGTTCACTAGCGTTTAGCCACAACTGCGCAACTGAAACCTCTTCGGAATTTGTTGTTACTTAATCAAGATATTTATAAACGATTCCTTCCCAGCAAAACTTCGGACCATTGCACTTATGATTAAAGCGTAACCACCCTTTAAAATTCTCGAAACTGTAAGACTAAATAAGATCTAAACATATTCCCTTCCTCATCTTTCAGGTTTGCGACATAAATGTAACAGCAACAATGATTGTGAAGATGGCATGGTTTGTCAATTTGAGAATAGCAATCGTACCATTGGCGTTTCCAAGTTCATGTCCAGCAAAACCAAGCTATGTCTCTGCGACAATGATAATGGCTATGTGGAGGATATTTTGCACGATATTTGCAGTGGCGGTTAGTATACATTCACACCAAATGTGAGAAGCTATTTACATTTGCTCTTCAAACTGTATTCCTCAGCTAATCTACAAACATTGGCCAATATTTTGGTATCAATCTGCTCCCTACTGATGCCGTTCTTTGTGTCCGCTCAGATGCGAAAACATTTCTAGAAGGCCATCGGCAGCGAATACGTATGAACAATTTGCGTTTATGTCCCTTAGTGATCCATCAAATGTGCCTCAATAAAACTAAACAAATTATTTAATTTTCTTACGCTCCCTCTCCCCCTCTCATACAAGTACCCCCCCAACCACATCCCAGTTGCAGTTCGTTTTTAGAATAATCCCCTCATTATACATTATTGTGTAAGTTTCATAAATACCACCGTCAATTTTATTCGCTTCTCACACAAAGTCGCGTTATATACTACAAAAAATATACAAAATATCTATCCAATAAATGTTTTATATATAAATATGTAGAATCCTTGCCCCCGACACTAGTCTGTACTCAACATATTAGTTAAAAACAAGAGAAAAGAAAAAAACAAATCGTTTGTCAGTTCATAAAATATTAAATAAATGAAGCACAATTTTAATGTAATTTTATATGTAATTCAAAGAATCTCAATGCACGGCAAGGGCATTCAAATCGCTTTAAAAATGTCAAAACATTTTAATTTTTGTACGTAACGAACATTGAATAGCTTTATGAGCTCACAGCCACAATAAAAACTAAACCAAAGTCCATACAAAATTCCATACAATTAGCAATACCAAAAACTTTGATTTGTACAATCAGAATGAGTTGCAGTTGAAAGTTGTATTACTAGTTAAGAACTCTTTCCCATTGAAAAAGTTTTGTCCGTAGAAATTATAGTACATTTTATTTAATAAAACGTTCAAAATCGGAATCCTGACTTTATTTATTCTAGGTAAATCCAAAAGAAAACGTGAAATGCAACTGAATGCGGGGAATTTCAAACTTTAACAGCGAGAGAAAGCTTTAAAGCTCTAGCAAGCAGGAGGGCCCTGTTATGAGCGTGGCACTGCTTGCTGGAAAAAAGCTTCACATCTAACGGCTGACAATGCAAAATAAAATTTCATCAAACAAAAGAAAACGGTTCGGTACGGTACTTAGGATCTTGGAAGACATTCTATGTAGTAGTGGATGGAGGGGTTCTACCTTAGGTAAGTTTACCCACTCTGGAGGGCTGTCAGTTGTATGACAGTCTGTTGAGACTGAACTGATTTGGTACGATTTTGATTAAAGCGAGGCATTCGATATATGTTAAAAAGTAAAGTTAAAAAGTAGAATAAATGCCAAAATGCTTGACATATTTTTGATAAGAAGGTGCATCCAGCTAAGGAAGCTATTAATAACATTAATCAATACTCGAACAGACCTCACTCATTATAATGGCTTATATATAGATTTGATTTGTCATTTCACAACCTAACTTAGAGTTTAGTCTGCTCTCATAGCGTCGTTTTTTTTTTTTGGGTGAGGGGTGTGTGGGAAAAATAGCAAGAGAAGAGAAGCATCGATGTTTGCACGCATGTCGCTTGAAATTCCCAAGCGGTTATGGCATTGACGGTTTAAATAGAGAGTTTGCGCAGAATCTGACCGTCTATACCCACTACCCACTACCCCCTCCCCTCCCAAACCCCCAACCCCTTACTAGGCATCACAATGGACCAAAAGGCCTCTGGGTGAACTCGGCCTCCGCCGAGCAGCCTATTTAACCTAACCTAACCTATGGCATTGACGGCATTAAGAGACGGCTGTTGGATTGACTGTTGCCACTTTGTGGTGTGTGTTTTCCTCGAGACGAGCTAAGATTGCCACATAATATGACAATTTATTTTCTGTGAAATAAATTTAACCAAAAAAGAAAAAATAATTGTTGTTTGATTGAAACATGGGCGCCCTTACTTTTGCATCTGTTGATGTCTAGATTCAAGGGTGAACGATCTTACTCTAGTATTTAATAAGTTCTTGATACAAGAACGAACGTTCTTGGTATTTCACAATGATTCAAGATAAAACAATCTGAGATTTGAGTACCTCTAGCACTTATTCTACTTGATTTAAGAATGTTGCGTACTTTGTTCAAGTTTAAAATCAAGAAAAACGAGATTAGAAATGCATACCTGGAGCAAGAACTTCCATTCTTGTCGAACTTCTGACATTACACATTCTTGATCCGAACTTGGAATCTTCCATATTTTCTCCGAGTGCAACAGCCAAGAGATTGAGAGGTGCTCGCCGTGGCCATTTGGTTGTATAAAGTCAATGTTGTTGTATTTTATTTAACTTAAAACATCAAGTTCTTATTTAAACTTATTAATAAATTTATATTGAGAAAAGGTGTTCATGTTGAACAGACAATAAAATACAATAAATTTTGAAAGTCAAGATGATTTGAACCCTAATTGTCGGCATATTTAAACAACTTTTACCTCGACCAAAGTTGGCAACACAATGTTCAATTGCCATGCGATTCTAATTAAACGTTCTAGAATTGTGTTAAAGGATATATCCTTATTTATTAAGGAAACTAAGGAGAATTTTTAAGACATTACGAAGACATACGATCCGCCTAGTACGTTTTCCTGCCGAAGGTATGTCGTTTGAAAACAAAAAGTGACCGCAGCATTCAACGGCGCTGATTCTATGAGGGAGTATTTATTTTTAATTATTTTAGAAATCTACACTTATTTATATGGTAGTTAGGAAGTTAAGTTCAAGCTAATTAAGTTAATCCGAAAATTATAAATTTTTTCAAACTGTCTGAATGGACAAATTTTAAATACCACCCAAATTTTAAATACCTGTTTAATCATCCAACGGACCATACAGAATGCAGCTTAGTCAAGGAATATTTAACTTGAATAACGGTATGTCCTTTTTCCACTCTGTCAAAAGTAGGCATAACTAAGGTACGGAAATTATGCCATGGTGCATAGTCCTTTGCAGAACATACGACAGCGATTCTGAAATGAAACAAGAAAATGAAATGTTATAAGATGGCAAACTTATCTCTTCTTGGGGTAACAAGAATCAACGTCAGCGTTTAGCAGAAGGATTGTTCGCTGAGCAGGTATCAGAAACGAGAAAGCTAAGCGAACTTCGGCTGTGCCGAAGTTTTAATACCCTTGCAAGTGCACGCTTGAATATTTTCAAAAAACTCTCTTTTTCCCATTTTCCGAACGATCGTTCGTATGGGAGCTATATGATATAGTCATCCGATTTGGCCAAAAATTTGTAAAATTATGTGAAAGCACGTGAAACAAACAAATACAAAATTGCAGGATGCTACCGTTAAAAGTTTTTCTAACTAAAACTGTTTTGTCAGACCCATCTTTTGTATGGCAGCTGTACCATATAGTTGTCCGATTTTAATAAATCTTGGTAGAATTATAAAAAAAACCTAGTAAACCTACGATTACAAAGTTTGGAGACGTTTCCGTTGAAAAGAAAAAAGTTTTTCTCACTAAACTAGTATTCAAACTTATGACTTATCAAATAATATCTCAGCGACATAAGATTTAAGTCCTATAACTATAGCTTAAATTACAACATATATTTGAATATTTTATATAATTTAAAGTGAGCCTGTAAATGCTCAAAAATTTATATTTGAAATACGTTGCACTCCTTTTGCTCTTAATACTAGGCGGTAGATCATTCCAAAATCGAACTGCCTGCATAAACAATTACTTTTCCTGACATCCCAGATTGAAACGGAAGCAAGCTTAATTTTGGTCCTACTTGATGACACAAGCTGTAGATTTTATAAACTAAATGGTTTGGCTCTCTTGTAGCTAACATCATAATGTAGCAATATAAATATTGTAAGTCTTATCCAAAGCACATGACTAATGATCATCCTTTAGTTCCGTTGGATGATTAAAGAGTTATCTTTTTCTGAACCACATTTTTTTCGGTCATCCTTCAGATTGACTCATCATATTTTATCGAAACTTTAGGGTGAACCATGTTAGTAAAATAATGGTACAATTTTCTTCAACTTTAATTCATTAAGGGCCGAGTTTATATATTTTATACACTGTAAATTTTAAGTTTACCAGACATTCTTTTCATTTTTGAGAACTCAGCCCCATATTATAAGAAAACGCTATGATCCGACAATTCCGAATAACTAACATTCTCATATGTTTTGCTTATACTTGGAAAGCTGATAACAAACAAAAGCCACAGAAGCCATAGAATATATGGATGCTATGCCTCAGTAGCCACGGAACGATCGTTGTTTTCGGATCGTACAAAAATGTTGCTTTTGGGACTTGTCTGTCTACTGCCGATGCTTTCTTTGGCTTACAAATATGCCGACTTAAAAGGTGGTGCATAAGGTAAACGAATTAAATTTATAAATGACACTTTTTAAATAAAATAGAAAACGAGGAGTGCCCTTATGTAAGTGGCTATTCTAAGAGTCACTGTCGAGGTATACGTCGTTGTGATACATTGCTGGCGCACTTGGAAGGAACTGATCTGAAATTGAAGGATGTAAAACGTTGCGGCTTTACTGCATTCGAGGAGCTTGTTTGTTGTCCCGATGAGGCACCACGAATCGTAAATGTCAGACCAATTTCGAAAGCTGTGGCGTAAGTTTTCTTATGATTGTTAGTTTCCAAACTTAATTCGCATTTTTCGATTTGTTTAGGGCATCTACTTCCGATAATGTGGAACAGTTTGGTCATTTAGTTTCACTACGCTATCATAGGAATCGGAAAATGGACTCGATGAAGTCCAGTTGTACAGGTGTACTTATAGCATCGAATAAAGTCCTTACCACGACAGCTTGCATGGGTCAACAATATTGGGAAAAACCTATTCGGGTGCTACTTGGTTTGAATAAAGCCAATCAGCAGGAAAGAGAAATCTTTATGGTAAGTAGATTAATTTTATTTGAAACTACTCACTTGCTTTTCTTACAGACACCCACTGTATATGAAAACGATCTTGTGGTTTTGTCTTTGGTGCGGAACTATGACTCATCTCGAGTGCCGGATGTTAAAACGGCTGTTATGCCGTTATGCCATGATGACTTACGCAACCACAGAAAGGTCTTCGCTGTTGCCTTCGCTCAGAAATCACGTGGGTTTTGCACCTTACACGATCAGAATCCCAGCCAATAATTCATTTGCCCTACTCTCTTTCAGGCGAAAACTGTGTTTTATTCCAACAGGACTTAATACAGTTGGATTATCCTTCTTGCCATTATATTAGTAGTACTAGGGCACCAAAACAAAATTTTAGTAATAACGAATCGCATTATTGCATGGAACCGGAAATGAACACAATCAAATCAACGGCTGACTCGTGCACGCATTGCCTTAGGGGTAGTGCCAGTGTCCTTCATCTCGAACGTGTGAATGGCAGCGTCTGTGTGGTTGCAATAGCCACACCCACGAGTAACGAGTGCCTAGAGTTGACTCAACCATTATACTATACCGCACTATTGTATAATAAACATCAACAGTTTTTAAAAGATAGTGTTAGCTCTTAAAAATTCGTATTAAACAATTGTGAATTTACAATTTAACTAATAAAAATTTACTACAAATTATTAAAAACAAAGAATGTAAATTTCCTACACGCTTGACGGGGTTTCGATAACTAAAATAGCCCAAAAGTTACGAATCTACCTTCTATGAATCTTTGAAAGATATGACGTTTGTTCTTTATTGCGTGAGTGGGAGGGGGCGTGGCAAAAAATTTAAAACTAACTTGTCTGTCTGCAAATACCCACCAGAGTGCTTAAAGCTAATTGTTGATCATCTTTACTGTTCAGCTGTTTAGTTAATAGGAAAAGTTGAAACTGTTTATGATTAAAATCAACTTGAATACATTTAACCACTATAAAGTTGATTTTACTAGTTTCGTGAAATAAAACATTTTTATCTAACCAAAGCAATTATTTATTTCAGGGATGCAAACCACTCGAAAATAAGTACTGGCTCGGTTCAGTGGTACGCACAGTTTCTAAACCGCCGGTTCGGTTCATAACATGGTTTTCGGAGTTAAATGATCCGCGGTTTCGGTTCGGTTCAGTGGTTCACAGGCAAATAAAATTTGATTTCGATGAAGTGGCTATTCGATCATCTTTTAAATACTTAGAGCAATCTGCAAAGATTATTATGTCGGATTCCCAGGACTCGTCTATCAGTTCCTGGAGGAATGCCCTTATTTATTGGCAGATTAAGATTGAATTAAGGTTAAGAAGTACCACAGAAAATTAAAAATATTGTCTAATAAAAAAACAAATTTAGATTCATGACAGGTAAATTAAGAGATCGGCGGGAAATTGCAGAAGCTATATCGATCCTTAAAAGTTACATCGATGCGACAACGCTAAATATGTAGAGGGTCGATCGAAATGTTTGAAAATTATCTTCGGGAAACCATTCAAATTTCCTAATTAATCAAAATCATTGGCTAGAGGAAAGCAATTCTCGTTAAAACTCGTCAGAGAACTGAACCAAACCGAACCGTTTTTATTTGTGGTTTTCGGTTCGGTTCAGAAATTCTGAAAGGATGCCGGTTCGGTTTGCGGATCGGTTCACCAGCGGAAATAAGCGGTTCGGTTCGGTTTAAAACCGGTTCAGCTCAGAACCGGTTTGCATCCCTGATTTATTTATTTGTGTTAAATTTACCTTCATTGAAACTTTATTTCGAACAATTCATCAAAGTGCAGAAGACAGAAGAAGAAAACGTTCTTTTTACTGGTCCAAATAGGAGAAAACTGGTCCAAATAGGAGCATTATAGTTCGTATCGTAGAGTATTATATATATCTTATCAGCATCGCAGTGGACAAGACGCCGCCTGTAAGACTGCATATAAGTATTGTATACTTTGTACATATCCTATCCATGCTTTCTCTTTAAGTCGATAATGAAATTCGAAGAACTTCTGTATGACGCATTCGGCATCGTGTATATCAGGGAGCAGCTGAATTTGAAGGGAGGGCACTAGTGCTACAACAACATATTTTTTTTGGTCTTCTGCTTTGAATATCGGTGCGCTGTTGTTGTAAACTGCGGTCGAGCCGAGACGAGCAACTGTAAACAAATTGCGTTGTGTGCGGAGTGAAATAACGCTGCGGGCTGCAAGGGTCAATCGGGCTGGACGGTGCCCGATTCCCAGTGCTACAAGGAGTTCCTTAAATTAACGCACTTGTCACAACGGCAATTTCACTAAAATTAATTTTACAGACAATGTCTGTTTTTAACAGAATAATAATATGAAGACTTGCAACTATTCTACATTAAACACATATCCCTACTTAAAGTTAAAAAAATTTCCCTCTTTTGAACATGAATACATATATATATATACATAAATAATGGTTTTTTTCATATTTTGAACATTAACATTTTTATATAAAAACAAGAAAGAAAGTCGGTCAAGCCCGACTATAACATACTCTGTACCAAGAAAATTTCTTTTGATCATAACTCGAAAACCGTTCATCCGATCTTCTTCATTCCTTTGGCGGTTCGATAAGTTATCCTAATAACTAAATATGTCCAGAAGAAGCCATCTATCTTCAAAACTGTGGGAGATATGACGTTTTTTCTAAATTGCGGGGGCGGGAGGGGGCGTGGCCAAAATTGAAAATAAACTTGATCTGCCTGCAGACATTAGAAGCATATGTCCCATACATGTCAAACCTCTATCTCTTACCATCTCTGAGATCTGTGCGTTCATACGGACAGACAGACGGACAGACGGACAGACAGACAGACGGACAGACGGACAGACGGACATGGCTATATCGACTCGGCTGTTGATGCTGATCAAGAATATATATACTTTATGGGGTCGGAGATGCTTCCTTCTGGATGTTACATACTTTTGCATAAACTTATAATACTCTATGTACCTACGGTACAGAGTATAAATAGTGGAAAGTTAACTTAACTTTGTATACCCTTGCAGCACGTTTCCTAACGAATTTGAAGGACATATCCACTGAACACAAACAAGTTTTTTTCAATAAAGCTACTTTTCTGACTCTACTTTTGAACGACAGCTATACTATATAGATGTCCGATTTCAACTAAACTTAGTGGAATCTTAGAAACGCGTTTTTCTCACTAAAACTAGTTTCTCGACCGATCATTACTGGCAGATGTAACCTACAGTCATCCGATTTTGACAAAACTTTGAAGAATTATGTGAAAGCTTATAAAAAAAATATGTATCCGAATTTTAAAGAGGTTTATATTGAAAACAAAAAACTCTTTCTCACTAAGACTATTTTTCTTACCTTACTTTTCTATAACAGCAATACTATATAGATGTTCGATTTCGACCAAATTTGGCAACAGCATTAAAAACTAATAAATACAGAGTTTGGAGACGTTTGCATTAAAAACAAAAAAGTTTATCTCAATAGAACTAGATTTTCGACAGATCGTTCCTTTGGAAGCTGTATGTTATAGTCATCCGATCCGGCCGGTGCCGGTTCCGTAATTGTACCAGAAGACTTCGTGCAAAGTTTGGTCGCGATAGCTTTAAAACTGGCAGAGAAGATAGCATAGATACAGACGGACAGACGAAAGGACAGATGGACAATCGACAATGGCTATACCAACTCAGCTCGTCATGCTGATCAAGAATATATATACTATATGTGGTCGAAAATGCTTCCTTCTATGCGCTTCAAACATCTGGACAATATCAATATACCCTATGCAAGGGTATAAAAAAGGAGAGTCGCTGCTAGGGTATCATTCTCTGCCGACAAATTTATAATTTGTGATCAGAAAAGTAGCGCATTTATGAATGATTTAAAAGACCGAGAATTCAAATAAGACTCGAACGTGATTAAGAGTTTCATAAAATATTTACTGCGTATTAAGAAAAAGACGCGCAAATGACTTGAAACTCAACAGAAGAATGGCTCTCTTTAAAAAGAATCTCGGCTAGGTTTTCTCCCTACAAAAGTATTATTTTTTATCACAAAGCGAGCACACGTATGACTATATTAATTAGACGGAGGACTTAAAAATTTCATGAAATGTTTGCTGGAGCATGTCCCATCCCAAACCTATATTCCTTACAATTTCTGAGATCTGTTTGTTCATACATCATTCATATATCTGTCCAAACGGAAATGGCTATACAGACTCGGCTATTAATGCTGATCAACTATACGGTCGGAAATGCTTCCTTCTGGCTGTTACATACTTTACATACTTGCACAAGCCAAATAAACTCTGCGTAACTTTAGCAATTGATCCCGGATGGCTTGATTTTTTCACATTTCTTAAGTTGAGACGATTTGATTGCACAGGCCAACAAAATAACGATCTTTGTTAGGTGCAGCCTTGTCGATGTAAAAATGTGAGAAATTAATGTTCACTGATTCCAAAACTGGTTTCGGTTTAGCTCCATCAGCTCTTGTTTCCAAGATATGGCAGAAAAACGGTTTTGTCGAATTTTTGACACTCCAGGAATTACAGAGGCCACACCATGCATAAATAACTGGATTTATAAGCTATATGCGATAAAGCACTTATCAACAAGGCTGCAAATCGGTCCGAACCCGAACCCCTGAGAACCGGTTCGGTTTGGTTTTTTTTGGTTTTCGCGAACCGGACCATGAAGCAGGCGTCTTACATTTTGGCTCCTCGAACCTGACCCCGAACCGGACCACTTTTTCGTAAAATGAGGTTCGGTTCACCAATTTAATGTGCTTAATGAGAGTTTTCAAAATTCGTCAAAAAAATGCCTCAACGTCTGATTGCGAAGTCGAGAAGTTTATGAAAGCTATAAACAAATATCAAATATAAAATCTGTGAATGATGTTATAGATTCCTTTGAAAATTGTCCAAGATTACATCCATCGACAAATGTTTCAACATTTTGTTAAGGTCAATATAACAAAGGCTTATAAAATATTCCATTTACTATACTAGCTGTACCAGCAACTCAGGTATCAGTTTAACGAGCAGTTAAGAGCTATTATAGATGAACAGCTCCTGGAAGATATAGTGCCAATTAACCTAAACTAAGTCGATTCTAAAAGTTGATAATTGAAATAAATTAAGTAAGTGGAAAAAAGGTAAATATGTTTAATTTTCGACGTATTTATGATTCAAAAGTCAAACAATTCTTCTATGTGCAAGCGAACCAAGGTTCGAACCAGAACCTTGGGTTCAGGGGTTCCAAGAACCGGTCCGCGAACCGAACCTTGGATTTTACAATGAGTTCGAAACCCTGGACCGAACCTCATGGATAATTTTAAAGGTTTGCAGCTTGCTTATCAAAGCGTTCTTAAAAAATGAAAACCGCTATATAAGTGAAGCGGAGAGTGTCTAAATTGGCCTCTAAAGTCTGATTATTCTCGATTTAGGGAATTTTTTTGAAAATGAATCATACCTTTTTAAGCTATCGCTGGTTTTAAATTAATATTTTAGCCATTTGAGCATATAGAAAAACATTTGATACAATAATGTGATTTTTATCGCAATTGCATCAGCATATTTGCCAAAGTTACAGCCTGTTTGAAATGAAATACATATTCATTTTTGTGGGAGGACAACTAGACTTGTACTTAAAATTTGAATAGGAACAATCGAAAGTCAAACTTATTTCAATGGCAGCGTACTTGGGATTTCCCATTCGCCATCAAGATAAGCAGTGGGTACCTCACATATTGCGCAAGACTTGAGGTGAATGTTATCTGATTACAGCTGCCTTTCTTTCTCACAAATTCTATGACTTTCAGCTACACTTATTTGGCGCTTTTCAGTTTTTAAAGACGCATTGATATGTGCTCTCTTATAAATCCAGATATTTATACCTAGTGTGGCCTCCGTAATTTCTAGAGTACCAAAAATTCGACAAAATCGTTTTTCCGCTTTATCTTGAAAACAAGAGCTGATAGCTGATTTGATAAAACAAAACGAAATTTGTATTTGTAAAAGTAGATTAAGTTAGGATGCTAAGGATATATCTTCTAATATTGTATTTGTGACTGGTGCAATAATCATAAGTTTTATATTTGAAGCACCAGGAATATTGTAAAATAAATAAATAGAACAAAAATAATCATGCAGTTCCGTTCATTGCAATCTATATTAACATAATCTAATCAAACAAGAAAGACAGTCGGTCAAGCCCGACTATAGCATACTCTGTACCAACGAAATTCTTCGTTCAGCATACATTTTGATGCTGCAGTAGTAGCTGAAAGCAGCGCTGCTTCTGCGCTGCTGCAGCGAACAGTCTTTTGATCATAACTCGAAAACCGTTCATCCAATATTCACCATTCCTTTGGCTGATCGATAAGTTATCCTTATTACTAAATATATCTAGAAGAAACAACCCACCCATCTTTAAAACGGTAGGAGATATGACGTTTTTTCTAAATTGCGGGGGCGACAGGGGGCGTGGCCAAAATTGAAAATAAACTTGATCTGCCTGCAGACATAAGAAGCATATGTCCCATACATGTCAAACCTCTATCTCTTACCATCTCTGACCGGACGGACGGACAGACGGACAGACGGACATGGCTATATCGACTCGGCTGTTGATGCTGATCAAGAATATATATACTTTATGGGGTCGGAGATGCTTTCTTCTGGATGTTACATACTTTTGCACAAACTTATTATACTCTATGTACCTTTAGTACAGAGTATAAAAAGACCTGCACCAAAATCACTGTTGGCCTGTGTTATTCAAGGTACTGAATATCAGTGACCCCTTCCAACATCTGAAAGAGGATCCAAACTATTTTCTTTATAGAATGGCTGGAAACGACCTTATCAATGCAACATATAAAATATGTTAAGCAAAATTGCACATTTCGTATAATGTCAACACCTTTCGCTGTCCTCCATTCGTTTTACTTTCAAAATTTCTCAATAATCAATAAACAAAAAGAGAGCATTTCCCCAAAAGCTCATTGGTAGCAAGCTGGTGGTGGCTTTGAAACAAAAGCCGAGCTTGAAAGCTCAACGGAACAAACATCGCTGCGCTCCCAAACAAAATTACACGCTCAAATTGTGAGTAGAGTTCGACCGACTGGCTGAAAACAAACAGTTTCGCTTATTTACTTAACCGATTCGCCCTGCGTCGGACGCGTCGTTAGTGAACCCAAAAAACAAAAAACTGTTGGTGGCTTAAAGATCTTCGACTTGCATGCCAATGAGCAGGCAGCATTATTTAATAAATATTATATATAATTATTAGAACCAACCACGAGCACGCGCCCGCGCCTTGTGTGATTTTGAACAATGCAGAATTAAGTTTTAAGTGCGCTTTCCATAAAACACTAGTGAACTGTCGCGTTTCCGGTGGACGACGCGTCGAGGCTACAATTGAACAATTTCGATTGAATTCCCAATTGTAGTTGGCCAGCCCCTCCCCTCGCTTAGGGGTAAGTTGGTGGAAGAATGTTGATGTCATGACATCATGGACCTTAATTCGTCTGTTTGGCCAATTTAATATGTTTAGCACCTTTTCAGCCATTTGCGCAATTGGCTATTGATTTTGTAAGGTCGATTAATTTTTAACAACAATTTCGAAACTCGCTAATTTACACAAAAAGAGATTTTACATTGCCACATAAAAAGTGATAATTATATATGCCATTTTAACAGTCAGGGAAAAGTTTTTTAGTCAGCATGAATTTGATATGTATAAACAATACAATAACAATAAGTGCTTAAAGTACTTAATTACGTGATTCCCTGTAAAGTGGTTGAGTTCAAATTATTGACACGCGCACACGAGGGAGACGACGGTTTTTGTTAGAGAACATTAAGTTTACGTGACTCAAAGTATAATTAAGTTAAGCAACTTACCTAGAGAGTTGTGTGGCAAAATCAAAACAAGATGAATCTCAGTTTAATCTGGTTGGTCAACAAGCAAATCTTTCTCAAACAAAGTCAAATTTGTATGTTTTTTCCTTTGTCGTCTGTTACTCATCGAGTGAAACGTTTTGTGCATAAGTATGACCAATTAATATAACGCCAGACAATCATAATATTTTAAAAACTTATGAATATTCAGTAGCAGAAGCCGGTAGCAAAAGACATCCCCCTGAACCTGCCTTGTTAGTCAAGTTATTCTGCCAGTATTTTGATTTGTATTCTTTATTACGCTCCATAATTAATTGTTTATTATTTATTAAACATTTATAGCCTTAAGTGACAGCCCTTAAGGGCACTGGAAACGGTGTGTCAACAAATCTTTAAACTAACAATTTTACACACATGTTCAAATTTAGCAAGTTCCACTTTGGCATTGGGCCTAACAATTGAGCCATTCATGGAAATCGGTAGTCAAACAATTTATTGCAAACCAAAGTCAAGTAAATATTGAGTACAAAATAATGCTTTTAAATGTGTGAATTGTTGGGAAATTACTCATAATATATTAAAGTAATAAAAAAAAACAGGAAAATTAAGAATGACTTTTACAAACTCACATTGAAGAGCCCCCAAACTCTAGATGCACATTTGTTTTTGGCCATGCACTCAAAAAAAAGCTACTGAAATCGCTCTAAAATTTAAATATTCGTGCTTCAAAAGGGGTCAAAGGGGTGTTCCCTATTATGGGTGTTCCCTATTATAGGACTGAGACTTTCTCGAATTAAGAAAATATTTACTATAAGCAAGAAAATACTTTTTTAATTGTTGATAAACATTAAAAGGATAAAAAAAACCTTTCTAGAATTTGAAAAAAAATATATATTTTTTCTAACCATTAGACAGGAAAGGGAGTAAGGGGACTAGAGGCACAAGAGGAAGAATACACTTCAGAATATACTATTTTTAATCACATTATTAGTAATCATTGAAAACTTTTGTTGGGTGCTATTTTCGAATTTTATAAAAAAAAACCTCTAAAAACAAGAAATATTCTTTGAATTTGAAAAAGAAAATTATTTAGGGGCGATTTTCAAAAAACTCAAAAATAAATTTTTCGAGTGTAGTTCATAAAATTCTAATCCTGGAAATACACCCGGGTTATTAACTTTTGGAGACTGGTCGTTGGTTGGCGCTGTGTACTTTAGTTTTGAAGTAGATGGAAACACTGAAGAAAGGGGAGTGCTAAAATCCAACTCAAAAAGATTGATTTGATGTTGACCTTTGAAAAGAAATATTCAGTACAAGGAGTACTAAGCAGCTGTAGCTTGATACAAGCTCGAAAGGCTGGAAACAATCCTGAAAAGACAATCCTGTTTTAATCCAAAATTTTAATATTGCATCTGTACTTAAAAGTTAAATAGTTATGACTCGATTGATTAAAGATTGAAGCGTCCAAAGATGGATGTTCCATGCAAAAGTGAAGAAAAAACGAAAGAATCCGAGAGCATGAAAATATCTCTTTCCAATGCCAACTAGCAAACATTTTATGAAGAGTTTCATAGCATTTAAATCTTTTTGAATGCGCTGACTTTGTGGTCATAAATGATATTTTAATATTGACGCTTTGATTTTAAAATTTTCACGATTGATTAATCATTGGACGCGTTCAGCGAAAGAGTTTGCTCCCTGATCAATCATACCTTTTCCTGATCTTTCTGCTGAACTCCAGTGATACGGTATCATGAAAGACAATTTGACGCATCATTATAGAGGAGCTTGTATCGAGAAAAAAGAATGCTCTTTTCCGGTGATACTGAGACCTGCAGCTGTAATTGTATATCGATAAGTTTTTTCGATACCGATACGCGTATCTTGGTTCATTTTGTGCACTGATTGTCAAAATGAGTTTTTTTATGGGCGATAATGTAGCACTTCATCCAGCAGAAAGTAGTATTCCCCATGTATAATTTTTTTCTGATACCTGCTCATCGATAAATTTTTCTGCTAAACATGGCCATTAAGTAGGTAAGTAAGCATTAAAGAGAAAGCCATGAGCAGAACTCTTTTACATTGTATTCTGAAAACTACAAATTATATAAATTAAAATAAATTCGTAACTTACCCTGAACGGGACTCGAACACAGGACTTTTGGGCTTCAACACGATTATAATGCCGACTCAGCCAATTGTGCCATCGCGTATTCTGTCAGGTAGACAGCTAAAATACTTCTTATATATTTCAGACATTTTGCAAAAAAAAAGACAGCTTGTAGTTCACAAAGTTGGAATTCCGTGAAGTGGGAATATACAAGAGGTAACTGAAATTGGAAGATTTAATATGATTGTGGTTCATACAAAGTGCTTTTTAATTATCTAAAATACAAAAGGGGGACATAGTAAAGTCAAATATGGTTTTAATAGATATTACTATGTGATTTTTGCCTGAGTGTATGTCTTTAGTTTTAACCTGATCAGTTTCGAGTCATTTGCTTGCAAGTCTTTTTCGAGTCGTATTTCAATAATAACCATTTGGTGCATATGCATGAGTTATTTACGAGATTCTTGTCCCTTTATAATAATTAGGGTGATATTGATTAACTTTCCTACTTGTTTGTGTGTCGATTTTTTCGTCTTTGATGCGTTGAAATTCTCAAACAATCATAGCATTGAGAAGAAAGCTTATTCAATGCTATGACAAATTGAACTTTATTTCCTATACTAGCAAGAATTCATTTTACAATATTTGGTACACCTGCACCTTCAACTCCTCTTATTTCCTTCGTTGTCTTATTCGTCACTTCTAATTACATTCCCACTGCGCGATTGTATAAAAACCATTTATTCATGAACAATTTGCTTCAGCTGGGAACTCAGTATGAGACTCTGTTTTGGGCATACTGAGCATGAGACACTAAACTTTGGTTAAATGAGTTTCAGTTTGACTAAACGATCAAGCGATCCATGGAATCATTTAAAGCTTACGATATGTTGTTGTAAACTATTTAGAATTCTACCAACTATGACTTAAACTATACAATTAGCTAAATATTCTACAAAATATTTAAACTTTATCGAGTCAGTCTGAGAGCAAATTCACAGTACACAAAAGACATTGATGATAGTCAGCTCTCTTTTAGGTCAACGAAATCGTTCAATGAGTGCCTACAGCTCCCTGCCCATATATAGTCTTGTGTGTCAAATTTTTCAAAATGCGCTTACAATGTCAACTGAGTTTGTCTAGCTCATGGGCTTTGGTTGTTTTGGGCAGCCTTCAGTTGAATTTACGAATAATAATTATTGAAATGCAAATTTTATTATTAAGACCAATAAATAATTTTATTCATTTGATGCAACTTATTCACAAAAATAATAATAATAATGCGTGGCCCAAGACTATTTTTATTTAATAAAAGAAAGAAGTTGGGGTGGTGTCTTCACAAAACAAGCGGGGGTTTCCATCCAACATCAAAGAATTGGAATTCGGTAGGAGTTTGGAGTGTGGTTGAACTAACTTAAAGCCAAATGAACATAAAACTACCGAAAATATTAATTATTCAACTATTCAAGTAGTTAGAAAATAAGATCCGACAACCCACATCTGATATTAGAAGACTATCAATTCCGGACTTTCTCAGTTCAGTATTTTTCGATCCCGAAAAACTTGTCTTGGTCCCGAATTTAGACCGGGAGTGCTTAAAATCCAAAAAAATTAATAGTCCACTGGACTTCGAACTCAACTTTTGATCAATTCAAGAAAGCCCGAGTGATTTAAGCTCGAAAGTCGTCCTAGATTTGAGCTTAAATCCGGCTTGGTGGAAGTTTGATCGAGATTAAATTGAGCTCAATATTTGATCTGCTCCAATACCCAAAATATATTGCTTTAAAAATGAACGAAGTTGACTTAAGCTCTTTATGTTGCACCAAAACAAGCTCCAAAAACTTTTCAAAGGAAGTTGTTGTTTTCAACTATTTTTAATAGACTTTAACTTCATTCTCATTGCTACGACTGTTTGGGAATTTCAACGCATTATAAGTGCAAAAATCGATACAAAAAACTTTGCTCTAAGTTGACAAACATTTGGAAGATCATTTAAACAAAAATTAGCTTGATGAGTCTTTTTTGAGCCCTTCTGATGGTTAACATAAAAGAAAAAGGGCCAAGCCTGCAATGTTGTCAAGACCCTAACTTCCAATGGCTATGAACTGTGCCTTCTGCCGAGCTCGGTCATCTGCTTCTCCGCTTCTATCTTCTTGTTTTCAATAAGGTCCACAAGCAAATGTTCCTCAGCCTCCTCTGAGCCTATTTGAACCTTCACTTTGGCTCAGCATCAAAAGCAATTAAAATCCACTCATTAGTAAAAAAAAGTACATCCATTAAAAATAGACCATTATCATTCTAAATCGAAAGGGCTCAGCTAACATCGTCTGTGCCGATGCTTAAATACCCGTACTCATATTTAAATATTGATTTCAAACCAATATTGCAAAGTTTATTTGAAAGCATATGGCCGTGTTACAGAAAGCTTACATCGAAACCAGTTTTTGTTAACCTAGACCCATTTTCCCACCGAGTCCTTAATTTGAAAAGAAAGAGAGAATCTTAGAACTTGAAGACTATACGAACTTGGGCGGTGGCAGGTAGTGTGGTTCAAATTTAAAAAAATTGCAATTACTTCTACAATTCACATTTAACATTTACATAAAATGTTAGTCTCTGAGAGGTAGTTCTTTATAAAAGCAATTCGCCTGTGGAACGACCTACCTCACAACCTTAAAACCATTAAAAGCATCCCGCAGATTACAGAATATAGTATTAGTCTAGACTCTAGACAAAAAGAATAGCTTTTGATTAAAATGATATAAAATACACACATAATTTAATATATTAATAAAATTAAAAACACTTAAGTCCATTCATCGTAAAAATTGTCTTGTATTGTAATAAATGTTAAATTCATTGTCAATTTGAAAGTTAAAATTTTATGTCAAAATTATGATTTCGAACCCGATGTGACTGGCGGTTTATTTATAAGTACTTTTTACTTGCAGCGCTGGACTAAAAATAAATATATTATAAATTATAAGCGGAGAAATCTTTACATGCTTTTGTAAGAGTGACCCTTTCTTGCTTTCGATTATAAGTGTGCCCAGTTGATTCTGATAAATTATTCTTTGCTAAGCACGTTTAAAATCCGAATGGGCATCCTCCACTTAAGTATACCAAAACAAATAGGAAACATTTTTCAAACACTTTTCTACGAACTCCAAAACTTGTTTGCCAAATTTGCCAAAACATATTCAATTTGCAGCTCTTAAAAATTAATATTCAGTTGTCTATTGACGTGATTATAATTTAAGAGGTGAGCGATTTTTGTGTCAACGAATTTCTCTTTGCCTTCTGGCATTGTTATAACTATTTGAAATGAATAATATTTGTGGAATTCGCCATGTCACGTTTGGCAATTATTGGAGTACAGTAACATTTGAAATGAGAGCAAAATGGTTAAAATACCATCAACGTGATGTAATATATATCCAAAACGATCCATAGAATGCCGTATCGCAAAAGGGTTCCATCAAAGCAAAAGCGAAATGCCCTTGCAGGTGGCCAGTAAGAGGCACGTGCCCGTTACACTTAAACCTCCGATCACACATGTCGTATGCGTAATTTGCACACATGATAAGCGCCAGATAGACTCCCACTCGTAATTGACAGACATTTCACGCATTCAAGCGGCAAACTACCGAAACAGTTGTACTTATTTATTTATTTATATTTATTTATACTGGGTTTGTCACAGTTTAAAACACAGCTTTCGGTAAATTAATGTACGCTTCAGTCCAATTTTAATTCGATCGCTTTCAGTTCGTCGTGTTTATTGGCCCTGCACGCTTGGTGTTATGCGCCACGCCCAACTGCCACTGGTTACGCCCTCTGGGGCTATACGAAGTCATGTGAAAATATTTTACAATTGGCCCTGTGTAATTTAAAGTGTACAAAAAAATCTATGAAAAGTAACAAAAAATGGCTTTGCAATTAAGTGAACATTTGTGCTTCCTGTTTGGAATAATATGAAAATTATTGTATATTTCCCATAAATTAGTTAATCGATCTTGCGAACAATACAATAGGAAATATTGCAAATTAAGTGCACTACACTTAGATAAGATCTAATTTAATTGAAAAATTGCAACAAAAACGCATGCAAAAAACTACACCAAAAACTGAACTAAGAAAAAAAATAAATAAAATAAACAATTTCAGTTGACATTCGATTTGTTGTCAACAGTTTCAGCTGGTTTGGCCACATCCCAAACAGTTTAAATTTCGTCAAACAAGGAATTCCCTGAATTTGAGCTAAGGTGCGTAGCAAAGATATGCGACACTTCACAAATTTTATTTTCCCACCAAATACAGGCACTGCAATTTGTATTCAACATTACGTTTTTTGTACCTTAGCTCGGCCAAATGCGAAAAAATACTGCCATATTTTAACAATTTTTTCACTGAAATTGTAAGAAGAGGGCAAATCAGGGCAATCTCCAAAAAAAATTGAGAATCAAGTAATGCGATATGGAAATTGTTGCTGTTAAGGCTTAGTGTTTAGAAAAGTCGATTTAGCTGTAGTCAACTCCCTATGAAAACATGTATGAAAGTCGAACAAGCCCGACTAAAATATACTGCTCAGTATACAATTTTGATGCTGCATTAGCAGCTGAAAGCAGCTGATAAATAATGCTAATTGTTAAATATTTCTAAAAGGTACAAATCTTTGATCTATAAACCAGTGGCAGATATTAAGTTTTTTCCAAATTACGGAGGCGGGAGGGTTGCTAAGACAATCTCAATGTTTTCGCTGATATCCAGCGCAAATCTCATTGCGCTGCAACCTTGACTGATTGGACAGCTGATTGAGCTTAGCTGGGTATGAGCCGTTTTTCGACACCTACCCCAACTAATTGGATTCAAAAATGTCTGCAGCAAAAGAACAAAATCAAAACGTTGCCCATAACTTCTGAACACCAAATATCATCCAAACACTTCTGGAATATTGCTCTTCAGTAATTAAGTCATTTTAAATGTAAGCAAACGCAATGCAGTGAGACCATTTGACGCTTGGTAGTATTTTGCTCTTGTAGGATGGTATTTACGCATTGAACAGTCACACTGGTCTCTAAGCTGACTCACATCAGAATAAGCTGTCATTTTAGTGTGTCTAAGTTCCAAGCGGGACAATGATAAAGTGTTTTTCTTAAAAACTTACACACTGGTCGACTTCACTAGCTATTGGCGAAAGCTTTGAAGTAGCCCGCCCCCATTAAGCTTCTCTTCAGTGATTTGTCTGCATTTATAACCTTAATGGAATTAATATTAAGGGTGGGTACTCTTGAATTTATGTATATAACAATGTTATTGAATCGAAAACAAACGTTCTTGAATCAACAACACATTGAACTTACAGTAAGATGAGAAATTCAAGAGAAGCTAGATCTTAGTTCAAGCTCAAAATATGCTAGATTGAGTTCAAAATAGAATTATAATTGTAGCCCTAAAGTGTACGTCAGAATGGAAATTATATTTAAGCGAATTTGTACTTAAAATTCCCAACCGGTTCTAATACATTTGATATAGAGTGATGTTCAATTTCAGAACTAAAGTAATACTTGTTTGTTCTTTATGGTCCTTGGTTTCTTTATGGTTATTTCATGTTCATATATATATTTCCAGCATTCTATGTTTCAATACAGAAATCTTATAGGTTTAAACCAAGAACATTTGGTTCTTTTTTAAAGTACTCTTATTTTCTTTCTACAATATTTTTGAGTTAGAATTAGAAGCAAGAAGCATTAGAAGCTAGTGGAGCTTAAGAAATAATATTTTGTACTTACTTTGAGAGTAAATCTGGCTTAGGATTTACTGGTCTTAGTACAATCTAAAAGTATGATCAAAAATATTTTATAATTTTCCCTTATGTTAATATATATCCCGTTACAGTCTACAATCCCGTTACAATTTGAATACTTTGTACTTGAAAAAAGAATCATGTACTTGAATCAAGTATTTTTTAATTTAACTTACTATTGACACCGTTCTTGGTTCTTGGTTTGGTTCTTGGTATGGGTAGTTTTCGAACCCAGCCACCCGGGTTGGAGAATGCATTTAACATGGTGTGGAAAACCGTACCTTTGGTTGGGAGCGAATTGCTGCCTAATTGCGTCACGCACCTTATGATCCGGCTTAAAGCATTGCAAAACCAGTTGCCGGCGATATGACGTCTTTTTCTAAGTAAATAAATATGTTTTCGGCCAACAACTTGTAACATTTGTTGTTTGATTAAATTAAAGTCATTGGACTTCGTTCATAACAAAGTGCACAGGCTCGCAACAACAAAAAAGAGCCCCAAACATAATTTTAGCTGATGCTTTGTCTTTGAACTTGGCAAATTTCGATTTTATTTATGACCTTTTAGCACGAGCTACATTTGTTTTTTTTCTTAATTCATTTAAATAATCCCATTTGTCAACTCATCGGCGTTGTCTAGGAAGCTTTTAGGAATATTATATACATTTTTGAATTCCAAGTGCAGCGACAGAAAAATGCCATTAATTAACAGTTTTATAACTCGGACGCTCAAATAGACTTGTCAAATTTTGAGTCATTTTTTAATATGCAATTTTTATCTATTTACTCTTTATTAAGTTTCAAAATAAACTCTCAGTTTTTATGACATTTGCATTGAAATATTTGTTTATCAATGACATTCCACTTGCTTCTGGCTTTGTGATCAGACGAAATGCTAAAAATGCTCCCAAGTGTCAAATTTTCTGGGAATATAGAGTCGCTTGATATGCTGAGTAAAGTAAAGTAAGTAATGTAAATAAACAATATATTTGAGTCGTTTGTCTTTATGAAATGCGGACACGGAAATCCAAGCTAAGATCACGTGATGTATAATGAACATTTTCCTAAACTGAGCATTTTGAGCAAATAGTTCTATTACAAAATGCTGTTTGCCTAATGTTAATAGAAAGTCTAGTTGTAATTTGAGGTCAAAAACCTTGGCCCTTTGTCGATAAATCCCTATCACTCGGGGGGTCAATGTTTGCTTCAAAGCCCCAATTAGCGGTTGATGTATTTAACATAGACATTTTGAAGCTGCCTGATTATAGCGATTAAGTTCTGTTGTTGTCAGAAGCGACAGCTGTCAGTTGACACACTGGATCACTATACGAAGGAACAAAGCTCTTGCATTGTTAAAAGGTATTTGAATAACATTGAAGGCCCAGCAGCAATCACTTGCAATTATCGTACAAAATGTGTATGTGATTCATGGTTCATAAAACAGAAGAGTAATCAATTAGTGATTCAAAAAAAAACTCTGGCCGTCCTTCAACATGCTGAAGCAGATCTTAAGAGTCTTCAGCAAGCAAATTGAAAGAACCGACAAGGCCTGACTCCTTTTTAAACGTCTATAGGCTATTATCTGAACAACATGTCGTTCAAAAAATACGATTTGGATAGACTCGGGGTACCGGATTGGCAGGCAAATTGCCGGCCCCACTGACTGTACCAGTACATTATCAGACCAAGAAAGTGGGTAGTATTTTCGTGTATTTGTACAAGTTCATAAAGTTTATGAATAAAAAGAGTTTATTTCAGGGATGCAAATCGGCTCTAAGTCGAACAGTAACCGAACTTTTGCGATCCTCTCTAACTTGTGTTCGTATCGTTGAATCCGTTACTGTTTCGAAAGTCTTTAAATCTAACCGTAAACCACGAAACAAAACCATGCGGGTGATTTCCATTTTATAACCCACAATCATTTTAAAACTATTGAGGATCAAATTCCATTTAATTCGCCAAGTAACAAGTTGATATTTTCGAAAGTATTAAAATTATATTCCGAAGATATCAAATTGATACTGACACTTTTTATAGGGGACGATGGGGTGCAGTATTCATAGTTTTGTTTTTCGAACATAACTTTATTTTCCGTTCTGTCATTATACCCTTGCAAAGGGTATTATAATTTTGCCCAGAAGTTTGCAACGCATTGAAATATTCATTTCCGACCCCATACACCATATATATTCTTAATCAGGGTGACGAGCTGAGTCGATTGAGCTTTGTCCGTCCGTCTGTCCGTCTGACCGTCTGTCTGTCTGTCTGTCTGCTTCTACGCGAACTAGTCCCTTAGATTTGAAGCTTTCGAGATGAAATTTTGCACAGAGTCTTCTTTTTGCTGCACACTATTAATATGTCGGAGCCGACCGGATCGGATGACTATATCCCATAGCTCCCATAGGAATAATCGGTCGGAAAACTAGTTTTAGTGAGAAAAACCTTTTTCTTTTCAACGGAAACGTCTCCAAACTTTGTAATCGTAGATTTACTATGTTTTTTATAATTCTACCAAGTTTTATTAAAATCAGACAACTATATGGTATAGCTGCCATACAAAAGATAGGTCTGAAAAACAGTTTTAGTTAGAAAAACTTTTTTGTTTTTAATGGTAGCATCCTCCAATTTTGTATTTGTTGCCATATTTTTGGCCATATCGGATGACTATATCGTATAGCTCACATACGAACGATCAGTCGGAAAATGGGAAAGAGGGTATTTTTTTTTAATATTTAAGCGAGCATTTGCAAGGGTATAAAAACTTCGGCACAGCCGAAGTTAGCTTAGCTTTCTCGTTTTGGTGTTTAATTAAAACATGCATGTAACTTTGGTCGTCATTGGTTTGGGTTTTTATCTTTTCATTTGGAAATACTATGATATTATGACAATTCGAAAATTTGTGGGGTGCTGTGAGCCCCCCTTTTAAAGTTTAAAACTAGTGTTTTCTAGTAATTATTCTTTATTATGTCTAAAAATAATAATTTTTCTCATATTCTAAGTAAAAGCATTTTAATGAATAGTGAAAATTGATTGACGACAGTCGGCTTGTTTTCTTAGCACGATTTGCCGTAAATTGTTCTCAACGCTTACGCCTTCTACGGCTTCTACCATAGATTGACTGTTTGTAGCTTAAGAAGCAGTTTTATACTGATAGAGCGGAATTAAACCTACGAAAAAATATAAAAAACAAAGAGCCCACAACACGAGACATGTCCGTCATGTCCGTCTGTCTGTCCGTATGAACGCACAGTTCTCAGAGATGGTCAGATATAGAGGTTTGACATGTATGTGACATATGCTTCTTATGTCTGCAGGCAGATCAAGTTAATTTTCAATTTTGGCCACGCCCCTCCAGCACCCGCAATTACGAAAAAAGTCAAATCTCCTCATAACACATAGATGGCTCGATCCTTCTAGACATATTTAGTAATCAAGATAACTTATCGATCCTCCAAAGGAATGGTGAAGATCGGATGAACGATTGTCGAGTTATAATAAAATGACTGTTCGCTGCTGCAGCGCAGTAGCGTATAATTTCCTTGGAAAAGATTATGTTATAGTCGGGCTTGACCGACTTTCTTTCTTGTTTCGAGTTCGACCCTTTACATCGTTAGCGATACCGGATGATACAAATAGTAGCAAATTGTAGAAGCACTTGCCCGCCGATCCCTTAATATACTTGTCGCCAATCATCATTCTTTCCCCCACTTTCAATTTTCTGTAGTACTTCTTTACCTTAATTCAATCTCAGCCAGGACAGCTTTTACTCATATAATAAGATAAATAGTGTGTGTAAAATGCATGGTACGTATTCTTTTCTCTGTTTCGGAAGGGCGTTCCTCTATAGACGAATTCTACAAATCTGACATAAATTTTGGACATTCTATTGTGTGTTTTAAAGATTTGAAAATGATTTATAGGAAAGTCACATTTCAATAGGAATCATAATACTTCATTCTGTGACTTAACGAACAATTGAACCGAACTGTTAGTTAGCTCCAAAAACCGTTTAATGAACCGAACCGTCGTTTCAGAAACTGTGTGAACCACTTAACCGAACCGGTACGTATTTTCAAGTGGCTTGCATCCCTGGAAAAGCTTGATATAAATAAAAGGCAGCATTGTTTATTGTCTTGCGGCCAACATTCGAGTTTAAATAGATGATTCGCACCTTCTAGACATATTTAGTAATCCGGATTATTTATAGATTTCCCGGAATGGTGATGATCGGATGAGCGATAGTCGAGTTATAGTGAAAACAAACATTTATGATGGGCAGCACTGGCTTGAACAGCTATGGGTAGCACTTAACACACCTCAAAACTTTGTGTGTAAAATGAATACTTTGGAAGATAAAAAATTTGAAAAATCAATTTTATTTCTCTGGAAACTGCCATTTAATTCCAAACTAAAACTTAAAGATTTAGAAATTGACTGCATTCTTACAAAATGTTTGACTATAAAAAAAATTGTTCTCTCACATTGCAACACGGACGTTATTCAAACCAAAGTCACCGTAAGGATGTGCCTTATGCGAATCTAATTAAGATTACAGTCTCATTTCGAGAACTTTCTTTAGCACCGCTGACTTTGGCTCGATCATCTTGGAATACGTGGAATACGTTCACTCTAAAATGTTATTTATGTTATTCACAAATGTATACAAGGAACGATGTATATATATTTCGCTAATTATCTTGTAAATAATTTAGACTTCAACACGTCGGCTGGGGTATTCTTTTACATAGCTTTTACTTTGATCGAATTACCGATGTGATTGCACCAAAATCAAAAAACTAAATGTCAATCATCAAGCGTCTACTGTGCCGCCAGCTTTTTTTTATAGAGCAATCATATTAATGTGTCTGTTTCAAACTAAAACTTTGAGGTATCACATAAATATTTTAAGGCTCAAATTAATAACCAAAAGAACAAATTTAATCAGATTAAATTTGAGATGGCATGTATCAAATTGATATTGAAACCAACTTTTTTTGGGGTATTATTTCATATATCCAACTTAAGGCGGTACTTTCTAACTTCTTAAGTAGCGGTTTTAGTGTTTTAAACAACATTTAGTTTTAATTGCCAGGGCCATTTATTTTTAATTACTTATTAGTTCTGCTTAGATAGTACATTCTCACTTTAATGGAGCTATCTGCCTACCCAAATTCCAAATAAAATCCAGAAAAAAAGCGCCTAAGTGGGATTCACATCTGGTCTTATCGCTCACTTACTTCAGGAATGAAATACCTTAAAAAAATGATTTTGTGAAAATAGCGCTCAAAGATATCAATGTGTTTACCCCAGCGAAAACAACTAAGAAAGTCGGTCACGACCGACTGGAATATACTGTACTGTACCAACGAAAGTGTATGCTCTGTAGTTTGCTGGTGGAGTAGCGTCTGCATCAACAGCCAATTAGAGATGGTACAGTTCGTCTGTTTGTCTATTTGAACACCTGGATCTTTGAGACTTAAAGAGCTGGAGCAACCAAATGTAAGCAGATCAAGCATATTTCAAATTTTAGACGCCCGCCCAGGCAGTATAAAATGTTGAACAGCTCTAAGAATATGTGTTGAGTATTTCGTGTTGTGCATCTAGATCGGATTATAAAAGGCAGGTTTATAAACTTTATACGAAAGTTGCATACTTTTCTGCGCAGCGTGCGTTATTTGCTAAAGCTGTACGTTCCCTTGCCGAGAATTATGAGAAAATCATATGATGCAGCTTCTCATATAATTTGATGATTCTCAGATTAACTATTAGACTTGTTTGATCTCTCGTATGGGAAACATATAAGAGTTATCAAACAAGTTAGGATACATAATACATAATATACAAATACTTAAAACATTTTTTATTATGGAATATATCCTTCTGCCAACGCATAACATAATGTTAAAATGTTCACATTAATACAAATCCTCTGTTAATTTACATAAGTGAAGGCAATTATTAATCAAATCCAAATTTAATTTACATTCGTAAAGGAATAAATAAACAGGCTAGTTGATTAAACACAAGATATGTGAAAAAGAAAGGCGGGCGTACAGAAAACATTTCGGGTTCGATCCTTGTCGTTCTTAAGAAATAACTGTCTATTTCTCCTCAAACGCATTCCAGAACTACCGAAAATATCATTAAATCGAACGAATTATTTAATTTTGACACAAAATGTGTTTAACTGCCTTACCACAAATTACTCAAATCTCAACTGATTGTTTTGTGACCGCCATATATCATTTCCATAAGCTTTAATTTATTTTAAAACAAAAGTCAACGATTTTAGTGAATAATAATTAGACGCTATAAATCTCATTCTGATCAAGTCTAGCTTTAGTCGGCGAGAAGGAGAAAAAAATCCGTTCAGATGAAAGCACCCATAACCTGTGCTAGATAACGGCAATGGAAAATTCCAACCAAAAATATTTAAAGTGCTTAAAAAAATCCCCTGAAATTGGGCTCGCTGTATCTCGCGATCGCCCAAAATACTTTTAATAAAAAAATGAAAAACTTTCCACTTCATGTACAATACAAAAAAAAACAAAAAAAATTGAAATCATTCACAGCACGTGATATACGAGTGTCACTTTGAGGTAAAATAAATATCCAAACAAAACTTGCTGAGCCACACAACAAAAAATGACCAGAAATGGGGACTAATAAGACAAGAATTTCCAACTTCCTTTCCCAAAAACGCAAACATGAAATGTGAAACCCCAAACATAAGAGAACAACGCAATAAGAACCTTTTTTTTAGGGCAATCTTGAGCAGCTCGCAGTCATATCCATTTCCCCCAACTCTCCCCTAATGGCTTCGATTATCTAGCGTGTGGCAGAGAGTGCGACGACGATCGAACAGGTGAACATGAACTGCGATTCCCAGAGCATTAAAACCAACAACAATAAATGAGACTGCGGCCGGGCTCGAGCGACGACGCGTCTCTGATGACGATGACAGCAACAAAAACAAAGTTTTGATTTTTATAAAAGACAAGGTTCGCATCAAGTACGAAACAGTATTGTTGAAAACGTTGCCGTGTGAAGACGAAATAGCGGAAACTAAAATTGAAGATAGTTTGAGTGAAGTGCAAAAAAAAAAAAAGAAAACAAAATCATATTTAGCTTTTCAAATTGCAATTCTTTCTAGTTCATTGTTTTGGCCAAGAAGGTAGATCTAATGGTCATTTGCTAAGTGATTTTAATTAACATTCGTTTCGTAACATTTCTGCAGTGTTTTTGCTATTGCATTAATTGCTCACCAACAAAATGAAGTCGAATCCGGCTTCGGATCATGTTTACTTTAACGATGGCTTCAAATGCTCAACAATCAGCATTAATACAAATCTCACGGAACCCAATGGAAGCAGCAGCAACAGCGTTGGCTCTGAAGGATCTAAGGAGTTCATACGTAAGTTGTGATAAAAACAAATCTAGATAAGCCACATAATTTAAAAATAATATTCACTTTGGAGCATAACCCCGCGTTTTTTTCTTGGCTCTGAAAGTTCAGTAGGTCGTCGAGTCTGGGTTAATACTCCAACCCTGCTTTATGTTACACATTTTGTTAAAGTTTGAACACCAGGAAAGTGCATTCTCTAAATTTAGGAAAGCTATTAGAACTAGAAATATATGTTTAAAGTATGATTACTTAAACTTTCAAACTTTTTCAAATGTAAAGTGTCTGCACATTTTAGTCAAAGATCAAGTTAGTTGATATTAAATGATTTTAGTTTTGATTATACGTTTATATTAGTGCAAGCCCACAAAAGTTTTAGGACCAGGTCTCTGGTTCGACCCAAATTTACCAATGGTTGGGGATGGGAAATTTGAGGTTCAAGGTTTTTGGGAGAATGTTTTGGTTCAAGCATTGGCTTAGCCCATTCCTAATAGAAGGTTATAAAGTATTCGAGCTAAAAACGACACAAACTGTAGGGGAATTGTGTAGATTTTGGGTTAAAAATGATTTTTAGAGCACAAAACATGGGATTACTTATTTTACTGTTAAGGCCTGTATGTCGATTATCTAAAATACTGAGAAATCATTTTGAATATTTTTATAGATGTTTTCATTAAACTTACCTACCGATTGCCAGCCCCAGTCGCGAGAAACAGTCAGAATAACATAACAAGTCGCTAGGTAGTAGGTTAAATTTGATTATTTCTTGAACCGGCCCGAAATATCAGATTGAGGTGCAGCTTTTATACAAGGGTTGCCGGATATTTCAAAAATATCTATATTGATATTTTGGACGATATTGAAAAAGTATCATATTTCGATATAAATATTTTAGGGTAAAAATATCGATATTTGGCACTTAGATTTTTTTGCATCAACTCTTATAAAATAAGTTTTAAGCATTTTTTTTTTGCTCACCCAAATACCGGAATAAACAGTTGATCGCAATAGTGTAACGGAACGCTAGATAGAAAATATCGCTGACAATTATTACCAAAATATATTCGATATCCGATATATCTCCTCATAAAAATATTCGATAACGATATATCGTTCTTTGACAAAAATATCGATGTTCGATATATCAATGTTTTTTCCGGCAACCCTATTTTATACCCTAAGTGGTTCGGCTTAAGGTTTAGTTCTCAAGAGATTGATCCAAAATATAATATATTTTTAAATCAATTAAAGACTGAAATTGCAAATCAAATTACAAATTCAATTTAAAAATTGATCAAAGAGTTGAGCAAAATTCACTTTATAATAAATTTATTCCACTTTCGAAAACATGCCGTAGAAGTAGAATTGAGAACATGTATAACTTAGTTGAATTTTTCGTGGTCTTTAGCTTCAAGCCTGTCGAAAGCCATAGATTTCGCTGAGTGTCTTCTCTCCAGATAGATATCCTGGACGTTTGATTACTATCTAATAAGATTATTTAGCGATCGGATATTCTCATTCCGAGTACGTACAGGATTGTCTTGGTCTTGGAATTTCCAATCCTTCTTGATTCATAGATTATGCCATTTGGCATAATGATTTTAGCTTGTTATCCGAACTGGACTTAATCTCTTAGTAGGATCAATTCAAGCAGACCCGTTATTTTGATTTTGATCTCGAAATCGGCTTGATGCAAGTTTGCCCGAGATTAAATTAACCTTGATATTTAAACCACACACAATCCGAAAATTATTGTCTCAAAAATTACCGAGAATGACTTTATCTCTTTATTGAAACTTTATGTTACACCAAAATAAGCTTCTCACCAGAGACCCATACTACTTATTTAACGACCTTTTTGATTTTCAAAACCAGCAAGTTCTTGCCTGCTCAAGGCTCGAGGTCATTAGTTTTTGGCATACCCCCGGTTCCATCTTTAATGGACTAAAGCTTCCTCCTCATGCCAGCATTGCTATGACTGTTTGGGAATTGTAAGGCATCATAGTAGCATAAATCGACACCGACATCGATTTAGCCTCATAGTTTTGTTGAGAGAGATTTTTTTCCTCTTAGTTTCGCTCTTTCGTTTTGACACGGTGCAACCATACGCACTTCAATCTCAAGTCAGGATTATATGACTATTAAGTACTGATTCGAGATTGACCGTAGCCTTTTCGGATTGATACAAGCTTTTCAGGATTATTTCAATCCGTTCGAGCTTGTATCAAGCTCAATTTAGTACGACTCGATACGAAGGTGTAGATCAAATCAATCTTTTTGAACTTGATTTTATCGCGCCATTTTTTTTCTGAGTATACATTTTTTTGCCCAAAATGGAAGAGCTTAATCATCTTGGCTGACATGTGGTTTAAACAAGACGGTGCCACATGCCACATGGCACGCGAAATAGTTGAGAGGCGAATTTGGTTTGGATCGATATAACGCCGTTAGACTCTTTTTGTGGAGCTATGTGTAGATGCAAGTCTATAGCGACAAGGCCGCATCAGTTAACGCACTGGTATCCAATATTGAGCTGTTTATTCCGATATGTTACTAAGAGTATGACAAAATTGGACCCAGCGTTTAAACTACAAAATTTTATTTAATTATATATGTCGTTCTATGGGCTTAAATAAAGATTGCATACATTTTTCTGAATATAATGTATTTTTTTTTAATCAAATCCGAAAGCTGCAAAAGGGTGATACCCTCTACCTATATTTATCACACAAAGTGTTAAGTTGTGCCTAGTGCTGCCCATCGCTATTTCAGGCAATGCTGCCCAGCATAAATGTTTTCGTTATAACTCAACTGTCATTCATCCAATCTGTACAATTATACTTATTACTAAATTGGTTTCAAAAGGTGCCAAATTTCTACAGTCAAGAGAAAAAATAGAGAATTTCATACTTGGATCAAGAATTTTCGAGATCAATAGTTCGATAAGAGCGAAAATTCTCGATCCAAGAGCGAAATTCTTAATCCAAGTATGAATTTTTGATCCCGGTTTTCTTGATCCAAGAGCTTCAACACTTAATCCAAGTACGAATCAGTCTTAAATTAAGCACAAGAGTTCTTGGATCAAGTGCTAAACATACTCGTTTTCAAGATTGCTCAATTTTGAATTAAGGGCAAACAGCATTGTCAAAAACCGAGAATGGTTCTTCCTATTATCAAGAGCTCATCACATTTAAGAGTAAGATCGCTTACTCTTAAATCAAGAGCTTCACAGATTCCAACCATACAACAATTCAATATCAGTAGATTTTTCCATTTTGTTTAAATTTATTTCATGGAAAACTAATTGTTGAGCCATGTTGCAACTTTTAGCCAGCTCAAGGAATACACACCTCAAAGCAGCATCAGTCCTTCTGTGTCAACCATCAGTCAAACAGAGGTCTCTCCATGCCAGTAATGCCATAACAGGTTGGGAATTCCAAAGCAACATGAGTGCCAAAATCCATTACGCTCTCCGCTCGATAGCTTCCCCACACCCCTCTCCCATATAATAATAAACTGTAAGAGTAGACTCAAAGTTATTCTCTCGAATGTGCTCATTTAAACGAATAAATGTTTTTTCAAGAGCGTTCGTTCTTAAGTTATTCGTTCTACTTTTTTCTGGGTATATCTATTAAATTATGGGAGAGATATGACGCTTAGTTCTGGCTGTTACATACGTTGTGTAGCTTTTGATACAGAGTACACAAAAAGTGTGAAGCTTTCTTTCAATAATTCGACAAAATATATAATAATTTTGCTAAACTAGTATTTGCCTATTCCATATGGTTATCAATCCTAGATCACTACCTGAAGTAAAAGTTTTGCAAGTACTTCCCAGTTTGTGCAACTTAGTTCCAATTGTTATAAATTATTTCTCAGCAGATAAAACTAAAAAACCTTGACAATGAAATTCACGTAGATCTCGCAGTAGTTGCAAAAAAAAAAAAGCAATAAACAGCAAAAGCAATTACAATTCTTAATAACAATAACAACAAACAAACAAATACAAAGAGAAAGAAACGTAATAGCAATACATAAATGGGCTCGGTACGTGATGATGAATCACAATCAACCAAAAAACGAAGTGTAATTACAGTACATACATATGTACATACGTATACGTACAAATGGGTGACCGTTATTGCTGGCATTTAAACAATTTCATTGTGAAGTTTTTTAACAAATTTAATTTTATTGTCGCTGTCGCTAATTACAGTAACGGAAGATGGCAAAAAGGTGAAGCCAGCGCTGAGCACCGTAAAGTGCACGAGGAGCTGGCTAAGGGACTGCTGTCGACGCACCTTCAATCGGAAGACCCTGCACAAAAGACTGCCCATAGTCCGCTGGCTGCCACGCTATAACAGTGAGGATGCCATTGGTGATCTGGTGGCGGGTATAACGGTGGGTCTGACTGTTATACCACAAGCATTGGCCTATGCGGGCATAGCCGGACTTCCAGTGGCTGTAGGTAACGCTCTATTTCAATCCGTAATATATATTTCAATACTGTGCTCTCCCTTCCAGTATGGTCTCTATGGCTCATTTCTTGGTAGTTTTGTCTACATCTTTCTGGGCAGCTGCAAGGATGTGCCAATGGGTCCCTCAGCCATAGTGGCCTTACTCACATTTCAGGCTGCTCAGGGATCGTGGCAAAAATCTGTTTTACTCTGCCTGCTCTGTGGCATAGTGGAGCTTTTGATGGGTCTTTTTGGACTGGGATTTCTTATAGACTTTGTTTCCGGACCAGTTTCCTCGGGCTTTACCTCAGCCGTCTCGCTGATTATATTGACCTCACAGATTCAAAGTGTGCTGGGCATAACGGCCAAGGGGAATACCTTTGTGGAGATCTGGACACAGGTTTTCCAAAACATTAAGCATACCCAAGCTGGCGACACGGTACTGGGTCTTACCTGTATCGTGGTGCTGCTGCTGATGCGCAGCCTCTCCTCGTGTCGCATTGGACCCCAGGAGAAGGAGGAATGCTCCAGTTTTCAGCGTGTAGTGAATAAAATCTTATGGATTGTGGGCACTGCACGAAATGCCATACTGGTGGTTGTGTGCTGCCTGATGGGTTATTTGCTGCATAGTGAAGAGCATGGAATACCATTCCGGGTGGTGGGTGATATACCTCCTGGTCTGCCCAGTCCACAATGGCCGCCCACCTCGCTGAGTGCCAATGAGACGGAGACTGGAGTGGCTGAGGGTTTTGTGGAAATGGTGCACAGTTTGGGCTCGGGTCTGATTGTGGTGCCATTGATCTCGCTGATGGAGAACATTGCCATATGCAAGGCTTTCGGTGAGTGAAATTGACAACTCAAATTGTTCTCTTTTTTACTCACTTTTCTCCAGCCAATGGCAAGCCCGTGGATGCCTCTCAGGAACTGATAGCCATTGGATCGGCCAATATCTTCAACTCCTTTGTCCAGGGCTTTCCGGGCACCGGTGCTCTCAGTCGTGGCGCTGTCAACAATGCCAGTGGTGTGCGCACCCCGCTCAGTAACATCTACTCCGGAGGACTGGTCATGATTGCTTTGCTCTTTCTTACTCCTTACTTTTACTTTATACCACGACCCACCTTGGCGGCTATTATTATATCGGCTGTGGTGTTCATGGTCGAAGTAAAGGTGGTGAAACCCATGTGGAGATCGAAAAGTGAGTAGAGGAGCGTACGGATTCAGGAATCCAACTAAAGCTCAACTTTTCTTTTCTAGAAAGCGACCTGGTGCCTGGAGTGGGCACCTTTGTGGCCTGCCTAGTTCTACCTCTACAATGGGGCATTCTGATTGGTGTTGGTCTCAATGTCATCTTTATACTCTACCATGCCGCCCGTCCCAAGCTCAGCACAGAGCTCTTGACCACCGCCTCGGGTACTGAGTATCTGATGATTACACCCGATCGTTGCCTTATCTTTCCCTCCGTGGACTATGTGCGAAATCTGGTCAACAAAGAGTCCAGGCGATTGGTGGCCATGCCCGTTGTCATTGATGCCTCTCATGTATATGGCGCCGATTTCACCACAGCCACCGTCATGGACTCGCTAATCAGTGACTTCAATCAGCGCCAGCAATTGCTCTTTTTCTATAATCTCAAACCAAGTATTTGTGCCATCTTTGAGCAAGTGTCGGCCGCCCAATTTGTGGTTTACTATCAGGAGGAGCAACTGGATGTTCTGCTCAAGGAGCGGCAGTACACACAGAAACGCTTGGAGACGGCTTAGTAGGCTTTGAAATACGTGATAAATGCTAGTTAAATGTTGTTTTAATTATTTATTAAGTAAAATAAGGAAACCATTTCTTATAGTATTAACCAGAGCACAAAAGACCAACCTATTAGTTGATGTAAGGAATCAAAACAAAAGAAAAAAACTAAATTCGTAAGTAATAGTAAATATATTGATCAAATAGACACTTAAAAGAAATTCATTTATAAATTTAAAACGATTTCAATCAGTTCATTTAAGTTAATTCATTTTGGTTCAAGACTCAAGAAAAAATCACACAAAATCTAAGAAGTTTAAAGAAAATATAATTAATTTTAAGAAAATAAACAATATTCAGTATATGCAAAGAAAGAGATTTTGGGTTTTTTTTTTTTTTCAAAACAAAAATGATGTTTTTTGAGGACTTAGAATTCAATAGATATTGAGAGAGAATTTAAAAAAAGGGAATTTTAAAATCTTGATCTTAGTTTTCTTGAATAAAATCAATTACTTTTTCAGTTACAACAGAACTAGATATAGTTTTGAAAAGAGGAAGCAAAATCGACAATGAATCAAGAAGACCACAACGCCTATATACAGGGTTTTTAGAAACAAAGGTGTCCCACCCACAAAATTCTGAAAAATTTTCGAAAAAACTTCGATTCATTAATGCTTCAGTTATGGCTGGCTAGAGGCTATGTTAAACTTTCGCATAAATTTAAACAGAGAACTACAGCTGTTTCCTGGCAACTGATGCTTTGGAAACTAGCGAAGAAGATATAGAAGATAACATATTGCCCAAACCATTCATGATAATAAGCGACGCAAGTTGATTTTCCATCTCAATTCATGGAAAATCCAGCATCTTGTTCGGTCGAACATGTTATTATTCTCCCAAGACAATACTTTCATCGATTTTTCGACGCTGGGCATTTCCTGAAGTCAAGTAACGTTGTACTAATGCTCCAGAAGTAACAGAAACTATATGGCATTCATTTATATTTTGCGGACTATTCAAATGCCACGTATGCACTTGTACTGGTATCGGTAATCTTACCGTCCCATGGTCAGTTCTCAGATTGAAAATTCCACAATCTTCTGCAAAAATCAATGTATATTAAAAGATGCAAAAGCATTCCAAGAACTAATTGAAGCTTGCTCTATCGACAAAGAAAACATCATATTAGAAGATGCCCAATTAGACAATACGTCAAAAATATGCCTCGTCCAGTTGGACCTCAAAATATTGGGGTTTGCTCCTTATTTGGCACGTGTTTTGCTATCTAATAGAAACATACTAACTTTTTACCATTAGAAACACATCTGGAGTTTTAAGTTTACCAAGGAGCGTTGACTCCACTGGAAGACAGGTTCGGTTCAGGTTCCTCTGCTTGATCGGTTGTTCGCACCGAAACGGAACTGAAACCATTCAGTTAATCCAAAGATTATAAAAAACCGTACAGTACACATGAAAATCACGCTTTTTGGGAACGAATCACACGAAAAATCACCTTTTTTGGCACCACTGACAGGCAAGGTACCATTTTTTGGCACCATTCACAAGAAAAACAAATTCAAATTGAAAGCGACTAGCGTGTGAGAGCAGATAGAAAAGTTGATGGTCACCACCGGCTGTTGGCGACAGCTGTGAAGAAACTAGCTATGAAAAAGCTTCTCAAACTCTGTCGTTCAGATTCGGCGTTAAACTATGGGTCCCTTTTTACATTGTGTAAAAAAATAGTAGCACTCAAGCCAAGAGATTGGGAAAAGCTTGACTTTGTCCACTTTGGGTCTATGTATAGTCAATTGATGTTGTTAAGATTTTCGTATTCGATTCATTTTACATTTTTTTTCACTAACTGACCATTTCAAACTTTTGAATTTGAATACTTGCAGCTGATCGGCCCACTAGCGCCCTCACCGTAAGCAGCATTGAAATTAATCGAATTACTTTTTCAAAACTTCTGCATATTTTTGTTCTCCATTTAAGGTCACACTAGCCACATTCTCACGTGTATAAATTGTATTTCTGTTTTTTCACTTAGAATTAAATAAAAATGAAGCGCCTTAGCGACGAACGTGCCAAAATTCTATTCGAGCATCTATCCAAGTAGTAAGTATTGCAGTATTACCTGTTTAAGTTTATTCCGGGTATTGATTGTGACTCTCGATCTCTCGCAGCATTGGCACAAATGTAAAGCAACTGATAGATCGTCCAGATGGAACCTACTGCTTCCGCGAGCACCGGGAACGCGTCTACTATGTGTCCGAACGCATACTCAAGCTGAGTGAATGCTTTGGCTACAAGCAAATTGTGTGTGTGGGCACCTGCTTTGGTAAATTCTCCAAGACCAACAAACTGAAGTTTCATATCACGGCACTCTACTACCTGGCGCCCTATGCCCAGTACAAGGTGTGGGTGAAGCCCTCTTTTGAGCAGCAATATCTCTATGGCAATCATATACCCAAATCCGGTCTGGGCCGCATCACGGAGAACGCGGGACAATATCAGGGCGTTGTGGTTTACTCAATGAACGATTTGCCGCTGGGTTTTGGTGTCTTGGCACGCTCCACCACAGACTGTAAAACCGCCGATCCGCTGACGACAGTTTGTTTCCATCAATCAGACATCGGCGAGTATATACGCGCCGAGGATACACTCTTTTAAGTGTTTTTAGAAATAAGATTAAAGTTTTGATAAAAATACAAGAATTTTTAAGAATCCCGCTTACCGTTCACTTATTACCATGAAGCCCTATAAGGGCTGGACAATACTTGGATAAAATGCAAATGGTACTTGTAGCATTTTTTGATTGTAAGCAACCATACTTGTTGAACTATCCGATTATTTTTTATTTTAACCCATAAATATGAACAAGTCTATTGTGACGAGTAACAACAAAATTTATGTGCAGCCCTGGCTATGTTATTATCCTGCTTGCACGCGCCTGGTCACACTGCATTGAGAAAGTGCTGAAATGCTTTTGTTTTAACATATTTTGGTTTGAAACATATTTTGCGACCGCGAAAGACTCTTGAAGTCAGCATAATAAAGACCTTAAGGCATATTCAATGGATAAGCTTATCAATGCGGCTACAATATGGCTGCTTGTTTTGCTACATGGCGCTCTGATTGGTAAGGGCACCGGCACCTACGTAAATCCAGACTCCTAAGTCTGACTCATATATTACATTTGTTATACCCTAGTTGTACAATGCGAACGTACGAAAGATAAGATGTACCAGCCCATACTGGGAGCCAGCTGCTTTCGTCGCTTAAATGGCACCCATCAGACGGGCTGCTCCTGTGAGTAAACTTTGATCTTACGCTGCCCACATGATCATTTTAACTAACATGCATTCATTGTAGCTGCCTATTCCGGTTCAGTGGGCGTATTGCATATGATAAACATTGATGCGGACTTGGATTTCTTGCTTGCCAGTCCACCTTCCCCGCCTTACGCCCCGATGATACCGCCGCATTTGTTTACCAGACGCAATTTGCTGCGCCTGAAGGAGGCCGGACCAAGTAACATTTCGGTGGTATTGCTTGTCAACAAACCCGACAAGATGAAACAGTTCTCGCACGAACTCAACTGCCCCAACCAGTATAGCGGTTTGCTGCTTAACAACAGTACCCAGACTGCCACTTGCGATGCCTCCAATTCAGCCAATAGCTGGAATCCCTGGGGAACGGGTCTGCTGCACGAGGACTTCCCCTTTCCCATCTACTACATAGCCGACCAGGAGGAAATCACTAAGCTGGAGGATTGTTTCGAGAAGTTTAATAATTTCAACTATGAGACGCACGCTGTGCGTAGTCTGTGCGCAGTGGAGGTCAAATCGTTTATGTCGGCCGCCGTCAACACGGAGGTCTGCATGCGTCGCACCAATTTTATTAACAATCTTGGTGGCAGCAAGTATTGCGATCCGCTGGAGGGTCGCAATGTCTATGCGACTGTGTACCCACGTAATTCTACTGAAAATGTGGAGCCGGGTACGGCCAGGAAGGTGAACGAGAGTGAAAAGTTTATATTGGTCACGTGTCGCCTGGACACAGCGAGCATGTTCGATGGAGTGGGTAAGCGAGGAGTCGACTGGGCCATGACTTTTTTTAATTGAAATTTAACATCTTAGGTCTGGGTGCCATGGATTCGTTAATTGGTTTGGCCACCTTGACTCAAGTGGCTCATTTGCTTAAGCAGTTACTGCCACCGCAGGCTTACTTGCCGGATCCGCGTCGCAATGTGCTGTTTGTGACCTTTAATGGTGAATCGTATGACTATATCGGCTCCCAGCGCTTTGTCTATGATCTGGAGCACTTGGCCTTCCCCACACGGTCCACTGGCAGTACGCCCATCTCGCTGGAGAACATTGAATTCATGCTCGACATTGGCACGCTTGATGACATAGCCAACATCAAGTTGCACACCCTGAATGGCACCTCGCTGGTCCAGCAGCTGCTAAAGCAACTGAATAGTTATGCACAGTCACCTCGATTTGGTTTCGGACTGAATATACAATCGGACGTTAGCCTTCAAATACCTCCCACATCAGCACAATCTTTCCTGCGACGCGATGTAAATTTCCCGGCTGTGATCCTAAACGCCAAGCCAGACAATAAGTATTATCATTCCATCTACGATGATGTGGAAAATGTGGGCTACAGATATGCCAACACTAGCCTGGACTTTACGCAGCTGGCAAATGTTGGCGACAACATGAATTTCCAGGCCGATTCCCTGCAAATGAAAGTGAGAAATGTGTCGTCTATTGTGGCCATGGCACTGTATGAAACTCTGATGGGAAAAGCTTACACGGGCAACAAGGTGGCCAATCCATTGCTTGCCGATGAATTCTTCTATTGTTTTCTACAGTCTTCAGATTGTCCGCTCTTCAAGGCAGCCTCATATCCAGGCAGTCCAAGTGGTGTGCCCTTGCCTCCCATGCGGTGAGTAAAGTTAGACTAAACGGTTGACTTGTTTTTTATGCTTGTTCTTTGTATTTGCAGCTATGTCAGCGTTTTAGGCGGCTCACAGGAGTCTTCCGGTTGGACCTATCGACTGCTGGGCTATCTGCTCTCACAATCCCAACCAAATGTGTCCAAAGATAACTGCTCGAACTTGCCCTTACACTATTTTGCAGGCTTCAATGGCACGGGCGAGTGTCGCCTGACCACTCAGAACTATAGCTACGCCTTGAGTCCCGCCTTTCTAATAGATAGTGAGTCTCCCTGGAATTCTTTAAATACTTTCACTGACATTGACTCTCGCTTGCAGACTACGATTGGACTTCGGGTCAATACTCCACTTGGACTGAATCCACCTGGTCGCAGTTTAGTGCACGCATCTTTCTGCGTCCGTCCAATGTACATGAAGTCACCACCCTGAGCATTGGCATTTTTGTGCTGATCATCTCCTTTTGTTTGGTGTACATCATCAGTTCAAGGTCTGAGGTTCTGTTCGAAGATCTGCCGGCTAGCAATGCGGCGTAAGTCTCTGTGATTGTCGATCTCGCGTAATTGCTCATCTATTTTCGGTAGAACCTTCTTTTGTTTGCAATTTGAAGAATTATTTGAAATCTTTTTTTTGGTTTTTTAGATTATTTGGTTGATATCCCAACGCCGAGGAGACCATCATCTTCATGCTCTAGCAATTCATTTCTCAAGTAGTTGATTCCTAAACTTCAAATGATATTTCTAGATTGCCGCCGCCAACAGCTTGTTAGTGGAACATCACAACTGTCCCTGCCAAGTCCAGACTGCGTATAAGGATTAAGCTCCGACCTCTAACCCAAAAGACACTCTATAACTGATATTCTAATATGTCTAATTTAAACATGTAAGCAAACGTTTATTTGTATGTATTTTTGTATTTTAAACAAGTAATATTTATGGTCTCTAGCGACTCTTTTTTGTATCATATCTAGGAATTTAATTAACAAGTTCTCATGATTTGATTTTGCTTCTAGTTGTATGATAATAAATTGTAAACGAATTGAAATCACGAACTTATAAACACCAAACCTCTTAAAACGCCAAGGAATACAGAATTTGGTACAAATGCGAAATAAGTATAACTCTTAAATATATATATTTTGAAATACTTCATAGAAGACAAACACTTGTGTTTCTGTAACAACTTAATTTGAAACCTAAATAAATTCTAACTATAAAGAGTAAACGGAAAAGATTTTTTATATATATTTTCTTTGGTTTTTTTTTACATCTATAAATGGTTATATAAATAGACATTTGAATTGTATGTGGTTAGATTATTTGTATAGAGATTCGTAAGATAATTTTTGCAATCCTTTTACCATAATATTCCATTCACAGCACTCAGTTACATTTCCTGTAGCCAAAAATTCTTTGAGTATTAGAAGTATTTCACATAGTTCCGAAATCACAATTAACATTTATAAATAGGTTATTTTAATGTCGCACAACTGCTGGGATCGAAACAAGAGATATTTAAGTGAGATACGGCAGACATACACTTACTGCCATTGGAGCTATTGTTATATGATTTCTTTTAACTCAACTTGAAAGTTGTGGCAATTGAACGAGGGTCGAGTTTTCGTTCATTTATATACATCCATGTACTAAGACAGGTAAGAGGATTTCTAAATGTTTCAATTTTTGTAAGTTTAAGAAAACGGTACTACCATCAAGCTTCTTTGAGAAAAGGACATGATCGGATCTGAATCTGGTGAGCGCCCTGAGGGATCACTGACTTCGTGGCAGACGCTTGGACGTAACCAGCCAATACTTCCGTAGAAGTTGCAGATACGAAGAAGAGACGGAATTGCCCCGCAATAAAAAACAGGCAATTTTCCTCAAAGCCTGATGATCTGGGGGTGCTTTGCGTACCATATTCGTGGCACTTTCTAGACGGAACTATGTATGCAGCGAAAGATAAAGAACAATTTGGTTCCAGCCCTTGAGCAACACAGCCTACGCCCCGGACGCAATTATTCAGGACGATTCTACGCCTGCCTTGCCACCGAACGAAATTAGTAAAACCAACTAAAAATTGACAATCCAATTATTAATCTTTTTTTATTAATTATTATTAATTAATTATTATTAATCTTTTTTTTAACTCTAACTTTAACTCCGTTGAGCACCAGAAGCCTGAGAGCAAAAACAGGCTCATTTTATGTTTCTTTTGATGAAGAAAATCCCCAAGACCCTGTTTGATTCCATGCTGTCAAGGATAAAGGCAATAATTCAGACCAGAGGAGGAGCAACATCTGCTATCTGCTACTTCTTCTTTAGCCAATACATATTTAAGATATTAATCAATTTCTCTTAAGTTCCAAGATTCAGAATATTTCTCCTTTTTTGTTAAGTGGTCAAAGACAAAACATATTTAACATCCAAAACCAAATTTTTTTGTTTTTACCTTCTGATATTATTAAATTTTTCTGTATTTAAAAATAATGTTCCTCAAGATTTACCCGAACGATTTCATCTCATGATTTTTTTGGATTTTTGTTGCGGTTCTTATGAGTATTGAAATCTCATCTAAACAACATATTATATGTGGACATCAGCATAGCCAGCATCTCCTACAGTATAAGCTCCAAGCTAATTGATGCTTGCATTAACTGCGGGGAGAGAAGTTCAGAATACTGACGGACCGATTTGGGGAAAGGCTTATTTCAATTTGGCGTTGCCAGTTGGTATCATGTTTTTGCTCTAGTGCTGCCCTGAAATTCCCAAACAGTCATAGCAGTGCCTGCATCAGATGGGCCTCCGTCGACTTGGTGAAAATAGGCGAAGACTGCTGAAAATCAAAGATAATTTAACATGGAAGCACAATTTGACACAACTAACTACATTCTGACATTTTATTACTTTACTCAAAGTTATTGTAACATAGAAAAACACGGTTGCTAGAGGGAGACTGACATTGTCTACAAATAACTGAGAGAGTGAACAGCTGATTAATGCTTCAAGTAAAAAAGTGACGAAGCTTCGCGGCGCCACAAATTGTGCTTCTATGTTATTTTTTCTTTGTGAATATTTAAGCGGAAGCTGATTGAAACAGCTGTAGTGTTTTGTTTTGAAATTAAAGTAAAAGTTATTAGAGAAGTGTATTGTTTTAAAAGTAATGAACTATCATAACTTTTTGATTGATTTTCAAAAAATTCCCTAAAACAGACGCCCTTTTATACTTATACAAACAGCCAAACTTTAACGAAAAATTTAAAAGTTAAAGATTGTCGATTTTATTACGCTCTCTTTACGGAATTTGAGCTTAACAACTTTACGTCAAATTCCTTGAAGTTTGCAGACTATAATGAAAACAAGTAAGAAAATCTTTTATGCTCGACTCTAATATACTCTTTACCAACAAAAGTGTATGCTCAGTATAAATTTTGATGCAAGATTAGCAGCCAGCAGAAAGCAGCACTGACACATATCATATGTAAAAATCTTCAAAATAGAGTAGTCTCGCTTTTTCTTGAACGGTAAACCGCAATGTGAAGTACAGACTTTTATATGGGAATATTTCTTCTCTGTCTGAATTCCGTAGCAAATTTTTCTAAAGTAGGAAGCCAATAGACTGATAGAGGAGCAAAGTAAAGAGGACTTTGTCAACGAGAATGAACTTTCTGCAATTCTTCTTGTTGGTTCTATTAAAAGAGTGTGCTGGAATTGTGAAACAATTCATTTGCAATGGCTGTGGAGTCACCGCAAGTGTTTAAGCTTAATTAGGCAACCAGCAAGCGCCGATACGAAAACTGATAGGTAAATAGTTTCAAATTCAAGCATTTGGATTGCGACAAATGCTTTTAACTTCGATTGATAACACTGCAACTGGTTTATCGATGCGTTCTTTAGGGCATTGCGATACTTATATCATCAGCTGTTGCCTTCCAAAGATCACTTATGGTTTGGTGCGAGCACTACTACTTTTTCGCTCCGTTTTGTCGGATGCGCCTATTTGCCAAGACGAGATACAAAATCACTTTATTTAAAAAGCTAATTGCGGTTTTTTATAATGAAAGGTAAGTAGTTATAAAAAATATATATATATATATATTTTAACGGTAAGACCTCGTCTAATATAACCTTTTTTTATTTGCATTTAGTTAGTTGTCTATAGTGATTTTATGCGATTCACCTGTATTAAATCTATTTAGCGTTATTCAGTATGTGAGGATTCACTTATAAAGTGATAAAAACAACTTGATTAGTTAGTCTGAATGTGCTTAGGGTAATTTTTTTACTAAGTTCCACACACAGCTGGCATTGCTTAAAGCAATCGTGAGAAATATTCGTAACATCACAATTTAATAAGTTAATGAATCTTCTAATCTGAAGAGTAAAATGTGAACTTGTAGTGTTCTATTCGATGCTGACACCAAAAACATTCTGTTAGGATGCCTGACAACTTTGCGGGTAGTTCCAAATTGCTAAGGCAAAGCCTACTAATTTTATTCAATCAATATATAATATTTTATATGGAAATTATTCTATGCAGAAGTCGGCTAATATTCTGTTAAATATGAACAAATTATTATTAACATAATTAAAACGCAAGGAAATTTTGCTCACCAATGATTTTGTCCATCGATGTGAGAAGTGTTTAAAGTTAAAGTATTTACTTCTTTGCGGCCATCGTTAAAACCAGGAAGAAAGTCGGCCAAACCCGACTATAACATACTCTGTACCAACGAAATTATACGCTCAACATAAATTTTCATGCTGCAGTAGCAGCTGAAAGCAGCGCTGCTACTGCGCTGCAGTAGCGAACAGTCTTTTGATCATAACTTGTAAACCGTTCATCCGATCTTCACTATTCACGGGAGGGGGCGTGGCTAAAATTGAAAATAAACTTGATCTGCCTGCAGACATAAGAAGCATATGTCCCACACATGTCAAACCTCTATCTCTTACCATCTCTGAGATCTGTGCGTTCATACGGACAGACAGACGGACATATCTATATCGACTCGGCTGTTGATGCTGATCAAGAATATATATGTATACTTTATATGGTCGGAGATGCTTCCTTCTGGCTGTTACATACTTTTGCACAAACTTATAATACTCTACGTACCTACGGTACAGAGTATAAAAATGTTCTCTCAACTTGGATATGCCATGGATCCCGATTCCAACCTTTACTGAATTTATAGCGTTCTTTATGTGAGTTTCAGCCATGGATTTAACATATACTTGTCCTACTACGTCATGACCTTAGCTGATTTCAGAACTGAACTCTGGTGGGAGTTTCATTGGAAGTACTAAAATATGTCTGAAATCAGGCATGAATCCAGTTATTCCTACGACTCAGGTCTGAATCAGTACTGAAAAATATTGGAAGGAAACGTAGAACTGCAGATTATAGATCCTTTGTTTGCAGATAATTTGGACATCCTTTACTTCAACCAGCACATATTACCAAAGGCCTTAGATACAAAGGAAGAAAAATGAATGAACCAAAAACCAAAGTTACAGCTTCTGTTCTGGTGCTTAAACGTTGACCCTTCTCATTCATTTTTTGTCAGAAAAAAGTACTTTACATGCTGGACCTTGTTGCCGAGTGTAATCATTACAATTTGCCGACCCACACATTTTGGAACTAGATTTCCGACCTATTGTTCGTATGACATCTATAAGCAATAGTCAAACGATTTTGTGTAAAAAAATAACCAAAACCCATGGTAAATCAAAATGTTTTTCACTAAAAGTAATTTATCGATCATTCGTTTCAATGGGAGCAATATAATAGTCCGATTTTGATCTAGGTTATACTGTATAACTTATACATGTTGTGTAGCTAGTAAGATCCTTGTGAGAATAAAATGCTTATGAGAACTACGTTTGAATATGTTTCGATGAGACATATTTAAACGTAGTTTTCAATTGGAAAGGATCCAACTTTATATTTCTAAAACATTCACCGAACTACCAATTCGTAGACTAACAAAATTCGGAAAATTTACATAATAGAACTAAAGACCGAATTCCAATTTTAAAGCTTAAAAAACTTATTAAATAATTTTTTAAACCACATATCAACCGTTTCTAACAGTTGTCGAACCAGTTCACAGACTTGACATATAGCCTAGGACTCTTTCCTTGTTAAAATGAACAGTTTCAAAGTTATAGCCATAAAATATTGTTACTCACAGATATATCCAAAAAAATTTCAATCCCAGCTGTTATACATACTTACATGACCAATAACCAAGAGCATAAAATCCTCTTCACATTTAGTTCAACAGGCCCTGTCGTCGTAGATTGACAATCGATTCGGCAATGACGCCAGCCGACTGCTTCAAATAGCCTCCACTGAGCAGCATGACCACAGGAATACCCAAAGTACGGAATGTACTAAACACCAAACGATCACGCTCCATTACACCTTCCGGAGTGATGGACAAGTTGCCCAATGGATCACCCTTGAGTATGTCGGTGCCTGCGTTGTAAATAACCACATCGGGACGAAACTCGCGGAGCGAACGACTCAGGCAAGAGCTGAGCTTCCGCAGATAGTAATCATCTTCGGTAAGATGTCTGAGCTCTGCGGCACAGTGTATGCTCCGCTTGGCGATATGATCCTTGGGATACACAAAGGCATTGTACATGTCCATTATGTAGACAGCGGCCACATTGTGAAAGTCGCGTTCATGTCCATTTCCCTGATGCGCATCCAGATCCACAATCATAATACGTCGCACCCTAAATGGCTCCTGTTCGAAGAGGCGCACCACCAGCATGGAAATGTCCGCATAGGGACAGAAGCCGCCGCCTTTGTACGAGCAGCAGTGATGGAATCCGCCACCCAAATTGATGGCCCAACCATAATCCAAGGCCAGTTTGCCAGCCAATATGGAGCCGGCCGCTTGGAAACGCATTGGACGCAAGTAAGCTGATTGGACATAGAAATTGGGCACAAAAGCCAGCATCGGTACCTCAGCAATGAAGGCCACATTGACGCTCCACTCGAGAGATCTCAGGTAGCCTCTGGTATGAATGCGACGCAATTGCTCCTTCGAAAGCTCGGTGGGCTCGTAGAAGTCGCCGTTGCCCAATAAAAGTTCTGCGCACAAAATCTATCAAAGACGAAGATTCTATTTATGGCAGCAGGCTTGGGCGCAGAGCGGGAGTGGGTGGTGATGGGGTGGTGTACTTACCTGTTGTATATGTTTTCCCTTGGCTGGGTCGAAGGGATGCAACCGTTCAAGCCCACCAAAACGCACCGCATACTTTTTTGAATAAACAATAGGCAGCTTATTGGAGGCACGGGCATCCTCCCGTCTAACCCAGACCACCTCCTCCTCGGGTTCCATATCTTTTTGGGTATGCACCTTCTCGGTGAGTTTTTTCATCATTTATGCAATTTTTGGTAATTTTTTGTGGTTTGTTCTCCAGCGAAAACTGCATCCCCCAACACTAACACCAGTTGATTGGAAATGCATTGTCAGGCGGTGGTGGGAAGGTAGGGAGGCAGAGACGTACAAAAGCTGATTGCTATGAAATGGTGAGACCCTACTAAGATTATGCAGAGAACAGCAGTTATATTTAAATTTTTATTAGTTTTTCAATGCCAGAAAAATGTATCGGGCGACCATTGGTGCATTGCAGTTCACGAAATGTGTTTATAAGAGGTTTTCCACGTCCATCTAAAAGCCGCCAAAAATTTTGCCACTGCGTAAAGAAGTTTAGAATAAGTTGATCAGGAACACCGAACAAACAAAAACTAGCTACCAGCGAGGGTGAGTTCTTAAGTCTGTAGAGTTTAAGTTTAAATGAATTAATTAGATTTTAGAATCACAATTTGATCCAAAATTATAACCACGACTGGCCTAACTAGGTTTCGTTTACGACGAATTTGGTTTATCATTATCTCCAGCATTTTCTAATCAAATTTTTACAAGAAAAAGCACATGAAGAACATAAACTTTTAAAACGAATGGAAGGGAAATTACTCAAATTGTTTAAAAGGTATTATTGTGATAAAGTTGCCATTACATACATCGTCGGCTCCATCAGTCGAAAGTTTTTATGTTTAAAAGTTGGAGTTAAAAAATGTGGAACAAATTTTGGATCGGATTTTAATATAAGACTGCGTTGCCACACTGTCATATTTTGAGATGCCAGTGGCTGTGTGAACACATGCCAGAGGCAATACCAGTTGACTAGTGCCATATATGTCATGTTCAGACTGAGAAAAAATCCGAACTAACTGTGCTGGGATGTATTAAGTATGCTTTGAATTATGTTTATATCTTTTTATACCCTTGCAGAGGGTTGATTGAAATTGTCCAGATGTTTATAACGCATACAAGGAAGCATATATATCGATATAGCCATGTCCTTCTGTCCCTCTGTCTGTTTCTATGCGATTTCCTCCCTCAGTTTGAAAGCTATCGCAACCAAACTTTGCACGAAGTCTTGTAATAAAAATACGCTGCACAAGTAGAAAACCGGCAAATTCGGGTGACTATGGCATATATCTGCCATAGGAAAAACAAGTTGTGGTGAGAAAAAGTTTTTGTTTTCAAAGAAAACGCCTCCAAAGTGTGTATTTCTTAGTTTGCTTTGCTTTTCCATGATTTCACTAGGATTGGTCGAAATCGGACATGTATATAGTATAGCTGCCATACAAAAGAAGAGTCAGAAAAGTAGTCTGATCAAGAAAAACTTGTTTGTGTTCAGTGGAAATATAACATTTCTAAACTAAACTGATTAGAAAAACGTTCTGCAAGGGTATACAAACTTCGGACGAGCCGAAGTCCACTTTCCTCTATTTTTAAACATACTTTTAGTTTATAATGGTCTCAAGTCAAGCCTGATTATGTATCAAAATCTCAAGTCAAGCCCGATAATGTCTCAAAATACGAACAAAACGTTCGTTCTAAAAGTCCAATTATTTCTAATGCCAGCCCAAAAACATTCAATAATAATCAATAATAATATTCAATAATTTTACCCGTCATATTTAAAATATTTTGTACTCAATTTAAGTTCACCAAAGATCGAATTATACTTCAAATTTGAAGTACAAAACGTCTTAAATTGTATCCCGCTTGGTCTAGAACGACGGTAGCCTTTTTATTCTGAGAGTAGCTACATTTTTTTTCCAGAAATAGTTTTATAAATTTTTTAATCACTTTCGATTCTTTAACGAATCCTGGACATTTTGAAACCAAGAAGAGCACTTTCGAATGTCTTAACGAATGCTAAATATTGCAGTAGAAAACATCCATTGCTTAAGTAATTTAATTTTATACCCTTTGCTAAGGGTTTTATAATAGTCTCTCACTTTTAAAGCTAAATATGTTGGTGCCGACCGGATCGGATGACTATATCTCATAGGTCACATAGGAACAATCAGTCGGAAAACAAGTTTTAGTGAGAAAAACTTTTGTCTTTTCAATGGAAACGTCCAAACTTTGTAATCGTAGGTTTTCTATGTTTTTTTATAATATAGCTGCCATACAAAAGATAGGTCTGAAAAACAGTCTTAGTAAGAAAAACCTTATTTCTTTTTAATGGTAGCATCCTGAAATTTGTATTTGTATTTGCTTGTTTCACATAATTTTACAAATTTTTGGCTAAATCGGATGACTTTATCATATAGCTCCCATACGAACGATCGGTCGGAAAACGGGAAAAAGAGTATTTTTTGAAAAATTTAAGCGAGCATTTGCATGGGTATATAAACTTCGGCACAGACGAAGTTAGCTAAGCTTTCTCGTTTAGATTATTTGGGAACCTCCCATAATTCAATCAGCAAACTTCTACGGAAAGTGTTCAGAACGATGACGAGTATATTTAGAATGAAATGACCAACTTCAAGGAAACACTGGAACACATTTGCAGCCCGAAAGTTTACTATTCCTTAACAGGTAGCTGTTCCTACATTCCAAAATGAAACTTTCCTAAGGTAGTTGATACATCATTAAACTAGATGAGAAATAAACCGAATCGATCGAATGTCGAATTTCATATACATACACAGAGATGAAAAAGATATTAAAAAACATACATTGGATGATTTCGATATTCATTTGGAATGAATTGAGTTAAGTTAAAGAAGGCAAAATATTGTTTGGAGAAACCGGTCCCACTTAAATGAAATCAGTCTCAAAGCTGATTTCGTGAAATTAATTGGTATGACCCTACTTTCCTTTCTCTTCTGGGCACATTGCACACGAAGTCCAAAGCATGCTATAATCGAAAGTAAATCACTTTCAGGAGTACCACTTACGATCTTTTCACTTCAGCGAAACGTTGCTGATGATATTAACAATGCCACCTTTACTAAACCGTATTAAAACTTATCTGTAAAGGATCCTTATATAAAGTCTAGAAAAGTAACTTTAATTTTTTGTGTTGTCTTAACGCGCACTTTAATAAGGAATTATTTGATGATCCCGAAATTTTGTAGTGGTTTGGTTTCTATCCTAAATATTGGGTGGCGCAGATGTAATCTTTCCGTTAGAGTATTCGATTACACTAGCTTAAAGCTACAATGGCCGGATGTGGTGCAGCGGGTAGAGTGTGTGTCTGCCTAATGAAAAAAGCTTTTCGGTCACTTTTAGTTGCTATTGGCCAACCAACCTCTGTGTTTTTAGGCTTCATAAGAGTTCCACAAACCTAAGATTCGACCCTTTTGGACTATCTCCAAAAAATTCATATGGTTCCAGTACTTACATATTTTTTCGATATCTCAATGGGATTCGGGAAGACGAACCAATCGACTACCTCAGGGCATGGTGGAATTGTCATTGAACCTAAGCATGGCGCTTTTTAATTATATTTTTGAAATATTAAATTTAATCTGTAGTGCTTACCTTTGTAGCTAAAGAATTCGTTTTGATCTATGCCAGAAAATAGATCTTTTAGCACAAAGGGACCTTTAAATTTTGAGGTCTCGTTAAAGTTTTTAATAAATTCAACTGCTTTACAGATTTCACTGAGATATTGCGACTCCACACGAGGACACTAGATAAATACAGGTTAATTTCCGTGGATCGGTTCCACTTTCCAGATAAAGCAATCTTACCTCTGTACACCTCAATAGAAGGGCCAAAACGACGAAACCATCCGGACGACACAAGGCCTCTTCTTTTGAGGGGTAAAGAACATTCTTGTGAACTATGTGGATCTCCCCATCAAATCGCTGTGAGTCTATAGTATGCTCAGAGCCCGGACTCTTTGCCGAACCCCAGTGAAAATGCAATTGATCCGCCTCATAGATAGACTTCAACTTGTAACCACCAATGCATGGTTGCGTATTATCATAGGCCGGGGGAATCTTCATGTGCACTGTAATTCCATTATTGAAGACAGTAAATGGACCGCATAGGGCCTTATGATAGTTAAGAAATGTCAGTTTGCGTGCCCTGCAGATGACTGCCTTTTTGAAAAGAAGTGAGATATCGAAATTGGTTAACAGTTCAAAATTCTCACTTCTCTTTTGATCAGCGGAATGGGCGACTGTAGCCTCAGCTGTTTGTCCACAATCCAATCCTTGCCCTGCAAAGCATAGCTCAGTCTTGAAGGATTTTTATCGATCGCCTTGGCAAAGAATCTAACTGTACCATTCATATTACAAAACAAATTTTATAGAATATAATTACTTGGCGAAATACTATTTGAAATTGCAATGACAGAAAACAAAACTGTTCGATTTCTGGTTCTCAATTTAAAGATAAAGTTTTGTGATGAAGTGGAAGTGAGTACAATCTTTTCGGTACTCTATTGACACGATTGCTCGAATATTTGAGCAGGTTACAACGGTAAATTTCCGATAGCTGCAGTTTTTGAACAGGTTTTTTAAGAGTATCGAGTCTAAGGTTCTACATTAAGTCTCGGTTCATAGCTTCAGTTCAGGTTCTAACTCCACATTACCAAACCAAGCACCTCCGCGGAAAATATAGCCAAGCGATCAAAGCAAGTTGCAAGGTGTGGCAATTTTAATGGGAAGTACAAAGCCATCAAGAAGTTAACAAATAAAAAACCCTATTAATTGCGAGACGATCGCCTAGCAGCAGCATAGTATCCGAATTCAAAATAATTAAAATTACTCGTCATGTAATTAGGAAAAAATCAAGAACTTTGTACTTGAATGAAGTAAAAACGGTATAAATGGTACGATAAGTAAAAAAATACTTGTTTTAAGTTTGAAATTCTCATTACAATCCCGATATTTTTTGTAAGACTCTTTCGGAATATTTTTTATTAGATTTTGAACTATTTGAAAATCTTTTTATACCCTTGCAGAGGTTATATTAATTTTGTCCAGATGTTTGTAACGCCTACAAGAAATCATTTTCGATCACATGAAGTATATATGTTCTTGATCAGCATGACGAGCTGAGTTTATTAAGCCTTGCCCGTTTGTCTGTTTGTATGCTTACTCCTTCGCCAGTTTTAAAGCTATCCCGACCAAACCGTGCACGAAGTCTATTGGTACAAAATCCGCTGCACATTTGTCAGAACCGGCCGGATCGGGTGAGGCTAACGGTAACGATCGGTCGAAAAACTAGTTCTAGTGAGCAAAACGTATTTTTAAAAAAAACCTTAAATTTTTAAATTTGAAGGAGTTTCTTCAAACTCCGTATTTACTAGTTTTCTATGCTTTTCTATGACTCCGCTGATTTTGGTCCAAATCGTACATCTATATAATATAGCTCCCATAGAAAGGTAAGGGTAGACAAATAGTCTTAGTAAGAAAATTTTTTTTTGTCAATTCAAACCTCTTCAAAATTATCATATATTTATTTTATAAGCTTCCACACAATTCTTCAAAGATTTGTCAAAATCGGTCAAAAAACTAGTTTTAATGAGAAAAACTTTTTTGTTTTTAATGCAAACGTCTCCAAACTCCGCATTTCTTAGTTTGCTATGATTTTCCATGACTCAAGTTTGGTCGAAATCGGATTTCTATATAGTATAGCTGCCATACAAAAGAATGGTTAGAAAAATAGTCATAGTAAAAAACCCTTTTTGTTTTCAATGTAAGCCTCTGTCAAATTGTCATATATTCATTTTATAAGCTTTCACACAATTTATCAAAGTTTTGTCGAAATCGGATGACTATAGGTTACAGCTGCCATGGGAATGATCGGTCGAGAAACTAGTTTTAGTGAGAAAAACTATAGTGTTTTCAAAGAAATTGCTTGCAAATTTTATATTTCTTAGATTGCCATGCTTTCCCATGATTCCACTAAGTTTGATTGAAGTATAGGTATAGGTATAGTAAATTCTAAGTATTCTATTCTAGTAAATTCAGAAAAGTAGTCTTAGTGAGAAAAACTTGTTTGTTTTCAGTGGAAATGTCCTCCAAATTGTTTAGAAAAATGTGCTGCAAGGCTAAACCTCAAACCTCTATTTTATTAAATTTAAAATGCATTATCGGACGTGTTTCTATCTGATCCACTGAAAGATAGCACCAGCATCAACTCACGGGTTTCAAAACAATTTATACGAGCTCTGGCTATCTACAACAATCCCTGTTGAAGAAAAAAGTTTTTTCACTGTTCTTAAAAAAAGGGTATCTGAGCTATTGTAAGAGCTCGCTGTGTATTACCCAATTTAGTTTTATGCAAAAATATTGACGATAATGTCATACTTAATGATAAAATGACAGGGAAATGGTTTCAGGCCCAATCTTTCCATCACAGTCCAAGGAATAAAGGTCCTCACTTAATTACTATTGAAGAAAAAGGGAGAAAAAATGGTGTTCTACCGGAGAGTGCAAAAAAACTGATGCGGATGAAATTGATCAATATGGCGGCGAAATCAGAGAAGTTTCCTACGCTTTTATGGAAACGTCTTCAAAAAAATACACCTGGTGTGAATCTTCCGTTTCCTTCTGCTGAAAACTAAAGTGCACATCATTTATACCAATGTACCCACAATGCTTCGTACCAAATATTCTGCAGAGTTTCGGAGATGGTAAGACAATCGCTATCTATGCATCAGGCCGACCTGTTATGGTGCAGCCGTATATTATGTTTATTTGAAAGAATAGAGCTTTTCACACATTTTACAAGCCTCGGAAGTAGACGGTCCTTCCGTTTATGTTCTGAACCTCCCGATAATTGTTGATTAAAGGACGGCTGCGTGAATCCCTAAGGTTGAAGAGCTTTGCAATCTGGCGCTGGGGGAATCTAAGTGCATCATTGAACACCGTCCAGGTCACAGCTTCGGCACAGCCGGGTGTGGTTAGAGAGCCTAAAAACGAATGATTTAGCGTTAAAACCTCTCTGGGTCTTAGGACTTACCGTTGTACGAATAAAATGCTCCAGTAACCACATCGCCCAGCAGCTGATTTACATTGAACTGACCCGAAATTGTGACATTAGTGTTGTACTGCGCAATGCGTGGCACATGATTGAAGATCCTATTAAGCCCATTGAGTCGAGGACTCATATTTCGGGGTACACTTCGGAACATAACACCCAACACGGCAAGACCATCCCAATTTCGTGTAGCTTGATCCATATCGGGGTAGCGAGTGTTCTTGTGGACGATATGCATCTCAACATCATAGCGATAGTCGTTGATTGTATGTTCCGATCCTCTGCTGTTACTGGAGCCCCAATGCCAGTGTACGCTTTGCACCTCAAAGTCACCGGGCAGTAAGCCGCCATTGATATAAGGACGCTGTCCCCCACGGGTGACCGGGAGCACCATGTTGGCTAAGGAAAATTTCAAAATGAAAACTTAAAATGAAGTGAAACCACTGGTTCACCCACCTGAATGTCCATTGTTCATGAGAACCAGCGGTGAACGCAGAGTTTGGTTGTAGTAATGGAAACGTATGCGAGGTATGGAGGAGACCGTGGCCTTGGGAGGAAAAGACTCAAAAGTAATACAAAAATTAAGAAATCCTCCTTCTTCTGCTCACCTCACTATACTCCAGTTCGATGGGAGACTGCCTCGACCCGGTTTCACATGTTCCTGTCCAATCATCGCCTTGATGATCATAGTTATAGTCGCCAGCTGCCTCCTCCTCAGCCTGATCGAGCCGAATGGCATTCAAATAATCTTGGGGTATCTCTGCTTAAAACAAACACCTTAATAGTAAAATCAGTTTAGCACAAATTACAAAAGCACTCGTACCTATGAAGCCATAAGCTCCGACCAGGATTGCCAATAACCAACAAACACTTGACGCACGCATTCTCACTTGAAATCTTCTCTTCCGTTTGTGTTCTGTTCCCGTTGAAGTGTGCAACAAGACTGTGACTTTCTCAATGCAGAACAGGACCATTTATACCACTTGCACCAGACACTAGTCATAAAAAGAGAGTAGGCGAAAAAAAATCAACCAAACCCCATCGCAACAAGTTGTTATAATGGCTTTATACGAGGCTGATAAGAGCCAGCGCCCTCCGTTGCAGTCCCTGCCCGGCCCAGCTTTTAGGCCTAGTGCAAAATTTACATAGAAATTGCGAAGCGCTTTTACAGTTACCAAACCAGCTCGATAATTAACTTTGCCGCATCCACAGCGCTGGTAATTAGTGGCCGCTGTAAGCTTCTTGCAGAGACCAGCCGGACTTGGGGATTGACTTGCTCGTTCTATCTATTAAATATGAGGGCATTAAAAGTATAAAGATATTGAAATTTTAATAATTGCTCTGATTCGGTTTTAAAACAAAGAAGGGAAATTGAGTAATAAACTTTTGTGACAGATTATTTTATGATAGAGAATCGATTGGGTTTAGAGTTTAGTGTGATAGATGATTTAATGTTTATATATCGATCGTGTTTACTGCCGCCATCTATGGTTCAGTAACGTCCAAGATGGTCGATTAGTAAGAAACTCTAGTCTTCGAATTAAATTCAGTTGACTATAGTTCAAAATGAAACTATTCGAGCCAGCAGCGCAGCTCTGGCTTAGCAACCTTAATGGCAAATCGATTTCTTTCTAACAATCTCTAACAATCTAATAACCCAAAACGTAGGGTAACTAGATGATGATTTTTAGCAGCTTTTGAACTTGATTAAAAAAAATTGAGGAAAATTTACTTCGGCTCTGCAAATGTTTGTATACCCTTGCAGAGGGTATATTGAAATTGTCCAAATGTTTGTAACGCATAGAAGAAAGCATTTCCGACCACATAAAGTATATACTATATATACGTCAGTTTTAAAGCTATCGCTAGCAAACTTTGCACGATGTCTTCTGATACAAATACGCTGCACATTTCTCTGAACCGGCCAGATCGGATGACTATAACATATAGCTGCCATAACAACGATCGGTCGAAAAACTAATTCTAGAGAGAAAATCATTTTGTTTTGAATGGAATCGTCTCCAAACTTTGAATTTCTTAGTTTTGCTATGTATTCTCATGGGTTCACCAAGTTTGGTCGAAATCGGACATCTATATAATATAGATGCCATAGAAAAGTAAGGTTAGATAAATAGTCTTATTAAGAAAAACTTTTTGTTTTCAATATAAACCTCTTTAAAATAGGCATTTATTTATTTTATAAACTTTCACACAATTCTACAAACTTTGGTAAAATCGAATGACTATGGGTTATAGCTGTCATGTGAATGATCGGACGAAAAACTTGTTTCAGTGAGAAAAACTTTTTGTTTTCAAAGAAATCGCCTTACCCTATACTTTCCCATGATTCCAGTAAGTTTGGTCGAAATTGGACATCTATATTGTATTGCTGTCATAGAAAAGAAGAGTCAGAAAAGTAGTCTTAGTAAGAAAAACTTGTTTGTTTTCAGTGGAAATGTCCTTCAAAGTAGTTAGAACAAGAGCGTACGTTAAAGTTGGCCCTGCCCGACTTCGACATACCCGTTACTCAAGACAGTTAGTGTTTAATAACCTCATGCAGCTCAGATAAGTATGCAACGTTTTTTTTTAGCTCTGCCATCTTTTATCCGATCTTTATTAAAATTAATGAGATTGTACATATTGGCCATAGTGCATGTGTATGTACTGCAAAATCTGAGCTCGATAGCTTACAAATTGTAGATTTTCGTAATTATACCCGTTACTCGTAAAGTAAAAAGGGTATACTAAAGTCGTGCAAATGTATGTAACAGGCAGAAAGAAGCATCTCCGATATCATAAAGTATATATATTCTTCATCAGCATCAACAGCCGAGTCGATATAGCCATGTCCGTCTGTCCGTCCGTCAGTCTGTATGAACACCTAGATCTTATGATATCGGAGATGCTTCCATCTGCCTGTTACATACATTTGCACGACTTTAGTATACCCTTTTACTCTACGAGTAACGGGTATAAAAACGTTATATGCCCTTACAAACTTCGGCCCAGCCGAAGTTTCCTCTATTTCTCTAACTAAGACCACTTTTCGGACCACGAAAAAACTGTTTTAGAGTTCTTCAAAAGAACTTGCTGATCCTCAAGAGGATGAGGCAGCGATGCAAAGTCTGGGCTATACAGCGGTTGTGGTAGGACTTTCCATCTCAGCGTTTGAAGGTATGTTTTGTACAAATTACCTTGTAGTGCCTTTGCTCCTACTCTTCCCCTTTCTTGCTTCAATATACGGCTCAAACTCATCAATTGAGATCGTTAGAGTTGCTCTGTAAAAGTTCTAACCGGTTATAACAGCTAATAGAACACCACGCCAAATTGGTGCCCCAAATAATACAGAGCATGACCTTGTCAACGTGAATAATCAGTTATCGTAAGGAACCCATTTTTATCAACAGTCACAATATGATGCAAAAATTTTATTTTGATATCACAAATTCGAAGCATACAAAAGCTAAGTTGTTTACACTTCAGCGAAACAACACATACTAAACAAGAAAGAAAGTCGGTCAAGCCCGACTATAACATACTCTGAACCAAGAAAATTTGTCTTTGGATCATAACTCGAAAACCTTCATTCCTTTGGCGGATCGATAAGTTATCCTAATAACTAAATATGTCCAGAAGGAAGAAGCCATCTATCTTCAAAACTGTGAGACAAAATCCTTTAACATTTATTCGTCTGGAAATTGAATAAATGCACACATCTAAACAAATGCACAGGGTATTTTGGAGCCGGGGCGCTCGACAACAGTCTCCTTACACTTTTTTTTTAATCTTCTTCAGGGTGCTTGTTATTATATTAACTTCTTGGTTTCAACACAACTTTTTTCGCATCAAACAGCAGTGTCTAATCAACGCGAAGAGCCCCACAGACAAAAACATTACTTATAAAATGAGTGTCTTAAAAACCTACAGAATTCACACTGTAAGGATCAATAATAACAAACACCATTTCACGACTTGAATTTTACTAAGAACTCGATTAAAATTCATTAATTAATGAACTTACTTTGTGAACTATTTCTATTACTTCCCTTGATTAGATCTGGTGTAGGTACATAATGTCGACTCTAGAGTCTACATGTTGAGTAAGCTCCTTAGTCATTAGGTCGCTTAAAACACAGAGTATCACGTGTCTGGTACAAATTATATTACAACTAGATAAAAACGTGACAACTACCATTTTTTACCTCCTGCGGTATCGAAACTTTTGCATATTCATTTGTATATAGTACAGCTGATATTCGTAACATCTTATCTATGGAGCAGCGGGCAATTCATCTAGTAAACGCTAGCTAAATTTGCGTAATGTGAAAGAAGGAAATTATAAATATGGATTATAGGTTTATTATCAATACATAGTTCAAACCTTATAAAGTGTCTCAATAATGAGCAAGCGATTTGTATAGCGTTTGGGCACTATATTTATATGATGATAGCAGTCATTGCAGCTTATGAGCTTGGGTAATAATTAACAAATAAAGACGATACCCACTTTAAGTTCAAGGTAAGACTCCTTATCGATTGTCAAACACTGGCATATGAAAATTGGGGCAATAAATAGCATTCATTCGAATCAATGCTATAATTAAACAAATTTGATTTTCTATTTATTTTATAAATAATAAAGTTTTTTTCTATTCACAAAAAGAAATATATTCTTGATTGGCACGACGAGTTGCGTTGATTAGGCCAGGCCCATCCGTCTGTTAGTATGCCATATCCTCAGTCTGATTGAGAACAGTTTTTTCCAAGCCTTGGCACATTTGTCGAAACCGGTTGGATTGAATGATTAGTATTTACTAGTTTTCAATGACTTTAGATAACATCACCAACTCTGGTATAAATCGAACAACTATGAAGTATGGCTGCCTTGGATAATATAAAAATAGTCTCAGGGCCTATTTATCATCTTCCTAATAGCTGCTATGTGTTAGATAAACTTAGATTTCTCTCTGTTATTTTTAGGATTAAGTGACAGATAGCTCCATGTAGAAAACGGCCCTAAGTAGTCTTTTATTTTTAATGCTTCCACACAATTCTGCAAGGAGTAAAGAGCGTATGTTTAGTCGTCGAAATGCATGTTGCAGCATCTTTGATATCTTGAACCAGGGGTGCCCGCAGGCTATACTCATCGGCCGCATTTGTTGTTGTTTTGCGCCAAGGCATTATAATGCTTAGATACAACAACCAATTCTTATGTGTCTCTGTTCTCCTTTTCTCCTATGCCTCTGGCAACATTGAATACAACATACAAATTTTCATTGTTGTTGTGCGTCGAATGATTTAGTTTGCATCAGAACGGCACCATTATTAGAAATATTCTCAGTTCATGAGTGAGACTTCCACTAATCTTGCCTTTCAGTGTTCAAAACTCATGACTAAACAAGTAAGGAAGCTGTAGTCGAGTGCCCCGACTCCAAAATACCCTGTTCCCTTGATTGCTCCCTTAGCAAAATTATTTCGTGGATAAGTTCGGTGAATTTCATGCAAACCTTAGATTTAGTATAGATAGATTTAGTATTTTATATATGAAGTCATGAGTCTTAAACTTACAAATTACAGAGGGGCGATGGGAAATCCTACCAATCTTCAAAACCTTCCAAACCTTCATGCTAAAATTCGTTTCTCTATCTTTAATAGTCTCTGAGATTGACCCGTACATGCACATTCTCGTACATGGCTATATCCAATCGACTGTTGGTGCTGATCAAGGAAATATTTACATTATATGGTTTCCATCCTGTTACATAGACTTTGAAAGCCACATGCGAACAGGGTATAAAAATAATAAATGCATGACCAAAGAGCGGAGAGTAAGGCAAGCCATGTTTTTAGTACCAAATCCTTAATATGCAGTGATGATTCTGCACTAAGTCCACCTAAAGGGTTCTATCACCTCCGTACTTTACTGAAAACTTTCAGCGTCCTTTTAGACTTCATAATCTTCGTAGAAGTGGACCAGTTGGTAAAATATTTGAACTACTTTTTAATGAACCAAAAATACTCAAATAATGCTGAATTTGACGATATCACTAGCTTTCGGTATTTAATTCTAAGTGATGAGATTAGCGTATTTTTGGATAGCTTTGAATACTCTGTACCAGAGGTACACAGAGTATATTAAGTTTGTGCAATAGGATGCAACAGTCACAAGGAAGCATCTCCAACCCCATATATAATAATATATTATATAACCTGTCTGTCTATCCGTATAAACGCACAGATCTCAGAGATGGTAAGAGATAGAGGTTTGACATATATTAATTAATTAGTCTTTTTAAGAGGAGATATTTAAAGATTTTAAAAATAGTATGTATGTATGTATCTCGATGTTAAATTACCAGCTCAAAAACTTTCATTCTGGTACCTCCCTTTCATATAGCACCTAATGCTTAAAATATTTAAATAATTTGTTATTCCATAACTGTTATTTTCGGTCCTTTCTTGAAACTGATTTTGCTTTATTCTATGCACTATTTTCTAGTAGATGTCATAGGATTTTTTTTCCTTCCTTGGTTTTTTTCTTTTCTATAAACAAAATAATTATTAATTTATACCGTGTATGAAGATTTTTTGGAACATGCGATATCTCGAAATATTTTCAATATTTTTTAATAACCAAGTTTTGAAGCATTCGAGCTGAAATTTTTCACAGAGTCTTCTTTTTGCTGCACACTACTAATATGTCGGAGCCGACCGGATCGGATGACTATATCCCATAGCTCCCATAGGAATAATCGGTCGGAAAACTAGTTTTAGTTAGAAAAACTTTTTTCTTTTCAACGGAAACGTCTCCAAATCTTGTAATAGTAGGTTTACTATGTTTTTTTTTATAATTCTACCAAGTTTTATAAAAATCGGACAACTATATGGTATAGCTGCCATACAAAAGATAGGTCTGAAAACAGTATTAGTTAGAAAAACTTTTTGGTTTTTAATGGTAGCATCCTGCAATTTTTTATTTGTTTGTTTTACATTCTTTCACATAATTTTACAAATTTTTGTGCAAATCGGATGACTATATGGTATAGCTCCCATGCGAACGATCGGTCAGAAAATGGGAAAATGAAAATATACTTTCATTTAGTTTAAACTCCGATCCAAAATTTAATATACTTTTCCTACAAAAAAATCTCAAAAATTACCTTTTTTTGGACTTCTAAGAGTATATTTCCCCTTAATTCAAATTAAGATATTCGGTACATTTTAAGATTCGGTTTGTCATCAGCCAAGTTGAAAACTATGTCTATTTTTTGCTGCGCTTCTTCTGCTCTTCATTTATATATTTTCGTTTATATATTATATAAACTTTATAAAGTCAAATACTTTAATAATACACTTTCGAATTGTATTTGTTTCCCTCTTTCAGAGTATTCTTGGTGCTTGTCCACAAGAGTTTAATACCTCGGTCTTAGATTGTGATTGTGAAAGTGCGAACCACTAAATGATCGTCTTACACCTGTTAGCGATACAAAGAAGAGTGAGCTAATTGTGGCATAAGAATCTTTACATATTTCACAACATTTGGCAACATTTAATGCATTTCATGTACAATGGAATAACTTTAAATAAATAATTTAATTTTAGAATAAATATTTTCATTTCACGTTCTTTGGTCACCTTTTTTGTATCATTTTAACCCACGAAAATACCGCTGAAATCCTTGCTGTAGCGATAAAAAACGGGTCGGTCATTGCGCGGTTGCGTCTGACGATAGTTGTTGACTATATAATTGCTTCTGGAATCTTGAAGTAGCCACAGATTCTTAATCTGTGCTGAGGGTAGATACAGAGGCTTAGGAAACACCATCCATGTGACCGTCTCTTCACATTCGGGTGTGGTCAACGAGCCTTTGTAGGTGAAGAAGTTTCGGGTGTTCAAATCTCCTAACAACTGACCCACACTTAGAGAGCCAGTCAATCTCGATGTGGAGTTGTATTGAACCACATTAGGAACTTGAGTAAAGACTTTATTAAGGCCAGGATATAAACGATTTGGATTCTATAAAAAAAAAATAACACATATTATAAGATTAATAATAGAGTTTATTCGTAAGTTGATGGTATTTAATCAGTTATTTAAGGTGTTAGCTGAAAGCAGAGCTGCTACTGCGCTGCAGCAGTGAACAGTCTTTTTATCATAACTCGACAACCGTTCATACGATCTTTATCATTCCTTGGGCGGATCGATAAGTTATCCTGATTACTAAATATGTCTTGAAGGTACGAACCATCTATCTTTAAAACTGTGGGAGGGGGCGTGGCCAAAATTGAAAATAAACTTGATCTGCCTGTAGATATAAGAAGTGTTTGTCCCATACACGTCTTAACCTCTATCTGTTACCATCTCTGAGATCTGTGCGTTCATACGGACAGACAGACGGTCATGGCCATATCGACTCGACCGTTGATGCCGATCAAGAATATATATACTTTATGGGATCGCAGATGCTTCCTTCTGGCTGTTACATACTTTTGCACATACTTACAATACACTGACAAAAAAAATGTCAATATCAATTCAATCTGGGCTGGTTAATTTGACATTTTGACAAATCATTTTGATGCCAAAAAAAATGCAAATTGATGCTAAATAATAACATTCTGATATTGAATATTACATTTTCCATTAATAATTATCATTATCATATTTCATTAATATACTGATCAATGATCAGAAAATTTATCAAATTGGTATAAAGAACAGGTCATATTCATCTTTATCATATCGGCTTTTAAATGATATGAAAAAAGCTAACATTGAGCCACAGATCGTATCATTTTTTTTCTTGTACGTACCTACGGTACAGAGTATAAAAAGGTATTCGCTTTTGAAATTTCAAGAATTTAGCTCTTAAAATCGAGCTAACATTCGTTCTCAGTAGTAGTGATTTTAGGCAATGGGCATTGAGGTAAAGAAACAGCAGAGGAGAGCAAGCACATTTGTGCAGAACACGGCAATTCCGCGGAATTCCCAACTAATTATGGCATTGTTGGCATGGAGGGACGGCTTTTCGACTTGCGGCTAAAACGGGCAAGGACTGATGCTGCTTTGAGGTGTTGTGTATTCCTCGAGTCGGCAAAAACTTGCTATGTACATGGTTTAACAATTAATTTTTTATGAAATGAATTCTAAGCAAAATGGAAAAATCAACTAACTTTTTTTTGTTTTTTGTGTAGAATCTGTGATGCTCTTGACTTTAAGAGTAAATTCCATCTTCAACCTTGAATCTGATGAGCTCTGTATACTAGAAAGAACATTCTCGGTTTTTTACAATGCGATATGTTCTTGATTCAAGAATGAGCAATCTTAAATTTGAGTATGATAAGCACTTGATTCAAGAACTATTCTGCATGATTTGATAAGGATTTGTATTTGGATCGAGTATTAAAGCTCTTGGATCAAGGAAAACGGGATCAAAAACTCATACTTGGATCAAGAATTTCACTCTTGGATCAAGAATTTTCATTATAATCGAACTTCAGACGTCTAATATTCTTGAATTGATTTACTTTTTTGAATGACCGAGCTAGAAGCATCTACCTGCAAGCACATTTTCAACAGAATGAATATTGGAAGGAAGAAAATCAACGATTTCATAGATTATAGGAAGCCGCTTCGGTCTATTCTTCTGACAGATTACACAAGCTGCATCTAGCAGTGATAGTTTGTCATGCAAAAAACGATATTGGAGCCTCGACTAAAAGTCTAAAATAAATGGTGTTAAAAACTTCTCGGAATATTGTAAGTAAAAAAGGTTAAGAATCCGGAATGTTGTTCTGGAGGATTGTAGACATTTGGCCATACAAATATTACGAACAACTATCAAATCATAGAATATATCTAACAAATTTTAAATATTTATTTCATACTTTTATTCGTTCCTCTTCTAATCCCCTTTGCTTCACTCTTCTCTGCATTTGTCTGCTATAGAGTAATCTATTAAATTAATGTTTAAAACCAATTAAAGTTAAAGTGACAGAACGCCAATGGGTATTACATATAACACAGGACTTGATTGCAGGCATTCCGCTGTTACTTGATTTACGTACCCGGGCAATGTTGATCATAACTCCCAGCACTGCTAGGCCATCTTTTTGCCTCAAAGCTTCCGCCACCGTAGCATATCGTGAATTCCGATGCACAATGTGCATTTCCACATCGTAACGTTGTTTGCCGATCACATGTTCGGATCCTCTTGAAGCTCTAGATCCCCAGTGGAAGTGAACGCCTTCGGCCACATACTGTCCCTTTAGCAGGCCACCTGCTATGTAGGGTTTCTGCCCATTTTGTGTCACCGGAATGTCCATATTAACTGGTTATCAGAAGTAGAAACGTGTATAGTTGCAGCAGAGTTAAGGATTGTGTCATAATAACTTACTCGAATGGCCATCATTAACCAGTGTCAATGGTTTTCTCAGCTTGACATCATAATTCCCGAAGACAAGACGCGGCAAGGGCATGGCAATCGACTGGTTAGAAAGCATGACGTTGAAATAAAGTTTTTAAAAATATTATAAAAGCGTTTGGCTTCCGCAGTATACCTGACCGACCACCACCACAACCTAATCTAATTTGCCATGTAACTCGTTAAGGAAAAGTGGCGTGAAGAGACCTTCAAATTGGGCCAATTCAAAATGAATGTTAACTGCAAAATGATTGCAAACGGAACTCAAACGTTCATAGAAAGAGGCTCAAGTACTTATCTGGCGCATGTGGTAATCATTTTAACTTTCTGACTTATTTGTTTTGATTTTTAGTTGACAGTTTTTTACGTTGTCTGTGTGATTGAGTAACATTTCTACATATTTGCACTAAAAATTAAGCCTTTCTGTTTGTTTTTTACGTAAAACAACAATTAAATTAGCTAGCTTCAATTTTCGTGCCTTCGATACTTCGACTTTTTTACAGTCCTGATGCCAAATCTTACGAAGTCTTAAGATTGTACCCGACAAATTAATTGCGAGTTTAACGTTTTGGATGCCAGACGATTTCAAAATGTTTGTTTTACAAGTACAAATCTATTGTGTTCATCTTCACGGTAAAAAATACTTTTCAAAACAATAAAGACGATATGCAATCTGGCCACCATCAAACCAAACCTGAGTTCTTCTGAAACAAACTTGTTGTGGAACGAACCGAGAACGGTTCGAAGTGGTTCGATTCGGATCTTTTAGCTCTATGATATAAGGATAAAGATATTTGTAAGTAGTTTTTCAGTAGTTTGGTATGTAGCAGCCTCTGATAAACCGGTTTTCGTCAAAAAAAAAAACTCTGAAACAAACTAAAATCCTGATATTATTTGCGAAAAAAACCAACAAACTATTTTAAAAGTATAATTAACAGTGGTGCCGAGGAGCACCTGATGCTCGTTTTTAATTTCGATCAGATCATGCGGAATCGGAATTGGTAGCTGTTCCCGATTCCGAAAAACGATTAAGTTACTCGGTTTCAAAAGTATTGCCTTAGAGTGAGTGGAAAGAAGAGTTAATGACAATTTTCTTGGCGATGGTGATTCTTTTCCTTTTGCAAATATTTTTGAAGTATCCATAGATATATCGAGCGAATATTTTGATTTAAAATCTTCCTCTTTTATCTTGTACCTCAAAAATTGCTTGTAGACAATAGCAAAAACGATCGAAATGAAACCGATCTGTTCGGAATTAGCGCCTAGAAATTTGTAAAGCTACCATATTGCTAGCAAGCAGCGCATACTGCTCTGAGAAGTATGCAACGTTTTTTTTATAACATTTAAGACTCTGTCATCAATTATCCGATCTTTATTCAAATTTGTGAGATTGTAGATATTGGGCACAGACACTACACTGCAAAATATGAGCCCTATCTTAAAATTTGTAGGAGAAGTTTAACTTTTTTATCGGGGAGGAAGTGAGCCGCGATTTGACAGACGGTCAGACGGACAGGGCTATATCGACTCGGCTGTTGAAGCTGGTCAAGAATATATCAAATTTATGGGGTCGGAGATGCTTCCTTCTGGCTGTTACATACTTTTGCACCAACTTATTATACTCCATGTACCTCTGGTACAGAGTATTAAAAACGATATACAAGAAAAGTTCTTGGCAGAGCTCGGGCTACGAGTCGACTGCAGGGCTATGGAAGCATGTGGAATGATGAAAATACACCTCAATAATGCCCAGATGACAGGAATTCATCTGGATGTTATCAAACGTTTTAAGATCATTCTCAATGTCTTAATCAAAATATGCCAAGGAGACAAGAAATCTTGTTTGCGCAAAGTATCCAAAGAAAAATTGTACTCCTACTGTCCAGAAAATATTGCATCATGGTTAATACAGCAACAACTTTTATCGATGAGAAGTTGTCGGAGGAAGTCCAAGAATCTAAAAACAAGGCTACAAACGGTATTGATTTCCGAACATATTCTAAATATCTCGACATCAAGAAAACAAAGACCTTTTCAAGAAGTTGTCGCACTCCTCTGATCCTCGTATCTCACGCGGTGTGCTCGGATATTTGTCGAAAACTTAAATAAACTATGTATTGTACAACATGAGAAAATATCGTGACTATCAAAAGCCGCAAGTGGCGCATTTAGTATTATTTTTTTCATTTCTTCATAATAAATGATTTTTATGCACTTTCCTCTGCATCATCGATTCGGTAATTGCAGGAATGACGAAAAGATTCAAAGCAGTAAAATATTTGAATCAATTGTTTTCGTTTTCATGGAAATTCACCACGTTGAATGAAGATACTCTCCAGACGTCTGCCGGAGAATTTACGAAGATGTACGAAGTTGATGTTTCCGAAGAGTTGAAAGATGAAATCGTCCTCTTCAAACATATATATGTAGATAATTTTGAAAAGAACCTTTCTCCATTTGGATTGCTCAACGCACTGTACTCAAGAAACCTTCAGAATCTTTTTCCAAATGTCTGCATTTCTTCAAGAATTTTTTGTACTCTCCCTGTCAGTGTCGCTAGTGGAAAACGCTCTTTCAGTGTTTTATCGCGAGTCAAAAACTTCCACAGATCTTGTTCTAAACAAAAGGGTCTAATTGGTCTGGCAATGTTAAGTTTGGAGTCCGAGTTAGCAAGGCAGTTGGATTTCAGCGTAATAATCAAATCCTTTCCCTTTCCGAAAGCGCGAAAATCATTGGAGAACAACTAACCGCAATATAGACGAAAACTTGAAAATTAATCCTTTTTCCATGCCTTTGTATTGAAACAGAATACCTATTGCTCATCTGTATATATACATTATATATGTATCTAACCATTAACAAAACTCAACATGATTTTAGTTATGTTGAAAAATATTTCTTATTAAATGGGGGCCCGCGAATTTTTTTTTTCCCCCGGGCCCGTAATTCCTCTCTACGGGCCTGCGGATATCAGTTGAACGAGCATTTTCAATACTAATGTGTTTTCTTTCTGATTTAAGAGCTGGTATAGATGAACAGCTCCTGGATGATATAATACTAATTAACCTAAACTAAGCCGTTTCTAATGGATTTGATAATTGAAATAAATTTAGTAATGATCATTATGATAGAAGGATACAATGTATATGGATTGAAGTTATATATGTTTCATTTTCAAAGTATTAATATATCAAAAGTCACACTATTTTTTTACGTGCAGGGGAACCAAGAACCTTGGGTTCAGGGGTTCCAACCAACCGAACCTTGGATTTTACAATGGGTTCGATCCCCCAGAGCGAACCTAATGGATAATTTTAAATGTTTGCAGCCTTGCTTAAAATATTTAAATATTTTGCCCTTTTCATGCAAATTGTTCAGTATTTTAAATTATCAACTTTGGTAGCTGAGTCACCCTATTGATTGATGATAAACCTACGGTTATTTTTAAGCTACTGGAATTCTCTATCATCGTCCCCTTGAAATTTGCAAATATGCCTTCCCGTTAAAAAGTTAAGATTTTTGCTATGTTTTTGTACTGAACTTGTCAATCCTCTATGTCTTACCATCTCTGAGATCTGGTTGTTCATATAACACATTCTGTATGCTCGCGTAACAGAATTTCTTTCGACTATTCTCAAATTTTCATTGACTTGCTCAACTAATTTTGAAATCTTAATCACCGCCGAAGTTTATAAAACACTTGAAAAAGATTGCTTCAACGGTTGGGGAATATAAAATCTAAATGTTACCATCGAATACATAAAGTATGTTTCACTTTTCGACCTCTTTTAAGTCCTCAAACCATCTACCCAAAAAATTGTTGTGCCTAGCGGACGATTTTACATATGAAATGACTGCCAAATGTTAGGGATCGAAATTGCTGTAAGCTGGTGTTATCTTAAGTTTACAATTATTAAAGCAAACTCATTAAAATTCCTTAACAAAATCGTTAAAACTTACTTTATAAACGTCCAATTGTATGGGCGATTGTCGAACTCCCGACTGGCAGATACCGACCCAATCCTCTCCAAGTTGATCATGGTTCCAGCCGCTGTTGGATTGCTGACTGACACCTAAAAAATATGATTTAAATTCAAGGCAAAACCAATAAACTTTCTTTCGTTTGATAATCCCATTAAGCCCATACCGTGACCGTTCTGTCCAATTTGGTCACATCTGTTGGCACAACTTTGCCGTGGGATTGATATCGAAGATTAATTATGCCCCACAAAAGAAAAAAAGCCCTGAATGGTATCGACGCTTATTCAAATTTCCATATTATCTCATAGAGAGTTTCAGTTTCAGTTCCACTTCCTTCACTTTCATTACCATTGTTGTTGGTTGTATGCTGATAGGCGAGGGGCAGCAGTAGAATTAGCTTTTGGAACACATTCGTTGGCATTATTATAATTTGTGATTGTTCTTTGTACGATTGTTTATGATTGTTTAATTGTTGCGAAAAGTTAGAAGCACAAGTAATTATTCTGCTTTGGCGGGCGAAATCAATTTCAGCTTTTGCATAAATTCAAATAAAAACCCGAGGAATAACGGTGGCTGCGGCCGACGCACTACTGAATCGGTTCACAAGCCGCCCGATAACTTTTATAGCGGTCTCACTGCGAGCGGCGGCAGCAGCCGGGTATGTGGCTGGCAATTCAAATGGAAATGGATTTGAAATTGAAGTGGGGCGTGTGTTGGCAAAGCAAAAGTCAAACAGAAGCAATCACCAGACAGCTTAATTGTGAGTTGCGAGTTTTCCAAATGATAAATTGGTGTCGCATTGGTAATGTGTACAAATGGGTGAGGAAAGAAGGAAGGTAAATAATCTTTAGAATCTTTGGAAAGGCGGAAAAAAAAACAAAAACAAAAAACCAAACAAAAAATTTGGGTTTTGAGTTTCTCAAAATAATTGGAACGTTTTTCGTAACAATAACTTCTCAAAAAGATGGAAATATAGTCTAAGATCATTGCAACGAAAATGGAGAAACAATTTTTTTTTTTACATATGAGGAAGTCTCTTATGGTCCTACGAGAGCTTTGCAAAATATTAAAAGTAAGGACCAAAAAAATAAATAAAATTAGCATAGAACCACAACAGAATGTGATATACGTCTTTGTACGAGGAAAAAGTCACTACATATTTTTTTAAGGGTCGTTTAGATAGAATTAGATTTTGCCAGATAGCTTATGTGACAGATAGCTCTATGTAGGAGGTTAGAAAACAGTCCAAATTAAGATAGAAGTTAAGAAAATGTGCATAAAATCGTCACTACATTTTAAAACTCTTAAAACTCAAGTTTATTTTCAATTTTTGTCACGCCCCTCCGTCGTATCTCAAACAATTTTATAGATAGAAGGTTTGTAGCTTCTGGACACATTTAGTAATCAGTATTATTCATCGATTCGCCAAAGGAATGGGGAAGATCGGTTGAGCAATAGTCGAGCTATAGGGAAAACCAATATTTATGATGGGCAGCACTGGCTGGCACAGCGATGGGCAGCACTTATCACTTTATGGGGTAAATACAAACTTTAAAAGGTACAGAGTATGTTATAGTCGGGCTTGACCGACTTTCTTAATTTTATTTTTCTGTGGTTGGAAGGCCAAAAGTCATTTTAACATGAAAGCGTCCCTTCTCTGGGTAATGCTTTTGGCAACTGTAGCCAACCAGAAAGAGCGTTGAGGGCAACCACAATAGCCCATGCTAAAACAAATTCTTGCAGAAGCATTGTTTGAGATTTTTCAAATCTTAACAAATTTGAATGTAACTTTTCACGTCTTGAAACTTAGGCTAGAAGCCGAATTAATGTATGCGGACTTCCGGTATGGTGTTTCCAGCCAAAATTTATCAATGAATTGCGTAATTAAGGTTCAAGGTTCTTGGCCAATAGTTTTTGTTCGAACCTGGGTTCGCCCATGTTTTTCAAAAGTTGAAATAAAAAAAAGTTATTTGATCCCTCTTCCAAAAATCGATTGTGTAATTCCACGATTACATTACATCTTACATTTATCTTCATTCGACTGTGAAAATGGCAAAACCTTTCAAACGAATTCTCTGTTCAGTTGTTGAGTATCAAAGCATTATGGACTGATTTTAATACCCGTTACTTAAAGAGTGAAAAGGGTATACTTTAATCGTGCAATTGTATGTAACAGGCAGAAGGAAGCATCTCCGACCCCATAAAGTATATATATTTTTGATCAGCATCAATAGTCGAGTCGAAATAGCCATGACCGTCTGTCCGTATGAACACCTAAATCTCAGAGAATAGAAGAGTTAGAGCCACCAAATTTTAAATGTAGACCAGTATAGACGCAGATCAAGTTTGTCTGCGCAGTGAGCTACCTTGTTCAGTGAAAACCAATACCGAAAATAGCAATGTTCGCAAAAACTAGATTGAACATCTTAAGATCGATGTTTATCTTCTTTTAACTTATTAGCCCTTCCGAAAAGCTTCAGCTCACAGCAAATATATTTTGGTTATTGAACGAATCCAACTTGAACCTGCGTTGTGTGTTTTCGACTCATAGATTAAGCTGCATCCGTACATGCTTAAATTGATGGGAATTTATAATTTTAAAAGCTGCTCCAAACTAAGTAAATTGTACATCATTTCCTGTTCTACTCTAATTTAAATGGACTCCAGTACATGAAAGCAGTTGCATGTTATACTGGAGTACCGAAAATGTTGTATTTTACTCTTTACCCATTAAAAATGTGTAAAAAGGGTATTATGGTGTAATAATTTATAGAAGAAGCAAAAATGCATTGGTTGATTCATATAATTGCACAACTTGCATTTTAAATTTTCGCACTGGACACTAACTAAAACAACTAGACACCCAAACGAATTTTGAGTCGGGAAAAAAAATGGCCATCTATTGGGAACCAGCATATTAATAAAGCACAAAAATCAAGGGTACAGGGTAGTTTTAAGTCGGGGGACCCGACCTAAGCGCTCTTGCTTGTTTCTAATTATTTTTTTTTTACATCTTGATAATATGGCGTACTTAAGTTATTTGGGTTAATGGGGACATAATTATTTAACATTTTCCAACTGGGATTGTAAACGATCAGTACATTATCAAGTATTGTGGTTGCTTAAACAGGTAAGCTAATTATGTCCTTTTATACCGTTAAGCATTTCAACCTATGTAAATTGAATTTGAAGAAATTACATCTCTTATTGGTGTCAACTAAGCAGTATCGAAACCAGTTCAATTAGTAACCCATTCGATTGATAACAAGAAAAACATTCGTCTTTGATTTATAAACGAAACCTAAAACTTTAATTCTAATTTTTAATTACATTTTCATTGCTAGTTACTTTAAAGCTGGCGTCAAATGCTATTGAAGATGACCGGGTGTGTTCGATGTCTCAAGGCGGGATCAAACTCACAAACTCTAACACAGCAGGCTAGAAATTGTATTACTTATTCAAAGAGAGCTATAGCAATGGTACACGGATATCTAAAAAATATTATTTCGATGTGTACGGGTTTTAGCCAGGGATGCAAGCCGGTTATGAACCGAACCGGCTCGAACCCGGAATTCCGACTTTAAGATTACTGTAAACCGAACATCTTAAGGTATTAAAGCTGAACCCCAACCGGTTCCAAACCTGAAATATCTATTCGGTTATACAAAAATTAAAGACATGAAAAAATTTATTCCATATTCTTAGCGACTTCTTCTGTTATCCTGATGATTCTGCAAGACTGAGTCCTACAATCGGCAGGAAAGTTTAATGTAAGCATTTATTAAAATGTTCCGAAATACCATTAGAGTCCCCACATATATTAGACTCGGTTTTTTTAAGATCCTTGATTCTATAACTTATTGAATTATTCACAAAATAAGAGCTTAACACTACAGTGGAAACACTTTTCGTAAGTAGACTACGAAATTTAATTTTACATAAAGGCCTGTACCACTTCCACTTCCACCACTTCCAAATTTGTGATAAAATATATCACAATACTAATGATTTTTTAAAAATAGAAACACTTTGCCTTGCTTTCATGCTCATGAGCTGCATGAAAGGGTTTCTGTTTTTATAAAGTATTGTCATATTCCATCCCAACCCAAAACCGACACAATTTCCTTACAGTTTTTTCCAATATTGATATTTTTAGGAAACTATCTAATTTCTTAAGAATAATCAGGTCTATTAAGGTAATTCAGATATCATTTGACACGTATTAGATGTATCGTTCTCTTAGAGCTCAAAATCTAGATTTCTAAGACCTCTGAACCTATTGAAGCTATTGATAAAATTTATCAACAGACGAATAGACGAATAGATATTGGTTTGATCTTTGATCTGAATCTGATTCCAGATCCAGTCTAGGTTCAGGATGCTAACAATCTAGAAGGTTCCGTTCGGCTTAATAAAGCATTTAGGAGTTTTTATGAGTTTAGCAGGAAATGTATGGAACCTGGAGTCGCAGAAACTTCAGAACACCTCATTGCAGCTGCCCAGCAATTGTCACTATAAGATTAAAACTTCTGCACTCCCCACGGTTCGCTTCGTGGATCTCTGGTCAAACGTAGATCGACTATCTTTCATCCGATATTTACCAAAGCTTGTCGAATTGTTAAATCTTGCTGACATGTCCGGAATATGTCCAGAAGAAACGAATCTATAGACCAGTGGGAGAAATGGCGATTTTGCGAAATGGCAAAAATAGAAAATAAACTTGATATGCCTGCAAAACAGGTATTAGTCCCACACATGTCGAACTACTATCTCTAACCAGCTCTGAGATTTGTTTGATCATAGCGACATATAACGACTTGGCTGTTGATGCTGATCCACCTGCACATACTTAATATACCCTATGTACCTTTGGTACAGAGCTGGTACAACAATAAAGGTAGGGTGCTAGCAGTGTGCGCCCTCAGCGAAGTACTTAAAACGTACTGTGTTTCGCGTACTCTTGAAGCGTGAGGTTCGTCGCGTAAAAGCTCACTCCTTAAAACAAAAATTTAGCGTCTTGCCTTTGTTGTTGTATTACGGTACAGAGTATACAAAGATGAGTTCAAATGTTGAGATTTTTTAAAAGTTGATAATTTGAAGCTCCTTCATAGCCTCACAAAATCTACATAACATACATTTTCTTTTAATTCTCCACAAAAGATGTGAAATCAAAATTTAATTACCTTAAATATAGCTGAAACATCAAAATCTCCAAATAAAATTCGAAATATCGACTCGGATAAAAGTTCGATAACGATATATTGACTTTTTGTACAAAAATATCGATAATATTTTCAGCATTCCTGGTTCCAACGGTTAGAGACAAGCTGTTCCAAAGTTTCCACAGTGCCTGTATCTGTACAGTTGTCCTTAGAACACTTAATATTTATATCGCAAATCTGCATTCCTTCTTCTAAGTCCAAAATGGTAAGATGAGTAAGTTATCTATATATGGGTAAAATCTTTTCTCGGTAGTTTTAAGCTACTTAGGGTATCTGTTGCGTTACTGCAGGCAACGATTTCTGATGATCTAACATTTCGTGAACCGTTTAGGGCCAATCATTATCACCTACCACCACAAATATTATTTGATAACTTACCCTGGAAGTCAATATTGTTTAGATGTACCTGTTCAAATATCGGGAGTCACTTCCTTTCTCTGTATTTAGTCTAAATTTTAACAATGATGGTAATTTTAAGTTTTTTGTAAAAATTTCCATTTGTCTGATTTTTTTTTAACCAAAAAAAAACCAATTAATTACACATAAAACTGAACTAACTTTCTTGAATACCGTTGTATAAAACATGCATATTTCTTGCGTCAGAGAATTAAGTGTTGTAAAGTCGGTATTTTTCCACAAAGTTTCGCTTTCCTAGCCAAATTCGCATATTTACATACATATTACATATAATGAATATAAAACGAAATCTTATTCAGTTAATGCTAATAATGTAATAAACTGGAATTGTGAAATATGTAAATTTTTTTCCCTTGTTTGTGAACAAATCCTTAAATCTGTCCACGGGTTTGGAACATAATTATAATAATTATAAACATAACTGTAATTTATTGGCATATATTTTATTCAAAATCAATCAACATCTTCTTTACCGCTGAAACTGGTTTGTTACAAAATGTTTGGCTTTGCTAATGACTTCTTTGATAAGCATTTCATAATTCCCTTCGAATTGCGAGCACAATGAAATGAATCAGCCAAGGCTCCGACACCAAGCCAATTATAATTGGACATGACAATTTGTTGGTCATAATAGAGCAGCAAATAGCGTTGATTATTAACAATTTATGGTCCTACAATTAATTTCACTTTTTCTGCTCACTTCTATGCAAACCAAACCTATGTACAATGTTGGTTGATAAAAGTAAAATGTATTCCTCGCTCCTTTTTATATAAACTAACATAAAATACTAATTTGGATATTCAACAATTTTGGGTATAAAAATAAGCACACAGTTTAACACAGAAGAAAGATCCTTTTTGTTAGAGTTCTGTGGCGAAATAGATGCACTTGTTGTGTCAGAAGTCGCCCACTGCATGGGATACAAATTCAAACTGGCGCTCGACACTGTTCTCCAACTCCAGCGAATCGTCAATGAAATGCATTTCCACATGCTCTCGGAACGCATTGAAAGAGACTTGACTCGAGTACAGCTTGCCGCACATGGGACAAGTCTTGTCCATGGCATCGGCATCCGCCTTGATTTTCTCCTGGACGATGTTCAGCCGTGAGGCAGGCGGTGTTGTGGCGGCATAACCATTCAGATCGTTATCATAATATCGCTTCAGCTCATTGTTAAGGCTCTCATCAGTCTCCAGACTCTTATCGGCCATTTCCGGCTTGTGGGCAGCCTTCTGAGCGCACTCCGGACACGGCTGCAGCGCTAGATAAGACACAAAATAAATAGTAGCTGTTTGGCAGATAAAGCGAGTGCGTCAATGCCTTACCAATACGTGTCTCCAGCAGTGTGAGTGCTGATCCGAGTTCCTGTTGCTGCTTCATTGCTTCTCGCCGCAAGTCCTGCAAGCCATCCATGCAACGTTTGGCATCCAAGTTGGCATCTGATTCCTCCACCTGCAGGCCATAGGGATAGCCCAGCTCTGTGTCGCCAGCCCCAAAGTCATCGAGTGCAATCTCCTCGAGACTGATATCACGCAAGCCGTCCGATATCATCTTCTGGCGCAGGTGAGGATTTGGTGAGTGCTGTGTAAATGTTTTGGAGCGAATAAGATTCTGATTGGCACGCGAGTCAGTGGAGGCTTCTTCGGCTTTTGCAGGAGTCTGCGACAGCTGCTGCTGTTGCTGATCCTTTGAGATCTGTGAAAGGCGTGACCATAATCTCCTGTTTTCATTGGACACCATAGTAATGTGCTCTTCGAGCTGCTCCTTCTGCCGTTGCAGCTCGGCCACTTGCGTTCGCAGCGACAACTCATCGCCGCTGTCTGTCTGAACTCCATTTGATTTGCTTGTATTTGTGCCATCGCGTAGACGTAGACGTGCGTTCTCCTCTTCCATGCTGGACACACGTCGTTGCAACTGTATGCAACGCTCCTTAATTGTGTTCAGTGCGACTTGCAGTGCATAGTTATTGTTTTTGTTCATTTTGTCAATTGCATTCAGAACAACAGTTAAATTTCGTTGGAACTCAATTCGATTTCAATGTTTTGTGGCGATTTTATTAGTGTGACCACACACCATGTTCCGCACTGTTTACAGGGCTGCAGTCTTACAAAAGTTACGAATATTTTGAAATGGTAAAGCAAAACAAAGGGAGCATTCAGCAGATAAATCCGAAATACGATTGCTTCTGATTCTCTACATAATGCCGAGACTGCTAAGTTTATGGGACTTTCTTTAATTAGTATATAGGGCTTTATTCTAGATGACATTAAAATTTACTTCGTCACAGTACATTACTCAAACAAGACCACTGATCATAAGCAATCAGATTTCAAATCACGATAAGAGTATTGTCGCTAGTAATGTCGTCTGCTCTTTACGGCAATCAGTAATCGAAATAAATCTATGTTTGTGAACCTCTTGAATATTGGAGTGATCCCTTCCAAATCTTAAGAAACTTGCAGCCCTGGCTGCAATGGCCGTGTTCATCGAACCAGTTCCGCTGAACTTCCAGCGCTCCAACCCAAGTGTGTACACAACCTTTCCTCTAAATTATTTTCGTTATTGTTATTATGGGTGGCTCTAATTACGATGGTAAATCTTTCTTTAACACCTTGGCTTGGCCCGCTTACCTACTATCTATCCCATAATTGAACAGTGCTGCGTAAGCAGGCCCGCTCATTGGAAAACGAAATTGACCTCAAGCTGGTGGCATTCTCCAAAGTGGGCAGCAGCAGCAGCATAAGCAACAGCTCCACCGCTGACACATCACCGCTCTTGGGCGAGCATGTCTTTGACTCACTCTCCGCAGAAATCGAGCAAATGCTGGAGAAGGTAAGCAGCATAATGCCCACGTCGCGGATTACCTGTGAATCATTTCCCATGTCCTGTTTTCAGCTATCGACGCTGAATGAGTCCATGTCGGACCTGCCAGCAACAGGTGCAGCTGCCATGCACACACTGCAGCGCCACCGGGAGATACTTCAGGGCTACAGGCAAGAATTTAACAAGATTAGCGCCAATCACACCATGCGGATTGAACGTGAGGAGCTGCTGCGTGGTTCCGGACTAGCCACCAGCACCGGCAGCCCTTCTATTTCTGGGCTAAGTCGACGTGAAATGTACATGAAGGAGAGCGGCCATCTGAGCAGCGCCGGTAACATGGTCAACGATCAGATTAACATTGCCATAGAGACGCGAGATGCACTGCATGCACAGCGTCAGGCCTTTAAGCGGTTACAGACTCGCTTCAACGACATATCCAATCGATTTCCTTTAATTTCCAGGTGATTTTTCTCAATACTATCTTGGTTAACAAAATGAGATTCAGTTGTTTCCCATGTTTATCTCTTCCAGTCTCATTCAGCGCATCAATATCAAAAAGCGACGCGACTCTCTTATTCTGGGCGCTGTCATAGGGTTCTGCGTTATTTTGTTATTGCTGTATGCTTTTAACTGAAACAATGTCCGTGTCCAAGGGCAATCCAAAGATGAGGCTCGACTCAACAACCTCTGACATCGGCAGTTACCATTTATTTTAGCCTTCCCTTGGTATATGTGTATAATTAACTTGTGATAGAAATAAAATTTAATATAAAATCATTTGTACAGATGTGACTTGGAGCAGAAGATAGAAAATGGATCAGTAATCACAAGAATCGAAATATTCCCGATAGACTCCACTTGTACCAGTCTTAAAAACTATATCTATATATATGTTAGCTAAATACTGGTACGAGTAACATTTCCCAGCTTTGCACGCTACATGGAAAGATATGGACATATGTTGATAAAAAATGGGTGTTATGGACTAGTGGTAAAATGAATAACACGTACTGTGTTACCCGAATTTTTTCCAAATGATTTGATTTGTAAGAATATGATTATTTAGGTTCAAAATTTAGCAGGCTGCAAATCGAATTTAACATTTCAAATCATCCAAACTTGTTTGAAACCAGTTTTAAATATCCGGCTCATGGCTTAAATAATTTCTGAAATATGTAAAATGTCTAACAATCAATATAAACTCACTGACCAATGCTCCAATCGTTCGTTGTGGGCCTAAGCCAGTTTTAAGCTGGCTACGATCGAATATAAGAATAGCTCAAACTCAAGATAAAGTTCTGGTAGGTATATCTGAATGTTATCTGTTCTTTACAAGAAATCCGAATTATGAATCTTCAAGTAATTTCATTAAAATAACAATGGATTGTGAACTCATTTTATTAAATGAGTACTCGCTACAAATAAATGATTTAAATTTGGCGCCCTAGTTACAGACCCAGACTACTTGTAGTTCGGGCACACTAATGTCGCAGAGATATTTTTTTAGAGCTGGTCAGCAGCTGGTTGTTACAGCTGTTTTTGTCTCGGCGATGTGATAACAATTTCAGTTGTTATAACTTTTGACCAAATTAAATTAAATTCTGTATAAAACTAACCGCAATTACTACACATTCAACATGTCGATGCTGCCTAATGCAAAGGACCAGTCCGCAGACACCGACAAGACGCGTATCTTTGATAATGCCGACCTCGACAGGATGGCCATGCAATTTGTGGGCAACATGCTGAGATATCGTGAGAATATAGTGATACCCAAAACCAATGGCCCGGTGAAGATCAAAACCAACGAGGAGAAGTTAATCGAGTCGGCGGTGGAAAGTTGCGGCTTCAAGTGCGCCATGGCGTGTGTTATGGGTGAGCAGGATTGGGACTTTCCCATGGTTAATACTATTTACTAATCCGCTTTGTCTTCCTTTTTTTTGTAGGATATGGTCTGGGTGCGGCTTTGGGTCTGTTCAGTGCCTCCGTTAATCCTAATATGGCCGATCCGTTTGCAAATGAGAAGAAACAAACCGCTCGTGAAGTCTTCCGTGAGATGCGAGCCACAACACATTCGTACGCCAAGAATTTCGCCTTAATTGGTGCCGTTTTCTCCATTGTTGAGTGCGCCATTGAGAGTGTAAGTATGCAGATGACGTGATAACAAAATGATTTTGGTACTTATCCGATTACACTCCATTTAGAAACGTGGCGTCACCGATTGGCGAAATGGAACCTATGCGGGAGGCATAACTGGCGGTTTAATTGGCCTGCGTGCTGGCATTAAGGCTGGAGTTATTGGCGGCCTGGGTTTTGCGGCCTTCTCCACAGCCATTGACTATTATATGCACCATAGATAGACCCACAATCGTTGCTTAGCCATATAAATGTTCGTTCTTTATAACCAATCTGGGCTTTTCTTTAAAGTTACCGCACAGGAAGTAAGCTGGCCACGATCAACATTTCCGTTGCAACTGCCACCCATTAATTTTAATCCCCGCACAAAAAGCACACGATTTCATTGCTACAGTCTCGTGTCTCGGTCTCAAATTCGGCCAACGAACGACCGGTTTCTGAGCGAGCAGCGGTTGGGGCAACAGTGTCCAGCTTGTTGTGGGAACGGGAATCGATATCCAGCCACAACATATTTCCAGTTTCAGTTCATTTTGAGCAACAGGCAGGTAACGTTCGCCGCTTAGTTCTGTTCAGTTTCAGTTTCAACGCGGCGTTGATTTAAGACGAGAAGTGTGTGTGCCCACAGAGGATGAGGATGAGCATCGGTGGCAGCTGCAAAAGTGCAAAGCAACAACACGAAACGGGTTTCATTTGCAAGTTGAAAGGCAAACGGTGGTGTTGTGTTTGTGCAGATCAAATTGAGAATTAAATTCCAAACCCAATAGATGGAACTAAGCCTAAAGTTTATTTCACTGGCACGGCAGCTCACCAAAACTAATTGTGTACACTCAGAAAAAATTTATCAATTAATAAGTCTTGACTTCAAATTCATACAATAAGCATGAAAATTATAAACTAATTATTAATGACAGTGAAATAATAGTCGTAGCAGCAGCCTTGTGTATTTGATATACTATTTATTCAAAAGTTATCCAAAAAGTTAACCATATTACATGTTTACACCTTTCGAAATTTTGTGAAAGGGGCACCTACTACTCGCATCGTTTTTCGGAGAGTTTAAAATTACTTGATTCAAAATGTTGTCTGTTTTTGACACAGAGGCGGATTCCTATAGAGAAGAATGTTGAAATGCAAGTGATTTTTTGCACAAACTAGTCAATTTTTACCATCGTTTAAAGCGAAATAGTAATAGGACAACGAAATCCAAGAACTTTATTGGAACCTGGATTGAAAATTCGATGAAGCGAAAGTTATACTGCCTTACGAAAAGGTTTTACTGTTCCGGTTCGAATCACAGTGGCTAGAAATTAAAGCCTAAGAGTTACTAATATCACACAAAACGAATTTTCATAGCGGAAATATCGCGGAAAATATTAAAATGAGTGAGATGAGACCTCAAAAACACATAAAACTATGCCTGAAAAACGTTCAAGAGTCAGATTGTTCAGGATTTTGTTTGTTTGTTTTGAAGTCCGAGCGGAACTTAACACGGAGCACAAAATTTCATCAACATTCCATCGATAATTTTATGACATTGATGTATTGATGAAGAAGATATCATTCAAATGATTACCATGGCTCATTTTGCAATGTACTATCCACACTCTAGGGTCGTCATTCAGCGACCATGTTTGGTGCAAGAAGACAATCTAACACAAATTTTGATAACAAGTTTGGATAATATCCAATAATAAACAAGTCAGAATGTCGGTCTAGCCGGACTACAACATACACTGTACTTCCCGAAGTTTGTATTTATTACAAATAGTGTTAAGTTGTGTGACCCATAGTCAAGTTATGAGCAACAGAATGTTCACTGCTGCAAAGCAGTAGCAGCGCTTGTACTTTCTTTGGTACAAAGTATGTTAAAGTGGGGCTTGACCGTCTTTCTTACTTGATTTTAATAGAATAGCAGCGTTCTCCAGCAAAGAGATTGAAAAAGGTTTTGAAAAATTTAACGATTCGTGTTGTACTCTAAAACTATTTTTCAGTTAATCAAAAGAAAAGGAAAAATGGCCTGTTACAGCAGTTCCCGTTAAAAAGCTATCTTAATGCTTTATTTGCTCATTGTACCCATAGATTGAATTTAAATAGCAAAATTCAATGAAATCTATAGACACCTTTTTAGAAAAAAGATCATGGAAAACAACGATAAAAATGAGAAAAAAATAAGTTTGTGCGACTTTCCATTCGAAATACTTTTTTCGTCTAGGTGGACGTTTCTGTGGAAATGCCCATATAAAGATACACTTTTTAGACTTCCAAGATCACCAGTTAACCTGTGACTTCTTGTTTGGTATCACTTAAAACTTGGCGCTCGCAGTTTGCGCTCTCCGCAAAGTACTTAAATCGTTCAACGCTTCGCGTACTCTCGAAGCGTGAGGTTTGTCGCGCAAAAGCTCAGAAAGAAAGAAAGTCGGTCAAGCCCAACTGTAACATACTCTGTACCAACGAAATTATACGTTTAGCCAAAATTTTGATGCTGTAGTAGCAGCTGAAAGCAGCACTGCCGCAGCGAATAGTCTTTTGATCATAACTCGACAACCGTTCATCCTAACTTCACCATTCCTTTGGCTGATCGATAAGTTATCCGTAAAATAACTCTATCACTTACCATCTCTGAGATCTGTGCGTTCATACGGACAGACAGACGGACATGACTTGCCTGTTGATGCTGATCAAGAATCAAGAATAGATATATCTTATGGGTTCGGAGATGCTTCCTTCTGGCTGTTATACCCTTTTGCAAAAACTTAATATACTCTGTATACCTCTGGTATAGGGTATCAAAATCAATCTTCCAATTTTTAGAACAAAACGATTAAAGTTCCTTTCCAGATATACCTAAATTTAGGCTGGTCTAAGCATATACACAGGTTTTGAAACTCATTTGTCAAACAACAACAATCACAGCATATAGAAGAATAACTCCGGTTTGTGACAGGTGTTGTATGTGTTTCTAGGTCTTTTCTGACTTGTTGCCACTTCAACGGACCCAAATATTCTGAACCGATCTGGTTTTTAGTGGATTTTCATCTCCATAAATTTTGTCTTTTCAAAGTGTAGTCCCAGCATAGTTTGTACTTCTATTCAAAGCAAACGAATGACTCACAAGTGTCTGTTTAAGCATTCACAGACACACCACACACACACACAGAAGTTTGTCTTGGCGAGGCCTGGGCCATGTCTGGCCGCAATGTTTATGCAACCAATTTCCAGATCAAGAGCCAGCCACCACAAGCATTTGTTGTTGTTTTTGTTGCCACCAGCTGCTCGCAGCTTCAATTTGCATGTGCGGCGAACAGCTCAATTCGTTCTTTGTGTTAGTGTAACAAAAAGTTCAATGGAACTTAGTGACACTTGCTCCTCGGGCATCAAAAGTTGCAGGCAATTCCTCTGGGGATCAGCGATCAGTGAGTCAACTGGCAGCGAATGTGAATGAAAAACAAAGAGGCGAGGAGTCAGTTGGGTTTGCGACATGGCACAAATTGGTTATCTTATCGCTGCGGACAATCTTTAAGCCCCTTAAAACAATGTGAATATCAGTTTTTTGAGTGTGTGTGTGTGTGTGATGTCTCCCAGCAGCTGCACTTTAGTCCGCATAGAGTCAGTGCTATTCGAGTTACTCGTGGCTGAGCAAGCAGCTGGCATTCAAAGAAGGCATCAAAACATCAACACCGACGACCTTGTTGAGAGCGGGGGAAAGAGAGAAAGAGAGTGTAGAACCAATGACTCAAATGAAATTCACTTTTACTTCAAAGATATTTTGATAGAGAGAGCCGCTCTCTCCCTATCTCTCGCTCTCTTCGCCGCTCTGATATCTAATCAAAACAAATAATGCCAACGGCCCATGTCGGCTTGATTCATTAATTTAGTTCTATTTTCCCGCAGTCGTCGAATCGGTCCGGTCTGTTGCTTTTGTGGTGCGCTCGAGAAAACTGCCATCCGAAAAGTGCAAAATTCGTTACAAACTAAAAAGACGCACTTCGAACCCAACCAAGCAAATTCCACCAAGGATTACCATCTAGCCGATCTTGAGGAAAACGAAGGACAGCAATTATACAAAAAATGAAGCACAAATTGTTGCTGTTGGTGAGTAAAGCTAAAGTGAATTTCTTTAGCCCTGTCGTTATCTTATCTTGTACATATATTTTGGTTCGTTGTTATTTGGAGTCAGATATGAGTGGTTGGGGGGACAGTTGAAAAGAATTCACATTATTTGTATGCGACCGTTCCAATGGGTGTCAATATGTTTGTGGGTTGACCTTTTTACAACTGCATATATATATAAATATATATATATATATTTGACTCATTCCAAATGAACAATCTCCTATATCTCGCAATATTTCCCTCGAATGTTACAAAGTCCCATTAACTTGGCCATGGCAATGTGACAGATATGATGTACAAAGTCTGTCTAATATGGACAATGATTGAACTAAAAACATTGTTTTGCGAAAATCTTTACAAAGTTGTAACCAAAAAATGAAATGAAATATGGAAAATTATCTTAAATTCGAACCTTTAGCCCTAATAATATCAGTAATTGAAAATGTTCTTTTCCCATGTATTCTAGAAATCGCTTTCGACCCAAATAGTATGGAAATTTGTTTGTTTTTGGGTCGGACGTCATTTGCAGAACACATGGGATGGACTAACTTAAATAAAAGAAGCAAGAAAGTCGTTCTAACGTCCCTATAGTACACTCTGTACCTGCCAAAGTTTGTGTCAAGGTCTGTGAAATGCTGCCCATCCCTGTTGCGGCCGGTGCTGCCCAGTATAACTTTCCTTATAACTCGACCATCGTTAATCCACTCTTCATTAATATCAGGGCTGCAAGCCCAAATAACTTTTTGCATCTCTGGTTCGCTGGTTCAAACCAAAATTTTCCAATGGTTAAGATTCGGAAATTCAAGGTTTGAGATTTTTGGGCGAAGGTTTAGGTTTGAACCTAGGTTCAGCCCTTGTTTCACACAATTTAAATAATACAAGGCAATACCTTAATCGAGTAATTAAAACAAGAAGGAAAGTCGGTCAAGCCCGACTATAACATACTCTGTACCAAGAAAATCTGTCTTTTGATCATAACTCGAAAACCGTTCATCCGATCTTCTTCATTCCTTTGGCGGATCGATAAGTTATCCTAATAACTAAATATGCTCAGAAGGAACAAGCCATCTATCTTCAAAACTGTGGGAGATATGACGTTTTTTCTAAATTGCGGGGGCGGCAGGGGGCGTGGCCAAAATTGAAAATAAACTTGATCTGCCTGCAGACATAAGAAGCATATGTCCCATACATGTCAAGCCTCTATCTCTTACCATCTCTGAGATCTGTGCGTTCATACGGACAGACAGATGGACATAGCTATATCGACTCAGCTCGTCATGCTGATCAAGAATATATATTTATATACTTTATGGGGTCGAAGATGCTCCTTCAACAATTTTAATACACCCTTTGCAAGGGAATAAAAATCCTGTTTTATTCCATTTTAAAAACTCTTTCGATCTAAAATAGAATGGAATGGATCTCATGGAATATTCAAAACACACTTTACTGTTAGGTAAAATTCCGTTTCGTAGTTTTTGTAGAAAATTATTACCAAAGTAAAGTTAAGCTCTTGCTTTTATGAATCATTTAGGAAGCTTTAGAGTCGAGGGTCTTGAAAAACATAGGCAACATTGTTGTATTTTGCTCCCAAAAGTCAAGAAAGGTCTAACATACTGATAATTATAATTTTTGCTGAACCAACCCGAACTTTAAGGTTCGGGTTTTGCATTTATGTCAAAAGAGATTCGATTCACATTAAAATAAAAGTCAGAGTTGCGGGCTCGAGCCGGTTCGGTTCAACACCGATTGGCAGCCTTGATTAATTCTTTTGCGGATCGATAAATAAAACTGATTACTAAATATGTACAAAAGGTACGAAGTATCTATCTACAAAACTGTGGCAATTAAGACGTTTTTCCAAAGAATTTTCTGCAAGAATATGTCCCATTCATATCGAACCTCTATCTAATTACTATCTCTGAGATCTGATTGTTTACATGGCCAAACAGACATGGCAATAAAGAATGCTTGTCGGAGATGCTTCCTTCTGGATGTTACAAACATTTGCACATCTACACAATCTACAATATTTCGTGTGAGATCATCTACAATCTTCGTCTGCCTAGTCCAATGTTGCAAGACTACAAGGTTTGGCTTGCCTTGTCAACTCATGTCAACGTCAGTTGAAATATTGTTATCTTTGTGAACGTGTTCCAGAGCTATCCCGTTGATTCTGTGCTCACACATATTGACAGGAAGGTAGGTTTTCAATCTTTTTAGCAGCCATTGAGGAAAATTGCAACAATAATGCAACGTTCGGGAAAATAATACTGAATTTCTTCATGATTTGTAGTGCTTCAAGTGAAGTTCTGGTCTCAGCTCGGTTTTGCTGCAATTGTTCAAGTCCTTCTCATAAATTTGTGCAGTATTTTTTTAACTGAGTGCTTGGTATGATGTACTGGAATCAAACCCTCTAAAATCGGACGATTATAGCAAATAGCTCTCATAGGAACGAACGATCCAAAAACTAGTTTTAGTGAGAAAAACTTTTTGTTTTCCATATTTGGCGTCTTGAAACTTAGCAGCTATTAATATTACAATTTTGTCAAATTTCATAAAAATCGGATGAAACATGCCTTACAATAATCTCAGATATCTTTCCTTTATTCTTCTAATTAAAAGCTCATGATACAATTAGAATTTTATCACTATTTTCTATGAAAAGTAAGAAGAATGTCAGTGTTTACTAGATCAGGTCGTCTCTTTTTGACGAATCGAATCCATTTGGCATTGAGCTATCGGTTTCAATAGCTTAAGCAATTTCCATTTTTCTCAAATCTAATCCAGAAACCGTTGAAATGCTTGACACCTTCCTCATAACTTTGTTATTGTTAAGCTCTACATGCATATGATTACACGAAAACCAACACGGAATTGGGAAGAGAGCCGAAAAAATAATAAATATGTATTTATGGTATAATTAACCACCTCAAAAAAGGAGCTGCCAAAACAAAAATACCAAAACCAAATTTCTGATGGAAAATCATTATTGAAACATTAAAGGAAGTTAGCTTTCTTCTAGTTTTGTTTTGATTCGATAAACACTACACGAATGCGTAACGCCACTTCTTTAAAGTCCAAAATTCAAACAAAACTCATCCGTGACAACAAGTATTATTAAACATACCACTGGTACCCCAAAAAGAGGCAGCTTACTTTTATGGCTCCTTCTTATACAATTACACCATGCACCTTTTGTTGGGGCCAGGATCAAGACCAAAGAAGCGCAAAACTAAGGGAGTTATCTGGGGGCACCAGAACTTTGCCCAAGCTTACATTAAAACAGATTATTGGCAACTACAAAATTGGTTCGGTTCTCAATTGCTGCACTTCGGGGAAGAGTGCTCCAGGGCTGTTTGTCAATCAAGACGACCAAGACGTCGCATTAAGAGTGAGGGTTTAACCGAATCTTAGAATGATTTGTAACAGTATTTTCTATTTTTTTAATTTTGTTTCCGTTTTCAATATATTTATTGCGATCTTCATTGCCTTTTGCAATACCTAACCAATTAACCATAATTTATATTTCCTTACAGCTTCCTCACTTCTTGCTCCTACTCACCCAGAGCCTTGTTGTGGGACAGCATGAGGACATACCCTACCAGCGGGTGGCCAACATCTGTGACACTTGCACTTGTCTTACCTCGCAGGACAGCAACCATCGTGTCCATCAGACCCTCAACTGTGCCATGTTGAATTTTGAACACATTCTGGCCCGTTGGCCGGCAGAATTTGGCTCCGTGTCCACGGGTACAGAGATTGTGGTGTCATATTCTGGTAACCGTATACGTCTGCTCCAGCAACTTCCGGCCACAGATGCCGCACTGAGTTTATCCTGCCGGCACTGCGGTATGCAACAATTGCAGGCGCCCCTCTTTATGGATGTTCCGAACGTGGAGGGACTCTACCTGAGCTGGAATGAAATTACGGACGAGGCACTAAAGCCGGAACTGTTTCGTGGTCCCTTCAAGAGCACCAAATATGAGCCCATTGGTCTGAGAGACTTAGATCTCAGTCACAATCGCATTGCCCGCCTGGATCGCAAACTCTTTGAGCATACACCCCAGCTGGCCAAGCTGAATCTGGCCTACAACCGTCTGAGCATCTTGGATGCAGCCACCACCTCCGCTTTGGCTTCGGTGCGTACATTGCAGCGCCTGGACTTGTCACACAATGGTCTGCTGACATTGCCCACCGAATTGTTTGCTCAGCTGGATAATTTGCGCATACTAGATGTTTCTGGGAATGAGTTTACAGTGGTTCCGCCCGGTCTTCAACTGTTGGGAAAATCGCTTATTCAGTTGAATCTGGCTGGAAATCGTTTTTCCATTCTGAATGCACAAAGTTTTGCCAAGCTGGAGGCAGTGCGTCGTCTTAACATCAGTGAAATGCCTTTGCTGCGCATTGTCGAACACGGATCCCTGCAGCTGCCCGCCTTGGAGCAACTGGATTGCTCCCATAATCCCAAATTGCAGCGTCTGGAGTTGACGGATTTGCTGCAAAGCCGGAATCTAACCCAGTTGGACTTATCCCAGAATGCTCTAAGCACTTTGTCCCTAAACGGAACCAACAATAGCAGCAGCAGCAGCAGCACAGTTTGGCCCCGGCTGCGCAGCTTATCGATTGCTGGGAATCCCTGGTATTGCTCCTGCGAACTGCTGCAGGCAATTGAACTGGCTGGCAAGGCTCATGTCCAATCATCAATGGGCGGAGCGGTGGCTCGTTGCGATACACCCTACCTGCTGGCTGGAGCACAGCTGTCCAATTTGACGGCGCAACAGATTTGCAACATGGTCATACCCAAGAAATATCGTGCCGTGGACGAGGAACCGCCACGGTTTCTGCGACGACGCTATATTATACTCACCGCCATTATTGGCAGCGTGGTGGTCGTCCTGGGTCTAATTATTGGCTTCATTGCGGTCTGTGTGCGACGTCGGCTGAAGGGCAGCGACTACGGTGTGCAGCCCATACGATATACCAGCGTCCGGGGTAGCAATCTGTCAGCACTGTCCCAGCTTCAACCCACTTCGGTTGCCAGCAAATTCAACAATGCCGCTGCCGGCGCCTCTGTCGCCACAGGAGCAGCCAATGCCTGAGCCGGATTATACATATTCATTATGTTAGCTGCACCAATATTGAGCCAAAGATGTTCCCACTTAAATGTTAAAAAAACAAAAAACAAAAGACTTTGTGTGCTTGCTATCTTGTATATATTTATGTTTGCCAAGTGGAGACCCATTCCCCCACAACCTTAGTGTCTAGTGTTTGCCATCGCTTTTGTATTGTACTTAAGTTTCCATAGTTAGTGTGTAAAAAAACAAAAATACTTTAAATAAAACAACATAAAAACTTGTATTTTTACGAATCCGCATTTTAAAAGTGGAAGTATGGAAACCAAGAGATTAAGTTGGAGAAGAACAAACAAGCACAGCCGGGCTCCCAAATCTGATGCAAAGCCCGGATGAATATCGCTAAATTTTCGAGAAAATAAAAATGGGAGCACGGCTGATTGAGTAATAGAGTCAACATTTTATGCAACAATTTCTTTTATAATAGGTTACGGTTCTGGTACGGTTCTGACTTTCTAGTCGAGTTTAGTGTAAACTTTAGTATTCAGCAATCGATTGTACAAATATACCTACAGTTCCTAGATTTGGCAACAACAAATTTATATAGAATAGAGTGGGTCCATTTGTATGGACCGAAAAGACCAGGAGTATAGAAAAAACGCAATTTAAAAATGATTTTTAAGAACAATACAATTCGGCCATTCACTTATTTCAACAGTCTTGGTCATAATTTCTGTGATGACAGTGATAATATATATATTTCGAGGCTTTTTACCGGCTAAGCAACTATTTGTATACACTTGCAAAGGGTATTATAATTTTGCCCAGATGTTTGCAACGCATTATTTATTTCCGACCCCATAAAATCTATATATATTATTGTTCAGGGTGACGAGCTGAGTCGTTTGAGCTTCGTCCGTGCGTCCCTCTGTCCGGCTGTCTGTGTGTTTCTACGCGAACTAGTCTCTCAGTTTTGAAGCTTTCGAGCTGAAATTTTGCACAGAGACTTCTTTTTGCTGCACACTACTAATATATCGGAGCCAACCGGATCGGATGACTATATCCCATAGCTCCCATAGGAATAATCGGTCGGAAAACTAGTTTTAGTGAGATTTTTGAAAATATTTAAGCGAGCATAAGGCCTAATTTGAAAGAAAAAGAACATTTCTGTTCAAATAAGTTGTTTTAAGAACAATTCAAACCAGTTTTAATTATACTCTGTACCGTAGGTACATAGAGTATTATAAGTTTGTGCAAAAGTATGTAACATCCAGAAGGAAGCATCTCCGACCCCATAAAGTATATATATTCTTGATCAGCATCAACAGCCGAGTCGATATAGCCATGTCCGTCTGTCCGTCTGTCTGTCTGTCCGTCTGTCTGTCCGTATGAACGCACAGATCTCAGAGATGGTAAGAGATAGAGGTTTGACATGTATGGGACATATACTTCTAATGTCTGCAGGCAGATCAAGTTTATTTTCAATTTTGGCCACGCCCCCTCCCGCCCCCGCAATTTAGAAAAAACGTCATATCTCCCACAGTTTTGAAGATAGATGGCTTGTTCCTTCTGGACATATTTAGTTATTAGGATAACTTATCGATCCGCCAAAAGAATGAAGAAGATCGGATGAACGGTTTTCGAGTTATGATCAAAAGAAATTTTCTTGGTACAGAGTATGTTATAGTCGGGCTTGACCGACTTTCTTTCTTGTTTTTAAATGATATGTCACATATTTGAGCGTTTCCATATATAAAAATTCAATTCAAACCAGTTTTAATTTTTAAATGATATGTCACATATTTGAGCGTTTCCATATATACAAATTTACCCGTTAAAAACCGCTGGTTCGAAATTGACCCATGGTTTCTAGGGAAAAGTTTCTTAGAATTTACCATAGATTGTGTTTTTGCCATACTCCCACTTGTATAAACCTTGACCCATCTTAATATATGTACAATTACACGAAAATCGACTCGGAATGCGACTCCACACTTTAGAGACATCGAAGGAAGATAGAAACAGCCCAGAGATCCTGGATCCTTTAGAATACTCGCTGTAGAAGCGTATGCGGTGTGACAGACTCTCAAAAATGCAATCAAATCAAACACACACTTATTGTCGTATTATAAATCATGGCTGGAAACCCTAAAGTTAACAATGGTTACGGTTCGAATATTTCAGGTTCGAGGTTTTTTGGCGAGGGTTTTGGTTCGAGCCTTGGTTAGCCCACGCTTGAAAAAATATTATCAATATAAAAATGAATACATTAATTTAGTTACAAAATAGTATTTTGGTTTAAGTTGTTAGTAAGTTCAGTGTTCTAAAAATCGCTCTCAATCTAAAAACTACTCATATCGCGGCTTGTGGAATGAAAAATCTTAGCTCTTGCTATTATGGGTATGCTATATATGGTGCATTTCATAAGTAGTTATAAATGATGTTCTAACTTTTTATTTCAATTTCGTGAACATCTTAAGGTTCAGTCGCGTTAAACCAGCTAGATAACAGATGAACTCGCTTGCCAGAATTTCTGATGTCTACCTTTTTAATTGAACCGAACCAATTTTTGAGGTTCGGAACAAGATCGGGCTCAGCTTATCTTTCTAACGATGTTCCGTTCACAGTAAAGTAAATGTTGGGTTCGGTTCTAAGCCGGTTTGCAGACCTGTTATAAATATTTATACCCTGCACCAAGGGTACACAGATTATATTAAGTTTGTGGAAAAGTATGCAACAGCCAGAAGGAACACATTGAAATAGAGGGTCGAAAACAACCATTAACTACGCTCTCCGTTTCCGTTTGAATGTGAGATTTCCAAAGACCGTTCTCCGAAAAGATATCTTTAGTATGGAAGCGTCGGAGAGGGCTTCTCAGGATCCCCAGCCGACAATCGTTATTGAGAACGGATCCGTTTTCGACGACATTTCCCATTTACCAGTAGCATTTTAGAACCAAGGCAACATTTACAAAAAATATCATTGAAAAGCAAATATCAGGCATTTATGCATCGTTCCAAATAATTTTCATTCACTTTTGCAAATTTTCTGTAAAAAATCCATACGATACTCCCATTTTCACTTTCTCCAAAAGTTTGGCGATTTCATTCCCAAAAAAACATATCCACATAATGCAAGGGACATGAGAGTCGTTGGGTATTTCATTAGATTGCACACCCACAGGAATTAGACTAATCTTTCAAGGAAGGAGATCCCATCCCTTTTTGATCAATTTGAAAACAAATTTAATTTGTGTTCCTCTCTCTACTTGAGAATGTTTATTAATTTGAGTGCATATTTCCCTCCTGGATAAAATCGCACATAAAAGGTACCAACTAAAAGGTTGATTAGTTGAGGAAACGCCTTAACGCGCAGCCATGCAAATTGCTGCTTATCTCACAAATTGTTCAGATAAAACGCTTATAACAGGTATTTGTTTTTATGGAGATAACGGTGACTAAAGGGAACTAAATGCGGCTAACAGCTTCAGCATTCGCTCTCTAGCACTTCCTCCTCAACGGCCACCGGTGGCCGTGGCAACTGCGTGGCATCTAGCTTGAACAGGTTGATGGCCTGTTTTTGGGCCAGAAATTGACGCATTTCGGCAAAGTTATCACGCTCCTTGAGTTGCTTGCTGCGCTGTTTGAAGGCTGTTTCATCTGCAGAGTCAGAGTCGGAGCCGGAGCCAGAGCCATCGTAGTCGCAAGAGTCCGTCAATCGGTTATCCTCTTGCTCCTGCTGCTCCTGTGACTCTACTTTGCCAAACAACTCGTCCACATTGATGCCCTTGGAGGCCAACACCTCTCGCTCCTTCTCCAACATTACCTGTCGTATGGGATCAATGCGATTTTTGAGTTGCTTCAGAACTGGCTTGAATTTGCCTTTGGTGATGCGCTTCTCAAAGTTCAGCAGCTCTTTCTCGGGTGTGGGATAGGGTGCCTGCTGTTCGTCCTCGTATGACTGCGCCTCATTTTCATCATACATATAGGCATAGAAATCATCCTTTTGCTGTGGCTCGCTGAGACTCTGCGAGAACTCCACCCTCAGGATGCTTTCGGGAAATTCTTCAACGTGGTTTTTGGCTGCGGGTGGCGATGACACCTCCAGATCCAGCTTGCTGTTCAAAAACTTATTGTAGAACAGCATCAGCCGCTGGAAATCATCACAGCAAACGGCCAGTGCGTTCTCGATGCCGCGCATATTGTTGGCCACAGCCACCAGTTGCTTGGCATTGTTCTTGTGAGCCGCTTCCGTAGCAGTCAGCTGCTGCAGTGTGACGTCCAGTGCCTGGCACTCGCCGGCTACGGCCACCATGCAGGCGCTCAGCTTAAGGGAGGAGTGCTGCAACACGGCTATGGGACCGCATCGCTGCTGCTGCGTCTTTGCCGCATGTAACTCGGCCAGTTCAAGTTGTTTGCGATTTTGCATGGCCTGTGCCAGATTTTTAAAGTGTTGCTCCTCTTCCTGAACAAGCTGACGCACCAGAGAATCAATTTTCACCAGCTCCTCGCTAAGCTGGGATATTGAAGGCCTTGTGGTGATAGTCAGAGCCAGCCGCAACAGATATTGCGACTGAACATAGGCAAAGATGTTGTGAAAATCCTGTATCGGGGGAAATCGAATTAGAGGGCTTCGTAGATAAATCTATCCTAGTGCTACCTTTATATGTTTCGGACTGTAGTCCGTCACATTGTTTTTGAAGTACTCGCAGTCGCGCAGCTCCTCCATGGGTGCATAGTAAGAGCCATATTTCGCTGGCAAGGGATAGTCCGTCTCCAGTTTGCGCGTGGCATCGTAGAGTATTTCGGTCACTTCCTTGGCTGCGGTAATACAATCCCAAGCGCGCTCAATCTGTCGCGACCTACGGGCATACAAATTAAACTCCCATTCGTGCTTTGGCGCCTTTCTTGCTTACTCAATGAGCTCGGCCTGCTTCATAATGATAATCTCTTGGAAGTAAGTCATATTGCGTCGAATACAGTTGCCAAACTCATCGATGGTCCTGATCAACTGCTCCATCTTACGCTCCATCATTTTGTTCCTGCACACAAAGACACTCTTGACGGCATAGAGAGCACCGAAGGTGCTCGACACCAGGATGGAGGGCAGTAATGTGAGACGCAGACCGCGTGGCGTAACCAAATGTTCTAGCACTGTGCCGCCCAGCAGCAGGCAGGCATTCCGCGTTGTCAGTAACTGCCGGCCGGACACGGTTGCCGTGTTTAATTCTTGCATACATTGCTCCAAAGCCTCTACGTGGTCAACCAACAGTCGCTTGGAGTAGAGTATCTTTTGCAACAGTCTATCTGTTACAACCTACAAATTGTATTTTAGCCAATTTTGGGAAACATTTGCATTTGCAGGACGCCAAACTCAAACTCACCTGTTTCTGTTTCAGCTCCTCCGCCAGTTGGCGATGCTCAAAACGTTGCTGTGGAGATTTAAATGCACAATGTTGATAAGAGTAGTTGATTAACCTATGCAGCATCTCCTACCTTGAGCATATCCATTTTATGAATTTATTTTAGCCGCAGTTCTTTTTCATCTACGAATAACACTCAGGGCTCAAAGTTTCGATAGCAGTGAGACAATCGATTATTTAAGCGACTATCGATACCATTCATCGATAGCAACAGGGTACTTATTTTGTGCACAGTTTAAAAAATAGGTAAAGTGGAGCAGGATTGAATATTGGAAACTTTCACAACTACGCTCATTTAATTTAAAACATAAAGTATTCCATTTTTAGTTTTCAATGGATTTTAACTAGCTAAAGTAGATCTTTTAGTTATAAGACAATCTTTAAAAATGTATTCCATTTAAAATACTAACTAAAGTAATTCAGATATATGATGATTTAAGGAAAATCCAAAGGATCTTTGCACAATATCGTCTGCAGCAGAACAGCTGATACATGAAAATGAACCAGTAAATGGACACACCGACTTAATCTCATCTAACTCAGATACTATAAAAGATGGCAATATAAAAATTGTACACAATTTAAAAAAAACTTTCTGCATCAAATTCTGCATGCCAGCCAGCTGTAAGCCGGTCCTCTTTAGATATAAAATTTGAGCCTGAACCTGTTCCGAACCTAATAATTCGGTTCGGTTTAAGAACAATTATAGATATGCGATAATTATACCTACTACCTAGCGAAGTCTCCTGTTATCTGGGCGGTTTTGAGCGACTGAGACTTACATTCGGCAAGAAAATCTAAAAAAAAATAAAAATAATTGAGGAAAGTTAACTTCGGCTCGACCGAAGTTTGTATACCCTTGCAGCGTTTCTTAACTAATTTGAAGGACATATCCACTGAAAACATACATGTTTTTCTCAATAAGACTACTTTTTTGACCATACTTTTGTATGACAGCTACACTATATGGATGTCCGATTTCGACCAAACTTAGCGGAATCATGGAAAAGCATAGCAAACTAAGAAATACAAAGCTTGGAGGCGTTTTCTTTGAAAGCAAAAAAGTTTTTCTCAATAGAACTAGTTTTTCGACCGATCAGTCATAAGCCAGCTATAACCTATAGTCATCCGACTTTGACATAACTTTGAAGAGTTGTGTAAAAACTTAATAAATAAACATATGCCCATTTTAAAGGGGCTCCCATTAAAAACAAAAACGTGTTTCATACTAATCTATTTTTCTAACCTTACTTTTCTATGGCAGCTATACTATTTAGATGTCCGATTTCGACCAAATTTGGCAGAATTATGGAGAAGCATTGTAAACTAGTAAATACGGAGTTTGGAGACGTTTGCATTAAAAACCAAATATTTTTTTCACTAGAACTAGCTTTTCGACCGATCGTTCCTATGGCAGCCATATGTTATAGTCATCCGATCCGACAAATGTGCAGCGTATTTGTACCAGAAGACTTCGAGCAAAGTTTTGTCGCGATAGCTTTAAAACTGACGGTGGAGATATCATAGCATACCTTTAATAGAGTCACTTGATTTAAGGAACCTGGATTCCAAAGCATTTTAAATGATTCACAAACTTATGCGCTTAAAACAAGAAGAATAATATTGTTCATAAGTAGTCCTCGAAATGGAATTTTACTTTAAGGTTAGGATCCAGCACTCTGAAATTTTAATTTCGTCACAATACTTTTCGACCCAATCGCCAAACGATTTATGTAGTTTTTAGATTGATTACTTTCAAAGTTGTATAGATATTATAGATGATGCATGTGGAACAAATCGAAAATTGCTACCAGGAATAATCGAATTTCGTCATCTATAATATCTTTAAATCTTTGATATAACGCAGTAAGTGTTTCAGCTGTTTAGCTGACATTGGCTACCAATTTTCGATTTGTTCATGCGTCATCTTTGTTACTGTATAAATTTGTAAAAGCTTGAACCAAGGATCGAACCAAAACCCGTGCCCATAAACCTTGAACGTCAAATTTCCGAACCTTAACCATTTGTAAATTTTGGTTCGATCCTACGAGCTGGAGCTGATAAGGATCGATTGTTTTGTTTGTTTTTTTTTTTTGTACTTTTATACACATATATATTTATCGTTTATTTGTGTAGTAACTTATGATAGTTTGTGTTCAGGTTCACATAGAATTTTTATACATATATAGATTTATCTCCTTAGTATATTAATATCCCATTTACATCAAAGTATTATTAACATCATCAAAATGGTTAAAGTTGGTACAAATATTTTCCAAAGAGCTTGCAGGTTTTGCGTTTCCAAATAATGTGGCTGTTAAAGCTTGGGGGCAACGAAGAGATGTGGATTAGGTGCGTTACAATTTCACTAGATGCTAGAAGGACGCGCGACATTATAAAATAAATAACATGAGTTGCAGCTCGTGTTCGCTGAATATCGACGGATATTTATAAATCATAGAAGCAAGTGGAATGGAAAGTACACGGCGACCGACATCGAGAATTACACAAAGATGGAGGAGACAATGCAGAGTAACTGGTGCCACATGCCCTTGGATACTTGGTCCATTTACAAATGGTAGGTGGCTGGCACGGCACGTGGGTAATCCAAATCGTACATTTGTGCCTTGATGAAGGCCACTTTATTGACGGGCTCGGGACGAACTGTGGCCAAGCCGTTCTTATAAGCATAGTCCAAAATCCGCTCTGCAATGGCTATCGAACAGTTGACAATGGAGCTTAGAGGCGGGTACAGGCTGCCCTTGTTTAGATCCTCCTTCGAGACCAGCTCTGCCAGACGTTCGGCGGCCACAAGGAATACCTCCTCGGGAATGGTCAACATACCGGAGCAGAGGACGCCCAAAGCCACACCCGGAAAGATGTACGAGTTGTTGCCCTGCCCCGGATAGAACTTGCGGTTGTTGTATGTAACGGGGGGGAATGGAGATCCGGATGCAAAGATGCACTTGCCCTTGGTGTGTATGTAGGCCTCCTCAGCTGTGCATTCGGCCTTGCTGGTGGGATTGGACAGTGCAAAGATGATGGGTGTCTCATTGATTTCGGCCATTTGCTCTAAAATCTCCTTGTTGAATGCGCCGCCCTGGGCAGCAGCTCCAATCAGCACATTGGGACGTACACGTCGCACAGCATCCTCCAGGGTGTCGATGGGATCGTGGTTTTGGGCAAAGTGAAGCTTGTGTTCGGTCAGGCCGCCCTTGGGACGATCCTTGACAATAACACCACGACTAAAAAAATGAAAAATATCATTAAAAGAATGCCCTAAATCAACTCATTCAAGGACTTACCTGTCCACCATCCAAATGCGTGACTTGGCCTCCTCCTCGCTGAGGCCCTCCGCCTTCATGGCCATGGTGCAGAGACCGGCAATGCCCAAAGCAGCTTCGCCAGCGCCCAGGAACAACAAAACATTGTCCTTCAGCTGGGTCTTCTTGATCTTGAGCGAGGCCAGCAGACCGCCAACGGCCACCGAAGCCGTACCCTGGATGTCATCGTTGAAGGTGCAATAATTGTGGCGATACTTGGACAGCAGACGGAATGCGTTGGCGTTGGCAAAGTCTTCGAACTGTATCAGACAGTTTTGGCCAAATCGCTGCACACAGGCGCACATGAACTCCTCGAGAAAGTCATCGTACGCGGCGCCGGTGGTACGCTCCTCCCGCAGACCCACATACAAAGGATCATTGAGAATCGATTCCGTATTGGTGCCCACGTCCAGCGTGATGGGCAAACATTGATGCGGCTTAATACCGGCCAAGGCGGTGTATAGCGACAACTTGCCCACAGGAATACCCATGCCGTTGGCACCCAGATCGCCCAGTCCCAAAATACGCTCTCCATCGGTTACCACAATGGCACGCACATCCGACTCGGGCCAATTCTTGAGCACCTCATAGACATGGCCCTTGTCCTTGATGGAGATGTACATGCCCTTGGGATGCTGATAGACCAAGCTGTATTTCTGGCAGGCCAATCCTACTGTGGGTGTGTACACCAGCGGCATCATGTGGGCAATGTCCGAGCTGAGCACCTTGTAAAACAGACGCTCATTACGCTCCGACAGGCTAATCAGATACATGTACTTGTCCAGATCATTCTCCAGGCGATCGAGTAGAGTGCGGCAATGGCCGACTTGCTCCTCCTCATTGCGGACCACAAATGGCAATAGGCCATGAATGCCCAGCTGCTGACGTTCCACGTGGGTGAAGGCTAATCCCTAAAGAGAGAAAGAGGAATAGAGATTAAAGATCTGCTGGTAAACGACATTTGCTTATCGCATGAAACAACAACGGGGTGAAGAAAGGTTTTCAAAATATCAGAGACATAACCCGATTATTATTGATTAACAGATAGTTTTTTCTCTTTAGTTTGCATTGGTGTTTACCTCTCAGAAAAAAAAGACCACCTAGCCTCACCCTGTTATTCCACTGCTGTGAATTGTGCTTGACACGCCCGTGTGACCTTGATACGTGAACGCCCAAGTCGCGTCATGTAGCGTCAAGTTCAAAGTCAAATTCTCCGGTGAATCAATATAAAACGTGGAACCGGTATTCAAATGCAATGAGACACGCATTTTGAAAGTGCTTCAATTCGAAGTCCGAGAGGCGTGACTCAACTCTGGCCTCGTTTTTCAAACTGCGTTTTTGAAAGTTTACACATTTTTATTCGGTGTTTTTCGGTGTTTTTTAGCGTGTCCGAAATAATTGGCAACAATTAATTATGTACAATATGTTGATGGCAGTTGCTAATGCACTGGACTAGGTTGTAGCGTGGGAGATATACATACATAAGTACGTGCATGTCTCGTAGTTTCCTTTACGAAGTAATTTGTGTGAGATTCATGGACGAACCTGCTAATATGCACTCATTATTTTAAGTCGTGACCCAACAAAGACAAACTAGCACTCATGCAACAATTGTACATTTGTATAAAATGTAAAATATTATTTGAAATTTGTATAGTGAATCTGTTTCGTGCGGAATTTGAGAGGTTGGTATTATCCATTTCCTGTCTGATTTACTTTATATGTACCCGGCGACGTAGGGGTTCTCAAATTTAAGTTGATTGGTTTTATCATGAATCAACCTTGGCCTTAATTGCACTTCTGCAAAAATTGTGTGAAGTTGGGATAAAATCTGTTAAAAAAACAGGTTTTTAATAAAAACAAGAAAGAAAGTCGGTCAAGCCCGACTATAACATACTCTGTACCAAGAAAATTTGTTTTTTTTTATCATAACTCGAAAACCGTTCATCCGATCTTCTTCATTCCTTTGGCGGATCGATAAGTTATCCTAAAAACTAAATATGTCCAGAAGGAACAAGCTATCTATCTTCAACTGTGGGAGATATGAAGTTTTTTCTAAATTGCGGGGGCGTGGCCAAAATTGAAAATAAACTTGATCTGCCTGCAGACATAAGAAGCATATGTCCCATACATGTCAAGCCTCTATCTCTTACCATCTCTGAGATCTGTGCGTTCATACGGACAGACAGACGGACAGACGGACATGGCTATATCGACTCGGCTGTTGATGCTGATCAAGAATATATATACTTTATGGGGTCGGAGATGCTTCCTTCTGGATGTTAAATACTTTTGCACAAACTTATAATACTCTATGTACCTACGGTACAGAGTATAAAAAGTTCTGCGGATTTAAAATTGGAAACAGACAAGAATTGTTTCCGCATTTGAACTGTTTCCATAAATCTTTATTTTTAACCTACAGATCAAATTTTCAGTTGATTTCTGAGATATTCCTTGGAACCACTTTTTCTCAGGATCTCTTCGGTTCGGCAAAATAAATGCCGTTCCGATCTCTAAATTGTAAGATCTTAGCTGTAGACATCAGGCGGTATGGCAGATGAAAACTGACCGGCAGAAATTAATAATCAAAAATCAGTACTCGGGTTTTTTCGGTTGCGAAAAGTTAAAGTTAATGCAGAATCAAAAGTGGTAACGTTTCTTAGGTTTTTAGAGGTTTCCATCTCATTTCTTTGATCAGAAAAATACCAAGCCATATCGACCGAAAATAAAGAAATTATCCTTTAACAAGAAAGAAAGTCGGTCAAGCCCGACTATAACATACTGTGTACCGACGCAATTATACACTCAGCATAAATATTGATGCTACTGCGTGAATAGCCTTTTGATCATAAACGACAACCGTTCATCCGATTTTCACCATTCCTTTCGCGGATCGAAAAGTTATCCTGATTACTAAATAAGTTCTGAAGGAACGAATCATCTATGTATCTTTATAACTGTGGGAGATAGATAGATCAATAATATATATACTTTATGGGGTCGGAGATGGTTCCTTCTGGCTGTTACATACTTTTGCACAAACTTATAATACTCTGTGTACCTACGGTACACAGTATATAAGAGGACAAATGCCATCCGTCATATATTGTAGAAAACTAGTTTCTAAAAATAGGACAGAGACTTTCTAAAATTATAAAATTTATTTTTTAGTTAAAGACTTCTTTTTCTATGCTCAAGAAAATTTGTTTAAAAATTAGAAAAATTTTCTAGAAATTGGATAATTTATTCTACAAATAAGAAAATATTTTCAAGAATTTTGAATATTTTTTCTTTAAATTAGACAAAAAGCCATTTAAAAAACGGATTTTAAAAATGTTAAATAATGTTCCAAACATTAGCCAAAAATTGCCATGGCAACATTTACCAATCGCGTGTGAGGTGGCTGACTTATGGATGGGAAAAGGGGGGAAAATTGAATAAAAATCAAATGGGCTATCGTTTTCTAGAGTAGTGGGCGCTGACTTATGAAGACTTATTAATAAAGATCAATTTTCATATTAAAAGATCGACGAGCGACGTAAGGAAGAAAAGGGCGGGGGTTGTCGAACAATTTCTCCTAAATCTAGTCGTACACGCTTGTCCTATGTGAATCCTAACATTCGGGGCGAGCTCCTTTTGTATCGGTACTTATTTAGATATATACCCGTATCAAGTGAAAATCGTAAAAAAAGGGGGGTATTAAAACAATATATGACAACGAACTAAGATTACTGACTTCTGAAAATGTCCAAAGCTTGAAAAAAAATGGCAATCTAAGGCCGGATATAGACAGAAAAGAATAGTCCCGGTCCAAATAACTAATTAGAATTCAGTTTGATGGATTGTGCTGCTATTCATCGAAGGTTTTGATTCCTCAACCTTAATTGTACTATAGAATAATCAGGGAGTCTGCTAATACAATGCTTTCAAACATTTATGAAACTCTTAGAATATCTTAGATTAGTCATTCTTCTAGACTACTTGGAAAATGTTGCTCACAATCCAAAAAACCCAAAAATGAGTGTATAATCATCACAAAACCAAGTGTCATGCTTGGTGGTTGTCTGTTTCCAACATAAATTAAAGCAAGCTCATGCAGGGATTTACACTCGTATTCATAGTTAAAACTTGAAAATCGTCTAGCGGAAGGCAATTTCAAGAGAATAACTTAGACCGTACACATTAAATTCAATCTAATCAAAAAATATAAAAACAATTCAAATACAAGCCCCAAAAAGTGGTTAGGGGAAAACTCATGCGTCTGGTGCGTGCATTAAAGTGGTGTTAATTGAACACCAAGTGGAGGGCACGTCGCCAACACGAGTAAGCCCCCTAAATACTTATAAAGAAATGGCTACGTCATCGACACTGTCATTGGAATGGTGAAATACGTCGAGAGTAAGACACAATGGAAAACGACACCGTTGACATTGAAAACACTCGATGTCGGCCGATAAGCAAGCGAAAATTTAGCTTTGCTTGCCTGGCAACAAGTTCAAGCATCTGTGGCCGGCCTTTTCATCAGGCAATTGCCCACAGCTTGCCCCACGATGCATACGTAATAAGCCACTCACTCTGGGATTACGCATCAATTTCAAACTAAATTGCAAAAAATTAAAAATAAATCAAAATTGATTACAAAACAAAATGCCAAACAAGTTTGCCGCTCAGCTGATGTTTGAATCGTCTGGCACGGCAAAGTTGCTGAATCTTGGGAATAACGGCAAATGATAATCAAGTGGAAGTCTGGCTGTGAAACCCACTGATGACGAAAGCGTCTTAATCAGTGTGCAGGGACAGACAAAACAATTTCATTCAAATGGTTTTCACTGCCAGAGGTGACAAGATGAAAGGTCTTTTGTGTGAAGCTTTCGAGCTTGGTACAAGCAATTGAATGGGTGTTGAGAATAATGGAGGGGCTTGTCACATCTCGATGCACTTTCAAGGCTATTTGGGGGTGGGCTGAGCAGGAAATGGCAGAGGCAGAAAAACGGGCTAACTATCCCCTTTATACCATTGAATGTGTGTGCATAATCGGTTGCTCTATTGTTGTTTTAGCGTAGTTAAAGTACTGTAAATTAGCGCATAAGTTGATAGATCCTACAGACATATTTAAGATGACCATTCAAGTCTGTTCTCATTTCCGAATTCTATGTTAATTGATCAAAGAATCGATATAAGAATTCGGTTCACAATTCCACATATATTTTTTGTTCTTTTTTGTAACAAAATCATTAAACAATGCGGATTACCATTCGCAGCAAGGTCCATTATATTACAGGATTGCTCGTGATTATAGATGAGTTTCGTGTGCTGCGCAAGAATATAGTTATCTGAGCTTATAACTGCTAAAAGGGCGTATATCGTTCTTTTTTAGAGTCATTGTATGGGCACCATTTTAGCTACATTTTGCACAGTTTAGTTTGATCGTAAAGTACTATTTCTTAGCTTTGAAACTAACTGTCACAAATATTTTTGCTATTTTGTAAGAGTAGATATACCCTTTTTAAGTACATGTGTACAAAATAATCATTCGTCGTAACGCCCATAGATATGCAATAGATTTTCATTTAAGGAATTATTACAAATCACTAGTGATTTAGCATAGTATATTTTTCAAAAGTTTTAAGTACAGATATTAAAAATGATACAACTTCGCTTAAAAAAATCGTAGAATTGATTGGGATAGATGGTTTTAAAGCTAAGAATTAATACTATTATCAAACAGAGTTAAAACAAAAGTTAAGTTAAGTTTAAGTTTTTATTAAACACATGTATAATAGTCAAAGTACACATTTTAGGCATTTATAAGCTTAAACCCTTCAAAATACTGAAAAAAGTCTAGTTCTTTTGCCTTGTGCAGCCGTGTAATTGTGTAATATTTGCTTATTTATAATTTTTTTTTTTTATACTCTATAGTAATGCTCTTAAACCCATGTAAATCGAAAAATGTTTCGGTTAGGAGTTTTGAACACAATGTAAAGCTTAAGGATCGGATATCGAAGCATTTGTCAAAACTATCAAACCTTGATTTAAGACTTATTGAATGTATGATTCATGATTCATCAAAACTGACTGCAGTAACAATGAATTGTCGCAAGCTTTCTTCTTCTTTCTTTCCAGGCATCGAAACGGGATTGTGATGGTAAGATTAAGGTAAACTTCAACTTTCACTAAATATATAAAAAGTTTATAACGCCATTTTGTGATGCACTTGAAAAACTCTCAAAGTAGTAAATCAGTTCTTCCCCATGCTCAATGCTTAAGACGGTGGAAACTCCAATAAACATAATGAAAATCATTTGTCAAATAACAACAATTACAAAATAAGACGTAGGAAGGCGGCATTGGTTTTTAAAAATTTCCCAAAGAGGATAATTGAATGTGATTTTTTTGAACAATCCCTTCAGTTCGGGTCAGACTGAATCCTAGCTGAATCGGTACTGAAATGGAAGGGCTGGTACTGAATTCATGGCATCCTTTATTTGAGTTTCAGCCATGAATTTAAAAAATATACCTCTGCTGATTTTAGGTACGATTTCAGGGCTGAACTCATGGGTGAGTTTCAAGGGAAGTACTGAAACATGCCTGAATTCAGGCATGAAACTCAGTTATTCCTACTGCTCAGGTTTGAATCAGCCCTGAAAAATTCAGTAATGAGTAGTAGAACTGCAGGGAAAGTTTGTTATAAAGTCAAAGTTCGATAAGTGAACAATTTAGTATAAGAAACCCAATCAACCTGATGTGAACTGTCTCTAAGGGGCTCGGCTCTGAACCAATTTCCAGCCTTAATTAAATGCACAAAATAAATTGTGAATCAGCACATTATCCACTTGAACTACTTATGTAAAATGTTTGAATTTCGTATGAATAGCGATAAATTTTTAAACAGGAAAACAGAACAGCAGACAAATAATGCCCCCACCCAAATGCAAATGTTCTACTTATCGGAATCGTGCTTCCGCTGTTGTTTTTTGTTTTGTCTAGATAAACATTGGTTTTATTTCTTATAAAGATTTAGCTGATTTGGAAATACTATCACCATTTAACCATGTACAATTTATGGCTGAATGTAGGTCAGTTTTCGTCGGTTCTGCGATGCATTTGCTTCGTTTGCCGATATTTGTTTGGCAAGTGCGATAAGAATTATAAAACTTTCCATTCCGGTTTGAAAAGGGAAATGAATAGCGCCGCTTCCAACGTAAATATAAACATTAACCAAGTGAAATAAGAGAATGCCCTTTGAATGGAATACGTGATGTTATGCATATACAATCTAAGCGTTAAGTGTGGTAACCAATCTAATAGAGCTGTAGAGGAAGGAACTAGGTTTCCAAAACGACATTCGATAAATAAAATAAATATGTTAAAAAAAGGGGTAGAGGGCGGCAAGTGGAGGTATAATCTTCCTATTTTAAGAATGGAAACCGTAGAAGATGAGGTTAGTAGTGGACGGTTAGAAACCCAGTACTCCCCCCTTTTAGGCGGTCATCAATAGCCCTCCCTAACCCTATGTCTGCATAACCTCAGAAACTAATGAGTGACAGCATTCGGTTCTATATGTCGACTATCTTATTACAGCTAGTTCTAATTTTAGAGAATATATTAGTTATCTAAATGCACAAGTGGTTTTAACAGAATCCATACAACCGCACTAGTATGTATATTATTTATTATATATGTTTCAGTTTGAGTTTCGAAAAAAAATTGAGAGAAATAATACTTAATATCAGATTCAATGAAAAATATTGGAAACAAGTGCTACTGGAGCTCAATCAAAACCAGTTCTGGATATGAATAAGCAACACAACCGTCACAAAATGGCAGTTGGTTTTGGTTAATTATGAGCATGTTCAGAAAGAATACGTCCTATCGTTACGAGAATTCAGTGTTTAATTAATTTTTTAGCTTCCCTAAGACTGATTGTTTTGGACTTCAAAGAATGGGAGGGAACAGAAAACGAACTGAAGCTTTTAAGTTTCTAATTATACTCTGTACCGTAGGTACATAGAGTATTATAAGTTTGTGCAAAAGTATGTAACATCCAGAAGGAAGCATCTCCGACCCCATAAAGTGTATATATTCTTGATCAGCATCAACAGCCGAGTCGATATAGCCATGTCCGTCTGTCCGTCTGTCTGTCCGTATGAACGCACAGATCTCAGAGATGGTAAGAGATAGAGGTTTGACATGTATGGGACATATGCTTCTAATGTCTGCAGGCAGATCAAGTTTATTTTCAATTTTGGCCACGCCCCCTCCCGTCCCCGCAATTTAGAAAAAACGTCATATCTCCCACAGTTTTGAAGATAGATGGCTTGTTCCTTCTGTACATATTTAGTTATTAGGATAACTTATCGATCCGCTAAAGGAATGAAGAAGATCGGATGAACGGTTTTCGAGTTATGATCAAAAGAAAAATTTTCTTGGTACAGAGTATGTTATAGTCGGGCTTGACCGACTTTCTTTCTTGTTTTAGTGTTGAATTTTTATCTGGTTCTCGAGAAGCAAAAAGGGTGTACTACTACTAGTTAATAAAACGTGATTAAAACGTTGCATACCCTTCGGCGTTTCATGCGCTCTCTGAAAAAATTAAGGATTATATGTTATCATTAATGCATATGCTCCTTAAATTAAATTGCTAATTCCTAAGGGAAAGTTTTGAAACATTTCCACCCCTGGATAACGGGTATATCGAAGTTGGACAGTGCCGACTTGAACTATCGCTCCCATTCTTTTCCGGCTGCTACCACCGCAGCAATCAGAAACAGATTATAGATAGTTCTAAAACTCTTTGGTTGCGTAACACTTGTACATCTTTATAGTGCTGACTCACATAGACAATTTCAGCGACTTTAATTATGACGATTCTTGGTTAACACAAATTTATTGGTTTATAACAGAGTTCCTAAGTATACAGATTTATGACCGATTTCACATCACACCTAAACATTCAAATAACAGAGCTATTTGTAAGATTATCTAACACTAAGTAGCTATCTGGAAGATACGAAATCGGACCTTAAATGGATAACATTTGACTCAAATCGAAGTTTGTCACAAGTTTATTAACTTAACTATAACTTGGTTTGTCGGTAACTATATACTACTCTTTTGATCATACTTTTTGAGTGTAAAAGTCTTAAGTCAAACTTAATTAACTCTTTTAATAGTACAAAATATTCTATGTTCAAGTCAAAATAAATTCTAGAGTCGACCTATAAAAAAGCTCATTAAATTTTAAAGCTATTTCTAGTTTGTAATTGAACTCAATCGAAGACGGCCAGAGAGAGACAAGACCATAAATTTAAAGACCAAGACGTTTTATAACCAGCTGGGACAAAGTCTTTTAACACTTGCCATCGATTTTCGATAACGCTGAATTTTTAAGGGCCGACTCAGATCTGAACAGTAAGAATAGTTGAATTTCATGAATGAATTCAGGCATGTTGTAGTACTTCCCATGAAACTCATGCATGAGTTCAGGCCCTTAAATCATGCCTAAAATTAACAAAGGTCATAGTAGGACGTTAGTGTTAAATTTCTGGCTGAAACTCATATAAAGAATGCCATGAATTCAATACCAGCCCTTCCATTTCAGGGCTGATTTAGCTATGATTCGGGCCTGAGCCGAAATGAAGGTAAGGGACTGATTTTTCCAATCAAGGTAATGTATAAAATTGTGTACAGTAAAGTCAATGTATTCTTGTATTCCAGCCAGTATGAAGGATTACATCTCTTAGTCAACAGAAATAGAGCTAAGCCTATATCTATTTTTATCAAATCGCTGAAACTCACAAAAAATCAAGCGAAAATTATTTAGCAATCTAATAATGTGTGTGTAAGGGTGTGGTCCAGCGGGTAGTGTGCAAAAGGTCGTGGGTTTTTTTTTAAAAAAAAACTTACTCGACTTCAGTAGCTATTAACGCCAGCTTTGAAGTAACTTTAAAAAAACTTACTCGACCGGTAACCTTCACTAGCTATTAATGCCAGCTTTGAAGTAACTTAAAACGAATAACGGGTATAAAAAAAAACTAACCCATCCGGTCACCTTCATTAGCTATTAACACCAGGTTTGAAGTAACTCTAAAAATTCTTACTCGACCGGTCACCTTCACTAGCTATTAACGCCAGCTTTGAAGTAAAAAGCCTTAAAAAAGCTTCGCAAAGAAAAAAAAGAGGAATCTTGGTCATTTGCTGGCTTATTTGACAGAACAAAATATTTTTTGTGGCTTATTAAACTGCTGCTTAATAGTTTGGCAAAGTCACAAGCTCAATTAGTATTACAGTTCTGTTCCTCCTTCCCAGTCATTCAAAAAAACACTCAAAAACCATGCGCACTTTGTTTCCGCACTCGTCCGCTCTCTCTCTCTCTCTCTCTCTCTCTCCCTCCCTCTGTTTTCCTGAAGCTCCCATGCACATTTTCCCCATTTCCCATGCTCTCTCTCTCTGAACAAAATGCAAACAATAAAACCATTCAAAATATACGCAAGAAGCATCAACAAATTGGCATTGAACCTAATGTAAGATCATAGTTCAAGCAAAAATGTTTTATCCATCCTCTCTTATACTCTTTCCCGCAGTTCAATTATAAATTTTAATTGGTCAATTTGTGGCTGGCTAAATAATAAATGTTGCTATTGATTTTTGATGACATCAACTAATAAAACAGCCACACAAAAAGCAAAACTAACATGAGCTTTGGTCTTCCAGCGCGGCGCTCAGCAGTCCAGCTGTGTCACCTAAAGGTCATCCTCCGCAGAGGCATATAACATGTACTGCCAAACATTATGTTTGTTCTGGCAGCTGCCAAATTGTTATTTAATTATATTTCTGAGTTCGTTTTCTAACCGTTAAAAATAGCGAGCCGACATTTCCAGAAGGGAAGCAGCAGCGGGCCAGCAGGCCGGCATTTCTAATGAGAAACCCACCCTTTCATTTGCGGGTACTTTTCCACTCTAGTTTTTTTTTTTATTGCTGAAGACTTACCTTGGAATAGCGCTTGTCATGCAGACGTTCAAGTCCAGAGACACTGCCAACGACTTCATTATCCCCGGTGCCCCATAATCCCAAACGATCGCGTGGTGCATACTGCTCAATGCTGACGGCTTTGCTCATGTTGCTGCTGCTGCTGCTGCCGTAAGAACGTTGCTGTTGCAAGTTGTTGCTGTGGGTGCCGAGCTGTTGCTGGTGTAGAGCGTGCAGACTCCGTTGCAATTGCTGCCAGTGATATGGCGAGGATGCCAAAGGACCTGGTGGTGGTGGGGGCAAGTCTTCGACTTGTAATTCACTTGGATCACCAACTGGTTTGTCAGCTGTTGCTGTTGCCTCGCCGACGTCGCGTTGAGTACTGATTTGTGTTGTTAGTTTTGCAAAATTGGAAAGTTCGTACGAGAGTGTTGTTGTCGTAGTAGTCGTATGATTGTTACCCACACGACTACTGCGCCATTTTGGCCCCGACTTCGCTCCGGCGTCACATGTACACTCGCTGCTGGTTGTGTGTGAGTGGGAGAGTATGGGTTTTGCCTGGGTGTTGTTGTTGTTGATGTTGCTCGATGGTACCGCGCGTGAGCACAAATCAGCTGTTTGACAATAAGAACAGCTGTTGCTGCTCTGCCCGCTCCCAACGGGAATTGTGGTCTTATAGAAACCTTGCTGTTGATGATACGGTGTTAGTTGGCCATTGGAAGGACTGTTGGAATTATTTGCAGTTGGATAAACCGGTGTGCTGTAGGGGAGAAATAGAAAATAAGGGGCGGATAGTGAGATGTGTGGGTGTTATGTCAACATTGTTTCAGTCTGTCTGACGGAACAGGTGATGCTTGAGGCCGATAAGCAGCCGACGTCGTTTATCGCCCCCTTCAGATCAGATTGTTCACACAACTCACAGCCGCTTGAGCCGTCCAAAGGTGTGGTAGGTAAAACAACGTTGCAGAACCGAGTACATGGCGCTTTACACTTGATTCGGCCCCTTATATAAATCAAATAACGAAATATATATGCAATTCTTCCCCTTCCGTTTCACTTTTGACCGTAACGCAACGACACCAAAATTGAACTGAGAACAGCAATTGCAAGTGATTTGTCGTTGGGGCTTTCTGTTATTACATTTTTCAATTTCCACTTTGCCATTTTTGTTGATGTTTTTCATGCCACTGATTAGAATGGCTTAGCTTGACGGACGAGGGGGAGTGTGAAGAGCTACCAGCTGACTGTGTACATTGAACTGATAGGGGCGGCTTGTGTGTACAATGGTACATTTATGGGGTACCCATAACAAACCCGATTCGCCTGTCTAGGGCAATCAATCAGGGCATGGACACCCTGGGCTCTCGTGTGTGAAAACTTTAATCGAATTTGAAGGGGTTTCATCTCCGACGGTTATAGTAAATTAGGGTGAATCAATAATACTTAATTTTTATAATATTGAAATGATGAGAAGTTCAAAGCCAAGCCTTCTACCTTAAAGACCCACGAATCTATACCAGGACCGAATGATGTTATGGGAGATGGCCGCGGCTTATGATGGATGACGACCAGGGATTGATCAAGAAGTCAAGATTCAAGAAGTGGGATGAGGATGAGGATGCTCTGTACCAAAATACTCTACGCTGAGCAAACAAAATGTAGCGTAATCTATGGTAAGCTTTAAAAGGAGGCTGGCCAACTTTTTGCAACCAATTTAATGCCAGTTGTCCTCTGCAGCAGTCATTTCTAACGAGTTTAATACTAGATGGCATAGGCGGTGGTCAATTGTCCACTGTAGCAGACATTTGCCACCAGTTAAATACCAGTTTGCATCTGTGTAGCCTGTTGACTGTTTAATTTAGTTCAGTTGCAATCTAGACAATCTTCATCCCACTCAATCTGCAAACTACATGTCCTGTATGAACTGAACTTTTCATTTTTTCACAAATCTTTACAATGGAAATAAAGTTTTGTAATCATTATCACTTCTAGTTTCATCCGCGTTTAGTCAACTTGAGCATCCGACCCCATACACTATATATATTCATGATCAGGGTGACGAGCTGAGTCGATTGAGCTTTGTCCGTTTGTCTGTCTGTTTCTACGCTAACTAGTCTCTTAGTTATCTAGCTAGCTAGCTGAAATTGCACAGATAGCACAATATGTCGTAACCAACCGGATCGGATGACCATATATCATCGCTCCCATAAAACAATCGGTCGAAAAACAAGTTTTCGTGAGAAAATTTTTTTGTATTCAATGGAAAGGTCTCGAAACATTTTATGTATGGATTTTCTAACCTTTTTTACAATTCTGCTAAGTTTGATGAAAATCGGACAGCTACTTGGTAATGCCCCCATACAAAAGATAGGTCTGAAAAATAGTCTTAGGTAGAAAAAATATTTTTATTTTTAATGGTGTCGTCTTGAAACTTTGTATTTATTAATTTTTTATGATTTCTCCAATATTTACAACGTTTTGTCAAAATCGGTGGACTATAGCATATAACTTCCATACGATCGATCGGTTGGAGAATGGGTCTTATTAAAAAATTGTTATGTGTTTTTAATGTTAGCGCTGCTAAACTAGGAAATAATGAATTTAATATGATTTTAAAGGTATTTGCAAAATTTGTTCAAAATCGAATGAGTATATCCTATGACTGCCTTAGGACCGATCGGTCAAAAAAGGTTTCATAGTACTAGTACTTCCCGATGGGTTCGAACAACTGGAACGAACCTTTGGCAGAATTTAAGAGGTTTGCTAACAATAAATAACAATCCATTTTTAATATGCTTTCACACAATTCACATAATTATTATAATGGAAAACAAGCAAAGGATTTTTTAGCAGTGGAACACCAAAATTAGTTGTGATATACATAACACAGTAAAGTCAGTGAGAGTGGCAGGTGTTATATAAATCAAGATATATTTAACTAGGTAGGCGCACTTCCTCTCTAGCCCTCATTGATGTATGCTTAATCGTCAGTCTGTGAACAACAGTTGTGAGCGAAGCACCTCCGCTGTCGAATTTTTTCGTGTTTTTACAATGCCTACTTACTGTAAGCATACATGAGAGAGGAAGTGCGCCTACCTTCTATAATTGTATCATGACATAAATTAAGATAATAAAACCTTCATAAGTAAATCTCCTCCCCTGGGCATATTCTTTCGCTTTATCTTAACCTTAAACATCACAGATTTGTGGCAAGTTGCCCCGACCCTCGTTTGGTGTGACTTTGCACTTGAGCCAATCATACCAATCAAAATACTGTTGTTTCGATTACACAAAACTGAAAGTGAATTTATATATTAGACACTTGCCGCAACCTTCATAAATATTAATAGAGTTTTTTATTTCATGCTATTGGAGGATTTCACGACCAAGGTGCAAACTTAACTGTCGATTGGTTAATGCTTTTCGTTGGCCATTCCGTGTGCAGCAAGCGGTTTAGTCCAACGTGGAATTACCCAGGACCCCGACCCATCTAACTGAATTATAGATGGCGTTTGTTGTTGTCGCCTTCTGTTTGGTAGCCATAAATCCGGCGTAAATCAATGATAAATCGCTAGTTAATCGTGTTGTTAACTACTAATTACAGTTCACTTTATGCATATAAGTAAATAAATATATATTTGTGTCTGACTTGGAACAAGTGGTTGTTGTAGGTGGTATTTATATGCATACCATCAAAAATGCCGGCTAACTGTTTGGCTGTAGAATACTATGAGAAAAACTATTTGTAATCAAACAATTTGAAAAGTTTGATATGCAAATATGGAAGTGAAAAAGATACTTCTTGATAATCCTGTAGGAAAAAGTTCAGAAATATATTTTCTAAGCAGAATATGCAAATGAGAATGACTCAAGGCAATTATTAAATTCACGAAAATTACTTTTCTCAATACCAGATTAAGGGGCGATTTCACATTTTACACAATGCTCTATCTGTCACATAAACAAACAAATAAAAGAGTAAGTATCAAGTTTATCTGTCACATATCATATCACATGATTTATAACTAAGTCGTATGTATTGTCTTTACGGAAGCTTTAGTGGGTGACATGTCATAAAGCGAGCGGGCATAAAGCCCATTAGAATTTTTTTGAAATATAACTCACAACTTTTCGGGCCCTTATTTCCGGACGTACAGCCCATGGACGATAAGGACAAAGAGACGTTAAATAACGCTTCAAAATATAGTAAAAATGTAACTGTACGAAAAAAGATGGAGGTTTCACGATAGCATTTAGATCAAATTCCTTTTTAGCTGTAGACCGCCAGGACTATGACTAATTTGAAATCACATATAGCAAGTAGGGGAAATAGTACCTAACACTTTTAACAGAAGCTTCAAGTAAGCACATACTAGAATCAAGTAAGCACATACTAGAAGTAGTTTCGAAGATCCTACACAGCGGAAAAAAGGATATTACAAAGCATCTATTGGATGAAATTCCGCATCCAATTGGATTGGATAGGTTATAACGGTCCTTTGATTTGGTCCAAAATATTTGAAAAATGATCATCACTTGGATGATTTTCAGCTCCTTTGGATGATCATCAAATAAATTGAAGACATATCCGGATGCCAGGACATGTATCAACGATATCATCTGGAGAATACTAAAGAGTAAGCCATGCCATTGCAGTGATAGCGATTGGTTTCGGACATCGAAAGCGTTGTCTTGCTTAACATATTACTTTTATTACAAATTTCTCCAAATTTTCTACATTTCCCGACAAAATCTTCCAAAACCGGATCTTAGTACTCACATTCAGTATAAGATACAAATACCATGAAAAATGCAGCTTCTAATCTTTTATCATTTTGTCTAATATAAAAGCAGTCACCAGGCAGCGAATCAATCAGGATGAATTTAATAATAAGAATCATCTGTTTTCAGATTACTTAAGAATTTATTTCACGGCTGAAAACCCAAAAATTATTTAGAGAGCTCCGATTCGCGGGTTCGAAACAAAACTGTGCCAATTGTTAAGCTTCGGAAACTTGAAGGATTTGGTTTCAACTTTATCTTAGCCATGCTTTATAGTAATCGACCCAAAAACGACACAAAGTATATGGGAAATGTGTCGATAATGTTCAATATAAGTTTTAATTTAATATTAATATTTCCAAAGTAATAGTAAGCACTTATTTTGTGAGTCAGTTAAGTAGAGGAGCTTTAAAAACAGTGGCTTATATGGGTGGGGCTCTTTTAAAGGTAAAAAAATAACACTTTTGTAGATTATATAACACTCAGTTGTCCAAAACCATTTTTCTTAAGCAGCATTGAAATTAAAGGTTCGGAACAGGTTCGATTCAGCTTTTATTCCTTCCGAGGTTCGGTTCACAGTAAAAGGAAAGTCGGAACTCTAGTTTACTGTCCTGCTTTATTCAAATAAGTCTGATTTTAATTAGCATTCAGGTTTCAAAGTGGCTTGAAAGTGTTGTTATATAAAGTTCGACATAACAATTTATTTTCATAAAATTTCGTACTTGAATCAAGAATAGACAAGGATGGGTATTTGAACGGAGTACAAACAACTTGATTTTAATTTACTGTTAGACAAGTGAACCGAGAGTCGAAACTTCTCGGCAAACTCTCGCATCCTCTCATTTCATGCCGTGCCTTTGAGTTTTTGGCACTTGCTTTTCTTACCCATTTTCATCGAAATTTCTTATGGCATTGCGGTCGGCACAAATGGAACTGGAATTGCCCATTTTGGTGGTACTTTTAATTAACTCTGACAAAATGAAATCGCCTATTACAACACAACGAAATTTGTCAAGAAACTATGAAAATCGAATGAGTTCTTTATCGGTCTCCGAACTGTCCACACGAACTGGCGTTTTTAACTGTTTTTGCCCTGTAATTTGTTGTTTGTGAAATTAGTTAGTTGCTCAGCACTCGCGCTTTGTGGCTGTTTAATCAACTCTTATCCGTATGAAACTGAATCAAAAGTCAAAAACGCGGCTTTGCTTTGGCCACTTGTTAGAAAACAGAGAATGCGAATGCACGCCGCTGCGGCGTGCGAGCGAGCGAGATGGCCAACAGTAGCATGCTCACTCGCTTACCTACACTTGCTCACGCAGTCGGCACGCGACATTTTGTCAGGGGGCAGACAGGTGCTGGTGCGAATAGGTGGTGGAGGAGGGGTGGAAGGAGGCAGGGCTGAGTCAGTTTGTGGCCAGACAACTGTTTTAATTGGACGCGCACAGCCTTAGACGCTTCAACATTCGACTCGCAATCTAGTTGGGCAGTTGGCTAATCGCAATGACCTCTGAGGCACAAAATGCATGAAGTAATTTGTGTTGTCTAATTAAAAAATAATAATTTATTTTTTTTGCAACAGCAACAACAACGCACCGACCATCGGGTCCCAGTTGGGTGCACCTTGACGGAAGGTAAAAGCTAAATGATCAAAAAACACAAATAATTTGTGGATTATGGTTTGAGTTAGTCAGCTGGCTGGTAGATCAGTTTTATTTAGTAACTTTTGCTCCAGAGTTCCGATTATGTTGAATGATCAACGATCTGCGGTAAATTTAACCTAAAATTGTTGTACAGATTAATTTTAAGCAACCACTGAAGAAATTTGGTTCACACTGCACAAACATAATTTTTAAGAGCTTTGAGAAAATCCTTTTATTTGGAAGGAAGGTGAAAGCTAAAAGAGGAACTGTAACATGAATAGCCTGAGAGATAAAAAGATTTTCTAAATAAAAAATATGTTTTATTAAAATCAAGTCTGCAAACCGGTTCGAACCGGAAATTCCGACTTTCAGATTACTATGAACCGAACCTTGAACCGAACCTCATTAGAAATTAAAGCTGAACCCGAACCTGATCCGAACCCAAAATATCGGTTTGGTTCAAAAATATGATAGACATCGGAAACTTGATTTTCTGCCAAGCGACTTTGTCTGTTATTTGGTTGGTTTAGTGCGGATGACTCCTAAAATGGGCAGGAAAGTTAAATAACAAATCAAGAAAAACGTTTAAAATTACTTATAAAATTCCCGCAATTAATAGCCTCTGTTCTCAAGCTATTTAATTAATAGATAAAAGAAAGAATCTAATTACATTGGCAATATTTTTTTACGAGACCTAAATGAATTAACAGTAAATTACATATTGAATATTCCCACTACTACTGTCCTACTAACCGATTCAGACCCAAAAACCACGCAATTCCCATACGATTTGTGTAGTTTTTAAGTCGAATGTGATTTTAAGAACACATGAATGACTTTAAATATCAAAAAATTGAACACAAAAACTATTAAAATTGTATAATGCATGGACTGCACCAAGGTTTGAACCAAAACCTTCTACCAAAAACCTCGAACCTTAAATTTCTGAACCTTACTCATTGGTTATTTTCTGTTCGAACCAGTGAGCCGGAGAGGTTCTCTAGTTTTTTTCCTCTTAATGAACAAAAAGTTTTATATCATGATTATTTATCATGGATTAGAGCGTACACCAAATTCGCTAATGTTGGCATTTAGTTTTTTTGTGTATTTTGCGAAACTGTCACAAAATTAATGACATTTTTTTAGTAGTCAGGGTCATTTGTAACTGAGTTGCTTCAGAAGCTTGAGTCAGATATTTTTATCTTAGCAAACAATCAACATTCGCCATTGTATTGTACATCGATTGAAGTGGCTAAACGCAAGCTTAAGCTTTTTAATCAATTTTTTGCTTTCAGCTTTTGGCTACAATTTTTCATCCCCAGCCTCACAGGCACATAACTACAATCGATGTATGTATATAGCATTTAACAAGCGAGTTTAGCAATACGATGTACCTTTGATATTTTGAGGTGCCATAAACCCAATTTATTTTCTTAGATTAGCCAATATTGTGTCAAATCTCAACACTTAAAGCGCGACCCTAAAAATACCAAGACGATTTTTTCATAATTCTTCACTATTTTTTGCAATTAAAAAAAGTTTATAATTCAATTCTGTTCTAAACTCCACCCCTTAAGCATATACTTAAAGATAACGTCCAGAGTTTTATTCCAGTCATTCGAAGGCAAGGCGTGGCAAAAAGTTGTCAAAATCGCATTTCAATTCAAGGATCGTAATTAAATTGACAAAAATTTATATTTTGTTTAATTTTTTGATTATTAACGATATTTTACCTTGTCTTAACGATATCAGCTTTACATTGTTTATATTTTAATTGATTCTGTCCTGTCGTGGTCACCCTTTTTCTTTTTAATAAATAAATGTTAAAATACAGTAAAAGCCACAAAATTTTCAACACTAAGGGCCAATTTCGCATTTATAGCTTCAATTTGTCAGACAAACTTGTTTACTCTGTTATTTGTTAGTTAATGTGACAGATAGAGCTATATATAAGATAAAATCGGTCTAAATCTTAAGCATAGCCTCATTTAAGAAACACCTAAAAACCATTTTCCTTTATTTAGAACTCTACTCAATTCTTAAATTTTTCATCAAATAAAAACTAAAATTTTGTCAGTTACGGTTTTAAACTAGTTCCACTGCTTTATCGTACTATCGGACCTAGTCGATACTTTTTCATGCAAGCTTGTATATCGAGTAAGTGTATCGAGTACGCTGAGCCATCAAACGAAAACACCGTGGTTAGAGCTATGCTTGTGCTTAGCTCTTTATAATTTGTTTTAATAAACTATATTTTGAAAGTGTTTATGAATTCATTTGTATAAAATTGGTTAGTGTGAGTTGCATTCGCAAGTATAAAACCGTTGATTAAGTTGTAGGTTGGCAGTGGAAGTCGGAAACACTTCCCAAACCGAATCGCCAACAAAATTTAAGGTGTGGTTTTGGTTGTGTTTGACTAAGCTCAGCTTAGGGCGGAGGCTTAGTAAATGGATGTCTCATTATGTGCTTACATCTAAAGTAGGAATATACAAATTATTGAAGAACTTTTGCAGAGCAGTGGACCACACAAAACGGTTCAAGTTTAATTTATTAATTGGTAATGCCAGCCCAAGCCAGCTCAAAGACCACACCTATTAGTCACACACACGCACGCATACACGCACACGCTTAGTACGATTACTAATGCAAGACATTTGTTTACTTACCATTTGTTTATGCCATTAGATGTTGAAAATAAACAAATTTTTGTTTTCTATATTCCTGTTCACAGCCGCCAAACCAATTTGGAATGAAAATGTGCCTTTAGTCTGGAGAGAAACGCCATCTGCAGCAGTTCACACATTCAACTGACACCCCCCCAAAAACCATAACAAAGTCAGTATGTCACAACCAGGCGACGGCGGTAGGAGGAAAAGGCTCTTGGCCTACTTACTACTGCAACTATGTCTACTGGCAACGGGCCAATTGCCTGGGGAACTGCCTCAGCCACTGGGCCAACAGCTGGGCCAGCCGCAGCAACCGCAGTCATATCAGCCCACCTACAACAAGGATTACTCGCCGCGCTACAATCCCCTGTACACTGGCCAGCAGCAAAACCCAAATTCCGAAGTCACACCCTATGATAATCCGCTGCTGGACAACACGAGTCAGAACTATGGTGTTGGTTCCAATCAGAACAACAATTACAACAATAATGGCTTTTACGATGGCAATCGGCAGTTGGGAGGCGGTCTCGGCTCCGGCAATATTGGCGGACCTGGACAGAACTTGGGTGGCCTAGGTGGCGTGGGCCCGCAATATGATCCCTTTAATCGAAATAGCCTTAATGCGCCCGGCGGAGCAGGACTGGGCTATAGGGACATGTTCAGTGATGAGGATAACTTTTGTCCCGAATACTGGGTATCATTCCGACAGACTTGCTTTCGCTTCATTCGCTCGCCCAAGCGCAATTGGGCCGAGGCCAAAAAAATCTGCAAGGCGTACAACGCGGACCTGCTGAATGTGGACAATGTGGAGAAACACGCGTTCATATTGAAGAATCTCATTTTGCAGAATCATCGCCAGAATCGTTTCTTGATTTCGGCTCGCCAGACGGGACCCCTCAACTGGGTGAACGATGACAATACACAGCTGGTACAGATCGAGGATTCGTTTTCCTTTGATGAACGTCAGCCACTCGAGAACGAGGATCTGCATGACAATCGATTTCTGGTACAAAACGAATTGAACAATCGAAATCCGAACAGCAATAATCCGAATCAGTTTTACAATTCGTTGCCCGGAAATGTGAATCAGCGAAATCAGCAAAATTTGAGGGGCTTCATTGGTAAGTTCGGTCTCGCCGTTCACATTAAGCCATAAATTAATCTGTCTCCTTCACACAGGTCCCAACCAGCCCTTTGGCGATAATGGCTATGTGCGTGATCGGGTGGTGTATGCCTATTCCAAGAAACGCGATCGCTGGATGTTTATGCCCGCCTATGAGTTCGAATTGAATCTCTTCATCTGTGAGTCTAAGGCGCTGTACAGTCCGGACAATGTGAATATCAAGCTGGACGACAAGCGGCCATATCACTATGGTCTGGATATACGCGACTTGGAGCGCATACCACGAGGACCTTACTTTGTGAAGCAACCGAATGACACAACCTTCGATGTGAACAAGAACCGCCTGATCAACGATGTCACACTGAGCTGCTTGGCCGGTGGCTTTCCCACGCCCTCATATCAATGGTATCGCGAGGTGTACGTAAACGATACGCTGGAGTATCGTAGAATTGATCCGCTGGTGCAGGATCGTTTCACTATCTCCGGCGGCAATCTTATTATCTATGAGCCCAAGCAGGCCTTGGATCAGGGTGCCTATCATTGCGTGGCAGAGAATAAGTTTGGACGCGTTCGCTCCGCGAGTGCCTATCTCAATTTTGGCTTCATCATGGAGTTCAATCTAAAGCGATCGGATGAGACAAGTGAAATGAACTGGGGCAAATCCATTTTCTGTGACCCGCCGCAGCATTACCCGGGTGTGCGCTACTACTGGGCACGTGACTACTTTCCCAACTTCGTGGAGGAGGACCAGCGGGTGTTTGTCTCTCACGACGGCACTTTGTACTTCTCGTTCATTGAGACGGTGGACAGAGCCAACTACTCGTGCACGGTGCAGACTCTGGTCTCGGACACCGGCCGCAATGGTCCATTCTTCCCGCTGCGAGTCACGCCCAACAGCAATTATCAGGCCCTGATCTTTGCCAACACTTTCCCCAAGGTGTTTCCCGAGGCGCCAGTGGCCGGGGATGAGATACGCTTGGAGTGCGTGGCCTTTGGCTATCCCATACCCTCATACAATTGGACGCGCAAGGGACAGCCGCTGCAGCGGAATGCCTATTCCACCAACTATGGGCGCGTGCTGATCATACAGAATGCCACCACCAATGACAACGGGGAGTACTCCTGCATCATTACCAATCCGCGCAAAACGCTGGAGAAGAGCATCTTTATCAACATACAAATGCGTCCCGAGTTTACCATACCTCTGAAGGACATGATCAAGGACTATAACAGCGATGTCACCTTCATTTGTGAGGCCTTTGCCATCCCAGATGCCAACTACACCTGGTACAAAAATGCCGAGCGCCTCGATCCCCGTACCATTAACCGAGATCGCTATGTCATACAGGACAATGTGTTGACCATCAAATTCCTGGAGAAGGACAAGGACGAGGGCATGTACCAGTGTGGTGCCCAAAATCAGCTGAAAACCTCCTTCTCCTCTGCCCAGCTACGTGTGCTGACCATGAGGCCGTCGTTCAAGAAGCATCCGCTGGAGTCGGAGATTTATGCGGTCTATAATGGCAACACCACAATTGTGTGCGATCCCGAGGCAGCACCGCGACCCAAATTCCAATGGAAGAAGGATGGCCAACTCTTGGGCTCGGGCGGTCACAGGCGCATCCTACCCAGCGGCACGCTGATCATAGCGCCCACATCGCGCGACGATGAGGGCATGTACACCTGCATTGCCTCCAACCAGGCGGGTACAGATGAGTCTCATGCCCGTGTTATAGTTCTGCGTATGTTTGGCCTTAGGGAGTTATCCTGCTTTGCCTTGGTAAACCAGTTTTCGCCTTTTCTTTGCAGAGGAGATTCGCTTTATTCAAACGCCACCGCAACGCATTGTGTCCAAGGAGCACGATCTCATCTATCTGCACTGCGAGGCGGCCTACGATGAGCTGCTGGACATAGCCTATGTGTGGAAGCACAATGGGGAGATTCTGAAGAACAATCATGATGGCACCGAACGCATTGTAAGCCAGCTTACTCCGAGTTCCCTTCCTTCTCTTAAAGTTCTACTATTTTCTTGGATTTTAGATTGTGGACTGGAACAGCTTGACGGTGCACAACACCACCATGCGCGATGCTGGCGACTACGAATGCGTGGTTCAATCTGCAGTCAATGAGATCAGCACCAAGACCAATGTGGTCATCGAGGGAGCACCCGGTGCACCAGGCGGCGTTCAGGTTATACAGATTAGTAAAACAAAGGCCATTATCGAGTGGGTGGATGGTGCCAACAATGGACGTCCCATTCGCTACTATAATATACTGGGCCGCACCAACTGGAATCGCACCTGGGTGAATGTCTCGACGCATGTGCAGGCCCGTGAGGTGGATCGCTATACATCGCGTCAGCAGGCCGAGGTGATAAATTTGACTCCCTGGTCTTCGTACGAGTTCAGTGTGACGGCTGTCAATGATCTGGGCATAGGCACACCCTCAACTCCCTCGCCCATCTACAGCACCTACGAGGATAAGCCGTATGTAGCCCCCAAGAAAGTGGGTGGTGGAGGTGGCAAGATTGGTGATCTGACCATTAGCTGGGAACCGCTGCGGCCGCAACAACAGCACAGTCATGGCATACACTACAAGGTGTTCTGGAAACTGAAAGGCGCCATTGAATGGGCATCTGATATAATCAAGAAGCAGGAGAATGTGGGTGTGGCTGTGGTTAACATCCCACTGAACAATTACTACACGGAGTACGAGGTAAAGGTGCAGGCCATCAACAGCATAGGCAAGGGACCGGAAAGCGAAGTGGTGGTCATTCACTCGGCCGAAGATATGCCCCAGGTGGCGCCACAGAAGCCATTCGCCCTGGCTTTCAACTCCACCTGCTTCAATGTCACCTGGCAGCCCATTGATATGTCCCGAGAGAATATACGCGGCAAGCTTATCGGACATAGGGTAAGTTACTTCGCTTAACTGTTTCCTTAAGTGACCTCTCGCCTGTTTTAGTTGAAATACTGGAAGACCACACATCAGGAAGAAGATGCCGTCTACTATTTGTCGCGTACCACAAGGAATTGGGCTTTGATTGTGGGTCTGCAACCGGACACATATTACTTCGTCAAGGTTATGGCTTACAATGCTGCAGGCGAAGGTCCCGAGAGCGAACGATTCGAAGGTGATACAAAATTTACAAGCTAATCCTGTGCATAACTAATATGTGTTTTTTGATAGAACGCACATATCGCAAGGCGCCACAGAAGCCACCTTCATCTGTACATGTGTATGGCATTAATCCGTCCACTGTGCGTGTTGTCTGGCGTTATGTATCACCCTCACAGGATGAGGAGCCCATCGAGGGTTATAAGGTAGGTGCAAGCACTGCTTAAACAAGAGCTGATCTAATGTCTGACTCTTCTAGGTACGCATTTGGGAGACGGATCAGAACATGATCACTGCCAACAACACCATAGTCCCCATAGGACAGAAACTCGAATCTTTCATTAACACCCTGACGCCGGGCAAGAGTTATAATATGCGTGTGCTTGCATTTAGCAACGGCGGCGATGGGCGCATGTCCAGTCCCACACTGCGCTTCCAAATGGGCAAGACCACAAGAAATGCGGCCAATACGCGTCATGCTCACAACATTAATACGGCCTTAATAATGAGCCTACTTCTCTTCGTCAGCCAGTTTTTCTATTTAGATTACTAAAGTGTAGCACAATACGATAGCGCACAGACTCGATGTTCTTAGTTGTTAGTCAAGTCAAAACAAAAGCATTCCGTATTTAAGAAAGTGACCTTATATGAAAGTAAGTACCATAGTAATTAAAACAAAACGAATCTTTTTTGATGGATATTTTTCGAAACGAGTTTATTGTGTATTTAGTGTAAGTTACCCGACCTTATCAGTTTTGTATGCCTGTCCAATTTCACTTCTGTAATGTAATTCCGTCCAATTTTACAAAATAAACATTCATATTTCCACATTCCCAAATACTTTGCTGATAGTTCTTTAAATTGAACAAGTAAGGGCGCTGATGTCGATTGCCCCGACTGCAAAATACCCTGTTCTTTTGTTTTCATTTATTTGTTTTTGAATTTGAATGTAGCCGGATTTTTTAACTGCTATTAAAGGCTCATCCTGGAAGAAGGCCACATTATTTGGTAATTTCAGCGGTTTTAAACCTAACTAACGTCAAGTTCAATTGTTTCGCTTATAACTTCGGTGTTTTTTGTCCGATCTAATTGTTTATTTCAGAATAGATAGATATTGGGACTAGCTTGATGTATACTAAATCACGAAATTTAAAAACTAACACTAACTTGAAAACTGTGGATCTGCCTGTTTTTTAGGTCTAGGATCTGACTGGTTTTATGGGGATAAGAGAGGGACAGGGGGGAATTTTCCAAATCTGAAAAAACTTGATCTGCGTACTGCATATATCTACCTTCATGCAAAAATTTGTGGCTCTATCTCTTATAGTCTCGGAGATCGACGCGTTCTTACAGACAGACAGACGGACATGGCTATATCGACTCGGCTGTTCACGCTGATCAAGAATATAAATACTTTATGGGATCGGAAATGTTTCCTTCTCTCTGTTACACAAGGTTGGAGTCGTTTTCTTTAAAAACAATAAAGATTTTCTTACCAAAACTAGTTTTTCGACCGATCATTCCTATGCCAGCAATAATCTATAGTCATCCGATTTTGGCAGAATCAGGGAGAAGCATAGAAAACTAGTAAATATGGAGTTTGGAGACGTTGAAAACAAAAAAGCTTTTCCCACTTGAACTAGTTTTTCGACCGATCGTTCCTATGGCAGCTGTATGTTATAGTCATCCGATCCGGCCGGTTCCGACAAATGTGCAGCTTATGCAAAGTTTGGTGGCAATAGCTTTAAAACTGACGGACTGGGCTAAATCAACTCAGCTCAATATATATACTTTATGTGGTCGGAAATGCTTTCTTCTATGCGCTACAAACATCTGGATAATTTTAATATACCCTCTTTGAGTGTTTAAAAACTGCCGCGCAGCTTCATCGACTATCGATAGTCTTTCGATACATTATTTGAACCATCGTGCATTTATTGAACTACAGTTCATTTTATGAACTAGTTCACTATTAGCACAGTTCTTTTGTCGGAATATAATTAATTATTTTTATGGTTCAATATTATGAACACTCTTACCATGCAGAAGAGACTAAGCACTGTGGCAACAGATGCCCCAGAAAAAAATTTTGAGAAAAAGAAAATGAAAGAGCAATAATTCTTGCGTAATACTAAGAAACAGTGGTTGCTTTATATTTGATGTAATTGCTGGTGTTTAAAAATAAACATAAAATGTTTAGTCTCTTACCGTTGTATTGGCCTGCGAAGCCTCTACACATACGATTGCCATGCCCAATACGAGCATCTCCGACCTCATATTCTTAAGAAGAATGGATAATGCAGTGCCAGTCGTCTCTCTGTTTCAACCTATTCGTTTTACAATTTTCTTTAAAAACTCCATGAGCATATTTATTAATTGCATTATTTTTTTATGAATCAATACTTTACATTTAAATAAAAATGTTTGTAATAAATATTACACACTGCGAAGAGATCTACATATGATCGGGACAATGATGCAACAATACAGGTGGGGCGGTGTCAGTGTGATGCGTACTTTTGCCAAAAGCTTACGCTATATAAGTACGCGCAGCACGGAACGTGAAGGAACTTTGCAGAGAACTCACACTGATGCCACCTTAACTCTCTTCTTGTATAATGATCGGGACCAACAAATTGTGAAACAAGTAGCCCCACTCATACCTCGAATTGGCTAGCAAAACAACTAGGTTCAAAAATGAACTGAGTTCAAACACTGAGGCATAGTTCATTGTAAAGACTAGTTCACTTGAACCAGATCAAAAAACGCGGCCCAACTCTAGGCAGTAGGTGAAACGCAACAGACAAAAAACAGCAAAGCTCGACAGATAAAGCGGAAGGCAATTGGCCAAGATGGTTTTATAACGACCCACCCAAGACGAAAGCCCACGCACTAGCAGAAACCCCTTCCCTAAAGTGAGAGATAGTGGATTAAATGGCCAAGGCAAACGGTTGGTACTCTGGAGCGGGCGTGGGAGTGCAGCAAGCAAACGCTGGCAGTGTCATCGTCTCCTCCAGGCACTCCTCCAAATACACGCGCAGCACCGAATTGCGGCGCGTCGAGGATAATGACATTTATCGACTGGCCACAATATTGGATGTGAACGCGTGCTGGCGCAAGCTGATGTCCATTATACCCAAGGGACTGGACGTACAGGCCTGCAGTGGTGCCGGTGCGCTAAATTTTCAGGAAATCGCTGCCAATGGTCTTAAGTACACCGCCCAAGACATAAGCCTGATTGATGGCGTTGCGGAGAGATTGCCGCCTGATCAAAGCATATCACAGGTGATGATTGACGAGTGGAAAACATCGGGCAAGTTGAACGAAAGACCCACAGTGGGTTTCTTACTGCAGTTGCTCGTCCAGGCCGAGCTCTTTAGCGCGGCTGATTTTGTGGCCTTGGATTTTCTGAATGGTAAAAAGAAATGAAGCTGGGTTTTTAATGTTTTACTTCATTGTTGTATCTATTTCCGTTTCAGAACCGAAACCGAGTCGACCAGTCGATGGGCCGGCAGCTCATTTCAGCCTAGATCTATCCGAAGATGATTTAGCTGAGGATATGGATGTGGACCAGCCAAACACTTCTGGATTGAATGCGGCAGCTCAGGGCAGTATGGCGAGGAATATGGATTACTTTGACAAGCATATGGTGCCGCGGGATAAAAGTGTCCTACAGCCACCCATAGCGCCACCTCGGGCGTCGCGTCAACAGAAGCTCAATGCCACTGCCAGCCCTTCAAATCAACCCATGACACCGACCACGACAGCTACCGCCACATCCTCCAGCATACCGAATGTACCCAATTTAACAATTCTCAATCCTAGCGAACAAATAATGCAGGAGCAGCCAGAGCAGCAACCAAACATGCCAAACCTGTCCATACTCATTGCCAGCTCAGCAGCGGTGTCAATGAAAACGGCCTCCACCTCGCTGGAGGAGGCCAGCAACGGGCACAGCTCATCCGAAATTCCGAATGTGCCCCGAATCACACTTCTAATTGAGAACTCTGGTGAGATAAGCGCTGTGTCTGCCTCCACATCTGGTGTAGCAACAAAGAGCACAAATTTGCCAGAGATAAGCGCTTTGAATTTAAACTCTGGCAATGGCCAAGACTCTCATCACGATAGCAGCCACAGCAGCACAAGCAGCCTGAGCAATGACGACGACGATGAGGAGGAAGACGACGATGCGGATGCCTCCTTGCCCAACTTGAGCAATTCGGAGCCACACAACTCCAACAACGACTCCAGTCTGACCACAGTTACTGGCACCAGCGGTGATAATAGCTTTGAACTAACCAACGATTCCAGCTCAGCCTCCAATGACGATTACGCCAACAACATTCCGAATCTGAGTGAATTGCAGCAGCAGCAGCAGCCGTAGAGATTGGCCGTCCATCGATAGCATATGTCCCTAGCCAGACATTCCGTTAATCATATTAGCTTTAAGTTTATACACAATGGGCATGTATTTATATCACGTAAGGTCCAAAGTAGAGTTTAAGATTCGAGGCAAGCTTTTAACATTTAACTCTGATTTCCTGTGTTTCAATTCAGTTTCCATGACAAGTATGTTTCGCCTTAACGAACTAAATTCAGTCAACATTTTGTATGTTTTACCAACAGTGCGCATTGTTTTCCAAGGTAAATACAAAACACCAATCTACATAACACAATCCCTGAAAAAAACGAATGTTATTGATCTGCTGGGCATGATGCCTTACCTCTGTCCATTGGTGCCACTTTTGTTAGCTTTAAGAATGTCAAGAATTTGTCGTGTGGAGTCTAAGCTCACCACTAAACGCAGCCACTTCTGTTGGACACCAAGTTAAGTGTCACCCATCCAATTTGTAAACTGCTAATTACATTATTCTAGAAAATGTTTTAAAATTATTTATATTTATTACAATACATCGAACTATATTGGCGTGTTGCTCGCTCATTTAAAACTCACCTACGAGGGTCTTTGCAAAAGGAAAATCACGCTGGGAAAAAACCAGTCTAGATTCGGTGGAATTTCTTTGAATAGCCAAAACAACATCATTAGTAACATTAAATGTGTTGATCATTCTTATTTTCTGGCTAAGTAGCATTCAACAGACAAACATTTGTGACTTCATTATTCTTCCTACATGTTTTGCCAGCAACATGGTAATTGTGCTGACAATGCAATCATCATCGAGGGGGAATAGTTTGCCCTTATTGTGTATTTTCGCTGTGGTGTTGCTCATTAAGTATATTTTGGAGTTTACTTTTACTATTCATGAAATTTGGGTTTATGCATTCATGAATTTTTTGAGACTTTTTAAGTTTAGTAGCTCAATTTCCCCACTGGTAGTGGACACAGAGTTTTCCCTAAATTCCTTAGGTAGAATCTTTCTTTTGCCAACTCAATATTACTAACATATAAGTCAAAAATCCAGCTCTTAGTTTAAATACGTGTTAAACCACTGAACCACTTTAACTTACGCCGCTAACTTGTTTTTATACCCTGTTTCCATTGAAAATGTCAAAAGGGGGATCATGAAGTTGTGCGAATGTATGTAACAGGGAGAAGGAAACATTTCCGACCCCATAATGTATATATATTCTTGATCAGCATCAACAGCCGAGTTGATATTGCCGTGTCCGTCAGTCTGTCTGTAAGAACGCGTCGATCTCAGAGACTATAAGAGATAGAGCCACAAATTTTTGCATAAAGGTAGTGTATGCCGTATCAAGTTTTTTTTAGATTTGGAAAATTCCCCCCGACCCCCTTTTATCGCTTAAAAACCCTTAGATCCACAATTTTCAAGTTAGAGCCTCGTGGTTTAGTATACATCAAGCAAGGCCCAATATATATCTATTCTGAAAAGTACAATCAGATCGAGCTTGACGTTAGTTAGGGCTAAAACCGCAAATAAATAATGTAGCCTACTTTCAGGGCGACCCTTTAAAAGCTGTTACAAAAACCGGTTACATTTAAATTCAAAATCATATAAATGAAAACAAATGAACTGGGTATTTTGTAGTTATGGTCTAATGCAGTTGTAAGGGATGTCCGAGCAAGCAAAGAGAAAAATGTTAGTCAAGATAGCGTCGGTTATTTAGAGTCGGATTTTAGGGGTGGACACTACAAAATCGATCCGTCACAACTTAGGGTATGGTTCTGTATATCTTTCAAATAATGGAATGATATTCAGATAATAGCGTGAGAATATCTCTTAACAGGGCCAACCTCATGAATTTTACATTCTAAAATGCATTAAAAAATTATATTCCACATGTAAGCTGTCGCTGTGGTAGAGTGCCCCGACTGAGAGAGTGCCCTATCCATAAAGCGCGTGTAACTTTGGAGGGGCCAATTTTCCGGCCAACAAGTTTGAGCTTATACATGGATTTTCCTGAGAGGGTGGCTTTGCTTCAAATTTATCACTGATAAAGGTACCGCCAGAGCCAAACCAGAGCGAGAGTTTTCAGATCCAGCAATGCTCATTCCAAACTTTAACCTAAGACCTTAGTAAATGTATGTGTACGCTATTGAATTTGATTTAAAAAGTTATATAATTGATGGGAAAAGTACCAATTTTGTCAACATTTTTTGTTCTACATGCCACCGTTCCAATTCGACGCTAACCAACCGACGCTATTCTGACGCACACAAAATAATAACATCTAAGAATAACTAGCAAGTACTTCGTTTTGGTCAAACCATCAGCATCTCTTAACAAAATTATTCGCAATATGGACGAGTCAGAATTGCTCTTCAACCTTTTTTATTTTCTGCTCTGCATGCTCATTATATACCCGCCCGAAGAGTTTCAGCGCCTGGGATTTACTGTGGAGCAGATTTTCAATAAATTGCTGGGCGAGGAGTATCTGGATTTTGTGGGCTATCATGTGCGTCGCACCTCGCTCAATCTCTTCGTGCATTCGTGTCTGCCGTTCTCCTACTTTCTCATACATCGACTGAAGTTCTCCGTTTTTGCCACGCAAGAACCTCTCGAAGACTCTGAACTAGATCCGGATTTTCCAATGCCACAGGAAGCGGTTGCCTTCAAAACACTCACCTGGAAGACAGCGCAACGATTTAGTGTGCTGGCCGTGCTGGCGGTGCCAGCTTTGATATTCAACTGGCACCAGCAGAACTGTCGACGTCATCCCATTAACAAAACTCTATCCAAATATGCCAACACGCCGGGCAGTTACAGTGCGGTTGCCAGTGACATAAGCACGGAATTTCGTCGTCCGGATATTTACAAAAAGAAGCTGAACTCCATAAGTACGGTCATTGCAACGGAGAACTGGGTTATTAAGACAACGCTGTACAATGTGCATTTTGCTCATCAGAGCAACACTTCGCTTAGCGTGGCCAAGGTCAGTTCTGCCCATCTTACTCCAAATTAGCAACATCAACTATCTAAGCCTTTCATTCCAGGCGGAGACTTACAACATCTCGCAGCACGACCAGAACGATACTCTGCAAATGATAAGCATTATAGTACGACCCATGCGACAGGGAGTCGCCGACTTTCACATTCGCATCAATGCCTTGGAGTTTCGTAATCTGGAGGAACGCGTCCGACGTCCGATTGCCATACCCTCGGACATACAATTCCATCGCAGCGTTATCGATCGCTTTGTGGATGTGTTCAAGACGCAGGTGGCTCTCAATCCCATCTTCAGCTCGGAGCCAATTACGGACAAATGCTTTGCCTGCATGCTCTCGGAGCCAAACATCAAGATCAACAAGCATTGCTTGGATGTGGACCGTCTGGGTGTGCCGCTGACAGATGAAGCCTGCTGCTCCAATTGCTACTGTCGTCCCATGTGGTGTGTAGAGTGTCTCGCACGCTGGTTTGCTGCCCGCCAAAGCGATGTGGATCGCGAGGTGTGGCTGGAGCAGAAGTGCACTTGCCCGATGTGCCGGGCCAAGTTTTGTGTGCTGGATGTGAGCTACTTAAGGACGCCGACGCCATCAGCGGAAGCTCCCAGTGGTGAGGCCTTGTGATTAAAGAGTAACTGTAACCACTGAACGACTTTAAATCGAACCTTGTGCTTTATTTTGGTAAGATTTTGAATAAAATGCTCGTAACTAATTTTAAGAAATACAATTACATACATATATTTAGTTACATATATACTTAACGCTATCCATATAAAATATAAATAGTGCAATTATCACGTTTTAATACTTGTATAATCTAAGCAAGCAAGAGATAAGACATACATATATTTGCTTGATATAAGTACAATCGATCTAAGACTAAAATGCCCCTAGAAAATGCTTCACCTACAAACTATACCAAGCGGGGATGGGACGTTTGTTGAATCAGCGCTCAAACAAGTCCATTTGCGATATGCTCAAAAGTTTCATCAAGCTGCCTGCCGAGAAATTAGACGTACATAAATACAAACATAGTTGTCTTCCCTTGCGCCTTAGAATAGTATGTTTAGTCCCGAAAGTTTGTGCAATAAACTCCAACTCTATCACTCAGTTTGATTTAATAAAGCGTCATATTATTTTCTAGCCGTAAATATGGTGTATATAACCAACTGCACGTCACTATTTGCCGCCATCTATAAATTCGTTTCATAAAAACTTTTATAGCTTTCCGTTTTGTCACGTTGACTTCGCGCGGCGGTTCCAGCAACAGCTGAAGTCGCACCCGACGATATTGCGGAGGAGGGTTTGGACATGGTGTTGGTAGAGTTCGAGTTGCGTGATGAGATCTGAAATAATAAATTTAAATTGCAGAGATAAGTAACAATATTGTCGCGAGTGCTGTTAGTATTTATTTTGTGTGTTGTACAAAATGGATGCTGGGAATGGAATGGGTGTCCCGGAAATCTCTAGAGAAATTCGTATTAACCAGGGGTGGGCAAGAGAATTTAACGCGGGGGAACCTAATGCTACAACAACATATTTTTTTCGTCTTCTGCTTTGAATATCGGTGCGCTGTTGTTGTAAACTGCGGTCGAGTCGAGACGAGCAATGGTAAGGGACGGAATGATCGGTCTGGTACAAACGATTGAATTTTTCACTAAGCTAGGAGAACTTTAGATGTAAAGTGACAGCAGAAGGGAAACCGTCAGCATCAAACCTACTTGGCCTTGAAAAATTGGTTCCAAATCTAGAAACTTTTGTCATTTATTGTTTCATGCCCCCCATCTAATCTAGTAGCCCAGCATTTCGTATACATTTCAGGAAAACTAGCCGTATTCGGCACTGATGTCATTCAATATAAAATTAAATTTTCATTGAATAAAGGTAGTAGGTTTTGCCTTAGCAATATGGGGTTTATTCCCACACTTTTCAGGGAACCTATTCGATTGTGATTGGTCTCAGCACCAAACAGAACACAAACATGTAAACGCAAGCAATTGTAGCTCGAATTGAAAGAATTTATACGAAAGCTTCTAGATATTTCTGGGACAACCCAAACTTAGGTGGGTACGACCGGCTTGGTAGGTTTAAAGCACAGAAAAATATTTGTGTGAGAGCTGCTTTCCTCAGATATTTAGGTATACTTTAAAAAAAATGTATAAAATTCGTGAAAATACAACTCTAAAATTGGTTTTAAGAGAGACTAGTCTTTACAGCTTACAAACTAAGTTCCGGTACAATGTGTTCTGTTCGAAAAAAAACCTTTAGAAAAATCAGACATGCAAACTTATCCTTGTTTAGCAAAAATCTATGCAAAGTTAGTTTGAACTGGACATCACAGTCAAATTAATCATTTGTCCTCAGCAATTCTGTTAATGGTTTATTTCAAAATTGATTTGCACTTTTATTAAAGTATATCATCGGTTTCAAAATCCTAGACCTATTTAAAATAGTTTATTTTAAGGTTAAGAAGAAACAGTCTACGATTTTATCAAGGAGAGTTAAAAGCATGGTATGAGTTACTCACAAATCAAGCCCATAACAGTTTTAAATATGAATTTTTAGCTTTTTTAAGCTTAAATTAAACAAATCATGGTATTATGACCAATTTTCCCAAACCCATTTGTATTCGGCACTCGAAAACCATCCAGAATCACCACCAACCCATCTGTATATTGAAAATTAGATGAAAGTTAACTTCGGTTCGGCCGAATTTTGTATACCCTTGCAGCACGTTTTTTAACTATTTTGAAGGACATATCCACTGAAAATAATCAAGTTTCTTTCAATAAGACTATTTTTCTGACTCTACTTTTGTATGACAACCATACTATATAGATGTCCGATTTCGATCAAACTCGTCTGAGTTCTGGAGAAGTATTGAAAACTAGAAAATACGGAGTTTGCATTAAAAACTACTTTTTCGACCGATCGTTCCTTTGGCAGCTATATGTTATAGTCATCCTATCCGGCCGGTTCCGACGAATGTGCAGCGCATTTGTACCGGAAGATGTCGTGCAATGTTTGGTCGCGATATCTTTAAAACTGACGGATGAGATACCATAGAAACAGATGGACAGACGGACAGGGCTATATTGACTCAGCTCGACATGCTGATCAAGAATATATATATACTTTATGTGGTCGGAAATGCTTCTTCTATGCGTTACAAAATCAATATTCCCTCTGCAAGGGTATAAAAAGCGGTTGATATACTTATGGAGTTAAAAAAGTTATACGCCCACAGCAGACCGAATTATGGTAGCATCCCTCTTAAAATATATGCATATAGCCTTCTTATATGTATAAGTTTGTATATATTTAGTTGCAGTCAGTCTTGTGTCCGCCATAAAAACAATGTGTCTTTTGTTGTTCATTTTGGTTTCTGCTTATTTGTTGATAAGGTGCCTGCGTGTGTGATTTTGGTTGGTTTTTTTGCGAAAATTGGCTCTATCTCTGATAGGGGACAACAGAGCTGACTACTTGTATTTCTATTAATGAACTAGAAAAGCCTTGGTCCCAATGCGCACAAAATTATTATCAATAAAATTACACCTAGTATAAATGCAATTAAATATGATATAGTCATAGAGATAAGTAGGCAGGTAGGTACGAGTGCTACGTCTGAGCTACAATATAAATTAGCCAACTGCCATTTATCAGTTATGGTAAAATAAGTTTTGCTTTGATTTTATCAACTGATAATTATTTTTTTGTAGACTGTATACAATTATCAGATCTTTGTACCAGTCCACCACAGCCTGTCAATACGTCAATCAATAGAAAAATCGCAAATTTAGGTGAAAATGTAGTTGAATTTTGAATATGATAATCGAATGGCTAGAAGTAGCGCAACCGGAAGTGATTGGAGTGTCGAAGTTGCAACCTTCGATTTTGAAGGACTTGATCACATAAAACAACATCATGGAAACTGAAAGAAACTTAACTGAAAGAAACTAGTTTAATGTTAGTGTTTGGGTGTCTTTTTCTTGCATTCCCGTTAAATGTTCGTAAAAATTAATTGTACTCTAAAAAAAACCCTCTATTTATATCAATGTTGCATGGTTTCTAAATAATTAAACACCGCACTTAACACCTACGTACGTGCATCGTCTGGCAATCTTAATCAAGCCCATCCCCATAAACCACAACCAGGCAGTAAAAAACAAAGCATTTCCCCTCAAGTTCAATGCACAGACCAAGAATGACGCAGCAAACAAAGTTGGCCGGCAAATTTAGCGAGTAGTCACTGCATTCGTGTTGCGCAATCCAACACCTCGACCACAACACACCGGACACGCCCGCTGTCTGCTCCTCCATCGCCTGTCCCCAAACGCTGACCGATTACTAAATTTACAACATTCGCGTGTCACCGAATTTGGTGGAGTGTTATTTTTACTCGCACCCTGCATTACATTTCTGCTTTTATACATTTTATTCGTATTATATGACATTATGGCGAATTTTTGTCACTTTTACTCATCTTTCGGCGGCCGACAAATGTATAAAGTTTCCAGAAAGGTGTGTTTGTCGGTCGGTGTCAGGTGAGACGAAAATATTAAGAGCACGTATTGATCGTGCTGGCCCATGAGTTCAGGTTCTTTTCAACTCTGTTCGGCTTTGTTTACTTTGTGTACTTGCAATTGACATTTTGTTGATAAAAGGCATTTTTTTATGTCAGAAAAAATATTACAAAAAAAAAACACAAATAAAAATAGCGAAATGCTTACTTCGACTCACCGGCATATACCCTTAGCCCCAGAAGCGTATCGCTGTTTTGAGGTACATTTCATGAAAATGCTTTTTGTTAGTCAAAAGCGTTTAAGAATAATACTCGAATTAAGAATCTTTTTCTATGAATACCACAGTGTTGTAGTGATTAAGTCTGCAACTAACATTATAAACAGGAAGGACGACTGAGCACATCCCTGGTTGAATACCTCAGATAACTGTCAGATATACATCTTGTCATGTTTTCAAAACAATTTTGAAGATTCTCCAATGGACTTTTATAACGTTTATAACAATGGAATTATTTGCAGTTTTTTCATTCTCAAAAATCATCAACTATGAAATAAGATTCTTTTTCGGTAATTTACGACTTTTTTGATTTTTATATTTTATTGCTCTATGGATAATGGGTTTTTTTTTTTAAATAAATAAAAATTTAGAAATAACCCTCATTTTTTTAAATCCTGAATTTAATTTAAGTTTTCAGACTGGGATATGCGTTTTGTTGGTTCGACTTGATTCACTTACTAAGGATATGCCTCAAATATGCCTTTGAAGTAGGAGTAATCTGCGTTTGAGTAATTTTCATAATTAATAAATACTTCATTTTATTATAAAAATCCAATTTAATCAAAATAAATCAAAAATAATCATTAAAGTTTGATTTTTATAATAGAGCTCATAATGTTTACGGTCCCTGGAAAATACAGCTTGAGAAGATTAATTTTTTGCCGAAATAAAAACATTTGGTGTGTTAATTTAAAGGACGAAAGAACCTGCTCCTGAACCCTGCTATGTTTTCACAAAATTTTCTGATTATGGTTCGGTGCACTGTACATTAAGCGTCGGATTTAAGTCATTTAACTTAAGAACAGACTCGGTTCGTGTTTGGCCCAGTTGGAAAGCGTATCGAGACTTGAGTTTCAATGAATAATTTCTTCAACCGAATATTGCCAGTTTGACAATAGAATTCTGTAACATTGCTGATATGAAAAAAGATTTAAGTCGGCGAAGCGCGAAGAATATGCTTTCATTTAAACAATAAGACCCTAAAATACTAGCAACCAATCCAATAATCGAGTTTGAAAGACCACATAAAAAAAAAGAATACCCGGGGGTGGTGCAGCGGGTAGTGTGTGTACCAACTGTAAAAGAGGTTCGATGCCGCCTCGGGACATGTATATGGAGAAATTAAAAAGTAAACGAGACCTGAACTTTTAACGTTCACATCAGCTTGTTTCCAAATAACTCTACATTTTTCCAAATATCAATTTGAATAGCACACGAAATCTTTTAGGTTTTCCACACTTACGTTTGTTTAATTAACACAAGGAGAGGTTATTAAACACTAATTCCCCTGAGTATCGGATATATCGAAGTCGAAGTCGAGATTTTCGAATGCAGTCGGTAAACACCACTTTGATCATTTTTACCGTTCTGTTATATCTATATTCTATCTGAGAGCAAAAAAGTTTAAAAAAAAATGCAGAAGAAGCCATAACAAACTAAATGATTGCAATTGATTGTACATATTTTGGTATGCATTATACCGAAAACAACAGCAATATTATGATGGATAAATGTGTCCCATTTGAAAGTGTTTAAAATTAAATTTTGTAGAAAGTGGCATAATTTTATGGTAAAATCATAACTAAAACTAATGCACAACGTTCTAAAATTAGTCATATTATAACATTGCCTCATAGTGCTCCAATATTGGCGTTGGTATTGTCACCGGCGAAAACCACTTCTGTATTTGTCCCGTGCAAATGCCTTGGTATTTTACAAATACAGTAGAGACTCGCTAAAGTTAAGACGCGCAAAAGTTAAGAATACGGAAAAATTAAGCACATTTCCGTCACCACATGTGTCTCTAAAAAGTTAAGTTTTTTCTTAACTTTTATGAGTCTTTTTTTTCAAGCTAATATTATCTATTTCAGCCAGCAGTTTGACATCTTGTTATTTATTTTTCGATATTTATGTGAGTAGTGCAGCTTATGTTTGGCTAAGGTAGCAAATGCGACAGTTTACGAAAAAGGCTCGGTGGTTCGGTGGAATCTTGTCTCGCTGTCCGCGCATCTATGTTTATGACTCGCTGATTCGCAGCGCAAGAGATTATCTTGAAAAAGTTAAGAATTCGTACAAAATACTTAACTTTTGCGAGTCTCTTCTGTATCTTAAAAATAAAAATTTTCCCAAAATCGGCCATTAATTAGGAGTTATAAGTTAAGCCTATTCTCAAAATAAGAATCCGTTAAAATTGTTTTTTTTTTTTTCATTTTACATTTGTTTGATGGTCACGTTTTGTTGATCCCACTCGCTCCTAGTGGCTTGTCAGTTCCCTTTATTACTGCGATGTGCGGCAATGCCGCGCGATTGCTTAATAGTCGTGTGGGCTAAGATGCCGACAATTGTGTGTAAATTCCAGAGACAAGGTAAGTGAGTGGTGATTTCGAGTCCCAGACGAGGTAAGTGAAAAAATAAATTCATGTTGTCGGCTTTTCAGCAGCGCAGACTTTACACTTCCGTGCCCCTTCGATGCCTTCCTCTCCACACTCCCCTGTTTAAATAGTTGTACTTTTTTTGTGTGTGGCTCTAAACTTGGGTTGTACGAAAGGTACATTAAAAATAATGGGTAGCACATTCCTGTCAATCGTGTAGGAAGCCTACATTTTAATGTACAAAGCATTAACACTAAACTGGATATCTGGCGTCGTTGCAGACCCTTAAGGATGCAATTCTCTTACTTAAAATACAACTAGTTAGAAGAAGCACACTCAAAAAAAATATTAATCAATCCAAAACGTGATTAAACACAGGGTGATCCCGGGTATTCTTGAGCCAATCCCGGAAAATATTGATTTCACTACCGCTTTTTTTTAATCCGGAAAAACAGGACCACTTCACGCCTTCTCCGGGATTACCCAGTTTTTATTAGAAACTAGATTGCGTTTCTAGTCACTGGAAGCAGATAAGGCACGAGATTGAGAGAAACTCGGCTTGATCCTTTATGTATTTTATTTCTAAGACCTCTACTTGAACCAACAGTTTGCCAAAATATGTAAGCTCTCTGTAAGGGTATACAGAATGAATGCAATGTTTTTAGTACATTTTATGGCTTTTTTTATGGCAACTGTTTCTTCGTCTTGGGTTATTGCAAAAGTATACGACCCCTTTTTTGTTGTTTGGGATTAAACGACAATAAAGGACTTTACATTGTGTGAAATCTTTTGTTTCGGCCAATCTGAGAGCTGGCAGCTTGTCTGGATGAGTTGTATTGAACTTGTCACAAGGTGATAGCCAAAAAGTTCCCTTTTCAATCTAATCTTTTGGCGCACATATATGCAGCTACACAAACACACACATACATATAGGCGGATCTGCTCAGTCAAGGGCAAAGTATTGACTGAGGTTTTGGGTTAACTAATTGCTTTTCTTATGAACTCCAGCCGACTGCCATTCAAAGGTCGCAGTGGGCAATTCCATTATCCAGATTTCACTTGTCGCCTCAAGTGAAATTTAATTTTTCAATCCAAAAACTTACAAAATACTCATATATCCAATGCACTCGAGAAGGTCTTATCAAAACTTAACTTCCGTTTCGTTAACGAGCACTTCCGTTTTCTTTCGCTGCTGATTTGTTGTTGTTATTGTTCGGCGTTTCTCGGGAATAACAATACCGTCAAGAGGTGACTTTCGCGAACTACACTTGGTTAGGACCCATTTCTATCTATAGATAACGATTACCCATAAATCACGTTCACGCACACATTTTACAATACATATGGGTCGGATAAATGGTTTGGGGATTGGTCTGCGTATTTTTAGAGTGTCTGCTGATAAAGAACTGGGAACTTGGACGCACCTTTTCGTTGTGTTCCTTGGCGGCGCCTCCTGATTTGTCTGCGTCAAATAGTTTGCCATCGACGACATCGCGCTTCTTGTTCTTCGATCTGAAGCGGCCGGAACGGGAGATTGTGAAATTGCGCCACTGGTGGCTGTACTCGCAACGCTTCTCCTCCTCGTTCAGTATACTGTCCAGATAGTGCATGGTCGGCTCGTGGGCGGCTGTCATTGTGTTGCTCATGGTGTGGGTGGTGTTGTGTTTTGGGTTCTTTTTTTTATTTGGTGGTAAATTGGTTGAAATGGTGGAGCCGACTAGCTGCAGTTCGGCTTCAGTTCATCTTCCGCTGATATCGATAATGGAACCCGAGTGGCAAGTGTGAAGCGATAGGGGAGCAGCACCACATATGTACGTATGTTTTTGGTGGGGTTTGATTTATGTCTAGTCAAATCCACAGAAGAGAGCGATAGAGAGACGGTGCGTCGTCGTCGCTGTGCGTGCCAAAACTGACTGCGGACCAAGTCGCAGCGTTGGCTGCTATTAACTTCTCGCAGCCGCAAACAAATGACAACAGCAATGCCGACGTCGACGGCGATTCGTTACGTTTACGTTATGTGCCTCGCCTGCCTGGCCTGGCCCGGCCTGGCCTCTCCAACGGCAGTCAGTCACAAAGAACAAACGCAACCCGTTGGAGCTGTTGCCGTCGCAACAAGCAAGCCGGAGGCAAAGAAAGAAAGAAGAAAGCAGCCAGAAACTTTCAACTGAGCGTGTGATTGCTCCTGAAAACCCAAACAGGTGGGTTACACTCGCACACGCACAGACACACAGAGAGCCAAGCAAACGTACGTACGTACGTCATCTGACTTGAGCTGTGAGTCGCCTCTGTTGAGCTTAACTGTGTAAGGGAGTTTGTGCTTGAGACTTGATGCTTATTTTATAGACTGGATCAATGCCCTGCCTTAGGCATCACGATCTTGTTGCCATTTTGATGTTATTGGTTATTTTGTAAGTATTGTGAAATTTGTTCAGTTTCGATGGAAAGTTCTTTCCGGACTTTAAGGCAATTTGGAAGAGCGGCGCTTGAAGCAATCACTCACGTAAAGGGTCAGTGAAAAATAGCAAAAACTCTCCAGCTAGTTTTAGCACACAACTTAACATTGAATACCAATGGGTTTATTTAGAAAATTGTCTATCGATTTTGTTGATCAGATCATGCGGAATCCGGAACTGGTAGCTGTTCCCGTTTCCGAAAAGCGATCCCACTTTTTGAGTTGAAGAACTTTACCTTAGAAGATTTAGCTTTAACTTTTCATCTCTCAAGAATGTTTTTGTTTATATTATATATCAAGTATGATAGGGATTTGGAAGTACACAGAAAAAAAGTTCGGGATATTTAGTATCAATAGGGTATTTTTCAGCATCGAATCGACCTTCATCTGAAAAATACCCAAATGATTTGTTGAGCATTTCGAACATATCAAAGTAAAATATTTTTTTTTTTATAGTATCAATGCAGTATTTTCACAATACCTGTACGACATGGCTGAAATATTTAATGTATATATATTTATAATATTAAAGAGCTTTTAGTGTATTACCATTGGTGTATTTAACAATAGCTAAGCTATATCCAGCTATCCCATAGGACATGGTTCAAATGTCAAAGATATAGTTGAATAAAATATAGTGACTTTAGCTGACTCAAGGTCCCGAAAAGTTGAGTTTGTCCACAACTGTAAACATCTTATGCATTGAAATACACCAAAGAGATCTGGTTGCCTACACAGTACTGTATCATGAATCTCCCGATTCAACCTTCGTAGGCTTTTCGTTAATGACTGTCGCTGTTTGAATGTCTCTCCATGCGCTCGCCGCTTTAAGCAGTTGGGAACTGCAATCAGCAATGAAAGCAAAAACAGACAAATCGGAAGAGTATTCGCTGTCTCGCTTGCTGCGGCAGAGACATGAACATTGTTCATTTGCCTTTTTTGAGGTTCCGTCTCCCTTTGTTTTAAGAATCTCTGGGTGTCTCTTTCTGCCCTCAAATTTTCGATGTCTACTTTGAACTGAAATCATGTAACTACGGTATTTTTCAGACCACTATGATGATATCATATATCTAATAAAATAATATATCTTTTATATGTAAATTTTGATATTTTTAAAATTATATTGAAAGATTAGGTCGAGATTTGATCTTATTTTTTTCTGTGTATCAATAGAGCACTCAAATTTGATTTAAACACATTTTCTTAGACTCTTACCTCAGAATTTGCATGTCGAAATGAAACCAAAATGTTCGCAACAGCAAAACTGTTATTTTGAAATAGATTCGAGAATTCATGGCAAAAAAAAATCGATTTATTCTTCACACGGAAACACCAATATTTAGAATTGTAATCAATCTTCTTTTTAAGTCCACTCGAAAATGGGAACAGACCTGTCTGAAAATCAACTTAATACAATTTTACATTTTGGTAAACGACTTGCATACTTAGAAAGTGGATTGTTTACCAGTCGATCGCAATAGACTGAGGGGTTTGGGATTGGTTTAGGTTGTTAAGCCGCGGCGATTCGAATTTGGAAATCCGACATCTTTTTCAATGCGAAACAAACCAAGTGAGACCTGAACTTCAGCCGAACCTAACATATCGGTTGGGGTCGAAAAATATTATCGGTTTAAGAAAAATCGGAAATGCTTCAGCATTTAAAATCAATTGGCAAGCTGATCTAATTCGTAAAAAAGAGAGATCTGAAACAAATAATAAACTAACTTTACACGAAAACTAGCAGAGCAGTATACCATAAAATGTCTTTACAACTCCGAAGCGGTTAATTTTCTGTGAAAGAGTCTCAAATTTACCGGCGAGTACAGGAATATAATTAGAATTCATATCGTCTCTGATCCATTAGGTTTTTTGAACTGACAAAATATTGACAATGCCTTAAATATTTAATTTGGAATACTTCGTTGCGATTCGGAAATATAAGTCAGAGAGTACGACTCGAAATGTTTTTTTCTTCATTCCTTCGGATGCTTGAGACTCCGATGTTTTTGGGTGCTGGATCTCAAACAAGGTGTAGTTAACCGATATCGACTTGGATGATATTTAGTCAAGAGCATAAATCAAAGATTAACTAATGGAGGTTGCGAGCTGAGAGCAAGGCAAGACACCTGGAAGACACTACATAATAAGACATACTTACATTTTAGATTGATCATACTGAACCGAAATCTCCTTCCATTAATCATTTATCAGTAATCATACAAATTTCGATCATTTTCAAAAAATTTTGTAAGCCCTTTTCTCCGAAAATGTTAGCGCATTCGAATAGCCAGCCGAATTGATAGCGGTTGGGTTCTTCATCCAATTTTCTATATTCACGTAACAGATACGAATATCTTTCGACTACTCAACCCGTGTGTGGAGTTGTTGTTGTTGTTTCGATGATAAGCGCAAATAGACAAGACAAACACACAACTTGCTAACAATTATAAATGATTAGATCGCTTTTTGGAGCATTCACTTTGCTTTGGGGACGGGACTTTAACAGTATCTTTTGTGTACATACAGACACGCACATGAGTATGTACGTATGACAACAGATGGATTGGATTGCCGCTCTGCTCTCCCAGCCAAGCTGGATATGTTGTGAATCATGTATGCATGCTAGCGTGTGCGACTAGCTAGAGCCGGGCGGTCGTGGTGCCATTGCGGGTTCAGCAGTCGTGACTCAGCAGCGCATTCAGCCAGCTTTCAAGGCAGCAGGCCTTTAATAATATCAACAAATTATTCACACTTTCTTGCTGCGATTGGAAATCTTTAGCTCCACCTCTTGCCGTTTTGTCGTACATGCACTGACCAGGCCCGGTTGGTGTTGGTGTGGCTTATCTAATCTTTCGCAAACTGCACCTTACCAAAGGCCAAAAACTAGTTGACATCACTGGCTATATTATGTATCATTATAATTCACCCACAGCCGAGGGGTTCGCTTTTATTTACATAGGCAACTTTGTATTTTACAAATATGATTAAATTTAGTGTATAAATTCAAAATGTGTGGAAGCATATAAATCGTTTATATAGCTAATAAGGGGGCCTGACCCGATTTGTTTTATTGGTAACAAACACATTTTGGCCCTGCTGCAGTTTAACAATAAATTTAGCTTTGATTTATTCACCAGAAATTTTCAGCTCGCTCAAAATCTTCTCTCTCTCTGTGTGTAGGTGTGTGTGTGTGCCTGTTTTAAAACAATGAACTTAAAACAAAAGCTAACTAGTATCATAGTTGTTGGGGGAAAAACACGATGTTTTTCTCGTTATCAAAAGGGGGGTTTGCTCTCTAGACGACACTGCCGCCATTCACCTCATGTTGACGCTCACGTTCACGTGCCGCCAGGCGAGACAAGGGCACTGCAGGTGCCGGCTGATGTGGCTGCTGCTGCCGTGCCCCTCCTGCAGCGCCTGCCCCCCCACTGGGGGCATTGTTTGTGTTCCGATGCATAAAATTACGTATGTTCTCCTCGGTGTAGTCTACAATGCGACGCTTCTTGCGCCGGGCATACTGCTTTTGTTTCAAATAGATCTTCAGTATGCCCTTGACCGTAATGAAGGTCAGACCACCGAGCAAAGTGCGATGCAGCGTATTGTCCACAGAGTCAAATAGAATGCGACCCACAATGGATGATATTGTAGGCAGGAGCAGGGCCCCGCAAAATACGCGAGTTGCCGATACGGGATCGGAGAGGGCAGGTGTGGCTGGATTACTAGTGCTCTGTTGCTCCTCCTCGTGGTTGCTGCAAAGGCATCAATTTGGTGAAACAAGGCTAATGTTTGTCTTGGGGGGTCACTTACAGGCTCGGGTAAATCAAGCTTACAAAGGGAAACTTGCGCACCACCGCGCCTCGATTGCGTATCAAACGTAATAGGGCATCCTCCCAGCGAATCAGTCGACCCAGCACCAGTCCAACTGGTATGGCCGGCAGTCCGATAAGCAATATAAGCGGATCGCCAGCCTCCATTATGGACATGCCATGCTCGTGGCCTACAATCTGCAAAAATGTCACCGCTCCATAGGTCACTGCAGTCCAGTAGAGAGAACCGACGAAGAAACCGGCGGCCAGGAACGGACTCAGCCGCTTTATGAGATTGTCCATGGCTTCCAGAGCACCACCGAGTTTCCCCATTTGCGGAAACACAATAATGTACTCCGTCTGGCACTGTGGACACGACACGGAGCGCAGGGCATTGCCTTTTTGTGTCTTCTCATCGATCCAGCGATAAAGGCAGCTTTGATGCACCCACTTGGTAGTTCCGCGACACTGGCATGGCTTCACCCAGGCGGCCAGCCGATTGTCCTCGTCTGTGGCGAAGCAAATCCAACAGCAGCGTTCCGGCTCTGAGGGCTCTTCGGTTACAGAAACTGTTGTCGAAGTGGTGGCATTTGCGGTCGCCGCCACTGATTTGTCTACAGCAACAGATGGGGCGACGGCCGTCGTAGCGGGATTCGCCTTTGCCTCCGGTTGTACCGTGAGCGTTGTGTGGCCATCTCCAGATGCCCTTGCAGCTGCTTCGGAGGGCGCTGCTGCAACTTTGTCAATGTCATCCATTCGGCTGCAAAGTGTTACACCTTGTACATATATATGTATTCTATTTATTGTATATTTTATTTATAAGTTAAACTCAGTCCGAAGCTGGCTGCACTTGAGTTTCGATAGCGCTTACTCTATGTGCGATGCCTTTGACTTCGCGTAATTTTGAAAATATGTTTAACGTCGCTGAATGATATTTTGATTTCTCTCTACTTTTACAATAAAACTAATGCAAAACAATCTTATATGTATGAGTTGTAGATCCTGGCTAGATATGTGCTTAGATAATTAGTATCGATAGTTGTGTCGACTTATCGGGGAAAAGAATTCAAAATATTTAAATTATTGCTCTTCGCCCTGTAAGTGCAGTTTATCTGTGGGATGCAGATGCTGACTGTCATTATAAACTAAGAATAAATAAAGTAATAGTTTTGACGGTGAGCCACCGACTCATATTTCTTTGCTTTCCAACACTACTTTCTCGACTCCATTGTTATAGTCGATACATTTCCCTAAAGTACTCATGAAGTACTTGCTCGTGCGTCCCGAATGCACATCGCTCATCTCTAGTTTTCAACAGATAAAAAAAATTTACACGGTTGCATGACGCAAACGAACTTCACTTTGATATTTGATAGTTAAACAAGAATAGAAAACGCGTTGATAGAGAAGCGCACCCCGCTGATCAGATATGGACGAAGATATGGTGTTAAAGCAGCCGACGGACAGACGATTAGGAAACTCCGTTGAACTGCCCCCTGGTCCGCCCGGTGTCGACAATGGCAATGAAAAGTCTGATGAAAAACACACAAGCGCAGCAGCAACGTCTAGTAAGGGCAGCAAATCGAGCTCACGCCGCCGCTCCACATCGAGACGCCGTTCGTCATCTCGTCGTCGTTCCAATTCCAGAAACGCCAGCAGACGCTCCATATCTCGATCACCCACGCCGCCCCGCCGTGGCCGATATGATTCACCGCCGGAGTACGGACGCTATCAACCGCGGCGTCGCTTTGATCGCGACCGTCGACGCTCACCAGACCGCCGACGGTCACCACCACGACGTGGCCGACGCGAACGTTATGGCAGGTCACGGTCACGCTCTCGCAGCAATTCACCACCACTACGACGTGGAGGTCGTGGCCTCAGTTCAGCGGGCCGTTGGTCGCCTAAGAAAAAGCCAGCATCACCGCCTATGCCGCCGCCGCAACAGCAGCAAGCCCAAATGGCTCCCGGATATGGTGTTATACCGCCCCAAATGTACGGCCAAGGACCGTATGGAGCCCCACCAGATGTGTACCATCAGTATGGTATGCCGCCTCCAAATGCGTTTGCAGCACAGGGACCGCCGCCTGGATATGGAATGCAAGGACCGCCGCCCCCGCAGGCAAACTTTGGTGGGGGATATGGACCGCCACCAACAGGAGCATGGGGCGTCAATGGTAAGGCAAACACTAGTTTTTTCGTTTCCCTACCTTTTGACATTCTATTACTGAAATTCGGTTTCGTTTAGAATATAATCAACAAGTTTGGCTGCCCCAACCTCTGGCTAATGTGGCACCCGGTGGACCAGAGGTGCTAGCTCCCACAACGACACAACAAGAGCAGCTACAGCAGCCCGAGGAGGACGTACAGAAGACGCCGGCGCTCGAGGGCGCAGGTTTGCCACCACAGGATGGTAAGTGTTGGAAATGAATTCTGATCTTGTTGATTATGAAAATTCACATGCAAACCTCTCACATTATGTTTTATATTATTGTTGTCATGATTACGTCCCTAACAACAACAACAATCAATCCAAACCCAACCAAAACTTGTAACTGTAACTATGACCCGCAAAAACCAAAAACCCATTCATTGTAAAGTTAATCAGAATCTAGCTATAAACGCGCGGCGAGAGCTAACACTGACCCGGGCGAGGGCGTGAATATTTCCAATTCGAACAGAAAAAGCGCCCACTTGTGGCGTTTTTTCGGTGTAGTCGACTGGACGCTCAACGTCGTCACCCCACAACATGCACTACTACTCCAACCCCCACCGAGGACAGGCAGAACAAGCAATCAGGACGCGGTCAGACCCGATCCTGATCAGGCGACCGCATCCGTGTGTGTGACCTAGCCGGGTGAAATGCACTCGAGAATGCATTTTGTAAATGAAATTTGAACTTTTATTTATCTGGCGGGGCAAGTGTATTAATCGAGGTCTCTCTTCTTTACTTCCCAAATGGCAGCAGTGGCGCAGGAGGCGGAAAATCAAAAGGATGAGCTAAAGAAGCAGCGCGCCAACTATGTGAAGAAGGTGTCGCTGCTGAAGAAGGAAATGAAAGTGCTGAAGGAGCAGCGTGAGGACTTGGCGGCTGGTGAGGCGCCACCATCTCCGACCACAAAGAATTTCATTGAAGAGAACGATCGCCTGCAGGTAAGAGAGCTGCGAAATTAATCTGTGGGCATCATGTCTTAGCAACGTCTGCTTGTACAGGTGCAAATCAAAAAGAAATTGGACACCATCGAAAACGTCATCGACATGCTGAACGGCATCATTGGTGACGAAGACCACGATGAGGAGCAGCAGCCGCGCGTCAAAGCAACGCATGAGAAGACTTTGACGTCGAACCAGCCACACACCAAGCAGGCGGCTGCCGCCTCAACATCTAGCGATAGCTCGGCCGATAGTTCGGATTCCAGTTCATCGTCCAGCAGCTCATCCGATTCGTCTGAGTCCGATGGCGATGAGGATGAGGATCGGAATGGCGATGGCACACCCACAAATCGGCTCAAACATCGTGCCATCAAATCAATGAAGGCCAAGCAGCGACACGTTGAAACTACTGCCACAACGAAAGCAGCCCCGAGCCCGGCACAGAACTACAATTTGGTCTTTTTCGATCCCGAACAGCATTGGTGCGAGAGCTGTGGGGTGTTCCCGAAAACGGCGCGCGACTATCTGAAACACTTGCATGCCGAAGAGCATATGAATCGTGACACCATTGAGACGCCCTGGCATGTGGGAATCGATCATGATCCGTTTCCCACGTACGAGAATGCGCCAGCCAAGCGTGTGCCAGTGCGTGGCATGCAATTTTTGGTGCCAGCAAGTGCCTGGTACTGCAAAATCTGCAGTGTTTGGATTGGCGACCTGCACTGTGCCTCGGCGCATCTGAAGTCCAGGCTTCATTCCAATCGATATGAGGTAAGAGAAGCAAAAATAGTGTTTGCAACAGGCTGCGTCCTTAAATCCTCACAAGAAAACGAGTATTCCCAACTAAACTTCACTTATGAGTCAATTGACAATTTCGAAAAATCTGTAACATGGAAGGCCGAATCTCGAAACTTAACTTTTCCAATGCCAAAGCAATTGCTTTCAAACATCTAGTGGGCCCTGCAGTAGTTGAATAAAATGAGAGAGCAGGAAAAAAGAGAGGTAGCAGACGCCGTAGTTGGACCCATTTGTTATAGTGCAATCTTGAAGTTACCATTTGTCCTCTTTGTTTTGTTTTTGCAGCTGTTCCTTAAAAAGGCGCCAAACTATGAAACCGAATGGCTGGCGAATCGAGAGCGTGCCCTCCAGCAGCACAAAGAAAACGATGAGGTGAAGAACAAAAAGACCAAGAAGGATGAGGATAAGACCTCCAAGAAGCGTAAAAAGAAGAGGTAAGTCCAAAAGCCAGGCTTAAATATGAAGCACCTGGGAGCTAATTCCATTTTCTATTCCCAAGCAGCGGTGACAAGAAAAAGAAGAAGCGTAAGCACGGCAAAAAGCACAAGCGAAGCACATCCTCCTCCTCGGAGAGCTCTTCGTCGGAGGACGAGAAAGCGCAGCAACCAAAGAAAGGACGTGTGGAGGAAAACACCATAGGACAGGTAGATAAATCAACCAGCAATCCCTCCTCCATACGTGTGACCATGCGTAAGCAAGAGGCTCCCCCGTATGCTGCACCAGCCAAACCAGAAGTGTCGGTGCAACCCTCTGCACCGCCGCCACCACCCATTATTAAAGATGCTATGAATTCGGGTGGTCGCGGGAAATGGACGTCTGCCACTGGCGAAGATCACGTAGAGGAGCAAAGAAAACGCGACGATGTCTTGCTGCAGCAGTGGAACACTGTTCAGCCAGTGATCAGCGAGAGTGAGAAGAAGTTGCTGGAGCAGCTCAAGGGAAAACTCAAGAATAAGCCGCCTCGCGATGCGGAGCACTCCAAACCCTCCGAGGATAAGTCTAAGCGCGGAACAGCAGTGGGCCGCCGTTCCCGCAGTCCCGCTGCCAACAGCAAGCGACGGAGCCGCTCGCGCAGTGCGGCTGGTAATAATTTGAAGCGACGCAGTCGCTCCCGTAGCGCCAGTCGCGGGCGCCAAGATCGCGATCGACGTGACAGGGATCGTAATCGCGATCGGGAACGAGAGCGGGACAGACGTCGCTCACGCAGCCGCTCTCGCAGCCGCGGGCGTCGGCGTTTCTCTCGCTCGCCCCTGCGGTCCAGTCGTCGCAGTCGCTCACGGGAAGCTCGGCGACGTCGCAGCCGCACTCACTCCGAGGAGCGAGTGGAACGGCCAGTGATCAAGCATTCCGAGTTCCGGCCGCGTGCTCAGCCCGAACGCAAGACCAATGAGAACAAGCGCGATAAGAAGGAGTCGGTGGCCAAGGCCAAGTCCTCCAAGGCCAGCAATAGCACCATTCCGGTTGGAGGCAAAAAGTTGCCCTTTATCGGCAAGATGCCAGTATTCAAAAAGCAACCGGTACCAGTGGTAGGTGTGGTTGAGGCTCTTCCAGCTGCTGCCTACACCAACGGATCGCTGGAGGCACCACCACCACCGCCGCCGCCGCCACCCGCAGGAGGGCCTCCAATACAAGCGCAGGCCCAGTCAGTTGTGCGTCAACCTGCACCGACGGCGGCTCAAATACAAATGGCAATGATGGAGGACGCCTACGGCAATGCACCTCCATTTCACCCCGACGCCGGGATGATGGTTGATTACGATGAGTTAATGCCAGACCCTGTTCAGTTTGCCAATCTGATGACTAATTGTCCACCGCCACCACCTCCTGGTGGCGGTTCTGATGCTGGCGTCGACTCGGATGAAGCCGGACAACAGGCTGATAATGATGAAGATGATGTGTTGCCGCCTGGCATCGATGAGGCAGAAACCGATCTAGGGTCGCAGCCATTAGATGGTACGACGCAAACACGCGATGGTCAACTACCCCAGGATCTGGCAGATGCACTAGATATCATCTTCCCTACGGAAGGAGCGCTGGCTGAGGCGTTGGATGAGAGCAACCAGGCCCAAAAGGAGCCACAAACCATCACAACTATTGTGGAAGATGAACAAGTAATGAACGAGGACAATCTTCAGGATTTGGCCAAACAGGGAATTCATTTGGTAACAATAGATGAAACGACAAGGAGCTCAGTCCCGCCTTCGAACACGCCCCCTGCCGAGGCAGAGCATAGTAAATCACCCAAGCAAATCTCAACCGAAGATCAGGTGTCGTCGCAAATGTTCAACGGCAAACCGGAGGTGGACATATCAAAACACACAGGCAGTGCCGAGGCGGAGGACATACCCATGCCCGAATCACTACCAGCGGACCCTTCCGCCGACTCGGAGGCCAAGAGCAAGACTATTGAACTCAATGATCTGGTGGACATACCCAAGCCGGCCGAGTCACCCACAGACAGTGAGAAGCTGAGACGCCAGGCAGAATTGGAAGAATTAGCCATGCTGGGCATTGATAGTAGCGACATTTCATTTAATAATTTATAAGATTTCGCAAGCATCGAGGAATTCTTGCGCAAAACTCAACGAACATGGCGGCACAATGTATGTGGCAACCATTTCATCCATTCACCAGCTACATTTTACATTTGAGTAATCAATCGATTCTTCAATTATATTCCCCCTAGATGAGGTATAAGCTTTGATTTAACCTTTGCTCGGAACCGGCAGCAAGTGACGCCAGCCGCCACCTAAACACCACACCAAACAGTTGGAGGCGTCGACACACATAATATGTAATAATCAATTTTAGTTTTAAACCTTAACGGTGTCTGCGTGTGCATGAGAGTGTTTATCTGACAGAATGTTTTTAAATAAATGCGCATATATGTATGTAATATATGTATGATGGAAGTAGGCACTGGATGTTTTTTCGTATTATAGGAACAGCGGATGCTTCTGGAGTTCTTTTGCAAACTGAACAAGTGAAAAGATAAGATGTTCGTCGAAAGACACATAAGTAGCTCTTAGACTAGGTCTCATAATATAGTCTGACATATCGTAGTCAGAGGTGCTTCATCAAACGAAAGAAACAGGAAACTAATCCCCTATCTAAAGTTGGATTAAGGTGAAGAAGCACAACAGAATACTAGATACCGTTTCGTAGAGGAAAAGGAGTACTCTCACAAACACATAACCAACTTCCAAGGAAAAGGTTCAGTCTGATAATAGGTATATTACGAGGTCGTTGGGAATTTTAAGATTGGTTGACAAGTCGTTTTTAATGACCCAAGTATCAGTTCGAAACCTAATTTAACAAGAAATATTATATAATGCAAGAATCAGTGTCTGAAGGTATTTGCTTTAGTTCTAAAAACTCTGAGCCGAGTAAAACCGTTTTCCTTGGTGAGTTTCCGAAGAGATGTTGGCTCCGTTTGCGGTTTGTTTAATTATATGGAATAAGCGATTCGATTCAAAAATGTTTTGTAGACCTGGGAAAGTGCCGTTTACTTGTGGTTCATTTATTAAAAGAGATTCCTGATAATTTGATATGGCAAATAGGGACCCTATGGGACCCGGAAGCATTCAGCTCGTAGGAAACTTTTACAAACCTCAGGCAAAACGGGTGGAAAAATACCACAAAAATACTTAAGATCTGGTATTACCAAAATAAAGTTTAACATTTTTTTAAGCATAAACGGTCTCACCTCGTTCTGATCACAGCCCTGCGCAAGCTCGTACTAAATCATGTTAACAGAAGGCAATCACACTGTGCAAACTATCGAACTAGCTTAGGTGTCGAACCGAAACATCTAATTTTGATAATTTGCTCCAAAGACTTATTGAGTCAAAGTTAAGCCGTCGTGTTATTCTCGATCTCACACTGTTCTCGAAATATTTCTGTATATTTCAGTTCGTGTTAAAAGTTTTGATATCGTTTTCATATTCCTACGATGATATTATCTAAAAACGGAGAATGGTTCCTGCTTCAGTGTTATTTATAAACAAAATGTATTGAATCATGTAGACGGTAAGCTTAAGTGACATTAGAGCTGTTACTCAAGTGATTTCTACAAGTATCATCGAAATTTCTAAAAGTGGGTAGTTACCCAACTCTTCAATGGGATATCCCGCGAATTCATGCTGTGCAATACTTATGTAGGCACAAGAGCTGGGCGCGTGACAAAATTGTCCGTTACGTCACGAACGATTCACGAATTAAACATTAGTTTACGCACGACTCACGCATGTTCTTAGAGTGTTGGGTCACTCACGGTTCATGTACGATTTACGGACGCGACTCGAATAATCACACTCTATAAAAGTCATATCCATAAAAACTTAACAAAGCACAACGCTGCTTTAGAGCAATATGCTTACCTTTTTCGGCCAAAAATGTTTAATTATATTTGCGTAAATCCGATTTCTCTTGGTCCTTGTTGAAAATCATTTAATGTACTCATACATAAAAGTTGAGCATGAATTCGACATCAATTTACAAATGATGAAGCGTAGCGAAGATCGTTGTTTATTCATATGTGCACTCCCCGCCAACCATTGCGGATCGCTGGAGCAGGAGTGAAATGGAACTTCAAAACAGCACCTCGAAGGAGCGTTGCCGGAGCGCTTCGAAGCAGGAGTGAAAAGGGACTCAAAAGAAGCACCTCAAAGGAGTCCTTTTCAAAAAAAAAACCATGGGCGAATAGAGAACTGCGCGCGGAGTCTTTGCGGATTATCTGAGTGAGCATTCTGGAACGCCGAAATCATTTTTTAAGGAGTCCCTTATGAACACTTTATTGCATATATTATATGTATATAAAAAAGACCTCTTTCTCCAGCGGATATGCTCCTTTAGGACACTTTTCGGAGCCTCCCTTGGAGGCTCAGCGCACCATGCAGAAAGTCCTAATGGAGCACCTTTCGGACTCCGCTGGTTGGCTGGGCTGGTAAACGAGAGAGAATATTTGTATGTTAAGTTTGCACTCGTGCAGGTTCCTCCAAAATCGGTTGTTGAACGATCGCAGTGCTTCAAAAGACGTTCCTGAGATCGTCACAAGTGTGGAATTGATGGTCGAATTTTTCTGTACTGTTTTTTGTCTAAGCTGAGATTATAGAAGTTACTCATCCTAATAAGGCAAGAGGTCAAAAGTCAGCCGAACAAACTGTGCTCACTCACAGCACAAAAATGTAATATCGTGGGTCCACAATGCAAGTCTCACTGACAATCACTTGTACGACCATTACTCATCTTATAAAGTTATAAAGGCATGACGAAAGCTGCATTTAGAGGAAATTCAAAAAGGTGTCTGGCCACTGTGGTGTGATGCGTCCTCCGCAATCTGGTTAATGCCTTTGGCGTGAGTGATGCGTCCACTACAATTTGGTTTATGCCTTCAAGGTTATGTCTGATTTTGTCGCAGCTCTGGTGACAAGGATGGTATGTGCCACCTCTTTGGCTTGAGAGCATTGTTTGATCATTTCCCAGGAGTTGTCTACTTCCAGATTAAAGCGCTATAAGATGAGAATGTTGGTTGAGAAGTGTTTTATACTTTTTGGGTGATAAGTGTTGATGCAACAGTAATTGCTGGAATTTACCCGATAGCCTTGGTGTTTGTTTCCTTCTCTTTTTCCCCTAATAACTCCTGGCTTTCTTGATCACATCGAAGTGTTGAATTTTGATGCCCATTGTTAAATTAAAGTTTGGTAAAACATGATACATAATTTCTAATGTATTTTTCATTGTATCAAATGGCACTTAACAATTAGGAATTAAAAATATACAATTTAATACAGTTCTATTCGAAGTGGACAAACAACTTGGATTAACAGTTTAAAGTCATTGCTAGTCTAGATGTAGATATATAGATATATATATTTGTATATGTTTTGCAGTAGTTTAGATGGTTACTTTTGATTTTTGTTCAACTGTTAAAGGTACACGATTCTCCGCCATTAGATTAGTTACAACTAATAATAAATGTATGTAATTTGTTTGTTTAGTAACCAGTTGAAGGGTTCCCACGGGATGGACACATTTGAACAATGCAGGAGCAGGAGGGCAAATGATTGGGTGTACTACATAATTTTGGCATATGTGGGACGGGGGATACATACCAAAAAAAAAGTGTGCTTAGGCAAAGGTTAAGGAGTTATAAATAATTTTGAAACAAAATGTGTGCAGTAGCCGCTGCTGGCTTGCTCGCTGCTCCGGCTGCTATAAATGGGTGATGCGCACCGGCTTCGGCTGACGCCCCTTCGTGCTGGAGTCGGCTGAGGCACTTAGCTAAAACTATAAGTCCGTTATGGGTCCGCCGGCCACACTGAACTTGGATGCCGTTGCCGACGCTGTGCTGGGACTCCAATTTGGTTGGCTGGCCACCTGGGCGCTTAGGTCTTTAACCAATTTTTCGAGTCTACAACATGGTCAAAGCAGTTTTTCGTAGAAAGAAAAGAAACAGAAATGCATAGAACGTTGAGTGTCTGGTGATTAGTTACTGGATTGCGATGTGTCTGGATGGGTGATGTGTTTGTGTGGTGTTATGGTTAGTGGGGCGGTGCCAGTGCTACATGCGGTGTGAAATGGTGATGGGTTAGAGTAACAGCAAATAGAATAGAGCATAGACTACACCCACGCTATGATACGCTGATTGGCCTCCTTACGTGCAGCGGACGCTTCGCTGAGTTCGCGTTTGAGTTGGGCGTGCTCCTTTTTGCGCGGCAACAACGGCGGTGGCGTGGCGGGAGTCACCTGCTCGGAAATCAGTGCGAATGTGGGCGGTCCCTGTGCTGGCTGCTGGCTGGCGGGACCATTGCTGCGGGATTCACTGCTAGAGCAGGAGAGTCGCTTATTGGTGGTCACCGACTGCAACTCATTGTCCTCCTCCGCCTGTTCCTCCTGCTGTGGCTGCTGCTGCTGCTGCTCGTCGTTCACCTCATCATCCTCGTCCAGCAAGTGTGGCGTCTGATGCATTGTTCCGTAGTGCAGATTAAACGACTGTGCACGCCGTGTGGCCGCTGACCCCACTCCGGCGCCATTGGGGAAGGGTTTACGGGTACCCCGGGCACGTTCATTCTCATAGATGATGTCGTGATACGTTTGTCGCTGATTGAAACAGTTGGCCAAGGCCTGGCGCAGATATTTATTCTCAGCCTCCAGATGTGTCAGGCGTTTGTTGGTTTCCTTGCGCTCCAGGCGCAGCTGCATCACATGGGACTGCAAAATGTGTGTTCAATTGGAAATCATCTCCATGGCTCTACGAGGTCAACTCACCTTGAGCTCATCAATGTCTCGCAATATGCGCACATTACCCTCATTTAGGGACCACTGTCGCTCCTCCACCATGGACTTGACTCTGTGGGTGGAATTAAAGTTGGATTAGTTGCTCAGATCCTCAGTGATTGACAGCCAATCCCTTCACTCACCGACTAAGCAGCGCATCCTCGCGCACACGTGCTGCCTCCTTGACTTCGCGCACCACATCGGTCATCATGCCGGGCGTATAGGCACCTAAAATTTCACAGATAAGATCATTCCTCATGAGTTGGTCGGACTGGGAACATGGGATTCGTATTGCCCAAAGATATATTTTGTACCTGAATGATAGGTGGGCGCTGGACTGTGCGTGCCACCGAATCCACCGCCAAACACCATGGGCTGACTTTGTGTGCTTAATCCGCTCAAGCTATCTCTACGGTGACGCATGCCCCCAGACCCGGCCCCAGCCCAGGGCTGGCCGTTGGGCGTGTGCTTTAAAGCCTCGATATCGACTGTGTGTGTGTGTGTGTGTGTGTGAAGGGGTGGGTGTATTGTTTACGTGTGCAAAAGGTAACCGGAATACATAGAAAGAAGCGAAAAAGGTAAAAGATGCAACAATTACAAAAATAAACAGAAAAGAGAAACCAAAAGATTAACAACAATTGGGAACAGCGTGTAAATACAGATACAACAAATCAATGGAACAACAGCCAGCGAAACGGAGGGAGAGATAGAAGACAATCAGGATACTTTGATATTTACAATTCAGGGATGCAAACCCGGGGGGGTGAACCTTTATATAACCTGTGAACCGAACTGAAAAAACGCAGAAGAAACGGTTCGGTTCATTTCATTGCCATTCTTTGCCTTTTAATAACATTTTCAAGGACTAAGATTCAATTTGCTACCAATCCAACTTAAGATATTCTTTCGAAACTATGTTCACAGCTTGTTTGATGTTTTATAACTTCTCAAACGAACCAAAAGTCCCAGAAGAAGCGGTTTGGTTCATAGATGGTACTTTTTAGACATATTTAGCAATCAGAATTAGTTGATAGTGGTAAAGATCGGAAGAACGGTTGTCGAGCTATGAGCAAAAGACTGTTCGCTGCTGCAGCGCAGCAATAGCCTTGCATTCAGCTGCATCTGCAGCATCAAAATTTATGCTGAGCGTATAATTTCGTTGGTACAGAGTATGCTAAAGTCGGGCTTGACCGACTTTCTTTCTTGTTTGTGTATCAAGTATAAGTAATCATTTCTCGGCTGCAGCTCGATGCACCTCAGGATTCTGAGTCTGGCATTTCTCGGCTGCAGCTCGATGCACCTCAGGATTCTGATACAATATGTTCACTTTTGTCAATATCTCGATTTGATGGCAGAGAATGGTACACTAGCCGCGACTCTTCACTTCTCTAAGAATCGTTTTTAGCCCGTTCTTCTGATTAGGTTCGACTCGATTTCGATTCATTAGTGAGTCTTTTTCGAGTCGTATTTCAATAACCCAGCAAACATTTTACGTAATTTTTGATCACATTCGAGTCTTTTTCGAATCCTCGATCTGATTCAAATAGTCATAAATGCGCTCGTTTTCTGATCGTAAATGATACTTTTGTCGGGAGAAAATGGTACCCTAGCAGCGATACTTCTTAAAGAGTCGTTTTTAGCCCGTATTTCTGATCAGTTTCGAGTCATTTGCGGGTCTGTTCAATTCGTATTTCAATAAATCACATATTGAGCATTTGCATGTAACATTTTTGAGTCTCCTTTTAATCGCACAAGATAGTAAACATCATTAAAAGGGCTCGAAAAAGACTCGTTAAGCTGATTTCTCAATATGATCTTCCAAATGTTGGGTGGGAAAACACACTCTAAGCATACGCATGAGTCCTTTTCGAGTCTTCTTTTAATAGCACGGTTGAGCTTCTCTTAATCCCTTGGCTTGCGCGCTTATAATATTCGCAGAAGATATGGGGACCTACAGTTTAACGCCTAATCCAAAAGATAATGTTTGAGAAGCTTTCGCAAATGATAGCAATCTCTGTTTAATCATTAAATGGTTTCAAAAAAGAACTCCTACAGATGATTTTTGTTTAAATGACATCCGTGTATGACTCTGTATGAGAGGGAGTGAGGCTAGAAAATGATAGAAATCACACGAAATCAAGGGTACTCAAGGGAACTCGACCACAGCGCCCTTACTTGTTTTAAGTCGATTGCCACACAATATGTTGAGGCGTGTGAAATGCTGCCCATCTCCTGCCCATAGTCCTTTGTTCCTTTATCACTTGGCTTTCGTTCATCCGATCTCTAACATTCCTTAAATATTCCTTAAGGGAAAGAATCATATATCTATGAAAACTTGGGAGATATTCGGGCCTGTTCCCGTTTTCGATTTCGATCAAATTATGTGAAATCGGAATTGGAAACTCTTCCCTTTTCCAAAAGCCGATTGTTTGACTCGTTATGTTATGTTATAATTGCAAATCCTCTCCAAATCAAACAGTTTTGATGGCTGACAGCTTTAACCGATTTCTCTAATCAATTCTTGGTTATCAGATATCTTGCCTTTCCGATCGATCGAATTCGAAAACGAGAACAGGCCTGATTATGGTTTTTCTAAATTGTGAGGGCGGGAGGGGGTGTGGCTTAAATTGATTCTAGAGATGGATATGGCTATATCAACTCGAGAATTTTTCAAATCTGAAACCAATTTGGTCTGCGTATACAACTACATTTATGCAAATATATTCGGACATGGCTATATCGACTCGGCTTTTGATGCTGATCAAGAATATATTTGCTTTATGATATCGGAGATGCTTCCTTCTGCCTGTTACATACTTTCGCACAACTTCATCATCCCCCTTTTCCCATTTTGAAAGGGAACAGGGTATAAAAATAGAGGAACGTTAACTTCGGCTCGGCAGAAGAGCACGTTTTTCTAACGCAGGCTACTGTTGGGACCTTATTTTTCTATATTCCCTTCTGTATAGATGTTCGATTTTAAACAAATTAACAATTATGACAGCTACACTATATACTATATATGTCCGATTTCGACCAAACTAATGGAATCATAGTATAGCATGCATATAACTAACTACGAACTAAAAACTACATACTAAAAAACTAAGGAGTTTGGAAACGTTTTCATATAAAATTAAAAGTGAGACTAGTTTTACGACCGATCATTCCCATGGCGGCTATATGCTATAGTCATCCGATCCAGCCGGTTCCGACAAATGTGCAACGTCTATGTATTTGAAGACTTTGTGCAATGTTTAGTGAAGTAAGCTTGAAAACTGACGTATGAGATGGCTTAGAATCAGACGGATAGACTGACGAACATGGCTTAATCAGCTTAGCTCGTCATGCTGATCTATAATATAAATGCTATAGATATGCTTTCTTCTTTTCTTTTTTTACAAACATTTGGACTTTTTTAGTATAAATACAACTCGCTGTCACATTTGAGATAATTGTTTGTTCGATAAACGTCTGGACATAAACTTAAAGGGTTCGGTTCATGGTTCTACTTGAGGGACACAAAAAAATTACAAGAATCACACTAGAAAAGAGATTAAGAGCGCTGTAAAACCAATTATTTTTGTTTCAAATTGCATTCAAATTGGATCAGTTCGTTTGATTATCTACGGGGATCTACGGGGACGAGTCATCTAATTTACATAGGTTGGAATGAAAAAGTTTTGGAGAACAAAAATCAACTCAAAAGTCGCCAAGCCTTTTTTGGTCTTTATAGTTTTTAGTTTAGATTTTTAGGATCTCTTGAACTGGACCCTAAACCACAATCTCAACTCAAACCGGGTCAACTTGGGATAAAATATGCCTTAAAAAATGATCTATCCTTGTCAGAGCTTTCATTTCGAGCTACAACTGCTTGCCTTTATATGTGAAATGTCTCCAAAATGCTGGGCTATTAGATTAGAGGACAAAAGTTGAGAGATTTGAAACCGACTGTTCAAGGCTAAGTGGGTTTGGTGCGTACGGTTTCCTTTCTCTATTATCTAGTAGCCTGCAGCGATGCTGTCACTTTACATCTAAAGTTCTCCTAGTTTAGGTTTAAATTCAATCGTTTATACGAAATCTCTAGAGATTTCTGGTGCACCCCCCTATACTTCTTTTTGCATTCCAAACATTTCTTGGTTTTCTTAGTTAAATGACTTCGAGAAGGATTAAACGGTCACAACAAATTGATGCAGAAGATGATAGGCTCATCAAACTAAGAGCACCGAACATCATGAGTTAGAAATGCTCCTAACATGTCTCAAACTAAAAAGCTTCTGACTTGTGATGTTGGCTGTGAGCAGGAGAGATTATCTTATGAAAGTCTACAACCATGTTTCTATAACGGAACTCTTTTGGCAGCCATGGAGAAGAGAGAGTCGTAAGTTCATTTAAAGATACATTAACATGGATCAAGGATGCCTTTTGCACTGTATTTACATACAGAGACATCTAGTGACCAAAATTGGGTCAAATTGGGGTTCAATAAACTCAAAACCAATACTCAGATTTTGTCTAGAAATGCCAACAATTCTTCAAATCGATATTGAAAATGGGAAACCCCGAACCGTTGGTCAGTTCCAATTTCAAAATGGTTTGCATCCCTGCTTACAACGTCTGGCCAAGATGTAGGAGAAGGGGAGTAGCACCAGCTAGCTTCGAACGAACCTTTTGTCTCATGCAAATTGCGACAAATCTTGGAATTGGTCTCGTGCAATATGTTAATCTGCTCCATCAATGCCGCAAAGAACTTGTTCTGCTGCTGCTGCTGTTGGTCCTGTTCGCTGCCAGCCGGATTACCATTGCGACACTCGGGCGTATGCTGGCCACTCAATTTGGAATCATTATCCGAGGGATTTAGCAAGCAGGGATCGCTGAATCGAAAGCTGACCATGTAAGAAGAAATGAGGTGAGTAATCTTTTGTTATTCGAATTCGAGACATGGCGACTTACCCTCGGCTAAAGTTGGGATTACTGCCGCTGCCATCCAAGACATCTGTGGAGTTTGGTTCATGCTCTGAATTGATGGCACCATAGCCGCCGCCCCCACCATTGCCACCACCCATCATATTGACCAACGGCGGCAGGCTGGCAAACTCTTGGCCACCATCGCCAAAGCCCAGGCCGTAGCCATTGTTGCCCTGGGGTGGAAAGAGCATGGGATAGCGGTGGCTCAAGGCTTGGGAGTGCTGAAATAGGAACATTAATGGGACGAATTGGGTATTTTATGGGCCCGACTCACGCGTTGTATGCCCAGGCTGAAGGGTGCGCCAGCAGAGCCCATGCCAAAGGGCTGCGAGTTTGAACGCATGAGGAGTTGCTGGTGCTGCTGTTGTTGTTGCTGCTGTTGTTGCTGCTGTTGTTGCTGCTGCTGCTGCTGAACTGCTGCTGCCTGAGTCACAAATATTTGCTTGTTCGCCGTTGCCGCTGGTGGATTAAAGTCCAGAAATTCCGACGATGATGACAACTGTGCATTGGTAGCGTCTCTCAGGCAATTCTCCAGCCAGGCATCTAAGTGATCCTTGGAGTAGCTTAGGCCAGGAGGGCCATGACTGTTACTTTTGCTGGCGTTCAGTGAGGATGACGTGGTTGTTGTTGTGGTCGTCGAGGCCGTCGCACTGCGAGACTTTAGCTTTTTGCGCTTGTTCGTATCCACAGCTGGAAAAACGGCACATTTGAGTTAACTAATTAAATTCCAATTAAATCGCACTGCACTTTAATTGACAACCCCAACTAATTGACAAGACTTACGACTGACAATTTCCCACCTGGACGAACTGCAGCCAGGCATTGCAAAAACGCAAATGACTCACAAGCTCTCAGTTATTTCAGCCCACAAAAATGTCGCGGGAGCCGCCGTTCGCAAACTGAAAACGAGTTTCTGTCTGCCATTCAGATGTCGGTTTTGTTTTGGTTTCAGTTAAGCAAATATTTGGATTTGGAAATTTGAGCGTAAACGTTTTCTCTTTGTCACCCCGGTTACAATTTCCAAACCTGTACGGTCTGTGCTAAACTATGTGGAACTGGGTGGGAGGGGGGTTAGTGCAATTCCAGGGCCCGAAAGCGAATGCGCAAGCCGATGCCAGTGCTGCCCTGCTTCCTCGGGCAATGCATTGCGCAGCCTGTTTAAATTTAGCCCAGACCAAGACCAAAGAGAGTGAGCCGGTTGATGTGGGAACTGTGGGCATTGCCCAAGAAGGGTAGTGCTGGCTGTCCATGAGGGTGCTATAAATAGCATTCGATCGTCGTATTAAACCGGATGTGAGCGGAGGGGAACAAGCTGCTCTAAGCTCAGGTGGTGGTAACGGAAATTGAAAGGCAAAAATGCTTAACGAAATATAACATTTAATTCACAGGAACTGCAAGCTGAGGAATAATACCTAGAATGATGGGAGATGTTGGATCTTTTAGGTGGGAACTAGGCACTGGCGAATGGGGAGAACCTATGCGATACTGGCTCTTTGCAGCTAAAGTAGACTCAAAAATGAACGTTGTTGATCCCTGATAACAAAGCGATGAATTTACTAACAAAACTGCTGGCTACCGTGAGCGGCAAAACCTCTTTTGGACGTAATTAAGGTTGATACATTAAAAACTGTCTTCTACTGACGAGGATCCACGCAAAGGTCTTATGAACCACAACAATATTCATCTTTCGTCATTTCTGAACCAAAAACCCTGCAGTTCTTGTTGCTTTTTGAATGAATCTGTAGTGTTTTTATCTACTTTGAGCATTGAAAACCATATATAATATTTGGTCTAATATATCATCACCTTGAGGGAGAATGCAACTAGACCAAATCAAAGACTGTTCAGAAAAATTTAAGTTTGACGATCAAGAATTCGATCTCTGAATCAGCGGTCGCAACTCTGACTCGATACATTTGTGCAGCCTTGCCAAGAGAGTAAGTTCGATAACAATTGAGGCGTACAGTCTCAATCCAAATGGCTATAAACATCTCCGCTCCTTTTGTAAAGCATTTCTTCTAGTCGCAAACTCACTTTAAAACATCATAGATTCTATTTATGTTGTTATTTATGTTTCAGCCATGAATTTACCACAGACATGTCCTACAACGTCATAAACTTAGCTGATTTTAGGCATGAATTCAGTACAGAAGTCATGGGTGAGTTTAATGGGAAGTAGTGAAACATGTCGGAATTCAGGCAGGAACTCCGTTAATCCTACTGCTCAAGTCAGAAATCAGCTCGTAAAAATCAGGAAAACCGGTTGTTGCCCAATGATGTGTGTGTGTGTGTGGCTGTTTGACACACACGGTAACAACAAAATCAACGGTGCGACAGCTTGCATACGAATTAGGGTTGCCTTGAATTTCGGAAGAGGCATGGGAGAGAAAAAGAAGAGAGACATTTACGAAGTTGTTGTCCGTAAACGCTTAGCAATCGCTAGGCACGGGACAACCACATATGCACCTGAAGCGGATAAAGCGAGTCTTTAGGCCATTTCTCTTTGTCCTTCAGAAATGGTTATAGATAGAAGTTCAACATATACAGGACATAAACTGGACATTTTCAGGTTGTTAAGTTTGTGGTCAAAGTTAGCCACGTCTCCGCAGCTCATATTCCAGCTACCAGAGTCTTCAAAATATATGGTTCGTATGCTTTCAAATATCCAGTAATCAGCATTATGTACCGATCTGCCCAAGAACTCGTGAAGATTCGACAGTCGTTTAATATCCTTTTTTTGATATTAAAATATCAATTTTTCATATCTTTTGGATGATTTTCAGCTCCATTGGATGACAATTTAAGATCCACTTAATATTAAATAAATATTCTTATATCCAAAATTGAATATTATAATAAAACCATTCCAAATGGATACCAAAATCATCGAATTTTTATTTTTCCAAATTATTATACTTAATATATTTTTGGCAGAAGAGAAAGAGACCTCCAGTTGCCCGACGATTTGGACCGCAAAATTTGAGGAAAAAGTTAGTGCCAATTGCTTGTGAAGGTGAGCGGATGTGATCAACATCAGTTTACACTTTAAATGAATTATACAATAAAAGTTGTACACTGCGCCGATCTTATTCCATGTGAAAGAAACTAAGGGAACCTCATGCTCACCAACCACGACCCGAACAAATAAAACCAATTTCTAGCTATAATTCTTTTTAGGAAGGGTCAGCACAGGCGAGGGTTTGACCATGTTGAGATCATGCTCAACCAAACCGCCCAGGGAGATCTACTAGTGGAGAATTTTAGCTTTTCTGAACCCTTAAAAATTGGCAATGTCACAACAATCTAGTCAAGTGCATAAAACCATGGCGACTGTGCTACATGGTAAAACAATCGAAAAGCAAAAGACATTGGAAAAGCCGGTATGAGGGGACGTTCGAAACAGAGATGGAAACCAAGTCCAAGAATATAGTAGGCGCAAATCCGATTTACGACTACTGATTTTCGATTTGCGATTGATAATGATTCTTAGCTGAATGTCACTGATTGCTAAGTTAGGCTATTTTCTGGCTTTAGTACATTTCGTCAACTCATTTAATGCACAGGTTGTCTGTTAATTTTTAGTAAACAATTGGACGAGCAATCAATAAACTGTCACCAATCATAGAATTTGTATGATTCTATCTCAGCAATCATGACTGTCATATATACCAATCGCAATCGGCAATCATTGTATTCAGCAGGTAAAATCGGTTATATCATAAATCAGTAATCGTAAATCGGATTTGTCTGCTGAAAACGCCCATAGATACCGAATTCCTATCTCAAAGACTCACTTGCTTTTCGGCTCTTTGAGTAGAATTCCGACTTTGTTTCACTTGTGAGCCTTTTTTCCGGTTCGGCTGAACCAACTGAATAACCAAACAGCACAAAACGGCTCGGACGTAAGCAGCTAATCTGGCCAAGGTTATACTGTCCAGTATCAACATCATCAATATAATATACACAAGTTAACAATAACAATTATGGCTAATTTCAAGCTAATTCCACATCCTTCCCACTCCCAGCTACCGTTTAGTACATTGTTCCAAATTCAAATCGCAATCGCATCGCTTACCCAATTTCAATGTCAGATCGCGTGTTTGGATTTCATAACAGGCCAATCCGAAATTAAATCAATCACTGACCGTGAACGAAAGCCCCCCCCCAACCACTAGGCACGCCATTGGAACCAATTGATGTACACACAATACCCCAAAATGCAGTCCAGCTCTTTCGATAATGAAATTCAATGAGGCTACTTTTGGGGAGAAAACTGACACAATTGAGATTTGTACTGAAAAGTCAACAACAAAAACTGCTGGTTAAAAAAGTAAACAAAATATGCAAATTAAGCTAATGAACAAAACAAAAAGTAAGGGGAAACGAAGAGTCATTTTGCGATACAATGAAAACGAATCTTAATGAAGACACCTCCAGCTGAGTTATGTGTGAAGAAAAATTGTGAAAAATTTATGTATCTTTGAAGCTCTAGACTTGTGACTGCACTTAGGTTGCAGGGCGGCTCAAAAAGTCTGTGGATTTAGTTTTTAAATCCATTTTTGAAATGAATTTTCCCACACTATTTGCGATTAACCCTCGCGGATGGGAAACCACCTCAAGCTGTTGATGAATTTTGAATAAAATTAGATAAACAAAACTGGCGGAGTATAATTAAGATACAATCTATTAGGTTGTTTCTTCTGGAATTTCCCAGCATTTTTCCAATACGACTTCAGCTGCCTTTCCTGCTACTTAAAGAGTATTAATTAATGTAAAAAGTGACACAAATGATTTAACGACCGCTCCCTCTATTTATAAACTATTCCAATTCCAAGTGGAGGAGATCATTGACAAATTATTGAAACTGCTGCCTGGCGTGCCTGTTGCCACATTAAGGGAATTGCGTGTATATTTAAGAAACAAGTAGCTCTTCCCACCCGAGGAAATTTATGGCGTGCCGCCTTCACGCGACTTGTGTGGTGGTGGAGTGGTGGGTGGAGTGGTGGGTGGGGGAATGCAAAAGTTAACACCATTTAACTTTGCCATTTGTTTCCCTACCATTTAAGCGCATCCAAAATGCTCAAGTTCTCTCACCTCTTTGTGTGCCAACGACATTGCCAATTCCAGTGCCAGCTGTGCTGGAACTTGTTGCTGCAGCCACTATGGCCACGGGGCTGGTCACATCCACAGTACCTCCCTGACCTCCTCCAGCACCGACACCAGCCGTGGTGGTTGTTGCTCTGCCATTTGTGTTGATCTCCACCTGTGTTGTGGTTGTCATTTTCTGGAAAGAAACGAAGAGAGAATTTATGAAAAGCCTTTCCCACTATGTGAGCGCCGCCGGCATTCGACCATGAAACAAATATACATATGTATGTTTGCACTTTGTTTGAGGGGGGAGGGGGATTGGGGGTAGAAGAAACACCAGAACCAGAAAGAACAAAACTTAGAAGAAACCTTGTGTGCATCACCGGAAAACACCTGTCCGTTTTCTTTGCATTTATTGCTGTTGTTGTTGTTGCTAGGTTGTTGTTGTTTGTGTAGTCGTGGCACTCACTCACATTCTATTGATAAAATGTAAACAATATTTGTATATATGGAAATGCACTCACAGACAAACAGTCGGCCATGTGGGTAAGCACACATGCAAGTAAATATGTAATATTGAGTTGCCTAGAAGTGGGGGCCAACTGGTTGGTCGGTAACCAAGCGCCATACGCCCACCTAATGTCAAGCAGTTGCTTTGGATGGGCGTTAGATTTAGATTTACATGCAGGAAATATACTAAGTTGATAAGATCATGAAGAGCTCGCTAGCGCATCTATAATTTTCTGTACATTTTCAGAAACAACAAGCAGTCGAGTTTCCCGACCACAAAATACCCTGTTCATTTGTTTTTGAATTTTTGAAGATGAATGTAACCGGTTTTTGTAATAAAATTGTCATCCTAAATGTAGGCAACACTTTTTTCTTGTCCTGACCAACAACTGGGGGGGTGCTCTTATCAGCTCAACTGTTTCGCTTATAACTCCGATCTGTTTGTACTTTTCAGAATAGATATATATTGGGCGTAGCTTGATGTATACTAAACCACGAGGCTCTAACTTAAAAATTGTGGATCGGACGGTTTTTTAGGTCTATGATGTCTCGACGAGGTCTTGGTTTTTTGGGTATAAAAGGGGGACGGGGTGGAATTTTCCGAATCTGAAACAAACTTTATCTGCGTACAGCATAAGTCTACCTTCATGCGAAAATTTGTGGCTCTATCTCTTATAGTCTCTGAGATCGACGCGTTCATACAGACAGACAGACGGACGGGCAGACGGACGGACAGTCGGACATGGCTATATCGACACGGCTGATCATGCTGATCAAGAATATATATACTTTGTGGGGTCGGAAATGTTTCCTTCTCCCTGTTACATACATTCGCACAACTTCATGATCCCCATTTTCCCATTTTCAATGGGAACAGGGAATAAAAAGGATAGTTTTTGATGATCCCCGGAATGATTTTGAGGTAGCCATTTATCCTCTTGCTAAGGGTATTATAATTTTGCCCAGAAGTTTGCAAAACATAGAAATATTTATTTCCGACCTAATAAACTATATTTATTCTGGATCAGGGTTACGAGCTGAGTCGATTGAGCTTTTCCGTCCGCCTATCTGTTTCTACGGACGTTTCGGATGACTATATCTCATAGCTCCCATAGGAACAATCGTTCGGAAAACTAGTTTTAGTGAGAAAAACTTATTTCTTTTCAATGGAAACGTCTTCAAACTTTGTAATCGTAGGTTTTCTATGTTTTTTTTTTATAATTCTACCAAGTTTTATTCAAATCGGACAACTATATGGTATAGCTGCCATACAAAAGATAGGTCTGAAAAACAGTCTTAGTTGGAAAATCTGTTTTGTTTTTAAAGGTAGCATCCTGAATTTTTTTTATTTGTTTGATTCACATGATTTCACTTCGTTCTACAATACAAACGATCGGTCGGAAAATGGGTCTTAGTGGAAAAAATACGATTTTTGAAAATATTTAAGCGAGTAATTGCAATGGTATAAAAACTTGGGCACAGACGAAGTTAGCTAGCTTTGCTTTACCGATTATTTTTGAATTATATCAAAACATCCATACACTCAGGGAAAAATCGCATAGTAAAACCTAACACAGTCATATTTGATTTTACTATGCTCCTTTTAAATTAACTAAAACGCACTTTGAATTGACTAAAAACATATTTAATCGGCAAATTTCAGCTACTCCCTTTATATTCCCAATGCAAGGATTCCAACTTGAGAATTACAAGTGGTCGTACTTTTGCAAAATGCCAGAATGATATTCAGGAATAAATTAAAGGCTGTTCAATTTAGGTAGTATTTTAGCCGTCGATCAGTCAGCATACGCGATGGCACAACTGGTTAAGACGGCATTCCGATCGAGTTCAAGTCCAGAGGTCCCGAGTTCGATTATCCTCTTTAAGAAATATCGCTGCAATTGGTCCGACTCTTTCCGTATTTTTTTTCTTTATTTCAGAGTTCATGATCGCCTATGCACCTTTTGTAATGGCTGCCACATGCTCTATAAATCTTATTTTAGGCGTCAGGATAACCCCAAGTTATTTGTACCCCGGTACCACATTCATGTGTTCCTCCTGAAAAGTCCAGTTTTCAGCATTTTCTAATTATCATCATCTCAGACTTTGCCATACCCCGCAATATGCAGTATGCCTCGAGGTTATAGATTACTCATAATATAACTCAGATAGGTGCCTCTTATTCACCTTCACATATATTATATTATTATATTATTGTGTTTCTCGGATAGCGATTACCCTCGTCCAAAATTTCATTTGAGAAACTTTAATGAGATGTCAGACAAGTAAAAATACAGCTTTAGGTTTGACTAAAATGACGTCAAGGACTGAAACCACAGGTTAATTGGTACTTAGTTATACACTCAGAAAAAAAAACAAGAACTTTGTACTTGAATTAAGTACAAACGGTGTCAACAGTACGGTAAGTACGAAAACACTTGATTTAAGTACAAAATTCTTTTATCAAGTACGATTTTTTCAATCCCAAAATATAATACTTGATTTTAGACTGTTTTGGGATATATTAAGTATGTTTTGAACGGCTAAAATATTTTTAATCATACTTTTAGCTTATAATGGTCTTAAGTCAAGCCCGATTTTGTGTCAAAATAAGTACAAAACATTCGTTCTTAAAGGTAGTAATTTCTATTGCCAGCCCAAAAACATTCTAGGAAGAATATAAGAGCAAAATGTTCTTGGTTTGAGACCTTACACTTAGTTCTTGAACGAGGTCTCTGTATTAAACCAAAGAATATAACATATTTTGTACTTGAACTAAGAACTCGCTTTTCTAGAATCTTTCATCTTACTGTGAGTACAAAATGTTCTTGAGTCAAGAAGGTTTGTTGTCATTTCAATAATATTACCAATCATATTCAGTCAAGTTTTGAATGTTTCGTACTTAATTTAAGTACACTCAAGAAGGAATCATACTTAAAATTTCAAGTACGAAACGGCTTAAATTCTATTCCGATTGGTGTAGAACGCCGGTAGCCTTTTTTTTTTAATTTTGATCATTTAATTGCTTAAACGAAAATTGTGGCTGCCCATTTCTCCCAAAGCTATTTGAAGGCCTTGAACCCCGGGCACTATTTTAGCTAAAAAGTCCACATTTGTAGTCTTGATTCCTGAATACTGTCCACAGATCAAGTTTACAAATTTACCCAGAACTAACGACTTGGACATGTGGGTATTATTTTTGCTTCCGGAATTTTTTAGTTTAAATTGACCTTTTCACGAACATCAGTTTTAAAATGTCGATTGGGCGAAAAATAATTCTTAATCACTTATTTCAAGAATGTCATAACTGCAGCACAACTGAGATAAGTCGACTTAATTTGGAGCATGAAAACAAAGCTGAACAGGTAAGATAGATGGTTAAGAGAGACTACAATATACTCTGTACCAACAAAAGTGTATGCTCAGTATGAAGTAAGATGCTGAAGTAGCAGCTAAATGCTCATAACTTGACTATCGTTCTTCTCATCCCTACCAATACTTTGGCGAATTAATAAATTGTTCTAAATACTAAATACGAGCTATCTATCCATAAAGCAGTGGGAGATATAAAAGTGTTTCCAATTAATGGGGCGGAAAGGGGCGTGGCAAAAAATTTAATTAGACGGTCGGACATGGCTATTGTTGCTGATCAAGGATAGATACATTATTGGGTCAGAGATGCTTCCTTCTAACTAAACATACTTTGTGTACCTTCGGTACATAGTAAAATGCAATGTAATTCAGTTAAGTCTTTCATCTCTCCTGTCATTATTCAAACTTCCCAAATGCACATATTTTAGTTTAAGTTATTTTAACTGCCACCTTTCTCCAACTCCAAGTCTTTATTGCTGCTGCTGATGCTCGTCAAATTCCGTTGAGAAAGCTGCAGCAACATTTGCATGCTGGTATTTTGAGCGGAATCCTAAGTAAAACTTGAATGCTTGGCTTGTTTTAATGTAAAGTAGCTTCCCATTTATGCCATTTATGACAGCATAATTGCCAGGCCGTTGTTAGCTACCCGTGGAAGCCTCCCAGCTGATTCTGTTACAGAGTTAACAGAGCGCTGCTACGCTTTAACGCTTCGCTAGCGGCAATTATGCGTTCACAAAGTGCGACATACGTACAGCAGTACAAATATCTAGAAACATTCATACAAACGAGGCCAGTTTGATAAGTCCGATTTTTTTTTAAACATTCCGCGTAATAACTGGAAATGCAATGCCATCTGCGAATAGACTACAGTCAAACTTGGAGCAATCTGTGTCATCTTCAGACATAAAATAAAAACAATCTCTTGATTTCATTAGGCATTCATTAGGATCATCGGATAATTCAATTGCTTAATGTGTCTTAGGATGCAAGCATTTTTTCCGATCTTTCGAAGATAAACCCATCCGAAATGCTTGTTTTTTAAGTTACAAGTTTGCAAAAATTGGACAAAATACATTTCGCCAAATTACTTACTTTTAAAGCCTGTACTTAAGGATAATCTGTTTGGAAAGATATTTTTTCCTCACTTTTGAAGGTAGGGCAAATTATCAAAATTTTGGAAGGCAAGAATCAGCGCCAAACGTTTTAACACTCCTTTTGTTCTTTCAGCCTTTCTGAACTCTTAGAGCACTTCCTGCAGTATGTCGTAACGTCCTACCCTTAGATCTGTTCGGAAAGTCATATTTTTGTACTTTAGAAGTTGCGGCAAGTTCGAAATGATGTAAAAAACCTAATTCTGTTAAAGGATCGCCCTCAACTCCACCGAATCTTAACCATTAAGGCCATTCTTATTTTTATTGTACTTTGGAAGGAGCGATAGGTGTCCGAGACTGTTTGATGTAACATAAAGATGAGTCCGCAGGCTTTGAACGCATTATAAAGTATTAGTTTTGGCTTATAGAAGTATTACAGCCCTGGTTTTGATTAGTGCCAGTTAAATTTGATCCAGCTAGTCCTTAAATCATTCAACATTTTGTCATAGAAAACTTTTTCATACCAAACAGCTTTAAAAAATGTCCAAGCTCATCTAAAGTGTCTTCTTCTAAAACATTTTATCCAATAATTGAAATATTATGATTTCCAAAGTGCATCGGGGTTGTCCCAAATATTTCTATAGAATTTCGTTTGGAAAAGAAAATAATAAATGGGCGTAGAAGTCCAAAACGTAAGTGTTTACAAAATAAATCTTAATTAGAATGTAATGGAGATTTTGATCACGTCACTTTACCCCTAAATTCTCTGGAATCAATCAACCGATTTGGATGAAATTGTTTTCTGTCATAGCTAACAACTGCCAAATGAATAGAATAAGCTTAACTGGAAAAAAGTATGTAACAGCCAGAAGGAAGCATCCCGACCCCGAGTCGATATAGCCATGTCTGTCTGTCTGTCCGTTTGAACGCACAGATCTCATAGATAATAAGAGATAGAGGTTTGGCGTGTTTGGGACAAAAACTTCTTATACTTGCAGGCAGATCAAATTTATTTTCAATTTTAGACACGCCCCTTCCGGCCTCGCATTTTGGAAAAAACGCCATACCTCGGACAGTTGCAGAGATAGATGGTTCGTACCTATTAGACATATTAACTAATCGACAATATTTATCGAACCGCCAAAGCAGTAAGGAAGATCGGATTAACGGTTCGAGTTTTTTTAATGATTAACTAAATATAAAAGAAGTTGGTCAAGCCCGACTATTATACACTCTGCATAAATTTTGATGCTGATGCTACAAATAAAAAGTAGTCTCTGCGTGAATACACATAGTCTAAATTATAACTCATGCATATTCTCTAAATGTGATTTATTGAAATACTACTCTAAAATGACTCGAAACTGAAATCTATAAAAGACTAGCAAATGAGTCGAAACTGAAGAAGATCCGGTTAAAGACAACCTTCGATTTGAAAACCAGTAAGGGCGCTGCAGTCGAGTTTCCCGACTACAAAATACCCTGTTCATTTGAAGATGAATGTTTTTGAAGATGAATGTAATCGGTTTGTGTAACAAAATTGTCATCCTAAATGTAGGCAACACTTTTTTCTTGTCCTGACCAACAACTGGGGGGGGTGCTCTTATCAGCTCAACTGTTTCGTTTATAACTCCGGTGTTTTTTGTCCAACCTGATTGATAGATATTGGGCCTAGCTTGATGTATACTAAACCACGAGGCTTTAACTTGAAAATTGTGGATCTGACGGTTTTTTAGGTCTAGGTTGTCTAGAGGAGGTTTTGGTTTTTTGGGATAACAGGGGGTCCGGGTGGAATTTTCCAAATCTGAAACAAACTTGATCTGGGTACAGCATAAGTCTACCTTCATGCAAACATTTTTTGCCTCTATCTCTTATAGTCTCTAAGATCGACGCGTTCATACAAACAGACAGACGGACATGGCTATATCGACTCGGCTGTTCATGCTGATCAAGAATATAAATACTTTATACGGAAACGTTTCCTTCTCCCTGTTATAAATATGCTTCTAACGCTGAAACTGATGATGAATGGGCGCAGTGAAATAAGTGTCAAGAATTATTTATGTTTTCCAGCAACTTAAAGAGCTTCTGGAAGGAATTTTAATGACCAGCCTGTGAAGCTTTCTATGCTTCTTAACACATACGTTAATAATTTTCAAAAGTAAAGTTTGATCTGGAGCTCAAGAGATGAGAGAATAGTTATATAATTTGTTCGGTATTTTCAAATTAAGTATTTAAAAGAAAAAAAAAATCATTCAATGATTATTTCCAATTTACTATTCAACCGTCAATAACATCGATGAGGGTAGACATCGATGTTTCTCCAGCTCTAGTTGAAATACTTGCAACCTTCCATGCAAATTCCAAACAGGTACGAATATAATATAATTTATTAAAAAAACCTAAGACTTATTAAACTGCCCTCGGTCATACATCGCATATGGTACTATTTGATTGCAGTGACAAAAACTTGTTTAACCCAAAATGCTACCAAGACGCAACGAAAGTCAAGCGACGCTTTGCTTTGGCCACGCTCGTTGGATTCAGATGGAGATATAGATACAAAGATACGAGTACACACATAGACGAATCTCTTTGTGTGTGGGGACGGGGGTGTTCCAATGCCAAATTTGTGCATGGCGAAAACAAATTAAAAACTAGCAAACAAGATCGAGAGAGAGGGACAGAGATGGAGAGAGCGAAGCTAAAAGATACACAGCAAGCAAACTGTGTGGTATCTGTATCTGCTCAACGCTAACGAGCGCCGTCTAGTTGAAGGGGCCTTGGCACTTCACTTGATCAAGTTGAAAGTGAATTAAGTTTTTGCTTTTCTTTGGCGTTGATGAAGCGAAAGGCAAAACACAATGCCATTAAAAGAAAGAAAGAAAGAAAGGCAACAACAACGAACTGCCGATAGTGCAAAATATATTTGATATCTTTCACTTGCCGTGATAAAGCCAACACGCAGCTATAAATAAACATTCTAATGAACTGCAGGTTCGGGCTTGGGTATTTCCAATTCAAGAATTGAACTACCCAAAGAAGCTGTCAAAACTTCAGCCACAAAGCTGATGTATTTTCTGTGTCCCTGAAAAACTTGGCAGCAAGGTGAAACTAGACAATATTCATTAGTGGCCAATGCTTTTCTCTTTTTTTTTTGTTGTTCAAGTTCTAGGCTATTGACTCGATGCCAACAAAACTGAAGATGAATATCTTACGGGAAAAGCGTACTAGATAATGAAGTTCGAACTTTGTGCAAAATGTCTGAGGCAGCTATCAGTGGAATCTAAACAAAGTTACACAAAACAAAAAAAAAAAACAAAAAACATAACAAAACAAATCAACAAACGAACCGGTTTTTCTTCTAATAGTCAAGGCAGTCCCGCTCTTTCTCCCTCTCTCGCTGGTGAGTGTGTATTGACCTTTTCCCAGACAACAAATTTTAATGACACTAATAAAAACAAAGCAAAATGAACTTACAACAAAAGCGGAGATGGCGACAGCGATGGCGATGGTGTTGGGCGACCCCACCACCAAATCACCGGACGCGATCAATGATTACACACACACACACACACACACACACACACACACACACACACACACACAGAGAGAAACACACGTAGAGCCCAGGCGAGTCATTTGGTTTGTTGACCCAAGCATAGAGCATTCAATAAATTGAAGAAAATGAATGAAAGAAGAAACGCGACATGGATGGAAAAACATGCAAGCAATGACCAAGCAAAACCATTCAAGGAGTAGAGATGAGCATTATATGGCAGTGACTAAGTGCTCCTTAATCGCATTGGACAGCAGGTGGCAGTTGGAGTTTAAAGAGAGTGATGAACCAATTCGGAATTAAGATACAGCAGGCAAGATAAAGTTGAAAAAGGACAAATTTGTAGTGAACTATGAACTGCAAAACAATGTAGTTTGGTTCGTGGACATGTTTAGAAACACAAAGCGCTTAGCTAAGAATTTTGGAATTTTAATGGTTTCCCTTAATTTAGTTTTATTGGATTTTCGTGTCTCTTCTTAGGAGAGACCAATCATTCACTGAACCGATTTCAATTCCCCTTAATGTCAGCAAGTGAATTATCATGTTTCATAGAACGTTTCATAGAAACAAGCCGTATCTGTATGAATACACTACTCAGAGTACGCCGTTAAGTCGTATGCATAAAGTCGATAAATTGGGTATACTATTTGAAAACAATTCGTGATTTATAATAAGGCTCAAAATATACTTGTACTCATCCAGATATGGTCCCAAGACTTTAGTGATCGCTATACCACTAATCTTTTTTACAAACCTGGAATATTGCTCCTGCTCACATGCCAGGATCAAATTGAATCAGTTCAACAAAATGAATCAGATCGTAAACTAAACTGGGACACCAACTAGCACATATCTTCATACAAACTAAGACTACGTCTAATTGAGTCTTCCTCCACTCAAATCACAGCAAATTTGCCTTGCGAAAATTTTTGGTCACAAGCTTTTGCCGGCTGAGATTGGCTCCATGGGTCTTATAAGCCTTATCAATTTTACAGTACCACCTAGACTTACTCGCCACTATACTCCAATCTACCTCCCGCCTCGCCTAACTAACCATGCGGATCGAGACCCCCTTGATTACTCTATCTTGAACATTACTATATCTCAATCTCAAGCTAACGAACACTCTGATCGACCACCTCTGAGTTGGACCATAACTGGCTTGGTCAAATAAACTAGTCCCACCGGGTCAGAGATCGTAATACCTGGGATCTCATTGTTCCTTTGTAATTTTCCATTTTATGTTTAACTGAACATTGTTAAACTTACCTCAATAAATGATGGATTAGGGAAGAGTTGTTCTAATCTATGCTGGCTTGGGACTCAAGCCGAATGGATATTCGAAATGGTTTTCTCAGCGGTTCACATTCATACACAGTTTTTTTGTAACGCTGGTTCGGTTCATTCCATGGCTCTTGGAGCTAACTGAACCGCGGTTTCGGATCGGTTCAGTGGTTCACAATGGCACATTATGAAATTCTATGATTTATATCTTAATTTGATTTTTCGAACACTTTGGAAATTTAGAGATCTAAGATCCTAAGATTTGCACATTTTAGAAATCCTTAGAAGAATGTCCAAAATGTCCTACGTCTACAAGATCCTCGAGGAATGCCCTTCGAACACAGAGAATATCGGCTTGAGAAGAATACGTACCTTGCATTTGCACAGCCGACTTATCATATTATATTATTTGAGAAAAAACTCTCCTGGTTAAGATTAATTTAAGGTAAGGAAGTACTACAAAAAATTAAATATATTGACATATACTGGAAAAAATACAGATTGATGACAGGTTCATTAAGTTATCGGTGGGCAATTGCAAAATGCATACAGGATTACAAGTTGTTACATTTTTGTCAAGTCATCCCTAATAGTCATATCGATCTGGCATCGCTTAAGATGTAGAGGGTTCAGCGAAATGTCGTAAAAAAACTATCTTAGGGAAACGAGTCAAACTCCCAAATAAATAAGTAACATTGTTTAGAGGAAAGCGATTCACGCCTTAATACTCGTCAGAGAACTAAACCGAGCCGAACCATTTTTATTTGTTGTTTTCGGTTTGGTTCAGCAATTCTGAAAGGAAGCCGGTTTAGTTTGCGTTTCATTTCACTAGCAGAAATACGCTGTTCGGTTCGGTGGATAACTGTTTAATTGTGATGTTTTTTTTATGATGGCTAATTTCTGTTCTCAAATTTAACAATTTTAAATTCTCTAGAGATTTATTTGTTTCTATTCGAACACTTTCGAAATTGAATTCACGGACAATCTCTCTACAAGTGCACCTTAAAATAGCTAAATATTGTCTTCTGCAGTGAATGGAATACTGGGAGTACCTGGAAAGATGATCCAAGGATGCAGACATCAAAATCTTATTTTACTAAAATATTTTTAATTCTATTTCGTATCTCTTGAACCAGAAGTTCTGCAGGAAAACTAACTCAGGGCTCGAAATTACGTTAAGCAAGTATGAAACTTCTTCTCTGTTCTAAAATCTTGTAAACTTGTGGTATTTTGGATTGGTTATTTGCCCAAGACCTAGCACAACCCTTACTCATCTCGATGGTGATTCACTGGATTATTTATTTCAAAGCTCTCCAAGTCATTTTCCCTATTCTTTCACTCTGACTGCTGACTGGATTTTCAATAGAGTCCAATCACTGTGTGAAGTATGTACATCTCTTACAAGGAGCGGTCACATGTTCATTTTCATTCACAATGACACATTTGGTCCGCGGTGCTTGGGAAAGGCGAGTATTAGGTTGCTCCCCATATTCTCCCCAACACATGAAAAGAAAATGAAAAGCGAAATGCGTTGAGATGACGTCGCCCAGAAATGTTGTTGCTGATGGGAGGTGGGGGCGCCGCTACCAACTAGCAGCTGGTCTGCTTTTGCTGCTGTTGTTGCTGCTGTCATTAATTGTTGTTGCGCCTGCCTGAGTTTGAATTTCAAATGCTTTTGTTTATTGGTTTGGAGGGGAATGCCTAACGAATTTCTCAAGGTTTTTGCAAATACACAAATTTCTAACGCTAATTATGAAAGTTACCTTCACGTTACAATCCCGGTTTGTTGTTTTGAGCTTGGACTTGGAGGGTAAAGTATATTTTAATCACTGCCCGCTTCAAGTATTTTTATGGACACTATCTTTATTGGTTGAATGCTAATTCAATGTTTAATAGCATTTCAATTTTTGCACACACACACACACACACATACACTTTGGCATTGGCAACAAAATCACTCTTTTGTTGTTGTTGCTTTGCGTCACGCGCAATTTAAACATGGAATTTCTTTAGAGAACGCGGGGGTGTGGGAATTGATTTATAAACAGTAAATGCAAATTTTAATTGATAACCGTTATTGCATATTAATGCACAGCTGACGGTCAATTTATAATTAAAGGCGAAGCACAGACGCGTGGGCTAACCTTTTTCTTAAGCCCAATAAAACAAACTAACACAAAATACGAAAAAACTGTTTTAATGTGACCGTAATTAGTATGCTGCAAAATACACCTTGCCGTTGACAGGGTGACCAGCTGATGAAACATACATTCGCGGTTAGGTGACTGTTATGAATTTAAATTCAAATTTGTTGAATAATGTTGAAATGTTTAAATTGGTAAATGACAGCATTTGTGATTTTATAATTTATAGAAATTGAATGCTAAAGTTTTAATACAAGCCTTATAATTTTTCACTACTTGTTTTTAGGTGGGTTTGTGCTTATAGGGAAAGGCTATAGCTTTTAATAAGAAGAAGCCTAATGAGTAGTGGAAGCTTAATCGGAATCATGTTAGTGTGAGTAAAGTGGATGCTGAAAAATTTCAAGCTACTTCAGAGCTACTTACAACACCCCATCTATAGTAGCCTGTGTTTTTTAAGACCCTTGACTCCAAAGCATTTTCAATGATTCACATCAAAAACTACGAAACGGTGTTTTACTTAATAGTAACTTATATTTCTAATATTCAATTTATCAATGTAATATTTATCACTGTAATAAAATTAAATTAAATGTGTTCCACAATCCGTTTTGGACCCAAAAACAAACCCATTCCCATATGATTTGATTATTTATATTATTCTTATAACATCTGATAAATTATTGCTTTGTTTTATATTAATATTGTGTCTAGCATGGACTGAACCAAGGTTTGAACCAAAACCTTCTTACAAAAACCGCGAACTTGAAATTTTTGAACTCTAACCATTGATAAATTTTGGTCCGAACCAGCGTTCCGGAGATCCAAAAAATGGGTTTGTAGCCCTGGTATGTACAAAGGTCGAGAATACTTTCATCAACATACCTAGCAACATACCTTGGATCCAGACGACAGAAATCGAAGTCAGGTAGGTGCCACTAATAGAGGCTAAAAAAACTTCTTGATGGTCTGAAACCCAACGGCTTATTTAATAGGCTTATTTGATAAAGATAGACTGTTTTGTGACTGAGCCCATAAAATTATACGTTTAATTCTGAAATACAAAGCTTACGATAGTTTTTAATGGTGTCATTAAAATCTCTAAAAATTTTCGTATAAAAATTTCAATTTTAAACTAGGCTACTAGAACTTTAGATGTAAATTAATAGGATCCTTGCAGGCTACTGGATTATAGAGAAGGAAACCCGTACTCATCAAAGCCACTTGGCCTTAAAAACTCGGATTAAAATTACTCAACATTTGTTATCTAATCTAGTAGCCCAGCTCTTTTTAGACATTTCACATATAAAGGCAAGCTGATCTACCTCAAAGTATATGCGTTTATACGAAAATCTCTAGAGATTTCTGGGACACCTCCGATAAGCGAATTTGTATATCAAAAGAAATGCATGAAATCTGTTACATTTTATATTTGATCAAATCAAAATTGTTGTATACTTTTAGGCTCGTTGATGTAAAGTAAAGCTTGACTGCTGTTGCTGACACATGAGACATGATAATCCATAAGATCAGTTTTTCATCTTGTCATCATAGCCAACTATACTTTCATGTCCTTTGACATTGTCAATTGTCAAGTAATAATTATAAGAATATGATTCTTTATTATGTCGGACTAACATTATTACTAATTGCACAGGTATACAAAAATTAACTATTTTTATAGTTCAAAGGTCAGACAAGGATATTCTTGAAGGGGTTTCATTGCTGAACACGTATCTGGCGTCCAAAAGTGCCCATCACGTCGAGATTTTGAGAAAAAAGTCACAAAAACCCCATTTGTGTCCTTTTTCAATCAGGTGTAGAGAATAAGGTCGAGGTGCTAGAAAACTTTTATTAGGCTTAAAATAAAGCTTGAACTGTCAAACATATAAATCAAATCGAAAACACCTTGAATCAATCCCAAATTTTCTGTAGTACTAAGCTAATGTTGTCCAGCCTTCATCGTCTTGCTCCAGAATACGGTTTTCCCAAAGAATTTCTTGCCTAGTTTTGAGATCTATGTGCGCTACTTATCTGTTCCATATAAGTTGCGTTTTTAGCAGCCTCTTAAGTACTTGCTCCTTTTACCACTATATCCTAGTAAACGGTAAGCTCCATTTCAAGTCCTGTCCTACCTTATTTGCAAGCAACATACTTACAATACGAAAATAATCACCGCCGCTAAGAAATTCTCATTTACTATTCATCCCATTGACTCTAAGGCAAAAATTTTTAAACCGAGTAACTTGATCGTTTTTCGGAAAAAAGAACAGCTAACAATTCCGATTCCTGATCGGAATCGAAATCGGGAACAGGCCTGTATTTGAGCTGAGAATGTTTAATTTTTGGTTTAGGCATTAAAGCTCTTGATTCAAGAAAAAAGGAACTTAAAATAAATACTTGGATTAAAAATTTCGCTCTTGCATCAAATATTTCCTATTGTTATCGAACTTTTGACATTAAACATTCTTAATCGAAATATCAAATTCTCTAAATTTTACTCTGAGTGTCCCTTTTTGGAATCGATAGTATTTCCTAGGCTTCCTTGGGGCACGATATGTTGCGAACTGGCCCCGGAATATTACCATTAAGAGAGTAAGTAAAAACTTTCGTCGGAGAATACAATAGAGTTTCCATCCTGCTCCCTTATGATTCGTTAAACCAAAGCTTTCCAATTGCCAATCAAAATGCGTTTCACATTCTTAACATTCAATGTTTATGTGTATATATTGTATATATGGTAAATTTACGCTTGCATTTGCTTATGAATTACACAAAATCTGTTATTTGCTGTTGAATTTACAATTGCACAATTGCCGCTTAAAATATTGTGCATAAAGAAACGCACAGTATACAATATACATACATATTTATATTTATATAAAAAAACTCACATACATAATAGACAACTAGAATTACGAATAGGTTTTGGAAATTCAACATTAAAATACATACATCGATAGCAACATTAGTGCACAACAACAGTTCAATGTTATTGTCTAGGAAGACGACGCCGGTGCACGCGCTCCTTTAGCAAACGCGCACCCGAGGAATGTCAACAAAACAGTGGACATACGTACGTATGTATTTACATCATGGCTAGGACTTAAACGGACTCTTTCAGCTAATACTAGAATTACATATATATTCTCTACAACAAGGCATTCACTTCTCCAGTGCCTCCTGTTCGGTATGCTGCCGCTTGAAGCCCCACTCCACGAAGACAAACGCAATGGTTCCAATGGTGCCGGTGACCACCAGTATGGCCAGCTGCACATAGAGGCCAACATGTGAGGAGTAGAAAAAGCTAATCGCCGCCGCCACCGACTGGGTGAACTTGAACAGGGCAAAGGCGCCCACAGCATTGTTCACATACTCGCCCCCCAGCATCGAGTAGATCTGGGTGTTGAAGCAGGCGTCGCCTAAGCCTAGCAGGAATGCACAGACCAGTGCTATACTGGCCCTGGGTGGGTCCAGGTAAGAGATATCGGTGGTATCTTTGAATGGAGCGCTATTCGGCAGATTGATAAAGATCAGGAAGAAGGCGACCATGTGCATGATATAGCCGGCAATGACAATTGGATCGCGGCCATAACGTGTGGTCTTGTTGCCCAATATACCAAAGAGTCCGCCGCCAAAGACCTCGCCGGCGCCAATGCAAATGCCCACCAGACCCACAATTTCCTTGGGCGTTTCCGCTATTTTCGTGGTGAAGCCAATGGCGGAGCCAAACACTCCGCTAAAGAATGACAGCTCCAGACCTACCGGAGATATGGAAATTATAAAATTGGATCAAGTCTTTCAATGCATTCCCCAAGGCTTACCCGTGTAAAAGAAGGCCAAGCTAAGGAGCAGCATTTTCTTGGTGCAAAACAGATGTCCGGCCGATTTCAATGCATACATGGCATGACCAAATACGGTGTGCTTCTGTTCCAGCTCATTGTCCTGCTCCGCATTGTCGGCCATAAAACGCAACGCGGCCAAAAACACAATTCCCAGACCAGCTATTATGGTCAGCACACCAATGACCAGATTACGTGTTTCCTTGTCGATGTGCGTCTTATCTTGGAACTGATAGTAAACAAAGAGGTTGCCAATGAACATGCTGCACTGCAGCAGGGCCCAAAAAATGCCCGAGTTGCGTGAAATAGTATTTGAGCTGCTGCAGCGTGCCAGATATGTGCCCTGTCCCGTCCAGGTGATGGAGGCACCCAGGCCCAGGACAGCACTGCCCACATACAGTAGAACTGTCGATGGGAATATGAAGGTGATCATAAAAGCGCTGGAAATGAGGAATCAAATTAAGGTTATGATAATATTCAGTGCATGTTTATATATACTCACGTATAGGTCAGTGCTCCCACCACCATGGCCACTCGAGGTCCCGTAAACGAGATAAACGAAGGCGCCAGCCAGTTGGACAAAGAGAAGAAGAGATAAATAATGGCCAGACTCGTGTAGCCTTCGCCCTTAAAGCTGTCATCCTCTTGCGAAATGCTGTCCAATATGGTTTTCTGTGAAACGAGACCATTAAGTTGATAATTTAAGAATATTGCAATGATTTTGATATCTGCCAAATGGATATTTCCTTCTGAGTTAAAACAGGATTCTTATATTAAGTTTGTTTCGGAATGATCATGTACTGTTAAATTGAAATATGTTTTTTTCTAAATATAGTATGTGCTTCTTATTTATAATCTTTTTGCTACCGAGATCTCATTTTCTTTCTATGGATGAGTTCAATAACAACAACAGTTTTTTTTCTTAGAAATAACAGTTTTGCCGGTCAACCTCTGTCTATGTTCCAAAGCCGTTAACCCCCTCTCTGTAAAGGTTACTTGAGTAAAAATGTTTGGATTTGAATTTGAATTGTCGATAATAAGTTAAAGTTGCCTATCGATAGAATAGTAGAATAGATGGAATCGCTAAAATCGTAACTTTTGAACGGAAACTGATATTACAAAAATTTAAGGGGGACGATGATAGAGAATTCCTCTAGATTTTATGATCGAATCTGAATAATCTGCCTTGTCTGGCGTAAGCCGTTTATAAGTATGCACACAAGGACGACAGGTAGCAACAGGTCAAATAGTCATGTTCTGAAAAAAAATAAATCCCTTTGAAAGGGTAGGTAAAAATACACAGCAAATAAGCATCTTCATAAATAGCTAGTACCTGTTAAAAGGGTAATTTCAGGGTGGGTAAAAAAATCCACCGACTTGCTAGTTGCTAAGCGTAAAATCAAACGAGAGCGTAAGTCGGTCCTGCCCAACTTCGAAATACCCGAAACTCAGGGCAATTCGAGTTTAATAACCTTATGCGGCTGAGATAAGTATGCAACATTTATTTAACTCTGCAATTTATTATCCGATATTTATGAAAATCTCTGAGATTGTAGATATTGGCCACTGCAAAAACTGATATAAAAATTTAGGAGATATTTTACTTTTTTTTATTGCGTGGGCGGGAGGGGGCGTGGCCAGAACTTGAAATAAACTTGATCTGCGTGCAGAAAATACTAGTCTACATTTAAAATTTGCTGGCTCTAATTCTTGTAGTCCCTATACAGACAGACGGTCAGACGGCCAGAAGGACATGGCTATATCGACTCGACTATTGATGCTGATCAAGAATATATATATACTTATTGGTAAGAGAAGATTAATGCTGCCTGTTACATGCATTTGCACGACTTTAGTATACCCTTTTTACGCTTTGAGTAAAGCTCGGCGTAAGTTATAAAGATAAAGATCGGATAATAAATGGCAGAGTTGCAAAAATGTTGCATACTTATCTGAGCCGCATGAGGTTATTAATCACTTATTGCCGTGAGTAACGGTTATTTCGAAGTCGGGCAGGGCCGACTTTAACTTACGCTCCCGTTAAGAGTAGCAGTTGGGGGGTTACAATGGAGTTGTTACATTTTCTATCCATCTGATGATATTCTCTGTTGTCCTTTGAATATTTATCTAATAATGTCGAAAGCCCTAGCAGCTAGTGCTTGTTAAACTATTATTAAGTGAATTCAAAATGAGTAGTTCACTAAACTGACTTATTGAAAACGTTTGTCTTTAGTTGTTCTTTTGAGTTTAGATATTGTTCTTTAATTAGTCTTGCTCCATAACTCAATATACCCATTACTCGTATAGTCAAAACGGTGTACAAAAGACGTCCGCCTATCTGCAGGGAGACCACGTTGGTTCAAATTTTGCTTACGCTCTAGCTATTTATTTTCATCAAGTTTTGTTCAGTGACTATTCATCAGTAAATCTTAACCAAAGACTTTTGTGCAGTGGATATTGACCTGCGGCACTTGCTCCGAGACTTTTGTTATTGGCTTTTGCTTGGTGGCTATTCTTCAGTAACTTTTGACAGTGAGTCTTTAACTTTGCCCTAGTGACTCTTCTACAGAGATACTGATCAAAATATATATATATATTTTACAGGGTTAGAGATGCTTCTTTCTGGCTGTTACTTACTATTGCACAAACTTAATATACTCTGTTTTCTTCTGGTACGTAAGAGCAGCTATACGAAAGCTGAATTTATAAGCCAACAAAGGAGGCAATTAGATCGAATGAGCAACACCAGAATAACTGAGCAATTGACCATCGAAGCACTAAGAGCGAGTTGACTTGAGTTGGAAATAAAGGAAAATTAACAATTGAGCTTGGTTAGTGAAATGAACCTCATCTAAACTATAACATTATTGCAGAAGAAACTTGAAATGACCGTTAGCATTCACTAATAGTGAAAATATTGTATATTATACCAAGAGAGTGTGAACTCAGAATACTGCTTTGGGCCTGGTTTTTGGTTTTTGGTTTCTGACACGATTTCGATAACAGAAATGAACAAATTATATTTGCCGCGCGCATGTCAATGAACCAGCAGCAGCTTAAAAGTACTATTTATTTTATTATGTACCCAACGTATCAGTATTTCACAAATACAGGTATTTCCTGTCCGGATGTTTCCGACTCCAGCAAAAGCTTTCGATCTCAACTAAGGCTAACATTATTTATCAGCAGTAACCTCGTCCCCTCGTATATTGAATTCAAATTCCATTCTTGGCGCATTTTGAAACCCGTTTGCAACCAAATTCAAGTGCAATGACAGTTCTTGCATTCTAGCTGCAAGGTTTTTTATGCGTTCATGAATGGAAAATTACAATACGAGTTTAAGTTTCTGTGCGAAACATGTTTTGACTCTTGAAAATTTTCCACACTTAAGGACGCTCATCACATTGGAGTTTAGAACGATATGAACGTTATCGCGAAACTCGGACTCTTGACACGATTTCCACTTCGATTTGCATTAACTAGCTACTGACTGGTCCTTGTGCTCATTTCGAAAAGCCAACTTGTGATTGAGAGACTTGCATTATCAGTAATCAATTTAATAAGCAACTGGACTCCAAAGAAGGCAGAGGGGGGACGGACACGGGGAACGTACGACGGTGCCACAGTGCAAGTGAAAGTTGCAAAACTATAATTGTCTGCCGCTTATAGACACTCGTCAAGCATGGAAAACTGAAAGCACGGAACTGCCGTGTATACATGTGTGCTGCGAGAAGTAAAAGTAAATGCCCTTGTAAATATAAGTGCAAGTGAAAAACAGATTGAGGAATTGAGAAGACTAAGAATTATTTAACTGATTCGCTTGAAACGAACGTTTGTTTCATACCTAAGCTAAACAAAAGTCGGGAGCATTTGTGGTTGTTTCGCTCAAAGCGATTTAATGAAATTGCAGCAAAAACTTCGGTAAGCGTGTCTAGCTCTTGCTCTTTCAAGTATAAGACAACAACAATACGTCTGAATGCTGTCTGCAGCGTGCTTTTTATTTTTGTCGTGTGCAACAGACAGCCACAAGCTCAAACACCCCCTTTTTTACTTGTGTTAGTGAATACGCGAGTATACGCTGCTGTAAAATGTTCTATAAGTTACTAATTATCTGGCCATTGCTTTTGCGTAATGTATTTCCGGTATTAAAAAAATATGTTAATAAACTGCAGCGCCTCCTTGGAAAGCTAAAGAGAACTCTGTCTACTTCATGAAACTAGAACATTTAAGAAGAAGTTCTAGCTCAATAATGAATTATCTAAGAACGGTTATACAGTTCCCCCCAAAATCTCGTAAAAGCGCATGAATCTTGAGCTTGAAGTCGATATTATTGAAAATGTTTTGAGCGCCGAGTACAGACAAATGAATGGCACTATTCCAAAGAAACTAGGTCAATATATAACATATACTTATGTTTGACGACAAGGGTTAATCCGATATTGATATTTGAAAAATGAAGAAAACGATTCCCATGGTCACATTGAAATCGTCCGGATTTAAGATATTAGATTATGTGGCCAGACTGTTAAACCAACCAACTTAAAATAGCACCTAAGGACAAATTATTTGGTGGCTGCAATACACTGTAACATAACAATGCCAACTTCAACCGTTTATCCAAAATGCAATCACTTACGTGCATTTATATTCAAATCAGGGTTCGTAAATTAACACACATTATTTTTAACACGTGAAAAATTAACACAAAGAAAAAATACAGTGTGTAAAAAATTTTTATTTTCACACGTGTGAATAACATTTTTTTTCACGAGAAAAAAATTATTTTTTTCATGAAACTAACACGAAGATTTTTTACACGCATGATTCTATCACGCGTGTGAGAAATTTTAGCAGCCTCGTGTAAAAAAAAATGTGAGCAAAATTTTTTTCACAAAATTTCTCACACGGGTGTAAAAAATTTTTTGAATATAATTTTCACTGCATTGGTGTTGGTGTGTAATATGAGAGTCGGCTCCCTTCAGTTCCAGAATTCACGCATCGTCAAATTCATGCCTTATTCCCGCGTCTGCTTTGACGTCGACGTCGGCAGAACAGAACTCTGTGTGTATTTCTTGTTGCAATTTTACCTACTGCAGCCGAAAAAAAGGTCACACGTTGGTGTGCGACGCACACACAACCAAAAACAGTTTAGCCAACGCCGAACCAAGAAGTTTGTATACTCTTCACATTTGAGCTATCATTGAGATCATATATTATTTGCATTTTAAAAAATTGTACAATGAGTCGAATGGACAGATCGCTAATGGAAAAGGGTTTAAGATAGATTTTTATTATTATTACCCCAAAAACACTCAATTATATATGGATCACAAACAAATGTATACAAATAAATCTAATAGTCGGATATGCCATTCCATACTCTCAGAAGTAAAAAGTGACGCGCACCGAAGGCGAAAGACAAAGCGGAGAAACGGATTAACGCCGCATCGTTTATTGTTTCTGGGTCTGCGTTTGCATTGAAATATCTAAACACTTGTTTATTTCATTTCTAATGGCAGCTCGTGACGAATTACAATTCAAATAATGTTCAATATTAAAATAAATATATTACATGTGTAAAGTGAAAGAATAGTTTACTGCAGACTAGTTACTGTGATGTCAAGTGATTTCTCGTTTTATGAATTCTTTTTAATTCAAATCAACAATTTTCTGCATAGACTAGTTTTTTGTTTATAATGATAATGTTAAATTCTAATATATATTGTTAAATAATATGAATTTAACTGTTATGACTATACAATGTTGCGTGTTTGTGTTCTTGGTAAATTATTTGAATAAATGCATAAATCGAATTAATGTCAATGTAAACTAAATTGATCGGTGACTTCTTTGCAAAATTCATCCAAGAATCATTGGTGAATCAAATATGAATTTATAGGTGAATTCATCAATGATTTTTGCAAAGAAATCATGCGTGAATCATGCGAAGAAAGAAACGTGAATTCATGAGTGATTCACACAGGATTAGTCATGCATGCCCGCCTAGGACATGCCTATGTTAAATTCACGGATGATTTTCATGGGAATTCACCCAGGATTCCTGGACACCCATGACCAATTCATCGGTGAATCCTTGGTGATTCACTGATGACGAGTACTGAAGGGCTGTGTGTCGTATTCTCGTGTGCGGCTGCGGCTCGGTCAGGCACACTGAGCTGACAGACGGGGGTGGAAAATTTAAAGACGCGAGTACCTGTGCCTAAGGGCCATAAAAATTGCGATCGGCTGCGTTCTGACTAATCAATGAGCTGTCAGGAGCTGCATTTTGCTGTGGTCTATACTAATATCCATTTTTAGGCACAGTTTACGACTTTTTACTTTATCGGCAATGGAGTCGCGCGAAAGTGCCTGTCCCTTTTATATATGGGGTCATAAAAATTAGAGATCCGCTGTTTTTGCAATGACCTGCCAATCATCAATGGGCTGCGAATCAAAATAGGTACGAGCTTACCCTTTTAAAAAAGGGATAAATGCATTTGCCACAGGTGTGCCAGCTCGTTTACCAGCTCAGTGTGCCTGACCGAGCCGCAGCCGCACACGAGAATACGACACACAGCCGACTCTCATATACACACCAACACCAATGCAGTGAAAATTATATTCAAAAAATTTTTTACACCCGTGTGAGAAATTTTGTGAAAAAAATTTTGCTCTCATTTTTTTTTACACGAGGCTGCTAAAATTTCTCACACGCGTGATAGAATCATGCGTGTAAAAAATCTTCGTGTTAGTTTCATGAAAAAAATAATTTTTTTCTCGTGAAAAAAAATGTTATTTACACGTGTGAAAATAAAAATTTTTTTCATTGATGTTAATTATCATGACTGAAAAATATCATTTGAGCATTTTACGAACCCTGATTCAAATACAGAGTTGCCCATCTGGCAACACTATAACTTTGGACAGCGATGCCAGATCGACCATTTAACATAGCGTGTTTACGGCATCAATACAAGTAGATATTTAACATAGCACAGTACATGTCATGGTCCAAGAGGTTATCGAAATGTCTGAATGTGTAGAGCAAATTTGAAACAAAATCATTTTGACGACTCATAATTTTCTTGGCCAAACCCTCGGAAAATGCCATTTTTTTTCATTTAGTGACATCTAACTAATATTTTCGAGCATATAAAAAATGTATAATAATATCAATATTTTTAGATCAAATTTATATTTTATAAATTGATTTTGTCACAAAAAAATTACAATATATTGGAAATGACAGGTCATAATCTACAGTGCTTGGAATTCTGATTAGTTTTTGCCCCGCTTAAACATAAAACAGTATCATGATAAATGTCCCTAAATGTATTCCTTCTGAATTTCATTAGCAATTATCAGTTTAAATGAGTAGTTGAGAGTCACTTTTTTTTTTAAATAACACACAATGTACATTTACTCAGATTGTCAAACCAGTTACGGGTATTCAAATGAATCAATGGTAGGCCAAAACGTTCAAATTATAGAAAGCATAGCACACTTTGAAGGGCATTTATCATGATAATTTTTTGTTATAATTAGAATCACTTTGGCATGGCCTAGATGTGAAGTACAATCAGCTGTTCCTTGGTTGCGTTAGTTCGCTATTAAACATTCACATTTCAAGAATTCTGTTCAAATATTTGCCCAGTGACCAATGGTACAATAGATCACTCTCAAATGGTTTACGAGAATTTTATCCCCAATCAATTTGAAATCATACAAATAGACATAAACTGTAAATGATAAGAAACACTTGAGCTCAACTCTCTCACTCAACAAAGCTTATCAGTTCAATAACGAATTGTTGGAGTCAGAGTACCTGAAGAGGTGCTTGGTTTTGTGTTTGCTTTCCTTACCGGAATTGGGTCAAGATTTCAGTTAAATGTGCATACATTTCCAATGAAAGTGGCAAAGCAATAAAGAAAGTGCCACAAGTGGCAGTTAAAAGATTGTATTGAATTGATCGTCGTTTTGGTGATATTTATTGATTACGTAAAGGAAACTGGTGCAACTTCACTCTAGAAAAACTTGGAAAATGCAAAAACTAGTTTTTGGTTTTTGTTTTTGTTGCATACTGCAAATGTTGCTGGTGGGTTGTGGGCTCGTCGGCAGCACACCCACTTTTTGTTGTTGTTGTTGTTGGTGTTGTTGTGTAAGCGGCGGCGCCTAACGGCTGTTTGTTATGCTTTTGGTGGGACGCAGGCGCACTGCACATACTCGTAGATACAAATGCATGCATGTACTTTATGAATGTATGTATGTATGTTGGTCAACTCGGCTCGTTCACATTACTGACGTGGCCTTGAGACTCAGACTGAGGCGAACCTGCAGTTGCAATGACATTGAAAGAGTTGACGTTGAAGCATTTGATTTTGATTGTGCAATCAGGTGGAAGCTACTTTCAACACTCTCTCCCCTGGTTCGGGGCCTGCCCTCGTTTCCACCAAAATTGCGCCATTTAAGACAGCGCCAAAACCAAGGCAGCGCTCTAATGGGCCAAGAAATAGCCAACTGAAAGCGAATCGATTGTTTGGAATGCCAAACTCGCTTTTGTTGAGGCTGTAAGCGTGGCAAAGTGTTGGTAACAAAAAAAAAAAAAAATAAACATAACAACACTAACTAATTTTGAGGGCAAACGCCACAAAAGTAAGAGTATTTAGACCACATTTTGTACGGTTGGTTCATTGAACCAGCTAACGAAATATTTATGTTTAAATAAATTTGTTTTTAATGCGCATTTTGTATCCAGTTTCAGTCTCAGCCTCAAAAGAACACTTGAAGATTGCTAATGAGACACACACACACACGCAAGAAAGGCGACACACGCAAAACTTAATCAAAAACCAGAAAACATTTTACGGTTTCTTTTAAGGCAAGTCAGTTATAGTATATAGATACATATATGTATGTAGATGCAGGTGCCTTTGGCATATAGGTAGTGCTGTATCGATGACCTTGATCTTATGGTTTATATTTATATAACAAACCGTTAGAAGGCAACAGCAATAAGTGAGCAGCTATTTCACTCGATGAAGCTACATATGATAATTTGATAATCATTTTCATTATTATTGTATTTATTGCAATTTGATTAACTCAATTAAGGGCCAAATTCTAGTTAACGATTCTCCACTCTGTTAATGACGTGGGCGCAGGACAGTTACAAACAAATACAACGTACACTCAGCGCCTAATACTTGGTCTCCTTTAAGCCTTACACTCTTCATTCAGTTTTTCTTGAAATTATTATTGTTTTACTCTGAAAAGACTTAGGTAGAACTCATTTACTGAGCTTTCTTGCAAACAAGTCCCTTATCTCTGCACTCAAAAGCAGTTCCTTTTTTTCGACCGATCGTTCGTATGGCAGCTATATGATACAGTCATCCGATTTGGACAAAAACTTATTGAATTATGTGAAAGCATGTGAAACAAACAAATACGATATATAAATATTAAATATTTTGGGATGCTACCTTAAAAAACATAAAAGTTGTTCTAACTGAGACTGTTTTTCAGACCTATCTTTTGTATGTCAGCTATATCATAAAGTTTTCCGTTTTTCACCAATTGGTAGAATTATAAAAAAGCATAGAAAACCTACGAATACAAAGTTTAGAGATATTTCCATTGAAAAGAAAAAAGTTTTTCTCAGTAAACATATTTTGCCGACCGATTGTTTCTATGGAGGCTATGAGATATAGTCATCTGATCTGGAAAGTTCCGACATTTTAGTAGCGTGCAGCAAAAAGAAGACACTGTGCAAAATTTGAACTTGATAGCTTCAAAACTGAGAGACTAGATCGCGTAGAAACAGACAACCAGACGGAGGGACAAAGCTCAGTCGACTCAGCTCGTCACCCTGATCAAGAGTATATATGGTTTATTGGGTCGGAAATTAAAATTTCTATGGGTTGCAAACTTCTGGGTAAAATTATAATACAAGGTCGCTAAATCCAGGTTGAGGTTCAGGTTGGGACCGTGGTTTTAGAAATAATTTCCATAAATCCATACCAATCAATGTTAGAAGTCGGTCAATCCCATATTTTCCTAATCCATCGGATTTTTCAATTCCAAAATTCTTGTCTTGATCCCGACTTAAGCTCGGAAGAGCTTGATTTAAGCTCGATATGGGCTAAATTCAATCTCACAAGGGATTGATTTTGGATTTATTGATTTGAGCTTAAATCTTTCGTATTTGATTTCATGTAGAAAGCATCTTGGTGAAAGTTTGTCTGCGATTAAATTAAACTCGAAATTCGAACTGCTCTCAATCTGAAAAAAGGTTACCCTAAAAAAAGCATTCCACCAGAATTTTTTAACTTTTTTTCTTATGACTGTGGGTTTAGCTACCTTTTTTCTTAACTTCTTCTCAGCTCGAGGTTATTAGTAGATTGCATACCCTCGTTCTGTCTTTAAGAGACTTCAGGTTCCTCCTCATGGGAGCATTGCTAAAGGGTAATATTTTAGCAACTTTCTCTTTGGCAACACTGATTATTGACAGCTCAGCTGTTTTTGTGTCACATGTTTCTGTCAATCATGTTCAGTTTGGTCTATAATTTAATCATAAAACGACAAACATACGAACAACTCTTGGAGATTATTGAATTGGTTCAAATTTATCTAAATTCTACATATATTATACACTTTTTTATATCGGAAAATTGTTTTGAGCGACGAACCTCATTTCTGGTTGAGTGGATACGTCAACAAACAAATTTGCCTTATTTGAACAGTTTGGAGTAAATAATGGGATGGTGGCAAAATTGGATCGCACTATTTTAAAGATGACTAAGAATGGAAGGTCACTATCAATGGAAAGCGCCCAAACTGAAAGAGCTGGACTTGGCTGACATGTGGTTTCAACAAGACGGTGGCACACAGCAAGCTAAACAATGGCCCAATAGAGAGGCCAATTGGCCGGTGAAATGTTCATCTAGATCGTACGATAGGCGTTAGTTTAGACTATTTTTGATGGGGCTATGTTAAGGCTTGCGTCTTTAGCTACAAGCCCACAACATTTGACACACTAAAAGCCAATATTACGGAATTTATTCGAAACAAGGTTCCTTAAAGTTTGCTGAATTTTATATAATACATTTATATGATTTAAAAATTTTAACTAAAACACCTTTATCAGAAAATTATTACATACTAGCTGACCCCGTCAGACGGTGTCCTGCGTTAATATAATTGTGTGTATTTTTTTAGTGCAGTGTTCGAGAGGTACCCGAAAAAGTTGACCGATTCGGACCATATTTGTTATCAGCCTTCCTCCATTCATGACGAATGTCTTTATAAAGTTTCATCCAAATCGCTTAAGTTTAGGTCAAGTTATGCTGCAAAAAAGCCGTGGATGGCAAATTACGCGATCCCTGTGTGACCTACCAGAATCAGCTATAGATATAAACCACCCACGCTGTTACTACTACACTCACACGAAATTTCATCGAAATCGGTCCAGCCGTTTGGGAGGAGTGAGGTAACAAAGCCATGTACGGAAGAATTTTATATATTAAGATAATAATCAGGGATGCAAGACCGTTGAACCTAAGCTGAACCTAACCGGTTTTGAACCGAACCGAACAGCTTATTCCAGCTGGTGAAACGAACCGCAAACCGAACCGGATTCCTTTCAGAATTGCTGAACCAAACCGAAAACAACAAATAAAAATGGTTCGGCTCGGTTCAGTTGTCTGACGAGTGTTAGGGCGTGAATCGCTTTCCTCTAGACAATGTTACTTATTTATTTGTGATTTTGAATCGTTTCCCTAAGACGATTTTTATATTACATTTTGTTGAGTCCTCTAGTTACATCCATAGCGATGCCAGATCGATATAGCTATTAGGGATGACTTGACAAAAATGTAACAACATGTTATCCTGTAAGTCTTTTGCAATTGCCCACCGATAACTTAATATACCTGTCATCTGTATTTTTTCCTCCAATTACCTTAATTCAATCTTAACCTGGAGTATTTTTTCCCATTTAAGTCGGCTGTGCAAATGCATGGTACTTATTCTTCTCAAGCCGATATTCTCTGTTTTCGAAGATCCTCGAGGATCTTATAGACGTAGTACATTTTGGACATTCTTCTAAGGGTTTTAAAGATATCTAAATGGTTTTTAGGAATGAAATTTCCAAAGTGTTCGAAAAATCAAATTACGATATAAACCATTTCATAATGTGCCATTGTGAACCACTGAACCGAACCGAAACCGCGGTTCAGTTAGCTCCAAAAGCCATGAAATGAACCGAACCGGCGGTTCAAAAACTGTGTGAACCACTGAACCGAACCAGTACTTATTTTCGAGTGGTTTGCATCCCTGCAAATAATCTTAATAAAAATGTGTGCAAAAGTGCCCGACTTATTCTTGTCAGGGGTCTGAGTCGGGCCAGCTGTGCTCAACTTGTTCAGAACAATTTATTGTTGTGAATGCTTACACTTTGCCCAAGTGCACAACCAAGTGTATGTCCTAATTGTGCTGCAAAAGTCACTCAAATATAAATTCCCTTTTCCTAAACGTTTGTAAGCGTTCGCCATTTTTACGTCGAGTCGCCATGGGTTTTAGGATATTTTTAGCCTTTTTACTTGTATATATTTTATATATCCTCCTGTCAAATCCCTAGCATGTCTGCTCCGACACCATTTTGTTTATTCTTCTTTAGCACTTCCGGCTTCATCTATTCATCAGAAGGGGTACTTTTGGGACCCACCCATGTATGTATTGAATGTGCCAATTCTAATTAACTAATCTCAATTCTCTTGATAACATGTTTGGTTGGCATTGGGTCGTGTGCCCTGTTATCTCAGTCATAGAACTAGGCCCAGCCCCCCTTTTTTTTTTCTTTTTATAAAGTTAACTCTAATTGAGAGTTGACTTTATGGGGTCAGGAGTTGTAAATGGTATTTCATTTGCCTTAATTAGGTAAACTATCTGTGCCCACGGTCTGCGATATGTGTCATAGAGTATGAGAGTAGGCGCATACTGAAGTACACTGCTTTTCAATATTTGTTGTTTATATAAATTGTATTACAATCGTAATTATAGTAACTCTCAACATTACAGTCATAAATCCAGCTTACAAATCAACATAATTTACTCAATTGGCCGTCCTTTGTTCCTGTGAATGAGGCGGGACGGGCCAGGCCAAGGCTACTACAATGTCTATTGAACAAGGACAAGGACGTCAAATGCCAATGGCAAGGATATTAACAACGCCCACGCATACATGCACACATTCTCATACACATACGCACTCGCTCTTACCTCGATGTTACACATTGTCTGGAACGCCGTAAAGACAAACATGAAGCCGAAGCCCAGTATTAAAATCATTAGAAACTTCATATCCATCTTGATGTTTCCGTTGTGCTCCGTTCATAAAATGTCTAATGTTAATTGTGATTTCTTTTGTATGCGCACTGCATTTGCTTCAGCGACGTCACAACCCGGACAATAGCTTTGTTGTTGGTGTGATACGTGGGGGGGCGTTCACTTAACAGTTGCTTTGGTTCTCTCTCTTGGTCGGAAAACAGTTGGGCTCTCGGACTCAACACAAATCACTTAGTAAAAACACTGAACTTATCACAATAACTAAATGCATAAAGGGTTTTGATTTAACAAAGAAATAAAAACACGCAAAAACTCAAAGCAAAACACAGAGCGAAGCACAAGTTGTGCTTACGACGAGCGCTGAGAGTGGAATGGAAGTGGAAATGAAATGCCGAGACGCTCACAAATCAGTAGCCAAACAAGAGAGGGCGAAGCAAAGTTCATCGCGGCGCGTGAATGCTCTACTCAATGACTCAATTGTATTTGAACACTTACCCTGTTTGATAAATGCGCTTTAAAGCATGCTATGCTTATGAATATTACTAATTCAGAAAAATCGTCAATATGAGTTAATGCAAAGTGTGGATCAATTACTAAAACTAGCTATTTTAGGAAATAAATTTCGCATGTTTTTAGGGTCATTTACCAAATCAAAAACTGCTATCTTCAAATTGGAAAAAAAATGATTATCTTGAAAAGTATTCAAAGTTATGCAACCGGTTCAGATATCCTTGAGACGTGGTGTTGTTGTAGGTTCGGTTCACCGAAATAAGTCGGAATTACTGGTTTAAATCGGTTTGGTTAAAAGAACCTTGTTATGCGAGTCCACAATCAATCTATATTTTTAGGTACATCAAATACTGTCGAACTTATCTATTACGAACTTCTAAACAATGAAGTTTTCTTTATAACGAATTAAATTTCAGATCACTACAAAAAAAATTCGAAATTATTAATTTTCTATATAACGAAGTTTATTTTTTGTCCCCTAGAGATTCACTGTATAGAAGTTCGACTGTAATTTAAAGTGAATGTAAATGTATGTACGATTGTTTTATATATGCCAATCTTTAAAAATTTGCACATTATGTTCTTGCCGATCAGGAATAGTCATAAACTATATCTCAAATTAGCCGGCTCGAACGGTATTATTTTATGTTATCCCATGGTACTATTTTTTAGCTACAAAATTAACCATCCCAAATATTTCTGCAGATTTTCTACGCAAATTCACCAAGTCCACCTGGACCTGGTCCACCAAAACCATTTCGCTATTACCACTTTGCACTTACTCTGATGTTTTATTTAATGTCTAAGCCTGAGCAATAATTTTTAATTATTCCATCACTTTATACATTTTATTAAAGAAATCATTTTTAACAGTCAAAACTGATGCTTGTTAAGCTTAACGCTTATTTTATTGCAGCTTGTGGCAGTGTGGATTATTTTTATCTCTAAGCACAACACTTTTTACAAGTGCTTATTTGTTAATAAAGAGTATACGATAAACGCATACAAATGAGAGCGTACTCAAAGATACAAAGAGAGCGGGAGAGTGCGCGCATCGATAAGTTACTGTTGCTCACTCCTAGCTGTTATCGAGTACTCTGTTTCGATTTCAATAGTTGCTGACAAACGCAGCGCGTACATTCGAAAGTTTTATTTATTTCAAACTAAAAGACAGTTGCTGCTGTCCTAAATGTGCAACGGCTCCTCGTTACGAGCTGGTTGGCTAACGATTTTTAAATGGATTTATTTCTTATTGTAAAAAAAAATGTTTCTAGTATTTCTATGGCCAAATACTTTGTCTTTAAGATTCATGTCCATTGAAAATGATGCGGTCTGGCACTACTCTTCTACAAATAAGGGTGGCAAAGCGTCTTTTTTTTTGAGAAACTCTTTCCCAAATTTTAAATGCATCCTTTCTCGCAGGGACTTCCAGTACGACCAGAGATCCTGCATCGGTATTAAGAATATTTAAAAAAAAAACCTAGTTTTATTTTAAACTCAGTAGACCATTGATTCTCTGTCATTTGTATGTCTGCAAAATACTCCCCTTGGAATCTCAATTCTAGTTGAAATCTACTGAAGGAAACATCTAAATAAATATATATTTCTTTAAATTTCAATATTTCCAAAATTTTTTATTATGGATAAACGCAAGCGTAACAAGACTGTCAATCGGCATGTCCTAAAGGCACTCGGAATACTGCAGTCGGTGCAGTCGACATTTGTGGCCGCCGACGCTATCACAGCCCAAGTTAAGCATCAAATGCGTCGCTGCCGCCCCATAAACAATATGGATGAATTTATAGAGGAATCCCTTTGCAATATGACCAATCTGGGTGTACTAGCGAGAAGTGGGCCGTCTTTATACGCTTTACGACACACACTAAGATGCCGTGTCAGTGGAACTGCTGCAGGGAAGGCTTCAAAGAAATCATCGAGTTTTATTCGTCGGCCAGCTGTAAGTACTTGTGTTTGGGTAATGGTAGCTACTAATTCAACTTCTGCAGGGTTTAACCAAGCGCAAATTGAGCACACCGCGTCAGCCATTGAATCGGAACGTTCAGCCTAAGGTAAGTTCAAATTTTTGGGTACCTATACATCCATCTACTAAAGCTTCTATTGTAGCTTAAGACGAGCGAAGATGTTAGACGTCTGGACCCACTGGCTAAAACCAGAAGTGTCGTGACCATCGACTCTCTGTCGGGCAGCGGCATAACAAAGGCTCGCAAACGATTGCGTACCAATACAAAGCGTCTCTCCACATCCTCGAAACCCTTTCCAGGGCTAACAAAGCCCAGAACACAGCAATCCAAACGTCCTCCTACACAGTCATGTACTGGTTTACGCACACGACCTGCCACGGTTCCTTTGGGGCGTAGAAGTCGCCCCCCAGTTACTGTGTGCGAGGAGTGCAGATCAGCTATATTGGCTTATACATCGGCATGTACGGATGAGTTGATGGAGACCACAACCAAGATGACGGATCAGTCACCCTTAATGGTGGAAGCGGATCATGGAAGTGATGTAGTTCAAATGAACATGGAAGCCGATGTAATGCCGACTCAGTCGCCAAAAAGATCGGAAGATTCACTAATGCAGCCAGATACAACAAATGCTTCTGTCACTGCCCTTTGCGGTAGTGCCCCTCTCTTGATGGACTTCACGACCAATTCATTCCTAATTTAGATTGGAATTTTACATACATATTTGAATATTTTGTTATAATTTGTCACTGATTCAAAATAATTTTCTGGGCTATTGCAAAATTATAGATCTGTTGGTGTTTTTATAACCTGTTCCCATTGAATATCTAACAGGGAGAAGGAAACATTTCCGACCCCATAAAGGATATATATTCTTGATCAGCGTCAACAGCCGAGTCGATATAGCCATGTCCGTCTGTCCTGACGTCCGTCCGTCCGTCTGTCTGTATGAACGCGTCGATCTCCGAGACTATAAGAGATAGAGCCACAAATTTTTGCATGAAGGTAGATGTATTTGTTTCTGATTTGGATATGGAGATTTGGAGATATAAGATAAGATTGTTTCTCATTTGAAAACAAATGCATTAAATGAATCATTCAAAAAATATTTAAGAAACATTAAGAGATAGCCCCTGCCCCTACCTCTTTGAAAAGCTGGCTACGGCCCTGAACATTTCCAGAAAACAAATCGAAAACGGTAACAGGCCTGTGTGATTTCTAGTGATTTTTGATGTTTGTCCGAGTTATTATCTAATCATTGCATTAAGCGAGTTCTCAAGATTGAGGTCTATTACCGATATATAATACTTAAATGGTAGGACGAATACCCAGTCCAACGACGATTTGTTCTAAAGTTGCTTATAAGAAACAAAAGTATTATTGTCTAGGAAAATCCTTCGTTTAATTTCTTAACAAAACATTTTGGAAGCAGGGTTCGGAATTGCTCACGAGAGAGCCGCGCGCTCTGCCTCTTTTCGGCTCCCGCCGAGAGTTAAGGCTCATGAGCCGAGAGCTATGGCTCCGGAGCCGAGAGCTATGGCTCCCGTGCTGTGGGTTCAAGCTCAGAGCAGTGTGCTATAGCTTACGAACCGAGACCCGGTTGATGGCTCACGACGTGGGGCTCTCAGCTCAGAGCCAAGAGTCGAGTGCTATGAGCTGAGAGCAAGAGCTGGCTCTCGAGAGCTGCGAGCACAGAGCGATTCCGAACCCTGAAGCTTGTATTGAAATTTTAGAGCGATCTATAATCCTCTTTCCATCAAACAAAAACTTGTTCAAAACCAGCATAAAGTTTGCTTCAACTTGTAATTCCAGTAAAGCAAGGAACCAGATCGATTTTTTTTATCGATAGTTGGCCTATCGATAGAGTGTGTGGATTTAAAGAATTGCAGTTACATAGCTGAGGAATATTTGATTGGGGTGCAAAACAAAGAAATCGACATAATGTTCGTATAAAAAGAATTTAAAATTTAATAGTTCAATTCTTTTTTTTATTGCTACACAAACAGCAATTCAAACTGGCTACCAACCGAGGAGTCTTACTTTTTCTCAGCCATCGGCCTAATAATATAGCATTTTCCAGCAAACAATGTCTGACCAGTGTGGCTGATAGACTCAGCTAGGCAATCGGCACATGGGCTTCAGATGCTTAATCAATAGCCCTCAACATGATGACTAATCCACTACACAGATCATACTGGAATCTGCAATGTGAGATCGAAGCTGGATTTCCGCTATATTGTTAAAGTTTTTTGTTTGTACTTCACTCGCATCCATGCAGCCCGTCGCAGACGATAATAGGCTAATCACACTGAGCACATCCAACATTCCACATCTTGAGTTTAAATGCTTAATAACTTTTTGCTATGCCAAAATTATTAAACTTTTGATTTGTGAAATTATCAAGTGGCATAGTGTCTCATAGAAACATGCTCCAAATATTACAAATTTCTGGCAGGCAAAGTTTTATGACTCATGATTTAGGATGTTAGATATGCTCAGTATGAATAGCCTATTCGGTGTCGCTCTATCAGAGATGGTTGCTATGCGCCATCAATCATCGATTCTGGTAGGCTTGGTCTCAAAATTGCATAGTGGGTCTGCAACAAGGACACTAATGGACCAGACAAGCTTGCAACATTAAGAATGTAACCATTGTAGTTATCCACGAAGTAAAAGCGCCTCCTCAAGAGTGGTTGGTCGCCGTAATCATCGACGTTAAGCCAGGAGTAGTCGAAAACGTGCGTGTGTAACCAAATCCGGAGTTTGGCCAAAGACCTATATATCGAGTTGCACCACTGCCAGTATACTGATTCCATGGGCATTCAACGCTGCCGATGTTAAATCTCTTATTTGTATTGTATTCTATCCTTGCTACTATTACTAGTTACTTGAAGTGACCTCTATTGTTATCAACTCTACGGAAGAGTTATCTTATTGTTATTAACTCTAAGCACGAAGTTTGTTTTCGGTATTCAAAAGGACCTAAAAACGGTCTCACTCCTTAATAAATAGTCGAACGTATGAGACGTGCACAGATCTTGCTGCAGGTAATAATATTGCACTCCAATTAAACGTCCGTGATACGTTGCACAAACTAAACACAAACTATTAACAATATTTTTCAAAGACAGTTTGACCTTGCACATTTCGGGATAGTAGTTATTGTACACTATTTTGCTTGTGTTCCACACATATAAAATAAATAGCAAATACCTGGCAAGTTGCAAATCGTATGAAATAAAATAACACCTCCTGACTCAACATGTAAAAATCACAGCAGATCCGTTGTAGTGGTCGGTAAAGCCAATCCCTAAAAACGCTACCACTGCACTAAAATGATGTAGGCCAACTCTATTTGGTGGCGGGAGCATTAAACAAAATTTAAAAGAAATTTTAAAAACGTTTGAGTGGTAAATTATTCACGGTATTTTTTGTTTGATTGTTTTTCATCGTTTTTATTATATTGAATATAATCGTTTCTTTCGCTTTTACTCTTTTTTGGTTCACTAGAAATACTAAAATCTTTTGTTAAACGTTTGCAGGTATTTGTTTGGTGTTTGAAACTTAAAATTCACATTCATTTCAGTGTTTCATTTGACTAAATTGGACAACGGCAAGGGGGGGAGTAGCTCCAATTTGATTTCATAAAATACAACTTGCGTTTTGCACAAATCTTTGTAAGTAGGTGTGTTTGTATGTATGTAATAATGATCGTATAAATTTAAAAAGATTCTTTGTGTCCAAGTGTCCAGTGGGTGTCTCCCCAAAAGCATTTTTTGTTTAGAGCGCCAAAGCATTTCCAGAGCTGATTTAACACAGACGGTATACAGTTTTCGATAAACAACAAACATTTATCATCAACGTTTTCTCTCTTAAAATTAATTAAATGGGCTGTATATATATTATTTTTTGTTTTGTGTGTGCAGCTTTGGACACTGTTGTTAGTTCCTTGGCCAGGTGCTAAATGGAAATTTAGTTTTTTTTTTTAGTTAGTTGAATTTGACTATTCTCTCTTCGGGTGCGTAATGACAGCATCATCAATCTCCTCCTTCAGCTGATCCTTGTCACCCCAGCCCCAGGTGGCATGGGTACCATCGCCAGTACGCTTCACACGCTTCTTAATGATGTCGGGCGACACACTCTTTAGGTCATAGGCCCAGCCAATCTTGGCAAAGAAATCAATGAAGCCAGTGGTCAGATTTAGAGAGTATCTGCCAAATTCGGCGGTCTTGTAGTCCCAGGGGAACACATGATGATAGTTATGCCAGCCCTCGCCAAAAGCGAGCACAGCGACGGAAATGTTCTCCGAGGGATTGATGAATCTGAAGAATTAAAGAGTATTAGCTTTGGTTTCCTTACAACAGATTTCATTACGCTAACAACTTACTTGTCATAGGGACGACCACCGAATTTGTGAGCAGCACTGTTCACCAGCCAAGTCACATTCAAAATGAAACACCAACGGAACATGGTGGCCACAAACCAGGCATTCAAAAACGACTCACCCCAGTAGTACATGGGCACCATGGTGGGTATGATAAAGCAGGTCACCGGCATCAGGAGCATGTAGTATCTAAAGTAAGCAGGTTAGTTGATGTCTTGTATGTTGCAGGTTGTGTCTAGCACTCACTTCTTCTGGAACATCAATACACGATCGGCACGCAAATCCGACAAATCAACTCCCTTGCCCTTGGCCTTAACTTCAGGATGTTTCTTGCACAGCAGCCAGCCAATGTGCGAAAAGAAGAAGCCGCGCGTGGCATTGTGAGGATCGGCATCAGTTTCCGAGTACTTGTGATGCACACGATGATCGCGTGCCCAGTGATAGGCGGCATCCTGGAAGGCAACCGTATTGAAGAGGACCAACAAAACACGCAGCGGCCACTTTGCCTTGTAAGAACGATGCGCCCACAGACGATGAGCACCAGCCGTAATGCCTAGGCCAGAGACCACATATAAAGCGAAAGCTGGAAGGGGAAACAGTTTTGTTAGTGAAAACTTTCGTCAATTCAACTAAAGCATAGGAGCAGGGCAGAACAGAAGTAGACGTTAGATCCTTTTTGTGAATGGTTTTTTAGGTAACTGTATCCAACAAAATCAAGAGCCAAGCAATTTTAATGAATGCTGAAGGTTGTTTCTAAAAACCTGGCTAATCAGCAGTCCAAGTCATGTTCTACCCAGTCGCAAAAAAAAACAAATGTGTATTTATAATGCGCCTTTGCCGAGGTTATCAATCATCGCACCAAATTCGTTTCAAAACAGCTTTGATAACCTCCGCACGCGACAGGAAGATAGGCTGTTGCCAATAGCACAAAAACACATACCAAATCCAATTGTTTGCCATTTGGCCGAGGTGAAGATCAACCAGGCTCCATATAGGGCGGCCAAATGCAAATAACCAAAGGCAATAATGTTTCGCCAGACCAATTTTAGTTTACGCTTATCGGCCTTCTTCATGGTCACAATATCCTTGACAAGGCCGCCATCGATGGTCTCGGCATCGCATTCGAAGAGCACACCAGTGGAGTCCTGTTGCAGCTTAGTGGAATTGGGTTCCGATTCAGCGGCAGCATTGGCCGCATTAATCAGAGAGTCCGTGATGGACTGGCCAGCGACATGGGCATTGGGCGGCATGTTGCAGCAGCTGTAAGGTAGTAAAACAAGATAGAAAAAAACCAAAACAATAAGCAGACAATTAAAAGTTAGTTGGTAAATTATCTATGCAAATTGCCCAGCTGAACTTGACATGCTTAGGGTGCGCAGTTTGTTGTAGTAATGTGCTTCATTGGTTTTTTATGGCCAAGACAGTTTGGATCATTGAGTAATTCCCTTACTGTGTTAATTGTGTTTTAATCTTAATGTCCAAGTTTAAAAAAATTTAAATTAAAGAACAGCTTAAGACGCAACGTTACTTTAAGTAGGGTGTTGAAGTTTCTAGGTTTATGTGCTCAGTACCCGAGGAACACAGAGTATATTTAGTTTGTGCAAAAGTATGTAACAGCCAAAGAGAAGCATCTCCGACCCTATAAAGTATATATAAACTTGATCAGCATCAACAGAAGAGTCGATATGGCCATGTCCGTTTGTGCTTCCGATCTCAGAGATGTTAAGAGATAGAGCTTCCATATGTATGAGACAAAAACTTCTTATACCTGCAGGCAGATTAAGTTTCATTTCAGTTAATGCTAATTCCGCAAGTTGAGTAAAATGTCATATCTCCCACATGTTTAATAATTCGTATTATTTATCGATCCGCCGAAGGAATGGTGAAGATCGCATGATCGATAGTCGAGTTATAGGAAAAACAAACATTTACGCTGGGCAGCACTGGCTGGAACAGCGATAGTCGGGCTTGACCGACTTTCTTACTTGTTTGTTATGGAAATATATTCTTAGGTAAGCATTAAATTAATCTCCAAGTCGTCAATACCTTATTAATATATAGGGTTTAATGTACCCGCAGCGTTGGAATAGATTTAACATAAATTAATGATTTACCCCGCTTAGAAGCCAAACGAGAAGGCGAAGCTAACTTTGACTGTGCCACAGTTTTATTACCCTTGGAAAATATATTTGATTGACCAGTTTTAAGGCCTAAGTATGACAACTATAACATATAATTGACTGATTTTCATAAAACTTAGTAGGCTGATGAAAAACATTATGAAGTTTGAAGACGAATCAATTGAACACAAAAAAGTTTTTCGCACTTAAACTTGTTTTCCCACCGGTCGTTCATATAGTCCTCCGATTCTGACATATTAGGAGTTTGCAGTCAACAGAAGACTGTGTGCAAAATTGCTTGACAACTGAGGGACTAGTTTTAGTAGAAAGACGATTGGAGGGACGGACAAAGCTCAATCAACTCAGCTCGTTATGCTGATCAAGAATTTATATACTTTATGTGGTCCCCTAGATGAGTTGCAAAACTTCTGGGCAGAGTTATATGGAGGTGATACAGATAAAAAAAAATGTACACACCCGGTCAAATCGACTAGCTATTGGCGCTAGCTTTTAAGTAACTAGCCACGAAAAGGCTATTGATAAATAAATAAGTAAAATATATATGGCAAAGCTTCTAGCCGTTCGAACTCGGCGTTAAACTAAAGGTCCCCCTTACTTTTGTGCAAAAATCAGAAGCACACAAGCCAAAAGTTTGAGAGGAGCTCGACAGGATTACAGGATTTAATGTTTTGAAACTAAGATCAATTTTCTGACCGTTCTACCCATGGCAGCTTTATGACAACCTTAGGGATCAGGTTTATTAAAAGTACATTTTTGGAAAAGTTTCGATATGATAAAATTAACTGAAACATAAATCCCAGGGATGCAATCAGCTGGGAAATTCGTAGTGGTTCGATTTAGTGTTTTACAGACATTTAAACTCCAAGTTTGGGTCAGTGGGTGCATGAAAAATCTGGTGGGCGATACTTATTAGGTTTGCCATCGAATTGAGGGAAAGGCATTGGGCATAACAATTGAAATTTCAAAAACTATATCCTTTACACATCTCATCTTCATTTGAGTACGAAAACGGCTAATGTATATACCTGCTACATACATTTGCACAAACAAATCATACCCTTTTTGGTTTTGTTTCTCACAGGGTATAATAAATAGAGAGAAAAATCGATAAATGTTTGGGGGTCAAATAACTGTAATGATAAATAAAATTATATAAATAATTAAAATGCCAGAAATGAGAATCAACACAGATGTTGGCCAGCGGAGAGCAGGTGTAAGAATCTCTCCCCAAATGGGTCAGTAGAAAAAATTATATTATACCACCTACTAATACATACAAAAGTGTGGAAAATTCCTTGCTGACAGCAAATTTCGTGGGCTTTTTGTTATACACACACACTCACGTACAAACACACACTTGCTCTCGCACACACACACAAAGTAAACAAAAAATTTGCCAATTGCCACTGCCCTTGAAAAAGTGTAATTCATATCCAATTGCATTGTCAAGATTCCGTTTCTCGATGGCGTATACCCCGTATGATATATGGTATGTTTACCTTTTCCAAGTGTCTAAAAATACTTTACTATTTTCTATGTATTTTTCCAACTGACAAGCGTCGCTCAAGTTTCTAAACTGCTGCTGTGTGGCAAAATAAAACAACAACAAATTCACACGAAGAAGTCTCGCGTTAGGCAGTACCAGCAGCAGCTTATGAGAAAGCTTTTGTAAGCTTGGGCCAGGGGGCAGGTGTGCGGTGCTGATACACGGTGGTTAGCTGAGAATTGACGAATGTTGCTTATCTATGGCATTGAGCTTTAATTAGTTGCTCAGGTCAGGGATGTTGTTCTCGATATGTGCATATGTACATAAGTATGTGTGTCTAGACCAACATCTGATCTTGAAGTGTACTTGGGCTTTTAACTATTACTGTCGAAATAACGATGCTGGGGTCAGTCAACTGTATGTGAGTCATAGGTAAATATTCCACGCGTTAGGAAATTGAATAAACACGGAACTTAACAAACTTATTCTGGGTTTACACCTGCGGAGAGGACAGGAAAATGCAAATGTATGTTTTTGAGACATGGACACTAAACTTTATAAAGTTGACTTCATCGTACCGGCTGATGAATCGTTATCGTTAAAATATACGTGTCAATAAAAGACTTGTGACTTATAATAAATGTTCTGCAAGGTTAAATATACTAAAAGGGCTGACATTAGGACATTGACTCTCACTTAATCACTTTTACATAACTAATTTTCAAAATTTATTAGAAACAAACCCGATTTAATGCAATAAGAAACATAAAATTATGTATTGTTATTTGAGATTTAAATAATAAGGGATTTCGTTGCTCAGTAAAATCAACAAATTCCAAGTTTTCTTAATATTTTCTACCAATGCGGTCGTCGCTATCGATATTAAATATTTTTAACAAGTAAATCTAACATTGAAACAAAATTTAATTTTATGATTGACTTGCTTCTCTTCAAGAACTTAAATGAGTCATCATTTCAAAGTCTATCAACTCAACTCTGTTTGCAAAACCCAAAATAAAACTGTTCCAAGGGATTCGGCATAAGACCAATTTACGGATATAGATTGCATAGTTGGTTTATTTAGATGATTAATTAAGAAAAATTTTCAAACTGATTTTAACTATAACTTTGAGAAAAAGATTGAAAAGAAGCCACCAAAGCTTTGCTGAAGTTCTTATATCGCTAGCTTATTTAAACTAGACTTACACGGTGAAGCAAACATCATGAAGTTTTTCGAACAGCATTCATTTGTGGGAAAGAGGTGTAAAGGGGGGCAAGCAACACCTATACACCTCTCTCCTACCAGCATAGACCTTTTTAAAAACTTCGTTCTAACTTCATCATGTAAATCCAGTCTTAAAAGATTGTTAACTCCAATCAGTGTCGAAAATCCAGTCGACATTTTCTAAATATCAAATAATATATAATCCAAGGTTCGAACTAAAACTCCGGAGTTTCGAGGGTTGCTTTACTGCTAACTAGTTTACATACAAAGTTTAAATGTCTTTTCATCAAGATTGAGAATATTTTTGGTGTACAGCCAAACCCATAAAAATGAGTCCACGCGTACTGAGAGAGCTTAAAAAATCATACGATTTCTTGACGCTGGTCATGTGTGCGCCTTGATACAACAACAATAAGAACCAAATTACGTTAAAATGTATGTATGTTTGCATGCACAATGCTATGTACTATATGGACTACCATGTATGAAAGGAGAATAGTTGAGGTAGTCTATGGGCAAGGAACAAGATGTGTAATTATCTACACAATACACAAATGATGCAATTTAAACGAATATCAGATCGCCTGAGAAGAGCTTTTTCTAATTTGGCGCAACAGACAATGCGTGTGATTGTATGAGAAATGTAGCGAGAGAGAGAGAGTGAGCGAAGCATCAGTCGCACATTCTCTCTGCACGCCCATGATGCAATTAGTATAAGGTGGTCTCGTGCGAGCCGAAGTTAGCTCGTGAATGTGCCTTAGCTAGTTCGTTTTTGTGCCTTAGCTCAGTGCGTGCTTGCTTGTTAAAGTGAAAACAAAAACAGTTTCTACTGCCGTTTCGTTCACTCTCACTGTACGTACGTATGTATGTATGTACTGTATGTACGTTTCACTCGCACTTATTGCTAGCATAAGCTAAGGCACATCGTTTTCGCACGAGACCACCTTATACTAATTGCATCATGTGCACGCCCATGTAAACAAAGCAGCTTTCTTGGGTTCTTAAAACAGAAGCTTTCAATTTGTTGGCCAAAAAACACAACCGGCAAACTAACTATGCCGGCAGTTTTAGCTTTGGCAACACACAAGAGTCGCGCATTGAACTTGAAATATGTTGACGTGTATCTACGTTTCATACGCTCCCTTGGCTGGTGTGGGAGAGGGAGAGCGTGAGAGGTGACCTACCGGCAGGCAACACGCTCCGAATGCGTGATTCTTTGAGTTTTGCTCTCTATTAATGCTTTAGCTGATGTGCGAAAGGTACACTCATACATTGACCAAGAACATTCGATTTGACATGCAATTAGCGTGGAACAAAACAGCATCAGCATTTTGTTAAACTGAATAAGATGTATTTTCAATTCAAATTGGGCAACAAAAACAGTTCGATTTTATTTTTAATGCATTTTGCAAATATCCCATACTACATAAGAGTGTATAAATTTGTAGTACATCGACCCCGTTTAAAGGGACTACGAATTTACTTCCCCCTAGTACATGCAATGTGTCAGGCCTATGAATATTTATTTATTTTAATGCCACAAAATGTGCATACAGAGTTCGTTAATTGTACGTAATTTGGATTGAGTCTTGGCCAATCCATTAAGCAAGTATTTAACCTTCTGTTAAGACAATTTGACCACTAAACAAAAACCTTGTTAACTTTAAAGCTGAAGGCCTACTTCGACGATCGTGAGAGAACCAACAGTCCAATCTATGTCCAAGAAGAAATACATAGAAGAAATCGAAAAGACAACCAAGCACTTCTCACTCCTCTCACATGTCAACGCACTTCGAACTGAACTAACCTGTTTCAACTTCTTCAACTCGCGCTTTTCCTTTTCCACACAGTTGGAAAACCAAAAGTGTGCGTTTTCGGATTTTGTGTTATTTGCACTTTTTGAGTGTATTTGCTGTGGGAGAGCCACAAAATACACGTCCGCACGCCTTCCGATTTCAACTCAAACTGACTTCAGCATTGGCACAGAGACGATAACGAAAACTTGGTTGAGTGAAAGAGTCACGAAGCGTCGCGATGTGCGACACGAAGCTTTAAGATTGCGGGACTTGCAAAATTATTGTTATGACTCTTGAATCGCCCGCTCGTAGTCCAGCCGCCGGCTGACCTCTTGGGCCATAGAATCATTTGTACCAATTTCACAACTAACATCCCTAACAACTCTAAGTGAATTAGCTTTGTCAACAATGCAATTTTAGAAATTGGCCACGTTAATTTACTCACAGCCTTCGCACTTTGAACCTGTACTTAGTTTTTGGATGAGAAACATGGCAATCTAATCGGTTAGAAGCCAGTCAACACCTGCATTCTTCTATCGTTTGATTATGATAATGCGGTTCAGGGTTTACCAAAAACCTATCAGTCGATTTTTTGTAGAATCTTTGGGCTTTGCACCTTGTCAGCCCAAAACCAGTTTATGGCGTTCCATATTTAACCACTCAGAAATCTAGCCAAACAAGATTTTTTGAAAAAATTTCCGATTAGCATTTGTGTAAGCATTTGATGGGCAAAAGCGGAATAGTTTTGCATATTGATTCTTTGAGAGCCGAAGTACAAATAGTGATATTATACACGATAGAAAACAAAAGTTGGACTGTGTTCTATAAAAGATGATATACCCCTTTTATTTGAAATACTTGGGACTTGACAAGTCACATCTTTGTGGTGTGTGTGTGAAGCATAGATACTTTTAGGGTCGATTTCTCACCTTGTTCATATCTGCTTTATGTCTGATAAACTAAGATTTTGCTCTGTAATTTGAAGGTTTATGTGACAGATTGCTCTATGTAGATTAGAAAACGGCCCTTTGACAATTCCATCAATTCACAAATGGGAATAAAAGCTTAAAAAAAATGTTCTCTTTTACTAATACTATACTATATATAAACAGTAGGAATCAGGGCTGTAAATCGATTTGAAGTCGAACCGCTCCGGAGTGGGAGACCTGGTATTTTTTGGAATTCGAAATGAGCCTGAATGGGAGCAAAAACAAAAAAACTGTTTTCATTCCGAACCTGAACCTGAAACCGAACTGGAACTAGGATTCGGTTTTTCCAGCCAAAGAGACAGTATGTGGGGTACTATTATATGTCAGGAACTGGTGACACTTATGTCAATAGTGCAAATCTGATAACATCAAAATAATATTTGACATTTTTTAGCATATGCGGCCTTACCACATTTTAATGTACTACCGCTATTTGTGTTGTTTACAGTGATTTTAAAAATAATTGAATTCGGTTTTAATTGAAAATTTCAAGAGAAGCCGGTGTAAGCACTCGAAACATTTTCTCAAACAATCTTGGAGATCTGACAGACGGACAAGGGTTTATGGACTCGGCTTTTGAAGCTGATCAAGACTATATATACTTTAAAGGGCCGGAACAGCTTTGTACTGACTGTTACATAGATGTTCATAAACCTTATATACTTACCTATACTATACCTTGGTACAGAGTATAAAAACTTGAATACGTTTAAAAACAATATTTCCTATCAGTATCTGTCATTCATAACTCAAATGTAAAAAAAACGATCCGTTTTTAAATCCCATCATCGGGCGATGAATAATGGGCTGTTCATAATACACACGAGCGATCATCATGTCGCTAGAAAGATGAGCCTGCTATATTCACCAGAGAAATGCAATGCCGTCTTTTTGGTAAAAATGGAGTTGCTGTCATAGACTCAAACCGTCCATTCGGATAGTTAATGAAGTTAACTTTACAACTTTACCGAAAGAGCTAACGAAAAGCCCACACATTATCATTTGTTTCACTCTCTTTAAACTGCTGTGGTACCTTAAGACATAGACTATATTTTCACGGCGATGCAAACTTCACGAAGTTTACTTCACAGCGTAAAACCCGTCAAACTATTCTATTGAAGCTCTCAAGAGCCGATATAAATGAGAAGTTGAAGGAGCTCAGAATTCAGCTTCCAAAAAGATGTCAAAAACAGGAACCGTAAAGAATGATTATTTGTAAATTTTCATTCACAAAAATCATCAACTTGGAGTACGTGTATCAACAATTGTTTCTTAATAAAATTCGATTATATTTCACTAATCTATGCATTTTCGCAATTGTTATTTTTGGATTTTGAATTGTTTCATCAATAAAATATAATCATTAATTTTGGAACGAATGTTAATAGTTGGCTTAAACTTAGCGTAGTTCCTTTTTATGTCAGCATAGGTCGCCAAACACAAATCATATAATCATTAATTTGAAGTAAAATAGATAAAATCAAAAATAATCATTAAATTTTTAAAATTCGGAACTTAAGTAATGTTTGCAACATTGGAAATGGGCTTTAATGGTTACTAAGAATATGCATCAACTTTGCCACAGTTCCCTATGCAATGGTCGTAATGAGCTTCAGAGTAATATTATATTTAAAATGATTATTTTGTAGTTTTATTCATAAAATCACAAACGAAAGTCAGTTTTGTTCAACCCATTTATGTTGCCCCAAAGCTTTTTTAACTGTATAGGAAACAGACAGTTTCCCATAATATAACCGTAGCCGAAATATAGCTATGGCCTTAAACAAACAGCCCGACCGATACCGATACTCGATTTGGTAGTCGATAACCTGTCTATACAAATTAAAATGATTGATAAAAACTATAGGCTGGATTCCAGATGACATAAATATGAATTCGGCACAATACTATATTCAAATAAGACAACAGACCAAAAGCATTCTGACTTCAAAAAATGTTCAAAGTGTTTCAATTCACATAAAAAATAAAACACATAAAAACATAAGAACCTATTTTCGTGCGTTCTGGAAACCAGCCTTATAAACTAAAAGTGTATAATAATGTTAAGCATTCTTGAAGACAATTTGTACCTTTATTTCAAGTAGATTGGAACTTATGGAAATATCTGGACATTTTTTAATATTTAGAATAAATCATTTGAGAGCATACTTGAAGCGCCAATCATTGCAAACTGTGGCATCTAGTGCCTAGTTACTAGTAATTCAAATACTATTTTCAATTTTTTTTTTTTTTTGATTTTCTTGTAAGTTTTGTAAATCTAGATAAAAGTACAAAGCAAAATATTAATATAAGATATTAATATAATATAAGAGTACATAATCGACAAGTGAACTATATCTGCGAAGCAGCTGTTTATGTTTATGTGCATGTGAATTCATTAACACAAAGGCAATGAATAATTTGATTAAAAATGCAAATGAACATACAAAATGCGCAATGGAAAATGTGGAAAGTTACAAATCAAATAAACCAAATACATATACATTCGTATATGTGTGGTAAGAGGCTAAGCGATTAACCGTTCTAAGTCCCGAACTCATAAATACAATCTTTGCCGATAACTCATCACGTTGCGTTCAACTGCACGTCAATTGGCAAGAAATTGCACTATTTCTAATCTATTCGTGTACATGTTAATTGAATGTGATACAGTAAACGCCTGATGCTAAATGCCCCTTCAAAGGGTTAAATCTAATGGGGAATAATAGGTGCAACAGGGAGTAGGGTCTGCGTCATATCATGCGATGTGACGTCATGGAGGCGTGCGCGCCTCGACATCCCGTGAAAACAAGATTCGGTTAGAAGATTATATTAAATCGAATGGGAATTACTAAGTTAATTCGACTGGTCACAGTAAATTATGGCATGTTTTCAATGTTCCTAATCAGCAAATCGCGAGATGAAGGCGGGACGAGCCGGTGATATGGCACCAATAGCAACAACAAGAATAACAATCAAGCCAGCGAAATGTTTTGTTTAAAAATCAGCATTAACTTACGGTGTGTTTAAGTGTTCCTCAAATTATTGCCACACTTGCAGATATAGTTAATAGGTGTGCGAATTACTTTGGTCAAACTAATAACAATTCTTCCTCTTTCGATAGCTTTTTATCAATTAGAGATGAGCGATAAGTTCTGTCATGTAGGTATCTAGTTTACACGAGCAGAAATCGTGATGTTCATCGGGTGCTCTATATATACGTGAGTTAACTTTGACTGATTAAAGAATTTAATTTAGCATGCAAAAAGTCATGGGTAAAACAGCTGGAAATAATTTAGATTTAGACCCTGGGGAGAGCTGCAGACAAGGTAAAAAAAAAATGTATATGTATATACCTGCGCACTTTTACAGATTCTTAATTTAAATTTATGAAGTCAAACAATAATTTAAACAAAATAAGAAAATTCAAGCTGAAAAATGTCAAATGAATACCCTTAAAATTGCAAATTCTAGTCCTAAACAAATTTGCATTACCAACTTGTTACATGACAATATCGATAGCCAAACCTATCGATACTCATGGTTGCGCGCTCAAATCATGATCCATGGCGAAACTCGGTCATGATCTAAAAAGGGGAAAGAGGGGAATAAAAACAAAACCTGAAATGGACCGAGCTAAGCAAGTTCAGTACTTTCCGTTAGATGACGTAATTCTTTATTTAAAGTCAGTTGAACTTATATGGTTTGATGTTCTCTTTTGTCTGTTATATTTGTATTTTCCCTGAGACGGTTAATCTAAGCCAATGTTGTAGTATTACACTTAAAAAAAATACAGTTTTCCGAAGTATTATCACAATAAAGCCTTGGGGTGTTAAACTCAATGATTTCAGCAGCCGATAAACACCATTAAAACATTGGTTTGTAAGAGCTTTTAATGAATTTTACTTTGCGAATAAAATTCTTTCAGTCTTAGGCTATTTAAATTGCTTAATAAAGTAAATCGTTTTACCAAAACTCCGAAGGATCTTCGCATACCATCGTCTGCAGCATAACTATGATATGTCGCTTTTGTGTAATATTACCCCTTAAATAATGAACATTTTCATTTCACTTAGAGGTCACATAAGTTAGCAATATGAAAGTTTTTCATAATATAGAACACGATATAGAGAATATTTCTGCATTATTAACTCAAAAACTGTGTTTTTTAGACGATATAGGTATATAAGCTGTTTATACACAACAGAACTATCATGATAAATGTCCTTCAAAGAATGATATGCTTTTGAATGTTAATACTTCAGAATTAATTGTTTCTTAAACGGGCAAATATAAAGTTGGCATAATTTTGGGGGTATTTATCATGAACGGGGTATAAGCGGAGTAGCAGTCGATAGACTCATTTCGGGACGTACCGGAACCGATTCCATACTTTCTGCTTACAAGTGTCATTGTGCAGATATTAGTTGAGTTATCCCAATAAATGGACATCTTCTTTAATTTTCAATTTTTTTCAGTTTTCATTCAATTTTATTTCAAGAAGCTAATTAAAGCAAATGGTCGCCCACCTGACGGTTTTCTAAGTGCGTAATTGTGTTTAAGATCCAAACCGGTTTGAAGTCGTAAGAGTAGAGTTTGCACACAGATCAAGTTTGTTTCATATGTATTTTGGCCACGAATATCTCTTGAATATCTCTGAATATTCCTTGAATATCTGCTACATTAAATCGAGCTCAGATTTTGCAGTGTAGTGTATGTGGCCAATATCTACAACCTAACAAAATTTTATTAAGATCGGATAATATATGGCAGAGTTAAAAATAACGTTGCAAACTTATCTGAGCCCCATGAGGTTATTTAACACTGATTGCCCTGAGAAAGGGGTGTTTCGAAGTCGGGCAGGGTCGACTTTAACTTAAGCTCTCGTTTTAAGCTGTGATCCGAAACTTAAGCCAAACAACCAACGAGAAAGTTATGGTTGTTAAACTTGAACATGTGCAGAACAAATTATAGACATGTAGACAAATTGTACCTTTTGAGCACAATATTGTATTAAACACATCTCGAAATTGCTGGTAAAAGCAGAGCTTTAAACTACAATTAACATTTCCATTACCAATTTTACCAAATTTTTTGTTGTCTTAAATGTTACTTGGAATTACAATTATTACTGACTATTGGAAAATCGAATTACTTTTACAATTACTTGAATAATTGTACCTGTAATGGTGGATTATTGAGTATTTTTGCTTCAAGTGTTGAATTATTTATGTATTTCTAGGTGTAAACTGAAATAATATGTTCGATAGCTTGAAGGCTCATGCATCTACCGTTAGGTATTAAGGCTGAGGCTTCTAAAGCTTATTGCACGTTTTGTAAAGAGTCGTAAGGATTATAAATCAATAATCACCCCTTAAGGATACAATTATTCAAGTAATTGTAAAGGTAATTACAATTTTAAAAAATCATTCAATAATCGTACTTCATAAATTCAATTCCGACTTCCCAAAAAATTGCAATAAGGAATGGTTTTTTCAATATCTAAAAAATCGAGATTATTGTAATGAAAATTAATTAAATTCGAAAAGTTATGATTACATTTCAGCTCTGGGTAAAAGCATAATGGATATTGGCTGAAACTCCTTAGTTTTTTTCATTTCTTTGGTGGAAATAGTCTATAAATCGATTTTAACATCTTATCAATTTACATTTGGAAAAGCGTTCTGAAGTCTGAAGTCTCAGTTGAGACTTGTTTTGTCTGGTCAAAGATATAGAAATTTCTTTCCATGAATTCTAAGTCGTAAAATTACTTGGAATATTAGCTGAATTTCCGATATCATTCTCTCGAGCTCAGCCCCAGTCTCCAGTATCAAATTTAAAAATGTCTACATCAAGCACTAACCGCGCATTTGACGAAGAAGCTCAATCGGATCGAGCACCACAACTGCGTATTGCCCTGCACGGCATGGCGGCCCTAACTAATGCACGAATGTCCACCTCATCGCTGGATTTATGTCTGGATCTGCTGGAGGAGGGAGTGCATGCCAAGGCTTTGGCCAATGTGGTACTCCATGTGCTGGATGTAAAAGAGAAGAAGAGTCTATTTAATGGTTTCAAGACGACGAATGCCTGATTCAAGTCCACCAATATACCAGATAAGTCTTATCGGAGGCGAGCAGACCCAGACAGTGGCACTCAGGGGCACTCAGGGGCGGGGGCACGCCAAGTGCCCTCTATAAAAGTATAAAAATCAGCGATAACTTATTGTTAATTATATTTTCCATTAACCACTCAGAAGTTAATTGTAGCATTTGAATATATTTATTAACGAACATCTTGACGATAAGCGTTTTATAACTACCTAACTACCTATACCGTGTCCATTCTAATGGAGAGATTAAGATTAGAAGTACCAAAGAGATTGGGTAGCCTATCTTTATTCTGTCTTCTGGTTGACCAAGAGCACCGCCTGCGCATCCTCTGCTGTGAGATCCTTATCGCCCCAGCCCCACAGTTCGTGTGTACCATCGCCTGTTCGGCGAACTCTTCTCTCAATGATGTCGGGCGCCACCGTTTTTAGATCATAGGCCCAACCAATCTGGGCAAAGAAGTCAATAAAGGCTGTGGTCATATTTAGCGAGTAATTTCCCCACTCGGAAGTCTTGTAGTCCCAGGGGAACACATGATGATAGTTGTGCCAGCCCTCGCCCAAAGTCAGGGCCGCCACATAGGCGCATTGTGAGGGACTTATGACCTTGTCATAGGGTCGATTGCCAAATTTATGCGCTGCACTGTTCACCAGCCAGGTGCTGTTCAGTTGAAAGCACCAGCGGAACATGGCGACCACGAACCAGGAACACACAAAAGACTCATTCCAACAGTAAATGGGCAATACAGTTGGCAGAATAAAGCAGGCCAGCGGCATCAGAATCATGTAGTATCTAAAATGATTGGGTTATCAACTACTCAAATCATGGAGCACCTTTCACTTACTGCTTTTGAAACATTAAGATGGGATCGGCACGCAAATCGGCCAAGTCCAAGCCCTTGCCCTTGGCCACCACATCAGGATGTTTTCGGCAGAGTAGCCAACCCACATGCGAAAAGAAAAATCCACGCGTGGCATTGTGAGGATCGGCATCGGTTTCGGAGTACTTGTGGTGCACTCGATGATCGCGTGCCCAGTGATAGGCGGCATCCTGAAATGCTATCGTATTGAAGACAATCAAGATCAAACGAAGCGGCCACTTGGCCTTGTAGGAACGATGGGCCCATAGTCGGTGGGCGCCACCCGTGATGCCAATGACACCCATTGCCAGCAGAGCAAATGCTATAAGAAAGGTAGGGTAAGAATTATGGAGAAGCTCAGTTTATGCAGACTTACCAAAGCAAATGGTGGCCCATTTGGCCTGAGCTATAAACAAATATGCACCATATAAGGCAGCCAAATGTAAATACCCAAATAGTATTATATTCCGCCAGACCAGTACCAGTTGCCTTTCCTCGGCCTTTTTCAATGGCTGAATATCGTCCAGACCCTCATCCGTTTCAAACAGTACGCCCGTCTCCTTGGAGGAACTATCCAGATTTCGCTGTGTTGTGGCGCCGACTCTATTCTCCGTACTGAAGGCATGGGGGGACATTTTTGGTTGTCTACATAAAATAAAAGATATTAAACAAGGGTAAAGAAACTTCAGATAAACAGTCAGATCTCAGGTTTAAGTCCAGCAGGAATGCTTCTAAAGCGAAAACCACTGAGCAAAACGGTTTGGTTCGGTTCGGTTCAGTTCACCGGCAACCTTTACGACGCAAATTTTTGGAGAAATCTTGGCATATTGCATCGATTCCTTAAAAAAGTCTTATTTGAGTTTCTGAAAAATTTGGGTTCTCTAATGAACCCTCTAAAAGAGATACTTCTATAAACCAAATTGATCCTTCGAGATATCGAGTTGATGTTGCTTCCAAGAATCACATGTCATTCCGTATTCAGAAAAAAAGATCACGATATTTAGTATGATACGGGTTTATTTTAGTATCAAATTGGCCTTCACTTGAAAAATATCATAATGATGTGGTCGAGTCCATCTATTTAGGAGTGAATACACTCAGAGATCCAATAGCGAAATTCTTGATCCAAGTATGAATTTTTGATCCCTAGTTTTTTGATTCAAGTGCTTAAATACTTGACTTTGGTACGAATCATTCTTATATCAAGCAGATTTGTTCTTGAATCATGTGCTAAACACACCGAACCTCCCTCGCCCATATTATTCACCTCCTTAGTATTAAAACAATAAAGAAACTCTGTACCTGTACTCTGTACCCACGGAACTATACGCTCAGCATATATTTTGATTCTGCAGTAGCTGGCGAAAGCAGCTAGGTTACTGCGCTGTAGCAGCGAACAGTCTTTTGATCATAGCTCGACAACTGTTTGTCTGATCTTCATCATTCTTTTGGCGGGTCGACAAGTAATTCTAAATACTAAATATGTCTAGAAAGTACGAACGATTTATCTTTTAAACTGTGGGAGATATAAAGTTTTTTTCTAAATTACGGAGGCGGTAGGGGGCGCGGCCAAAATTTAAAATAAACTTGATCTGCCTGCAGACATAAGAAGTAAATGTCCCATACATGTCAAACCTCTATGTCTTACCATCTCTGCGTTCATACGGGCAGACGGTCAGACGGATATGACTCGGCTGTTGATGCTGATCAAGAATATATTATATATACTTCCTTCTGGCTGTTACATACTTTTTTTTTACTTTTGCACAAACTTATAAATTATACTTAAAATAAAGTTATAGTACTCTATGTACCTACGGTACAGAGCATAAATATTAAACCTTGATATTTTCTTTGTCAAATCTCTTTCTTTATGCTTAATTCTAAACATGAATATAAAATAAGGAAGTAAGTCAACGCCAGACTTTTCATTACTCTGTGCCTGCCCAGATGGATGGACGGATTGTGTATGGACATTTCCACAGAAAGGTCCACCTAGACGAAAAAAGTAAAAGTTCTCAAAAACAGCATGTTTTATCAAATTTTCAAGGGAAAACAATTTAATTGAAGTACTCTAAGCTAATCTTACAATTGTTCAAACCCCATATCGAGATTTACGAATGGAAAGTCGCACAAAGTCAGTTTTCCTCATTATACCCTGTTCCCATTGAAAATGGGAAAACAAAATCTGATAAGAGCCTACATTTAGGTTGAAAATTTTGTTACAAAAACAAATAAATGAAAACAAATGAACAGGGTATTTTGTGGTCGGGAAACTCGACTGCAGCGCCCTTACTTGTTTTTTTCTTTGTTTTGAACTTTTTTTTTCTAAAAAGGTGCCTATAGATTTCATTGAATTTTGCTTTCTAATATCAATCTATGGGTCCAATGAGCAAATGAACATTGATTAAGAAACCATAACAAACTATGTGATTGCAATTAACTGTAAGATTTTACTTTCCATTATATTAAAAGCCACATATATACTATATCTTGACGGAAAAATGTGTCAAGTGTAACCTGTCCCGTGCGAGCGTGCTTAAAATGAAAGTATATATCATTTTGTGGTAAAATCAAAACTATTTTAAAGAGTCATCAATGCACTACATTCTAAAATTAGTCACATTAAAAATTTCCCTGAGGTTTCGCTGAAATCGGCGTTTGAATTGTCGCCCGCGAAAACCACATCTATACTTGTCCCGTGCGACCGCCTTGCCTTTTTGCAATTATCTCGAACCCGAAAGATTCTCCAAAATCAACCTTTGGCACCAGTTATAGGGCAAACTGAGAGATATAAGTTACGCATATTGTTAAAATAAAAGTCTGATTTATTTAGACTTTTTTTTTATCAATTTCAATGGAAATGCCCATATACTTTTAAGGGTCGGACATGTGCAGATCATTTTCGAGTGTATAATATCGGTTTTTATACTCTGTACCGTAGGTACATAGAGTATTATAAGTTTGTGCAAAAGTATGTAACATCCAGAAGGAAGCATCTCCGACCCCATAAAGGATATATATTCTTGATCAGTATCAACAGCCGAGTCGATATAGCCATGTCCGTCTGTCCGTCCGTCCGTCTGTCTGTCCGTATGAACGCGCAGATTCGGTTGGACTGCTGGACATACGATTGGCAGCCACATGAGCGGCCGCTGCCAAGGCCATGGCATGCAAAGCCTCACGTCCTGCCATATCCCCGCCACGATTCTCCAAAGCCTGCTGGAGGAAGGCACAGATCTCAGAGATGGTAAGAGATAGAGGTTTGACATGTATGGGACATATGATTCTTATGTCTGCAGCCAGATCAAGTTTATTTTCATTTTTGGCCACGCCCCCTCCCGCCCCCGCAATATAGAAAAAACGTCATATCTCCCACAGTTTTAGAGATAGATGGTTTGTTCCTTCTAGACATATTTAGTTATTAGGATAACTTATCGATCCGCCAAAGGAATGAAGAAGATCGGATGAACGGTTTTCGAGTTATGATCAAAAGACAAATTTTCTTGGTACAGAGTATGTTATAGTCGGTCTTGACCGACTTTCTTTCTTGTTTTTTATATGAGAAACTATAAAAACTAGCTCCAGAGCTTATCTTCTGATCTCGAACATCCAAAATGGACAAAGTGATTTAGTTGTAGATGTCTCGGTGTGGTCTATGATTCATCTTTTAAGGAAACTTCACTTCACTTCACTTCACTTTAGTTATCACCACATGTCAGGTTTGCCTTGAAGAGTTTGCGATCTGCATTGATTTCTGCCTTATGGCTTTCCAAATTTCACAAGTTTATGGTTAACAACTATTTCCAAGTTACGTTTTAATAAATTTATGTGTTTTCATTTTTTTGGTACCTAATTTGTAGGATTAAACCCGAGAGATGCTGACCGATTGCTCGCTCGCTCACTCACCGATCTATCTTGAACTTTTTTTGATGCTTGTTGGCGATAGGCGCTTAGAAAAGATGTGAGGCTTGGACACTAATAGCTGCTGTTTTATATTTGTATAACAAATTGAAAGCGCAATCGGGCTTATCGGGAGAATGGGAGACTAAAGCCAAAGCAATATGGCATGATTAAAAGCCAACTAAGTAACATCCACGTACACAGGTAATTATGTCAACTATAGGTAAAGTGCTTGTCTCCGAACGCACACACGCTTTAAGCAAAGCAAGTTTTTCACTAAAAGGAAGTGTGTCTGCAGTTGCCCACCAACTGCACAATATTTGTCCCTTGTGAAAAGTAAGAAGACTTAGCATTCCATGTCGGATCTCAAGCAAACAAACGAATTTAGAAATATGTATGGGGTCACTTTGCGGAGAGTTTGAACAATCGACTGAAATGTGAAACTAACAGCTGGTTTGCCAGTATCCAAATCAAAAAAAAAATCTTTACAAATAAGCAAGCTTTACTATTGAAGCGCATTAATTAAGCATTAAACCATAGAATTAAATCCAAACTATCTGAAAAAACCACTTAAAATTTAATTCTCATAGAAAATGGCTGGAGGAAGAGGATTCAGAGTCTTATTTTATAGTTCGCTGGAAGACAATTGTTGATGAAATCATCGATGGAGCCACCACTATAATGATCTGTCGAGGGGGCGGAGTTTGAGGCTTGGCATAAGATAAGCCTGGTTATCTAAGCATCTCCCAACCAGGGATTAGGAGGTGGGCTAGGGGCTTCTGCAACAAGCCCAAAAAGCAAATATCATTATTTATTAAATAAATGCAAGGAGCAGCATGTTGGTATTTAGCATTGGGCTTCTTCCCCTGTGGTTTAGAATAGCTTTTTGAAGGTAAGTTAACATTTCACAAACTATAAAAATATACAAAGTTGAAAGGCAACACTGTGGAGCCCCGTCGCGTCCGTTAAAACATAACATTTTAACTTTATTTCTCGTTTAATATACATCATAAACTAGCGAATCAAAGGGCACCAATATGTCCATTAATTTTTCTTACAGCGGAAAGTGATAAAATCAAAGATCCGGAAGCCTTTGTAGAGGACCTAAGAATGTTAACAAAAAAAACAGAGGAAAGCTAACTTCGTCTCGGCCGAAGTTTGTATACCCTTGCAGCACGTTTACTAACTAATTTGAAGGACATATCCACTGAAAACAAACAAGTTTTTCTCACAAGGACTACTTTTCTGACTCTACTTTTGTATGACAGCTATACTAAATAGATGTCCGATTTCGACCATACTTAGTGGAATAATTGGGAAGCATAGCAAACTAAGAAATACAAAGTTTGGAAGCATTTTCTTTGAAAACAAAAAAGGTTTTACCACTAAATCTATTTTCTCGATCGGTCATTCCTATGGCAGCTATAACCTAGAGTCATCCGAATTTGACAAAACTTTGAAAAATTGTGTAAAAGCTTATAAAATAAATATATGCCAATTTTAGAGAGGTTTACATTGAAATCTAAAATAATTTTCTTACTAAGACTATTTTTCTAACCCTAATTTTCTATGGCAGCTATACTATATAGATTTCTGATTTCGACCAAACTTAGTGAAATCATGGAAAAGCATAGCAAACTAAGAAATACAAAGTTTGAGGGCGTTTTCTTTGGAAACAAACAAGTTTTTCTCACTCGAACTTGTTTTGCGACCGATCGTTCCTATGGCAGCTATATGTTATAGTCATCCGATCCAGCCGATTTCGACAAATGTGCAGCATATTTGTACCAGAAGACTTCGTGCAAAGTTTGGTCGCGATAGCTTTAAAACTAACGGAGGAGATAGCATAGATACAGACGGACGGACAGACGGACAAGGCTAAATCAAATCAGCTCGTCAAGCTGATCTAGAATATTTATAATTTATATGGTCAGAAATGCTTCCAGAAATGCTTCTTTACAAACATTTGGACAATCTCAATATACCCTCTGCAAGGGTATAAAAAAACAAGAAAGAAAGTCGGTCAAGCCCGACTATAACATACTCTGTACCAAGAAAATTTTCTTTTGATCATAAATCGAAAACCGTTCATCCGATCTTCGTCATTCCTTTGGCGGATCGATAAGTTATCCTAATAACTAAATATGTCCAGAAGGAACAAGCCATCTATCTTCAAAACTGTTGGAGATATGACGTTTTTTTTAATTGCGGGGCGGGAGGGGGCGTGGCCAAAATTGAAAATAAACTTGATCTGCCTGCAGACATTAGAAGCATATGTCCCATACATGTCAAACCTCTATCTCTTACCATCTCTGAGATCTGTGCGTTCATACGGACAGACAGACGGACAGACAGACAGACGGACAGACGGACAGACGGACATGGCTATATCGACTCGGCTGTTGATGCTGATCAAGAATATATATACTTTATGGGGTCGGAGATGCTTTCTTCTGGATGTTACATACTTTTGCACAAACTTATAATACTCTATGTACCTACGGTACAGAGTATAAAAATTGGTTTGAACTCAACGCCAACTATAAAATACACAAAGTTGAAAGGCAACACTGTGTTTGAGTAATATCAAAAACTGTGGAGCCCCGTCGCGTCCGTCAAAACATAACATTTTAACTTTATTTCTCGTTTAACATACGTCATAATCATTCCATCAGTCCATTAATTTTCCATACTAAACAAGAAAGAAAGAAATCATGCACTTTCGGATGCCTTTGTAGAGGACCTAAGAATGTTACCAAAAAGGAATTTCAAAGCTTAGTAAACTGAACGCTTTCTTTTAAACAGAAATACAAATACAAATCTGTCGACTATTTTTCTAGCAATCTAAAGTATTTGAGAAATTCTGGAGATTAAATTGGATTTACAAATATAGCGCTTCCCAAAAAGAAGGGCCATAAAATGGAATTTAGTTTTAATTATTTGGAGCTAGTACTGAAAAAAGAACAAAATTTCAAGTTATATCAGGAAAGTAAGCTGCAACGGATTGAAGACTGGTTCGGTTCACGCTAGGTTCACAAGGCTTATGTGCAGTAGTTCAGTAGTTCGATTCGGTTGTTCAATCTCAATACTCGAGCTTAAAAGTTGATGGTTGGTTACCTTTCTAGCTTGCTCGATGTCAAATATTTGAGACTAGAAAATTAGATACATTTACAGAAGCAAAAGTGTTTCTATTTCTATGAAATATTGTCACAATATTTGAAGTATATGCTTTAAAGCTGTAAATATCAATCAATTAACTTTATTATATTTGTAAAACTTAGGCCAGTGAAATTGGCCCTATAAAGCTGCTATGTGCCAGATAAACTTAGAATTTTCTCTGTTATTTGTAATTTAATGTGACTTATGGGGCTATGTAGAAGAATTGCAATCGACCCTTATCAAGCTATTAATAGTAATTGGCACTTACAGTTTAGTGTTGCTTTATAATGAGATTCACAAAATAGTTCCAAGTATTTTACGAATGTTCAACTTGACAACAAAGAGTTTATGTAAACGACGTTACGGATTAAAACATTCAACTTTGGACCGAAATATCTCTATTTGGAAACTGCGTTATTGGATTTGCATTTTACAACTTGAACGACTGATCGCGACTTCTAGCTGACGACTGACAACTGACTAAATATGGGCAACGGGATGAGCACGTTTCGGAAAGAGAAATGCAAACTTGCATAAGGTTGCCAGCTTAATTCTACATTTGGCATAAGTTTTGGAATTGGGAGAAACTTATTCTTCAGCTACTAGGACATTTAGGGAAACAAAATTTCGGACATTTAATCAAAGTAGGTGATTGGCCATTCTTAAACCCATCAAAACAAGAATGTGTCAATGACCGTGTGCAGCAGAAGGACTAATCGCTAAGCAGGTACAAGAAAATTGTGCACCAAATAGGTTCTGAACGAAGTGCTACATTTTTAGACAAAGGCTTCACTTTTTAAAAGTCAAACTTAAGATTTTAAATATATTTTTAAGTTTATAGATTTTCTTGATCCATTCTCCTCTAACATAATTCTTCAAATTTAAGACCCAATATAATAAAATATCAGCATCAAACTTTTGGAGAAATCTCAGGATGGGACCCTTAAATTTTAATATAATATAAGGGACTTCTGTAAGCATCACCTCATCAACTTTATCAACTGTACCCTAGGTTCACGTTCTATGGGTACTTTGGTATAAGCAACACAAAGCGACAAGAATTTTAACTTAAATGCTAATGGTTCAACATAAAAATCTAAAAATTTCAGCAAACATGGACTGGGTCATTGGGAACGTAAAATCTAAAATTCGTTTTGATAGGACAATTGGTTAAGGTACCTCCAGAAGGGGTCAAACCCAAAGTCTTGAATATCTTTAGAACCACACGGTAGATTTTTATTAAAAACTAAATTTATAATGGCTTAATGAGCTATTTCATGGCCCTAAGAGATGGTACTCTTCAGCCAAAAAACCGCGAGATGGACTGTGTAAACTGTATAAATTTTGTTTAAATTGTTCAATTCAATCGTGTGTTTTCAAGTTCAAGTCTTACTTGTTAATATGTGACGATTTTCAAGCCGATTCTGAAATCATTTGTGTTCCTAATGAAAACAAATAAAAATGTATTGTCTAGGTAATAACAGTGCGTTGGCTATCTGAACAGTGTATAACCTGTTTTTAAGTACTCCGCACTGATAAGAATTCGATTAAGTGGAGCCTATAAATAGATTTGCTATATATGCATCTATAGTAAACATTTGTTCATCTTGGACTTTGGGCCAGCACTTGAACATGTCTGTTAAAGCCATAACCCATAATTCAATAACCAATGTACACGTATGTATGTGCCGGTTAATGTGTATCTATGATGTGGCTTTTTCAATGATCGACAAAACACTAATCAAACTAATCAGACATGTCTAGACTCGCCAAGTGATTCATCAAGTGGTATGATAGTAGTTTTTCATGCCGGCAAATCCGTTTCATTGATAATCTAATCGAAAAGCTTCCGACAAAGCGCGCTCTACCGTTCAAATAGTGCAACTTGCGGATTTGTTTGGCTTTGTGAGATTTAATAATTTAACAAAAGTCGCATGGCTGCTCAGTTTACAACTGTGTGTGTTTATATGAGGATGGTGTATATGTACAAAACATTAGCATAGCATTTGGAACTGTTAATTTTGTTGACTATTTCTCCTCTTTGGGCTTTTCCTTTGAATCCTTTTTGTCAGCGCTGTCGCAGCTGACCTTCTCGACTGGCTTATCCTCGGGTTTCTTTGACTTCTTTTGTGCCTTTTCGGCCTGTTTTTGTTTCTCAGCCTCAGCGCGTGAGGCCTCTTCCTCCTGCTTTTGTTTCTCTTTTTGTGCCGCTGCGGCGGCCACTTCTTCATCGTCCCAGTCGGCCATGGAGCGATCACGTTTTAGCCACGAGTGGGTGGTGTCTGCCTTGAAGGCTGCGAAAATAAGACATTAGCTAAGCACCGATCATCTAATAAGCAAAAATTCACTTACTCTGATTGAACCACTTAATGCCGTTTTGCATGTCCTCTATAATTTCACGTGATGTGTACATCACCTCGTTTTGTACCGCCTGGTGAAAAGAGCTGGTTTCAAAGGCAGCCGAGTACACAGAGTTGCGATCATGATTCAGCGCTCGTTGCGGAAACTTGGCCAAACATGTGGCCAGCTCAAGTGCATTTCCCAGTGCAGTTCCCGTGGGAACAATGCGATTTACTAAGCCAATGTCATGGGCCTCTTGCGAACCCACCGGACGACCTGTGAGTATAAGATCCAGGGCACGCGATAGCCCAATCATGGCCGGCAAGCGTACAGTGCCGCCATCCAGCATAGGTACGCCAAAGCGACGATTAAAGAATCCCAGCACTGCAGACTCCTCCATCACACGCAAATCGCACATAAGCGCCAGCTCCAGGCCATTGGCTATGCAATATCCATTAATGCCGCAAACAACCGGCTTTTTAATCTGCCGACGTGTGGGACCCACTGAGCCCTCGGGACGCATGAGTATATCAACGCTGATCTCCTCCTTCTCGTCCGTGCTCATTTCCAAAATATCAAAGCCGGAGCAAAAAGAACCACCTAAGCCATACAGCACGGCCACCGGTGAAGTGTCATCGGCCTCAAAGGCGGAGAAGGCATCGCATAGCTGGGCAGCAGTGCTCGAGTCGATGGCGTTGCGCTGTTGGGCTCGATTAATGCCAATGAGTGTAATATTTTTGTCCTTCTCCACCAGTATGGTCTTGGCTGGTGGCTCAGGCTCTGTCTTCACGGCAGCATCTGGACAAGAAAGGTGTTAGTTGCGGTTTTATTATGCAGTCCGTCTTCTATCGCCTACCTTTGCCTAAAACATTTGTTGTGGTCAGCGAACGGAGGGCTGTGAAGCGTACTTTCTGAGCTACCTGGTGACCCAGCTGTTGGCTAAACTTGCGCAACATGTTCTGCCGGTGAACCGAAATGTGGGTGACTTTAATTTAATAAGCAACTGCACGTGCTTGATGAGGAAATTCAATATGTAATTGCAAAACAAAAGTTAACAAATACCAGATGACAGTGCTGCCACCTTATGCAATGCGATAACTTTATTTCGATAAAGCCGGCGACAATTGAAATCGAGGGCGGTAGCACATTACCAAAACTGGTAGAATATGGCCCCTCTGGAGAAAAGTTCACAACACATGAAGTGCGGTCAGTCTAATTCCAAAACCGGCTTCCTTCTATTTAGATCCTCCATTTTGATTGATTATTGAGAAAAAAATGGGCATGGAGGTGGACGACAATACGAAAAATACTGACATTGAGCTCACCGAGGCTGAGAACGAGCTGTACGACAGACAGATTCGGCTGTGGGGCTTGGAATCGCAAAAGCGGTAAGTTTGCGGGCGCCAACTTGGTGGAGAAGAGTCGGAAGATGCTTAAAAAATCATTTCCAGCTTGCGTACCGCCAAAATACTCATCTCCGGATTGAATGGACTTGGAGCCGAAATAACCAAGAACATTATCTTGTCCGGCGTTAACTCTGTGAAGTTGCACGATGACAAGCTGGTCACAGAGGAAGACTTTTGCTCACAGTTCTTGGCTGCACGCGAAACCCTTGGCAGCAACAGGGCCGAGGCATCTCTTGAGCGCTCCCGAGCACTTAATCCAATGGTGGACATATCGGCCGATACCCAACCCCTCAAGGAAAAAACCAAGGATTTCTTTGGCCAGTTCGATGTGGTGGTTGTCAATGGGCAGAGCAACGAGGAATTGAAGCGCGTAGATGCAATGTGTCGTGATCTGGGCGTGAAGTTCTTCGCCACCGATGTCTGGGGTATGTTTGGTTTCTATTTTGCGGGATTGCAGACCCATCGCTATGTGGAGTGAGTATGGTTTAGAATTGAATACAGTAGATTGCGGCATCTAAACTTAAATGCTGTTCCTTTCAGGGACGTTATTAAGTACAAGGTAATCTCGAAACCCAAGGAGAAGGTTAAATACGAAACAGTGTCCACGCCCGTGCAACGTGAAGTGGAGTACCCAGCCTATTCAGAATGGATGGACTTTGATGTAACTGCCCCGAGCTATCAGCGTAAATTGAAACGCAATGGCCCAGGCATAGTCCTCCTCCGTATTCTGCAGCAATTTCGATCTTCGCATCAACGCGATCCCAGCTACAAAACCAGGGAGTCAGACCTTAAACTGTTGCAGACCATCCGCGATGAACTGATGTCCACATCGCCTGTTAGTAAAGTTGCTTTGGATGTACTCTTCGCACAGATCTCGCCAGCCGTTGCTATTGTGGGTGGCGTTGTGGCCCAGGAGGTTATTAAAGTGGTGACTAAAATGGAGGCACCGCATCGCAACCTGTTCATCTTCGACCCCGACACTTGTGTGGGCTATGTGGAGGCAATTGGAGTCAATTAATATTCAAATAAAGTTCCACTTCTCATTCATTTCCAAAAGACACCAATTCCGAATTTTATTTTTATTTGCGGATAGAAAAGCTTAGCTTGGACTCGTAACTCTCACTTAAGACTTAGGGGATGTTGGCCAAGTAGTCCTTGATGGATGCAGGGTCAAGACGCTGGAAGCCGTTCTGATCGCAAATGCCGACCTCAATATTATCGGCCGTCATTTTGCCCTCGAAACCCTCCTTGAGCGTTAAAATGGCAGTATGGACGGCATCTTCCAACTCCAGATCCTCGCTATAACTGCAAGGGCAGAGGAAGGAAATGAGTTGAGAAACGCTGAGAGTTAACTCCAGTGCTTACCGCTTCTCCAAAAACGTTTTGCCATTGACAGCGTTCTTGCCCATGGCTGTGGCCTTCCAGGCAAAGTAGGCGCCCGAAGGATCAGACTGATATAGATAGGGGCGATCATTGTCCCAGCCGCAAATCAACAAGGATACACCGAAAGGACGCACGCCACTATTAAGAAAAATTTCAAGAATTAAGAAATCTAAAATTCTCTGTGAACCCCTTACCCTGACTGGGTATACTCCTGCATGAGTGTGGCCACACGCTGCACCAGCTGGACCACCGGAATTGGTTCCTTGTAGGTGAGGAAATATTGCTGGGCAATCTTACGGGCCTGTTTTACCAGCAAACGATAATCGGGACCCATGCCCGAGTAGACCATGCCAATATGCTTGTTAATGATCTCCACCCGATGCACACTGTGCTCCTCGTACAGGGCAGACTTGTGTTTGTTCTCTGTGGCAATGACGACGCCGTTCGAAGCTGCAGGTCGGTAGAAATTAATTGTTAGCATCTGTTTCAGGACTTGAAGAAAAACTATTCGCTTACCCATTATTCCCACAGAGGGAGCACCGGCTGATACCGCGGCCAGAGCATACTCCAGTTGTACAAGCTTTCCCGAAGGACTGCAAAAAGTTCATTAAATTTTGTATTTATGCTCAGTCATTCTTGTAGGTTAGGTTTTTAGCGGCAATGGCAAGGAATTAAAGAGGATCTTACCTGAAAGTCGTCAGCGAGAAGCTATAGCGTTCAGTAGCCATACTTATTGGCCTTTATTACAGTAATTTTATATAAAACAAAATATAGAAGCCGACTTTGCAGAGAAACAGAAATGACACAGCAAATGAGACGCAGGGTTGTCAGGTTGTGCGGCGTGAGTTCAGTGTGACCGAAGATTATGCGGTCAAAATACCTCAATTTGTCGATTCAAAAGTGCAAAAATTGTACAATTTGGTCACGCTACCATCTCTAGCTTTGCTTTCCGAACACCCACCACCAATTTTCCAACCGCTGTGTGGAAATCGTGAAAAACGTTTGGCAAAATAGATTTCAAAAGCAGAAATATGGTTCGTGGAGCACTTCGTGGCGGCCGTCCCATGCGTGGGGGCATACGTCCACCATTCAAAAAAACGTTTGTGCCCCGGCATCCCTTTGATTTAACGCTGGCTGAAGTTTTCTTTCCCAAAGTGGCACCGGTTGCAGATGATTCTGCCCTGACGGCGGTAAATCAATAAACACGCACACACACATACATAAGCAAATGTAAACTTATTTTGACTTGTTTCAGGCCTTATTGAAGCGCAACCAGGACCTGAGCCCGACTCCTGCTGAGCAGACGGCCATTGGCAATTTGGTCACCAAGGTTCAATCTACTCTGGACACTCTGGTAGTGGCTCCAGGCGACTTTAATACCTGTGTAAGCAAATCTTGAAAAGCAACTGAAATTTTAAACTGAAATGTTTTCGTTGTTTTGCCATAGCAACTCGAGGAAGTGCGTCAGGTAGGCTCCTTCAAGAAGGGAACCATTCTCACAGGCAACAATGTCGCTGATATTGTTGTCATTCTCAAGACTCTGCCTACCAAAGAGGCTGTGGACGCTCTGGCCAAGAAGGTAGAGGCTGATCTGAAGACCAGCATGAAAACCGAAGTGTTGGCCAAGGGCGAGCAGCACACTGTTCAGATACATGACAGAGGCTTCGATATAGCCAATATGCAGGCTAAGGTGCGCATCTTAATTGCCACGTTGCCGCAGAACTTGCGAAAACTGGAGCCGGAGATACACATGGAGCAAAAGCTGATGCAGAGCCATTTGGCGGCCATCCGCCATACTCGCTGGTTCGAGGAGAATGCTCACCACTCTTCAATCAAAGTGCTTATACGCATTCTCAAGGATCTCACCAAGCGATTTGAGGCCTTCTCACCGCTTTCCTCCTGGATGATTGATCTGATTGCGCATCTGGCAATAATGAATAATCCATCGCGCCAGGCTTTGCCCATTAATTTGGCATTTCGACGTGTGTTTCAGTTGCTCTCCGCCGGCCTTTTTTTGCCCGGATCAGCAGGCATCACCGATCCCACCGAACCTGGTCACATACGTGTACATACGGCGATGACGCTAGAACAGCAAGATGTCTGCTGTTACACTGCCCAGACATTGCTCCGTGTGTTGACCCATGGCGGCTACAAACATATTCTGGGCCTGGAGGGCAATACAAGTATTGTACGCGAGATGTCCGTCTGGAATGGGGTGTGCGTCTCACCTCTAAATGCAGTCTACGAAAAGCCAACGGACAAGAAGGATGGCGAACTGGAGGAAGACATTGAGATGATCGAGAATGATAACGAGGATGAGGGCAGCGATGATGGCGAATGAAATATCGAATATTAGATTGACCTTTTCTATGTTTATTAGAAATGTGAATGTCAGTAAATCATTGTCCCAGTTATGGGCTCATCCTCATCCACATTGCTCGTTAGTTCTTTGTCAATGATCTGAAAGTAGTTTTCAGCCGGAAGACCACTTGGTTCACTGACCTTGATGGCCAGATCATGGCGTTGCAGCTTGTGGCCTTTTTTTAGGCTTCGAGCGGCAACAATTGATTTACCCAGCTTAGAGCGACAGGGCAGTTCGCACTCTAAGATCTCCTTCACATGAATGTCTCTTAAAGAATCTACTAAATCCTGTCCCCCCTCTAAGATACCCACAATTTCCTGATAAGTGCTTGAAATCTTTTGGTTAAGCTGAACACTCTCGATCCCGGTGACCAGAGAACGAAATTCGTGGGGTTCCAGGGAGCAACGATGATCCGAGCCCTTTTGTGACTTGTCCAAAGTAAAGTGTCGCTCCACAATACGAGCTCCCAAGAAGACAGCTGCCTTGCTAATAACCACACCCAACTCGTGTCCAGAATAGCCAATGACCACTTGGGGAAATCGACTCTTCAGCATAGAAATCAAACGCAAACTACAATCCTTGGGTGATGTGGGATAGGAGGAGACACAATGCATTAGGGCGTAGTCCGTATGCCCAGCTTGCTGCATGATTTGTACGATCTTCTCCACCGTCGACATGGTTTGCATACCCGTTGAGATGGTCAAGGGTAGGTTCAATCTTGCTGCTTTTTCCAACAGAGGAAAATTATTGGCATCCCCTGAACCAATTTTGATGAAGGGAACCTTCAACGATGCCAAGAACTCCAAGGAGCTCTGAAATAAGGATACAAAATTTGATTAGAAAATCAAATTGGGCTTTTGGTTCCCCACCTCGTCCATCGCGGAAGCAGTGAAATCAATTCCCATTTCTCTACTAAAACTCTGCAACTCCTGGTACTGCGCCTTGGAGAACTCCAGATACTGCTTATGTTCTCCATAGGTCCGACCCCAGGCATGTTCACTGCGATACTCACGATCCAGAGCGGATCGTGTAAACTTGGCTGTCAAATCAGATTTTTGAAATTTCACACAATGGCACCCTGCATTCTTGGCCTCTACGATCATCCTTTTGGCCGTCTCCAAGCAGCCTTGATGATTCTGGCCCAACTCGGCTATGATATAGACAGTATCGTTGCGCCAGAACATTTTCAATTGATTTAAATTAACAGTTAATTGAAACGATGATTGGGGCGTTGCGCTCGTTATCGATATGACGAAATAGATTGTCAAAATGGCGACTTTGAAGCTATTTTAAGCGGTATGGCAAGCTTTGCAGCTAGTGCATAACTGCCATCCCGCTCTTACACATGACTAACTGCCCACGTGCGTGACTCGGGGCCGTGAGCATCACGCTACCACCTCTAGCCACGCTGTTCGACCACCACCAGTTTTTTCATACTCATACTAGATAGCTGTGAAAGGTAATTTGGAAAAACTAAGCATTTCAAAGCTAATACGGCGCACCTACTACGCATTGTTCGTGGCCAACTCCAAGAGCAGTAAGAACGCAGCGAAATCCGACAGCAATTGAGACAGCAAGATGGGCGATGTCATGAATATCGACAATATAATTTCAAGATTGCTGGAGGTGCGTGGGGCACGGCCAGGAAAAAATGTTCAGCTCTCGGAGGGCGAGATTCGTGGCCTCTGCCTGAAGTCTCGCGAGATATTCCTCTCACAGCCCATACTGCTGGAGCTGGAAGCACCGCTGAAGATCTGCGGTGACATTCACGGCCAGTACTACGACTTGCTGCGCCTTTTCGAGTATGGTGGGTTTCCGCCGGAGTCAAATTACTTGTTCCTGGGTGACTATGTGGACCGTGGCAAACAGTCGCTGGAGACCATCTGCTTGCTGCTCGCCTACAAAATCAAATACTCGGAGAACTTCTTCTTGCTGCGCGGCAACCACGAGTGCGCCAGCATCAACCGCATCTATGGCTTCTACGACGAGTGCAAGCGCCGCTACAGCATCAAGCTATGGAAGACTTTCACGGATTGCTTCAACTGCCTGCCCGTGGCGGCCATTGTTGATGAGAAGATCTTCTGCTGCCATGGCGGCCTCAGCCCGGATCTGACCTCCATGGAGCAGATCCGTCGCATCATGCGGCCCACTGACGTGCCCGACCAGGGCCTGCTATGCGATCTGCTGTGGTCCGATCCCGACAAGGACACCATGGGCTGGGGCGAGAACGATCGCGGTGTGAGCTTCACATTTGGGGCCGAGGTGGTGGCCAAATTCCTGGAGAAGCACGAGTTCGATCTCATCTGCCGTGCCCATCAGGTGGTGGAGGACGGCTACGAGTTCTTTGCCAAGCGCCAACTGGTCACGCTCTTCTCGGCGCCCAACTACTGCGGTGAATTCGACAACGCTGGCGCCATGATGTCCGTGGATGATTCACTCATGTGTTCGTTCCAGATTTTGAAACCAGCCGACAAACGCAAAAAGTAATATCATCATCTACAACTACTAAACCCCAAAAGTCTTTTTCTATACAAAATCAAACACAAACCCAACAAGAAATAAACAACAGAACCAGCTTAAAACACATTCAAAATCAGAGGATGGACCTGAGCCTAAGTGAGCACTAGAACAAACGAACCGAAAAATTGTGCGTCACCTGTGGGCTCAAATTCTTATCTCTATCTTGGTCACTTTTATCGACAGACGGGGCAAATCAAATTAAACAGAACTACCAGAGGGAAGACGAAAACTTGCATGATATACCCATCCTGGACAACAACCAATCGAGATTTGCGACACACACACACACACACACAAAACACATTCACAAAATGAAGATTAAACAGATATATTTATGTAGAACCATTTATTTTGATTAAACTACCATATTATACATATTCTACCATATTCGTATACCGACCCACACACACACACACACACACACACCACACATATGTATGAATGTTTTGTCCAATTTGAACACACTTCGTCGCGGAGACGGACAGAACAGCACCAGCTGCGACTGGGACACAGCTGTGAGATATGGAAGAGAAGGGGCGGCCGCCCTTTGAAGCACTTTGGCCTTAAAAAATTAAAGCACTTAACAACAAACAAAACGAGAGAGAAAGAGAGGAAAACGCTTGCCAAGAAAGTAAAATACAAAACACCAGTTTTGACCTTGAACAACAACCACTACAACAATACGAAAATCAGTTTATGTTCGTCCACCTTGCAGGAGCCCCCCTCCCCAAACGATTATAATTTTGCATCTAATTTTTCTCCCAAACACAAACGAAAACAAACAAAAAATCAACTATACATACATGTAGGCCTATCATCATCCCCCCTCCCCCTCCCTCTTATCATTTTAAGATGTGTTTTTAAACAAATAATTACCAATTATTAATATGTATTATCAATAATCCTTTGTAATAATAAACAAATGATATAAAACATCGTGTATGAATTGTACAACTGATTTCAATAAATACATATTTGGAAAATCCATAAACAACCGACAGGTGTTTTTCCCCGCAGCCGGTAAACTCCCGCCCCACCCACGCAATCCAGAAACCAGCTTTTTTTTTGCTGTGTGTAACTTTTCATTTATTTATCTACATTTATGAAAATACTTTGCAACTTGGTAGTCTTATGTCTGCTAGGATGGGATGTTTTGAGATGTGTGAGATTATGGAGCTGACTAGATATCTACTCAGTGGACTCAACTTGGACGGATGAGCTTGGTTGGCTGGCCTGGTCGGTCTTGACATCGGCTGTCGCCTCTGTGATTTGACATTTCTGCTCCACTGCAGCAGTCAATTCCTCCACTGCCGCTGGAGCAGCTTCACCACCTGCGCCCGACTTCACCTCTCCCTCCTGTGGTGCACTCTCGCTGACAGTCTCAGACTGTTCGGCTACAGTCACCGGTTCGGAGTCATCGGACGACGTCTCAGACTGATTGAGCGGCGGCTGTTGCTGGCCCTGCAGCACTTCCGGATTAATGTTGTTTATAATTCCACGCAAGCGTTGAATTTCATCATTGGCCAACTGCAGATCTTGCTGCAGTCGCTCGTACTTGTCATGCTGATTGCGCACTACGCCAATATTGTTTCGTATGTACTCCATTGGATTCTCTGGCCGCTCTTTAATGACCCGTATGAAGATTTTCGTAAGCGAGTCCAGCACGCTGCCGCGTTCCAGGTAACGGCGGATCTCATCGCGTTTCGGATCGATCGGCTAAATAAAGTGTATCTATTCTGTTATACAGTTATTTCAATTTTTCCTCAACCCAAATCTTACCTTAAAGGACATCTTGGAAATTGCAAATGGGGGCAACCAGCGCTGTGCAGTTCGGAGCTGAACTAGTTCGATTGGACAGGTGTCGGATTGAACTAATGATTAATGGTCGTGGGAGTTTAGTTTGATTATTTTTGGTTTGATAATATCAGAAATGAAATGAAACGTAAATTTCTATGTATGCTACAGCAGAATACTGCATTCCAGAGGAATCAAATTGAAAGTTTACATTAAAATTGTTTAATAGCCGAATAGAGATGTGCAACAGCTAAGTTTTTGACTCACGACTTTGTAAAGTCTCACGACAAACGCCTGAAACTGAAGTTGCCACTTGAGAAAATAAAATTGCACCAAAAAGGAAAAAAACAGCCATTTCAAAAATAAGGAGCCAAGAAAGTTTTTTCAGTTCCCGTTGCACTTATTTTTGGTAAGAAACCTTAATATATAGTCCATTTATAATGAATATTGTTTCTGTATTAACTTGTCCATTTTTTCACAAAATACCCGAATTTTTAAGTAAGCGGAATACAGTATTTTTATTGTTGGCGATGGGCTGAGGCTCCGATCATTTACAAAGTTGCATGCAGTAGACCACAGCCTGGTTTCGATAGATTTCAGTGATGACAGATGTTGAAAAATATTCAATCTATTTTGGCTGAAGCAAATCAAAAAAAAAAAGAGACAATTTCCAAAAAAAGGGCCAGTGCATCAAACAGGAAAAAAAAACAGTTTTGGGGCAAAAACCCCAAGTGTGGTAACAGTGCCTGAACCTGAAGTTGCCTTCAAAGTCACGACAATTATAAACAATCAAAAATTATTGACACTTTGTGATTCTCCATTTAATATAATGTATTTGTTAAAAGAGATATAACTGATAGAATATATTTGTGTTATAATCTTAAATTGAAACTGATAAATCAAACTCTTACTATAAAATTCAGACAGAGCCATAAAGAATACTGAATCGGATTAGTCCGCACTTAAAAGATTGTTTGATCTTGTGATCGCTCAACAACAAAAAAATCAACGAAATTTGTTAATTTCTTAAGCTAAATACTTCGTGTAGCGACACATATTTTTGGTTCTATAAGAGATAGAGCCCCAAGAAGGTAGGTGTGTGCCGTACACAGATCAAGTTTGTTTCAGATTTGGAAAATTACAAAATAGTGTGGCCTGCTTTCAGGACGACCCCTTAATAGCTACTGTCAAAATAAAAACACCATTTATTTTGACTTTTTTTTAAATATAAAATGGATGCCAGTGGAGAGCTTCAAACGAACTAGTTCAGTTTAACGGCAAATTTGTCGATAATAGATAAGAGTCAAACATAGCGCGCGAAATAGTCACACAATTTGCGGCTGTTAGGTATGGACTGGGGCCCCAAGCCACAACTGTTTCGTATGATATTTATAAGAGAACCAGTCCTTACTTGATCCTTCACATCATAGTTGCAGTTCGTCATGCTTCATCTATTTAAACTTGGCGGCTTGGTTGCTCTGCGCATGGCACTAATTCTGTATACATCATAAATATGTACTCTACATCTGTGCTCATCCAGATACAGTGCTGAAACTGCGGTTGGCCAAGAAATCTATATTTAATTCCAATAGTTAAAATATGTATTCATTTGAGAATAGCTTTGTGCGGGGTCCCTCCCCATCGTACTCCGACGATGCCAACTCTGAGAACGCCTTGTCGGTGACGTTGCCCATTGGTGGTGGTGCAGTGGAACTGGATTTCTGTCGCGATGACTCGAAAACAGACACTGCGGACTATTTCGATGAGAAGTTCAACAGCGATAGCTGCTCGCATTTGCATCCACGCCAGCAGGGACGCAACTCTTTTGCCTTCTGGACTGTGGTCATCATATTGCTGGCTCTGACGGTGGGCAATTTGATTCTAACGCTGACCATTGTTGGTGTCTTGCGCCTGGGCAAGGGTGTGCAGGGAATGGAGGTGATACCCGAAGTGGATGTCATCAAGTTCTATGGCACCACGGATATGGAGCGCGTAAATACGAACACAATTGGTCAGATTCATGGCTTCACCGATGTACCGGTGACGATCAGCAGTGACCATGGCACCGCCGAGGTGACAGCAGACGAAGACGGTAACGGCACGGGCGTGCATGTGCGTGTCTTTCGCAATGGAAACGGGGTGACCAACGAACGTGATCGTATTGTGGTCAACAAGCAGGGAATTCTCATACAGGCCACCAATTTATTTGAGATCAAGGATCCGGCTGATCGACAATCCGTGTTCACCACTCACCGTCCGCAGTACAATATTCCGGGTGGCGTCAACGCGCTGATGGCCAAGGTGGTGAGTGCTAGCGGGATTGCCAGTCCCATAGATGAACCGCTCATTATGGAGGGTGACGGTCACATGGCCATTAAAGGCTCTGAGGGTGTCTATTTCGATGGTGCCGGCATTCAGCTGCAGGCTGAGCACCATATACTGATCAATTCAACCCAAGGCGCCACCATACTGGAGGCAGGAGCAGGCATTTTCTTGGACATGGAACGCATTCCCATCGTTAGCTCAGAGATGGGCTTACGCACCGGCAGTGTGCAGTACAAGATATGCGTTTGCATGCCACAGGGCACACTCTTTCGCATAGCCATACCACGAGTGCACAACGGACCCAAGGTAACCTGTGCACACTTTAATGTTCTCGATGATCCCTGCGAGATCAACAATTAAATAACCCAGCAGAAGCATCAAATAAACTATGCAAGTTATGAGTAGTATCGTATTCCTAATAGAACTTGTTTTTTTGTTGTTTGTTTAGCATTTTGCAAGAAATTTACAAAGAACCGAAAATGTTTTTGTTACATGATGGTGGTGGCTCTTTTCGATGGGCGAAACATTTCATAAAAAGAGGAGTGGGACAAAGAATGGTGTTCCAATTGCTAGAGTATAATACAGAAATGGTAATCAATTCGCTGAATGAAGGAGCTGCTAGAGCCCAAATTAATTAAATATTGAATTTCATTCATTAAATTATTACGGGAGTGGGTAAAGGGGAGAAGGAGGAGTAGGAGTAGAAATCGCGCACACACGACTAGCCTAGTTTATGATAATTGCAATTGTAGGTTTCCCTCAAAGACCCGGCGGTGGGGGCTGCTGCTGGTAACGTTTGGCGTTTGCTGTGGGGGCCACTTCCACCAAGTTATCCGGCACCATGCTAAGAAGCTCAGCTTCACTTAGCTGCGCCAAACGGCTTCTGTTCTTTGTGGTTGTGGCTGAGCCTGAGCAAAGAAGGAAAGAAATCAGCTGAGACTTTAAAGTGGCATAGATCCCACATACTTCTGGCATATGAGCCGCTGCTGGTAATGGCATCTTCAGGATTGTATTCCTCATCATCAGCTACAGCCTTGGCAGATGTCTCCGATTTGTCCTTAATGCTGGCCAGAATCTTGGATAGATTAGGTGGTATGGATATATTAGCTAGCATACTATTTGATGATGTGGGTTGGTTTAGAACCTGCGAAAAGAATTTTTTGATTAAAGTGGGAGAGAAAAAACCGAAGCTGGACGTCACTCACCGCAGGTTCCACTTTAAGCAGGCCGGCAATTTCCATTTGCTGAGCAGCAATTTGTTTGTTTATTTCATCCACCTGACGCTCGAGGTCATTGTTTTTGGTGTGTCCTTCATCGTCTGAGCTACCGCCGGGTGAGTATGGTGCATTTGGATCATCTGCAGGTGTGGGCAGGACTGCAGTCGCTGTGGCTGCTGCTAACATACATAGGGAAGCGTTTGAGGTAGGGGGTTATATTTTATGCTGCAGTACTTACTCTTCTGAATTTTGGCAATGGGCGCTTTGATGATGGCATCAATGTCAAATTCATCATCCTTCGAGCTGGTCGAGTTACTGCTACGCTTGCGTTTGGGGCTGCTCGGCGGGGTAAAGGTTGTGGTAATGCGGGATTTCTGAAAAAAAGGGTACAATTAGATTTACTTCTTTGATCTGGGGGGGGAGGATTGCCTGTTGTTTTACCTTGCTGCTGCTACTGGTGGATACAGTTTGAGCCGTTCGCTTGCTTAGACAGCGCACGATTATGCCCAACAGCGTGTTGGGCCTCTGTGCATCCTCATAGAACGGCACACGCTCTGTACATTGCAACGCACTTGGCAGCTTCTCTGTGGCGCCCAGTGGAAATATGTAAAAGTCGCGTATTTGATCCGAGTCCGATCCTACTACGCCCAGACGCTGGCGCGAGTTCAGATATTCGAAGAAGTGATCATAGTTGGGCGTCTCCCTTGCACCAGAGGGAAACAGACTCACAACGATCATCTCTTTGGTGGGACTCTTTCTGATCTTCTTTATGTAATCCCACACATTGACACGGGTGATGCGACCAATAACATCCATTTTCTGGGGCCACACCTTGACCAGCTGTTGACTGTTGCCTAGGACTGGATGGATAACCACTTGAAAGTCCGTGACATCAATCATATTGAGATTGCCAGACCACAAGGAGGTTGTCGGGAGTCCTTGCACATAGCGAGCATATTTATCCAGCGGCATTGGTTTTGTGACTTTGAGACTCGGTTTGACTGGCTGCGTTAGATTCGCTGCCTGCTCCACAGTCTTCTTGGACTCCAGAATTTGATCAATTAGATTGTAAGCAGCTGCTGGTACCTCCTCCGGCTTCTTTTCAATGATCTTCTTAGGCACGGGGGAAGGGATGTGCTCATCTCGCTTCTTGCGTGCCGGCGACAGGTTAATCTGTTCTTCGACTTGTTCGAATTTGCCACTACGACCTCGACTTCTTGAGCGGCTGCGACTGCGGCTCCGCTTATGCTGGTGATGGTGCTTGTGACTCTTGTGACGCTTCTCCTTGGATGTTAAGTTATCCTTGCTAGATATATCCGTTTCACTGGACTGAACGATTGACTCATTGGCCCCATCCTGCTCCTCGGGCAGTGTGACATTCACCTTGGTGGCAATCACCTGCTCTCCCTTATGTGTCTTGACCACATAGTTTTGGGCACATGACAACATATCCAATTCGGATTTTTTAATCATATCCAGCTGATGGCGATTCTCTTCCTCACGCCACTTGGCCAGCTCTTGGCTGGCCAGTTGCTCGGGTGTCATTCTAACCAGCTGCTTGGGCTCCACCTGCCTCGCACAGATCTTCTCAAACAGCGTCTTATTTTTGCGATCCTTGATATTGAAGATGAGCGAGCGATACTTGGATTTGTATTTGGCCCCCGCATCCCGTCCAAACGAGTGATAAATTTCCGACTCTACACTCTTGACAAACTGCTCCACCTCCAAGGTTGTTAGCCAATCCGTTGCTTTGGGCGCATCGGGCAACTGCAGTTCCGTGGCCTGAGCCTCCTTAATCCGCTCCAGCAATTGCTCCTTCAGCGTCCGACGCACATTGAGGCGTATGGGTTCGGCTTTTGTTTTTATGGGTGTGGTGGCAGTCGCCACCTTGGTAGGAGTTGGTTTTTCTCTCTCCTTCTTGGCTGCCACAGGGACGGATTGGTAAGTCTTGGCTGCAAGCTCGGGTGGCGACGGCTTTGGTGTCACCGGTTTAGTGGCTGCCGCCTCTGCATGATTAATGGGGGAATGAACATCTGGCGTACGCTTGATTGGACGTTTATCCTCAGCACGTTTCACATCAGACTCTGCCACTGGCATCACCTCGTAGGTGGGATTATCCTGCAACCATTTCTTCAGCTGATGGGCAGGAGGTGCCAAATGGCCAGAGATGACGTGCCCAGTTCGACGCTCAAACACACTGATCTGCAACACAATTTCATTTTTAATTGAAAGCTTTATCCGTGTTGGGAATGGCTAACTTACCCGCTCCACCTTGGGCACAGAAGCATCCGCCTGACGCAGTATATCCTCAAACAAATCTTTCTTTTTGTTCTTCTTGGCCTCGGATGTTGGGACTACACCGACCGCTGATGTTGGCAAAGGACTCTCCGCCGGGCTCTTGGCCGCCGTCTGTACCTGAATGGCCATCTGGGCATACCGCCGTATGCATTCATCACTGCAGTAAACTGAATTCGTACGAACTGGTCGCTTGCAGACCACACAGCCCACTCCAACCTCAATGGGTGAGCTGCTCGCGCCCAGTTTAATGAAATGCAGCTGCTGCTGATGTAAAATTTTGGGGCTTGTAGTGGGCAAACTGCGCTTGGTTTGCAGCTTGATCACAGGGCTGGGCAGTGATCTTGTTGGTGAAGCAACTGGCTCCGGCGCCAGCTCGGCTGTGGTTCCTGCTATTGCCTGTACGGGCAGCAAGTCCGTTATCCTAGGCTGAGTCTGTGGAGACGGCATGAACTTCAGGACTACAATTCAAGATCGGTGGGCGAATTTACCTTTTCCTCTTGCTTCTTGACACATTTTGGGCACTTCCAGTCGATGCCCTTCTGCTCCATGTCGAGACCCATGCTTTTGGTGACACTGACACAGGTGCCGTGGTACCAGTCCTCGCACAGATCGCAACAGATCATGAATCGATTGTTATGCGGCTGCCGGCAAATGCACCACAGTCTGAAAAAGATTGGGAATGTATTTTGTGGTGTGCGTGAGATTTGCTTAATGCTTACTTATTGGGATCATCGTCATCCTCCTGAGATTCCGAGGCGTCCGGATCATTCGAATGGCTCGTATTCATCTTTTTCGATCGTCTGGGTACAGCAGATCGCCTGGCTGTGGAGGGTTCCCTGGGATTTGGTCTTCTGGCCAAAACCGGTTCGATGCTTATGTTACTGCTGGTATCCAGCGTCGATTCAGCCATTGAGATGTTGCTCAGATCAGTCATACTTGTGGTTGGGGTGATTTGGGCGCGACGTTTGGCCCGTGTGGTGGGCGCTTCAATGGGCGGCAAATAAATGACACGTCCATTGCCGCGTATAATTTTCACCTCAGGCCTGGCTTGACTAAGAGCTAGAACAGAAGCCGAGCTCCTTGCTGGTGTACTACTGGCCATGGGCATTGCAGAAATCGACGAGATTGGCAGAGGCTCCGGCACGGGTAGTTCCACTGCACTGGCAATGGCATCGAGCTCAGTGCTGGCCAGTACCTGCTTTACAACCTCAGCCTCAAACTGTTTGTCCTCCTCTATGAGGCCAACCACATGCTGCAGAAAGTCAGCGGTAATCTCATCCTCGTCTGGCATGGGATCCTCCACAGGATCATTGGCAATGATCGGGTCATAGGCCTGCGGTTCTGAATCTAAGCCCGCCGCCGTGCTCTCCAGCATCTTGACCAGTTTTGGTATACTCTCGTCCACATTGACGGGCGGCTGCTCGACCAGTGTGGTTTTCAGGAGCTCGTCCTGCACTATGGAATTGATGAGATCAAGTTGTTTGTCATTCTCCGCTGCCAGTTCCGATGAACTCTGGTGCGTCTCGATCACAATGTGAGCGGGCAACTTATGTGTGGCAGCCGTCTCCACACCAATGGGCATAAAACCTTTGGATGGCGTTGGTGTAAGTGCTGGTGTAAGTGGAATTGACTTGGGTGTACTGGGGGTGGAACGAGGTGGCTGCAGCTTGTGCGGGTCTGGAGAGGATTTCTCGCCCAGCAGGCTATTGAGATTAGTGAATACACCCTTGGGACTGCCCATGTTCTTGTTGATGATAATCTCCTTAACTTCCTGCTGCGGAGTAATGAACACTCCAGGCGCTGAACTGTTTAATACCCTGCCCACTTGGACAATGGGTGCACGGCGCATCTTGGCGGCTGCACTAGCGGCATTGGCGGCTGTAGGAGATGTGGACAGCACTGGTTTCTTGATGGTGGCCAGGTGCTGAGGGGCGGGACGCATTTTAAGGAATGAGGTTGTGGGCAGGCCTCGACCCAAAGCAATGACAGTGGGCGGTGCTTTCGTTGTGGGCAACTGTATGATTTGACCAATTTGTGGAGTACCACCTTGTGGTTCCATCACTTTTTGCTCGGGACGTCGCTTAAGCTCGGGAAATTGTTGTTGTGCGGGAGGAGTAGGCGCAGAGGGAGAAGATTGCAGAACCAACGACTTTGGTGATTGTTTGGGTCGCTTGGCCTGTGGCTTAACACGTTTTCTTTTGCTCGAGTTGCGGCTATTCCGTGTCATATCAAAGTCCATATCGCTGTCCCGATCATTGTCCGAGTCCCGTGAGTCTTCGCTCTCTTCCTCGCTGACCTCTTCAATGTAGTCGTCCGAGCTTTGAGCCTCCTCGTCATCCTCGATCAAATCCTCGACAGCAGCAGGTGGTCTAATTACCTTGACCACGCCACGTCCAGACCTTGACCGAACCATAATCTCTTGCTTTTCCTTTGGCAGTATCGGCTTTCGCAGCAGTGGTTCCTGTGGCTGCTGAGACGGTTTGTGGTTGGGCAAGACCGGTTGAAGCTTGGCCTGCACTGGAGTAAAAGGTAACGCAGCCTGCACGCGCTTCCTGACATTGATTAATTTTATATTTCCAGCCGGCGTTTGCATGATGAGCTTTCGACTCTGGGCCACTTGCCTCTCCATGGCAATTTTCTCGCTCGTTTTGTGGTTTTTCATTTGCTCCGGTGAGGTAAACGGAGTGTAGTTGTGGTCATTCCTGATAATCTCAAGCAGGGCGTCCGACTCGGCAGTTCTTTTGAAAACGGACAGTCCGGCCAGCTCTGAAAGAAAAATACAATTTTGAGAAGAGTTCTTGGGGATAATTCTATTCGGAAATTGGATATGTACTCAGTGCATTCTTCACCACCATATCCGCAGTGGTCTCCGCATAGAATTGCTCGACACTTAGACCCACAATTTGTGGACGTTCCTTTGGTTTGCGTCGCTTGCGTTTCTTAGTCACCTTGGGCTTACGACCAGGGCGCTTTTTAGTTTTCAGTGTCTCGGTTGTCTCCGTTTCAGTGGAGTCATCATAGTACTCGCCGACACCGCTGTTGTTGTTATCATCATCGCCGGTAATATGATCCACTTCGCTTTTGTTATCTTCCATGACGCCATCATCGCTTTGACTTCCACTTTCATCGCTCTCGTCCTCCTCCGTTTCATCCCCGTCAGTGGCAGCGCTTAGAAACCTTTCCAGCTCTTCTAGGCGCTCTGCTTCCTCCTGATCCACCATGCTTGGCGTGGGCGAGGTAAGCCGAACCACGCTGATAGTGGAAATCGATTTTTCCTCTAAAAGAAAATCACTAAATTAGATAACTCAATTGAAAATTATTAAGTTGAATCCTTGTCTACCCATGATGTTTTCAATGGCCCGTTCATCGAAGGAAATGCCATTTTTTCCATAGACAACCACCAGATTTGAATCGCCATCGGCCACTGTCCTGACACTTGTGGTCTCGGTGAACACCGAGCTGGACATGATGGGGCCGCCGATTCTGGGTTGACTTTTAATCTTAACGCATCTATCCTAATAAATTCTCCGGAATAGAAATTCTATCATTTGTTTGCTCCCGCGTTGTGACGCCGCGCCGACTTCGACATTGAAATTAAGGGTTAGACGAGTTGCGGTGAAAGGGTGTTAAAACGATGTAAAACTGAAGTTGCAGAACCAATACGAGCACGATTTTTATGCTTATCACTCACAATGGATAGCGATTATTGCGTTTTTTCGCTTTAATATTACAATTTTTCCGAAAATTAGGTTTGCAAAATAGCCAGTGTGACCAGCTTCGAAAATAATAACTAGCGATGACAGCGTGACCTCGAATGTCGCTAGAGCTGGCTTCGAAATCGTGTGAGACGTGATAGTTTTATGGTCGTGACACTGTACTCGAACTAATAAAAATATCAGGGAATTGATGGGTATATACGGCAAGACAACGATTTAACACTAATTTTAGTTTATATATTTTTTATAAGCCAAAAGCATCCTGATTTTTTTTCAGAAGTTCCAATTTTGTCTAAAAATATATTTTGCTTCACCCTTTAATTGATTTTCAGATTTTATAATTCTTTAACGAAATTCGTTGGGTTATTTCATTTTGAATGATCAAGTCCAGAGATACGTCAGTACGTCGCAAAGCCTAATTTTTAAGTAAAGCTCCTGGCGATCAGCTGTAGCATCTTTCAAAATCATAGTAAGGCGTGATTTTTTTTGGCAGATTTTGGATATGACTAAAAAAAGGGTAAGAAATCTTTGTTTGAGTCCATGAAACGATCTACATAATATTATGTTCAAAGATGATTTTATGTAAATGTTGACCGCGCCTGTGCTTCGCTTTAGAAATGATCCTATCCTCACCAAACATACATTATATTATATACCATACTGCACATGTTTGACAGTAACATGTCACACGGATGAGCTGCCTAAAAGAAAGTTGCTAAAACATCACCGTTTATTTACAAATACCAAATGTTAAAGTACAGTTAAAAGTTACCTTGAAAATGTGTTCAAATCAAGGGTCTTCTCAGAATTACCCCGTAAATAGAGCTGCCTAGAGATGGCAATGACTTCTAAGTCTAGCCGACTCGCATCTCTAGATGTCAATCGAGTGCGATAGCCTGGCACAATGAAGAGAGCAATTTCAGCTGCCGTTTGTAAGCATGATGCAATTAGTATAAGGTGGTCTCGTGCGAAAACGATGTGCCTTAGCTTATGCTAGCAATAAGTGCGAGTGAAACGTACATACAGTACATACATACATACGTACGTACAGTGAGAGTGAACGAAACGGCAGTAGAAACTGTTTTTGTTTTCACTTTAACAAGCAAGCACGCACTGAGCTAAGGCACAAAAACGAACTAGCTAAGGCACATTCACGAGCTAACTTCGGCTCGCACGAGACCACCTTATACTAATTGCATCATGTTTGTAAGTATGTTTGTTTTGTGTGTGTGTGTGTGTCTGGAACAACAATAAGTAACCACAGATAATGACACTTAATTTATAGCCGTTGTTGTTGGACGTAGATATCGGTCAGCTAATCTCGGTTGGGCAGAAAAGAAAAAAACAAGTGTTAACTTATTGCCCAGTGCAACCAGCTCGTCAGTTTCTCACAGACTTGCAAATCGTTCGTACACCATGGCCTCTTTTCAAATGGGATCCTGCCATGCAGTGCCAATGAGCCTGTTCCGGAACAATAGACAGCGCGCCTGTAAGGCCATATTGGATCAATTGCTGGAGGGTTTAAAGTTCAAGTCGGGCGGACTTCTCGTTTTGTTGGAAGGAGGAAAAGATCAGAGTATATACAATACCGATGTGGATTATGTATTTCGTCAGGAGTCCTACTTCCAATACCTATTCGGAGTTAAGGAGCCCGGCTGCTATGGCATAGTTAACATAGATGTGAAGACAGCGGAACAAAAGACCACTCTCTTTGTGCCCCGTTTGCCAGAGGAGTACGAGACTTGGATGGGGCAACTGCTGAAACCAGAGGAGTTCAAAGCCATGTACGAGGTTGATGAGGTGCATTATGTTGATGAAATTGCTGGTTATCTGGAAAAGGCTGCACCCCAGCTGATACTGACCCTGAGTGGCACCAATAGCGATAGCGGCCTGACCATGCAACCACCGGAGTTTGCGGGCAAAGATAAATATGTGACCAACTGCGACTTGCTCTATCCCATTTTGTCGGAATGTCGTGTCATTAAGTCGGCTGAGGAAATTGAGGTTCTTCGCTATGTGGCCAAGGTGTCGTCAGATGCCCACATTAAGGTGATGAAGTTCATACGCCCTGGCCACATGGAATTCCAGGGCGAATCGCTGTTTCTGCATCATGCCTATTCAGTGGGCGGTTGCCGCCATGCCTCCTACACCTGCATCTGTGGAAGTGGTACCAATTCGGCTATTTTGCATTATGGTCATGCTGGAGCACCCAATAGCCGTCCCATTCAGAATGGAGACATGTGTCTGTTCGATATGGGAGCCAATTACTGTGGCTATGCCGCTGATATAACCTGCTCATTCCCTGCCAATGGCAAGTTTTCGGCGGATCAGAAGTTTATCTACAATGTGGTGCTCGATGCTAGCAATGCTGTATTGGCAGCGGCCCGTGATGGTGTCTCCTGGGTAGATATGCACAAGCTGGCGGGTAAGGTAACGCTGCAACGTCTCAAGGAGGGTGGCATGCTGAAGGGTGATGTCGATGAGATGTTGGAAGCCGGCTTGTCTGGTGTGTTTCAGCCACATGGCTTGGGTCATTTGCTTGGCCTGGATGTACATGATGTGGGCGGTTATCTGCCTGCAAAACCAAAGCGTCCAAGCGAACCGTGGCTGTGTAAGCTACGTTTTGCCCGCACTCTCAGGGCGGGCATGTATGTGACCGTTGAGCCGGGATGTTATTTCATTGGCCGTCTCATGGACCAGGCCCTAAACAATCCGGAAATGGCTAAATTTATTAATGCGGAGGAATTCAATCGATTCCGCAACTTTGGTGGAGTACGCATTGAGGATGATGTTCTGATCACCCAAAACGGAGCGGAGAACTTTACCTTTGTGCCGCGTACCGTGGAGGAAATCGAGGCAGCGATGAGCACGGCTTAGGGCAACCGTAATACAATATGCATACAAATTTTATATCTTTGTTATAAACAAATAATGAATTTAATCGTTGAATAAACGTGAAATGTGATTCTTGCAAAGAAACATTATACAACATTCTCTGACCCTTTGAATCTCAGAGCCATGCACTCATGTTTCTGTTATTGCAATTCCACCTGGATACTTAGTGTTGTTTATTGCTCTTTTAGGTCGTCTTCCGAGCCTTTTAGTCGTCAGATAAAAGGCAAGTCTATTGGAGTGATCTGTCAGACGGTGATATTACCTGCTGAGATGCCTATATCTGGGCATATTATGGCAGAAAGTCCACGTATTCAATATAGTCAATATATTTAACCAAAGATTGTAATCCACAGTCCAGTTTTCCCATCGCATTGAGGGAATTTTTCTGATTTTTTTGGCATATAGTCTAAATACAGTATGTAAAGAAAGTGTTATTACGCATGAAACAGCCTCTATTTTGCAACAAAAAGTACTCTCTCGAAATGGTAAAATAAATGCCAAAAAAAAGTAGACCAATCCCACTAGTTTTAACATCAAAAACAAATTCTTAAGTGACAAAAAGTGTTTTCCCAAAGTGGTACATAGACATCCTATGCTGTTGAGGCCACAGGAGCTCAAGATTTGATTCTAGACATGTTTTCAACGCTGAACCCGAATCAGGCTCTAAAACAAGAAAGAAAGTCGGTCAAGCCCGACTATAACATACTCTGTACCAAGAAAATTTTTCTTTTGATCATAACTCGAAAACCGTTCATCCGATCTTCTTCATTCCTTTGGCGGATCGATAAGTTATCCTAATAACTAAATATGTCCAGAAGGAACAAGCCATCTATCTTCAAAACTGTGGGAGATATGACGTTTTTTCTAAATTGCGGGGGCGGGAGGGGGCGTGGCCAAAATTGAAAATAAACTTGATCTGCCTGCAGACATTAGAAGCATATGTCCCATACATGTCAAACCTATATCTCTTGCCATCTCTGAGATCTGTGCGTTCATACGGATAGACGGACATGACGGACATGACTCGGCTGTTGATGCTGATCAAGAATATATATACTTTATGGGGTCGGAGATGCTTCCTTCTGGATGTTACATACTTTTGCACAAGCTTATAATACTCTATGTACCTACGGTACAGAGTATAAAAATACGCATCTCTCATGGATAAGCTGAAAAATTGTTGACCCAAAATGTAGAAAATTGTCACTTTTAAGTTTTTTGGGATATTCAAATCTCGTTGAAATCGGTTTATTGGAAAATATTATTTTTATACCCTTGCAAAGGGTATTATAATTTTGCCCAGAAGTTTGCAACGCATAGAAATATTCATTTCCGACCCCATAAACTATATGTATTCTTGATCAGGGTGACGAGCTGAGTCGATTGAGCTTTGTCCCTCCGTCTGTCAATCTGTTTCTACGCGAACTAGTCTCTCAGTTTTAAAGCTATCGAGCTGAAATTTTGCACAGAGTCTTCTTTTTGCTGCACACTACTAATATGTCGGAACCGACCGGATCGGATGACTATATCTCATAGCTGCCATAGGAACAATCGGTCGGAAAACTAGTTTTAGTGAGAAAAACGTTTTTTTTTTCAATGAAAACGTATCCAAACTTTGTAATCGTAAGTTTTAAGTTAAGTTCTAGCTAAGTTTTATCAAAATCGGACAACTATATAGTATAGCTGCCATACAAAAGATAGGTCTGGAAAAAAGTTAGAAAAACTTTTTCACATGCTTTTACATGTTACAAATGTTTGGCCAAATCGGATGACTATATCATATAGCTCCCATACGAACGATCGGTCGGGAAATATTATAAAGAGTATTTTATTAAAAATATTTAAGCGAGCAAGCGGCTCCATTTAAAACAAAAAGGATTTTCTCAATATACTTATTTTTCGACCGATCATTCTTACTGCAGCTATATGCTATAGTCATCCGATTTTGACAAAACTTTGTAAAACAGTGTCAAAGCATATCAAATAAATAAATGACAATTTTAAAGATATTTATTTAGTTTTTCGACAGATCGCTCCTTTAACAGCCTTATGCTATTATCATAGGATCAGGCCGTTTCCGACAAATGTGCAGCGTATATGTACTTAAAGACTTCGTGCAAAGTTTGGTGAATATATCTTTCAAACTGACGGAGGAGATAGCACAGAAGAAGACGGTGGTGATCAAGAATATATATACTTTATGCGGTTGGAGACGCTTCCTTCTGTGCGTAACAAACATCCGGACAATTTTATAGTTTCCTTTGCAAGAGTATAATAATATTTGGTAAAATTATTGTGACGTGTCCCTCCTTTGTAGCGCATAGTAGGAAGCATCACCGACCTCATAAAGTATATAAATTCATGATTAGCATGAGGAGCTAAAATAGTTTATCCATGTCCGTCTGTTTCTATGCTATCTCCTCCGTCATTGACATTACTGTTTGGGAATTCCAAAACAGCATGCGCGCAAAAATATCGAGAGGCAGCCCAGAACAGACAGTGGCCTTTGTGTGTGTGATATGTGATTTCAAAAAGCAGATTCGATTTCAGTCTGAAAAACTTTAAAAAAATTATTCGGGTCTCCGGTACACTGGTTCGAACCCAAATTATTGAATGGTTAAGGCTCGGAAATTTAAGGTTCGAGGTTTTTGGGAGAAGGTTCTGGTTCGAACCTTGGTTCAGTCCATGATTTATACAACATTACTAATATTTGTCTTCTATGTCTTTTAAAAACAGCATTCGATCTAAAAACTTCCCAAATTGTATGGGAACCGAATGGTTTTTGGCTCGGAATTGGTTGATAGAAAACATAGAAATATTCAATATATAATTTACAGTTTAGTGAAAATCCATTTCGTGGTTTTCATACAAAACTATTACCAAAATAATGTTATTCTCTTGCTTTTGAGAATTATTCAAGGTGCTTTAGTGTCGAGGAGCTTTTAATACAGAGACTGTTATGGGTAGGGATTTTATAAGGAAATCTAGTCATTTTGCCAGGTTTTTTTTCGCTCTCCTGCCCATTTTAGGAGTCAGTCGCACTTAATAACAGATGAAGTCGGTAGACAAGTCAAATTTTTGTGTCAGTTTTGTTGAACCGAGCCGAAATTTTGGGTTCGGAACAGGTTCGGGTTCAGCTTTAATTTCTAAAGAGGTTCGGTTCAAGGTTCGGTTCATAGTAAAATAAAAGTCGGAATTCCGGGTTCAAACCGGTTCGGTTCAAAACCGACCCCATAAAGTATATATGTTCTTGATCAGCCAGAACAGCCGCGTCGGAATAGCCATTACCGTCCGTCCGTCTGTCTGTATGAACGCGTCGAGCACAGAGACTTTAAGAGATAGAGCCACAACTGATTGTATGAAAATAGGTGTATACCGTAAGCAGATCCAGTTTGTTTTAGATTTGTAAAATGAGAAATGTGATATAAGTGCCCCTTAAAATCATGACAAATTTGGTTTCTTCTAAACATGTTTAGAAATAGGTTAGGTTAATAGCTACGTACAGTGTACGTCGTTCACACATTGTCAACATTCTTCGAAAAATGTCGTTGACTTGAAATATGTGTTAAAAATGCAGTGTCTACGATATTGAAATGGAATCATAAGGAATCTAAATAAAAAAAAAAACTTTATTTTACCATTTAGAGAAGGCATCGTTCCAGTATAAAAGCAAAGATTATATTATATTTTCCAAACTATAACTGAGTGGAAAAAGTTTTATACTAGATGTTCTTTTCGAATGCAGTCAAGTTCGACTGCCATGTGCTCTGTTCGTTTGATTCCGCAAAGCTAATGTGCTTCACTCGGCTGTCTGTGTGCGGGCAGGCCTTAACTCAGTTCATTATGCAGAATATAGAAAAGAAAACAGCGGAGCAGTGTTGGTGGTCAACCGAGCCCAAGATCCTTCGACCCGCTGAATTATAAACCTATGTGGGGGCTGCCTCTTGAAACGTCGAGTGCATTTCCAGATGAAGAAGTCTTGGTTCTGCATTCCTCTACATATTATTCAGTCTTTTAAGAGAGTTTGCAGCTCTACGATGGTCAGCCTCATCAAGGGGGTTACGGGATCTCATTCAACTCCGACGAGGTCACGAACTTCAGGTTCTAAAAGTGCCTGAGGGCGACCTCGGAAGCTGCAAGCGTGCCTATAAAGTATTGCTACCTTGAGCAGAAATGAGTTATCTCTAAATCAACTTTTTCCGTTAACCTTTTGGCAAACTCAAGCAGTAAATCGTTCACCCCTTCCCATAGATAACCCATTTCAGAGCTTATCGCGTTCACTTCAGAGATATAAACTTTCGATTTTGTTTATTGGTTAACAATGTTAACAAAGTAAACGAGAAGGCGACCTGGAATAGCACGGAAAACTCGTTTTTGAGATCTTCCAAGCAAATTGTAGTACTATTTATATACAAGCCGTTTCTATAGTTGGCTGTAGTTTATGCTTAGCTAAAGCAATTGCCATGGTGTGCTCCAAAAAGTGTTCTGTTACCCGGACTACATGTATTTCTTGGTGTGTCCATTTCGCTGTTGCTGCTTGAGTTGGCCGTGTCCATTCGATGAGGACAGCTCACCGCTGCTACTGCTGTCCAGACATTCCTGTATCACATCATTGATTTCGACGGCACTGCGTCGTGGAAACCAGCCACGAATGGCACCTGGTCGCTGTCGCTTCTTGTTGTCGGCCAATTCTTTTTCGGTAAGCACACGTTCGCCGAAAAGCCAATGCTTGCGGAAACGCGTCACTTTTATAAGGTCGTCGGGTCGCAGGCGAATACGTGGCTCATCCGTACAGGGCGCGCCCATACAAACGCGCCAGCCCTGTGACCAAATGGGTAGCCAGCGACCCGTGACATGTCCAATGCATTTAAAGGTGCGGGTGCGGGCACGTTTCTCCTCCTTCTGGGCGAGTTGTTCGCGCTGTAAGCAATACACATGTCAGAGTGGTGGAAAATTAGCTTTATGGAACTACCTACCGTTAGGGTGTATTGGTCACAGCCCTCGGCCACAGGCCATTCAATACCATCGCCACATTTTTGACACTCCTCATTAAACACCTGACGCAAATTGAGCAGCCAACCCAGATCGTATGGATAGACAAAATCATCTTCATTCTCACCATTCCGAAACAGACGATAGCGCGCCTTCTCGACTATCCAATTCTCAATGCCCGTTTGGTTGGTCACAATTGTCTTGAGCTGTATGAACAGCAACATGCTGAGCCCAATGACCACACCAATAGCCAAGCCCATGCCGAGAATACACATGATAATGCTGAACATGGTAAAACTGACGCTAGCCAGGTGGGCCATTCCATGTGTGAGATAATAGTAGCGATAGATGCCACGATAAAAGGAACAACTTAGCACCACAGTGCCCTGGAGGCTGCCCAGTATGGAAAAGAACAGGAAATAGCTGAAGTAGGCATGATTGGCCCAGCCAACACAGTGATTTATCCAGGGACAATGATGATCCATCTTTTTTACACAACGATTGCCTGCAAAAAGGGGGGAAAACAAATGAGACACATCCAAAAAGGGAAAAAGTAATATGTACTTACACTTGCGGCAATGATGGGAGCGTGGAGCCTTGTAGCCTTCGCATATCTTGCAGTATTGCAGGAATTGTGAGTCCTTGGGCTCCTGCCAAACGGTTCGAAAAATGGAAAGATTATAAAGATATGCGTGGCATATAAAAATTTATTATTTATGCAGAAAACCAAACTTAACGACGCGCAGCTCATTAAATGACCAGACCGGGCCACACCTAACCCCACTCCACCATCAACTCCGTGTGGTCCTGCCTACAAAACATTTATGTAAATTCTGGTAATTGCATTTACCAACTTTTTGGACTGCGTTTGCGTGCAGAAAACGGTCATAATCATAAATTATATTTAAAGCGCCCAAAAAAGTATAAAACAAATTAATGGAGGGGTAGGTAGCACTCATTTGCCACTACGAGGGTCGTTCTGACCGATTTTCCACTTTCATTAAAAAGATTGAAGTTCTTTTTCTACGGTCACACTGTATGATTTTTAATTGGTGCATCGGGGGAATTGCACAGGTTTAATGTTTGTTCCCTTTAGTTCCCAACTTGTTGATCGATGAAGCTTTGCCCCATGATTCAACAATACAGGTGTCAATGTGATGCGTACTTTTGCCATAAGCTTACGCTCCATAAGTACCACCTTACCTCTCTTGTTGTATCATGGCTGCACCCGTGCATGATTTTTGACCCTGTTAAGGTGTGACACGACATGTCACGACGTGAACGTGAGCAAACACAGAGTTTCGTGCGATTTTCGTGAGTTAATTAAGATCAAACATCGTAAGAAGTTTGTTTAAATTTATTTTTTGCCATCCCTAGAAAATATGCAGATTGTTTTTGGAATTTGGTATTTGACAAAATGGTACGGGCACACTCAACTGTAAAGAAATCAACTCCTGCAAGAACTCCAAGCAATCCGCCTTAAATTTTAATAAGCTTTCTGTGAAACCAGTAGGTACTGATATGCATTTATTATCGTGCATTCGTAAGGGAATCGTGAATCGTGCACGATTCATTAGTGACAAAACAAGTTGAAAATTTACATGCTTGAATCATTCGTGACCATGTCAGAGAATTTGCTCACGAGCTCATCTCTAGTTTATAGGTCGATTAGTATATAAACTTGAACAAAGCATAAGCCATACCAAGGTTCCAGCTTAAACCATGGCCCAGCAACCTTAAACCTCAAAATTCTGAGCCTTAACCATTGGTAAATTTTGGTTCGAAACCGCAAACCGAAGCCCCGCAAATTTTTGTTTGGATTTGCAGCCCTGGTAGGAATAAGACAGTTGTTCAAAAGCTTTAGGTTTTCACAGTTATGGAATGGTGATCTATTCATATGAAGTACTGTGATTTGAAAACGTTTTTAATTGATATGAGAATGGGCCTTTAAGGCCTGTATCCAGCACTGCGGCAAATTCCTGCCAGGAATTTGCTATTTATTTTGAGTGTGTGGAACCCAACTTAATCAAACTGTCGCTCAGAGCGTTCTCTGACTATCTCTCTAGTCTGCCTGTCTTTCTCTCCGTTCTCTCTCTCCAAGCGTTCTTACAGTCATTCGCTAGCAAGCATATGTAACATTAATGTATTTAATAATTTTATTTAATTGTTCACCAACACTTTTCCAATCACTTTTCACAAAAAATTTGTCAAAATGCTTTTTTTCTGTAATAAGCCATAGACATGGTCGTGCCTCCACTGCTTTAATTAAAGCTATCTTCTCGTCCCGTTGAAAATTATCAGTCCTTTTTTTGCACACATTGATTGCCTCCATCTTTTGTTAAATCACTTCCAAAATAATTGTCAGCAATATATTCCTGGCCTGAATATCAGCTGTTTCTCGTTCCACACACTCTTCCGAAACGCCGCTATCTATAAAGAGTGGATTTCGTTCGTGTTGCTGGATACACAACAAACGAAAAAGCAAACTAAAATTCCTGGCACAGTTTTTTTTATATGAAGTTTGGCAGGAATTTTTAGTTTCCGCTGTGCTGGATACCCGGCGTTATATAAAATCAATCTTCTTCTCACAGTTTTTCCCTCCATCTTGTGACAAAACACTTCCGAAATAATTGTCAGCAATATATTCCTGGCCTGAATATCAGCTGTTTCTCGTTCTACACACTCTTCCGAAACGCCGCTATTGATACGCCGCTATCTATTCAAGTGTGGATTTCGTTCGTGTTGCTGGATACACAACAAACGAAAAAGCAAACTAAAATTCCTGGCACAGTTTTTTTTATATGAAGTTTGGCAGGAATTTTTAGTTTCCGCTGTGCTGGATACCCGGCGTTATATAAAATCAATCTTCTTCTCACAGTTTTTCCCTCCATCTTGTGACAAAACACTTCCGAAATAATTGTCAGCAATATATTCCTGGCCTGAATATCAGCTGTTTCTCGTTCTACACACTCTTCCGAAACGCCGCTATTGATACGCCGCTATCTATTCAAGTGTGGATTTCGTTCGTGTTGCTGGATACACAACAAACGAAAAAGCAAACTAAAATTCCTGGCACAGTTTTTTTTATATGAAGTTTGGCAGGAATTTTTAGTTTCCGCTGTGCTGGATACCCGGCTTTAGAATGAAGTGTTTTCAATGTTTTCATCTATCTTAATAATAATTGGCCAAGATACCAATAATTTTTGGGAGTGATATTATCGAAATTTGTACGCTAAAATATTTCTATCATTATAATAAATTTTCGATTTAAAATATTGGATATTGATTTTAGTGGAATGACCCGACTCCAAAATAGCCTGTACCCTTAATTCGAAGGTTTTTATTCATTTTCTAGCCGAATGTATATGTAGTCGCAATTGTTTCGGTACACGAACTGAAACACACTCGCTCTCGGACTCCACTCCAACTTGAGGGTTAGCTGACAAGTGACATTTATGTTATTTTACTGGATCAAAAGATTTTGGCGTCTGGGCCGCAAGCCGGGTTTGAATCGAACCAAAATTATAATTTACTGTGAACCGAACCATGAACCTAGCCGCTTTAGAATTCTAAAGCTGAGCCCGAACCCAAAATATCGGTTCGGTTCAACTAAAATGATGCGCTTTGGAAATTGGACCTAATGTCTAGCGACTCCATCCGTTATCTGGTTGGTTTGAGCGATTGAGTCTTAATTAAAAAAAAATAAAGGAAAGTTAACTTCGGCACTGCCGAAGTTTGTATACCCTTGCAACACGTTTTCTAACTAATTTGAAGGACATATCTACTGAAAACAAACAAGTTTTTCCTGTCTGTCCGTATGAACGCACAGATCTCAGAGATGGTAAGAGATAGAGGTTTGACATGTACATATGAGACATTTGCTTCTTATATCTCCAGGCAGATCAAGTTTATTTTCAATTTTGGACACGCCCCTCCCGCCGCCGCCATTTGGAAAAACGTCATATCTCCTACAGTTTTAAAGATAGATGGTTCATACCTTCTAGACATATTTAGTAATCAGGATAACTTATCGATCCGCCAAACGAATGGTGATGAAGATCGGATGAACGGTTATCGTGTTGTGATCGAAAGACTGTTCGCTGCTGCAGCTCAGTAGCAGCGCTGCTTTCAGCTGCTACTGCAGCATCCAAATTGGCATAGCGACTTAATTCCGACGACATAATTTCGCCCAGTGCGTTTTGAATCGAAATTATGTCGCTGGAATCGAAATTATGTCGTTTTATTGCTGTAGCAATTATGTGGTTTTTTTCCTGTCGGAACTATGTCGTTTTAAAACGACATCATTATGATCGAAATTATAATATTATAATTATATAATATTTATAATAATGTCGTCGGCATTATGTCATCCCCCCATCAAATTTTATGCTGCGCGTATAATTTAGTTGGTGCAGAGTATGTTATAGTCGGGCTTGACCGACTTTCTTTCTTGTTTTACATTAATATTTTGTCCAGCAGCAAGTTAGTTTAATTCGAAATTAAAAAGATTTCATGAAAATCTCTATATATTTTGGACAAATAATCTGGACAAGGAATAGTTGCAGCATTCTTCTTCTTATTCTTTAACCTGCCCAATCAAAGACCGGGGAAAGATATTCTTATGGGACATTCATCGCTGAACACGAATGTAATTTCCAAAAGTGCCTATCCAGATTATGTAAGGGTAGTGGAGATTCTGTTAAAGGAACTGCTTTATCTTAAGCAAACATATAAAGGTCGACCACAGAATACGAAAAGTTCGTACAAAACTATCTAAGAAGATATATCAACTCAGATTTAGGAATATACTAGCAAGTTATAGGGTCCTAGAATCGGGTCTGTCCCAAATCGAAATCATTATGAAAATATCTTAAAGATCATAAAAATGTGTTAACGTTCCGATAAATTCATCCTTCATTGATTAAATCTACAAGTATATGGGGCAACCCTCGTTATATCCTTTGTTGGTCTAACTGTTGAGTTTTAAAAAAAAAGTAAACTGCAGCGTTTAATTGCCAGGGATTATGCGATAAGGATAAGTCCATTTGGCACGCCTGACCCATTTGTCTTAAGAAGGGTGAATTTATGCAACAGTTGATATCAACTGCGAATAGTTGGCACCTCAGTTCCGGCAGCTCTTGTGTGCGCTAAGCCACAATTTCCGATAACGAATGACGCTGCACAATATGGTCTCTGGTCACAACAGGTGTTTGGAGCCAACCCCTCAAGTCAAACAGGCACGCCCTAACTCAGGGACACAGAGCAACATACATTCATAGTTCATTACCTTGGGTTGCCATTGCTTGGGCATCAGTCCGGGACCTGTCAGCGTGGCCATGACGTAATTGAATGTGGCCAGCGTGGAGAGCATTAGGAATAATGCCTGATGAGCAAATCCCGCAAATGAGGCATTTGGCGGCCACCACATCGAGTTCATATAGAGCGTTGTCAGCGTTATGCACTTGATGATGCCTGGAAAATGGAAAGCAAATATTTAAGCTGGCTTCTTTTTTTGGCTGCGGGTCATTTCGTTATGGTTGGCTGGGCAGTTTGCGTGCCGGAGGAAATGGAACTCATTTATTTGTATTTATGATCGTCTCAGTCGAGTTGATTAGGCGTGTTAACACACAGGACCGGCCATGGCCATCCTGGCATTTAATTTAGTTATTACAATTGGACTACCCATATCGGTTCAATATCACAAACATTAAGCGGAAGTCATATGGCAGCCATTACCCTGTCTGGGTCTCCGTCTCCATCAAAATCAAATGGTCAGACTGCACGCTATGGTTTTGTGTGTGGTTATAAGAGAAACACTAAAACGCAATTAGCGCCGCAGTTTACGCGAATTAAAAGTCCAAGTAAATCCCTAGCATGCCAGCTACTGGTGGGAGTTCGAGTGGGTGGTGGTGGGTGCCCGACCACAGACTTGGAAATATGTATGTATGAAACACGATATTACGCTGCAGACAAAATATCAAACGCGATGCCATGGTTTGGGTGGGCGTTGTAGCCCTAAGATTAAGTAGGGGGGGAGTAATTGGAGCAGTTCATTCACTTGACACTTTCAAACTGGCCAGTTCTTGGGCGTCCACACACATACGTATGTACATACAAATGATGACTATGTGTGGCTGCTACTTACTTATCGCGGTGATTGGACCCCAGTGTAGGAAACGACGAAAGCCTGATATTTCCGCGCTCATGATTTTCTAAATATTCTTGCTTCGGCGTCCAAAATGCTAATGCGGGTCTAATGAAAAGGTAAACAAACTTTGGCAAGCCCCAGTTCAGTCAGTGTGACCAGTCCGCGTTAACTAAAAAATACCAGCTTAGTTTTTTTTAAATACTGAAAATAACAAACCGTGGGATTGGGGCGACCGTTTGTAAAACGTTGTACTAGCTGTGACGCAAAATAACTGCCGCCAGCGTAAGAGCCGCTTTGGTTGCTTTTGAATAAATTGTAAGACCATTAATTAATTTATCAACCAAAACTGTGTTCAACAATATACACATTTATATATCAACGGTGTTAGGGAGTACCCAGGTATCATATCTGAATACAAATTTTGTGAAACTTTTTACTTAACCATGTACAATTTTTCATACACTTTGTGTACACTAGACAGAGCATCAAACATATGGGATTTTCAAAATAGGAAATGTTCTGGTGCTTAAAGCTCAAAAAGCTCAAACGCCTCCCTATTTCCCATTGTTCAAACATAAGGGAATTTCCAAATTGGAAATGTTATGGTGCTCAAAGCTCAAAAAATTCGTAATATTTTCTAGTTTCCTTAATGGAAAACCGAAATTCGATATATTAAGTTTAAATGGTTCCGCAAAGGCTCTTCATAAAAATTTCCCATTCCCTCTTTTTCATTTTACTTATTAAAAAAGCAGCTTTTGAAATGCCCAACATTTTTGTGGAATTAAATATTCTATTCTATTCTTAAATAGCCTTTCGTACACAAGTATCGTAACAACTGCCAGCACTAACAAAAACAATAAACGGCTGTAAAACTTTAAGCGCAAAAAACCAAATAAAAATCGCCTGAAAGTTGCCTCCCTTGTTCACAGATTTTGCTTAGAAAAATTCACTTTTTCAGTTATATTTTCATTTTTCATTTTTTTAAAGATTGTTTTTAATTTCATATTAAAAGCAAATTGATTTTATTATTTAATGCTAAAATGTATCATTAAAGAAACATTAAGACAAAGCTGCTCCAAGAAGGTGGAGTTCTTGGAAAACTGGCCACGCCCTTGACAGAAACCCATCATCTCAATCCATTTTATTTACACCAACTTATCTTTTCACAATATCAAGAATTCCCAGTCAGCTGTTCAATGGATGCAAGAACACGAGAATGCAATAATGTTGCCAATGCGAACACCTTATCGCATCTTTTCGATAAATCGTGATGTCGATGACAAAATCACGGCGGTGAGAACCTAGCATAAGAAAGCAGCTTACGCCATTCCTGTTGATTTGCCCAAAATCTTGCACTATAACCACTTAACCCTTCCTAATCCCTTGGGACATTTTATTTACACCGATTAAAGCATATCATAAAATACAATACAAATACAAATACAAATCACTTATTGGCCACAATCTCAAACTTGATGCCATGCTCATGCTTTTCCAATTCGCTGATTAAACTTGTCCTGGCGAAAGCGGCTCCCGGTGGCAGGACACCTCCCTTGCCGGGCATTATATCGCTCTCATTGAGTATAGTTTTGGCTGTGGATAGCAATGCCACGCATGTAGAACCGTAGCCCGGATTTGGACCCGTAACCTTGACAGTCAACGTTTGTGTTGGCGGTTTTGTATACTGATCAGTGCTTTCGGCCATTTGCTCTGACTTGGGCCAGCCCTTGGCCAACATGGTCATGGTGAAATAAGAGCGCTCCATGCGAGCCTCGCTGGGACCAGTGCGTGAGGCCATGCCACCGGAGAATATGCTGGGATACTTGAGCAACAATTGACGGCCAAAGGCGAATTGAGCAAGTATGCCAACGATGGTGGCAACAAAAGCCACTATGCTGGCGGCCAATTTCGAGGGGAAGGTCATATAAGCTTGCATTTGCACTGGACGTTTCTTCTCCTTCTCGTAGAGATAACGCTGCGAACGCATGACCACAGATCGATCCGTCTCGGGGAACGGCAGTATTACCTTGTTGACCTCAACGGCACGGGAGAGTAGAGAACGCGACTTGAGTTGTGGTTGGAAGTTGGGTAGACGCTCTGGAAACAGTTGACGGCGTATGGTCTGCGACTCGTGTCTGTTGGCAATGGCATGAATCGCACTCTCCCAAGTGCCCGTATTGAGGGAGGCGCGTCCCAGTCCCTTGGTGCCACCCCTGACGCCCATATGCACAAATGATTCCACCGAATTGACCACTCCATCGAAGTTCTTCTCCACAAACTGTATGCCCATGTCGGCGGGTATGGAATCAAAGCCACAGGCACTAATTATATACACTCCCTTGTCCTGGGCGCGTTGGTTATACCTCAACTGCATGTTCTCCATGTACTGTGGCTCGCCACTCACATCCACATGATGGGTGCCGGCCTCAATGCAGGCCTGAACCACCTTCTCGCCAAAGAAACGATATGGTCCTGCGGTGTTGATCACAATGCGACAACTTTGGGCCATTTCCAGCAAAGATCGCTCATTGTTCACGTCGGCTATGATGATGGGCGTTTGCGACAGATCCGTTTTGGCCTTGGTGCCCATCTCCTGGAGCACACTCTGCAACTTCTCACGACTGCGACCGGCTACGCCCCATTTCAGATCCTTGAGCACCGACACAGCCTCAAAAACTGTGTACTTGCCGGTAAATCCGGTAGCGCCAAATATAATGGCATCCAATCGTTTCGCCGCCATGACAAAGGCAAAGGTCAATTCACTGATGACTTGTCAAATATGGAGAATAGCTTCTTATCACTCCCAAATACCAGTGTCCTCGGTAGGTGCGGCACTCTCAGCTTGTAAATCGCTATTACTACCCAATCAGACTAGTTAACAGGTGTATTTATACAGCACAATAACGAGAGATAACGATAAGAGTGACGGCTGCTAGTGGTGGGACAAGTTTCACAATCTTTGAGTTTAACTGTTTATACGTGAAAATGTTAGATTACGATCTCACAAATATCGATTGTTCAAATTCGCGAACTATGACATTCGGTACAGAAAAACTTTTCGTGGACGAACTTTTATGTTTTTTATTGCTTTTATTTTGAAGTACTTTAGGTAAATATTGATTACAGATATACACATAGAGTGATAAAACCGAGAGAACTCAGTACGAGCACAATCGTTAAGCTAAGTATACTTCTCTTCAACAAAGAAACTGCACAAAAAATGAAACCGAGAGCGTAAGTTGTAGTCGGCCTTGCCCGGCTTCGAAATACCCGCTACTCAGGGCAATTAAAATTTAAGAAACTCATGCGGCTCAGATAAACATGCAACGTTTTTTTTAACTCTGCCATTTATTAATCAAGAATCTTTGTGAAAATTTGTGAGATTCTAGATATTGGCCACATACACTACACTGCAAATACGTAAAAAAAAAAAATAGGGAAAGTTAACTTCGGCTCGGCAGAAGTTTGTATACCCTTGCAGCACGCTTTTTATCCCCTTGCAGAGGGTGTATTGAAATTGTCCAGATGTTTGTAACGCATAGAAGGAAGTTTTTCAGAACACATAAAGTACATATATATATTCTTGATCAGCATGACGATCTGAGTCGATATAGCCATGTCCGTCTCTCCGTCTGTTTCTATGCTTTCTTTTCCCAACTTTGCACGAAGTCTTCTGGTACAAATAAGCTGCACATTTATCGGAACCGGCCGTATCGGATGACTATAAAATAAAGCTGCCATAGGTACGATCGGTCGAAAAACTAGTTTTAGTGAGAAAAACTTTTTTGTTTTTAATGCAAACGTCTCCAAACTTCGAATTTACTAGTTCTAAATGCGTCTCCATGATTCTGCCACATTTAGTTGAAGTCGGACATCTATATAGTATAGCTCTAATACAAAAGTAGAGTCAGAAAAGTAGTCTTATTGAAAAAAACTTGTTTGTTTTCAGTGGATATGTCCTTCAAATAAGTTAAAAATCGTGCTGCAAGGGTATACAAACTTCGGCCGAGCCGAAGTTAACTTGACCGGTGGTTGGCTAACTGGAACCTTTGAGAAACAAAAATCAATTTTATAAACTTCGTGAATTCTGTATAATGGTTTACCCTTAATGACTCAAGGAACTTCCACCGATCGCGAATGTTAGCGCTTGTTGCTCTCATTGAAGTCGTGACACGCTCAAATTCACGGACATTACACCCATCCGTGTTGTTTCGGAATTTACCTATCTTGGTGTTGTACTAACCCCGAAGCTGTCCTTTAAAAAGCACATTGAGAAAAGAAACTCAGCGGCGAAAAATAGCATAAGCTGTACCTGGAGAAACATGCTGTCAAAAAACCATATTTCATTTGACATGAAGCTCAAGATTTTTGGGGCAGTTTGCAGATCTATCCAGGCATATGGGGCGCAAGTTTGGGGTTACACATTTCCAGAAGATATAGATAATTTATATACGTTTTTTATTAAACGTATTTTTTGCATGCCCAGAACGACACCAAGCTATGCGATAGCGCTTGAAACAAATATGGAAAGCCTCTGCCTGTATATGTTGGATTTGCACATCAAATACATTCAAAAAACACTATTCACTTATAGCAACGACCGTCTCCCACATATTATGTCTAAGACAATATTAGCCAAGAATATATTTTGGGCAAAAGGCCTTAATTTGATTAGTGCGCCTTTTAACTTTGCTTGGAGCGAGGAACTTATGGAGCCGACTATTTGGACACAGACAAGATTAATGCTGCTAGGTGCGTTAGCTGAGAGTCGAAATCAAAGACTTTATGAAAGGAAAATGAATAGTGAGACGCGAATATACAAAGACCTCGATGAATTAGCAGGCTCTAGACTGGTCCAACTAGATAGCAGGACGGCATCATGGGTGCTGAGAGCAAGATGCGACATGATCTGGCTCAACGGAAATAAGTACAATTTTCAACAAGGCGGAACGAACATTTGTGAGCTTTGCAACACCAACGAAATCGAGGACATTCGACACCTTATTGGAAGATGCCCAATTCTATCCGAGTATAGATCGCTTTATCTGGGAAAGCGCTTTTTAGATGAACGAGATATCATAGATTTGCTAAATGATGCGTTTGAAAATAACTGGAAAAACTTAACACTATATCTGCAGCATGCCATTAAATACAGAAAGCAGATCTTAATGGAATACTTTTAGTTTTAGTTTACTAAACAAAATTTATAATTTTATATGTGCAACTTGGGAGTTGCTCCCATACCCCAACGATTCTGTATCTCGCGACGAGCGGGGAAGCAGTTTGTATTAAGGTTGGGAGTGACAAACATGTTTCACTCTATACATAAATAGTTCATGTATAAATAAGATTCATCACTTATAAATAATTCTCCGACTGACGACTTCAAAGTCATAGCCGTATTACTGAATTAAAAATCAATACCTCTGTGAAAGCTGTTATGCACTTTAAGCCAATTGTTATTCTTTGATTTTTAATAAAGTACTTATTATTATTATTATTATTATTACACCCATATGAAAAATTTTGATCTCTACTTTGAAATTTAACTCTGAACTTTTCTGGGCCTTTTGTCCGGACGGGCCATATTTAGAATTATTTTTTGACAACAAATACACCTCGAAAAGAATTTAATTAACGGTAGGGCTTCAATGTAATAGCCATAAAGTGAAATTACATCCTGTGTGGAAAAAAAATCTAGAAAACTCACCGCCGATAAATCTTTTTTGAACATATTCAACGGCTAATAAAAAAAGTGGATTGGACGACAATATAGCAGGTAATAGAGACCTCACCAACTGAACCAAAAATAAAAGTTTTAAATATTCATATGGCGGTAGTGGCAACCCTACCCAACAATTAAGTACAACTATGACCATTAGTATCCACAATAGTTTGAAGTAAGCACATGCTAGGTGTATTTTCGAAGATTCTAGTTTTATTAAAAAAAAAAGGTTACTCATATAAAGAAAATGCCATTGCGAAACATAAACTCTACTTTTTCTTGCAAAATAAGACTCAGCGCCGTTAGTATACCAATTTTTTTTATGAAATCCACAATACAATGAAAACTTCTATTAACTAATGGAAAGGACAAGAGTCAGGTCATATGCCATTGATCGAAACGATGTATATTATTAAATCGCAATATCATCTGGAGAATATTGCCAGTAGTCGTTTTTATACTCTGTACCGTAGGTACATAGAGTATTATAAGTTTGTGCAAAAGTATGTAACATCCAGAAGGAAGCATCTCCGACCCCATAAAGTATATATATTCTTGATCAGCATCAACAGCCGAGTCGATATAGCCATGTCCGTCTGTCCGTCTGTCTGTCTGTCCGTCTGTCCGTCTGTCTGTCCGTATGAACGCACAGATCTCAGAGATGGTAAGAGATAGAGGTTTGACATGTATGGGACATATGCTTCTAATGTCTGCAGGCAGATCAAGTTTATTTTCAATTTTGGCCACGCCCCCTCCCGCCCCCGCAATTTAGAAAAAACGTCATATCTCCCACAGTTTTGAAGATAGATGGCTTGTTGCTTCTGGACATATTTAGTTATTAGGATACCTTATCGATCCGCCAAAGGAATGAAGAAGATCGGATGAACGGTTTTCGAGTTATGATCAAAAGAAAAATTTTCTTGGTACAGAGTATGTTATAGTCGGGCTTGACCGACTTTCTTTCTTGTTTCTATATTTTTTGTAAAAATTTCAGCCCGATATGGTAATAATAACTATTTTTGGCCGCTCTTCCATACAAGCGGATCCACTGTGCAACTGTGGGACTATCTGACTGCATTGCTTTCCCTTGAAGATCCTGGTCTTCCTCATATCTATTAATAATCGACATCCCTCGTCGTCCAGAAACCACCATTTCCCACCTTTCAAGGTTGCAAAATCTTCTTTTGTTGTATATTTAGGTATTTTGTTTACAATTTATAGCTGTGTCACCGTTTTTAAGAGGTAAAAAGAAACCATTATTTCACTGTAAACTAAGTAATCAGTCATTTGAATGTCAGGCACCTTTGCCGAACTTCGTTCAGCTAGGAGCTCACTTCCCACTTATGTAAGCAGGAAAATACTACAAACATTAAATAAATATATTTGCATTATTTAGAATTTTTTTGGTTTTTTCCAAATTATTTTATTATGGACAAGCCATACCGCTTGAAAACTGTCAACCGGCATGTCCTAAAGGCACTCGGAATACTGCAGTCGGTGCAGTCGACATTTGTGGACGCCGATGCTATCACAGCCCAAGTTAAGCATCAAATGCGTCGCTGCCGCCCCATAAACAATATGGATGAATTTATACAGGAATCTCTTTGCAAAATGACCAATCTGGGTGTACTAGCGAGAAGTGGGCCGTCTTTATACGCTTTAAGACACACACTAAGATGCCGTGTCAGTGGAACTGCTGCAGGGAAGGCTTCAAAAAAATCATCGAATTGTATTCGTCGGCCAGCTGTAAGTACTTTGGGTTTGGGTAACGGTGGCTACTAATGCAACTTCTGCAGGGTATAACCAAGCGCAAAATAAGCAGACTGGCAAATCCATCGAAACGTTACGTTCCGCCTAAGGTAAGTTCTTAAGTTTGGGTACCCATACCTCTGCCTACAAACGCATCTCTTGTAGCTTAAGACGCGTAATCATGTTAGACGTCTGGACCCGTTGACTAAAACCAAAAGTGTCGTAACCATAGACTCTTTGTCGGGCAGCGGCATAACAAAGGCTGCAAAAAGTATACGTTCTAATGTAAAGCGTCTGGTTAAACCCCCGAAACCTTTAACAAAGCTCAACACGGACACAAAAGCACGGCCACCCAAACGTCCGAAACAGTCGCGTACTGGTGTACGCTCACGACCTACTCAGGTTCGTTTGGGACGTACAAGTCGCCCTCCCGCGACTGTTTGCGAGGAGTGCAGTTCAGCTATATTGGCTTATACATCGGCATGTAGGGATAAGATGCTACGTAAGAACACAACCAAGATGGATCGGCCACACTTCAAGCTGAAAGTGGAGCGTGAAAGTGATGTAGTCCAAATGAACATGGAAGCCGATGTAATGCCATCAAGATCGTCAGATTCTCTTATGCAACCAGATAGAGAAAAATCATCTGTCACTGACATTTGGAGTAGTGCCCCGAATCGCTTGAAAGCTTATGCGACAAATCCACACAAGTAGATTGTAATGCAGCATTTCAAAATACATAAATTTCTGGGCTTATTAAATGTTAAAAATGTAACCTATCGTGTATTCTTGGATTACAAACTAATAATGTTTTAATAACGGGTTTTCTGTCCCGGAATCGCTCATTATTCGTAGCTCTTGAAAGCCAGCTCTTGCTCTCAGCTCATAGCAATCGGCTCTAGGCACTTTGCTAACAGCCGCAGGTTGTTACGATTAAAGTAATGAAAATATAAAAAAAGTTGTTAAATCAGCAAAAATTTTCAACTGACGCGGATTTGACTTACTTTTGAACAAATTCTATGATCGATCACTTTTGTAAATAGTTAGAGACCTGCACGAGTAAGTAAAAAAGTAACATGTTACTACTCGCCAATTACGATTACAAATGAGTATGATTACTTTTGTAAAATGTGAGTAATCATACACAATTGTTAATCATACTCGGCGAGTAGTAACATGTTACTTTCTTTATTTTTCAATATTTTATTCAATCATACTGCCTTTGCTATTGGTGTTTTGTTTTTCTAGTTGTTTTTCTACCACAAAATTCAGGTTCTGTGATGGTGTTGTGCAGGAAGTTCTTGTGTCCCAGACTGGGGGTTGTGCCTAACCTCTCAGCCAGCACCTATTTTGTCAAACGTATAGTAAAATATCAATATAAGGAAACTCAAAGAGGCAGAGTTGAAAGCAGCAGCAAAAAGCAGCTTACCACGATTCAATTTTTTAGACGATGCCGAGTATATCCGAGTATTACTCGGAAAATAATCGTAATCATACAAACGATTACATGATTACAAAAAAAACTCGTGTACTCAAAAATTATTACTTTTTACCTGTAATCATACGATGCCGGAATCACTCGTGCAGCTCTAGTAAATAGTAACCAATTTACATATAAAATCACATTTGAATTTTAACTGATGCAATTATAATAGCTTTATCATGCCTTTTTGTTACTCGTGTAAACGCAACTGTTTCCTCAGTAGCTGTTTTTGCCTATCGATTGGTCTTGCAATCGTGCAGTTGCGATAGGTAAATAGAGATGAGCTTTCTAGTCCGTTTGAAGTCACAGCGATAGTTGTGAAAAAATTTGATACTGTTACTTCACTCGAGTTTGCAAGCTCGGAGGTGCTCTTAAGTATTTAATAATTATATAAACTCATCTATTCCATTCAAATTTTCAATCCACAACCAATTTTCTGTGTGGAAGTGAAATCTATCTTTCTGCTTGATTTAAACATCTCGTGTTGTATGTAAATTAACAAACAAAAAATGTATATATCAGCCAAAACTTTGCGGAAAACTTGGTGAACGTTATACAATCAAAATTTTCTTTAGGATTGTTACAAAAACTATTTTTAATTTTTTATACACTAGCTGGTGATATATTAAAACTGTTCAGGTAAGGTATGTATACATCAGAGTTGGCATTATTCGAATAAAAAATTGTCTAGATAATTATTTGAAAACAAGTGTTATTTATGAAATTTTCTTTGTGAATAATTTTATATAAATAACGATCATTCGAATGATTCTCTAGATAAAATTATTCGGTTTTTAAATAAAATTAATCGACAAATAACACTTCGAATAAATTATTTGTCTATAAATTGACAAATTTTTCGAATAAAACGAATAAATATAGCTCGGATAAGAATTCGTTAAAACTCCGCTATGCAGCTGTAATAGAATATTTGTATTCTGATACGAATAAATTGTGGAGCAAATAAATTTCGTCCAATTATTTTTAATTGGAATAATTTTTTCTGATAAAGCAACATTTTATTATTATTCGAATAAAAATAATTTTATGAAAAATTATTCGTTATCCGTATTCGAATAAAAAAATGCCAATTTTGATATATATATTCTTGATCAGCTTGACAAGCTGCGTAGCCTGTACTTATGTTTTTATGCTAGTTACTCCTTTAGTTTATCGGAACCGACCGGATCGCAAAATGAGCAAATATGTAGCTGCCATAGGAACGATCGGTCGATAAACTACGTACGTAATTTGAGAAACACATTTCTCACAGAGCACGAAATGATTTGAAAATGGTGAAATTGCCAACCTTACTGAGCCTTTTAGGCGTTGCCATATGCTATGAAAATGACTGAAAATCGCCCTTAGATCTCTTGAAGAATTTAATAAGTAATTGAAAAAAAAAAAAACTTTCTTTGACTACTGTGCCTTGGCGGGTCATTCACACCCGAAATGAGCTTCGCACACCAAAGTGGGGCAGTGTGAGTATATGAGTTCAACACACACATACATACATACATACATACACACAGCAACAAACATTCACTCAGTGGGATGTTGGAGGCCAAACAAAGTTCAATCAACTGTTTTTGTTAATCACTGCGAGCAACGATGATGATGACGACAACGACTTGGCGACGCGTTTTGCTTGAATTTCGGGGGATGGGGGGGTTGGTGAATGGGTAAGGTTAACTAGTGCGACTGACTTCTCTATGACTTTCTCAACTAGATTTCATTGCTAATGCTAATGCTAATGATGGCGCATTAAACACGCTTCCTCCTTGCCAGCCATCCCAATCTGGGGTAATTTGCACAATTGCAATTGGAATTTAGCTGGCGAACAACAAACTACGTCATCAACATGCTCTGTTCTTTGTTGTCATTGTCTTGTCTGGCGTACAACGCAATTTGTTGCACTACAACGGCAACAACAACAGAGCACAATGCGGTAGTGCCTAACCACCCCATAAGCCAAACAGGGAACGTTTAGCTACGTTGTTGCTATTTCTTTTTTTGGGATTTTTGCTACGCAGTAAGTTCAACAAATAGCACTGGCATCACGTCCTGTGCTCTCCTCCCCCTATGTCACTCACACAGCTGTTGATCACTAAAAACGGTAAAACGCTGCTGCCATGTCGCGCACCTGTCTCTGGCCCCAAGTTGAATGCACCAGCCGAGAGACACACACAGAGAGAGAGAGAGCGAATGCGTGCCAAAAATATACAAACTCAAAGCTTTGTGGTTTCCCTCTCCATTTCCTCTGCTCAATTTGTTGACCTCTCTTTTACGCATTGTTTTGAATTGCTTTGTCTTTTGGTCTTTTGGTGGAGGGGGGGCCATTTCCAATAACAAACTGCATTGCCATTGCCTTATGTGTGTGTGTGTGTGCGGTTATTCACCACACCTCTGTTAGCCCTGCTAGAAAACACCCCCACAAACAATTAACTGTTTCTGTTATCTGCAAAGCAATTTCTCACCACTACAACAACATCGCCATCGTGTGGCTAAAACAGGAAATAATTTTCATTTTCTATGGAAATCGTCGTCGTCGTCGTTGCGTGTCTTCTGTATTATTTTTAACGCTTAGCGATTTTTTACTACACATTGTTTTGTATTTTTGTTTTTAAGTTTTTTTTTACGTCTCTTTTAAGCAGTTTTTTTTATTTTGTTCACCTTGCCCAAGCCCCCCCGCTCGGCACAAGGCGCCCACAACTTTACAAAAGTTCATTAACATTAGCATGCTTTTATGGCTGAAATTTCAATTTGTTATTATTTTATCAACAAAATAAAGTACGCACCAAGGTTGAGGCAGATCAACCTTTGGAGTGCCTGAAACGATGGAAAAGATTTTTCTTTATATTTGGAAATATAAATCAAGGCTGTAAATATCAGCCTAGAACCGAACCTCCCATAACCGGTTAGGATCAAGGTTTTTAAGGGAAAACCCAGAAACGAATTTCCTTCAGCCAGCATCGTTTTATCCATTCTCTCGTCGTCTTACTCACAAAAAAAAAGGGCAAAGTATCCATTGGATGATTTCCCGTATCCATTTGGATTAAATATAGCTTTAATCATCCAAAGGAGCTGAAATTCTTCCAAAAGGTATGAAAAATTATGATCTTTTGAATGATTTTCAGCTCCGTTGTATGTTTTAAAGTAATACTTATAACTAATACAGTCCAAATGGGTCTTTCTTTTTGTGTAGTAAAGTCAAACTTCTCTATTACGAGCTTCTGTACAAAGAAGTTTTCTTTATAGTGAACTAATTTCCAGAATATTGCAATTTCGTTCAATATTACGACAATTCGATATTACAAATTTTTTATGTAATTAAGTTTATTTTTGTCCCCTTGAGAAATGCTATATCGAAGCTTGACTGTAATAGACTTTGAAAGGAATCTTATAATAGTACTTATAATAATACTAATTTAATTTACCAGTCTTGTAAACAATGGACGTAGTTATACTGATTTCCCTACTGTACTTCTCAAGTGGTTCATGATTCGTTGCAATCGGATACTATTCAGCTCCAAAGTGGTACTACCTGTTCTATCCCAAGGAATTCATTTGGGCCCCTTATCATTTATCACGCAATTTTTATCCGATTCGCATTTACCTATGACCTCTTATCATATTGATTATAGTCTAATGACCCTGCGTCTCCTCTCCTTCTTTAGTCCGAATTAACTCTCTTCACACCTGGTGCTTGGTTAATAAATTTCCTCTTGATTTGAGCAAGTTTAAACGTAATACTTTTACTTATCATCAACTCTTTAAATATTATCTAAAAAAAAACAGTACTTGAATCAAAAATGTTTAGAATTAGAAGATCGATAAGAATGAATATATTTGATCCAAGTATACATTTTTGTATCCCAGTTTTTCTTGGTAGAAGAGTTTCAAAACTTGAACCAAGTACAAATCATTCTCAAATCAAGTAAGCATATTGCATTGCCAACATCCAAGAATGTGCGTTCTAGTTTCAAAAGCTCATCAGGAATCAAGAGATCAACAGATTCCAAATTAAGCGAACAACAATTTGAAATCAGATAATTTTTCCAATTTTGCTTAAATTTTTTTCATAGAAAATTAAGTGTGAAACTATGTGGTAGTTTTTAGACGGCTCGAGAAACAATCATCACCATAAAGCAGCAGCAATGTTTACCTGTCAGTCCAACAGCCACCTCTCCATGCCAGCAATGCCATTACTGATTGGGAATTCTACAGCAGGAGGTGTGGAAAAAGTGATTCCCCACACACCTCTGTCTTACAAACGAAACTTTTAGAGTTAGTTCAACGATTTTCTTTCATACATATGAGCTTGCTCTCCTCTCTCAGTTTCTTACCTTACCTTACTCCCCAAGCCTAAGAGTACCAATATCGCAAACTTAGCTCGATTTTAAGAGCGAAATTCAAGAAAAATTCAAGTACGAATTTTTACTGCTTTTTCTAGGTGTATGAAGTATATTGGTAAATTGTTTGTGATTCTCAATACTTTAATATTAAACTCACAATAAGAATGAACTCGTTTTTAAGATCGATTAAATAATGAGGAATTTAAATTTTTAAATGTTCCCTTTTCCAAAAACCCGATGGGGACAAAATCTGAAAAACAAAAATCAAATGGAGCATCGTTTCATAAGGTTTTCGATTCAATTAGTTTCAATATTTTTTTTGTAGCTGTATTTTAAAAGCATGGTTCCACTGTTCGAACAACTTTTCTTATGGTAAGGATGTTGTGATTCGTATATCCATGCAAAATAGTTATAGAAAAACCAATGTCTGGTAGTTTGAGAAATTATTTCAAAGTTCAAAACAACCAAAAGATTTATCAACATATTTGAAAACTGAAAATATAATTGTAAAAATCTCACTATTTGCAGTATTTATTTTTAGCATAGTTTACATAACGTTTGAAACGACCTTTAATTACATATAAAAAAAAAACTTGAAATCAAATTCCCCGCAATGATCTTGTTGTATGATCAGGGGGAGCAAAATCAACAATAACAAATTGCAGGGCAGCCAAAATGTTAACCTGCCAAGAAAACTCACCACACTTCTGCTCGGTTTACACTGCATCACACTGTGAGACTATTGACTGCGACAAAGGCTGTCCCAAGTCAAACATGTTAAGCAGTGAGTCAATTACAAAAAAAAAATTAATAATTCAAAAAAAACGACTGATTGTTATTGTTATATAACAATAACATACAGATAATAAATTCTACCAATGATTTATTAAGAAGTCTACTACAGAACCAAATAAAATTTTAAATGAAAATTTAATTTCCCTTCCGTCTAATAAATAATGTTTTTTTGGTTCTAAAATTATAAACCTCTGACAAGTCTGCTTATATAAATGCAATATAATTATCTTACTAGAGCATAGGTTCGGCTATATAGACAGCTCCAATAAAATTCAAACGCTCTAGCTTGTATGGGATAGTTGATATACATAAATTGATAAAAGTTTGACTTCAGAGTACAATGTAGACACTTTCCGTTTTATTATTATTAACTTTTTGTTTTTAAGGAAACTCTATTGCAAAGAACTCACTAATCCAGAAAATTATGCCTAGTGTGCCCTCCAAAAATTCTAGAAAAACAAATACTTTTACGTTTTTCCTATATATGTACATATATGGCGCGTTCACATTGCTCTGTGACACTGAAATGCGAGGCAGTGTAAGCCCAGCATAAGGCAGCGGCTATACAACAACAACAGAAACTGAGCAGAAAAATTTCACAATATGCCTCTCATGATGCAATTAGTATAAGGTGGTCTCGTGCGAAAACGATGTGCCTTAGCTTATGCTAGCAATAAGTGCGAGTGAAACGTACATACAGTACATACATACATACGTACGTACAGTGAGAGTGAACGAAACGGCAGTAGAAACTGTTTTTGTTTTCACGTTTACAAGCAAGCACGCACTGAGCTAAGGCACAAAAACGAACTAGCTAAGGCACATTCACGAGCTAACTTCGGCTCGCACGAGACCACCTTATACTAATTGCATCATGATGCCTCTGTTATTGACAGAGATTCGTGTAAAATTTAAGGTAATTAACATTCATTTTTATGTTGCTGTTTGACTGTTGTTATGTCGAAAACATGTGGATATCAATAAAAAAAATTCTTAACAAAATGCGCAGTTTGCATTGATGACGCAGCTACAACAGAAAACAAACACAATGACAATGCCAACAACATAGACAATAACAGCTGCAGAGACGCTGGCAGTGGCAGCGACGCCTCTCTCAACTCAATTGCTACGCCTCTCAGCGCTGGCAACAATATGGCGTCGTTGGAATTGGTGTCGTTGCCCAATTTAAAATGGGGGAAAAATTCAATATGTTAATAAAGAAAACTTTGTTAAATGCACAAGTAAGCAAAATTGGCTTGCAGTTGTCTACATTAGTTTCGAATAATGTCAAATGACGACAGGAGGCTCTCCGTAACGCTGCATTGGTCTTTTGCTTCTCTTATTGTGTGTTTGTGTGTGCACTTTGCACTCTCATTCGGGTTTGGGGGCGCTGCGACGCAGCATGGCCGTCAACGTCGACGTTGCTGTTATTCAACATACATATGTACATAGTTGAACATTTCAAAAAATATTAAATACGCATTTTGGTCTGACATAGCCTTTGTTGTCGTAAGATCATACTTGACTTATAGCAATTTTATCACTTATTTCCTACTTGGCCTGTTTTTCACCACACCTTGTCAAGTTGTTTGCCTTTGCCGCACACGCTCACAAACGTCTCGATGATATGCGATTTCTTTTTAACTCTGACACCCTACACACGTTTGCCTCGAGCTGCTCGCTTTCGAGCATCGACTTAGCTAGCGGGTAGCGTACGTACAGCGTCGCTGCAGCCAAATGAGCGCTGCTACTCTCTCTGCATAGCCGCTGTTACTCTCTGGCGTAGCTGGTTTGCTTTTAACAGAAGCATGTTAAATGTTTTCGAGGTCCCAACGAACTCACCAACAATTTTCTCATTTCAGTACGAGTGCTTGGAGACTTCACATCGCGTTTGGAAGGATCAGATCCACGTTGAACTACAACAACTCTGTCATCGTCAGCCAATTAAAGTTAGTCCCTCCCGCTCGCTCGCTCGCTGGCTGGCTCTGTGTGTGTGTGTGTGCGCCATAATTTGTAATAAAAATTTACATTTTTTGTTACAATCGCCAAATAAAAAATTAAAGTGAGGAACACCACATCGCAGGACGCAGCTGTAAATTCTGCCAGCGTTGCTGCCAACGTCGTGTCGTTGTCGTCGTGTGCGGGTTGTGTATGACAAAAATTTAAATAATTTGTTTTTATTCAAATAAAAAAAAGAAAAATTAAAAAGAAGCAGAAAAAGGCGTCGACCATAAATCTTGTGATATTTAATTTTGGCCTCCCCTCCTCCTCCTTCTACGCTATAACAACAACGATTCCTGTGCAATTCTCTAAAAAAATAATTAATCAAATAATTATTAATCGTTAAAAAATTTCTTTATAACTGTGATTTAAACAAAACTGGCGTTTTTGTTTCAAAAAAATTTTAATTAAAATACAAAATATCTGCAATAATTCAATTCAAGCAGCGAAACCAGAAAAAATTTTAACAGAAGTAAGTTAAAGAAAATTATTTTTCATTTGCTTCGCCTACGTTGTTCGTGCTTATTCACCACTAAATTTCAACATGAGCCAGAGCTCTGCTCACCATAGCAATAGCAGACACACACACACATATGTACGTGTTTTTTTATAGGCAATGACAGCAGCAGCGAATAGCCATGGCGTTGCCATGTCGCTTCGTATACAAAAAAAGTGTTGAAAATCAGCAAAGAAAATAAAAGTCAAATAACAAAAGCAAAGTCCAGTTAATGGAAAAAAACAAGTGAAAAGTGCACTTTCAATATTAAAACGAGCACCCGGATACCCTTAGATTGTTGAACAAAAAACACGTTAAGCTTAATTTTTTGTACAGTGTAGTTCGTAACCAATTTGGCTGCACTGCCAACAATAAATTCGGCTTGCCAAAAAATTCACACATACGCACACACACACTTGCATGCACTAGTCTTTTGACACCGAAGGACGCTGTTGCTGATAAGCACACTGAAACTGTAAGAAATCAATGTAATGGTGGCAGATATTTCGCTTAATCTGATGTGTGATATCGCCTCATTTAAATAACGTTTCTTTATCTGAACTCCTACCGAGCACCATCTCGTATTTTTTTGTATAGCCTGCAAAGCGTGACTGGACATATTTATGACTCATCTCTGTGTGTAAATTTCGCCTAGTCATTGTACATATGTATGTATGTGTAGCCAAAGTACAATATGCCAGCAGCAATTTGTTCTTATCAGCCAGCCAACAGCAGCTGCAGTTCATGCGGGCGCTGCTAAATGGAGGGGGTGCTCCATGCAAATTAGACTTAAACATTTACCAACACTGGCTTGAGTTAATCATTCTCAGTCAGCTGGTTTCTGTTTTGTCATCGGTTGTAAATGAATCATTAACATTGACATTTTTGCTAAACTCTCGCTGGCTCACCTTGTAACAATTGTTGATTGTTAATATTTATTGCAATTCATTTAACTTTACTTAAGTCCACACGTGTCGTCAAATAGCTTATCGTTTCGATTAACAAGAACTTTCAAGAATATTCTTTGAAGCTTTATTTCACCATTTTGAGTGAAAAAGAGATGAGATTCGCATACATAGAAAGTTAACGTTAATTGTTTTGATTGACTCAACAAACAAACATGTTTTGATCACATTCTCTCCAATGAAATGAAGTGAGTAATGCGTGTAAACAATAGTATCAAAAAACACTTGTGTTAATAGCAAAAAAAACTTTAAATATCTTATTGTGCTTTTTTCTTGGCAAGATATATTGGTCCCTGTTCCGAATTCGAAGTCAATATACGTGTTCGTTTACACGTTCGTACGAACATATTTCGAATTCAAGTCACGAATTTGATTTGCAATTTAGAAAATTCAGAGTCAGCAGTCATGATTGCGATTCCAAGAAGAAAGAAATTGGGGTTTTTATAGACTATTTTCCATACTCATAAACAAACACTTTTCACTTTCAATTTCAAAGGTACAATTTTAATAAAAATCTATGAATACTTCAAAATCTCCACAATATACGACATGTTAAATTTAGTTTTCATTTTACTTAATAGATTTTCAAGCTGCAGTTCTAAATTTCTCAAAAGTTTTGCAGCATAAATGCTGCCGAATGTTTAAAAAATGTTTGCTTTAAAAAGCGCCAATATCCACATGAGTTGAGCCATTACTAATTCCCGATAGGTAAACGCTTTTCTTCCACCACATTACTTCCTGAAACAGTGTGACCATTTTAGCTGTTTAATTGCTACTTTATTATATTTTTAAAACTACTATTAGCTACAAATCTGAAAAGGAAGAGAGGTTAAATGGAATTCTCGATATGTTGATAGCTTGCTCTTTCAAGTCCTAATCAGTAATCAGGTCTATTAAGTTAAATTAAATGCCAATTGACACGACTTTAAAATTGCGTTCTCAATGAGCTCAAAGTTTAGAAAGATCAAGGACCTCTGTAAATTTAAGGTTCGGTTCTGTTCTTGGACCGGTTCCTTTAATTAGTAACTTATTCTTTTGAATTTTGTAAGTTTAGATTGCTGAGACATTATTTGGTAATCATAACATTTCTTTTGATCATAACTCGAAAACCGTTCATCCGATCTTCTTCATTCCTTTGGCGGATCGATAAGTTATCCTAATAACTAAATATGTCCAGAAGGAACAAGCCATCTATCTTCAAACTGTGGGAGATGTGACGTTTTTTCTAAATTGCGGGGGCGGGAGGGGGCGTGGCCAAAATTGAAAATAAACTTGATCTGCCTGCAGACATTAGAAGCATATGTCCCATACATGTCAAACCTCTATCTCTTACCATCTCTGAGATCTGTGCGTTCATACGGACAGACAGACGGACATGGCTATATCGACTCGGCTGTTGATGCTGATCAAGAATATATATATACTTTATGGGGTCGGAGATGCTTCCTTCTGGATGTTACATACTTTTGCACAAACTTATAATACTCTATGTACCTACGGTACAGAGTATAAAAATATGACCTTTTTTTTAATCAAAAGGAAGCGTCCAGCTTAGAAAGCAATTGAAAACATTATTCCTTAATGGTTTAACCCAGAAGACCTCTACCACGGCCCACAAAAGTGCCTGGACTTCAAAATAAAAGCTAAAATCACTGCTATTTACATAAATATGTGGATTGGCTTCCTTTGTGAAGTCGTTATATGACAATTTTGGATATGATTTCCTATTCAGCACTATATAATTATTTGTATTCATTTGTAATAGTTAAAAAAAAAAAAGAAATAAGTTATTTATGAAAAATATGATCGTATTTTCATTCTTTGATCTGAAGCTTTTCTCAAGTTACCAATTTAGGAGGTACGGTTCTGGGTCCAGTATGAAGGACACAAAAAGCAGAGCCAAAACGGTTGCAAATATAAATTAAATGAAGTTATGAAAGAATAACAAAAGATATAAATTTTATTCGATTTTAATCGATCTCAAGGGCTGAAACACACACAAAACCAAGACCAGAAGACAGTTTTCGATAAAAGTAAGTTCCTATACAAGGATATTGATTATCTCCGAACCAAGGCCTTGAAATCTTGTAATTATATCATATTATGCCTTAATACAACTAATTTATTGTTGAGTAAAACTCCATATCATAGTCTAAAATCAAAAAAATGTGCATCATTTTTTAAGCTTTTGAGTCGAGTTTTTAAAATAAAAAAAAACATTGGCATTAGAAGCTGATTTTGAACCTTAGTAATAAAAATTAATTATCGATGGGATGAACGAGAGTTAAGCTGCGAGCGAAATAATGTTCTCTGCAGCAGCGCTGCATTCAGCATCAAGATTCATACTGTGCATACACTTTTTGACGGGCTTGATCGACTTTCTTACTTGTTTATTTAACTTTTTTGCCCAAAATCGACCAGATAACAAAATAACTCGCAAGGCAATATGCTAAACTTTTGATTTTTTTTGTTTGTGAATAGTTGTAGTTGAACCTAATCGATATTCCAGGTTAGGAACAGGTGAAGGTTGAGCTTGTATTTCTAAAGATGGCTCACAGTAAACTAGAAGAAGGAATTTTGGATTCGAAAACTGTATTTTTAAGTAGTAATGTATTTATTTTTGTTAAGCTTTTCTCAATTTAAGTCCCAAAATTACAATTTTTGGGATTTTTAGCTATTTTAGGGAGATACATTTTACAAATAAAGCCACTTATGTCATAAAGGGAAATGATAATAAAATATATAACTAATGCAAGAATCGAATTCTTATCTATCGTGATAAGAAATTTCTTTCAACCCCCCCAATTCCTTTTTCTACAATTCCCCCAGTTTCGTGTGAATATTTGACATTTCACTAGCTTTAAGGTTCTTGTCACGTTCTCAAGGTCAACCATTTCTTCTGACTCTTGTACACATGATTCATTTCGATTTTAATGTTTGTTTCCCTGAAATTGTGAATATTTTTATGTACGTACATATGTATGTACTTATACTCACAATTGTCGTCAATGACTAATTGAATTGTTTGGCTAAAATGTAGATAAACAACACGTGTCGCCACTTTTAGTTTTGCTGCTCTTTTCGCAATAATGAAATATGCAAATTTAAATTAAGTTTCTCGTGAAATAAAATGAAAACAAAAACACAAGACCGACCGACACGTAAGCCCGAACAGTTCGTATTTACGCATTTTATTTCATTTCTATCATTAATATGGCCATCTCGCTCTAGCGCACTTTTGCCAGTTCACAGTTTTTGTATAAACAACAAACACACAAACACAGACACAAACAAAAAAAAATAACTGATAAGCCGCCAGGCCAGCGAGACGACGTCGACTGCGGCCTCATTTTTTGGCTTTTTGTTTATAGGTCGCGTGTAAATGGCCGCCGTTTCCCCCAATTTGCTGCGCCCGCTGGGTTCAACCCACATACACACACAGAGAGAGACGCATACACACACACACATTGTGATGATCGTGCATCGTCGTCTTGTTTTGTTGAGGGTTATTTTTAGTACCTTAATCCCCTATACTACTTGATCTTCTTTTTGTGTTGTTTGTGCTTTGAATTTTCTGCCGTTTCTTTTTAAACTTATGCAATTTCTTTCTGTTTCTTAATGAAATTGTTGTGTTTGTTTCAGAGGGACAGACTGTACCCAAAAAGAAAATAAAACAAGAAGATACAAAAATCTTTAAAAACGTTTCAATGCTGATTTTATGTACATATCAAATGTGGAATAGCTTTAAATACCAAATTCAGTTGATAGAGACGAAAGCGATAAGATTGAAGTAGGGGGAATCAACCTAGGAGACAGCAAGAATATCCAAATCCAACCAAAACCACCATTTTGCTGAAAAATATAAACAAAAAAAAGCCTGTTTGCAATTTGCTTGTACATATATAAAACTGACAACAAAAATCTGGGTCAAATACAATTTTCTTGCGTTAACCTTGACGTTTTTTTTTTTTGTATGTTCCTAAACTTGGCCTAACCTTGGCTTTTGCTGCTATTTGGTGAGAAACCCTTGTGCCTTAGGTGTGTACACCAAACAAATGTGAAATGCAATTTTAATTTCCGTCGAAATGAGCAAACTGCCAGCAGCCAGTAGAGACCACAGACCACAATAGCTAGCAAAGAGGGGGAAATAATCTGCTAGGTTTGGCTTGTGGTTTTAATTTTGCTTTGCCTCCCCCCCCATTGATTTTCTTATTTTTCAATTTTCATTTCTGTTGAAAATCGATTTAGTCGGCTGGGCTCTCGCGCTTTTTAAAGTTGGGAGTGCGCCACCCACACACCTTAAAGCTGTTCCCCCAAAAATACAAAAACGCGACTTCTTTTCTCTCTGCTGTGTAATTTACAATTTTGTTGTTGTGTTCAGTTTTCAACACAGACAAACGACGGTTGTGGCGCCGTCCGTCGCGCATATTCACCACAGACGGCAGCTGGAGTACCGTTAGCCAGACAAAATGAAAAGCGAAACTTTTTTTCTTTTCTTTCTTCATCGAATGCGCTGCCTCGCCCTGGCTTCTTTGTCTTCTGTGGCCAGTTTAGTTCATTGCCTTTGCCATCCAATTTTTAATGCATAAATCAATAAAACTCAACGATGCAGTCGCACTTTTGGTTAATATTAATTGCGAATTGAGATGACACCACCCCCCCCACCCTCTTTCTGTGAGTCAGCTGCTTGTTTCCATTGTTTTTCGCTAGCTTGCTTCCGCATCTCTTAAGCAGCAGAGAGTCAGAGTCATCATCTCAAAGCATAACGACGGAAAAGAAGAAGACGCTTTGAACGGCCTTCAGTTTGCTGATCGGCGCTACGTGCCGCTGCTTCATGCAATACAACAGCAAAAGCAGCGCTCAGTTCTTTTGTCTCATACAATTTTATAACTTCTTTTTATTTGCTTTTTGCTCCTTTGTGCATTTACTTTTTGTTTTTTTTTTTGTTTTTGCGAATTCTATAAAACTGGTTTTTGGTTTCAACACAAAAACCTGCGCCACGCATCTGTGTGAAATTCAGTAAATCGCAATAGAAATCCTTATTATATGTCATTTTCGAACCAAAAAAAAAACAGCAAAAGTAATCGAGTCTGCTGCTGCTGATATGTTTTTTTTTTTTATTTTAATATTTCTCCTCACAGTCTCATTCCGCGAGCCAATGCAAACAAGTTCACGTAAGTTTGCTGCAAAGAAAGCCATTTATTTGTAAAATTGTTTTATTAAACCAATTTTTCCAACCAATTTTCTAAAAATTAAGATCTGATTCGAACCAGGGCTCACAAGATTGACAAGATTAGTGTCCCCATTCGGATGCGAAATTCGTCACCAAATTTTAGAGATTTATATATCCTCCCAATGACTTTTCTCTCGAACACGCCAATAGCCGCCTCATCCGCTGCTATAAATGTTCATATTACAGCGCCATTTTCGTTTTTCGAGAGAGGGCTCTGCTCTTCCTACTTACTAAACCTGTAGTAACATCGGCTTGCAAGAGTGATTCTTCTTCAAATTTCTAGACTGATGTTGTTGTTAATGGGTATCATAGTTTCTAGGCAGACAAATACCCTAACAACCTTTAAGTTGTATTATCTTATTGCAACAGCACATTGGTAATAGATACTTCTTCTGATCCTCATTAACCGCTAACCCAATGAGTTTTGACTAATTCTCTATCCCTGAGAACACCTCACTTATAAAATCCATCAGTAGATTTAAGAAGTCACACAATAATGTTTCACTTATCCAAACTTTGTTTTTTAGAAAGCTCGAGGTCGATGCCTTGCCTAAATCCTCTTTTGATATGAAAAGGTTTCTAGAGGTTCTTTCCTATTTCGACAAAACTTTGTGTTGACGTGTCAACGTCATACTGCTGATATAGCAATAGTAGATAGGACTTCAAATTACTTTGACCCTATCGGAGTGTCCGTCTTTGATAGTCAACAAAAATATGATGGGTGTTGGTCTCTGTCTCGTGGGTCTTCTCCAGCCACACAGATAAAGTTCAATCAGTTCGCTAATTCTTGACGTTTTAAATGAAAGTACATTGGATTTTATTGAAGTTTAGGGTCTTGATATTTTCTATATAATATTCGAGCTAAGACTTGATTTGCACGGTGAAGCAAGCTTCATGGAGTTCTCTTAACAGGCGAGAAAATCAGTTAAGATTCTAAAACTTTCCTTTAAAAAACGTATTCATTATGCCTTGAGTATTCCGCCTACTAAGAGATCTTTATGAAGTTTGCTTCACCGTGTAAATATAATCTAAGTTTAAGAGATTTATATAATTATCTGGATCTCTGGTTTATCTCCTCGAACCAAAATTAATCTATGGTTAAGGTTCGGGAATTGTATTTTCGAGGATTTTGGAAGAAAGTTGTAGTTCTAATAAATCATTTTATGTTCTATGTGTATTAAGAATCGCATTTTACCTAAAACTACACAAATTGTATGGGAATCGCGTTGTTTTTGAGTCGGAATCGGTTAGTAGAACAGTAAAATTCCTTTTCGTAGTTTTAATGGAAAAATATTATTATAAAAGTAATGTTAGATTCTTGCCTTTGGGAATGATTTATAAAGCTTGAAAAACAGGCTATTTTATGTGGGGATTTTATAAGTAATTCCAAACGTTTTTATAGAATTTTGTATTCCACTTTCCTGCTCATTTTAGGAGTCAGTCGCACTATACTAGCTATATAACAAATGAAGTAGCCAGTCAGAATGTTAAATTTCTCATGTTTATCATAATTGTTAAGCCGAACCGAAATTTTTGGTTCGGAACAGGTTTGCTCACACTTTTTATTTCTTAAGAGGTTCGGTTCAATGTTCGCTTGACAGTAAAATAAAGGTCGGAGTTCCGGGCTCCAACCGGTAGGGTTTAAATTCGGCTTGTAGCTCTGATAATTAGAATCTATATCAGTAAATTATCATGAATACCGAAACTTTAACAGGACTAATCAAAGTTGAAGGTATGAAAGTTTTAGAATCAGAACAATGATAGTTTTCCCAAAGCTTTAATATATTAGAATTTTAAGGAAATCTTTGAACTCCGTCAGATAAAGAAGAGTTAAAATCTTGTCACTTGTTATTATATTTTAGTTGCTTAGCTAAAGATTCCATTCCAAAAGCTTTTATTCATTAGTTTCTTTTGAGGATTTGACACTGCGGCAATACATATGTTAATTTTCAAGATGGTTCGTTTTTTGGATGCCAAATTTCAGATGTAGGAATTGGAACCTACTAAAAAAGGTGAATTTCTTAAAGTATACGAATATGAAATTGATGGTTTCTTCGATAACGATCTGGAAACACCAACGCAACGTGAAAGTGGGTTTCCCTAGGCATTTCATGAGTTGAAGGCGAATTCATGGTGGACTTTTGTAAGTCGAATTCATGAAATGGTGTTTATTCAAGCACCTTTGAACCCTTTTCATGAAATGAGCATAGCATAAACTAAGTATAACAGCCATGCTCCCATTTTCGCTTTCGCAAGAACTTTGCGATTTGATCACCAAATCGTAAAAGTTGGTGCTCCGATATTAGGAAATCGCAAAGTTTTTTGTCGTTTTTAAACCGGCTACATCTGAGTCCGTGAAATGAAAAGTAAATGCAAAATATTGGTTGATGCACACACAAACAGCCCACGGAACTATTTTTATTCAGTTCTCTAAGCTTTTTAGATTTGTCTTACGGACTCTCCCAATCAATTCGCACTAAGGCAATATTTTAATCAATTATTTAATAGAGACACACAAAATTGAGCGAGATGGAAAACTGCTCACAAAAACAACAATTTGCGATTTGCCTATGCTATATATCGATATATGACTATCGATAGCATGAGTAGTGGCGCTCATCAGCTGTTTTTGTTATGTGAAATGACACAAAACAAGTTGGGAATGGAACATTATCCATGAAAAAAACTGGCGAATTTCGGAGCGCTCTAAATTGAAATCGTACGAATTTGCTAAAATCGAAATTCGCAAAAATACGTGAAAGCCGAAGCATGGCTGTAATTCTCATTGCCTTCTGCTGTGACTGTCTCTCTGACGATCAGTGGGGCATGACTTCGTCAAGCATTTGGTTTGTTTGCGTGTGAATGGCCCCCAGGGGCTTTGGCTGGGGATTCCCCATAACACTGCCAGAGGCAACTTCTCTGCTTACATAGAAGATGGTTTAAATTTATAAATGTAAGACTTGTAGAGAGACTTTATAAACTGAGCAAAGAGAGCAACTGAAAAATGAGGAGATAATTTGAAAAGGAACAAAAGCTCAAGCTATCTAGTTCAAGAGTGGAAGCGCTTTGTTGATGTAGCTTTTTTTTAGATTTTGAATAAAGCAAAAAACATTTGCGGTACAGTGAATACTCGTGTTTATGGAAGATGGTTTTTTTCTTTCCTGTACTTGTATACACAATACTTCCATGTCTTTTGCAGCAATATCAATTGCTCATTAGTTTCGCTTCACACATTGCCTCATATTCCACACACCCGTGCAGCCTGGTTGGGTTTCTGGTGCTCCCCTGCAGCGTTCAACGACGACACCGCCCAATATGATCGTCTTCGTTGCGGTGGTTGGCTTGTCAACGTCGTTGCTCTTTCAATCTCCAGGCAGAGAGCCAGGCTACCAGCGACTCATATTTCATTTTCCCATGCGATTTTCATTAATCTTATGAGTAAGCGTGTGTATAGTGTGTGTGTGTGTGAATGTAAAGTGAGTCGTCGTCGTCGTCGACGTCTCGGTGCTGCCAGGGTAACTACGAAAACTACTTTATAACAATTTAGGGATTACACGAGGGGGTTCTCTCTCTCTCTCTCTCTCACACACACACACACACCTTGCTATTTGTTTTGTTTTTAGTTTTACCTGCAGGAAGGAGCAAGGTGTCGAGGTGACTTTCGCTGCAAGAGTTTGAGTTTTGCAAAATTTTTGTGCTTTGTCCAGCCGGAGCTGCTGCCGCTGCTGGCCCAGCCCAAGCCAACGCCTGATTTTTTTTTATTTCCTTTTATTTTTTATGGCCTTTGGCTGCAACACTTACTTGCACATAATTCATAAAAAATGGTTCTGGTGTGTGTAGTTCAAGTGAATTATTGACTCTCGTAAATTCTTATAAATGGAAAAAAAAATATAAAAATAAAAATTTATACGTTGCCTTGGTGGGTAAAGACGCTGTGTGCGTGTGTGTGTAATAAATGTTAATTAATTATACGATCGATTGGAAATCATTTCAATCAATGTCACAGCCCCAGACACAGCCACAGTAAATATTGCCAAGGTACCTAAAATATGTGAAAAGACTCCTCTGAAATCACCATAAAAAATACGGTTTACTACAACTTGATGAATGTCAAAACTGGTTCATAAAAAGGTTGAAGCTAAATAATAAAAAAAAAAAAGAAAAACAAGACTCATCCGGTTTACTTAAAACCCGGTTGGTTGTAACAGTAAAGGCAACGACTTGCAGCCTAATTGCACTGAATGGAAAGAGAATCTAGGGAACCAACATTGCTCGGCTGAAATTATGGTCAGCTGTTTGCTCTTACTCTCTCTCTCTGCTGTTTTTAAGTTCTTTTTAATTGGAATTTAGCTGGAATGCTAACCTCAAACTGGCTATTCCAGCTGATAAACCGAACCGCAAAGCGAACCGAAAATCACAAAGAAAAAGGGTACGGTTCAGTTTACGGACGACCCAGTCGTTAGTCGTTCTCTTGTGGTTCCCAAGGGAATGACAATTATCATACTTCTGTTTACTACACCGAAAAAAAATCTTAAATAATATTCATTTAGTGATTTCCCGTATCTATTAGTACTGGATATCAGAGCGGGCAAACAAACGAAACGTTTAACGAACCGTTCGCGAAAGCTAAGAAACGATTCATATGTTTTGTAGCTGTTACTCTAGTTAGGGAAAACGAAACCACTAACTTTATATTGCCGAAGAGCGCAAACGAAACGACAAGAATATTGTTCTCCCAACAGCTGCACTGCCTTGGAACGTTTCGGAAACGAAAACAACAAAGCTGAGAGAAACAAAGAAGAAAGCCACAGAAAAAACAACAATACAAATTGAGCAGCAAACGTTTCCGAACTATTCGCGCTCGTTGCATATCGTTCCGATTCCCTTTGTCCGCATATCAAGATGAGAGCATTTCGCTTTACGTTTAGTTTGCTCTCACGAACGCAAACTGAACAGAACTCATTTTTTGTTACAGTTACTTTTCTCGGGTTTTGTAAGTATTTCGCTCTGTGCAAAGAAAGAAACTAAACTATTCAGAAACGTTTCGTTTCACTTGTTTGCCCGCTCTGCTGGATATGTCTTAAATATCCTTTTAATCATCCAACGGAGCTGATAATCATCCAAAGGATATGAAAAACCGTCATCTTTTGTATGATTTTCAAAACCGCTGTATGATAAAAAGGACATTTAAGACATATCCAGTCCAAATGGATACGGGAAATCATCTAATGGATATTATTTAAGATTTTTTTTTATCTGGAGTGTAGGAGTTTCCTTAAAGAGTAAAGTCTCCTTGATAGAAAATCCAAAAATCTGTATAAATGGTATCGTAACGATTTCAATTTTTAAAATTTATGGGATCGTAACGATATGAATTTTCAAATTAAATGGATTATTTACAGGTTTTAATTAAAATCACAAATATCTCCTCAATTTTAATTTAAATATGATATATATATATATGCTATATTCTTATAGCCATTATTTTTCAAGTACAAATTCAATAAAATTAAAAATAATTTTTTTTCCTTATCTTATAAATTTAAAATAAAAATAATCTTGTAAATTGTAATTAACGTTTAAAAATTGAGTTCTAATTCCTGGTGATCCAAAAGATGTAGAACTAAAATTTAAGTACATAAATGATCTATGATGCAATACCTTTACATTACAGTAAATGTTTTTCGACAGAAAGTTATTTTTCTGTACGCTATTTAGGTTTTTTAAGGAGCATTGTAACTATTATTTTCGTTTGATTTAGCAACTCGGCAAATATTTGCCGTTTATGCTCTAAGTTGGCGATGTGGACCTACGATTTTACATAGGTGTGCTGTGTGTGGGCAAATTTTGTTCGATAGAATGTAAACATTGCAAGAAAAAAAACGGTAAAAAAAAAGTTAAAAATAAAAAATGCGATTAAAACAATGAAATCTTGCAACAAAATACTTTAGAATGAGTTGAGACTAAAAAATATTTAAAATCAGGTCTGGAACTCGCTCATTCTAGAGGCTATCTGCGTCCGATTTTTTTAAAGTCAGTCGAAATAAATCGTAACACAAAAAAGCTTAGAACTTAGTTAAAAAGAGGTATCCAACCAACCTTTAGAACCGGTGTTAAACCATCCCTGTGAAACCAATTTATTTCAAAATGCCATCACGAGCCCGCGTCCATCTCTAGCGACAATCTTCAACTTATTTTCTACTTTGGCTTATTGGCATTTGTACTCAATCAAATTGTTGTTTCACTTTGAAAGAATAAACAAAACGGAAAGGTCCAACTAATAATGACTAAGTACGTCATCTTTGTCCTTTTCTAGTATTGGTTTTGCCTTTCATTTTTTAAAAAAGGGTGAATATCTGATAGGTCGGTTGTTCGGTCGATAGGCAATGCAGTATTTTCGATAACTTACACATTGTGTCAAACATTCGCCATTGGATTGCCTGCTGTCTGTCTATGTGTGTGTGTGTGTGCGCGTGTTTGTACTTTTGTCTTTAGGTCTCGCTACAAAGCAGACGTCGCTCGTAGAGTTCAAGGTGAAATCAGTTCAAGTCAAGAAGTCTACCCTGTCCGCTGTGGTAATTTTTGTTTGTGTGTTTTTCATCCTGTCACGCAGGCGTATTCTGTCTGGGCTTAGGTTTGTTCCTTCCACCCTTGCCGTGTTTACGCTCGAAGAAATAAACAAATCAATAGCTGCTACATTCATCCCCCCATCTTGCAAAATCTGCACAGTTTTTTGACCCAACATATTTCAGTTTCTTCTCTTCATGCCTGTAAATTTGGACAGGTGCTCGCTCGCCTGCTTGTTCTTTTGTGCTTCTTTTGCTGTGGTTAATCCGGAAAAAAACACATGCCCCTGAATTGTTTTGGGGGGCGTTGTTCAAGTTTTCATACATTTTTTTTTTTTTTTTTTGCTGGTTTGTTCTTTTGCCGGAAACCTGAAGCTCTCCTCTGGCCTGTCTGGCTGGGATCATTTATTATGACAAAATGGCAAATAACACTCGTTGTCTGAGTGGTTTGCTCCATAGATTGTAATTTAGTTTGATTAATGGCCGGGGGGCGGTTCGCACAGCCTCACACTCACTAGACTTGCCGTTATTTTCGACTAATTTTAAACCATTTGCTGTTGCTATTTCTATTGATTGATTGTGCGTGCCAACAACTATATTGAAGTTGCGTCTTCTTTTCAATTCTACTCTGTGGCGGCTGCCGTGACCGGAAACTCTTGGCATTCTCGAGCCTCGTCTGAAAGCTCGGCTTAGCAGTCGCCATTTTGCCTGTATGTATGTATTTGGTGCTCTTTCTGTGGCGGCGGTTCCTTTAATAAAAGTTTAATAATTCAATGCGCGGCTGTGAGCGCGGATGGCTGGCTGGCTGACTGGCTGATGTTGTCTCTTTGTAGCATTTCATCAGGGTGTTGTTGTTCTTGTTTGTTGTCTGGCTGAAGCTTGCTTGCTCATTAATATGCAAATGTGACTCAGACAGCGACAGTCTGTCTCTCTTACACTTACACACTCCACTCTCCCTCTCTGACTTCTACTGGTGGTTAACCATGCTCTGCCTCATCTCCTCACCGCTCTGTTTTGGGGTCTCTTTCCTGTGTTGTAAATTTCATTATTTAAATGCAGGTCAACAGCACACATTAACCTAACCTAACGCATGTAGATGTGTGTATGTATGTGTATGTAAGTGTGTGTTTTGCTTTTACGGGTTTTCAGCCTTATCAGCGGTTTTAATATCGCAGAAGGAAAGAAGAACAAGAATAACGGAATTTTAAGTTGGGCATAAAATTAAAATAAGGCTTTTGTATAAATGGGCCGGCCAGATAATTGCGATTAGCGAGATTATCCATCAATCATCAATTACTAACCAAACCTCATGAATTTTATCGACCGTTTCCGGCGTGGTGATCTTCTTAGAAACGCACGAACGAAAAATGCTGTCAAAAAACTTCAATTCTTATTCTAACTAACAGAGCATTAGCAGTATGTTAAGTAGCAGACTGAGAGCCTCGCTGATATTCTCTCAAAACGCCAAACCAGTGTGTCCAATTCCTATTTTACCCGTTAGATCTGGGGAGAAATGGGGATAAGTAAAATATTTGGGGTATTCAAGGGAAAAATTTTAATTTTTTGTTTACACAAAATGTAAAATTCCTTATTTCAACAATTCCGTAGCTTCTTTTTTAAAAAATGAAGCTCTGCTACTTTCTTTTGTTTATAACTTGACTATTACTCTTTCAATAGTTATCAATCCTTTTAAAGATCGATTAATAATCCTGATTACTAAAAATATGAAGAAACTGCGAACCTTTTTTCTATTAAACTGGGAAAGATGTGACGATTTTTCCCCCCATTGCGGGGGCGTGGCAAAAATGGTATAACATACTGCTTATCAAATTGGAATCATCCAGCTCTCTCTCTCTCTCTCTCAACTTCAAATGCCCCGATACTGCAACTTTAAACGTTTCAGTAGACCAACTTGGTTGGAGAAAGCACTATTATCCTGCTTATCCGGGAGAGAAAAGCATTATAGACAAGCATTTTGGCTACTTGGATTTTAAGAATCAACACCTACCAAATAGGCAATATGTGAAATTCTTTAATTTTTTCAAAAACTGAATCGAACTATACTATACGTTAATAATCCCAAGAATTTTAGTTTTCCTTATTGTCATAGTGATTAGTGCTACAAATAAGTCCTTTACTTGTAGGACTAAGAATTAAATCTAAATAAATCTAAAAACCTTTAAGGATTGGAACATGTTCAGCTATTATTTTTGAATAGGTTGTAGTAGGATAGAGGTGATACATTCAAAGACTCATGGTCAACCTAATTGCTATTCCCCTTAACATTAACATAGTCATAACATTATTGTACATAGTCGTCTCTTTCTCGCATACACCTAGATATAAGACGACACTGTAAATGAACTGTAATGAGTATGCTCAAAGAGACGAGACTAGAGCATTCGATCGTAAGTCGTTCTCCAGAGTGGAAGTGCAAATTAAAGAAAGAGCATTACAATAGAATAAAATATACGAGACTTATCTTAAAGATAGCTTAACTCGTCATTCCTCTCACAAGGTTTATACTAAAAGCTCACAGTAAAATTAATAGTCGGATTCTTGTGCTCAAATCGGTTCGGCTTAAAGTCAGTTTTCAAGCCAGCTTACGATTTCTGAACTCTTAATTTCTGATCGATTTGGGTTCAAACTACAAGGTACCAGCTTCTAAGCGCGGATTTTGTTTATTTTAATGCATTTCGAAAACTGCTTCGAACCGCTGCTTTAGTTAAACAAGGCAAGAGCCATTTAAAATGCTTTGAAACTAGTCGAGCGAGTGAGAGATATTATGGAACACTTTTCGTGTGAAAGAAAAATCGATTCTCGGCAATATCACCACATGAAATGGTGTTTAGTAATATATCGATTTATCGATACATCAGAATGATATTGACAACCCTAGATTGAACCTTTTTGGGTCACTTAAGCACACTTGCACACCCACACTATTCTATTATTTGTAGTACACCCGTTTCCGTCCCGAAAGTAGACGAGATCCGAGGTCCTGTATCTACTAAAGGAGTCCCATAATCCCATGGTTCGCATAATCCTGGCTTAGCTCCTTTTCATGCTTTTTACCCCCTTGTGCGTGTCTACGCAACGGTATTTCGATGTTTGGTGTGTCGGTGGTAGTGAATGGCAATGTAATAAGTTAGTTGGTTTTAAGACTGACGCACATTTCCTGCTTTTCTGTTATCGCTAACCACCGTCTAGCTGGCTAGTTGGGTGCTTATAGACTAGACTTGCATAAGACTTTGGTTTTTGTTTTTGCAATTTGCATCTGCCTCACCCTCAAAACCACGCGCCAATTTTTATTTTTGTGTTGCTAATTGTCTTGCACTTAGCACTTGCTTTTGTTGTTGTTATAATTGTTGCTGTTGTTGCTTATGCAATCCACTCTCGCACACGCTCATTTGGCATAGGCCCGTTTGTACTCTAAGCTTTGAAAGCCCTGAACAGTGACGTCACACCGATGACGGATGTCGTCATTGCTGCATAAGCAAAAAAATAAAGAGAGAAATTATCATATGATTTCCTATGTTTGCTCTAAAAGCACACACATTCATGCAGTCAAAAGTTCGTACGTACATGCGTTAAAAATAGCAAAACGTCGACGACAACAGCAGGCCACACAAATCAAAATAAATAAAAAAAAAAACACGTACATACAGCTTTTATTCTTGTTTATTCGTATGTATAAAAAAATATCTTTGGGCGCAGCAGCAGCAGCAGGGCAACAGCGCTCGTGTTTGTTAACGTATTAATGTTTGTATGTATAGTACATATGTACGTATGTGAGAGGCCGCACACTCTCTTACTCTCTTTTGGTATGTCTCATCTTTCGATGCTGTGCCAAAGCTGGCAATTGTTGTGTGGGGAATTGTTTTATTTTGTAGTGACATTTCGGATTTGTGGGTGAGACAGAGAGAGAGAGAGTGAGAGAGCGCATCGTTGACAGACAGCTGTTTTGGCTTTGGTAATTAAAATCAGCCAGGCAAACCACTTGTAAATAAGGACTGGTTCGGTTCAGTGGTTCACAAGACTTTCAAACCTGTGGTTCGGTTCATTGCATGGTTTTTGGAGCTACCTGAACCGCGTTATCGGTTTTGCTCAGAAACGGCATTGCTGATTAAAATTGACACAACAGGAAATCATATGAATTTGCTACATACATAAATCATATTACTGCAGCAAACAGCTGCATGGTACATGCTTACTTACTATACGTATATGTATATGTTTGTATGTACATAAATGCATTGCCAATAACGAAACATTTCTGCTGACGGCAACGCTTTGGTCTGCCCCCCTTCTCCTTTACCTTACACAAAAACCAAATTCACCACACTGTTGAAGCAAGAGACTAACAAAAACTCCCCATGCTACGTTGTAAATGTAAAAAGTCTGTACTGTGGTTTATATTGGTGGCTGTTTTTACAAGAAAATACATATATGCGCATGGCAGCAAGCAACACCCCTGGTATACTTCTGCATAGTTGTTGTACTATTTGTCAGCTTAATACATGTAAAATGTAAATTCTTGTAATTTTTAATGCTCTCTGTTGCTGTAATTCACCTCTGTGCCAGCTACTCACCACCACTAAGGTCAATTTAGTATAACAGAACACGCAGTGCCCGCCCCTCTATGTGTGTTGTGCCCATTTTAATACTGGCTCCGCAGCGTCGCATTGAAACTAACAGTAAATATAATTGTGCTCAATTTTTGTTGTGGCTTCTCTCTATCTTGGTGTCTCTTACTCTCTCTCTCTCTGCTTTGCTGGCCATGTAACTGATAGCTTAATCTTTTACCATACATTTTTGCCATAACAGTTGGCTTTTAATGTTCAAGTTTCTCTTGAATGATGGTGGTGAGGGAGCTGTTGAGAAAGTGATCGCAAAACTACTTATGTACAAACATACATATATAATATATATACACACGTGTGACACTTAAAATGTGTAATAAAGAGACCTTTAGGCGCGGCTGATTTTGTTACATTCTTGTGTTGGTTTGGTTGTTGCGCCTCTGTAACGCTCCCTCTCTCTCTCTCACTCGAATCTGCTGACTTAATTTTTTTTTGAGGGGAAACTGGTTTAAGCTCGACTTCTTTCTCTATTATTATTTATTTTGTGGCATGCTTGACAGCCTTGAAGAGAGCCAAAAAAAAAAAGAAGAAAAACAGACATAGTTTTTGTTGTTTATTTATTGAACGTGGCTGTGTGTGTGTGTGTGTATGTATTGATTTGTTTTGTAATGCAATGCAACTTTGTTGCTTTCAATTTGTTAGACTTCATACCCTCTCTATCCACTGCATTTATTAAGAGTTTATTGGACTTGTGACTCATTTTAAAGCATTGCAAGTTTTACATAAGCTGTTAAAGCTAAATCTAATTTCCTTCAATTGAAAACTATAACATAAAATCAAATGATTGTTATATAAATATAAAAATTTTTTCGGGGCTAAGCTTACGGTCAAAGGTTTTATACGGTTTTAGGTTGTATACGTAGCCCTGGTAAAATAAGATTGTGTACGCAGCCCTGGTAGATATCGATACTCACGAACCCTGTTATTGATCCTGGGTATACTATAATATTTTTAAAAATACACCACCAAGATCAAAAAATTCACTTACAAAATGTATTTTGAACTAAACTGGAATTCCGTCTTTTTAAATTAACTGTGCACCCGATCCAAAGGTGAAAAAATAGTTAAACTTAAACTTGTTTTTTATTGAACCTAAAGTTTCGGTTCGAGTTAACAAAAATTATGTATATTCTAAGAAGTGACACACTGCCTAAAGTACTTGTAATATCTGGTTGATGTTGCTCCATAGAGTATCAGAATCTGCAAGCGGCTGCTAAAGCCTGTGGTGAACAAATCGAAAATATATAAATTTTTGGTAAATTTTTTTTACGATATTGATAATTAATTTTTAAGTTTTTTAAATTGAAATAGGCTAAACTTGAAACTTAACATAGCTGTAGTGTGCTTCAAATCATTAAAATTTTCACAAATTTCATTCATAATTTCAACTCAACGAAGTTTTCAACGTAAATTCATGATTAAATTCAAGTTTGAACTTTTTTTTTTTAATTTTTCAAGGCTGGTATCATGATAGAAAATTTATATATCATGATCAAGGACCAAGTATCGTTTCGATTGATAAAGCAACCTCGAGCTGCAATTGCTTATCGATAGATTTTTTCGACACCGATATACGTCGTAAATTGGTTTATTTTGTGCATTTAATTTAAAAATGAGTTATTTTATGGGTGATAAATAGTTCGAGGAAACTACAAAATTTATTAATACTCAAGTTTGCCCACATTTATGCAATTTCCATAATGACAGTCAGCGGCTTTAGTTCTTTACCAACTTAAAAAAAATAGTCGCCTTAATTCTTTGTCCAAAAATGTAGCACTTCATTCAGCAGAAACTATTTGATGTATCGTTTTTTTGCTCTGTGATCAATGCTTCTGCTGAACACGGCCAATGTATTAATATAAAAGGCATGTCATAGGCAGGGGACAATATTTCCCGGCAGCAGCCTTTTGCAACCAGTTTAATACCAGTTGTCTGCTGCAGTAGCAGCTTTTTCTGATCAGCTTACTACCACATGGCATGGGCTGAAGCGATTCTCTCGATCCAATATTTCGTACACCAAGCATAGAACCAATATCTAAGGTTTGATAAGTAAAGGAAGCGGTATGAGAACTGAAGATTAGTTATAGAAAATTTCCGCCTTGATATTTAATAGTATTTTGGAGATTTAATATCGAAATCTTGAACTCAGCTAGAGCATTGTTTCTAAAACGTGTCAGTTAACATCTAAATTACCTTTCCTTACCCCATTATTCCTATAAAATTGGTATTATTTATTAAAATCAATATTATCGAAATTTAAAACCCTTAAACAATTATATCAGGGCTGCAAACCGGAGTTGAACCGAACCGGTTCCATTATTTTTTTTTGGGTTTGTAGCCCTGATTTATATCAAAATACTTTTTATACTTTTGATACTTTTTACTTTTTACACGATGAAGCATTACTTCATTAAGTTTTTAGAAAAGAGGCGTGGAGGAGCTTGCTACCTTTTTCCTACAAACTAAAGCTTTTTCGAAAAACTTTCTGAAGTTTACTTCCCGCCTTAGAAGGGACTTAGACGGGTTTTACAAGGTGAAGCACACTTCATAAAGTTTTTGAATAAGCTCTTGCCTGTAGGAAAAAGATGTCGTGGTGTCGCTTGCCCCTCTACACCTACTACCTTTTGAAGTGTACTTCACCGTGTGATTTTAGTCTTAATTTTAAAGTCACACATTCGAACATATGGAATACGTGACTTTAAGACAAGTAAAACCTCTCCCTCCATCTTAAACCCCATTTTTATCCATTTTTATCCATTAAAAGTTGAGTTTTCACCTTTTAAACGACTCCAATGGTGCTTCATTTTCTGTAAAATGCTAGGTCAAGGTTCCTGTGTTAAATATAGAATATAATTATCTACCTCTATATCACTTGATACCTTTATAGGAGCTACTTAAAAAATTCTAAGAATTCCATAAATAAATATGAGCTGCGGCTGATGCTGCTGGTGTTGCTGCTGTTGCGTTTGGTGCTAAAATGAGCTGGTATTCCTCGAAATGCACTCCCACGCGCTCGTGTGCTGCTCTAAGGGGGCAAAGTGCGTAGGCGAGCTCTGGTGTGGTGCTGACGTCAAACCTCTTTTTTGTATTCTTAAGCCTTTTTGGTTATTTTGAATTTATGTTTCATTATTGCACTTAAACTGACTTTTATTTCTCCCCTCTCTTTGCAATTGCAGTTGGCTGGCTGCTACGGTTCGAGTATTAAAACAAAAGTCACGAAGCAAATAATTGGACAAACTGTTTAAACACAACATTAATAACGGATCAGCCACAGTTTGCACGCTTTTCCAACATCAAGCAGGAAGGAAAGGAAGTTTAGTTTGCTGTCGCAGCAGGAAGCAAACGAAATTTCGCTGGGCGAAAGTAAAAAACTAAACAAGGCAAATAAACAACAACAACAACAACCACAACTTAACACACACACAGGCGCTCTAGCCAGCCATGGAACGTGAATCCAATCCAATGCAACCCATGTGCCGTTCTGGTTGCGGCTTCTATGGTAATCCAGCCACAGATGGTCTCTGTTCGGTATGCTATAAGGTAAGTCCGGGCTGTGCGCACCCAACCACCCAACATACATATGCAATGCAATTAATATTTGTCGTCTTTCCTCACACAGGACTCGCTTAGAAAAAAGCAACAGCCTCCCGTGAGCAGTACACCTGTCTCAGTTCCAAGCCCACAACCTAGCCCAACATTCAGTCCGGCCATTGCAATCACCAACACCGCACAGCCCACAGTAACTAGCTTACAACAGCCACATAATGATGTCAAAGATGTGAGTATTGCCCTCCAACACACCCCCCAGCAACAGCAACAAGGCAGGCGTTGACTTTTGAATCTCTGTTCTTGATAGACGACGTTTTCTCCCTGCTAGTCGTCAGTCAATCACAAATTCTTTTGTTTTTCGGACATAAATTCAGTGTTATCTTAAGTAAAATTTGTGGAAATAGTTTGTAGTAAAAACTAAAAGCAAAGAAAAAAAAGAAAAGAAAAAAACTCAAAAAAAGTTGGTGTTAAAGTGCAAAGCCAAGAGCCCGTCAGCCCCGACCGACCTGCATATGTGTGCGTGTGTGTGCGCGTGTGTGGGACGCTTGCCCCCGCGTTGGAGCTGTGAATAATAAGGTAAAGTGTCTGCCCACTGATTTTTTTTTGCTGTAAAGGATGGGGTACGGCCCTCCCAGTTGCTCTACAACCACCCCCCAACGCATCACAAACCCCTCAGCCAGGGCGGCGACCCCTGTTCTTATTATTTTTTACCATACCACTAATATGAAAGGATGTCTGCTAATTGTCTTAAGCATTCACATTTCCGCCAAAGCACTAAGAAACGCTGTGTATTGTTTCCTGGGATTTTTTCTAGAACTCGTAACTAAATTTCCAAAGCATACGTGATTCACACTTACGAGATGGGCGCGTGTCGAATGTTTTGAACCTTCATCATTTCTGAACTATAACTATTTCTAAATCTTTTCCTACCGAAGAGATGAAATAAGTGGATCGGAAAATGCCTTGCCTCACCTCATTATTAGGAAGACTCGCCAACAGTCGATTTGCGTCATGGTCAATAAGATCCTGTACCTTCTTTCCATCGGAAAAGACAACGTTGCGCTGATCGGCATTTCAGGTCATGCGCTCTTGTGTAAAATTCATTCGGACCAGGTTGAGAGATAGTTTTTATAACCTTGCAAGGGGTATTATAATTTTGCCTACAAGTTTGCAACGCATAGAAAAATTCATTTCCGACCCCATAATCCATATATATTCTTGATCAGGGTGACGAGCTGAGTCGATTGAGCTTTGTCCGTCCGACTGTCCCTCTGCCAGTCTTTCCGTCCGTCTATCTTTCTACGTAAACTAGTGTCTCAGTTTTAAAGCTATCGAGCTGAAATTGTGCACAGAGTCTTCTTTTTGCTGCACGCTACTAATATGTCCGAACTGACCGGATCGGATGACTATATATCAAAGCTCACACAGGAACAATCGGTCGGAAAACTAGTTTTAGTGAGAAAAACGTTTTTCTTTTCCATGGACACGTCTTAAAACTTTGTAATCGTAGGTTTTTTAATGTTTTTTTTTTTATAATTCTGCCAACTTTGATTATATTCGGACAACTATATGGTATAGCTGCCATACAAAAGATTGCTCTGAAAAACAGTATTAGTTAGAAAAACTATTTTGTTTTTAATAGTAGCATCCTGCAATTTTGTATATGTTGGTTTCACATGATTTTACATAATATTGCTAATTCTTGAACAAATCGGATGACTATATCACATAGCTCCCATACGAACGGTCGGTCGAAAAAGGCAAAAAAAAAGGCGTATTTTTGGAAAATATTTAAGCGAGCGCTTATAAAAACTTTGGCACAGACGAAGTTAGCTTAATATGGCTTAATACTAGGCTGAAATAATGTGCTATCATGTATTATACCATTGATAAAACTTAATTTTGTTGTTAGATAAATCATGTAGAAAACTAAAATAGAATGTTGTGTTTATATTATATAAATATATTTATCTTAGTGCCGATTTCGCATTTTCTATGTGTCAGATAAACTCAAATTTTACACTTTAAGGGCCGATTTAATATATTCGAGATAGCTGGCATGTGAAAGATAAGTCCAAAATTTACTCTGTTTTTTGTAAGTTAGTCACAGATACGTATATCTAGAAGATGTGAACAGAATGCTCCATGTAGAAGTTGTGAAAAAGAACTTTTTTTTAATATATTTTTTTCCTGTTAAGTTCAAGTGGCACATTGGTTTGGTTTTTTTTTTGTATATTGTTAGGTTTGTAATGAAAACTGCCATGAAATCTGATCTTGCAACACGAACATGTCGTGTTAAGTCGTGCGTGTCTGTGACACGAAGAGAAACTCTACACGAGCTCAACTCCGATTTAGCATCTTCGAGATCGCTGGCATGTGAAAGATAAGTCCAGAACTTACTCAGAGTTTTCTGTGTTCTGTTAGTCACAGATAAAGATATCTAGAAGATGTGAACAGATGGCTCCATGTAGAAGTTGTAAAAATAGATATTTTTTATATATTTTGTTCTGTTAAGTTCAAGTGTCGCATTGACTTTAATTATACTCTGTAGGTACATATAATACGTAGGTACATAGAGTATTATAAGTTTGTGCAAAAGTATGTAACATCCAGAAGGAAGCATCTCCGACCCCATAAAGTATATATATTCTTGATCAGCATCAACAGCCGACTCGATATAGCCATGTCCGTCTGTCCGTCTGTCTGTCCGTATGAACGCACAGATCTCAGAGATGGTAAGAGATAGAGGCTTGACATGTATGGGACATATGTTTCTTATGTCTGCAGGCAGATCAAGTTTATTTTCAATTTTGGCCACGCCACCTACCGCCCCCGCAATTTAGAAAAAACGTCATATCTCCCACAGTTTTGAATATAGATGGCTTGTTCCTTCTGGACATATTTAGTTATTAGGATAACTTATCGATCCGCCAAAGGAATAAAGAAGATCGGATGAACGGTTTTCGAGTTATGATCAAAAGACAGATTTTCTTGGTACAGAGTATGTTATAGTCGGGCTTGACCGACTTTCTTTCTTGTGTTTTTTTGTGTATTAGGTAGTGAAAACTGCCATGAAATCCGATCTTGCAACACGAACACGTCGTGTTAAGTCGTGCGTGTCTGTAACACGAAGAGAAACACGACACGAGCCCAACTCCACTCCGAACCGAACTTTCATCGGAAACTTGAATATTTCTTAAAAATATCTATAATTTGTGGCTTTTTACCTTGACGACTCGTTTTCCCCCAAAAAAGGGGGGATTAACCACCGACCTGCCTTTTGCTTTATTTTCCATTTTTTTTTTTTAATTTTTCTCCACAAATGTTGAGCAAGTCTTCTTTGACTTGTTTGTCCCTGATATTCAATCTAGTTTTCCAATCAATTGACACTTTTGGTTTCTGGCTTTCCTAGCCATAATACGTTTTAATTTTCGGCAGTGCTTCAAAATTCTCTGTACTTGAAATTGAAAATGGTTATTTTTGGCGTTTCTTCTCAAAAAATGTCGCGTCGCTTGGGGGCTGCCAAGTCCCATGTGGTCGCTGCCGCTGTCGCTGGACCAACGGCTGGTATATCGGCAGCGGATTCTACGGCCTTGGCAGAGCGTCGTTTCAAACGTAAACGTTTGACAAACAAAGGCATCAACTCACCCACAACAACAGAGACAGTTGCACTTAGAACACGGGCCGTCGCTGGGGCTTTGGGAACGATGGCGGGCAGTCGTCTGGGCTTGGGCACCGGCGCCTCTCACTTGCTGTCAGCGTCATCCAAGGGTATAGTTTGCCGTAATCAACGCCGTACCAACTGTCGTCGCTCAGATGCACTAACATTGTTTCCCACCTACACCTCTCTCCTCCGTTTCGACACATTGCTGCAACAACAGAACCACCACCGCCAGTACCACCACGTCCGTTTCGACGGTGGGCCACCGCTAGCTCTGCTACCAAGACGCCTATTTCCGCGCAAGGACCGACCGGCGGTACGGCTCTAACTCCCATTGGGTCTGCCATCAAAAAGAGTTCGTTGGCTCGCAAAGTGGGTGGTGGTGGCGCCGCCAAGATCAGTGAAGCGGGTCCCGGTGCGGGCATCAAGCGCAGGGTTAAGTTCTCGGCCAACTTGCATACATATCCCTCGACTACGAGTACCAAGAAATCGGAACGCATTGGCGAACTGCAGCTGAAGAAGCGCGTCAAGAAGCTGAAACGCAATCGTATCCGCAAGGAGGGCGGCAGTGGTAGCGGCATACCCAGCGGTAGTAATTTGTCCACGCTTAGCGAGGAGATACGTCAGCACGGTGCTGTCATTGTGGACGTAGAGCCGGTGGCAACGGCACGTGGACGTAAGCGTAGTGCTACTGTGGCCAAAACAACAATCCGCAAGTCACCTAGCGGAAAGACCAATACAACTGAGATCAAAACGACGATAACCAAGTTAAAAAAGCAGACGCGCATCAAGACTGAAGGCGGCAGCAGTGTGCCACCAACAATAACAACAACAACAACAGCAGCAGCAGCTGGCAGGAAACCCGTGAATCTGCGCCGCAGCCATGGAAAAATCTGATGGGGAGAAGTCCAAGGAGCAACCCAAGCCTCAGCCGCCTCAGCCGCCGCAGCAGCGTGCCAAGCGTCGTCTAGGGCAGACTAGCAGTGCTGATACACCCAATGGCGATGGCTTAGAAGGAGCAGATGCTGCCGGGTCCGAGACCTCACCCGCATCCACAGATGTTGAAACTGGTGCGGCCAAGAAGCGGGTAAACACACACACACACAACCACTCGCCCATCGCTTTTTTGGCTGTGCGCCCATTCGGAACTGTGCACCCAACAGTTGCCAGCGGTCGCACAAACCAAAGTACAAACCGTTTTTTAATTTTGCAAATAAATTAAGAATAATATTAATAAAACAAAAGATCTTGAAGGCTCTTTTAAATGCAGTTGTTACCAGATTTTGTAGAGTAGGAAGCTCTTGTTGTTGTTGTTGCCCTTGTTGCTCTTGTTGTCTGCCTGCCATGATGTGCCTTGTGACTGAAATTGTCGTTTCTCTCTAATTGTAGAAAATCACCGTTGAAGCCGCCGCCGCCGCTGCCAAAACCAATAGCGAAGTTATCACATCGGCGTCCGGTCCAAACACTTCCACACAAGCAGCCGCCTCAGCTGAGGAGGACGACAAGGACAAGGAAGATGATAAGGACGCCAAAAAGAAGAAGAACAGATGTGGCGAGTGTCGTAAGAAGGTTGGACTGACTGGTAAGTGGGGGAGGAAGAGCGCGATAATGCATCGCTATATAAAGTTATGGGGGGGTGAATTGTTGATCAGCTCAGAAAAGTGAAAGCAATCGAGAGTGATTGTTTTTTTTCAAGGAATTTAAATGCTTGTTGAAATCCTCAGGACATCGTGTGAACAGGGTTTACTTCCCAAGTGTCCCTATTTACACGGTGAAACAGACTTCATAAAATTCTCCTGGTAGGCGGAATATTCAAGGCAAAGTGAATACACTTTTTTTAAAGGAAAGGTTTAGAATCTCACCTGATTCACTCGCCTACCAAGAGAACTCCACAATGTTTGCTTCACCGTGTGAATCCTGTCTAAGATTGTCAGTATAACTTGGTTGGGTACATGTACAAAGGACTCTTTCTTCCCTTCTCTCTTTTGATATTCTCAGCTCCCCAGTCTGCACTGGCTCTGGGCATTATTTCCTTCTTTACATTTCAAGATTCTTCACTGTTAAAGTGCTTTTGATTGTCTCAGCCCTAAGAAGCTGATTTGTAATGGTGTGTTATCCACTGCCTCAGCAGGTTTCTAGGTCTATTATTAAGAAAGCCTACCAATTGTTCGGCCTTATCATGGCATATCGTTGTTTCCCGGTATTGTTCCTGCTGTCTTCGTGAATCACGCGAAACAGTCTAACAATAAAATTCTAAAGCAGCGGTGGGCATGTCCATTGCTCAGAGAATTATTCTTCGGCAACTGGAGACACGCAGACGCAATAAAAATCGCCAGGCTTTTTACTTCATTTGCAATTGCCTCGCTTCGAAGCGAATTAATAAAACAAATCTATTGCGAATCGTTGGGGAATGGCGCCGTTTCATCGCACACTCCCTGCCGGATCGAAACGACTGCAAAAACAAATATATGCTGTGTGTGTCTGCGATGTTCTAGAAGAGCGAGGCCGAAAGGTGAGAGTGTATTGTGTGCGCCGTGCAAAGCAAAGAGAGCGCTACTCACGCTCATATGCCCGACTTCGGCGTGCGTGTTAACAGCCGATTGCTCTCGACCCCTGGGGGCTGTGGGTAAACATCGATGGCACGCATGCACATTTACAGTTTACTGTGTCACACGCGCTCAGCACAGTTTATGATAGTTTAGTTCAGGGCTGTAACCCAGTTCTGAATCGAATCAAACCGTACCTAACCGAACCAGCGTATGTTTGAAAATAATGAACCCAACCAAAAACAGCAAATGAGAATGAACAAAAAAAAAAACATCAAAATTCATCAAAAGAAGGGGTGGGTCCATCTTGAAAAGATTTCGGTCATTCTAGTCATAAGATCAAAAATAGATTCTTAACAAGAATAAATGTAAATGAAAACATTTTTTTCCCGAAATGCTAGTTTATAAAAAGAGGTTTTTCTAAGTTTTAAATACTAAAATACTGCAGATTTAAATTAGTATATAATCCTTACTGGGGTCATATAGGAAAGTTAATTGGTCCATTGGAATCATGAGTATCATGTCAAACGTAGTGAATTACTTTAATTTCCAGGAAAAACGCCTTTTAAGTTAAAATGGTAAATTTACCCAATTTAACCAATAAATAAAAATTAATCAAAATAAATAAAAGTTAAATAAAAAAAAAACTAGAATTAAATAAAAATAAAATAAAAATTAAATAAATAATAAATAAATAAAAATAAATAAATAAAAAATATAATTAATAATTTAATTATATTAATAATAATTAAATGATGTAAATAATAATTAAAGAATATAAATAATAATTAAAGAATATAAATAATAATTAAATGATATAAATAATAATTAAATGATGTTAATAATAATTGAAAAATATAAATAATAATAAAAGATACGAATAATAATTAAATGATGTAAATAATAATTAAAAGAATATAAATAACAATTAAAGAATATAAATAATAAAAATTTGATAAAAATAATTAAAATAATAACTAAATAATATAATAATAATTATATAGTAATCAAATAATTCAAGAATTAAATAATATAAATAGTAATTAATATCTCAATAATAAAATAATATAAATAGTAATTAATATCTCAATAATAAAATAATAATTCAATAATTAAATAATAATTAAATAATTAATTAACAATTATTATTAAATAATAATTAAAAATTACATAAAAATTTAATAAAAGTTTTTAACAAATTAAAAAAAATTAATTTCTGAAAATTCCAGACTGGAATAATCGCATTAGGGAAACAGCTCGGACATTTCGTTTGCGTAGATTCGACATTCTAAATTGAAAAAAACAATGCTGGACGGCGCTTTCTTACAGAATTTAATTTAAAATTTGTGGGTGTTAAATGATTGCATCGTTCTATACCTTTTACGTCTGTTATCATACATCAGTTTTGTCTATGAAGTTGCATATTTGAATGAATGGGAGTGAACCAATGAACCAGTTTTAAATTTTTGCTTATAACGGTTGCCGTCTCTGGTCGAAAAATGTATTGAAAGACAGCGGTTTGGTTAGATAGCGCTCTTTTAAAGCAGTGCAAAACATTTGTCAAACAACAACAACCACCACCACCACCACAAGAAAAGAAAAACTACAATATCTGTTATATTGAGGTCAAAGTTTGTATTGCATTATAGCCATCAACTGTATCAGCAATTCCCCCCCTGTCCCTTGAATCTTATGTATTGCCAATTCTTAATCGATTTTTCTCTTGCAGGTTTTCAGTGTCGTTGTGGCGGTTTGTACTGCGCCGTGCATCGTTATTCCGATAAACATAATTGCACATTCGACTACAGAGAACATGGTGCACAGGAGATTCGACGCAATAATCCGGTTGTAGTTGGCGAGAAAATTCAAAAGATTTGAATTTCGATATTGTGCCAGTAACAGTAGCCGTAGAATGATAATAACCAACCTACACATAATAGTACATATACATAAATATATATACGCTACACACACACAGAGAGCATAATACTAAACACACAAACACACACACACACACACATCTATATAACTGTAATTGTAATGTAATTATAATGTAAACACTCACACAACAAACAACAATAGTACAGAGAAACGATAACCAAATACCCCGCAAAGCAACAACTGGATCAACAAGCAGGAGAGCATCACCCAGAAGGAGGAGAAGATCACGCCACATACAACACCCCTTCTCTATATACCACGACTTGAACCAGACGCGTAACAGCGTTAGCAAGTGCCTGCTGAGCCTGGCCCCAAAATCAAAAAGGATAACAACCACAACAACAACAACAACAACCAACAAACAACAACAACACCAAACCAACAACTCTTCCCCACTTAAACTACTGTTGAAATCATTTTTGTTATTCCAATCTTAAGTTTACTTTTTCTTTTGTTTTTGCAAATTGTTTGTATAAACTCGCACACACACAACATTTACAACGACAACCAGCACACAACAACAACAACAACAACAACAACAACAACAACAGCAACAACAATTGTTTCCCGTTTACACAACGCAACAACTTTTAAGTAAGACAATGTGTGTATTCAGTTTTTGTAATATGTTGCCGTGTTTAAATGAAAAAAAGAAAATATACAAAATGCAAAGAAAGCAAAACAAAACATACAAAATTTTAACACAAAATTCTTCTTAATTCTTAATTATCAGCTACTAAATGGAAAAACAAAACAAAAAACATATTAATTAATTAACTATGTATATGTATTAAAAGAAACAAACAAATTATGGCAAACAATTTAAGCGTAAAAAAACAAAATCCCACACAAAAACAAAAAAAAAACAAAAAAATATGTAAAAAAACAAAATGAATGAAAATGAAAAGGTTTAGAGCTCCTTCTACTTTTTGCTAAAATGTACGACCACACAACTAAATTTAGAGAGAACCGAGAGAATATAGCGGAAGCAAATGGGAGCTAAACACTCCACCCTATACATATATAAATATTACAATTAACTAGTAAATCAAAGCAGGCGAATGCAGTGTAAGTGTGACGACGCGATTTTGATTTTAGTTTTTACCCCCTCAACTCCCCCCCCCCGCAAAAAACGTAAAAAAGAAAAGAAAAATCACTGAATAACTACATAAAAATTAAATTGATTTTGATTAAAAAGAAAAAAAAAAAACAGAAAACAAAAAAAATACATTTTATATGTTTTTTTTCTATTGCTTTAAGCGTTATTTAGTTTTTCTTTGTTTATATTAAAAAAAAAAAAAAAAAACAAAACATTAAGTACACCACAAAACATTTTTATTTTTGCTCTTCTCTTTCTCTTTAAGCCTTTTAAGTAAAAAGTTTTATTAAAACGAATTACATATTATAAAAATATTTACACATAGAAATAAATTTTGTTGTTAAAACCCCACACCACTTCCGTCGTCTAAAACATTAAAGTAAACAATTTAATTTAAACAAAAATGTATCACAAAAGTTGACCTTTTCAATAGAAACATTTTAAAGATTCAAACTAAGGAAAACGATTCATCTTAAGCCATTCTTTGACCTCGTTTTTAAGTACAGTTCAGTATAGTTTCATGAAATACTAAGCGAAGGGATTCCGTAAAGCGATTTTACGAAATCAAATCTATCAGCCTTGTTTTCAATTCCACTTACTATCAATTCCGAAACGTTTTCATTATGGTGTTTTAAATTCCAAGGAATTCCTCATTACTTTTGTAAGCTCTGGTGGTTTCACTGTCGCTTATCGATAAATAACACCTATTGAATTTAAGGAGTTATTACAGTTGACAGCTCAACACTTCAACAAAGGAACACTGCCGAAACCAAAAGCTCGACTAAATAAAAAAAATGTCAAAACTTTGGCACCAAACCTCTTTTGGCATTCTTTTTTGGCCAATACACACTTATAACATAAGGTCTCAAGTAAAGACCACAAATATTCAGGGTTATCGATAGCACAATGAATGAATGTAGGAGGTATCGCACATTATCGATAATTTTTAATATTTCGCCATCACTAATAGAATGGCAAATACAAAAACAAGCTCAAGAACTCGAAGTGCAAGCGATTGTGTTTTGTTACCTTGCGGAGGCCACATCAATTTAGACTTCTTATAAACTTTGTCATTTTAACTATTTTCAAGCATTGAAATATAATATCTAAAGAAAACTCTGGACACACTGTAACAATACAAAAAATGCGCACTTTTGGCATTTTTGGGTTTGGCTGTTCCTTTGTTGAAGTGTATACTAAGCTCTAGGAAGGGTGCAGATTTTGTGGATTTAAGAATTAATCTCTAAATTTGGTGTGCAAATTGTATCTCTTTAGTTGCCAGTCACATTTAATTTTATAAGTCACATGAGAAATGAATACGATTCTGAACGGAATCATTACTTTTCCAATGGCCTGGCAAACCCTTTTTCCAACAATACACTACTATCGATAGACAAAAGCCTATCGAAGTGGTGGGAGCTTTTTTGATGTGGAATTCAGTACACGCATTTTTTTCTTTTTACCTTTAAAATCAGAGAAATGTAAGTTAACATAACACAAGCTACCAAAATGTCTCAAATTGCTCAATCAATGATCCTTTATTGTGTTTTTGTGGGTAGGTTATATTCCTAATGGTCAAATTTTTCAATTAACTCTCCATTTAACCGCAATTTTTAGGTTTTCTTTTACCAGAATACAAATCAGTTATATACAAATTTTTGGAACTGGAATTGGGAACAAGGTTGTAAATCAGTTAGTGGAATGACCCTTTTTGGATCACAGATTTATATATAGATTTCGACAACAGCTAGCAGTGTGACATCCGGAAAGAAAGTATGAAAACTTCTTTAAATCTTCTTAAATGAAACCTCCTCTGTTCCGAAGTATGATATACAATTTTCATTTATGATAAGAAATCCCTTCTTATTCGATGAAACATCGAGTGTGAGTGCAAAAGACTGATACTATGTCTGCGCCTTATGTCAAATTTTTGAAGCAATCGGACTCAAAGCATCATAATTCATTTGTATGATGGAGCGAAAAGGACCAAATGACCATTTCATGTGGCTGCCATAGAACGATTCAAGGTTTCAAGTGTGCAAACGAAGTTAGGTTTGCTGTATTTTCTGGGAATCACAAATAATTGTAATTTTCGTTGCAATTCTTCATTACCTAAATGAAACTTTTGAACTTAATCTCGAATTGTAAGGTTAATTTGAATTTACAGCTCTAAATAGATGTGACCATAAAATCCGTCCTGCTTTTGTTTTCAAATTTGTTGGATTGGAATTGGTAATAATATTTTCATACTCAGGAAAAATGTTTTCATACTTAGGAATAAGAATCCCGAACCAAACTAAATCAGGCATCTAACTCTCATGTTGTTCTAGTTGGTCTAGTTGGCGTTTACTTGGATATAGTTTCAATCGCTTGACCTGTGGGCTTCTTCTTTTTGCATAAGAATAAATATATAGGTATATCATATGAGAAATGTCAGATAAGTCAGATCAGATGACGATAGCTTATCGAAATCGGTTCGGTATTGAAAACATAGACTTAACTTTTATAGCAGTGGTGGGCACAGAACCTGAATCACATTTTGGCATTGGAATGCTTGTGATAGCTGAACAGAAACTCTGCCAATGTGACAGCGGGAAGCGTAACCAGACCCGAAAGTGCTACGTCACGGTCTCGTCCAGCATTTTTGTAAGCACAGTAGATGATAGCAAACCTCCGGAACAATGGAAAAATTGGCATGCTCTTAATTCCACTTTCACGGCATCTTTTCAAAAGTGGAATTGAGTGAATAGTTAAAATGAAAAAGTCTAACATTAAAGTCAATCTCTCTCATTTCCAACTGTTCCATTTACGATCGTTTCGCTTCGTGCTCTTGTGCCGATTTCTTTAGTCCCGCGGTTTACCTTGGGTAAAGAGGAAGCGATTTCATTCGGAATTTAAAACAGCAAAAGCAAACCGAAGTAAGATTGGAATTGCTTTCGATTTAATGGAACTGAGAACATGCCTGAAAGTTATCTGAATGAATTGGAAACTTCTCTACAATAATCTTTAGAGAGTGACATTATTTCAAAGCGTTTGTGACATATTAGCTTGAGTCATAGATGTTGGCATACATGTTCAGAGCAATTTGTCATAATTCCTATGTATTCTACTCAGTCTAAACGGTCTGCCAGCCAGCTGACATACAAAAATCTGTCAACTTCTCAGAGTGCTTGAGCTCACCCTAATCTTGCTTTGAAAATCAAGAAATTTGAACGGAATCACCAAAAAAAAAATGTTGGCAGCAACATTTAGCAATGGTTAAGGGTCGGAAATTTAAGGTTCAAGGTTTTTGGGCGAAGGTTTTGGATCAAAACTTGGTAATGCCCATGCTTTATGCAAGTTTATATGGTAGTCGACCTTAAAACGACGCAGACTGTATGGGAATTGTGTCGATTTTGGGTTGGGGGGAATTATATACTATCAGTCCTGTTCCGGTAGTAACTTTCGAATAAAGTTTGTCGAATTCGAATTCGGTTAAGTGGTTGTTGTGTCAAATTTATGGAGTAAATCGGCTTTTAAGCTGCTTATTTTGAGTCCATTGTACCAAAAGGAAGTATAAAATTATAGGTTTGATACAGATTAACTTAATTGTCTACAAATTCGACCAAATTCGAATTCAACAAACTGAAAACTGTAAGGTAAAATTACATTTCGAAGTCTAAGGGCCGATTTTTAATCTTCTACATAGAGCTATCTGTCACATAAACCTACAAATAACAGAGATTATCTGACACATAGCAGCTATTTGAGAGATGAGAAATCGGCCCTAAATATGAAACATATTTTATTATGAATCATTTATTAAGCGAGGATCTTAAAGAACGGAGGTTTATATGAGTGAGGATTTTTCCATTGTGAGACACAGTCGTTCAAAACCATAAAAATTAAGAAAAGGTCGATAGGCAGTAGGTCGTTTTTTTTATATCTCCATTGCCAAGAACCGATATCTAAGGTTCGGCACTGGTTCGGCTTCAGATCTTATACCTTAAGAGGTAAAATGACAGTCGCAATCGGGCTTGTGAGGTTGATTCACAATCGTTTCATGAAACGGATCAAAAAGTCCTTGCATAAACACAATTTGAAATTGCCATGAATTCGTCTTCAATTCATGAAACGTTGTGGCGCAGCTAACTTAACGTTGCGTTAGTGTTACCAGATTTTTTGATTTTCTCATATGTGCGCTGGTATTTTTGTGAACTTACAATTCTGCACATACACGAAAAAACTTAAAATGAAATACTGAAGTTCATTTCGTGTGCAAGTCGAGTTCAGAAAATGGTCATTATGCACGCACTTTCGGACCTTTTTCATGAAATGAGTTTGTTAAAAGAGACTAGCATATGCGATTTCTTACCAATCAACGATCAATTGCATTCGAAAACGAGTATAGACTTGAAAGTTTATGACCCATTCGCTGCTTACACGATGAAGCAGACTTCAAGAAGATTTGATCAGTTTCAGATAAGAAAACTAACGGGAAAACTTTAGTAACTTTGCTTAATGTTAAAAGATTTTTGATTTTTAAATGTTTCTATTGAATTGCATCAGCATTTAGGGTTCGGTGTTTTCTTGTTTCAATTTCAGCTATATACGTTCTAAAACTCTTTTTATACTTTAAGTATGAACATTGCTAAGTGGTCTAAGTGGTAACAGCAAATAGAAGAGGTCACATTCATAAAAAAAATTGGTCCTTGGGAGTTGTTGGTATAAGATTTAAGTATCTCTGGGCCTTATTCGTTGGTATTTGATTATGTTTCAACATGCAACTCCGCTTCCGGATTGGACCAGTTAAAGAGGGGAGGGTAAAGCAATAGTCATCAACCTTAATAAAACTCAACGTTTCAATAGACAAGTCAAAAAAGAATATATATATACACATAAAAACTGTACAAAAACTTTTAAAATCTAGCCGCATTGCAAAAACCAACAAAAACATGAAATAAAACCAACAAGAACAGCAAAAATGTCATTTTAATTTTAATAAATTCTATTTTTTAAATGTTTAAATTTACCAACAAAAACGTAAAAATCTGAAAACTTTCAACAAAAAAAATATATAAATATTATATAAAAAAGAACACACACACTTACATACGTATATCATAATTTAAAACCCACACACTTTAACATTAATTAGTAAAATTTTATGCAAATACAACACACACACACACCCACACACACAATTTTTAACTAATGGCTGGCTCGGAGACCACCAAAATGTCGTTAAGTCTTGAGCAGAAGCAAAAGTTATATTACTATCGTCTAGTTTACTTTAATAATAATTATAATTTGAAAATGCTTTGGTGTGCTTTTTAGTTGATAACAAATATATAAATATTAAACCGATATGAGGATGAACACAGTTATTACCAATTATTAATCAATTTTTAAATATTAATCACGCGTTCGTTTCTATTATTATCGATGTGTTTTTTTTTTTTTGTCATTTTTGTTGTGTGCACTTTTTAGTCACTTTTGCGCTTACACAAAGCTATCCCCCCAAGTATAAGACCCCCTCGTTTTCTGCTCCTTCGCAATTGCCTAGCCGAATTTGATGTTTAATTTTTGGGTATCTATGAATAATGTATGTATATCAAATCAGTTCAAGAAACAACTAACGAAACTAGTTTGTCTAAGCGTATGAATGGGTATTTTGAATTTGAATGCATCAATATCTTATGTATAACTTTATAAATATTGTACTAATATGTAATTGTAATATCTGCAACAAAAAGTGAACATATATATTTAACAAATTGAAATGGTAAAGCTAGAAAATCTAAATAGAAATAGAAATATATATATGAGCCTGCGAGACGGCCGACACACATATATATATATGTAAGAGCAACAACTATTTTAATTAACTTTAACAAAAGGCATAACAAAATACAATAAAAGAAAAACAAATGACTTAAAGAAGGAAAAGAAAACCAACCACAAAGAAGAACAACAAAAAACGAAAACAAAAAAAATAGTAAACAAACAATTTCAAATTTATATAGTAGTACATAGCTGGAGAATTGTTCAATAATAAATGGCAACTGTATAATTTTTCAAAATCAAAACATGTTTTTATTTATGTTTAATACATTCTTGCTTTCTTTAGGTTGTTTTCTTCCACCCCTCCTTTGATTTCCCCACCCCATCCACGCCAAGGTGCTAAGTAGAGTAGAAGAGGAGGAGGAGGAGCTGAGCTGGGTTTGTTTTTTTTTTTGGCATGGGGTTTATTTTTACTGCAATAGCAATCAAGCAAGTGTTCAATCAAGAATAAACTTTAATATTTTTGTGCTTACACTATTCAGCATACGTTTTATTTCTAATTACACTACTTGCATCAGCTAGCTTTATCAGTCAGTCAAAACAAAATCTAAAAGCGTCAATAAACCGACAATTGGATAATACAAATAGAAATCAATATTACAACAGAATTGGGAAAATAAGCATACAACATATATATAAAACAAATGCTTAGCTCTAAGTTAAAACCAGATATATATATATTGATATATATATATATATATATGAAGCATAAAACCGTGGGAATTAAAAGTGCAGCAGTAATGTCATGAAAATTAATTACTTCTTAAGTATAAATCGTATATATATAGACTATATATCTGATAAATGAGAAATCGCTAAAACTGATAAAATTAAACCTAAGTAAAATGAAACAAAAACAAACAAAAAACTAAAAAAAAAAACAAGAAAATACAAAAAGGAAGAAATGGAACTAATAAAGAGAATTATTCTGAGAAATATAATGAAATGTGTTTCTTGTAGAGTAGGCGGACCATGATTTCAAAACATTTTGTTGCTTTGTTATTATTATTTCTGTTACTTGGTTACGTGTTAACTTATAGCTATCTGAACTAAGAGCTAGAAGCTCTCCACTTAGGAGACTTAGGCCTTTCCTTCCCATCTTCTACAAATAATAGAGTACGCCACAAGCCATCAAAGACGTGAAAGATAGAAATCGTCGAAATCCACTGCGCAAGCAATATATCAAGTCTTGTGAGATGAATATCGAGACAAGATAAGACAAAGTCGAAAGTTTAATGACGAGCAAAGTCGAAAGTTTAATGACGAGCAAAGTTATAACATAGAGGAATCAACAAACAGAACTATGGAACTTATTCCGAGAGTACAGAAAGGTCACCATCCGGCTTATTAAATGGGTTGGTGGGGTCTTGCCTATGATGGGGTCACCAAGCTCCCTTCTTGTAAAAAAGGAGACGAAATTTCGATGAAAGTGTTTCAATCCGACGTTTTTTAAAAGATCATGGAGCCTGCCAACTGCAAACAAGTCGTGGACTTTTCTACCAAATATTTTAGAAAAATAAATTCTTATAATAAGACTGAGACTTTTAAATTTAAGAAAATATTTACTAGAAGATAGACAATATATTCTTAATTGTAGTAAAACATTTTCCAGATTTAAAAAACCATTCTAGATTTTAGAAAAAAAATGTTTTCTAACTATAAACGAGGATGTCTCTTATATTTTCTTTTTATAGGATATTATAGTTAGTAATCATTATTTGAATAGTACGAGCTATTACCTTTTTTTCGTAATTCAAGTGAAAATTCGCCCATGGCTTAAGAAATTTTGTTTGAAGGAGAGCGTAAGTTAAAGTCGGCCCTGTCCGACTTCGAAATACCCATTACTCAGGGCAATTAGTGTTTAATAAGCTCATGCGGCTCAGATAAGTATGCAACATTTTTTAACTCTGCCAATTTTTATCCGATCTTTATGAAAATTTGTGATATGGCCACATAGACTACACTGCACAATCTGAGCTCGATATCTTAAATAATGTAGGAGATACTTTTTTATTGCGTGGGCGGAATGGGGAGTGGCCACAATTTTTAAACAAACTTGATCTGCGTGCAGACAATACAAGTCTACATTTAAAAATTTTGTGGCTCTAACTATTCTAGTCTCTTTTCTGACTCTACTTTTGTATGACAGCTATACTATGTAGATTTCCAATTTCGCCTAAACTTGGTGGAACCAGGGAAACCCAGAGCAATCTAAGAAAGTTTGGAGGCGTTTTATTTCAAAACAAACAAGATTTTCTCACTAAAACTAGATCATTCCAATGGCAGCTATAACTTATAGTCATCTGATTTTGATAAAACTTTGGAGAATTGTGTGAAAGCTTCCGAAAAATGTGCAGCGTATTTGTACCAGAAGACTTCGTGCAGGGTTTGGACGCGATGGCTTTAAAACTGACGGAGGAGATATCATAAAAACAGACGGACGGACAAAGCTAAATCAACTCAGCTCGTCATGCTGATCAAGAATATACTTTATGTGGTCGGAAATGCTTCCTTCTGTGCGCTACACAAATCTGGACAATATCAATATACCCTCTGCAAGGGTATACAAAATAAATTTTGTAAGGCCCGATATTTCAAAGGATCCAGTTAGCCAACCACCGATTAGATTTGTTCGTCAAGATGTCCAGCGGTGATTTGCTTTTCTCAGCAGCAGTTTCGCCTGATATCGATAAATGCCTATCGCTGCTTCAGGATGACCATACTGTTTGACTAAACGAACAAGTACACAGCTGATTCGGTTTGGTTTGTTGGTTTTTTAATGCGATTGATTGTTGCTGGTTGGCATCATCCAGATCAGTAAAATAATTAGGCCCTCTTCCTGTACTTTCTTGCATTATTTATTCGATGCCCTGCCTTTGAAAAATTCGTTTATTTATAAACATTTTGTGTTGCAGCAAATAATAAAATAATCAAAGCAAGTTATCGCGAGCTCTTGCTTTCAGCTCATAGCACTCGGCTCTGCGCTGAGAGCCCTATGTCGTCAGTCGTGAGCCATCAACCGGCTCTCCGCTCGTGAGCCACAGCACACGGCTAAGAGCTGAGTTCCGCAACTCGGGAGCCATAAGTACTCAACCCGCTCTTGGCTCGTGAGCTATAGCATACTGCTCTGAGCTTGGAGCCACAGCTCGGGAGCCATCAACCAGCTCTCGGCTCGTGAGCCATAGCTTTTGGCTCAGAGCTTCAGCTACAGCTCAGAGCCGATAGCTGTGGCTCACGAGCCGAGAGCCCGTTGATGGCTCACGGCTCCCAAGCTGTGGCTCTCAGCTCTGAGCCAGGAGCTGTGACTCACGAGCCGAGAGCCCATTGATGGCTCACGGCTCCCAAGTTGCGGCTCTCAGCTCTGAGCCAGAAGCTGTGGCTTACGAGCTGTGAGACTTTTAGTGCTCCCGGCTCTCTGCTCTGAGCAACCTGACTTTGAGAAATCGGGCCTAAAAAATTCGATGTTCCGGTTATACTTTCTAAGTTTAAGAAAAAACTGTCTTAAAACCAAAAATAGCCATAAAATTAAGAAAATAGATTGTTTTTGGACTTATTTTTAGAAACAAGAAAATACATTTTTTCTGTATACAAAAAGGGTGAATAGAAGTCGACTTTTTTACTTGTTCCTAAAGAAAATAGATAAGTCTAATGGCAGCTGTAATCCAATAAAAAAAAGTCTCTGTATTTGCCGAGTTTAAATTAGATAGCACCACTAATTGGATCGCAGTGTACTTAAAATGGCCAAGATCAAAATATAATTTTACCGCTAAAAAGTTGAAGAGTTTATCTCACTTAATTTTTAGATACAATAGCAGATATATAAAAACTGCTCTCATTGTCGGATCATGAGATTATATTTTGCATTACTTTTATTTAGCATCCCAATTTTTTTTAACAAACCTAATAGGAGAGATCAACAAATGCCAACAGCTGCTAATGGAGCAGTTCCCAGTTTGCCCTAAAAAAGAAAACAAATTGCAATCTGCGATTCTGCGCAGTTAAGTGTTTCGTTCAGGGAACACAACAATCAACTACCCTCTCACATACACACACTCGTCCCATGTGTGCATATTTATCTCCACTGGAAAACTCCGTCAAGATCAGTTGCTCAGACACTGTCGAAGCGAACGCACCTAGTCCCGCAAAAAAGAAGCGAACAAAGAAACTTAATAAATTATTCTGACCCCAATTGGAAGTCAACAAAGATGTCAGCCATACAAACCGGTGAGTGCCAGCCCAGATCAACACGCTGATCATGTGATGGGCCAGCGATGGGAAAGAGAGTGACTCTTATCTAACTTATTAAATGTAAATATGAAAACTTTTCCATTCTTTTTATAGTGCTGGGTACGATTACACCCAATCTGTTGGGCCGCACACTCACTCACGAGCATGTGGCTCTCGATTTCGAGCATTTCTATAGGCCGCCACCGGCGGATTTTGAGAGCGAGCTGAAGGCCAAGATTAGCATGTCCACATTGGGCTATGTGCGTCTGTATCCCTACTCGAGCAAGGAGAATGTACGCTTCTATGACGACGAGGCGCTTGAGGCGGCTAAGAAAGATGTGTTGCTCTACAAGAAACACGGCGGCGGCAGTATTGTGGAGAATAGCAGCTATGGTCTGAAGCGTAACCTAGAGTTTATTGTGGATTTGGCCAAAAGTACGGGTGTACATTTCATAGCCGGCACAGGACACTATATACATGCCATGCAGGATGAGAGTCATGCTGGTTTGAGCGTAGAGCAAATGTGTGATTTATATACCAAGGATATTATTACTGGCATTGAAGTCAACGGACGGATGGTCAAGTGTGGCTTTATCGGAGAGGTGGCCAGTGTTTATCCGGTGCATGGTGAGTTGTGTCGTGACTATAATCAATCAATCAAGCACTAATAAATCTATGATCAAGAAAAATAAGTAGGTAAGGCTGGGAATGCTAGTTACAATTTCATTTCATTAAATTATTGCATATAGCTAATTCAATTTCCATTAAATCCTGCTAAAATTTATTTATTTTAGCTCAACTATTTTATCAAGTCGTTAGGATTTTAATCAAACTTTCCCATTAGCATTTAGAATTAGTTAAAAATTCAAGTTTTAAGTCTATTATTATTGGCTCTTGAACTTAGTCAAGTGCCAGCTGATATCTATTTATTTATTTCCCTTTCATTAATTTGTCATTTGGGACTTTTCATAACCAGTCAATGTTTAGTTGGAATATTTCACTTAAATAAAATTTTCAACTGGGACTTTTCTCAACATGCCAATATTACATTGGGGTGTTTCAATTTAATTCAATTTTCAATTAGGATTTTTTAATCCAATCAATTTTTAATTTGAAAATTTCCTTTCCATTAAATCTTTATTTGGGACTTTTCTTAACAATTCAACATTTAATTGGAGAATTCCACACAAATAAAATTTTAATTGGGGTTTTTCACACCTGCCTATTTTTATTTTGAAAATTTCCCTTCACTACAATTTTTAATTGGGACTTTTCACATCCAGTCAATATTTATTTGGGATATATCAACTCAATTTAATTTTCAATTGGTACTTTTCACAACATGGCAATATTTAATTGGGGTACTTCATCTTATTTAAATTTTCAATTGAAAATTTTTAACCCAACCAACTTTTTATTCGAAAAATTCCCCTCCATTATTATTTCAATTGGGACTTTAAACAACCAGCTAATATTTAATTGGGATATTTCACTTCAATTAAATTTTCAATTGGGACTTTTCACAACATGCCAATATTTAAGTGGGGTATTTTATCTTAATTAAATTTACAATTGGGATTGTAATTTGGAAATTTCCCTTCCATTAAATCTTCATTTGGGACTTTACCTAACAAGTCAATATTTAATAGAGGTATTCCACACAAAAAAAATTTTAATTGGGATTTTTCACACCTGCCTATTTTTGTTTTCAAAATTTCCCTTCCCTACAATTTTTAATTGGGTCTTTGCGCAACCAGTCAATATTTAATTGGGGTATTTCACTTTAATTGAATTTTTAATTCGGACTTTTTACAACATGTCAATATTTCATTGGGGTAATGCACCTCAATTAAATGTTCAATTTGAACATTCCACACCAGCCAATTTTTTATTTGCTTATTTTTTCATCTATTAAATTTTCAAATGGGACTTTTCCCAACCAGTCAATAATTAATAAGGCTATTTCACTTAAATTAAATTTTCAATCGAGATTTTTCACTAGCAGTGAATATTTGCACAAGTCAAAACCAAAATTAAGTGTATACAAAATACTTTTAATGCGGTAAAGTCTTGTATTTTTCGGAGTATCAATAGCAAACAGCTGACTTTGTCGTCGAATATCGATAAACGATACATATATAATTTGACAGGCTCACAAATTGCAAGGCTTAAAAAGTTTAATTTAACACTTTTTTGTGCATTTTAGTAAAAATTCCCAGCACTGTAAGTAGTGCGCTGTAGTGGAGTGTCCAGATTTTAAAATACCCTGCACTTGATCCCCTGGTTTCGTAGTTTTTAGTTCATTTTCTAGCCGATTGTATACACACACAGGCACATATTTGATCTGAGTTTGGTATACACCAGCGTCGTTCAACAAGCCTCTAATTTTCGATCACACTCGTTCATTTACTCGACTTGCTTGTAATCGCCACCTTGGTTCGACACAGTCGAAATGATCGCAATCACATTGAGTCAGAATGATCAAGCTCTTTGCGACGCACGAGTAATAGCAGAGCAAGCTCGTTAAAGCTTTTACGCAATTACGATCGCTGCCCGCTGCTGGACGAGTACAAGCAAGCCTTACGCCAGCCACGGGCAAGCCTTTTGAATCAGCACTCTCGCTTACTCGGCTTGTTGACAGCAAGCCTCCACAAGCCTCTTATGCAACTGTTGTTGTGTTTCAAAAACTTAAAAACAACAACATGCCACAAGAAGGATCGACAGAGCTGTGCGCAGAAGTATTAGGCTATTATGCTATCTATTTTTCTGTCGCAAGCTGTTGTTTTTTGAAAGCTTGTATCAATTGTGTACAAGCTTTGATCGTCACGAATCGCGGCAAATTTTTGACTTCGGCAACAAGTACTGGCGATCACTCGCGACCGAAGCTACGAGTAGTCGCGAATATGTGTACTGGGCTTTCTTAGGCTTGCAAATACAATGATCCGCCAATACGCGAGCGCTTTTGTGTTTTTTATTTTGTGTATGCAAAACGAGCAAGCCGAACAAGCCGCTATCGCTGAGTTTACTAAGATCGCATTTGAAGCATGGGAGAGCGGGTGCACTCGTGACGGCTCGTTGCAGGTCTCTGGTTTACTATATGCAAAAATTTGTGGCTCTGTTTACCAGGGATGCAAACCGGTTCTAAGCTGAACCGGTTTTGAACCGAACCGAACCGCTTATTCCCGCTGGTGAACCGAACCGCAAACCGAACCGGATTCCTTTCTAAATTTCTGAACCGAACCGAAAACCACAAATTAAAACGGTTCGGTTCGGTTCACTTCTCTGACGAGTCTTAACGGGAATTGCTAGACAATGATTTTGATTAATTAGGAAATTTGAATCGTTTCCCGAAGATAATTTTCAAACGTTTCGATCGACCCTCTACATATTTAGCGTTGTCGGATCGATTTAACTTTTAAGGATGACCTGAAGAGAATTTTACAAGTCTTCTTCAATTTCCCGCCGATCTCTTAATTTACCTGTCATCAATCTAAATTTGTTTTTTCATTAGACAATATTTACAATTTTCTGTGGTACTTCTTAACCTTAATTCAATCTTAATCTGCCAATAAATAAGGGCTTTCCTCTAGGAACTGATAGACGAGTCCTGGGAATCCGACATAATAATCTTTGCAGATTGCTCTAAGGATGTTAAAGATATTCGAATGGATTGTTGGAATCAAATTTCAAAAATGATCGAATGATTCACTGAAATCATATTTTATGTGCCTTTGTGAACCACTGAACCGAACCGAAACCGCGGTTCATTTAACTCCAAAAACCATGTAATGAACCGAACCGGCGGTTTAGAAACTGTGCGAACCACTGAACCGAACCAGTACTTATTTTCGAGTGGTTTGCATCCCTGCTATTTACCTCTATCTATATCGACTCGGCTGTTGATGCTGTGATCAAGCATATATATTTATATTTCTGACAACTTCATGATTCCCTTTTGTTTGATTGATGCAAGAATTCTAGAATGCAATCAATTAATTCCAAGTCGTACCTAATATTTCAATCAAAAGGACGAAAATCAAATCAATTTTTGAAACCAGTTTTTCAACCTTTTGTAGGGTTCAGGCAACGGAAATAATAACTATTTGTAGATTCTTCATCTTCAAAAATCATCAAACGGATGAAAAAATATGTGTATATAAATTACGATTCTTTCTTAGTAGTCTTTGCAATTCCGCAATGATTTTTATTTTATTGCCTAATGGATATTTTTTTGAACTTTTTTTTTTGAGTAAGAAAGAACCGAAATTTAGTTTAGGTAATCAAAGTTGAAAATTGATTTTATTGAATCGATTTGATTGACTTAATAAGATAAAGCATCAAACATACCCCAATGTTTGAGCAACATTTGAAATATTTATAACATTAATTAAAAGTTGAAAAATTTTTTTTTCCAAATTTAGTACTTATTTTTTGAGTAATCAAATAAAAATCTAAAAAGAATTATTTAAGTTGGAATTATAAAAAAAAAAACTCATAATAATTACGCTCCCTGGTTATTTTTGTGTTTAGATTTCGAGAAACGTTCACTTCGTGCTGCTGGTGAAATTCAAGAAGTTCTGGGCTGTGGCGTCTCTCTGCACCCACATCGTGTGGCCGAAGCTCCGTCTGAAATTCTGCGACTGTATATGGAGGCCGGAGGACGAGCTGATAAATGTGTCATGTCACATTTAGATCGTAAGTTCAGCACTTTTGTAACTTTGAAAGTGAATTTGATGTAATCTCTTGTCCATAGGTACCATTTTCGACCTTGACGAGCTCCTGGACTTTGCCAAACTAGGCTGCTATATTCAATATGATCTATTTGGCACAGAGTGCTCATTCTATCAATTGAATTCGACAGTGGACATGATTTCTGATGGCCAACGCATTGATAATTTTATGAAACTAATTGACGAGGGTTTGGTGGAGAGGCTACTTATGTCGCACGATATCCATACAAAACATCGATTGGTGAGTTGTGCCAATTTTCTGGTGTAAATAACTAATTTTTACTCATTTACAGACTTCCTATGGCGGTCATGGTTATCATCATATTCATATGAATATTCTTCCTCGCATGTTCGCACGAGGCGTCACATTGGAGCAGGTGGAACAAATGACTGTCACCAATCCGGCCAACTGGTTGTCCTTTAATGCCTAGACGATGATGATTATGTTTATGGAATATTCATTCGATTCATTAAAAATCATGTTATTACTTAAAACATTTTCTTTGACTATTTTATCAGATTTGCGAAGAGTATAAATAGTTCGGTTCGCTCAAAGTTATCCCTCTTCTTATTCTTGTGTTTAGTTGGACTTTGAAATATCCCATAATCTTGTTTGTTTACCTGCATCTTCTATCAAATTGTATTCAGATTAGATTACCAAGGCGAAAAATATAATAATTGGGCGTGTTTTTTAAGTTCTGCCTTATCAGCTAATTATGTTTTTTGGGGCTCGTACCAAGTAGTGGGCAGTTTAAAATCATATTCGGTTTCAACTAAATCTCAATGAGCTACGGGCAAGGGTTTCATTATGTTTGAAGACAGAGAATTAGTACTCTTACTTATTTAAACCAATTCCTGGATTTTGTTTTGAAGGCAGCCACTACAATTTTGTTAGTTAAAAATACTTAAAAGGATCTTTATACCCTGGCAAATGGTATTATAGTATTATAGAAGTATCCATTTCCGTCCCAATAACCTATGTATACTCTCAACCTGAGCTCACCCTGAGCTGAATCGATTAAGCTTTGTCCGTCTGTCTGTTTCTACGCAAACTAGTCTTTCAGTTTTGAAGCTATCGAGCTGAAATTTTGCACAGAGTCTTCTTTTTGCTGCACGCTACTAATATGTAAGATCCGACCGTATCGGATAATTATAACATATAGCTCCCATAGGAACAATCGGTCGTAAAACTAGTTTTAGTGAGAAACACTTTTTTCATTTCAATGGAAACGTCTCCAAACTTTGTATTTATAGATTTTCAAAGTTTCCCATTGAAAATGGGAAAAGGGTGATCATGAAGTTGTGCGAATGTATGTAACAGGGAGAAGGAAACATTTCCGACCCCATAAAGTATAAATATTCTTGATCAGCATGAACAGCTGAGTCGATATAGCCATGTCCGTCTGTTCGTCCGTCCGTCTGTCTGTATGAACGCGTCGATCGCAGAGACAATAAGAGATAGAGCCACAATTTTTTGCAAGAAGGTAGATGATGTATGCCGTACGCAGATCAAGTTTGTTTGTTCTTATCCCCAAAAAACCGTCAGATTCTAGACCTAAAATACCGTCAGATCTACAATTTTTAAGTTAGAGAGTGGTTTAGTATACATCAAGCTAGGCCCAATATCTATCTATTCTGAGAAGTACAATCAGATCGGACAAAATACCGTGTTATAAGCGAAACAATGATAAGTGCACCCCCCAATTGTTAGTCAGGACTAGAACCGCTTAAATGTCAAAATAATGTTGCCACCATTCAGGATGACAATTTCAGGATGACAATTAGCGAAAGTGTTTGAATCCGACGTTGTGGAAAAGGTTGTGAAGCCCCTCAACACGACATTATTTGCCAACATTTTGACGTTTCTAAAGCTATAGACACTTAGGGCGGACTTCTTACTATCTAAATACCTCCTATGTGTCAGATATAGTATACTCAGATTTTGCTCTGTTTTTTGTAGGTTAGAAGATAAGAAGTAGAATAGAAAACGGCCCTAAATCTCTGTAAGGAAATCCGCACAATAAAACGTGATATATATTTTAAATCATCATATGAGATAAGTTATTCATTTTTGATTTAATAACGATGGACATTTTCAAAATGTCAAAAAATCACGATATCTTTTCAAAATGAAATAAAAAATCCTTAAAATAAAAAAAATTCAAAAATATATTTTTTTTGGCGAAGTGATGTTCGAAAAGCGAAACTATGTCCGCAACTTTCCCCGAGTCGATCCTTCAGTTTATTTGGGGACTTGAGGGGCTACCGTAGGCGTTTTTTTACAGGTTTATTTTCATGTCTCAGCAGTTTCAAAGAATATACTTCGGATTTCTTTAATAAGCATATCTAATACAAAATGTTGTACTAAATTGACTCAAAGCTAAAAGAACTATTTTTATACATATTTTATAATTTTATATATCAAGAAATCAGCATCAACAGCAGAGTTCATATAGCCATTAACAAACAGATCTCAGAGCAGGCAGATCAAGTTTATTTTCAATAATTGCCACGCCCACACCCGGAAGATAGATAGAAGCAAAGATTTATAGATATGATAGATGATGCATGTGAAACAAAAAACGATTATTCCTGGTAGCTAACATTGGGTTTTAATTTCTGATTTGATCCTCATGCGTCATCTATAAATATCTATATATCTTTGATATAACCCAGAAAGTGTTTGTCCAAAGATTTATAGATATGATAGATGACGCATGGGAAAAATAACACGATTGTTCCTGGTAGCTGACATTGGCTACCAATTTTCGATTTGTTCCACATGCATCATCTATAATATCTATAAATCTTTGATAGAAGGTAAGTACTACGTACCTTTTGAACATAATTTGTAATCAGTATTTTAAAGTAAATGAGTAACATATTATATTTTGCCAATCGCCCTTTTTTTCTTCAAAGAATATGCTTTAGTTTAAGCCAACACATTTCTCAATAATTTTTGATTTTCCGAAAATTTTCCATTATCCGTAGATAACAACAAACATTTCCGACGAGGGTGTACGCACAATTGGGATAAGTGCTGGGAGTAACACCGGTGGAATGGCGAAAAAGCCCCAAAATGGTCAAGAAATATTCTTCGGATAAAGTTGCTTGTTTTCCAGATATTATCGAGTCCACTTTTTTGGACTTGTTTTTGGCAACGAAAAGAAACTGATGTAGCCAAAAATATAGGAATCAATTTACTAGCCTTATCTTTGTTTTTTGTCTCGCTTGCGTTAACGGAAAGCGCCGCTTATCAGGAATCCGACTGGTCGTCAGGCCAGGCCTCATAAAATGACCAGCCCGCCAATCGTAACAGAAGGTGTCGGTTTTACGACCAAAATCATTTAATATATACGAACTGTGAGTGCGGACATAATGAGCAGTATTTCGTGAGCATTAGTCGGCAGCAGTTGTAACAAATAATAGACTTAGAATGTCAAAAACAGTGAAAGTCGAGGAGCAAAATGTTCCTGCCATCAAAACCAATGGTGCGTCCAATGGTGTGTCCAATGGCAAGGCGGAGGACATTAAGCTAAAGCCGCGGCATGTATCAGATGTAGCTGAAGAAATTGTAGATCCATTCTGTGATCCCAAGCAACCGCAACGCATATCCTTTCATGATGTCACATCAGCTGCCTTCTTAATCAAGGGTGGAGTGGAGCGTACACCTTGTCCAGTAATTACACTACCAGAGAATAAGGATTTTTTCAGTGAATTATGCATATAAAATAATTACAGAAATCCACTTCATCCGATTCATATGGCATGGATTTGTATTTAAAAAAGGATTTTCTACAATACACCGGCAGGTGAGGCAAAGCTAAATATTAAAAAATTGTATTAATTAGGAAGAAAATATTGGAAATATTTTGTTCATTTTGAATTTAAAGTCGAATTTAATTGACCCTATCTAAAATATTTAAACGCCCTACCATACCATGAAGTCGTAAACAGTTAAGTTGAAAGCTATTCGATAATTTCACATTATTTTTAGAAGTTTATGCATTTTAATTTATTTCACCGTGCGTCACTCCCAAAGGCCCTTGAAGGGTCACAATAATTTGTGAAGCGAGGGGCCTCGAATGGAAACATCACCCAGTTCATCCATTGCAGATCAGTTCGAAGGCACATTTATGTAACTAGTTGAACAAGTTAAGAGTATAACTATTGAAAAACTTACGATTGATAAAAAAATTCCCACCTTCAAAGAAGAAGTGGTTAACTATAGAGACCAAACTCAGAAACTTATATCGGTTTCAGTTACGGTTACGGTTTTATTAAAATAAAATTTTGTCGATTACTGTTTTGGTTTCGGTTACGGTTATTTCTATATATTTCGGTCTGGTTACGAGTCGGCTACAAAAAAATAGTTTCGGTAACCGATTTTTAAACGGTACAAATGTACATTTAATTTTAATATTTTGCTCCCTTTACTTTACTTTATTTTTGCTACATTGTATCTGGGATCTATTAATGGGTATGGGAATTCTCAAAACAAAGAAAAAAAAAATTCTTTTTTAAAAGAATGAATTTTTAGTCTTTTCAAAATTTCGACTTCTTTTTTTTTGGTGCTTAAATCATGCGTTATAATGTTAATAACATCCTCTAAAATTTTCAAGAAAAAAAAAATATATATATTTGAGATATTTTGAGTTTTGTACATGTAAGTCAGGCTCAAAGTCCAGATGTTGTCAAAACTTTAAGTGCGATTATCTTGGAACCACTTTTTTCAACCTGGTGGCACTTCTTATACTTTTTTGTTTAATTGCTCGTAATACCCGCAGCTATGGCCTGAACTAGGATATTTTTGATCGGTCCAAAAATAGCGGAGTTAGGGCTATTTTAAGGGGTAAAATTAGGTAAATTTTCGAAATTTTTACTTTGAGAACCCCTTACTCCCCTATATATAGACCGATCTCAGATATCCTAGTTCAGGCCATAGCCACATCAATTCCCAACAAAACCTCATTTAAAATTTTTGTTTTCAATGACGCGTTCTGTGGGAATCAATGCCACCATGCATCTATGTTTTTAAAAATGGGGCAACTTTGAAGCGGGTTACAACAACAACCTCTGCAACAACAACAACAATAAAAATTTTTCGTTTTTCCTTAACACCTACCTTAAATTATCAGCCATGCTCCGGCTTTCACTTATTTTTGCAAATGTTTTGTGTCATTTCACATAACAAAAACAGCTGATGGGCGGCACTACTCATGCTATCGATAGTCATATATCGATATATACCCTGTTTTAAATCCCGTTTCGGATTGATATCATTTTTGAGTCTACCTGTTATATACATTTGCACAATGTAAATCTACCCCTTTTATTCTACGAGTAACGAAATATCTTAATCAATTAAGCTCGTCAAGCTGATCATCTATGCGATACAACCATCTGGAAATTTTTATATAACCTTCTGCAAGGCTATAAAAAACAACAAGTCAAACGTTGTCTGCTTGGCTTAAAATATCCGGGATAACCCTTTATCTATCGTTTGAGATTGATTTAAGCCATTTCAGATAGATTTTTAAATGTTTTTTAAGTTTTCATAGCACGAGTTTCCAAGGAATCGAACGTTGTCTAGTTCACGACTTACAAAGCCCAATAAGTTTTCATATATTTATTAAAGGATAATTATAAACAATTTCAATTATAACTTCATCGATTGAAATAATTTCGTGTTAAGAAAGATCTTTTAATTATAATTTCCATTTAGATTCAGAAATAGTAAAGAATCTACAACCACTCAGGGAAAAACATTAATAATTATCCATTGGACTATAATGGTATCCATTTGGAATGAATCACTGTACCCTTACATAGGGTATTAAAATTTTGCTCAGAAGTTTTCAACGCATAGAAATATTAATTTCCGACCCCATAAACTATATATATATTCTTGATCAGAGTGACAAGCTGAGTCGTTTGAGCTTTGTCCGTCCGTGTGTCTGTCTGTTTCTACGCGAACTATTCTCTCAGATGTGAATCTATCAATCTGAAATTTTGCACAGAGTCTTCTTTTTGCTGCACGCTACTAATATATCTGAACCGACCGGATTGGGTGACTATATCTCATAGCTCCCTTAGGAACAATGGGTCGGAAAACTAGTTTTAGTGAGAAAAACTTTTTTCTTTTCAAACGTCTCCAAACGTCTTCTTTAATATCAAAGGTTTTCTATGCTTTTTTATAATTCTGCCAAGTTTGATGAAAATCGGACAGCAATTTGGTATAGCTACCATACAAAAGATAGGTCTGAAAAACAATCTTACCTAAAAAAAAGTTTTTTTTAATGGCAGCATCCTTTAATTTTGTATTTGCTTGTTTTTCATGCTTTCACCCAATTATACAAATTTTTGTCCAAATCGAATGACTATGTCATATAGCTCCCATACGAACAATCGGTGGGAAAATGGGTCGTGTGATCACGCTAAGACAAAATATAGAAGTAAGTGTCTACACAGAGGTAAAAAGCATATTAACAAAGTATCCCTTAGATGATTTCGGTAACCATTTGGAATGGATTTTTTGTAGTACTTATTCAATTACATTTTCATCCAACGGAGCTGCACATCTTTTAAAGGATTTTAAAAAATGCATATTTTACTATCATAAAAAGGTTATTTAAGTGTTATATTATAAACTTGAAAAGCAGCACTACTTCGCTCAAATTAGCATCGTTTCACCAGTAGACTTAACTACAGTTTTCTTTAAAGAAAATTAGAAGTTTTGCCATGTTATGTCATTTGATACATTGAACTTTCTCAAATTTGTATGATGTCAAACCGGTTTGGAGCTTGATTTTGATTCAGAATCACTAAAATGATGCTTAAGTGTGGCATGGTAAAGAAAGCTGATACGGATATTTGTTTAAATCTAAGTCCAATTCAACCATTTTCAAAGTAGTTCCATTTCTGTTCCCTAAATAATCATCCCCATACCTTTGATACAAATTTTCACGTTGATTTCGCAGAAGCCATTCTGCTTTTGCCAAAGAAGTTGAAAATAAATCTTGAAAATATTTCAAATCAATGTCTGCCAAATCCACACTGAAGCTGTAAATGTCAGGAGCTACATTTATAAGGAGCTTATTTATAAGTTCTGAAAAGTGTAAATTTGTAAGCTTTCTTAGCATTCTAATACTTGTTTTTCAAAGTTTGTCATAGCATCTGCTGGGTGAAAGTGTCACTTGATGCCCCTAGTTTTCTAAAAATGTTAGTAAAGATTTGAGATAGATGAGCGAGCGTACACTTGATCATCATATTGATAACACTTAAAGCACAGCAGCATGCAGGTCTAAAGTGCATTTACGCTCATGTTTACAGAAATGGAATTAGTATACTATACTTCGTTATATGTATATTGTCTGGGTTTCCATTCACCTTTCATTGATAAGGCGTAGTACCCTTAGATTCATTTGCCTTTCCTACGACACAGTTTGTAGTCATCTTTTGGTAGCGGGTAAGAAATGCGTACTTTGATGATTAATCAAAAAGTTTGTTTAAAAATAGTCTGCGATTAGATTTCGCTTAAATGTTTGTGATATGAGCAAAGTGGTCAAATTAATTTGTTGCTAATTGATTTTTGATTTATTGATTTAATTTATTTTTGTTTTTTTTCTTTTTGTTGCAGCTTTAAAGAGCGTGGAGCACGTTATGCGCTGCTTTGCCTGACCGAGGAGCAAAAACGTGCGGGAGTGATTAGTGCTTCGCTGGGAAATCATGCTCAGGCGTTGAGTTATCATGGTTGGAAGCTGAATATACCCGTCACTGTGGTTATGCCCAAGGCGGCACCCATTATGAAGATACAAAAGTGTCGCAACTACAAGGCACGAGTGATTGTTGAGGGCAACGATATGGGTGAGGCCAAATTGCTGGCCATGCGCATGTCCATTGAGGAAAAGTTGCTCTATGTGAATGGATATGATCATCCGCATATAATGGCTGGACAGGGTACCATTGGCTTGGAGATACTGGAACAGGTGGGTACAAAAATTAATGTATAGAAGTGTAAGTATTTTCATTTAAACAAAAGAGATCAATAGCGATTGGAATCAGATCCAATAATGGTTATGGTATCGGTCACTTTTTGGTCAATTCCGGTTATAGTTTTAAGGAAAATCAGGTACCGAATATATACATTTTTATTATACCCGTTACTCGTAGAGTAAAAAGGGTATACTAAAGTCGTGCAAATGTATGTAACAGGCAGAAGGAAGCATCTCCGATATCATAAAGATTTATATACTTCATCAGCATCAACAGCCGAGTCGATATAGAAATGTCCGTCCGCCCGTCCGTCCGTCTGTATGAACAGCTTGATCTCAGAGACTAGAAAAGCTAGACCAACCAAATTTTAATGTAAGCTAGTATTGTCTGCAGGCAGATCAAGTTTGTTTCATATTTTGCCCACGCCCCCGCAATAAAAATGTTAAATATCTCCTCAATTTGTAAGCTATCGAGCTCATTTTGCAGTATAGTGCATGTGGCCAATATGTACAATCTCACAAATTTTGATAAAGATCGGATAATAAATGGTAGAGTTTAAAAAACGTTGCATACTTATCCGAGCCTCATGAGGTTATTCAACCGTAATTGCCTTGAGTAACGGGTATTTCGAAGTCGGGCACGGCCGACTTTAACTTACGCTCTCGGTAATGTTTGTCGTTTCGCTTAAACAATGACACACTCGGTCACCTTCACATGCTATTGGCGCTTGCTTTGAAGTAAATAGCCATTGGAAAGATTCGCAAACTTAACCGTTCTGCTTCGTCAATAAACTGAAAGTTTCTTTTACTGCAAAACATATAAGCACACAAGCCAAAAGATGGAAAGGAGCTCATCTTTGATATTTAGTTTTTATAGCACCGACTCAAAAAGTGTAGAATTTTTGTGAAATTTGGCACCTACACAGGTAAATTGATAAATATCCATTGGATGATTTTCTGTATCCATTTTTAAATGATATGTCTTAAATATCCTATTAATCACCCAACGGAGCTACATAACCTTTCCAAATTGATCGTTTTTCTGTGTAGAACTGTTCTATTGATTCCCGTGAATCTTTTGATCTTGTTCCGTTGGTGAAATTTTGCGGTTGGACAGTTCATCTCCACACAAATTCGACTGGTGTGGCATAAACCATGATTTTAAAGTCCCATTAAAAGTTCCTTTTTTTGTCTCCTAACCATTAATTGGAAATTTCGGAAACCTTTGACCCTACCTAGGAATATTTTTTAATGTAGATGCTTATGGACTTAAGGACATGTCGTTTAAAGGACACGGTTACGTTTCAAATCTCTGAATCTGTTTTTTCTGTTTCGACCATTTTTGGTCTCTAAGTCTCAAATTTTTCCTGAAATCTGAATAATATTATAATATCTAGTCCCTTTAAATAATGCAATGAATATGTTATACAGGTACCAGAACCGGATGCTGTCGTGGTGCCAGTCGGTGGTGGTGGACTAATAGCGGGTATTGCCACGGCCATAAAGGCTCTTTCACCAAAAACCAAAATCATTGTAAGTTCCTTTTTTTTAATTGAGATAACGATTAAATTTTTACTAATTAAAATTGCTAATTTAGGGCGTGGAGTCGGAGAAATGCGCTAGCTTTACCCGCGCCATGGAGAACAAGGGACCCATTGATACACCCATTAAGAATACACTGGCCGATGGTCTTGCGGTGCCAAAGGTTGGCTATAATGCCTATGCCACTGCCATGCCACTAATCGACAGAATGGTGGTGGTTAAGGAGGAGTGGATAGCGGTGGCCATATTGCGTCTGGTGGAGGAAGAAAAATGCGTGGTCGAGGGCGCTGGTGGGGCTGGTTTAGCTGCCATACTCGCGGGTCATCTGGATGAGCTTAAGGGCAAGAAGTGAGTACTCGGAATTGTCGCTCCGTGTGTTTAATTGTTGGGCTTAATTGCTCATTGTAGTGAAGAGATGGAAGTAGCTCTAAAGTGAGCATCTTTTTCCATAAATAACATTACTAAGCTACCAAGTTTTGATGTGTTGCTGGGTTTTTAACAAACTATTGCACAAAGATGATGTATTTATAGGTTTATTATTCCAACTTTCATCAAAATATGTCCATATTATTTGATTTACTTACTTTGAGGCTCAACTTGTTTCAAATTGTTTATTTAATTAGTTGCATTTGGTTCTTTTTTGTTCATTTGCTTACTTGCTGTCTTATGTTATTTCTACTCTGTACCAAGGGCACACAGAACAGTCACAAGAAAGCATCTGGGGTCGACCCCATAAAGCAGTGGTGGGCAGCAAATTTGAGTTTGGTACAAAAACATGCTTGCAAGAAGATAAATTATGCCTCCAGAATTTGGAATGACTTGAAGTCCCCACTCAGAGAAAAAATTTAGAATTTCATACTTTGAGGTCAGAAAATGAAAATTCTTGATCGAAGAGCGAAATTCTTAATCCAAGTATGCATTTTTGAACCCTTTTTTCTTCATCAAAGAGTTTTAATACTTGATCTAAGCACGAATCATTCTCAATTAAAGCACAATAGTTCTCGAATCGAGTGCTAAACATACTAAAATTTTAAATTGCTCATACTTGAATCAAGACCATATATCATAGTCATTAGCCAAGAATGTTCTTCCTATTATCAAGAGCTCATCAGATTCAAGAGTAAGATCGATTACTCTTAAATTAAGAACTTTTGAGATTCCAATCGTACAACAATTTATAATCAGTTGTTTTTCACATTTTGTTTGAATTTATTTCATGGAAAACTAATTGTTAAATCATGTTGCAAATTGTAGGCGCCTCGATACAAAGCAGCATCAGTCCTTGCATGTCAACTGGCAGTCGCACAGCCGTCGCTCCATCCAGCATTGCCATAACTTGTTGGGAATTCCAAAACAACATGAGTGCAAAAATCTATTGCGCACTCCGCTCTCCCAAACTTAAGAGAGCGAGTTCAACGCTGTGTTCTCTGAAATGTGCTTGCTCTCCTCTCTGTTTCTTAACCTCAGTCCGCTTCCCTAAATACACTATATTGAGAACGTACTTTGCTCGATTTCTAGACAGAAATTCTTGAAAATGCAAGAGCGAAGATATATTTTTTTAGGAGCGTTCACTCTTAAGTTGTTCGTTCTACTTTTTTCTGGGTAGTATGACAGTTATGTTAAAGTTTTTATAGATTAAATTGCAGATCACAAAGATGGTAAGAGATAAAGGTTTGACATGAATGGGACAAATTCTTGTTATAATTTCAGGCAGATCAAGTTTGTGGTCAAGATTGCCACGCATCCTCCCTCTGCCACTTAGAACTTAGAAAAAACGTTATATCTCCCACGGTTTTGTATATAGATGGTTCGTACCGTTTTGCATGTTTAGTTATCAGCATTATGTATCGATTCGACTAAGGAATCAGCAAGATCGGATGACCGACAGACAAGCTATAAGAAATAGCGAAAAAGCGAGCAGCACATCAGACACACTATGGCTTTTTTGCATCTTTGTATGTCTTCTAATTTAAAAAGATCAGAAATATAGATACAGACTTTCCTACTAATTTCTTTTTCCCAAAATTCACTTAACTATTTGAAGTCGATTTGCGCGGACTACGAATTCATTTTAGGCAAACGGTTTCTTGGTGAACGTTTCTTGGAATTGTCCCTAGTTTACGATTTTGCTATACGCTGAACAGAAGCTTTCTTGGGTATAAAGTATATTATAGTCGGTGTTGAGAGAGTTGCTTGCTCAGTTTTTTTAGTTTTGGGTACCCTTTCAAGGCTTGACTCAGATAATCTCATAATCCATTCGAAAAATATCAAAATCTATAGGGATTTTCCAATTAAGAATATCCAAAATTTATGATTTTTGTAAATTAGTTTTTTGAGTACCCAACTTATCAATGTTTAGGAACCAACCCTTATATAGGTAAGGGAATAACTGAATCAAGAAGAGCCATACATTTGCCAAACTCTTTTTAGTTCACTCACTCCTAAGCCACCCAAAATAAGAGAACTTTTCACCTAACTAAGTTCGATATTAGGGTTTTTGTTCACTCACTTCTCTCAAACCACCCAAGATTGGAGAACTTCCCACCTAACTAACTTCGATTTCAGGGTTGTGGTCTTGCTTTGTGGCGGCAATATCGATACCACCGTATTTGGGCGCTGTCTGGAAAGAGGCTTGGCCGCTGTGGGGCGCCTAGTTAAATTCAATGTGGAGGTCAGTGATCGACCAGGGGGCATTAATGATCTGTGCGCCCTGCTTGCACGTACTGGTGTCTCCATCAAGGACATTATGCATGAACGGGCCTGGTTGCGTGATGTCTATACGGTGGAGGTGAAAGTTGTGTGCGAGACGGTGGACTGGACGCATAGTCTGGAGCTGAAGAATGAGCTGAAGAAAGTCTATGCCAAAGTGCAATTCAGCGATGTGCCGTTGGCTTTGCTGGACAAGTCGGAGACATAGACATTTGTTGTGGCATACATACATATTTATTTAAGAACTTAACATAAATCTTAAAATATATGTGTATAATAATCGTAGTTCAAGTAGAAATGTAAATAGTTTTAAATAAATATACATAAAATATACAAAGTCCAGAAACGAATTGATCAACTTAAGGTTGCACAATAATAATAATAATTTACAAAATGTTTAGAAACTAAAACACTAAACAACAAAGGCAAATGTGTAAATTCCAAGGACTTACGGCTAGCATACAGCTACGGTTCATCAAGCACACGTACAGTTAGTATCGAAAAGTGGTTTTAGGTTTTTGGCACATTAAGGATTCGCTCAGACGCAAGCACACCATACAATACATTTAAACATTTACAGAGTTTACATGGCTACAAAATATATTGTATATGAAGTTATATCTTCTTAAATATGGTAAAATATATCTCATAAATACAGGCAATTTCGTTGTTACATACTTTTTTTAAAAGCGCTACTCTAATTCTACTACTGAGTCCAGCTTAATGGCTGTTGTCGAGGCGCAAAATCAATGCATCGACAACATTATAGATTTCATCAAAATGTGGACGAGATTCGGCTTCGGCTGCCCAGCACTTGAGCATCAGGCGATACATTTCGGGTGTGGTATTCTCCGGCGTGGGCATGCGATAGCCTGAAAATTGAGAGATCATAAATTAAAGAAATCAGAAATATGAGATTTCGTATGTCTATGCCTTACCCGTATCAATGCGTTCCCTGGCCCTTGAATTACTCATACCCGAATAGGGTGTATCTCCGCGAGAGAATATCTCCCACATCAAAATGCCATAGGACCAAACATCGCACAAAGATGTGTATTTGCCAAAGTTAAGGGCCTCGGGTGCGGTCCATTTGACGGGTATTTGCTTCATGCCATCAGAAACTATTAAAGGAATCAGTATCTACTCTTTCGAAAATGTTTATCCACTTACCTATGTACTCCTCTTCTTCGCGTGACATGCCGAAATCAGAGATCTTCACACTGTGCTCCAAATCAACCAGACAATTACGTGCCGCCAGATCACGATGAATGCAGTTCTTAGACTCCAGATAACGCATGCCTAGTTGAAAGGAAAAGTGGATTTACTTGGGGAACCTTTAAATGGAATTATCTATGCTGGGTACTTACCGGCAGCTGCATCCCGACACATGCCCATCTGTTGGCGTGTGGTGAGCGAATTTGCATTTTTCCGCAAATAAGTCAACAATGAACCGCCTGCAAAAAATAGTAAAAAATTCAATTCATGATAAGATTGGTAAGAAATGGAGAAACGTTAAAAATTTAATAATTTTGTTTCCAGATCAATCTATTATATTCTAGGTATAACTGGAAAATTACTCATCCTAGGTGGGTCAAATGCTGAAACTTTCTTCCATACATCTACAGCTCTACGAAAGTTGTCCATACAAAAGTTGATTCTCAGTGATTTGAAAGGATAATATTTTCCATTCTGTATGTTAGTTATTTGGGAATTACATGAAGTGCTTATTTAGTTCAAAGTGTGTGGTGTTTTACAAAGGAGATTATTAAATGTTTTTAAAAGCAATAATGTGCTGTAGGAAAAGGTGTTAAAGATTTGCCACAAGTGGATGGAAAAACGAATGTCGTACCAGGATACACACAGTTCATTGCGATATTTGATCATCAACGAGCTACTTTTCCTTTATCCTTTTGTAACAAAACTCGAGATATGCGGGATCAAAATAATCAAAAACGTTGTCAGAAGTCGGTCGATCCCGAATTTTCTCATTCCAAGTATGAATTTTAATACCCTTGGTATATTAAAACAAGAAAGAAAGTCAAGTCAACTAAATTATACGCTCAGCATAAATTTTGATGCTGCAGTAGTAGCTGAAAGCAGCGCTGCTTCTGCGCTGCTGCAGCGAACAGTCTTTTGATCATAACTCGAAAACCGTTCATCCAATCTTCACCATTCCTTTGGCTAATCGATAAATTATCCTTATTACTAAATATATCTAGAAGGAACAACCCACCTATATTTAAAACTGTAGGAGATATGACGTTTTTTCTATATTGCGGGGGCGGCAGGGGGCGTGGCCAAAATTGAAAATAAACTTGATCTGCAGACATAAGAAGCATATGTCCTATACATGTCAAACCTCCATCTCTTACCATCTCTGAGATCTGTTCATTCATACGGACCGACAGACGGACAGACGGACGGACATGGCTATATCGACTCGGCTGTTGATGCTGATCAAGAATATATATACTTTATAGGGTCGGAGATGCTTTCTTCTGGATGTTACATACTTTTGCACAAACTTATTATACTCTATGTACCTTTGGTACAGAGTATAATTATCAGATGTTTTGTAACGCATAGAAGGAAGCATCTCCGACCACATACAGTATATATAATATATTATTGATCAGCATGACGAGCTGAGTCGATATAGCTATGTCCGTCTGTCCGTCCGTCTGTTTCTATGCAATTTCCTCCGTCAGTTTGAAAGCTAACGTCACGAAACTTTGCACGAAGTCCTGTGGTACAAATACGTTGCCATAGAGCTGTCATAAATAATTCGAGTCTGTGAGTAAGTAGTCTTAGTGAGGAAATCTTTTTTTGTTTTCAATTGAAATGTCCTTCAAATTAGTTTAAAATACGCTCTGCAAGGGTATACAAACTTTTGACAAGCCGAAGTTAACTTTCCTCTATTTATTTTCTTTCTGTGTAACAATCGGTAACATACTGCGAATCAACTTTTGTCGGGAGACCAGGCAAAAGAAACTATCGGTGCGAAACTATCGCTGCGCTTGATGTATGGACGAAGTATTATATTCAATCGTAAAATTAAGTGGGATCGCGGAAGCATTTTTCAAGTTATTTCTCGAAAACCCAGATAGACATTGACTTAATCCCTGCGTAACGTTTGTTTTCCCGCAAACGACCTTAGATTCGTGTATTTATTATTCTAATGATATTCCCCGATGTGTAAGACCATATTAATATGATTTAGAAATGTAGTGTACTGCTTAATAAGCATGCCATTATTTACATCAAACGGTGCTCTATCGTCCAAGAGACCGATATTTTGGCATAAAGCCCAATTTCACATATTTCTAAAACTCAAAATTTAATAGATTTTCTATTTACCAAATAAGAATCCAGTATGAAAGTCGGTCAAGCGTCGTGCTCAGCATGAATATTGATGCTACAGTAGTACTGCACAGCAGCAGCGAACATTATTTTGCTCATAACTGGACTAAAGTTCAGAGTTGGTAAGAGATAGAGGTTTGACTTGTACGGGACTTAAACTTCTTATAATTGCATACTGAATTGGCATAAATAAAAAATTGAAAAAAGGGAGATCAAGTTTATCTCCCACACACGCACCCACAATTTAAGAAAAACTTCATATCTCTCACAATTTAATATATAGATGATTTGTACCTTTTGGGCATATTTATAAATCAGTATTATATATTTCTTCGCCAAAGGAATGGTGAAGATCGGATGCTCGATTGTCGAGTTATAGGGAAGATAAACATTTATGAAGTGCAGAACTGGATGGAACAGCAAAGGGCAGCACTTCACGCACCCTAACACTTTGTGTGATAAATGAAAACTTTGGAAGGTAAAGAGTATGTTATAGTCGGCTAAGTTTCACATATTAATTTCTGCTTTTGCCCCGTGTGCATCTCACGTTAAAAGGTTAAAAATTTCAGATGTTACATACAGAATATCAACATTGTTCATCTTATTCCCCTTATTTACTATGTTTTGAGGCCATGCCGCGCGAGTGCTTGATACTCGTATGGGCTAAGATGCCGGCATTTGTGTTAAGGTTTCCGAGACATGGTAAGTGAGATGTCCCGTTCCAGGCAAGGTAAATGAAACAAATTTATGATTTTTCGGAAGAAATACTTAATCTCCCCTTTCCACAATATCTTCCGCCCCTCGCTTCAAATGCCAGGCTCGCAAAATGAATAGATATATGTATTACTAAATTTTACTAGTCTTCAATTGTAAAATTGCTTTTTCCTTCTCTGAATTTTTGTACAACTTCCACTTACCCAGCACCAATTCCATGACAATCATAATGGGTTGCTTTTGCACGCAAATACCAATTAGCTTAACAATATTGGGATGATCATATTGCTTCAAAATGCGACCCTCTTGTAAAAATTTGCGCTTCTGTTCGTCGGGTAGTGTCATGCGGCAGGTTTTGACGGCAACATCTTGTTTCGTGGACTTCAACTTGGCCTTGTAGACATCACCAAAGTTTCCCTGCCGAAGAGAATTATGTTGAATATCATGCAAATCCAGACAAATAATATATATAATTACCCGGCCAATCCTTTCGAGTAGCACTACATCATCATTGCTAAGCTCCCAACGTTCACGGCACACAGGGCGACGTAGAATGGCGCCCGATTTAACCGTCACTGGCAATTCCGAATGATATTGATGCATTATCAGCTCCTGTATGCTGGGAAATGGTGGACCCTCGAAGCGGAAATGTCCATCGCCAGTGGTCTGGACAATGAAATGCTTATGGCCATTCCAGCATACACTCAACACAATCTGGCTCTCCTCATTGCGTATAGTTTCGCGCACCAAGAAGTCGCCATCATTGTTAAGCAATCGCACAACTTCTTCTCGCGGCAACACACCATGGAACCATTCCTCCTCGTACAGTGGACGATTGGTGGACAGCGAGAGCTGCAAGTTGTCGTAGCACAAAAAAACCAATTAGTTAATCTTTCTTCAGTATTTGTCTACCAGATTAGTTAAAAAGTTCATGCATATTTCAGAAAATAAATAAGAATAAAATGCTTAACACGCCATTTCCAATTCCAAAAGAAAAACGGAAATGCGTGGGGGCAGTGCTCTGACGAAATTGCAGTTCTATTAAAATCCAAAGAAGCATTTACCAAATATAAATATGCAAATTAAAATAAAATACGCTAAGCATAGGCAGAATAGAAATCCAATTTATTACTACATCAATATGGAAAATGGGTCTTGATTCAAGGTCTGCCGGCCCCTTCTGACTCACAAACAATTTCGATTTGGGTCGCTTTTTACGAGCCGGCGGTACTGGGCGACCGGCAAATAAAATTGTCTCGAAAATCCCACAATCTGCCGAAGCCCCAACACCGCCGTTACTGCTCTGGCCGGAAGTGCTGCTCATGATGTAAACGCGACAGGGACCGGACCACTACTTGCACAATAAGCCAAGTGGAAAACACACACACACTCTAGTACAATTTTTGCTAATATTTCACTGGCCAAACAGACGCCAAACATTTCTAAATATATATATATATATATATAAATATTGTATTTAACAGATGGAAAGCCACAGCTAAGCAGCTAGCCAGATCATAGAGTACTAAATGATATAAACGAATCTTCAGTTGAACTTGTCATTGTGGCGCTCTCTATGTGGCGCTCTTTTTGCGCCCTCTCGGCAAGGCATAAGTAAATTTAGATATAGGAAACTTTTAAGTTAAAGACATGCAGGACAAGAGCTAACGAAATATTGATACTCTTTCCGAATATTACGTAGTGAGTTGGCAAAAATAAACATATTTTTATTTCGTTTATTGTTTCTTATGGCTTTTATGATATGGAAGAAAGAAGAAATCGAGAAAGCTAAGCTAACTTCGTCTGTGCCTCGATAAAATAAGTTAAAAAAATACCCTTTCCCATTTTCCGACCGATCGTTCGTATGGGAGCTATGTGATAAAGTCATCCGATTTGGCCAAAAATTAAATTTTGTAAAATTATGTGAAAGCATGTGAAACAAACAAATACAAAATTTCAGGATGCTACCATTTAAAACAAAAATGTTGTTCTAACTAAGATTGTTTTTCAGACCTATCTTTTGTATGGCAGCTATACCATATAGTTGTCCGATTTTAATAAAACTTGTTAGAATTATAAAAATACATAGTAAACTTACGATTACAAAGTTTGGAGACGTTTCCATTGAAAAGAAAAAAGTTTTGCTCAATAAAACTAGTATTCCGACCGATTGATCCTATGGGAGCTATGAGATATAGTCATCCGATCCGGTCGGTTCCGACATATTAGTAGTGTGCAGCAAAAAGAAGACTCTGTGCAAAATTCCAGCTCGATAGCTTTAAAACTGAGAGACTAGTTCGCGTAGACAGACAGACATACGGACGGACAAAGCTCAATCGACTCAGCATGTCACCCTGATCAAGAATATATATGGTTTATGGGGTCGGAAATGAATATTTCTATGCGTTGCAAACTTCTGGCCAAATTATAATACATTTTGCAAGGGAATAATTATGGATTCGAAGTAAAGGAATTCAGATATCACTTGAAGAATATAAATTAAAATTAAAATACAAAAATCAATTTCAAATAAAGTAATCCGAATTGAAACCGGGATTTTAAACAAATGTCCTTTCCAAACTGAAACAAATTTTGAGCACCAAGTTGCTTTCCTACTCTTTTCTAAGCTCGTAAGTTTCGATCGATATCAATATTAACATTTAGTCCCTAACGCCCGATTTCTCAATGTCCGGTTAGTCAACTTAATCCACAGATTAGCTGAACTTAAGTGTGCCATGTTGTGTGTAGGATAAATGGAAGAACTAACTTAACCGCTGTTCATATACTGGTCAACTTTAATCGATATTTTTATACTCTGTACCGTAGGTACATAGAGTATTATAAGTTTGTGCAAAAGTATGTAACAGCCAGAAGGAAGCATCTCTGACCCTATAAAGTATATTTATTTTTGATCAGCATCAACAGCCAGGTCGATATAGCCATGTCCGTCTGAGCATATTATTTTGTTGGTACTGATTATGTTATAGTCGGGATTGACTGTCTTTCTTTTTTTATTTTTGTTATCAATATAATCCCAGGGAGTTTCAAATTAATCTTTTGGCTATAAACTTGATACTAAGAATACTTTTTTTGACACGCAAAAGTATTAATTTGAAGCACACACATTTTGATGATATTTCGAAAATTGGGAAATATTGTGCTGATATGAGAATGGAAGGCTGCCGAGGTGGCAGCTCAGTGGTCGCTTGACGATTGACATTTAGAGTTTGGATTTTAGTGCAAGCACATCGGAAATTCGCTATAAGTAAATGCTATCTTAAACAATCAACCAAGTGAAGTGTCAAGCCAGGGATGCAAACCATTCGAAAATAAGTACTGGTTCGGTTCAGTGGCTTACACAGTTTCTGCACCGCCGGTGCGGTTCATTACATGGATTTTTGGAGCTAACTGAACCGCGGTTTTGGTTCGGTTCAGTGGTTCACAAGGGCACACTATGAAATATTATGATTTCTGTAGTAATGTGAATTTTCGAACACTTTTGAAATTTAATTCTTATAATCCATTTAAATATCTTTAAAATCCTTAGAATGTCCAACGTGTAATTTGTCGAATTTCCAGGATTCGTCTGTAAGTTACTAGAGGAATGCATTTCGAAAGGTGAGAATGTCGGCTAGAAAAGAATTCGTACCATGCATCTTAATTACCCTATATATCATATCCCTTAAGTTAGGCTCAGACCTGAATCATATCTGAATCAGCACTGAAATGGAAAGGCTGGTCCTAAATTCATGACATCCTTTTTTTGAGTTTTAGTCATGGTTTTATACTGTCCTACTGCGTCATGACTTTAGTTGATTTCTGGCATGATTTCAGTACTGAACTCACGGTTGAGTTTTATGGGAAACATGCTTGAACTCAGGCATTTAAGTCAGTTATTCCTACTGCTCAGGCCTGAATCAGCCTTATCCCTGCCTGCATCCCTGATACTTACAGCTTAACATGTATACATTGTTCCTTGCACAAATTTGGTAATCACAAATATGTCTTTTTAGAGAGTACGTATTCCATGCAGAAAGAAAAAAAGAAAGTACTCGTACTGGCATATCCTTACGCTGACTTCTGTTAAAAAACCATCCGTGTTGCAATATGAGAGAGAATTTTTCTCCCAGTCATAAAATGAATTTTGTATGAATGCAAAATAAAAGTAATCAGTCTTTAGATTAGAACTTAATAGGTACTTCAAAATTGATAAGAAAAGTAATTAAATTGAAAAAAAAAATGGAATTAATCTGACACCAAAAGATTGACCATTAAGATATTAAAATGATAATCGCTAGTATTAAATTGATACTAAATAATTGGGCGTATTCCGCAGATAAATCCGATCTACGATTACTGATTTGCTGATGATTCTCTGCTGAAAGCCACTGATTGTTAAGTTTAGGTAATTTGCAGACTTTAGTAAATTTGATTAAAAATGTTGTCACAATTTTTGAGGGCTGTTTTTTAATTAACAGTTGGCCCTACTATCGCAATTTAGCAATCAGGAAGGATTGTCCAATTTACCAATCGCAATCGGCAATCACTGTATTCAGTTGGTACAATCGGCAATCATAAATTAGTAATCGGAAATCGGAGTTAGTTGCTGAATGTGCCCATTGACACAAAAAAGAGTCAGCCTGCTGCAATTCAGTATCAATTTGATATCTTCGTCTATCTGTTCTACGCTGCCTCTTGATGTTTTTGAGCGCATTCTGCCTTGGAATTCCCAAACGGTCAAGCCACCGTAGGCATGAAGAGACGGTTGAGAAGCTAGGCATTGATCGCTGATGATAGAGGGTGGTTCCTCGTGAAACAGCTGTACGATCTACCAGCCTCCTTTGTGGTGTTGAGTCTCAGATTAAAGTTATGCGAAAGCATAACATGAACACGGGCCGGTTAAAAACTGCAGGTTTACTTAGCATAAAGGTCGCAAAAACTAGTCACATCTTCGGAATATCATTTGAATAATTCGAAAATATTGACTTGATACCAGGGTTCGGATTTGCTTTTTGCTCGCAGCTCTCGAGAGCCAGCTCTTGCTCTCAGCTCATAGCACTCGGCTCTGAGCTGAGAGCCTTATGGCGAGAGCCGTGAGCCAAAAATCCTCTTTTAGTAAGATCGACATATTTGGGACATTTACTTCGTATATGGGCATTTCCATGGTGTCGTACCCTCTAAAATTCAAAAAAAAAAAAATATAGGAAAGTTAGCTTAGGCTTAGCCGAAGTTTGTATACCCTTGCAGCACGCCTTTTAACTTATTTGAAGAACATATCCACAAAAACCAAACAAGTTTTTCTCAATAAGACTACTTTTCGGACTCTACTTTTGTATGACAGCTATGCTATATAGATGTCCGATTTCGACCAAATTTGGGAGAATCATGGAGAAGCATTAAAAACTAGAAAATACGAAGTTTGGAGACGTTTGCTTTAAAAACCAAAATTTTTTTCTCACTAGAACTATTTGTTCGACCGATCGTTTCCATGGCAGCTATATGTTATAGTCATCCGATCCGGCCGGTTCCGACAAATGTGCAGCGTATTTGTACCAGAAGACTTCGTGCAAAGTTTGGTCGCGATAGCTTTAAAACTGACGGAGGAGGTAGCATAGAATCAGACGGACGGATAGACGGACATGGCTATATCGACTCAGCTCGTCATGCTGATCAAGAATATATATACTTTATGTGGTCAGAAATGCTTCCTTATATGCGTTACAAGCATCTGGACAATTTCAATATACCCTCTGCAAGGGTATAATAAAATACCTCGTGCTGAGGTAAATTTTGTAACTCACGAGTGGAGAGGCTAAGGCTCACGATCCAAGAGCAATGGCTCACGAGCCAAGAGCCCATTGATGGCTCACGGCTCCCGAGTTGCGGCTCTCAGCTCTGAGCCAGAAGCTGAGGCTCATGAGCTGTGAGACGCTTAGAGCTCCCGGTTCTCAAACAGCAGCTCTCGGCTCTGAGCGAGAGCCGAATAGAGACAGAGCGCGCGGCTCGCTCTTGAGCAATTCCGAACCCTGCTTGATACTTAATAGTTTTAAATTGTTGTCTAAATACTGTCATTTTGATGAATACCTATTTTTTGAGTGTATCTCAAGATCAAGTTCCCGTATAAACTTGGTTCCACTGAAACTTCCAAATGTTATGCACCCGAATAAACTTTGGTCAAATAAATCAATTAGCTGCAATGCCCTAAGTAAGTGTATTAAGTATCTTCAAGTGCCGCCCTGTGTTTTATTTTGGGATGTTGTGATAAAAAGCTTTTCCACTCTTTCCTATTGAACGCAAAAGTTGAACTCAAAAAGTTGAAAGCAAAAGTTGAACTGAAAATGTTGAAAGCAAACGTTGAACATGCAAATCAACTGAGCATGCGAAATTCAAACAAAAGCTATAGACAAGCGATGCGATGCGATGCGATGCGGGTGCTTGGTGGCCACATTCGGCGTTCCTTTAATTGTTTAGATACAGTGTGGATTTTGTTGCTGTGTTTGTTGTTGCTGTTGCTGATGTTGCTGTTGACGATGCATATACGACCCCGAGCTTCCGCTTCTCTACTCACACTGGCCGCCAAGCTGGGCACACAATAGCAATGCTCTTTCATGCTAAGCACATCATCACTGCTGCTATCCTCATGCCCGTTATCCTCATCCTCGCCATCCAGCTCGTCCGAGCTGTGCAACTCAAATGGCCGCTGCCTGGGACTGGTCACTTGTATGGGCCTGACTTTGGGCGCCGGCGGTGGACAATTACAGAATTGCTCTTCGCCGGCCCCACCGCTGGACTGCTGATCCGCCTCAAATTCCTTGGCGAAATCGAAGACACTTTTGCTGGGATGGATGCGACGACGCTTGGTGCACTGCTTGCAGGGCTTGGAGCGCTTCAGCTGAAAGTTCAGCAGCTTGGAACGGAATGTATTGCGGATGGCTTTCGATTTCTTTTGAATTTTGGGCACTTTGAATTTCAGTCTTGAGGTTTCCTTGGACGGTGTCGTTGTGGTGGTTGTTGTAATGGTTGTGGTGATGGTGCTGGTGATGATCGTGGAGGCTGTGGACTGTGCGGGGGCGGCGCTGTGATTGTTGTTATTGTGATGCGACTCGCTGCTGCTGGAATGCTGACTAGGTTCACCGTTGGGCGCTTGCTCGGCCGCATCCAGTTCCTCTTCGTTGAGCGTGGCATTCTTGGTGGCCATGCGGGACAAGGGACTGCGCGAGAACTCCTTGAGATTGCTGAAGATGTTGCTTATGGACTTTTGGGTAAAGGACAGGGAACGTTTCTTGGCCTGGCCCAACTCTTTGGCGCTCAGCTGCGAGGAACGACACTCAGAACTGGAGCTGGAACTGCGCTTGGTCTGACATTCGTCGGCGTTTAGAGGCAGAGTGGAATGTCGTGTCTGTACCTGTGCCTCCGGCTCCACACTCTCGATGGCATTCACATCGCTCAGTGTACTGGGCTGCAGACTGCGTTTGAGGCGGTCATCTAGCACGCGATTCAGCTCATCTATCCTGTCCAAGTGCGCATCTATGGAGCTTTGTGGCGCTGCCTCCTGATTGATTTCAATCTCGATCTGCTCGCGCTTCACGGCCAATCCCCCATCGCTGACCAAACTATCGGCATCGCCCTCGGACTTTTTCAGGGCCAGCTCCAGATCCGCATAAATGTGATTGTTGTTAGTGTTAGTAAGTAAAAGCGGAGCGGGTAAGGACTCCGCCGGCAACGGCCCCTGCGGTTCCTCATCCTCGCCCAAACACAACATAGAACATTGCGTGCGTCGTAGCCTGGGTAAGATCTGCGGGCTGGAGCAAAGCTCTATCTCCTCGCCCAGATAGTGTACACTGGCCGCCAGACGCAGTGGGTTAGTAATGGTCTCATAGCGTGCAGGACTACACGCATTCCTAATTACCGACAACGAGCCCAGGCTCTGTGAACGTGGCTGCAGTTTGTTGAATCTTCCCTGTCGGGATCTGGTCATGGGTGTCGTGGGTTGTGGGGTGGACTTGCGCTTAAAGTGACGCCCGCGGCCACGCAAGAGCGTCAGGACGCCGCCACGACGCATCAGTTCATTCATAATGCCCAGACCTGGTGAGCTAGTGGAGTTGGAGCGCTGCTTCCAGCATCAAGTTTGGATTAGAGGGGTAGTTAGATTCAAATGGAGGGTTGCGTGTGTGTGAGTGTTTAGATGCAGCATCCAGAGAGAAAGAAATGTTGTATTTAGTTTTTCATTAAGTGTAACTAACCCACCCCCTACGCTTAAGCACTAACCACACCCTTAATTAGGGGGTAATTTGATCACCACCCACCTGTTGCTCATTGTTGTAGCCATTTTCAATAAAGGTCTGCTCCAGCGTTAGATGATCATCACAACCGGAGGGCAACTCCTCACAGCCAACCTCATTCAGGGCACACTTGATCATGTCCACCAATTTCTGTTTCTGCTTCTCCTGACAGCGCAGAGCATTCAGATCCTTTGATTGTCGGCTGGAATCGAGTTCGCAAATTAAGTTTAGAAATTGCTTGAGGATTAACACACTCACCACAGACTATCCTTGTTGGACTGTATGCCGTTGGAGTTATTGCTACCATTCGATATGATGCTGCCATTAGCCACCGGCGAACCGCCATTCACATGTTCAATCATTTTCAGCTGCCTCTCTTGACACTCCTTGACGGAAGCCTCCAGATCCAGAAGGCGTGTACGCAACCAGTCCACAGTCAAATTGTCCACCGTCAGTGTGCTGGACTGTAGCTTGCCGGGTATATCCTCGATGAGTGTCTCATCGAATTGAAAGAGTAACGGCGTTGTCGGCGAGGTTCTGAAATGAAATATGACAAATTTATTAAACTGCTTCAAGTTTGATTCATTCGATTTAAAGAACATCGTCCTAAACATTGTCCTTAAACTCAGACCTATCATCCGAAGTGTTTTGTGCTGATTTTTGCACTTAAGCTGACTTGAAATTCCCAAACAGTTATAACAATGCTGGCAAGAGAAGGAAGTTAACGTCTATTTGATAGAGCCGAGGTTAAGGAAACAACGAATGAACTCGGGTCGACAATAACTGGCTTTTTTAAAGCCAATCTTCTTCGGATTGATTGCAGTTCGAATATCGAGCTCAATTTAATCTTGCGCAAACTTACACCAAGCCGATTTCTATATCAACTTAAGTTCAAATGTCGAGGCTGAGTCAATATTGAGGTTGGATAGATTCGATTGTACTAGGGGAAGTCGAGTTCGAACAACCAGCTAAAACTAATCCCGTGTGTTGTTCAAATAACACCATTTTGAGCTCAGCTCAAGCTCTGCCTATCCTCCAGTCGGGATCAAGACTAGAATTCGAATTCAAACAAGAAAGAAAGTTGGTCAAGCCCAACTATAATATACTCTGTACCAACGAAATTAAACGCGGAGCATAAATTTTGATGTTTCAGAAGCAGAGCTGCTACTGCGCTGCAACAGCGAACAGCCTTTTGGTCATAACTCTACAACCGTTCATCCAATCTTTATCATTCCTTTGGCGGATCGATAAATTATCCTGATTACTAAATATGTCTATAAAGTACAAACCATTTATCTTTAAAACTGTAGGAGATATAACGTTTTTTCCAAATTGCGAGGGCAGGAGGGGGCGTGTCCAAAATTAAAAATAAACTTGATCTACCTGCAGATATAAGAAGTTTTTGTCCCATTCACCTCTATCTCTACCTCTATCTCTCACCATCCCTAAGATCTGTAAGCTCATAGGGACAGACAGACGGACAGAGGGACAGTTTAGTTTTAGTTTTCGTTTTATTTAATATTTCTTTTTAGCGCCACAAGTGCTGTTTGACTTATATTTAAAACGCTAATTCCTTGCATAGACAGACAGAAAGACGGAGCATAAACGAACATGACTAATTCGACTCGGCTGTTGATGTCGACCAAGCAAATATAAGGTCCAAAAAGTCTTGCGGTATTTCCTCAAGCTTGTCTTCGCAAGCGCGTAGTTCTAGTTGTATTCGTCGCATCGGTTCACGCTAGAGCTTTTTGGAAAGCTCTTTTCACGCGCTAACACGTGTTTGATTTATTGTTGTTTGTTTTTAGTCGTTCGTGAGTTATAGCGTCGCAAACATGGAGCAAAATAAAGAGAAAATACGGCATATTTTACAGTACTACTACGATAAAGGCAAAAATGCATCTCATGCTGCCAATAAAATTTGTGCAGTTTATGGACCCGATACAGTTTCCATTTCCACCGCACAACGATGGTTTCAACGTTTTCGTTCTGGTGCAGAGGTGATCGAAGATGCGCCACGGTCCGGAAGGCCTGTAAAATCGCTGAGTTGATCGAAAGAGAGTAGTAGCAGCCGTAGCATCGGCCAAGAGCTGGGCATGAGTCATCAAACCGTTATAAACCATTTAAAGAAGCTTGGATTCAAAAAGAAGCTCGATGTATGGGTGCCACACGAATTGACGCAAAAAAAACATTTTGGGCCGTATGGATGCATGCGAATCGCTTCTGAATCGCAACAAAATCGACCCGTTTTTGAAGCGGATGGTGACTGGCGATGAAAAGTGGGTCACTTACGACAACGTGAAGCGCAAACGGTCGTGGTCGAAAAGCGGTGAAGCTGCCCAGACGGTGGCCAAGCCTGGATTGACGGCCAGGAAGGTTCTTCTGTGTGTTTGCTGGGATTGGCAGGGAATCATCCACTACGAGCTGCTCCCCTATGGCCAAACGCTCAATTCGGACCTGTACTGCCAATTACTGGACCGCTCGAATGCAGCACTCATGCAGAAGAGGCCATCTTTGATCAACAGAGGCCAAATTGTCTTCCATCAGGAAAACGCCAGGCCACACACATCTTTGGTGACGCGCCAGAAGCTCCGGGAGCTCGGATGGGAGGTTCTTTTGCATCCACCGTATAATCCGGATCTCGCACCAAGTGATTGCCATCTATTTCTGTCCATGGCGAACGAGCTTGGTATTCGGAAGTTGGCCACAAGAGAATCATGTGAAAATTGGCTCTCCGAGTTTTTTGACAATAGGGAAGCCAGCTTCTATAAGAGGGGCATTATGAAGTTGGCATCTCGTTGGGAACTCGTCATCGAACAAAACGGCGCATATTTGACTTAAATCGCATTATTATAACCAATTTTATGAACAATTGAAAATTCAGTAAAAATTCCGCAAGACTTTTTTTTAAACATATACTTTATGGGGTCGGAGATGCTTCCTTCTGGCTGTGACATACTTTTGCACAAACTTAAAATACTCTTGCAAGTATTTGCAGTACATAGTTTAAAAATACCGGATTCACGGACTTCTGAAATCGTTTGGGATTGATTTAAGCTCACATATCTTGGACTTTTTATACCCTGTACCCACTGAAAATGGGTAAAACGGTTGTGAAAATTATGCAACAGGGAGAAAGAAAGTTGATATATTCTTGATCAGCATCAAATGGCAATTCGATATACCCAGGTCTGTCTGCCTGAATGAATGCGTCGATTCTGAGATCGACTATAAAATATCAGAGCTGTAAGGCAAAAAAAAGATTCGAATCTCCGGTGCACTGGTTCGAACCCAAACTAACGAATGGTTAAGGTTCGGAAGTTTAAGGTTCGAGGTTTTTAGGAGAAGGTTTTGGTTCGAATCTTGGTAATAACGTTAGACTCGTGCTTTTGAGAACTATTCAAGAAGTTTTAGAGTCGAGGTGCTTTAAAGACAGAGACTGTTATGGGTAGGGATTTTACAAGGAAATCTAATCGTTTTGCTAGATTTCTTTTCCACTCTTCTGCTCATTTTAGGAGTCAGTTGCACCAAACAACATGAAGTGGGTAGACAGAAAGACAAGTTTTTGTGTCAGTAAACCGAACCGAAAATTTCGGTTCTGAACAGGTTCGGGTTCAGCTTTAATTTCTAAAGAGGTTCGGTTCAAGGTTCGGTTCATAGTAAAATAAAAGTCGAAATTCCGGGCTCGAACCGGTACGGTTCAAAGCCGATTTGCAGCCCTGTAAAATATAGAGCCACAAATTTCTGCATCTAGCATACGCAGATAAATTTGGTTTTAGAATTAAAACATTTCTTCCCTCCGTTCGAGGGTTAAGCCGCTAACAACTGTCAGGGCCACAACTTTTAAGGTAGAGCCTCGCTATTTTATATACATATATCAAGTAAGGCTCAATATCAACCTATTCTTAAAAGTGCAATAAAATCGGACGAAAAATAATAAAGTTAAAAGCAACACAATTATGCTTTTCGTTGCGGCGGGTACCGAATCGTCAGTTAGAGCTCGCTTGTGTAAGTGAGTATGTGTAATGCATTCGGCAAACAAATTAATAAAATCAATCGAAACCAAGGGTACAGGGTATTTTGGAGTCGAGCCACACGACCAGGTTGGTTGTAACAATTATTTTTAGACCAAAAATTTGTGCAAAGTTTCGTGAATAGAACTTTTAAGCTGACGGAGGAGATAGCACAGAAATAGATGAAAGAATGGACGTAGTTAAGCCAACTCAACTCGTAATGCTGATCTCTAGAGTATTAATAGTTCAAGTGGTTGCAAGTAAAGTGACCTATAACCAAAAAAAATGGGGTTGCAAGCATCTGGGACACTCTAAATATACCCCCCTGCAAGCGTAGAACAAGCATACAAACTTCTAAAACTATATTTGTTTCTTCTACAATGGTTTTAATATTTAAATATAATTCTCCCCATTTCCATTCAAATTGCACTCACTTGTGTTTCTCGGTGAACTCGCCATACTCTTCGGCTGGATTAATGCCGCCTATCACAGTGTCTATGCGTTTCTGTATTTCCTTATATTTGTCGGCTGTCAGATCGCCATGCTGAGCGGCCTCCTGTAATATGTTACGCCACAACAGAATGAAACTTTCTTGGACGGACTGTTGATGCTCCAATAGGCCCGGCAGCAGAACGGTGCGAAAATCCTTCTCGACCTCAATGGCCTCCGTAATGGATAGCACGTACTCGTTGTGTGTGAGATGCAATTTGCGGCAGGCTTTTTGATATTTGTCGCGTACATCGTCCAATTTGCGACCACTGCGACCGGGTGCTGTGGAAACCACAAATGCAAAATATCAGCAAAAGAACCAACTTCCAGTTCCATATTTATATATTCCAGCTCACCTTTTATGTAGTGCTCCTCGAAGCGCGTGCGCAACGCCTTGTAGCCCTCCAAATGTTTTTGGTATTCGCTTTTCTTACGCACCACTTCGTCAGTCAACTGCAAAATAATGAACAAAAGGAAACCAGTTGAGGTTTTAGTGCGGTTTACACAAAAAAAAAAAAAAATAACAAACACAAATGCGTGTGGCCTGTGTGCCATTAAACCACTTTCCCAAAAAAGCTGGTCGCATTACATCACGCCCTACGTGTTCGTCTTTAGTCGCGCAATGTGCTCCACATATATGCGAGTAATCGCATAATGTCTCTGTATCTGTCCCCATGTCTCTCACACTTTCTTTGGCCAAACATTTTCTCACGTTTGCATATTAAGTACGAGTATTATGCAAGTACCCCAACTCTTGCAAATGACTGATAAGTGACTGGGCAGAAAGGACTGCGGCCGCTGCTGCAACATGCAGCTGAGCCAACATCCGTTAACATTGTCAACAGAATCAACAAACCAAACTAATGGCAGCAAAGTGCAGTTAGCCAGGCAGCTGCAAAGTTGCTGAGTTAAGACCACATACTTAGGACACATTGCAACTGATGCTGCGAAACCGGGTACAACAGTGGGAGCTGAACACTTCAAGTCCAAGTGCCAAAAGACGACTTAGAAGGCGCTGTAGTGTCTCCGCTCTTTGAGGGTTTTCCCAGCGTTCTGTAGTTTGGAAATGGATTTAGTGGGATATAGATCTAGCATGGCTTCTCTTTTTAAAAGTATATTAAATAATTTGTGTTCTATTTTGAAGACTTTAGCAAAAGAAGTTCGGTCTAATAACAATTTTCAGCTAAACTATTTAGTTCTTAAATTAATTTCCCAAGTGCCAAGTTTGATAATGGTACACTCAGAAAAGAACTTGGTACTTTAAGGTCCATGGTACCTTAAGTATGAGAAGACTTGTTTCAGGTATTCAATTCATATTCCAAGCACCACCTTTTCAATCCGTATTAAATCAAAATTCAATCGGGACTATTTTAAAATCAAATAAATCCTAGGGTTATTTTTGAAACACATTATAAGTACATCAACCCAATAGACAAAGTTCTTGGCATAGCCCCATAAAATTAATTGAACTGCCATTACACTTGTCATATATCTCAAAAAAAGTTGGTTGAATAATTACTAAAGAGAAACTTTTATCATATGGAACCTATTCCATTTTATCATGAAAGGCTATATTCGAAATATTTAGAGATATTTCCTGTGCTTGTCAAAGAATCTTTTCAGAGACATATGACAAGTGGTGAGGCAGCTTAAGCAATGTCGAATTTAATACTGAAATCATACTATTCAAGATACATTTTCTGTAGATTAAAAATCGACCATCATTTTATAATAATAGAGCTAAAACCAGGTGTGCTAACCGGTTATGAACTGAACCAGTTCTAACCCGAATTTCCGACTTTCAGATTATTGTGAGCCAAGCTTTGAACTGAACCTCTTAGGGTATTAAAGCTAATCCTGAACCTAAAATTTCGGTTCGGTTACACAAAAATGATAGAAATTAAACAAATTCCAACTTTTTCCTAGCGACATCTTGCGTTGTCCTGACGGAGCTGGAAGACTGACTCTTACAATCGGCAGGAAAGTTTATTGTAAACATTTATTAAAATGTTCCGAACTAACATTAGAATCCCCCATCCATATAAACTATGGCCCTATTGAATGAGTCACAAAACAAGAGCTTAACATTACTGTGTATCATTTTTCGTACGTAAACTTTTAAATTGAACTTAACTTACAGGTCTGTATCCAGCACTTAGAATTTTTTGTTTCGCTGGATACATACATATACAGTAATTTAGATTTTGAATAATCCCATCGTCGGTTTTTATGACGATAACTATATAAACTTGTGTAAGGCTTGGGCTGAACTAAAGTTCGAACCAAAACCTTTTCCCAAAAACCTTGAACCTGAGGAAAATGGTAAATTTTGGTTTAAACCCAACGAATCCCAAATTGTTTTTGCATTTGCAGCCCTGATGGGATTTCGAAGAGAATATTATAAATTTAAGACAAAAAAATTATATATTTTCATTTCACACTTTTAGGAACTTGCCTTTCAAGCCTTTCTTGTGATCAATTGAAAATATTTCATTCTTTAATCTTGATTGAAGAACATTTATATTAATATTGACGTTCGTTTTTCGATGTAAAAATGTTTTATACTTAATTTGAGAACTTTCAAGAACCAAACATACTTAAAATCTTGAGTGCACAATGGTATAAATTCTATCCCTTTTGGTTAGGAACTCCATTTATACTATTCTAAGTGTGGTTTTTGAATTCGGTTATCAATTAGTTTTGACTTTCATTCGCAGCTTTACTGATTGAAAACGACGAGATATCCACCTCTTAAAAGAAAGTGAACCTAGTAGTCGCAGCTGTTTTGGTATAAGTTTTGAACACACTCGCTATTTGACAACTGATATTAATGCTATTTTACTACATCGAAAGTTGTTGTCATCAGTTGATTGCAATCTTTCGATGTAGTGCCCACTGGAAACCACCCGAAACTTTGTGTAGGGTTTTGATAATAATGATGGAATAAAAGAACAAAAACCATCAAATTCGTAAAAGATCGAATTCGACTAAATCCAATGCGCAAGCAGAAAATCATGTCTAGTGAGATGAATATCAGCAGGGACTGCATGTCGCGCATCACGAAAACTTGACTTGCACTGAGTGATCAAAAACGGAAAACAAAATCGAAAGCATTGCATGGCTAGTGCGCGAACAATGCCCACACACGAATTCTGTATAACGAAGAGAAAATTTTCAAAATAGAGGAATCGTTTAACGAACAGAACGATAGAGTGTAAACGGCTCATGAGATGGTTTGGTGGGGAGTCGCCTATGATGCACTAAAATATTTATTTTCTTGCTTTAAGAAATTCGACCTAAAATAGGTTTTTTTTTTATTAATCTAAAGAAAATTTATAATTTTAGTACAGATTTTCTTAAAGTTGAAAAGAACAACCCAAAAATGTATAAAATTAGAAAACAATTTCTTAATATTGGAAATTCGTAATTTATCTGGATGCTTTTCAAAAAACTTTCTTAAGTTTAGGGCAGACCCTCGAATTAAGAAAAGTTAGGTTAAAATAAGGTGACTAATATTAGTAAGCGCCTTAAAATTAAGAAAGAACGTCTTAAATTTTCGCCTGAAAATATAGAAATATCAATCTAGAAAATCAGAATAAAAATTTTTAAAAACGGTTGTTGGGCTTATGACCGTTTTTTTTTTTAAATTTTAATAAGTTGTTGTGTCTTAGCCGGCTCCAGGTCCTGTTTATGTAGTGTGTAAGTGTAAACAATTAAAACGCCACTATTTCGGAATATTTTATTCTACGATATATTTCGGGATCCTTCGGAATCCGTCTTCAGCGAAAATTCACAGCGTCTTGCCTGAATGGTTTTGAATTTTGAGAAATTTTCAAAAGACACCGCTTGTAATTCCAAGTAAGAATTCTAAGCTTTCGGAATATAGAAGGGACAACTGATATTCATCTTGCTAAGTGCTCAACATTTGACAGTTGAAGTATCTCCCAAGTCCACCGAGTTCAAATCCCAAACAATTTGAAGTTAAACGTATCTTGATGTTGTCCCTTCCACATTTGCCCCTTTCTACGGCCATAACTATATTTCCTCTTTTTAAAACTTTAAAAATATTTTTTCCTCTATAATTTCTAGAAAATATTTTTTTTTTAAAATTAAGAAAATATATTCTGCTTAAGAAAACAAGAGGATAATTGTGAGTGCTAGGTAAATATCAATAATAACTGTGAAGCTCACTGCTGAGATGAGGCACGAGGTCTGTCTGAGCAACCTTAGGTAATATGTACCTCAGAGAATAAAACTAAAACTGTTATCGATTCCGGTCAGTGAGTATATCTCGTCCGACAGCTATATATCATGTTAAGAAGCGGGTATAGATTAGTAATTCGTAACTCCAAGACTTATAACCTGAAGTTTCATTGAAAAATATGCAATTGCACTCCACAGTTGCAGCAAAATTGTTGCCAGCAACATTGCAGGCAACACAGAACAAACTCAGCACCTAAGCTCACCAACAGCTTTGCTTTTGGATGCAGTTGCAGTGTTCATTCAAGTGGACTTTGACACAAGACGCGGAATCAATTAATGAAACGAAATATCATGAATCATTTGGATGACATTTGAGCCAAGAGCCCCCTTTAGGAATCACTTGCTATAATTAACAATGCAATTCAAATTCACTCGAAATAAATGAAATTAAACAAAATCAACTAAAGCGAACGTAAAAATTGTTGACCCACTTATTTTATTCGATTTGGCATTGAAAGTGTTTGAAATTATCTTGTCTTGAATTTGTTATTGTGGTTGTTGTGTCTGTAACTCCCATATTTTTGCTTATGAATTCAATTTTGTTGTGAGTGTGTAAAGTTCTGGCAACATTTTGGCAAGTGGCTAAGCAACTTTCAATGCCTCTGCAGCTGCTAATTTGCCTAAAAAGTTGTTTGGAAAGAGACAAACACACACACACACACACACACTGGAAACGCCGAAAAAAAAACATGGCTTGAAAGTGGGTCATGAGCCGCGTATTTCTTACTTCTGACCAACAGCTAAACAAAAACAGTCTATAGCATTGGGGTACCCGCCGGGCGAACCTCGCCTCACACATTGTTTACAAATGATTGCCAATTTTTTGGTTGTTGTTATTTTCATTTCGTGCGCTGAGAATCCAAAATCCAAGCAAGGAAAGTTGCTAATCCGCTGAGAAGCAGCCACCTGCCCAAGCACCGAAGCACCGCACCGAAACTTTCTCAATTTTCTCACGCCCCTTAATGCCACTGAGAGTGGAAACCAAGACGATTTAATGCTGAGCGAAGACAGCGCACAGTTCAAAAATTTCAAATCTATATGTAAATATGGCGATGACCTAATGGAAACAGTGACAAGTTGCGCCAACTGCCACATTTTGCATTAATCAGCTTGATTCTGTTTCAATTTCGGTGTTTTCTTTTCGACGTGATTTACCTATATACATACATGCATGCATACATATGTAGGTTGTATTTACGTCGTATAAACAATTCTCAAATATTGCAAAGAAATGACAAGAAATTAAGCATAATAGGCTTTGTCTATTATAAAGGTATTATTGGATTTTTATCAATAATTTTTGATGTGCATTAATTATAAGCGACTTAAGTGACACTGGATATTTATCTATACCATATTCTAAGAGAAGATTATTATGACAATGAGTCAAATGTTCACAGAAACTCAGAGTAGACAACATTGATACATGTATTCAAAAAAGGTGTATATGCGCTTAAAAATATCGCAGAATTCTTTGGAGTCGATGGTTTGTAAGCTAAGAAGTAAAGACCATTTATATCCCAGTGTGGCAAATAGAAAAGCTTCCTTCTATGCGTAAGAAACATCTGGACAATTTTAATATACTCTCCGCAAGGGTATAAAAATGCCATAAATCGTGACTTTCCTACTTTAGAGGCCAATTTTAGACATTTTCCGCTATACTTCTATAGCGCTGTTCATTTTATAAATATGCATTGATAAGTGCTCTGTCGCATATAGCTCATTAATTTAGATATTTATGCCAAGAGTGGCCTCCGAAATTTCTAGAGTGCCATATCATTTTTCCGCCAATCCTTGGAAACAAGAGATGATGGATCCAAACCGAAACCAGTTTTGTAATCAGTGGACATAATCTTATTATTTTTTTTACATTGACAAGGCTGTCTTCACAAAGTTTGTAATTTTCTCGTCCTGTGTTTTTGGCGAACTCCGATTGAGGAACTTCACAAGTGATTATGATTAGTAAGACTCCCTATTCCAGATTCTAGATTCTAGAGGAATTTCTATGCAGAATATCTGCAGTTGACTGAATAAACTAACACATCCTGTATTTTCCGTACATTTAACTATTTTGAACAGTTTTCTTTTGTTTAAGAATATTTTTTAGTGTGACCATTGGGGCGCATACATAAGAATACCTAAAATACATTGAAATGTACATGGGTTTCAAATCAATGTGAATTAAGTAGATTTTTATATAATTCATCTGGATCAGCGATGTTCAAGAAGAGATGCTCTCTGTAGCTCTCTGTCTCTCTCTGGCACTCACTGAAGCATTACTTTGGAAAGCATTCGGCATGAATTGCCTAAAGTGTTTGGCCTCTGGGGGCTATCATCGCTGATCAATATGCTTAGCCATGACCATGAGCAAACCAAATTCAGCTTATTCAATTAGATTTGTAAAAACAGCAACCAGTAAATCGGTCCCAAGTGAACCAAAATTTTGTAGGGCGGGTTCTGTTGAATGCAACCACACTTAGAAACAAAGACAGTCCGCAATCAACGGGGTTCAAACTCATTCTTTAAGATGAGCTGGAACAAACCGAAACATTATAAATATTGAATTTATCCCCTACATTCAGGAAAAAAGGGCTACCTGTATTCTAGACCAAACGGGATAGAATTTAAGCCGTTTTGTACTTGAAATTTCAAGTATTATTCGTTCTTGGGTGTACTTAAATTAAGTAAGAAACATTTTAAACTTGAAATATGACTGTTAATGTTATCGAAATGAGAACAAACCTTCTTGACTCAAGAACATTTAGTACTCATATACCCCGTTTATACACAAAAAGAATATCATGATTATTGCCCCTAAAAGTATGCCATTTTAATTTCGTTAAATAATTCCCCATTTAAATAGGTAACTGAGAGTCATTTATGTCTGCGTCATACTTAATCCACACTATACATTCACTAAGATTGACGGACTTATTGTCGGTATTCAAAATGAGTTAGTTGTCTACCAACTATACCAGAATTGGTTTCCTGAATAGTAATATTATTAAACATAGCATACTTTAAAGGGCATTTATATTGATATTTTTGTTGTATATAAACAGGGTAACAGTAAGATCAACGATACTAGAGAAGCGAGTTCTTAGTTCAAGTACAAAATATGATATAGACTCATTACCCTAGCTTCACAAAGTCTGTTCTTAAAATTCCCAACTGGCTTTAGCACTTTTGTAATGGAGTGATGGTAAATTTCTGAGCTACTGTAGCTCCAACTTGCTCTTTGGTTATGGGTCTTGGATATTTCTTTGGTTTAATACAGAGACCTCGTTCAAGAACAAAGTGGGAATTGCTTCTGTATGGACTCAAACCAAGAACATTTTGTACTTGTTTGAAATACTCTTATATTCTTCCTAGAATGTTTTTGGCCTGGCAATAGAAATTACTCACTTTAAGAAAAATTGTTTTGTACTTATTTTGAGACATAATCAGGCTTGACTTAAGACCATTATAGGCTATTTCAATAGTTCAAAACATACTTAATATATCCCAAAACTGTCTAAAACCAAGTATGTCGGGATTGAAAAGTTCGTACTTGACATACGAATTTTGTACTTAACTCAAGTATTATCGTACTTACCGTACCTTTGACACCGTCTGTACTTAACTCAAGTACAAAGTTCTTGGTTTATTTTTCTGAGTGTAGGTATTGTATGTTCCGTAGGACTTAATTAATAGATATACTACCCAAGTCATTTGTTTACATTCTCCATTGGGTAATGTCTGTCGCGCACAACTAATTGGTAGCTACGACTTATCTATGTTGACATTGGGTTAGCAGCTAATGACTTGCAGCATTCTAGCTAAAATGTTAAGCTATGTTATGGCAAACAAGCAACTATGTATATTTCAGAAGAAAGCAATCAATAAAGAACTAAGCGAGGCTTTGACACACCCATCGTTCAAAAGTAGGAAGTAATTAGCAAACTGGTGCCAAACAACAAATTTTAATGTTATGTCAGCTAAGTGACTTAAGAATTATAGTTAAGGTGATACTAGTCCGTCTCATACACAAATTTGTATCTTCTTTTCGTTGGATTCACAGCAGACCTTGAACCGCTAATTCTTATTCACAATCAAAATATTGTTTGTCTTTTGTTTACAAATATTTTGCAATAATATGAAGAAATGTTTTATGAATTTGACCTAAAAATGTTGACAGCTTTGATTTATGAACAATTCTTTCAAGTCGTAGTTAAATACCTTTGTTATTTTACATCTGAAAAGTACATTATATAAGCGCTGTTCAGTCACTATCAAGTTTAAAAACAATTTTTACTAATTACAATTTAAGCTTGGCAAAACAAATCACAAAACACCACAAAAACCCCCCTCCATAACAGAGAGTCGATAAAAACGACGGCACACAAAAAACAACTCAATCAAACAATATTCAATTCATGTCTGCACTTTCAAAGAAATTGCCTTCAATCAAAGTAAATTTGTCAAATGTATTGCGGAACGTGATGCAATAATATAACAAGCATATTTATACACTTTTAAGAAGGGGTAATATCGGTTTCTGAAGACAAACGAATCAAAACTTTTTTGTAAAAGTTAATGTAGATGTGAACTAGCTACTCGAATGAATGTTCATGACAAAAGTGTTTTAAAAACAGTACAAAATCCGGTTCAAAATGGGTAAAGATGATGAAACGCCCACAATATTATTAAAAAAACAGAAAACTATTCGAATATTGATACATTTTAAGGAAACTGTTGCTGCCATACATGTGTGAACACCTGCCAGTGTAGTGCCAGCTGAGAAATCTGTTAATATATGAACGCGTACTTTAGTCACCAAACTAAACTCACCCCCAAAGCAAGGGCAATCAAACTTCGATTTGTCGAATTTGATTTTTTCCCATCTTTTTTTTTTTTTCTTTATTTATATTTTTTATAAGGGGCAGCAGCGTGCGAGAGCTTTGCAGCAGCTGTGACAAAAGGAAATAAAACGACTGAAATACCACGATTTTCCCTTTGTTGTGGTGTCTCGTTGGGAAACCAATGCAACTTGATTGTCCGGGCATTTTTCAATAAGTTAGCGCCAGAGGCGGCTTTCCAAGATGTTGCATAACCGTTGACAGCATTGACAACCACAATAACATTTTCTTTCAAATATTTGAGTCAATTTAAATATGGGCGTTTAGCTTGCAATTGCATATTATGTAAATTTATGACCGTTGGTCAATACAGAGTCGTGCCCGTGCCGGGGTCTGGTCATTGAACTGTTAGCCAGCTTACAATAGACACGCTAACTCGTTTTGTGTGGCTCTAACTGTAATTTTGGCAGGCCGCTGCCTCTAAATTGTTGTTCAAACAATACTCAGTCGCATAATTGCCACGCAATATCTTCACTTTCATTGCCTGGGCATTTAAATATCATTTTTGCACCAATTTGTGCAAAAAAAAATTTGCATTCGTGCCAAGTGAAAGAGAAATATGACGAATAAATTCAATGAAATTGTATTCGTTAATTTCGTGATCAACACTTTCTATTTCAGACCAGACAAAAGAATAGAATGGCAAAATTGGCGAGCGAAGTGAAAGTGTAGTGCGGGATCTTCGAAAATTACACACAAATCGAGCGACATTCTGCGAGTTTGTTGCTTAAGTCTTTCGTTTTGGGGCGCTGCCAACAATTTGCCGGGAGGTCTCAATTTGAACAGCGGCAGGAGAGGCTGTAGAACCACTTTTCAATAATCAAAGCCACCTACGTGTTGGTTGCAACTTGTTTTGCATACATATATGCATACATACACACCTCTTCAGCAGCTCTCGCCAAAAACTTCTCTCCCCCCGTAGGGAGCGTCTGGCATAAAGTTTGAAAGCCGAGCAGTTGATAAAATATGTACCCTTACTGTCGTGGAGTATATGGGGCAATCTGTACTGTTCTATAGCTATTTTGATTCAACGAAATATCCTTGATTTAGTACAACATGTCAGATTTAACCAGAGTTCAATTGAAACTGAAATTTGCTCAACAACTGTCTTAAGTTAATTCATACATCCAAAAAAACCGACTGCGCGCGTTCTGGACCAATTAGGAAAGACTTTATATTGTTTTCTACCTTAAATTTGAGGTAAAATTCATTTTTTTATGTACTTAAATTGAGTGCGAAACATTCTAAAACCGAAAAACTACTCTGAGTATTATTGAAATGAGAAACGAGAAAAGCTAACTAAGTTTTTATATCCTTGCAAATGCTCGCTTAAATATTTTTAAAAAATACCCTTTTTCCCATTTTCCGACCGATCGTTCGTATGGGAGCTTTCCCATATAGTCATTCGATTTGGCCAAAAATATTTAAAATTATGTGAAAGCACGTGAAACACACAAATACAAAATTGCAGGATGCTACCATTAAAAACAAAAAAGTTTTTCTAACTAAAACTGTTTTTCAGACCAATCTTTTGTAAGGCAGCTATCCGATATAGTTGTTCGATGTTAATAAAACTTGGTAGAATTATAAAAAAACATAGTAAACCTACGATTACAAAGTTTAAAGACGTTTCCGTTGAAAAAAAAAAAAGTTTTTCTCACTAAAAATTCTACCTTTATCTTTAGTTGGTTCCTTGGATATTTTAAGCCATATTTGTTTCAACACAGAGAATAATCGCTTAAGAACAAATGGGGAATAAACTTTACAGTTTTATGGGCTCAAAGCAAGAGCATTTTGTGATTGTTTTTTCTAGAAGGTTCTTAGAAATTACTGAACTTTCATAAAGAATATTTTGTTTTTGTTTTAAGAGTTAATCGGGCTTCACTTACGAGGATAACAAAAGATTTTTGATTTTTCGAAATGTACTTTATGTACCAAGTATATCGGAATCGAAAAAAATTGTACTTGACATAGGAATTTGCTACTTGAATCGAGTATTTTCATATTGAACTTAATATTGACACTTTTTGTACTTAATTCAAGCACTAAACACTGAACAATAAGCACACCTTCTTTTTGGTTTGGTCTTTACATACAGATCAATGGACAACCAAATCTTAAAAGGAAGACAAGTAAGAGTGTTCTAGAAGAGTTCCCCGACAAACTCTATACTTTATGTTTTGTGTATAACTTCGAAGGTTTTGTCCCAACTTTTGGTGCTTTTCGAGGTAGACTCAGCAAATACTACTGCAAACAAATCCTAAATCTACCAGATAGCACACCATGATACGTACAGCTAGTTACGGTTATGGAAGATGGCCACATCTATACCTATGCATTGCATTTAAAATACTGACTACCAAGTATCCTTAAGCGCAGAATACAAGAAAGGGACATATAAAACTATAAAACGGAAATTCGCTGACTTAAATTAATGTAAAAGGACTCCAGAACTATGCGAATAATGCAAGAAGTAACGAACAATGTATATATGGACTGCTTGATTACTCCAAAGGTTCTACATACTGCAATGATTCATTCTCAAGGAAGTAATTTAATGTGGATAATGAAAGCGAGAGGTGGCCATCTATGGCTGCAGATCAACCTTGTTGATACTCAAGGGTGGTTTTTTAAGAGCTATAAGAAAGTTTTAAAAAAAAAAATGAAAAAAAATTCAGAAAAATGCATGAAATCTTTATTTCAATCGATAGTACGGTCCATATAATATACTGTTTAAAGATTATTTCATGCAAATGTTGAACGTGACTGCGCCTCAAATGGTCCATCCGCTTAGTCCAATTTTGGCATACTCTTTCCAACATTTCGGCCGGTATCTCACGGATAAATGCTTCAATGTTGTCTTCCAATGCGTCAATTGAAGCGGGCTTGTCTGTATAGACATGAGCTTTTAGACATAGCCCCACAACAAATAGTCTAAAGGCGTTAAATCGCACGATCTAGGCGGCCAATTGACCGGTCCCGAACGTGAAATAAAATGTTCACCGAACTCGCCTCTCAATAAGTCCATTGTTGCGCGTACTGTGTGGCATGTGGCACCGTCTTGTTGAAACCACATGTCATGCAAGTCAAGCTCTTGCATTTTGGGCATAAAAAGAAGTTGGATTTCAACTCACGGTAGCGCTCACCATTCACAGTTACGTTACGATTCGCATCATTTTTGAAGAAGTACGGTCCAATGATGCCACCAGCCCATAAACCGCACCAAACTGTGACTTTTTTTTGGATGCATTTATAGCTCAATATAGCAAAATCGACAATTCTGCTTATTTACGTACCCATTGAGCCAAAAATGAGCTTAGTCGCTGAAGACAATTTTTCAACCACAAACTTTCTTAACAGAGCACGCATTTTGATAATAAAATTCAATAATTTGCAAGCGTTGTTCGTTTGCAAGACGATTCATGGTTAAATTATAGACCAAACTGAAGATGTTTGACAGTGAAACAAAACACGAAACGTGCGTGAGCTGTTTGAACCAGTGTTGCCAATAAGATAATAGCTAAAAAATCACCCTTTACTACTTGTGCTTCTTAGACTAAACAGATATTCCACCTAAGTTTACATATAAAACTAAAAATATTTGTATATTACAAATGGGTAAGTGTAAAGAGCTGTGCCATAATAAAATAAACAATTGAAAGAAAGTCTTTAACTTTCTGTTTCTTAATTCCAGTGAAACTTTTTGCAACATAAACTAGCTAATTAGCTAGACAGTGTAAGAGTGTAAAAACTTCGACACTCTATCAATTTGGCAGTTCTTCTCGTTTCTTGAACAATTTTTTGTAGCCATCGCATGCAGCTCTTTGGGCAAAACTGAGGTCTGAACTTGATCCACAGCATGCACAGCTGCGCTTTCGATGTCAAGGGAGTGCGCGCACACACACACACAGACAAAGCTCTTGGCCAAGTTATTAAAAGTCATATTGAGTAGCTAGACAAGTCGGGAAGTGATGATCGGTTGGGGCTCCAACTGGCCGGGTTTTGTTAATTTATTTTTACAGCTCCCCGAAACATGATGAAGTACTTGCAAGCGGCAAGAAATTAAGTTGCAGCCGCAGCTCTGCCCAAAGCTAAGTGGCAGGTACAAAAGCCCCCGACGACTCCGAACTCCGGCTTCAATCCCGACCCATAAAGTATTTTACGCTGCGCTTGCGCAGCTAACGAGACGACCAACTCGGGCCCATGGCTTTGGGCCCTGTTTGGGTTTTGGGTTCTTTATTGTTTTCAGCTCCCCTCGCACTGTGTGTGTGTGTGCATGTTGCGGACTTGTTTCATAACTGGTCCACGATTCTGGGAATTGGAAGGAACAAAGGCTGGGGCTGATTTTGATTTTGACCGACAAACGTTGTCTGCGCTTGTTTGCCGTTGACTCTCTACTTCGGCGGCAGCGGCTGCTGCTGGCTGTTTGTTGTTGCTGTTTGCTCAACTTAGCGCGGCGGCCTGCATCTCAAACAGAAAAGGCAAAATGTACTTGAAATTGACTGAAAAGATACGAATATGCCTCACATGTGCGTAGATTGTTATGAGATAAGGGCAGAGCCATGTACAAACATACAGATATGTATGTAAAATGTACGTGAAGTTTGTAGGAACTGTGAAAAAAGGGTTAAAGGCAGACAGTTCGTTGCCTGATTTTGGCGTGTGTTTAATGAAATGGTTAGAAAAACCTTTTTAACGCGCTTTGCACTTGGTGTGTGTGTGTGTGTGTGTGTGAGTGTGAGAGTGGGTGTGTGTGTCGGCATCTTAAATTTTTTTTTTTTATTGTGTCTGCTTGGCTAAGCCGCAACTCCAATTTGGTGCAATATGAGACGATGTCTGGGAAGAAAATTGGTAGACACAGACAACAGCGAAAAATGATTTAGTTCAGCCATTTCGCTTATTAATTATGCGTTTTTGGTGTGACTATTTAACACGAGTCGATTTAGGCATAAAGTACATTTAAAGTAATGAAAGTGTCTGCAAATAGTGATAATCAGTTTTAATTATTGTCAACTATCCATTTAAGAAACCATTGAGGATTACTTCTAGCTAGTTCCCTATGGGGACACTGCTGTTATCACACTCTTATCATCTTGATATTTCGTCTAGTTCAATGTAATATTTTAGTAATACAGGGTTGCCCAAATTCGACGGACCCATGTTTTTTTTTAAAAAAAACCAAAGAAAAAAATAAAAATTTGGCGGTTGGCAATCTTATTCATTTAATTTGTTCCAAGTAGATTTGTTTACATCAATTTTTGAATATGATATCTCTCAAATGGCCGCCTCTGGCGTTGATGGCGTATTGTGCCCTTTTTGCAGCATTTTCCATCGTTTTCGCCAACATTTCGGCCGGAATAGCGGCTATTTCTTCACGAATGTTGTCCTCGAGCTCTTCTACGGTCCTTGGCTTGTTAACGTAAACCTTTGACTTCAAATATCCCCACAAGAAGAAGTCAGGCGGCGTCAAATCGGGCGAACGCGGTGGCCAGTCCAAATCACCACTTTTCGACATCAAACGGCCCGGAAACAATTTGTTCAGAAAATCGATTGTTATGCGACTTGTGTGCGGTGGAGCGCCGTCTTGTTGAAACCAGAACTGCCTCATACGCTTTCGACGAATAATTGGCATCACAAAATTGGTCATCATTTCGCGATAACGCTCCTGGTTGATGGTAACAGCATGGCCATTTTCATTTTGGAAGAAAAACGGCCCAATGACCGTTTTCGCACTAACGCCGCACCAAACTGTGACTTTTTCGCCATGAAGAGGCACTTCTTGAATCTCCTGAGGATTTTCAGTGGCGTAAATACGGCAATTTTGCTTATTTACGGTCCCATTCAATGTGAAATGGGCTTCATCGGACATGATAATTTTGTTTTCACAATTGACTTGTTCTGTTGAATGTAAATTATTGTATGTAACTATTTCAGAGCGCTCGCGTGGCGTGTATTGTTCCATGGTAAAAATCTGCTTGGACTGACGCTTCAAACGCGGTATGTCATTAAGCGATCTGACATCTCTGTCAAAAGTTATGGCGTTGCCAGATGGGTCCGTCGAATATGGACAACCCTGTATTTGATTATTTCAAAAACAACGTGTTTGAAATTTAATGCAACATTTCAGGGAATATTTCGAAAATTTCGTAGAGTAAAAAGGGTTTACTCAGGTTTTGCATTTTATGTAACAGCCAGAAGGCAACATCTCCAAGCAAAAATATTGCTTCCTTAATTTAAAGCAGCGCTGCTACTGCGTTGCAGCAGCGAACAGTCTTTTGATTATAACTTGATGACCGTTTATCCGATCTGCATTATTCACTTGATAAATTTCTCGATAAATAATCCTGATTACTAAAGGGAGCGAACCACGTATCTTTTAAACTATGGGAGATATGACGATTTTTATAGATTACGGGAGCGGCAAAGGGCGTGGCCAAAATTTAAAATAATGTTGATCTGCCTGCAAGTATTAGAAGCTTTTGTACCATGCACGTCAAACCTCCATCTCTAACCATCTCTGGGATCTTTACACTCAAAAAAAAAAACAATCCGAAACGAGATTAAAACGGAGTGATCCCGGATATTCTTGAGCTGATCCCGGAAAAAGATTGATTTTACTTCCACTTTTCCGAAAAACAGGATCACTTTAAGCCTGCCTCCGGGATTATCCTGTTTTTAATCCCAATTTCGTATATTTTTTTTTTTGTATACGTTCATAAGGACAGACAGACGGTCGGACATGGATATATCGACTTGGCTGTTGATGCTAATCAAGAATTTAAAAGCTTATGGGGTCGGAGATGCTTCCTTCGGGCTGTTTCATGCCTTTTGCACCTTTTACCCCATAATCCTGCGATTTTAACAGGAGGTGTAATGAACAGGAGGTGTAAGGAGGTGTAAGAGTACCGGTATTTCATTACTCCATCGACAGCCACTTAAGACCGATGCTCAATCTTCTCTCCCCTTCCAAAAGAAAGTTCAATAATAAACATCAAAAGAATTGCCGTATAAAACCTACCCAAGGCATACTCCTATGTAAAATATATTGTTCATAAATTTCGGTGCACCAAAATGACCCGATGTTCAAGGAAAAGCAACACTTGTAGACCAAAAAAAAAAAAATTATTACTAAAACGGACATAAAATATAAGCGCAGTTCAAACATCGTGCCCATTAACAATTATAACATTCTTTAAAACATTTTAAATAATAAAAAAAAGTTTATGCTTCTACGGGTATTACAACACATAAACACAGCTCCTGAAAAGCAACAGTCTTGTCATCTACACCACCTAGCCTTTTGATTTCTGTGTGTATAGGCAAATTACGTGCTGCTATTTTTATCCTAGCTCAATCCTTTTCTGTGTTTTGTCGTACTACCACACGTGATGTCGATACTCGTCTGCGCTGAGAGGACGGCTATGTACGGAAGGAGAATTAAAAATGAATCTGTTAGAAAAGTATTTAGTAATTATTTTGTCATAAAAATGTTCAAAGAATTTTTGATAATTTTTACCTCAACATTCAAGACATAAAGGTCTTAAAGCTCTAGAAATTTTATGTCCTAAAATATGGGGCCCTTTTTAGGTAATATTTAAAAAAAAATTGGGCAAAATCTTTCGCTTTTTAGTCAATTTAATTATTTAGGTATACCTTTAAACCCTAGATGATATGACACTTCAAAGATGACAGACTTGCAGGTAAGTAATTTAGCGCGCTTTCCACAGAGGAATTTAAGAGACTACGGGCATCTTTAATGCGACACGTTGTTGACATTTCACCCGGATACAAGAATATTTCGACTGCCGAAATAAATTCAAAAAAGAGTTTACAGAAGTCTTCATGTAAATGAGGTACGATGAGGCATCTTCCGATCCATTTATTTCTTCTCTTCAGCATGTAAGGATACGAAAAGAGTTAGAAATAATTATAGTTCAGAAAAGATTAGGCTTATAGATATAGGAACGATATCTAACGAATTGTGATCAATATTTTAAAGAAAGTTTAAATAATAAATTTAAAAAAAAAAAATCAAATTGATTTTTAGCCACCATTGAATAGTTTTTTCCACAATCCTTACCGTTGAAAACTCATAAGTAAGCATCTACACAGAGGGAAAAACCGTGTTCAGAAAATGAGATTTTTTCATCTCAAAAGAAGCACAGAATGTTCTCTCAAATTTGTGAGAACAAATGTTCCGAATGTTCTTGAAATGAGAACAATTTAGCTCACCGCCGAAAAGTATATGTAGCCATTCAGACGTTCGGCTGCAGAAGTGGGCAATAGCCTAACGAGCTAACACGTCCGCCGTCACGTCGTTGCGCGCGGGGGTCTTGGGCTCTACTCCCAGTAAGTCCGAACAATTTTTATTTCTGTAATTTAATTATTTAAGGCAGGGTGGGGTGTTGTAAAAGGCGGAGGTCTCTGCAGACTTGGATCTGGTTCTGGACTGGAGCTGGCCCTGGCTGGTATGTAATTCTCTGGTTCCTGGACCTCAATTTTTTTTTTGTGTTTAAAATGTTCTCAAAAACCGAACATTTCAGCTCACATCAAGATTTTGAGTTCTCAAAAAAAGTTCTCGAAGTAAGAAAATGTTCTTGAAGTGAGAAAATCCGGTCATGATTAGTTTTTGACACCGAATTTTCTCACTTTGAGTCCAATGTTCTTGGTTTTTTCCCTCTGTGTAGAGCGCGTCTCACCATTTCTAAACTTATTTCACAACGTGTTCAATTATCTATCATATGCAAATAAAATTATTTAAATTATCTCATTTGGTTCAAAAGTTATGATTTCGGAAATAGCGGTAGTCGAGCTATGAGCAACATAATGTTCAACATAATGCACCTATCTAAAGACTCTTGTTTCATGGCACAAATGTACAAACACATTGGTACAGAAAGTTGGCTATTGTCGCTCAGTGTTGTTATTTAACTAAGATCTGGAATCATTAACTAAATTGGTCGTGACCTTTTTTGGGGCTGGAAGACATAGACAAAGCAAGCGCCACCTTTATAAAATCTGGTTGTTTTGGCTGCTGCTCAAAATATCTCAGAAACACAACTCGGATCAACAGTCCCTCAAACTCGGAGCAACTTAATTTCGTGGAATGAGCAGAAAAGAAAAAAAAAACAGCATTTGACAAGAAATTCACACACAACAGATAAAAATCATGGCCACTGCGTGAGGATTGATGCTCTTCTTGTTGTTGTTGTTGTCGTTGTTGTTGCTTCTAATATTTATCGTCATACATAGTCTGTCACTTCTTTTAATTGTTTATGGCCTTGTTAGTGTTGTTCTTTATTGTATTTGTAGCATTTCTCGTACCAGGCTGCGCGAGGGCGATCAACTTTGTTCGCTTTTGTGTTTTGTGATTACTTTTGCGGCAATTAAACTGAATTCTTATAAATATATTTAAAGTTAAAATGGAGAGAAAAACCAACGGACGTTGGTTGAGTCAAGTGCGCACTAACCGGTTTATCAGAAAAGTTCAGAATATATATTTAAATTGATGTACTTACAGTGAGTGAAGAAAGTGTTGTGATAGCCGTTAGGTAAGGCTGCGGCTCACATTGAATACAATATTTTTTTTGAGGTTTTCAATTGACATTTAAAAATTGTTTATGAAAGTCGATAGGAAGATGCGTCAGCTTGCACAAAACTGAAGAGAGTGGCGGGCTTTAAAACACTTAGAAAGAAGCAATACGAATCTAAGAAAGAACACTTGAAAACAATTGAAATTAATTTTCAGGAATTTTCAGGAATTTTCAGGAATTTCGCTCTTTTAATCTAGAAAACTTCGTTCAGTTTGGTGTTTATAAGCAAGAGAATGGAGGTAAAGAAACTTAGAGCGGAGAGCATGCACATTTAACAGTACAGCATTAAGACCGCTCTCACAGTTTCATTTTTTATGGAAAAGATTTTTGCACTCATGTTGCTTTGAAATTCCCAAGCAGTTATGGCATGGAATGACGCCTGTTGAATTGACAGTTGACTGGCAAAAGCTGCTGCTGATTTGTAGTCTTGTTTGGTACTCGAGTCGACTAGACTAATCTACATCGTTTAAGTCATCGCTAACTTACTTCAACAAGGTCATTTCTCAAAATAAAACTATTCCTAAGCTAATGATGCAGAAATATGGTCTTTATTGTGTTCATTTTCATAAAGCTATCTTTAATAGTCTTCAAGAGAGGTGAGAATATTTCTGTACATCATTTTATGCGGTTTTTTTTCATGTTCCAGCAGAAGCGACATTTGAGATAGTCACGATATTACAGAAAGATCCTACGTTTTGTTGTTTAAACATCATATACTTGAATTTTTATAGTAAGCGTTGTATGGAAATTACTTAGACAGACTTTAAATGGGGAATATTGGAATATGGGCAACCTTACTTTTAAATCTGTGGAGCTCTTAATTTAAGAGTAAAGGATCTTACTCTTGAAAACTTGACTTAAGAACAAACTTCTTCGTTTTTGACAACAGACTTCTTAAACTTCTTAAACCAAGAGCATAGGTTTAAGAATGAGCAATCTTGAATTTGAGTAAGTTTAAACGTAAAAGTTTTCTGTTTTATTTGTGGTTTGTGTATCGAAGCTCTCGGATCACGAAAAAAGGTAATCGAAAATTCATCATTGAATCAAGACATTAAACATTATTGGCCCAAGTATGGTATTCTCTACTTTTTTTACTCTGTACCAAAGGTATTTTAGTATATTATATAAGTACAAAGTTTGTTATGGTCAGGCTGGAACGACTTTCTTACTTGAAGATGAAGAAGAACAATTTTTGTCTTAGAAGATGTTAAGCTAAGCCCTGAGCTAAGAGCCGGAAGCAATAGCTCTTTACTCGGAGCTATTATATCCCTTTTAGAAGCTATTACAATCAAAAAATTATTCTCTCTAAATATTAGGAAATCACAGATTTTTAATAAACAGCTTACTATCTCAATAATGTTAGCTGGTCAGCATCCAGGATAACGAGATCGATCCCCAGAGAAGTCATAAAATGCTGTTCTATTAAGTCTACTCTTCAAAAGTCATAATAAAAGCAAATACATATTTGTTTTTACATCCTGTTCCCATTGAAAATGGGAAATCGATTGCATGAAGGTGGATGTGTGCCGTACGCAGATCAAGTTTGTTTCAGATTTGGCAAATTTCCTAATTTTTCGAAATGCTTCCGACCGATAGATCATCATGTCAAGCTAAGTTGATTCATCCAAGTTTGTCTTTATGTAGATGGTTTTTCCTTTCGCAGTTTTATAGCCACATACACGCAGAAAAAATAGTAGTACGTATAACATAAGTACGAACGCCCATAAAAAAAACAATTCGTTCTTGAATTTTAAAGAATTCCGGTCTTGAAATCGAGCTAAATTCGTTCTCAGCTTGGTGCTTGGGAGTGAGGTACAGAAACTGCCAGAGGAGAGCAATCACATTTGAGGGAATAGCGTTGAGTCTGCTCTTACAGTTTTGTATTTTATGGGAGAGGGGTGTGGGGAAGCTATCGAGCGGAGAGCGTAATGGATTTTTGCACTCTTGTTGCTTTGAAATTCCCAACCAGTTATGGCATTGCTGGCATGGAGAGACCACTGTTCTACTGATAGTTGACTGACAAAGACTGATGCTGCTTTGAGGTGTGTATTCCTCAAGCCGGCTAAAACTTGCAACATGGCTAAATAATTAGTTTTCCATGAAATAAATTTTTAACAAAATGGAATAAATCAACTGATTTTGAATTGTTGTATGGTTGGAATCTGTGTAATCGATCTTACTCTTGAATCGGATGAGCTCTTGATAGTATGAAGAACATTCTCGGTTTTTGACAATGCCATATACCCTTGATTCAAGAATGAGCAATCATGAATACGCGTATGTTTAGCACTTGATCCAAGAACTATTCTACTTGATTTGAGAATGATTCGTACTTGGATCAAGTATTTAAGCTCTTGGAGCAAGAAAACCGGTATCATAAATTCATACTTGGATCAAGAATTTCGCTCTTGGATCGAGAATTTCCACTTTTATCAAACTATTGTTCTCGAAAATTCTTGATCCAAGCGTGAAATTCTCTATTTTTTCTTTGAGTGTACCTCCACTTAATTTTCTGTATCATATGCCGATATATTAGTTTGTTTATGTTGGCACATTATCTTGTATTTGTTTTCATTCCCTTAACAGCAATTTTTTTCACCCACTGTTGCAGCACCATGTGCGTCACCCTATTGCCGTCATACTCCGTTCTTTGCAAATGTCGGGATGCGTATTGCTCCACTTCCACAACAACATTACATGGCAATCAATGCCTCATTACTCAAATTGGCAATTAGGAAAAACGAAAGCTGATATCGATACTCTGATTTTGAGTTTATTTTTCTAGCAATTTGTTTCATTTAGATGCCAATTACAAGATTGAGCTGCCGCAATTGCTTCATAAGTTTACTGTGGGCGTGTTCGATTTAGCAGTTAATTTTTCATTTTCTTAATAATGTTAATGCAATCGCATTATTATTGGTCAGAGCCGCCTTGTCGGCTTTCCAGCACAAATTAGACAAAGTCCGACGGTTGACTACTTTCACGCTCGAAAGTTGTAAGAATTTCTCTTTCGCATTAATTGACTTGAAATCTCTTCAATTAAGCATTGCAAGTGACGAGATAATGCGAAAAAGACGGGATTCGCCGAATGCAGTAGCCTTGGCAAGAACCAGAAATAAATGTGTAAGCCTCATGACTTCTTCGTTTTTAGTTTTTTTTCTTTTTTTTTTGTTGGTTTGGTTTCACGAGTAGTTTTGCAGACGTTCCGGTTTTCTGCTCCACTTTCTGGATGCGGATGTGGCGCATGAAAATCCGCCAGCTAAACAAGTTCAGCTGACAATCAACATCACTTTGAAGTCGCTTAATCTGGCACATGGAAAACCCGCCTCAGTTCGAGGAACAAGTAGAAAAAAAAAAAACATACCAGTGACCTTACAGAAACCAAGTAATAATTTTGCAAACATTTTTTTTCTTCTCTTTGACACGTTCCACTGCATCATTGGTGGTCATTGTTGGCCATTGACACAACAAGTTTATTGTCTCTGGGCCATAAATAATCACAGCCATGTAAGTGAGACGGCCATAGGCCGCCCAAATAGACGCTCGATGTGTTTTGTAGTGGCACTTTGCCGCGGCCCACAGTTCGAGTACGAATATGTCGCCTTGACCAAATGCACATGACGAGGATGGGGCCAAACTGTTGGCAATACATAGCCAAAGTTCAATGCCATTACGTCTTACATAGTAGTTGAATTGCTTGCGTCTTCCTTTTCTTAAGGCGATTATACAAAAAGTGTACAAATATGGCGCGAGTGCCAACAAAAAAAGTTAACAACATTATATGGCAAAAATATCAATACTGATATGAATACAGTACAAAATCGTCATTTGGGTAAGTCAATCTTTAACGGAAACAAACAAGTCATTTCCCTGCTAAATGCAAATGAGAAACGATTACAAAATAATTTTTGTAACCATAAATTTTTACTTAGAATGGCCAACTGGCTGTGACACCTTGTACCTAAGTGTAAATGACATGTTTTTGCCTTTTTATTATCCTTACTTAAAATTCGAGTTATCTACTGATTGCTTTTCTCAAGAACTGTTTCAGTAAGCAAATAGTTTCTTTAATATACGAGCGAATGGCTAACTTTGCTCTTGTTTTTGCTAACATTTTTTCACATATCATGTAATCTGTGCCCTACTTAGACGTGTTCCGGTCTTTTCATACTTTTTCGATTTCAAATGAAAACCAAATCGAACGGTTTTGTTACCCGTACGTAAAAATATTTTATACTTTTTCTTCCGATTTTCGTGTTGCAAGTTGGAGGCTGCGCCTTTTGGTCGGTTGGGCGGGAACTAGGCTGCTTTTTTTGCCTGGGGTTCGAGCGTGACGAACATCGGCTTGAATTTTGACATTCTGAATATTTGATGTTGTATAAATTAAGTGGCATTTTTAAGTCTGAAAAATGATCCTTTGAAATTTTGAAAACTTTAACTACTGTTTTGTGCCAAAAGAAATGGGGGGTAGAAATTCATGAATTTTTTAACGGATAAGTAAGTTAAGTCCTATTAGTTTTTAGCAGGAATGAAAACCGGTTCTGAGCAGAGTTCGCAATTAAGTGTTAACACTTTTTTCAAATGCGATCAGCCTCAGAACAGAAACAGACGCAGCACAAACGCTCCCTCACTGAGCGAAACACTTATTCTCGCTCCTCTTCTGTTTTCTGTTACATGTTTTCGGTCTGCCGAAGACCACTGTCAGAAACACTTTAGAGCGAGTGCTCATCCGAAAACTGTCTGCAAATGACGAGAACACAATAAGTGTCTGCGAAAAGTGTTTTTGTTTTGTGCATTTGGTAGGCTGTGTGTATGTATAAGTGTGTATGTACACGGGCGCAACACAATATCACTCATACAAACGCAAAAAACACTTGGGGAAGTTAGCTCTCGGCAAAACGGTCAGTGAAAGACACGAGAGAAAGAGAAACGAAAAATAATGTGTCTTTGCTCTGAGCAAAACGGATTTGAGCAAAAACAGAACTGAAGGTGTCTTCGCTCCCTCTTTTCGTTGTGTCCGTAACCAAACTGTTTTTTGCCGACACTAGGAAAGTGTTGAGAGTTACTTGCGAGCTCTGGTTCTGAGTCGAAACGAGTTTGAACCAAACCGAACCACTTAAGAATTGTTGATTTCGATCGCTTAACTCGAAGCCTGCATAACAATGTTCAATCTTACAACAATTCAGGAAAAATTGGCATAAATGGTATGTTAAATAAATTTGTATTACCAATAAGCATTCGTGCAGGTAATTCATTAGTTTTAGACATGAAATACATTTTTTATGTAACGTTTAAATTAACAAGCAAGATGTAACCGGCTCGAGCTCATGAAAGCAATGTTTTCTCATAATTCATGTAAAAAGATCGTTAAAAAGTGGTAACATGTTTTCAAGTTAATTGTTTAACTTATTCAAATTTTAATTTGATTGTTGTTTTCAACTAATAAAAAAAAAAAATGCAGTTAACTCTTAAACAACAGTAATTTTCAGCTAATAAAAGAAGGCACAAACTTCTTTTTCTTAGTCGAAGAGAATGCGAGAAATCGGCCAAGTCAACTTATTAAAATGCGACAGAAAGTCGGTCAAGCCCGACTATAGCATACTCTGTACCAACGAAATTATACGCTCAGCATAAATTTTGATGCTGCATTAGCAGCTGAAAGCAGCGCTGCTTCTGCGCTGCAGCAGCGAACAGTCTTTTGATCATAACTCGAAAACCGTTCATCCAATCTTCACCATTTCTTTGGCTGATCGATAAGTTATCCTTATTACTAAATATATCTAGAAGGAATAACCCACCTATCTTGAAAACTGTAGGAGATATGACGTTTTTTCCAAATTGCGGGGGTGGCAGGGGGCGTGGCCAAAATTGAAAATAAACTTGATCTGTCTGCAGACATAAGAAGCATATGTCCCATACATGTAAAACCTCTATATCTTACCATCTCTTAGATCTGTGCGTTCATACGGACAGACAGACGGGCAGACGGACAGACAGACATGACGGACATGACTCGTCTGTTGATGCTGATCAAGAATATATATACTTTATAGGGTCGGAGATGCTTCCTTCTTGATGTTACATACTTTTGCACAAACTTATAATACTGTGTACCTACGGTACAGAGTATAACAAGTAAGGACGCTGCAGTCGAGTTTCCCGACCACAAAATAAACTGTTCATTTGTTTTCATTTATTTTGTTATTTTGAACCTAAATGTAGGCAACACTTTTTTCTAGTTCTGACCATAAACTGGGGGGTGGGGGTGCTCTTATCAGCTCAACTGTTTCGCTTATAACTCCGGTGTTTTTTGATCTGATTGTACTTTTCAGAATAGATAGATATTGGGCCTAGCTTGATGTATACTAAACCACGAGGCGCTAACTTGAAAATTGTGGATCTGACGGCTATTTAGGTCTGGGATTTCTAGAGGAGGTCTAGGTTTTTTGGGGATAAAAGGGGGAAGGGGTGGAATTTTTCAAATCTGAAACAAACTTGATCTGCGTACAGCATAAATCTACCTTCGTGCAAAAATTTGTGGCTCTATCTCTTATAGTCTCTGAGATCGACGCGTTCATACAGACATACAGACGGACAGACGGACGGACGGACGGACGGACGGACGGACGGACGGACAGGCGGACAGACGGACATGGCTATATCGACTCGGCTGTTCATGCTGATCAAGAATATATATACTTTATGGGGTCGGAAAATTTTCCTTCTCCCTGTTACATACATTCGCACAACTTCATGATCCCCCTTTTCCCATTTTCAATTTATGAATTAGCACAATTATTAATTAACACATTGTGGACTTTTGACTTTCTTAGTTTAATCAGTGAAAGCAAACACTTTACAACCGCCCCTCGCTTAAAAGCTCTAAGCTGAGCGTAAGTATTTCAAATTATAAATTTTAGTGCAAATTGCTTGGCTGTGGTTTTAGTTTTTCATTTATATTTCTGCTAATTTCGATTAACTTCAGTACAAGTTCTGCCTCTCAGGCTGTTCAAGTACATTTCAATCCGCAAGGGCGCCATCGATTGATTTAGATAGATTAACCGAAAATGGGTAAGGGCAAACGTCGAGTTTGTTATAACAGCACAATGCCAGTGACATGACCTGCGACCACATTTTTATGGTTTCCCAAACATGATGATGACACAATGAAGGCGAATTTGACGACTTATGTTTTGTTACTCATTTATGCCAGATATTTGGTATACCTGAGTCACAGTTTAGAATATTTGTTGCAATGCGCCAGTTTTTATTTTTAGTAAGCAGCCATAAAATATTTTCAACCGCCTGGCGTACGAAATATCTCAAAATCAGAAACAATTGTGCCTGCATTAATTTTCTAGTGTTCTCTCCTGCAGAGCGCTGCTGCTGTTGCTGCATTTTTTTGCAGCTGTCGCATTTACCGCTGCATTTTGTGCAAATATGCAAAATCGGCACACGCGGCGGCTACGTAATGTGCTATTTTAGTAGTTGTTGCTGTTTTTTCTTATTATTATTATTTTTTGTTGAGCTGGGAAAGCATACGTTTTTGACAAATGCCATAAATTAGCTCAGCTGAGAACATAAATTTCACTTTTGTAAGCAACAACAAAAACATGCAAAAGTAAAAAATACAATAGAAAATGTAGAACTAAAACAAAATCAAAGACAAAAAGTTGTTGTTGGGCGATATTTGTGTTCATATATGTATGATTTACGGGTAGCTACAGTGGGAATTGAGGAATGTGAAATTTTTGGGAATGAGGTGTAAGAGTTTCTAAATCAGTTAAAACAGAATATACACCCATCACCCTTAGAGTACTAACAGTATCCAATAGTCATGCATGGTGGTAATAGTCAGAAGGAAGTGGAGATGTGCGCATGTCCAATATTTTCAACACGACACGACTTTAACACGAATAGGTTTTGAAAATAAGCACATTTAAAACCAAGTCTGCAAAGCGAACCGGACCATGAACCTGGCGCCTTACATTTTTGACTCCTCGCACCTGAACCCGAACCGGACCACTTTTTCGAAAAATAAGGTTCGGTTCACCAATTTAATATGCTCAAAGAGAGTTTTCAAAATTCGACAATAAATCACTCAACGTCTGATTGCGAAGACGAGAAGTTTATGAAAGCAATAAAAAAGTATCAAATATGAAATCTGTGAATTATGTTATAGATTCCTTTGAACATTGTCCATGATTACATCCATCGACAAGTGTTTTAAAATCTTGGAAAGGTCATAATAACGAAGACTTAAAACATATTGTTTTTACTATACTAACTGTATCAGCAACTCAGCTTTCTGTTGAACGAGCATTTTCCATACTTAAGTTTGTTTTTCACTGATTTAAGAGCTAGTATAGATAGAAGGTATATATGTTTCATTTTCAACGTATTAATAAAACAAAAGTCAAACTATTCTTTTATGTGCAAGCTAACCAAGGTTTAAACCAAAACCTTGGGTTCAGGGGTTCCAAGAACCGGTCCGCGAACCCAAACTTGGATTTTACAATGGGTTCGAAATTCTGGACCGAACCTCATGGATTATTTTAAAGGTTTGCAGCCTTGTTTAAAACACAACACGACACACACGACTTTATTTCTTTAGCATGATTTTCACCCCAATATTCATCTATTTCCTGAAATTTTTTCGATAGATATCGCAACTAACACATACAATTTTTTTCCAAAATGTCTTTAACTATGCAAGACTACATTTTTATATTGATTTCCGACCCCATAAAGTATATATATTCTTGATCAGCATGAACAGCTGAGTCGATATAGCCATGTCCGTCTGTCTGTGCGTCTGTCTGTCTGAAAGTACGCGTCGATCTCAGGAACTATAAGAGATAAAGCCACAAATTTTTGCATGAAGGTAGATGTATGCCGTACGCAGATCAAGTTTGTTTCAGATTTGTAAAAATTCAATAACAAATAAATGAAAACAAATAAACAGGCTATTTTGTAGTCGGGGGCACTCGACTGTAGCGCCCTTCTCTGTTTTTATAGTAGAATTTGTGCATTTGTATCGAAATTGAAATCGAGACTTTAATGCTTACATTCAAGAAGATGTATTCTTGAAATGCCAGCAGTAACCCAGAAGATATATCCTTAAAATCGAAACATTTCATGATCATTACCAAGAATTTGAATGCTTGTCATGAAATTAAGTCATTTTAGAATCAAGAATTTCCATCTCAAAATTGCTTGCTATATTTCAGTATTGTCTTCTTGGATCCAAGAATATTCCATCTTATCATACTTTTGACGATCAAGTAAAATCGGCTTGAATGTTTCTCTGAGTGCAAAAAAAGTGTCTTTTGTCTAAACTCTTTTCTTGCAAGTAGCAAATTGAATTTTAGTGAGTCTTTTATATATGTATCCTAATTATATATTGTTTAGCTCGCTGATTGGCGCTTGTTAGAGAGTTAAGTAGGCTATTCGTCTATTTTTTCTATTTTTCTACTCTTGATACTGAAACTGTTTTATTTTTGCAACCAAGAATATCAATTCTTAGAGTCGACAATATTTATGCTTGCATCTAAGAATATCTTTTCTTCCATCCAAAACTATTTATGCTTTATATCAAGCAGACTTAATTCAAAACCAATCATTTTCGCGCTCGAAAATCCGTTCTTAATTTCAGTATTTTCTTCTTGGATATAAGCATTTTTTCGTTTTACCGTACTTTTGACATCAAATCTTCCTGATTTTTTCTCTGAGTGTAGTGACAACCGCAGAAATGCACCAGTCCCTGTCTTAAATCCACAAATTCGGTATTAACTATTCCTTTTAAAGTCCTCCCTTTTATTTTCCTCTATTAATTTTGTACTTTTCAACTTTAATCGAGCTTTTACTGTAGCTTTGCTTTGCGAATAGAAAGATTTTATTTTCAATTTGGCGCCATTCCAAATTAGCAAACCGAATTAACACAGACGCCGCCAGCCCGTGGCTATTGACTGAGAGGCTGTTTTTATCTCGTTGATTTTCAATTTGCCACTATTTTCTCTACGTTTTGCAGTTTAACAAATAGTCCTACATTTTTTATGTTACCAGTACTTGTTTGTTTGATAGACGCGGAGAAAAAAAAAGGGAAGTCAAAATTTGCAGAGCCAACGCTGCGTATGAGCAATGAATAAGGGAAGCGTAAAGCGCCGCTGGCTGGCAATGTCTTTTCGTTTGGGCATCGTAAAAATACCCAAAAATGTTTTCACAGCAGTGCAAATTACTGAAGGGGAAAACACAATGTTGGAAATTTTTTTTTGTTACTGCAAGGCAAGTGACGACTACGACGACGACATTGGCATCGGCGGGTGTGTCTGTGCAAGTTTGGTTGATTGCCGCGCGCCAACCGTTTGGTTTGGCAATTACAAGCAATAATGCGTTTTGTTAATGGCGGCGGCGCTACCATTATCGGGGCCAGACAAACCCATTCCGAGTTGAAGTCCGTCTGAAGGGGGGCATAACTTAAGTTTGCTTCTTTTTTCTTCTGTTTGCCTATTCAAATTTCATAGTTGGCCTCTTTATGACATGTTCTTAGGGGAGGATTTCGCACAATTCAATTAATTGAAGTAGTTGCCTGCCCTGAGGTGGCGACTGCTGATTTATTATCTCCATTAGTTTAATCAAAAATACAACTCTGTAAACTGAAATCGTACCACAAATATTGCCATAAATGAAAATTGCAATTTCTGTTGTCTGGACCCAGGGGCCAGCAGCTGTAACCATTTACATTTGTGGCTCTACATGACATGTTAAAATAAAAAAATGTTTAGGGAAAGCTAACTGGGAGACTGACGAAGCTTTGATGCTCTTGCAATTTCAATTGTTCCGGCTTCTTAGAGTTAAAGCTGATGCGAAGATAGCTATGTAGCCCCTCTTCCTGAATAAGAATAAATAAAGAATAAATGTTTTTGGACACACTCCTTCTCGAGAACCATTCAACGCATCCACTCCAACTTGACGTCGATTTGACTGGTGACATTTCTCCTATATTAGTGCATCTTTGCTAACATGGAATGGAGCTCGCTCGAAGCTCGTGCTGTCGTAATTATAGAACAAAATTCTGGTACTAAAAAGATGAATTCTTTCGAATGTTGCTCCCACTGGAAATCACCTTGAATTTTGTATATCGCACCGTGAAGTTATCTCATGCTACTGATGGAATAAAAGTCCGTGCGAAATCCGGCCGTCCGAGCACTGTGCGAACGTCACAAGCCATCAAAGATCGAACTCGTCGAAATCCACTGCGCAAGCTGAATATCAGCAAACTAACCATATCGCGCATCTCAAAACGTGACTTGGAACTCAGTGCATACTAGACACAACAGCATTGATACAAAATCACAAGACAATATCGAAGGTATTGCATTGCCAGTGCGCGAGCAATGCCCATAGACAAATGCTGTTCACTGAGGAGAAAGTTTTCATCATAGAGTAATAGTTCAACAAATAGAACAATAGACAGAACAAGCGTCCGAACTCCTTTCGAGAGTACAGAGAGGGAACCATCCGGCTGATGTGATGGTTTTGGTGGGGGCTCGGACAGTTTCCTAATGCATAAAGTGCGCACTGCGGCGATGCTGGAAGGCACAAGGCGGCCATTTTGAATAAGGTGACCTACGATTTGTAGCGATTGAGTATAAAAACAAGAAAAAGTTTTAAAAAATATTCCTTTGTTTTCATTTTATGCCCAAAAAACCTTGTACAAAAACAATTTTGAGTAACTACTACACAGAAAAAAATCAGAAATCGGGATTAAAAACAGGGTTATCCCGGAGCAGGCTTGAAGTGATCGTATTTTTTGGGATAAAAAAAAGTGGTAGTAAAATCAATCTTTTCCGGGATCGGCTCACGATAATGCGGGATCACCCGGGATTAATTTTTTGATTATGAAATTGAAAAAGTTTCGTTTATGCACAGAGAATATGTATAGTAGTCAAGATGAATGACAAAAGTTGATTGAAGTGAGTTGAAATTTTCCGATTTAGAATACATTTGAAGCTTAACTGGTTAAAAAAATTTATTGAGTTTGGTTGAGGTTATATATGGATCTTGCATACTGGGGGATCCAAACTGATTGGATATTGCATCGATATTATTTACAAGAATTTTAAAAGTATTTCTTAGAATGTGCTACTTTCCTTCTACGTCCCACCTAGCATGAGAAAGATTATTTTAAAGAAAATCACCTTGATGAACCTTTTCTGAGCCCTTTTTTGATAGAAAAAAGAGATAACTATCATTCATTATTATCATTAAAAAGCGATTATAAGAAGACTCGGAAAAAAACTCGCAAGAGTCTCGAAAATAACTGCTTACTGATCAGAAGAATGAGCTCATATCTAATCTTTGGGAGAAGCCTAACAAATGTATCATTTATGATCAGAAATCATTGCCATCAAACAAAGGACTCCAAAAAGACTCAAAAATGATCCAAAATTTCAAAAAATTTTTGGGTTTGGATTGATTCTGTTGACGAATAAAGAATCATTTTTGTCTAACTTGTGTGGAATCGATTCTCAAACCTTTTGCACTCAACAACGGCGACGTGGTAGCTCCCACCCAACATTTGGAAAATCATTTTGGCAAAATCAGCCTAATGAGTCATTTTCGAGCCCTTTCAGTGACTCAAAAATGATTACTATCTTGTGCGATTAAAAGAAGACTCAAAAATGGCTCATGCAAATGCTCAAAATATGATTTATTGAAACACGAATACTCGAATCTGAGTCGAAACTGATTAGAAAAAAAGGATTAACGACTCTTCACGAAGTGTCGTCGCTTTCATTTTCTGCCGACACAAGTATCATTTACGATCAAAAAATGAGCGCATTTATGACTATTTTAATCAAATCGAGGATAACAAAAAGACTCGAATGTGATCAAAAGTTACATAATATGTTTGCTGGGTTTCTCCTTCTCCTATGCGGTGGCTGAGTTGAGCTAAATTGTGCTCATTTCAATAACATTTAAGAGCACAATTTATTCTAATTTTGAGTTAAAGGCAACTTATTTGCTGAACAAACTTTTGCCCTGTGTATGCGTTGCAAACGACAGACCAATTTCACAACACCTTTTGCCAGAGTATAACAAAATAGTTGGCACTTGACTGCGTTTCAGGCTAAACAAATTGGCCACAGCCTGATGCCGGAAGAGAGGAAATTTTGGCAGTGCTGTCTATTTGCCAGCCATGGTACCGTGGCTTGACTACACATAACCGGGTTCGAAATGTATTATAAATAAATAACTGATATACAGTTTGCCACATCTCTAACCACTGTTGAATGTGCTAACATTTTTGGCATTATTAGAATTTCTGCCGGAACCCCTCCATTGACTGACTTTTATGCCTTTGCCTTTGGTCGTCGTCGTCCACATCTGGCCCGTCTGGCTGGCTGGCTGTCAGCCCTGCGCTTGAAAATTGCACCACAGTTGACTTTGGTCATTTGTCCGTCACTCTCTCAGCCGGGGCCACCCGCACAGGCTGCTTGCCGACCGTTGATGTGTTGCATATTGGATGCCAAAATAAAACTTTCTCCCTTACTTGTGGTTAACTCAATTTGCTACCGCAGTGAGTTCCAATTTTGGCGGATTAACAAAACAAAACCAAAAATGAAAAAAAAAAAACCCCAGATAAAATTCTATAGAAAATTAGCAGCAATGAAATAGCTATAATTTGTCGTCATTTAGCCGAACAGCACACACGAATTTTTGTTTATAAATAAACAAAAAAAATATATTTTTTTTTGTATTTGGTAAACAATTTTGCTGTTACTGATGTTGCGTGGGCGAAGGAACCAGACCCAGGGGCGACCCACCCAGTCTTAGCTAATTTGCAGTCGAGTCGAGAGAGCGCTAGGAAAATGCCAAAAAAAAAAAAAATAAAATGATGCCGCACCTTGTCCATAAACAACAACAATAACCACCAAAGGAAAACCTAATTGATGTTTGATTTGCCTACAATTTTGTTGTTGTTCGCTTAATTTTTAGAAAAAAGGAGGAAATAAATGGCATGGTTTAAAAGCAAATTGAATAGTTTCTAAAAAAAAAACTGTTTGTTTCCAAAGGTTGGGCCATGATGCTGCCATACTTCTGCTCACATGATTAAACTGTAAATTCATTCAAGTCAAGCTAATCATTATAAATATATTTTTCTAAATTTGATTTGACGTGTTCTGCTCTGCAGATGTAAAATTCAACAATTAATGAAAGAAGCACTGATTTTTAAGAGTTGAGTCTGAAATCGAGACTTTCCTTGCTTGCTCTTCGGTCATGTACTTAGATAAGGCAGTAGTATCTTTGAAGATAAATTTTCAAAATCGTTACCCATAAGGGAAAAGGTTCTTAGATTCTCGAGGTTTACTTAATGACTTCAAAATCTAGGCCACACATTGGAAACATTTGCATAACTTGAATAAATCTTGATTATCTCTTTTAGGAGATAATTATGTACAGATTTGACCAAAGCCTTCGAACCTTCTAAATCATCACAGAAAAATGTTTAAAGTTAGTTATCAGAATAGCCACTTTCCAAGACAACCTCACAAAATGTTAAACCAAAATTGGGTTCTTTCTAACTATTTCTATTTTTTAGTTACCTGCAGTTTTCACTCTATTCGATGGCAGTCAAACAGAAAATACGCTTTAGCAGCTAATGTCACCACTTGGCGGAAGTAATCATCATCATGCTGCTGGTATCAACCCCGTCATTGTCAGCGTCATCCGTAGAATGCAGACGACGATGACGTGGACATTGATAAGGCCTTAGCAAAAACAGTTTCGCAACCCAAAAACGAAAGTTGCAAACTCCAGCAACAAGCCCAAAAAGTAAGTGAGCGAAAGAAAGAGCCGACTGCAAGCGGAACTGGCGCCAATGCGGAGCCGTTCCATTATATGGCAATTATGCTTGGACTAACCCCACTTGGTGAGTACATGCGGCCGGACATTTGCAACCCCCGGGTGTTGTTTGTCGCCAGCCAGACCACAAGTTTCGCTTTTGGTGGGGCTATCCATGTAATTGCTATTGTGTCTGGCATAACTTTTGGCTGCGATTGGCGCACGCGACCCGAAAAACAAACTTGGCCACATGTTTGTTGTCAACAAATTTCAACTCTTATTTTTATGCTGCGTGGTGTTCGCAGCTGCACACACACACACACACACACAAGATAGAAATCACTGGGCTTACAACTTATGGCAGTGACTAGCAGATAAACAGATACAAAAGTATCTACAAGTTGTCTGTCCCGTCCTGTGTGCGCTCAAGCAACAGTGTGTGCCTGGGTCGCTGCTGCGTGCAATTTGTGCAGCTTTTGTCGCAATGTCAAGAAACTTTTGTCGACTTCACCACCGGAGCTGCTCCCCCCTTTCCAAAGATTTAACCCACCCCAAAACATACAACATACAACAAACTGACAGTTAAGATGTTTTGGCATTTTATGTGCAGAACATTTAAGGATCAAGACATTCCATATTTATGGCCAAAAAGCCAGAGCAAAACTGAAAACTCCGTTCTGAAACTGTTCTTTTGCACTTTTGAAAAGTTTTCTCAGTTTGAGTGCAAATTTATATTCCTTTTTTCTTTCGAAATGCAAAACATTATTTAGTTTAATGAGATTTGGATAAATTTAATTATGTTAAAGATAGGCAACAATTTGAATAGCAGAAACCTGGAATAGTTAAGAATCAAACTTTTAAAATGAACTCTATTTACTATTACTGGTAAAAATCGCAGTAAGACTCCAGCTACCTCAATACACAGCAGTATCCTACTGGCATAAAGGAGGAATAAATTAAGAGGCGAAGGTTCAGTTCAGAAATGGAACGAAACCCTTGAAACCTAGTTACCGGAGAGAGAACAATGGAAACAGGATACTATCATCAGAGAGAACAAGCTTTCCAATTATGTATACAGACGGTTCGAAGACTGAAGAAGGCGCAGGAGCATTCATCTTCATCGAAGAACTAGCGGCACAGCTCTGAACCGTACTGGTGTAGCGGTCTAGAAGCACAGATTAATATTAGAACTAGACGATTAACCGAATGATCTGTCACGTCACTAACGATTCACGAAATAGGAGATTCACGCATGTACATTTTTAGAGCAGAGATGTTCACGAAGAGAGGCTCTCTTTAGCTCTCTGTCTCTATCTAACACTCACTGAAGCATTACTTCGGCAAGCATTCGGCCTGAATTGCCTAAAATGTTCGGCCCCTGGGGTCTATGGGAAAACATCGCTATTTTAGAGTTTAACGTCACTCACGAATCATGCACGATTGAAGGAGGCGTCACGACAGTTCACGCACTATAGAAACGCAAGTGCAAATTCCAACGGCTGCATATTTTGGCAATGAATTGCAGCTGTTTTATGGAAATATTGTTCTCATGTTTATCTGGCTACGATTTTGTTTTACACTCAGAAAACATTCGCACCGAAAACTATGAAATCCATCCTAAGGCCATCCTTAATTCACCCTAAAATTAAGAAAAATATTTTCTCAATAATGGAAAATTTTTAAAGTTTAAGAAAATTTTTTCATAATTGAGAAAAGGTTAGGACGGATTTTATAGGAGAATTTCTAATTTACAGGGCGAATTTTTAAATGAGTGTAGTCCTTCTAGACCGCAACGGTGTCGTAACATCCCACCTGTGCCATTTTGAGAGGAATATGATAACATTTGATTTATTTCAACATGCTTTATTTTGGGCCTTGTCTTCAATTGTCAGAACTGAGAATTTTTCCCACACTTCGCACCTTTTATTTTCTGGATTCCACAACATAAGACTTTAATTTCCTTCCCAAAGGTTTCTTCTTTTTTTCTGTCACACAAGTAGAACTTAAAGCAAATTGCCTAGCATTGGGAATATCAAAAATTTTGTTTTGATTATATTTCATTTAAGTGGGCCCGTACCGTTTTGTCAGCTAAGTCCATAAATCATTATTCAGGGAGCAGCTCTAATTGATACTGTTTGGTCAAGCGGCTAAATTAATATACACCTAGGACAAAACTCCAATAAAAAATTTCAATTGGATCGAATATTTGTATTCGTGTCACGCAATTGATAGTAATTGTTCACTATGGATAGTGTAACCTTTAATTTTTTTTATGGTTTGGCCCCCTCTCTGCTTTCTGATAACTTGATGAACTTGGGTAGTACAGCCCGATACAAGAAGTACCAGCAAAATGAAGAAGCGTTAGATGAAATATTATTGATTCATATTATTGACCGTTATGCTAGGGTCTTACCGCTGCGATTTTGTCATCGACATCACGACTTATCGAAAGAATGCAATAAGTTATTCGTATTGGCAGCATTATTATATTCTTGTATTCTTTCTTCCATTGAATAGCTGTTCTTGGTCTTAAATACCTTGTAAAAGAAAACTTGCTGGGAATCAAATGGATTTAGATGATATTTCTTGAAATTTTCTCTTATATTGACAGTCTTTTCTTGATTGATTACAATAATTTATTTAATTAAAAACTCTTTCCAACAGCAGACGAGCATTAAAGTAGAGCAAAAGTGTTCCTCTGAAGTGTAGTATTAAGGCTAATTAGTGGACAATTTGTCACAGTGCTTCCGCCTGCCCCGAATATTTTCATACTTTCTGCGATTTTCTTATAAAAAGGCAAGCTTTTCCGTATTCATCGACATATATTTAGTATATCCATTTCCCCATACCAAAGTTTCAATGTTATTTATGCGGCTTCTGGTGTAAATGCAAACCTCCGTGTCTAATTGTTTTGGACAGGGATCTTTCGAATTTCATTTTTGGTTTTGTTAAGGACAGCAACTGTAACGACAAAATTATCGATACCCTGGCAAGTCCTAACACGAAAAGTCACGGATGCTGGTGCATTCCATTTGAATGCAACTTCTTATTTAATTTAAGTGGTGTTTTCTGCTTGCATTTTCTTAAAATTAGAGCCTAAAATACTATCGATAGTATTGACATTTGGTCTAAAAACTAACGAAAACATAATATACGCTATATGATCATTTTGAGGACAGGGTTCCCCAAGTAGAGAGGCTCTCTGTGGCTCTCCGACTCTCACTGATGCATTACTTCGGAGAGAATTGCCGAAAGTGTTCGGCCCCCCGGGGCATGGCTAGGGAACACTGCTGTAGGACGTCGAGATGTTCTGGTTCTGGTTTCACACCGAACTAGGGCAGAATTACAATGGAACCTGGCAGCTAGCTGCCATATCTACCAATCACCCTGGTCAAAATAGTCATTCGATTGAGTATAAGAGTTATGATAGGAGTCAAAAAGGGGAACATTGTTTTCCATATCAAAGAACGAAGTCCAGCATTAGCTTTCAAAATCCAACTAATATACTTGAGCAATGAATAAGGAACAAAAAAAGAATCAATAATGACAAAGTTCCTTTATCGCCATGTTCCATTTGCTGAATATCTTAGAACTCTAATTTTTATGCAAATCATGAACAAATACTTAACTGTTTGCTTCACTCGAAGAACTGATTTCATTGCAATGCAAAAGGATACTTTAAATAAACACTTCTACACTGAACTACACAGATGCACAGTTCAAATAATTTTGCCTGTCTTGTGGGTGTCATGTTGCGGTTTATAACCCTCTACCCGAGTGTGCGTCCAATTATGCATAGGGGAAAACTTTGTAGACACTTGAGAACTTTGGACACAGGTCAATGAAGCTCAATTAAATGGCAGAGCGAAAGGCCTGGCATTGGCTCAAGTGTGTGGGGAGTGTTCATTTTCTTTTTGTGCAACTTTGGCGCCGTTCCTCTTCAAATCTTCCCCTAACATTAGAAGCGGTCTGTCTTGATGGGAAATTTTAATCAAGCGCTTGACTGTTATTCATAAAGTATGAGTATCTTGAAGTGCTTGGCACTGACTGGGGCAATGGCTCGGTTGTGTTGTTGTGTACATACATGTGTGTGCACGAGTGTGTGGTGCATTCGCAAGTCGAAAGTAAGGCTGATTATTGTTTGTTTGTATTGCCATATTCTGAAATTATATCTTATCGGCTTATCTGGCATACCAAAGACAGAGGAGGCAGAGGTTGTTGTTGCTGTTGTTGACCAGACCGTAAATACCTACTTTCAATTGAACTTATTGTAATTAATACGAACAGATGGATACGTCGCAATAGCTAAGAGAGATGCCAGCGTGTTCATATTACATCTTCTTCTAAACTCACGAGCCCATCTCCGGCCTTTAAAGTCGCACTTTCATGGCCGTCCGATTGAAATGTATCTCTGGCAGTTTAGCATACTTTCTGCGGTCTATCAATAAGAATTTTTATACATTTCTACACACATACAATATAAGGGAAGCCCCAGCAACGCTGACATGTGTGGAAAACTGCTGGAAAACCCACCCGGAAGTCAGAAGCAGTCAAATCATTGTTCAATGCCTGAAACCCTAATGCGTTTTGCCTTTCCCTTTAAACATTTTGTTGTAGTGGGGGGGCGTGTGTGCAACGCATTTGACAAGCCAAAAGATACTAGAGATACATTAAAACCAATTCCATATCCATTAGCTCTGTGTGTGCTGGCCGCCTTTGGCGCCCTTAAGTGTTGTCAATTAATAACCAAAGTCCGGGAACTGCAGTGGGGTTGATTTTGGTAAGACGGGGGGGAAAGACCCTCCAGTAAATTGTTGTGAGTAAGTTTGTGCTGAAGCATGTCAAAGTTTTGTTAATCAAAGGGGGCACTCGCTCCTGTTTACTCTACAAATAGCCAAGGCTAGAAATCTTACCAATATTGGTAATGTAAAAGTTAGCTTCGATGGAATCACCTTACACTAACGCTCTAAATACTTCACCTAAAGATTACTTACATTATCGGTAAGCCCAAAATGGACACTGCCAAGGGCATATAATACATTCAAACTAAGCTCTAGTAAAAGCAGCCAAAAAAGGGTAGCAGAAGCTGAAATCCTGCACACCAATAGTTAATAGCTAGAATGGTAAATGGTCAAAAAAATCGCGAAATTTGCAAAGCTTTTTAATTTTTTAAATGACGGAATCAAACGGAATCGCTTTAACTGTAAAAGGTTACAAGAAAATAAGCTTGAAACGTAAATAAATTGACATTCTGTGAATTTCTAAAATATTCAAGGATAGCTAGAGTCAAATTCGTCGAGAAACTCAAATGAATGAGTGTAATGAAAAGTCAAGAAACTTCTTTATTATCGGGCTCAATAGAATGCAACAGCCCAGAAAGCTGCCAACGAGTTGTACATTTGTGCCACAGGCGAGCAATCGACGTCTATATTTTGCAAAACACATTGCATTTCAGCGAAATTCTAAGACTCCGGTGAAGATCTGCAGAAACAACGTTTCAGGCGAGTAATCGACTCCATCAATTTGATATGCACGTAACATTCCAGATAGCTGCTGAGACTGCGCAATTTACTGAACACATCGAGTCCCACAGAATTGCTAAGACAGCAGTGGATGGAGAAACTCACTTGGAGAAATAATTGGAATGTTTTAAAACTAAATGCAGTTTAAATGAAATTTCTAAGCGCTTAAATAGCAGCAGTAGATCTCAAATATATTTGAGTTTTAATTAACACGAAGACGGGTGAGTAGTAACAATAATATTACTAATTCAGGAAAAAAATTTTCTTATAGTTGGCTTATTAATAAATCATTTTGAATACCTTCAATTAGTCTGTCAATCTAAGTGAATGTGTACTCTCAGCTACTTATTCAAATGTAGAATTATTAAAGGAAATGAAGATGGCATACATTTAGGGGCATCTATCATGATATTCTTTTTGTGTATAAACGGGGTATTAGGCTCGGCCGAAGTTTATTTTTCTAACTAATTTGGATGACATATTCCTTGCAAACAAACCAGTTTTTTAACAAACCAGTTTTTTTAAGTAGTTCTTTATCTGGTCGATATATTGCTAAAGAGTTTATAAATCGACTGGCTAACCCAATGCGGTCTTTTTAAAAATTGGATATTGATTTATTCAAATCGGCACCCATAATATTCTAACCACTGTGCTAAAACCCTCTCCCACCAAGGCATTGCCATTGGCATAAAGCTTTTTTTATTGCCAACACTTTAAAATTCGATATTTTTAGCGAAAATTTAGACAACGACTAGATCATCCGTCATGGATGATCAGCGGAATGGAGATTTATCTCTTGAGAGGAAATACACAAAAAGAATGAAAGGGAAAGACCTCTAGAATATGTTTATTTACGGAGGAATAATAAAAAAATAACATTAACTAATTTCTTCACATTGAAATTGCTTGCATGGAATTAATTTGCGATGGAAAATGCATTAATATATCTTCCAAAGTAAAAGATAACACATTAAAGACTTGAATTTGATACTTAAATTAATATTAAGAGTATGAATTAGATTTGACATAATTTTGCATATTTTTTTAAATATTTTGCATAGTCTTGGCATGTCTTGCATATTTTTTACAAAAATGTTTTTCATATTTTGCATATGTAAAATATAAAGTTTTTGGATATGAAGTTTTTATTGGCAAGAAATATATTGAATTTGTATAAATCCTAATTTTTTAAGTCAATCTATCTTCACTTAAAACGCTGCATACTGATGAAAATTTAAAAGCTGATAACGGTTGAAATTGAGTTAAATAACAAATGGTCTGGTTCTATTTTCCTGTGAGTTTTGATTATTATGTAAAGATCAAACTTTAACACGATTTAAATTGATAATGTAAAAGATTTGATAGATGGAAATTTTTGAATAAGCTTAGACTCTATTCAATTGCTTAGTGGTAATAGGTTTGAAATGCTTAAGGGATCAAAGCAACGCACTCTGGTTAAATAAAAACTAAATACAATACATTTTTCCATTGTAATTCAGTTCATATCAGTGCCTCACTTCCTTCCTAGTCTTTGCCAATATATATGATAATCTTTGACTTTTGTTCTGACCCCAATAATACTAAATGTATTCTCCCTTGCTCTATTTATTCAAAGGGAATTAGAATTGCGTTCCGGAAAACTACAAACTATTTAATGATTAGATAAAAACATTTTAAGGTACCTCAAGTTAAACAATCTTAGACAAATACTGATTAGAAGTATAATGTAATCATTGATTTACGGACTTCTTCCGGTTTTCAAATTAGTATACATTTTTAATTATTATTACACCTCGTCTAATTCTCTGGCCTCTTTGATCCCTGGCTACTATCCACATATCGCACCAAATCTGACATCAATTCTTGCAATTCAAGCCACAACCGACCCATTTCCAGACACTTATTAAATCAACAACACCACCAGCAACAGTTCTTCGATGAGTTGCCGTCTCGCTCGTTCCACCATCCATTCAACTACATACTTATTATGTATTTCTATATAGATTAACTCCAATTGCTGTCTGTTCAACCCATTGCGCAAATATTACCAGTCAAAGTCCAATGAGGGAAAAAAGAATGGCAGAAAAAAAACTGGAGAAAAACCAAGTTGTTTTTGTTGTCTACTGCTCTGGTGCTCAACTTTGTCCAGCGAGAGCCGGAGGCTACAAACTCATCTTCCACTTGGACTTCTTTACTCAGAAATTTGTTTTGCTCTTTTTCTTTTATTTTTTGCTCTTGCTTGTAATTTTTTTTATTTTTATTGCTGGTTCACTAAATTGTTGTCAATTGACTTGCCGCAAGTTTGAAGCATGTGTGTGTGTGCGCTCGTTTTTATGGCTGACAAAATTTGTGGCAAATCACATACATAGAATTCATTAAACTTTGATCCATAATAAACAAACACTTATTGCGCCACAATATTCCGTTCTTCTGGCAAAAACAACAGTCGAAACAATAAAACAAACTATTCGGCGCTTCGGTATATTCTGTTGTTTGTTTACCTTTGACAAAGGCCGCAGGAAGATATAAAACAGTAGCTAAACAATACATATTTTTACTGGGTCATCATCTGGCAGTTGTGTTGTTTGCAACAAGCCAGGCTGCGGCTGTTTGGCGTTTTTATCGCGTATGCTAATTTTGCTGTCAGCATCCGTAAATATGGAAATCTGTTGACCCTTCTTCTGTTCTAATCTGATGCCCGTTGGGTTAATAAACTTGTTGCCGCCAGGCTTACAAATAAACACTTTTATTGATTTGCCACACCACACACGTACAAGGGCAGGGGCAAGACAAAGGCGTTTGGTGTTTACAAGTCGTTTAAGGTGCTTAAATATATTAATTTTTTTATTTTTTAGATATTTATATATAAACATTTCGGATAATGTTTATTTTGATTATTTTACTTCTTCAATTGACAATACAAATCGAAGACAAACAACAATTGAGGCAGGGTGTGGGGCTTATAAGTAATAATCATGTTTATTAATTTGGCAACTTGACTCACACAATCCATGTTCATACATACAGCTAATGCAATGATTTCAGTTGCTATTCAGTTATTTATATTGTAGATAGAAAAAGATTTTAATTGAAACCAATTTAACATAATTATGGCAATAAATAACGAAAATATATTGATCTATGAAAAAGGAACAGCCAATTCCACTTTACAAGAATATCTACATTTCTTAATATTCTCAATTCCGTATGAATTCACTATCTACTTTTGGCAAACCAAGGGATAAGCTAAATATGCACTGGCTAAGTATGAAATTAGTCACATTTTGGTACAGTTGGAAATAAAAAAGGAAAGAGATGGAACTTTTCGGTATTGGTAGTAAAAATATTCCAGCTAAAAAAAATAAGAAATACAAAGAAATACAGAAATAAGGCAAAATTCATTTCATGTACCAGCAACTGTTAGAGGTTGTAATTTGAAAATAATATTTCATTCCACCGACCAACAAATAGAACTTTTGAAAACGAAAATTTTTTTCGTACTTGCCTTGTGGGAACATGATACAGTTCCACTTTCGAAAAGTTGCGAGAAATGGAACAGCAGATTAGAAATAACTTCAGCTAAGTTAATTTTCATCACATTTCCCATTAAAACTCAGCAAAATGTAGTGAATGAAACAGAAAGGAATATCAATTACTTGTGTATGTACCAGGACTCGTAAAATATCACTCAGTAGGGAAGGCCCATTTATTTTCAAGTTAACATATATCAAATAACTGATATTAACGAGAATAAAGATTGTGAGTGTAAAATAAAATTGTGTACAATGTTTTCACAAATATTTGCAAATCACAAAAGAATCACCTGATATGTATAATAATAAATATATGATATATAATATATGATAAATATCAATAACATTTTCAAAGAATATTAAAAGATTTTTATAGTTTGTACCGAAGAGAGTATTATAAGTTTGTGCAAAAGTATGTAACATCCAGAAGGAAGTATAAGTATATATATTCTTGATCAGCATCAACAGCCGAGTCGATATAGCCATGTCCGTTTATCCGTCCGTCCGTCTGTCTGTCCGTATGAACGCACAGATCTCAGAGATGGTAAGAGATAGAGGTTTGACATGTATGGGACATATGCTTCTTATGTCTGCAGGCAGATCAAGTTTATTTTCAATTTTGGCCACACCCCCTGCCGCCCCCGCAATTTATAAAAAACGTCATATCTCCCACAGTTTTGAAGATAGATGGCTTGTTCCTTCCGGACATATTTAGTTATTAGGATAACTTATCGATCCGCCAAAGGAATGAAGAAGATCGGATGAACGGTTTTCGAGTTATGATCAAAAGACATAACTTTCTTTCTTGTTTTCATACCGTTGGTGTAGAAAAATTGTGGGCATTATGTTGGTGTTTTCAACGGATAACGGATATCTGCCAATGTTTTATGTCTTTGTATAAGCCGCCTTAAGAGACTCTATCTTTTTATATGCAGAACTCTAAAGAGTGTTCTTGTACATAACAGGAAGAGTCTCTTTTTGTCTGCAAAAGTGCGTACGACACTAATTGAGAACAAGTACGTAAGTTTACGAACTAGAAACAAACTTGTTTTCAGTGCAGACAACAGGAGCATACCCTCTAAATTTCTCTTAGATTTACAGACAACTGGACATGGCTATATCGACTCGGCCAATAATACTGATAAAGAAATTATATACTTTCTGATATCGGAAATGCTTTCTTCTGACTGTTGTATAAACTTGCACGACTTGAGTATATCCGCACCTTATTCATTCAGCATTAATTGACATTTTTAATTGAATTTAATGCGTGAACTAACAGCAACGAGCACACATAGATAGATAGCTCTGTTTTTTAATTGTGTACAGTTTGATATAAAAATGTTTGAATCACTCGTGATGAAAATGTTAGTAACTTTTTTTGTGATATATATTTTGGAGAACAATGTTCACCATTTTATTCATCACTTATGATATTTATTTGTAGTTATCAATGGTCGTGTTCAGCAGAAGGTATCAGAAAATAATGACACATAGATGAAGTGCTACAGATTTGGACAAAGACTTATTAGGGGATATTTTTGTGATACTTATTTTTAAGAACAACATGATGTTTATTGGGAGTTATCAATGGCCGAGCTTAGCAAATGGATTGATCGCTGAGCGCGATGCCAGGAATATCCAAACAACGAATTAATCTTATACTTAAAAATTTATTGGGCTATATCGTCACTGGACGAATTTCTTGTTTGCTGGTTTTTTTCGTTCAATAGTTTCAGGTTATAATCTAGCTGGAACTCTTTTCCGAGCACGAAATTCTCTTCGTGCAATCATTGTTGCACTTTGTAAGCGTCTTTGATCTCTACTGACCGTATCATACGATTTCCGATCATTCTGATTAAAACTGATTCTCTTTCAAAATTCCCTACCTCTTCCGTTCGACGTGTTGTGACATTTCGGCATCGTTTTACGTTTCGTTCTTTTGCGTTTTCAATGTTAACATTAACTTTTCTTGCTCATCTCTATGTTTTTACAAATGGCCAATATACCTTTGAAATAGACACAAAAAGAGAGGTAATGAACCTCTAAGCTGCGACGAAAATTTAAAAAAACAACTGTGGAAATCCAAACACAACATATTGGAATATCTTATAAAACACTATTTCCGAGTTAATGACACTTAAATATTGGGTAAATCATTGAAGTAGGATAATGATTACATGCTCTCAGCTATCATCAAACAATTTCTTTGGCATCCTACAAGTTAATCCTTCTAAGGGCCGATTTCTCATCTTCTACATGGCTGCTATGTGTCACATAAACTAAGATTTTGCTCTGTTATTTGTAGGTTAATGTGACAGATAGCTCTATGTAGTAGATTAGAAAACGGCCTTAAGAATTTTAAGTTTTAAATATTAATCAGAACTATTTTATTTAGTGACCAGCCCAAACATTTCAGTATTTACTACTTTTTGAGTTACTTTCAGCTCTACAAATCTTAGATGTTAATTTTTCTTGCAATTCCTCATCCTAAACCATGTCATAAGCCTAGTTCCAAACGGGTATGTAAGACTTATCCACGAATTATTGAGGCTAACAATGTTATAACTCCATTTTTTTCTCACAGTGTAAGCTTTTAATAAGCTTAAATATGAATTAATTTGTCTGACCATTTGGGTGCGTCCCCATTTAAAACCATTTATTATTATTTATATGTATTTCATACAAGATTTTTGGTGTTTCTACTCACATGATTCAGACGAGCCGCAATCTTGGCATGCTCCTCTTGGTAGGCCTTGCGAGCCTTTCGCTTGTCCTGTGAAAGATGTGTCAACTTATCACAAACAACCTCCAGCTGTTCGGCATTCAATTTAAACTGCTTGGCCTGCTGATCCAGCTCATCCATATAGGAGCGCCAGGATTTTGTGATAAGACTGCCTGCAAGAGATACAACGCATTAAAACAAATTTTCAAAAAAATATTTACTCAATGAAAACAATAGCATAGTAATCTAGTTTGATATTGTATTTTATTTCAATCAACAAGCGGATCACATGGCCGCTTGAAGAACTGATAACCACAATCTTTCGGAGACACAGCTGTAACTGGTGAACGGAGAAAAACCCCGCACAATTTTACCATTTTGGCCAGACTTTAAATATTAATTTAACTGAGTCAGCTGAGAAAAACCTTCAACCGCGGCTTCAATGAATCACTTGCCCTGAAGTGAGGCATTCTTTTATAACTGAAACTCTTGGTTAATGCCAAATTGTTTGCGCTTCGTTAGTTTTCAAACGTTTGTCCAAATTACTGGGGATACTCCATTCCCCCCAACATCAAGTTCATGGTCAAGGTGAAATGTAGCTTTAAGCAGTCGCAGATAAATGTATTCTCAAACCAAAAAATGCCAGCATTTTCGTACTGTTTGCATTCGCATCCAGCGGATACGTAAACAATCAGACAACAAGAACATAACAAAAGCATTTGCCAGCCAAAACTGACGCTGGAAATTATAGCAATTATTCTGTGCGCATTTATAGTATTTATGTACTAACAAACAGGGCAGACAGCTGCACTTTGTCGACACTTTGATGAGCTTAGATGGCAGGTTGTAATGCAGTATCTTTGAGATACACGCTTGCCAGAACGCTTTGCCTGGGCAATTACTGGCACACATGTAACATCTTTGGGAGTCGCCCAGCAGATGCTGCCGCTGCCACCGGCCACACAGCCGAGGACGGTAGTGGAAAACAATTTGCTTCGTCTGTCTGGTGATTATCTCAAATCGTCTGGAATAAAACTTCACGCGTATTATTCACTTTGAAATGCGATCAAGTCACGCGATTTTGGCCACTGGCGTCTAAACTGTTTGGCTGCAGGCTGCCAAAATTCACACCAAATATATTGTAACAAACAGCTAAAAGTTCCTTTTAAAAAAAAAAACAACCAACGAAACAGGAAAGATACTATTAGATTTATGGTCTGGTCCTCTTTTTTTTAACCGTTTTAGTTGATTTAAAGTCACTAATCACGATGACAGTGGGTAGTGTGCGTGTAGCAGGCACACACGAGCAGGCAAATGCAAGAGTTCGTGACATCTAATGAGAAGTTAGTTCTTAATAAACTTTTTAACCCGGTCAACTTCACAAGCTATTGGCGAGAATGTTGAAGTTTTTAAAGGAGCTCGGCTTGGCCCTTTTGGGCTGTGCTAAATCACGATAACGAATTATGCAACCTAAGGTGCATTCCCCTAGTCTTTTACACAATTTTGTTGTAGTCCTAAATAATATAAAGTTTTCATCACTTTTCATAACCAAGTCCTTTTTTCTTTTTTTTTTGCTCATTAAATTTTAAATCGTATGTCCTTGTTCAGCGGTCACATTCCAGGGTCCATTCTTATTCTTTCTGTACATTTCCAGCTAAGCGATAAATGTCCATTCGGCCGATCATTATCATTATCAAGCCGTAGGCTAAATGATTTTTATACTCTTGAAGAAGTTTCGATGTTTTCATAACATTACCTTCGTTAACTGTGGTCATAAAGTAAATTGATCAATCCGTTGTTTTAATCAGTCCTGTTTTAAGATTATGTCCAGTGTGTCTCTCATATAGCTTTATCATTCCAATGGTGAATACATGGAAAAATTAAATCCAGAAATCCGGGATTTAATTAATGCCAATCGTTGTCAGAAGTCGGTCAATCACGGATTGTCTCATTTTACGTTCCAATAGGATTAAATTGATATCGGATATCTCCGATCTAGTACGACTTTTGCTTGAAATTTCTATTCGAAGGTCGAGATAAAATAAATATTTTTGGGCTGGATTTTATCTCCTAATTTTTATTTCTGTATACTTCCAATTGAAAGTTCTTCATATACTGAATGTTTACACACAAAAGGCTCTTGTCGTTTCTGGACAATATGCCCACTTTGAGGCACAGCATTCGGTCTTTTATAATTACACAAACTTTTTCGGAAGCATTTCTTATGTGACCGACTATGTTTTTGTAGTTGCAAATTTATTGAATACCTATCTGTCCAATGGTGCAATATATTTTGGAAAAATATGTTATCAAATGCACGAAAGAGAAGTGCATTTTCCGTCACTAAATGACGTGATATTTCAGCATCGATATGCTGTCCCTTCCACCCCTATGCAATAATTTGTAATGCCGTAATCTATTTCCGGACAAATTCGCCAATTCCTTGTTACATAACTTGCAAGCAACTTTCTTTGATTCGTCCTTTTGCAGGACCATCTTCTTGGTATGGCATTTTCATAATGCCATTCAATCATTTTCTTAATCAATCAATCATTTTTTTTTTTTGCTCAAGTGCGGGTTGAAATTACAAGCACAAATGCCAAGCCTACTAATATTTCTGTGTATAACTATAAAAAAAAACATAGTGTTTTCGTGTTCGAAATGTAAAAGGTGTTTAAAGTATAAAATAATATGCTTTCTGTTTGTTAACAATGAATTAGAAACACATTTGAATGTTAAATGGATTTTCGATTTTGATCCAATGGAGCTGTAACTTGTCCAAAGGATATGAAAAATTGATATTTTAATAGCTTGATGTATACTAAGCCACGAGGCTATAACTTAAAAATTGTGGATCTGACGGTTTTTTAGGTCTAGGATGGCTAGAGGAGGTCTTGTTTTTTTTGGGATAAAAGGGGGACGGGGTGGAATTTTCCAAATCTCAAACAAACTTGATCTGCGTTCATGCAAACATTTGTGGCTCTATCTCTTATAGTCTCTGAGATCGACGCGTTCATACAGACAGACAGACGGACGGTCGGACAGACGGACATATCGACTAGGCTGTTCATGCTGATCTAAAATATATATACTTTATGGGGTCGGAAATGTTTCCTTCTCCCTGTTACATACATTCGCACAACTTCATGATCCCCCTTTTCCCATTTTCAATGGGAACAGGGTATAAAAAAGAATTTTAAAAACTATCCATTGCAATTGGATATTTTTGGATCTTCTACTTTTCTGTGTAGTACGTGAATCAAGTCGAACCAATAAAACCCATTGCTAAAAATAAAAGTAAAATTTTACTTAAAAAATAATCATTATCGATTGAGCAATAAAATAAAAATCTAAATCATTGCGGAAATGCATAGATTAGAGAAATAGAATCTTGTTTTAGCATGATACATTTTTTCTTACGGGTACTCCAAGTTGATGATTTTTGAGTATGAAAAATCTAATCAAATAATCATTATTGACGGTCCTTGATCAAGAGTGTTTAAATTGCCTACAGTTATTTATAAATGTTTATTTTTCTGACATTTATTTAAAAGAACACTGCTCAAAATATATGCAAAAATCATAAAAACCATAGCTGTTAAATAATGAGTACTAATCGTAACTATTAAGTATTTCATTACTTTCATTTAAAATGAAAAATGATCATTAAATTCCGATTCTTTTTAGATTCTCTCTATTACTAATTGATCACGATTGAAAATAATCCAAATTAATCGGGACTATTGGCAATTAACAAAAAATAATAAAATAATCCGGCATTTTTTAGTGTTTTTTATTTTTTTTTTATTGTTTTCCAAATATGTTTTATTCATCCTGTAAATACACTTTCCTAAGTGTATTAGAAAATCGTGCAAAAACAATTACAGGCAGTTTTCAGCCTTTAACGATCCATTAGTCTTTCAAAAATAAATGGAAAAATGAAAGAAAATGCAGAGGGTACAATAAAATTGTACAGGTGTATGTAAAAGACAAAAGGAGCTGCTGGTTTTGGTTTTTGTACCATTTTCTTTTATTGTATTAAGTGTATTTACAGGCTGAATATTACATTTTTGGAAACTAATCAAGAATAATCAACAAAACATTTTATTTTAAATTATTTTTGATAAATTTTTGGAATTATTCATAATTCTGACATTTTTTATCATTTTAATTATTTATTATTTTAATAATTGTTAATTTTTTATTGATTACTAATCGTATTGGCAAAAAATTGCTTGCTATTTTAAAAATTGTTAAGAACTCAATGTATTTTACTTTGTGTGTTATCTACAAACCAAGTTATTTTTCAAAATTTTAGTATATTATAATTTTCATACGTGACCATGCGTTCTTATACTCCCCCCCCATACTCTACAAACTATTATCTGCAATTAAGGAAAGCAGCGCCCCATAAATAAATTATCAAATTTTTTTTCCTGTTTGAGTTGATTGACCAGCTTGTTTACCAATGCAAAAAACGATGGAGACTGTTAATGCAACTGCAAAGGTGAAAGCTTTTTGGCTCATCATCCAAACATTTAAGCGACACCAATTGATTGTCCCATGCCTGCCATCCGAAGTGACTAATTTGTGACTAATGGGTAATAGGCCCATCGCCATACACAGGGAACAAGGAATCAGCTTAAATCTAAGGGAACCTTAAATGCTGTTAAGATTTCAGAAAACAATTACAAATCTAATTTCACATAAGTAAAAGTAAAAAGACACTGATTAGTAAGAAACCATCTCTAATTCCTGTAAATATCTTACTGATTTTCGAACAGTACACCCAGAAGGTAGAAAAGGTATCTAAAAATTCTTAGAAGCAGGTGGCGTCTCAGCAATGCGCAGGCGGCGTCAGATCAGCATCTATTAAACAATCCTTTATTTATATAGCAGCAACAAACAAACACCAGCAGGCAGCAACATCCAACTTCTTTATAATAGCAGCGTTCAATAAAAGGTCACCAAATATATGTATTTAATATTTTAATTTTCTTTCTTTCTGGAGCACACAATCTTGCCACGGCAAACACAAAAACGGAAGTAAAGAAGAATAAGGCGGATACAGAGTTATATGGTCATACTTAGAGTAATGACCTAACGCCTCATATGCAAAATGCTTTTGCCTTCGAACTTTACTATTAGAGGCATTCATGCATTTACTAGTTCATTACAGGCGATAGTTTTCAACACACCTCCTCAAAAGCATTTTACATATATCCGCACTTATCTTAATATAATTCATTATTATTGTGACAAGAAGGGCTATCTATGGGAGCTTACAATTCTAGTCCAACATTTGTTGCAAGGATTGG